>OU893338.1:6512843-7812912 GCA_918026875.4 Diatraea saccharalis
TATAATATTGCATGTAAAGTACGTAAAAAAAATACAGAGTCACAACTTGAGCTTGAATCACATCTCGAGTGAACACGAAACAATATGGCATCCATTTAGATCTCGATTCTTTTATTAGTGAAATCGAGAAAGACACATCATTCAATATTGAACTTGGCTTGATGGGATATTATTATATTTTTTCATGGAAACCCAAGAAGCTTGGTACAGATATAACACTGTATAATTTCGATAACATAGAGTAAATTATCCAGACAGTTTGGAACCTCATTAGTGAACTCTTTCACTGATCAAATTTAAAAAAGAACAAACTATATAACATTCGATATTCAAAAAGTCATTGTGGTGTTGAATGAACAATAAAATGGAATACAAGACGCTTTTGTAGGGCGTTAACAAGATAAAACGGGGTGGCAACCCGGCTCGAGATACGAAAGGGCAAAAGTTAAAGATGAGAATTATAAAGAGCCACTGATAGCGTTAAGCGACAGTGTGATGAACCTAGCTAGCGTAAACAGACGATTATTTATAGGCTCTCGAACGGCATTGTTTTGACTTTGATGAGATACTACCAATGATATTATGGATACGACTCCATTAGGTATAATTTTCAAACTTATGATGATTCAGCACTTCAAATAAAGTACAAAATTGATTACTTTCTAAAGTCTATTTTATTCTTCAAGTTCATATGTATTTAGCAAATCACAGTTAGTTGTTATATAAATATCATGATTTATCTCCTTAAAAGGTTTAAAGTAAGAAAAACAAGTTTGTTTTTAATTAAGAGATTAACTAAGAAATGAAGTAGATCGATTATAAATAGAAAAAGCTATAAATACATGTTACAGTTTATATTTACTAGAGCAAACATTGTCGCGTATTATATTTAAAGTACCTAGTTAAAGTTTATATTTACCAGTACTTTCGCGAGAGAGCTTGCTGGTTACCTACTTCATCCAGAGATAAGCAATTAAAAAAAATAATCTTTTGAATTTCGAATTACATTCTGCCGACGATCGCTCACCGAAAACGACCGCTGGTTCATTCATCCCGTCCCCATATGGGCGCACACGTAGCGCTTAGAACTTACATAAATTAGAATGGACACGTGCATTATTTGAATAATATTTTTGAAATAAAGAGTTTCATAAATATCGCCACATAATCCATCAATTACGCTCTGACTATCGTAGAATATATGAACTATGGATTTAGACATTCTTAGCAAATGTTTGGATTATAATTACTGCCACATTGAAACTCTTTAGATAACAATAAAGTAAAGGAAGTGAAACTTTTTTATTTTTCTTTGCTTTTCAAAGTAGTTTCCGTTCTTTTCTAAGCATAATCGGATGAGATAGAACGATAGCTGAATTAGGCAAATTCTTCTTTAATGATATCTTCACTCCTTTAAACACAGCATTAATGTTCATAAAATGACTTCATTTAAGTTTATCTGTTATTTTTGTAAATAAATAAAAGTAAAGACTAAAAAGCATACGACTCACTAAGTCCATATCTTCAATAGACAAACATTTAATTGTTCTGTATAATGGAGTTAACTGGAGCTTTTTCGTGGTAGAATATCCTGTTTTTTGGGTGCCGCTGTCGAACATTTTCCAAGACAACTGGCAAGCAATGACAGGACTGTCATGACTTCTTACCAATGTAAAACTTAGCAGTTTTCTTATCTTTTATACTTAAAACAGCCATTGGACAGATTGTCTTTTAGTTTTGGGTTCATAACAACTATGAGATTTCATTACCTTTCTTTTCATGAATGACTTTTTGTAATGGACCTATACTTAAACTTGTTAGATCTGTTCATATGTCATTCTTGTAGAAGCTTCTCTTTTAGTCGCATAGCAGTTACGTTATACTATAATATACCATAATCTGGGAAATAAATATTATTATTATTATAAATTCATTTTGTTGCAGTGTTGTTGAAAAAATCTGCAACCAAAGTATAAATCATTGAGCGAAAATTTTCTATAGTCAAATTCATTTTTTTTTTAGTTTTTCATTAGCCTATTCTGCATTACTCGACAACCGACAGATATGTATTATAACGTTCGATCAACATTACTATAGGTAGGTTTACTTTTTGTATTAACACTTGCACTCTCAATGAATTAATGATTAATTAGTATTATAAAGAGGAAAGATTTCATTGTTTGTCTGCATCGAATAGGTTATCACTTACAGAAAGCATTATATTATAGGTGAAATAGGCTATTAATAACGTAGGTGCTAGTTACATATAAATGTGTCATAATAAATTTTATGTTGGATAGCATTTCTTAATGTGTTTTGGTGACTATAGTCCTGAAAAACTTTCTGTGAAAAATATTGACTACGCAACAATAGTTTACACGTGTTCTATAATTTTTCTTACCAAAAGTACTTTTTCACGTATTCACAAAACTATAATAACAAATTACATAGGAACGTCGGTATAGTAACTAAAACTCAGCTTAGTTTTTAATAAAACGGTGACACGAACTCAGTTATAGAAACTGGACTAGCATTAATACTGTCATGTTTGTACACATACGTAACTTCATTTTAAGGATTGTTTAGGATAACGTAACTCATACTATTGCGATGATGGTTGTTTTATGTGTCTTTCAACTCTATGGCTCACGGATGCTACCAATTGAGCAATTAAAACGAAGATGCGTGCGTGGCATATTGCTCGCTGTGTGGACATGTGTGATATTCTGCAATATTGTGTTTTATGTTATTAAAAATAAATAAACAATTATTAAGTAATAATGTGCTATATACGAGTAGCGAAGGATGGACGAAGAGATAGATCTCTTCGTCAATAGACAATATTTTGGTATGGTTTCAATACTTTTTATAGCATATCTATAATAATAAATAAAAGCTGTTTAAAGATAATATAGAATAAGAATCGAATAAGTGCGAAGCGGGTGCGTGCATGTAGGGCTTTGTACCATTATCTATGACAATATGTAATAAAATCACGTTTGAAGTATAGGAGGCCCCTTATTATTATTATTATTTGTTATTATAATGGGCTATGCAGTTCCCTGAGGAACTGTAGTCACTGCGATCATGAAGATCTACTGTGACTCGCCACCAGAGCTATAGTAACTCCTTTAGCGCGGTAGACTTCAAAAAGTCTAAAATATTCCTGGCTTTTAGAGATTTTATATCTTCTGGGCTGATTATATGTCGTCCCAGATGTATGCTCCGTTTGTGAATCAGTGGTCTACATTCACACAGGAGATGTTTTGGTGTTTCACGTTCTTGTTTGCGATATCTGCAAATGTCAGCTTCACTTAGTTTCATGTTAAATAGGTGTCTGTTTAGTTTGTAGTGTCCAGTTAAGGTTCGTACAATTGTACTTATATTTGCTCTGTTTAGCTTCAAGAGCTCTTCAGCTAGTTTTTGTGAATGACCTTAAATTAGGGATTTAGCCTGATTTAATCCCGGCTGTTATTGCCAGCATTTTTTTATCCCTTTGCAGGTCATTCTTTAGAATTAGCATCACATGGTTTTTTGGGAAAACACAAAAGGGCTCCGGTCCTATTTGTAGTCCCTGTGCTCCAGCCCTTGCTAACTCATCCGCTATTTCATTGCCGATGATATCCGAGTGTCCTAGTACCTATTTAAGAATAATTTTATTATTTTGCTCCAGTTCATTCAATTTGTCAATACAGTTCTTTACCTGCTGCTTGACTATCAGAGTATATGTAAATGGTCTGATTTCTGTAGTTTTGTTGGCGATTAGTTTTCACACATTCTAAAATGGCGTACACTTCGGCCTGGAAAATAGTAGCGTTTATCCCAAGATTCACAGTTTTGTTGAATTCTGTTTTTTAGTATTTGTTGTTAAAGATATATATCATCTGTAAAAATTTCAACTGTTCCCGCGTCACGTACCATGATAATTATATATTTTAAAGGATGTTCGTGGAATACAGCCTGATGACAAAATACAGACAGACACGGATAAACAGTCTTAGTGATAGGGTTCTATTTTACCTTTTGGATACGAAACCCTAAAAACTATTTAGCATGGTTTAAAATGTGTAGGTAAACTCCTGATTTGCCTTATTTGCACAAAAAAAATAGACTACGGTATTGAATAACCAATTGAATAAAAGATAACGTGTAGTGTCGACAGTCATTAAATGTATGAAAAACCTTTTTTACACGTAATACTCGTACATACTGATGCTCGATCACGCACTCTCCCCACTAAGCTTTAGGTATATATTGAATTTTTTTTTTATCAGTATTGTAAGTTTTATTATTTTACTATGTAGTGAAGCGCTGCAGCAATGAATGAATTAATGGCTTCAAGGCGGGATTTGATTCTTAAAAACTGTTATTTATGACTGCAGTTGTAGTTTGTAAAGTGTACCATTTTATTTTTCGACGATCGACCATAGCAGAGTGATTCGCGCGCCAGTTTCAAGGTATCGCCACCTCTGAGGTCCCAGATTCGATTCCCGGTCGGGTCAATGTAGAAAATGGACTTTTTCATTTGGTCTCGGGTCTGGGTGTTGGAATTACTTTCGTCGTCTTAAATACTCGATAGTACAGAGGCTTTAGCACTTATCTTGGAGTCTGAGCAATGTACGACCCGTATCCAATAAATGAATGAGCCTTTTGTAAACGCTTTTGTAAAATCTGTGAAAATAATGGAGTCGTTAAGTTTTAAAATACAGTGGATAAAGCATATAACGTATAACCTGACAGTTGACAGTACTTTAAATATGATCGGCACTTTACAATAGGCGGTATAAGGTACTATAGGTCAGGTATTCCTTATAAAAAAGGTTAAACTTAAGTGAAAGCAGAACTTCTGTAATTATGACAAATACTGCCTTTCTTTCAAAATAACTTAAAAACTATTAAGATATCTATCGTGTAAAAGTAGGTGTAAAATTTTGTTTTGCCTATACGATAAATATTGAGTAAAAGTTTACTGTTTGTAAATGACAGCTTGTTCAAGCCAATTCACCTAAAACCCTTACAAAAATGGAAGCTAAAAGCTCATTTAAATAAATTGTTTTGATTTAGATGAGCTTTTAGTTCTTTAAAAATCTATTTACTGGTTATAAAGGACATGGTAATTTAGTGTGAGCAACATGTCTACGGAAGATATTTATAATTCTTCACGGAAACCGAACAAGTACAACTTATTAGATCACATTTCCGTCAAAAGTTACTTCACAAGAAAAAATATTCACATCGTTCAAAGCGTTAACATTATTCCTGCAAGTTGCGCGAGCGCAGAGAACGAGTCATCACCGCGATAATTGTGAACCCAGACGTGGTTAATTGAACTATATGACTGTCTCTGTATTTTCGTCATGTAAGTTACATACATTCATGGAATACTTGTGTAAGGTTCACTGTGGTTTAGAGAGAATTTGATTCTATAATCATTGTATATTGGAGCGTTACTATTAAGTCTTACTTTATAAGTAGTTCTGTATTTTTTACATTATATCATTAGCTATCTGCCAACGGATTCCTCCGCGTGGTACTGTATTATAAATACAAACCTTCATCTTGAATCACTCTGTATATTAATAAAAATCGTATTAAAATCCCAGCGCACAGGCAGCAGGAAGCGACTTCGTTTTATACTATGTACCCGTACTAGGTGCCCGTAGTATGTTTTATACTACGGGAAGCTACGTCATAAGCAGTGGACATAGACTATATTTTATCCCGAAAAACAGCAATTTAAGGGATGAAAATAGCAGTGGAAGATTGTTTTGGGAATTAAAACGTTACCATAGTAACCATTGTTTACTCTTAGATTGTATAATAGCGATTACTATTCAATTTGGCATTGTAATTACATCGGAACCTATTCGATACAAACAACAATCATTCACCATGAGACTGAATATGATTACAAAATTACAACATACATGTTTGTCAAATGATGTTAGTTTATGATAACATCATTAACTAATTGAATATTTTAAGTTTTTAAAATGATCAAGTATTTATATATTGTGTCGCACTGTTCTCTACATTTGCTTCAAGAAACGACTCTTACAAATTTAAGAGTCGTTTCTTGAAATTTATAACCATCTTATAATAATACGTTATCAAATTTTAAAGATTTCTTTACTCTACGTTTTGAAGCATTTATTCTTGAAGGTATGGTCTGCAGAGCAAACGTTTAACTCCTCTAGCTTTAATACTAGACATCTTAGCGGTGTTATAGCGCTATTTAGTTTCATTTAATTACTTTGACATGTACCTTAATAACGAACGATACAGAATGATGAATATGAATTTGACAACAGTGTCCAAAATCCACCAAAAGACATGTCGAAGTAGTTAAAATAATATCGCTAATATGCCGTATGCTATGGCAAGAGTTATAACTTGAAGAGTTAGACGGTCGCTCTACAGGCCTACTCGCCTCTTTCGTGGCTAGATCATTTTATCTAAGCTAATATTATAAAGAAGAACGATTTGACTATTTGTTTCTAAAGGCTCCTAAACTACCGGACCTATTTTAAAAGTTTTTCACTAACAGGAAGCTTCATTATGGGTGGTTGATAAATAATTTACGCAGACGACGGCGCGGGAAAATAGCTAGTAAATCAATAAACAACATGAAGAACTTTGATAGACAGAGAGGAAGAACGAAAAGAAGATATGTGTTGCTGTGAAAATCAGGAGGCTAACTTTAAGAATAATGTTTGCCCAAAGAAGATAAGCAAAGGACGAAAGAAGAAAAATAAATCTTGTTCCTAAGTACTAGTGCCGCAGGAGTGTTTATGGATTCCTCCTGCTGCTTAAGTGCTTATCAATGAGTATTTATAACACAACGGACACAGAAGACTATTTAAAGAATTTCTCTCATCTATGCATGATCCCTCTCTTCGCTCTTTTAATAACTACTTATCGATTGTTCATTCCTCCCAAAGTCACTAAATTGTGTAATCAATATTTTTCAATAAAAGCAATAAAACTGTGGAACTCTCTAGCTAAATTTATCAGACGGGCAAAATATTTAAACTTCTTCAAATCACTATTAAAATCCCATTTCAAATGAATTTATGTACTTTTTTGTGATATTTCACTGTTACAACCGTTTTTTTTGTACGATTTAAATTGTTATATGCACAACCTGCTATCTAATGTTTTTCTTTCCATCCAATGCAAGGTGCCTGGAAGAAATCGTTGACTAGCGATAAAAACCGCATTTTGTACGTTTTTATGTAAATATTTATGTTTGTTATGTAATTTTCCATTTGTTTGTGCAAAAATAGTTTTTATTATTATTAATAATATTATATCTCGCCACTCCTTTTCACCATTCAGATTTCACTACAAACTGATTATCGCTTCAGGCTATACGACTCTGGAACGCACTCCCTCCTCATATTCAAGCTGTCCCTAATAAATTAACTTTCAAACTATTGTTACGTGAGAAACTTCTGAATTCTCAGACTGCTTTTAAATAATTTGATATTTTAATATTTATGTATGTATGTATTATATGAATTTAAATATTAAATTATTTATTATATGTAATATGTTTGTTATGTATATTCCGTTATTTTATTTTTTCTTTTAAAATGTGTCTATATTAACTTTATTAAAATTCTTTTTTGTAGCACCGCCTTATTAATGTATCTATTCCATAACTTTCCGGTTGACTGGTAGAGAATGCCTACTGGCATTAAGTCTGCCATTTGTACGTTTTATTTGTGCAAAGAAGTTTAAATAAATAAATAAAATATTCATAAAAGATTAAACTCAAACAGTGCTATTAACAAGGTCAGAGTAAATTGTCGCATAAATTGCAATTTTAGTAAGTATTATTCCAAATATTACTCCCGTAGAACCTCGTACTAGATAAACCTTGGCTAAGTCTCTGTTTAATAATATGATTTTTTATTAATACTAAGTGCAGTCTCATCGTAAATTTACTTCTAAACCTTATTTATTAATAACACTGAAAATTTTTTATTTATAATATCTTCTAATATTTTAAAGATACACAATCAAATGTTTAGATTCAATACGTCATACGCATGATTCCATTGGGTGATAAGACATAATTATGGAATAAATAGTTGTAAGTAATTTGTTAGAAAAATGTACTATCTGTGTCTATATATCTTTGCCTACGTATTTATATTACTTAAGTTCTAGTAGATGTGTCGGCACACAGTCTCCATGTTTGGATTTCTTTATAATTATATACATTTGTAATCATTGTGACAATAATTATGATCCAATTTGTAATCAATAGTTTTAATATTAAAATTTATATTGTAAATCTGTTTGTGGTTCTAGATAATAATAAAAAAATACACGGTTCACATAGCGTCATTGAAGTTCTAACACTTTTCAATTTTTTAGGAACGTGAAAAAACTGCATAATTTTACATATTTACCACAATAATAATGCAAATTTACATTTGATGTACACTTAATAATAGTTATATTTAATGAAAAATTTAAATATAATGAAAAAGCTTAAAAAATAATTTTATAATACTACTAACTACTATCTAATATTTTTGAAATACATAGCGATTATTGACGCAATACAAATATATGTCCATTGCAAAAACGAAAAGGAATTTGTGGTTGGAGGGCTATGACATCGAAGCAGCGCGTATTGCACCAAAATGATAAAATCTCTATAAAATGAATTACGTGATGTTAGAACTTCAACGATTATAGGTTATAATATACGCTATTTTTATAAAGGTAGGTAATAATAATAATAACTTGTTAAAATTTACTAGTAACAATGGATGAGAAAAAATAAGAACTCAAGAAGAAAATAAGAAAAATAGTCTTCCGTATATAGTCGATCTATACTATAGATGGTTTATAGTGACTATAGATTCTATAGTCACTATAAATCAACTACTTTTTTAGAACTATATTTGAACTAAGGATACTTTTTAGATATATGCAGAAACTATTTACCGTTGAAAAATTCCCGCCTTTATAAATTTTGGAAATAATTGGAAAGGATAGACTTTCCAAAATAAACTTTATAGGACAAAAGTGGCTTAGAATTTAGTCAAACTATAAATTCCTATGCTTTTAAAAAGGGCTCTAAATTTCATACTTTTTGCAAATAGAAAATCAAGGCCCCTCCTTTTTTTGTTTATAAAATAATCAAAATTACTAAATGATAATTATTAGGATATGATGTTTCATTTTTATGCCAAAAAAATAGATCTAACGTTAGTTGTGTCATATCTCTTTTAGTTATGATGCTAGAGATTTAAAATAATATTCTTTCAAACACTATAATTTTTTTAAGGATTGTCCTGAATATAATATTCTTTCTAACCGACTTCAAAATCCAAAAGGAGGAGGTTATAATTTCTACGGCGATGTATGTTTTTTTAAGTATGTTCACCGATATTTCCACCAATTTTTGACTGATTTTTAAAATTATTTCATTATCCTATCATTTAATCGATTAATTAATAAACCCACCGAAGACCTCCAGCCGACTTTAATAGCATTTTCTTGAATAAGTCGCCTTTGAGATAAGTATTATTTATCACTTTTAAAAGTTTAATGACGGTTCTGTTTAAAAAACAATGTTTTTATTGGTTAGCTGTTTCAACATTCAAGTATAATTTATTATATGCTAAAGTTTGATAACCTTTAAAATCCGAGGTTTGATTTTTTAGCACTGCATTCATATTCCTATGTTTTCCAACTTTAACTAAATTATTCCTCTAATTCAAGTGGTAATATGGTATGGCATATTCGTAGAACTTTAAAAGGTTAAATGTCTGCGAATTCATGCAAAAATAATTTACTGATTTGGTAATAAAATCAGCTGATACAGTGCACACTAGGAGATGGGAGATATTAATGCACTGCCAGGTACGTCAGGCAGCCCACATTTTCATTTATCTCTGAAAATATTTACTTTAATTACCATTGCAATGTCCCAGACTGAAAATATAATTAGTGATGGATTGAATTGTTAGCACCCTATAAATCAGTATATATATATAATATTTAAAACTAATTTTATTTCGTAATTTATATGCTGTTGGTTGATAAAATTGGACATATTTACCTGACTACGGCGAAGCGAAAAGGAGGGTTATCATTTTGCCCGTGTGTATGTAATACTTTTGCAAGAATGAATATTCATCTATTTCCTTATTACTTCGAAACTACTCAGCTTACTGGTAGAAATAAGATGTTATTAGAAGCGTCTTAGTTGTCCGTATGCTACAGGCTATCGGTCAGTTGCACAAACGTCCATTAAGATTTAATGACGCCTTTAAGCTCTAATGAATGTCATATTTGTATCGGTAATGTCGTTTTAAACTAATGAAAAATTTAATGGATGTTTGTGCAACAGGCCGTATGTGGGGTTACATTAAATTGGCAACAGCGCCTTCTAGAGAGCATAAAATAAGAATCAAAGAAAATATTATTCAGTCAGTCCGTGTATGGTATCAAATAAAAGGGCTTAATGAGCACATGTCAAATCTATATATATATATAAGGACACCTTGGAGTACATTGGTAAAGTATCAAAATGATCAGTTGTTTCATGCAAATTGTAATACCTACAATCAGTGCGAAACAGCTGTTTATTTTTTGAGAATTCCGCACGTTATTATATAAACTTAATTATATGAAAAATAAGTTCAATAAATTAGAACAAGAATACAACTAAATTACGTTCTAAAAGTTTTAAACAACACGAGCTTAATTTCGTTACAGTCTTGTGTCCCAACCTCTCCCAACTAAACGGTCGTTGGTGAAAATTCAAATGTTGAGGCAGTAGTGCCTATATATAACGAAGTTAAAAGTTAAATTATTACACCTATATTGGCTTTACAAGTTTACGAGTAATGGTGGACCAATTGTTTTTAACTTGAAAATTTCGAAAATCTCCATTGAAAAGAACAAACATGTTTTATTTTTTTAAAATGTATAATGGTACAAAACTCATCGTGCGCGAATCCGACTCGCCCTTGGCCGGTTTAACATTCTGAATATATCCAAGCTTAGAAGAATTAAATTATATTCCAAACTCGAGTGTTCCCCACGCCCGCATTGACATCAATATGATACACTCCAATGCAAATAAGTGCAATACTTCTACTACAATATAATATCAGTCTGTCACAAAGAGGGCTAAACTATAAAATTGCTCGAAATTATTATTCCAAATTACAAATATCCGCTAGACAAAGTTAGATACTGCGGGCGTTATAAGTTACCCACCATTTTAACGTGAGCTGTAAATCTGCATTGCGCAAAACACCGTGGGGGTCAACTGACGTTGTCCCACGCCCGTATGATAGTTAACTCAATAAAACCTCCCCTTGGATGACATTAAATTTAATAGACTTTGAAAAGGAACGCGGACGGTCCTTCCTGTTAGGCACAGGAAGACGGCGATTGGTTCAATTGGTGGGCCCATTCGCCAATCAGCGTTGAGCTTGGTCGGCGCAATTGAGGTTGTTAAATCTCGAGTGACGTTTGATGATCATTCTCCAGTTGCGTCAGTGGCTTCATAATCGTTCATAATTCTCTTATATATTCATGTTGATAACCCATCCATGTCTTTTTTTACTAAAATTTTTACTGATGTACCGTGTGGTTATAGGATAGATAAGTAAATATAGGTATAAGAATTGCATGTGAATACAGAAAAGAGGTTTTTGGTTATTGTTATAGCATCGATCAAAAGAGTTATAGCAATTAAATTAAAATAATATATAAAACTTCTTTTCTATCGTGTTATCTTTTTAATATTAACATCGTTAATTCTATTCGACTACGAACTTAACTATTGCGAATACTTATAATACCGAGTATTCACTATAGGTAATATTCACTTAAGAAGTTTATATTTTTTTGTTGTAAATACATATTAGAAAACATCATATAAATAGCAGAAATCCCAAAATAAGAAGCTAATGCCCCCGTATAATAAAGTATGTCAGCAAACGAAGGTACCACAAGACAATATAGAAATGTCTATTTGCTTCATAGACCCGATCGGGAATCAAACCCGAGACCTCAGAGATAGTAGTAATACTTTTAAACAGGCGTGCGAACTATTCATCTACGGAGGTAGTCGAATATAATTGTGACCGCGTTGCCGGCCTTGACGATGCATCCATTCCATTACGTCAGCTCCTTTTTTTTTCTTTTAACATAGTAGGTATCTTACACATTTTAGCACCAGCCAGCGATGTCGTCGCTCGCTCCCCTGACGGTACTTACTAAATAACTTTAGGCGATACGAATTTATTAATAACAAATAAGAACATCACTATCCTATTAATGTCCCCACTGTTGAGGCTCAGGTCTTCCCTATGGATAGAATCGAATTGAATAGGGAGAACGGGCCATATATATATGCAGGCCCAGTGCATATTGGTGGGTATTAACGACTGTGGATGCAGCCGGGTCCTTCGGCTTAACGTGCCTTCCGAAGCACGAAGCTCCAGACAGTTTTTGGTCACCCATCCTATAACTGGCCATTGCGAAAGTTACTTTACAACCGTATCGCAGACCAAGCGCGCTAGCCACTGCGCCATCGAGCTCTTCAACCAATGACACCAATAAACTAATTAAAATAAGATTTATTACTACTATCCAATAGTTACTTAAATAGTTAATGGTGCCAATTATTGTCTTAATTTAAAATCTATCACAATCCTGTTTAAATTTTTAATGATTGTGATGGACATTTCTGGAATCATGTAACTTTTTCCCTACCACTTGTTCAGGACGTGTTTTAGCTGACAAGAAGAACAAGCGAAAGAAACTTACCAGCTCTTTATCATAAGTAATGACATTTACAAAATCATGTCATTACCAAAATAGTATGTATTATCACAATAAAAAATACAACTTTCAAAGTCTGTAGGTCATATGTTGTATGTACATATAATTATTCGTTATAGAACAAAGCGAAGGCAATTAATTCCAAGCATTGCAGTCCTTAAAATAACCATCAACTTTATAATAAACTAGCTGACCCGACAGACTTCGTCCTGTCAAAAAGATTTGTAATGTGGCAGTTTTTTTGCCTACGTATTTAAAAAAAATTCTCCTGAACAGAACCGTCACCCTGGTGATAGGGCGTTACATTACACACAGCAGCATTATAAAAGTAAACTATTCGAATTAAAAAAATATATAAACATTCTCAAGGAAAAATGCTGGAAGAATCCATCTACCTGTACCCCGGAATGGGACTCGAACCCATTCGCGATCCAGGGACTGCTCTAACCAATGAGCTATCTAGGACCCAACAGCTTTGCTACTACAGAGCGTATTTTCATCAATGTTCCGGCAATACATGTAATGACGTGGAAACTGATGCATTTTATCTCGCGTGCCGAAACTAATACAAAAGAAACGCGAGTTTCGGAACGCGACATTAAACTCCTCCAACTATGTATTCTGTGCTCCAACGCACACACGCACATTGTTTTGATAGATATGATCTTTGACGTTAGGAACACACCTACATTGCTTAGACAACAGTGAGTGCTTGTAATTTAATATGAACTTTATACCATAGCAATAAAGCTCAAATTGACTACGTTTTAGTTACAAATCATTTGTATGGGAAAAAGAAAAGGGCTATTTTTAGGGTTTTTCCAGCAATAATTCTAATTTTTCTCGCCGTAAAAACCATCCTTGAACTTCAACGAACATTTTAAAAAAAGATTTGGCCAAATTGGTCGAGGCGTTGTTGAGTTATGCGCTTACCAACACATTTTGCGATTCATTTTTATATATAAGATATATATATATAAGATTAATTTATCTTATTATAAATTAATAAATTAACTTTATTGAACATTTACCCAGAAATGATCCTCTGGTTTTCTGAAGTCTGAAGCTTGGAACGGCTAGTTTATGTTTATTTCTTGTGTTGAGATTATGAACACTACTTTTTTTGTGAAGGAATCGTAAAGTTTTCTTGCGTACATAATATTTTCATAGATGTATTGAGAGGCAACAGTCAAAATATTTATATCTTTAAATATTTCTCTGAGGGATTCCCTAGACCATAAATTATATATAGCGCGGACAGCTCTCTTTTGTAGAATAAAAACATCTTGAATGCTAGTCGCAGAACCCTACAACAATAGACATTACACTATGAAAATAAATATACTAATCTTGCCGTTTCAACATTTGTCAAGTGTCTAATTTTTTTAACAGCAAATGCTGCAGAACTCAGTCTACTCAGTACTTTTTCACTATTTACATTTATAAGTGTACTAACATGCCTCACATAACACATTTGGCAATACAAACTTTATGCATTTAGTTTTATTTGAATAAAGCTTTAAATTATTATTATCAAACCACTGCAGAACTTTGCCGAAGGTATCATTTACATCGTCAAAACAATCATTACCCCTCTTAACTTTAAACACTAAAGAGGTGTGATCAGGAAATAATACTGTCTTGCACAAATTCTTCGCAAAGTGAGGAAGATCATTATTATAATTTGGAAAAGCAATGGTCCTAATACCGATCCCTGAGGTACGCCCGTAGTAATGGGTGCCCTTGCAGATTTCGCTTCATTAATTACTACTTTTTGAATTCTAGCATAAAGATGGTGTCTTAGAAAAGGATTTCTCAAATGAAGCGGCAACGCTTCATCTGTTTTAATAACTTTATTGTCAACCTTCTAATGAGTATACATTTATTTTTCCCCGTTTCTTGATTTATGATAGTCCAGGTTGTTTTTATTTTATTTTCTGCATTGAATTTTTTTCCAGATATTTACGAGTATTTTGTTTTTGCTGTAACACATTCTTTCCTAAAAAAATTTAATAATTTCTGACATATTCAATAAACTTTGGATCAGTCGAGGTACACTTTACCTCATACAAATCATACAGTCTATTTCGACTTTTGTAGATGCCAGGTGTAACCTAACCACTAAATTTCTTCTTTTTATTGTCTTGAGTTTAAATATTTTGTCAAATTCTCCCCTTATAAAGTTAAAAAGATTATTACTGGGTCTGATTTCCATAATATCTCTAAATTACTTTTGGTAATAGATCTACAAATTATATTGCATTTAGAAGAAACATGATGGTGCTCGAAAGTTGCTAGAACTCCGCTATGGTCAGAACGAATACAATTTATTATCGACTTTTGAACACCTTACATTTACAAAAAATATTATCTTAGCAAGTAGCAGATGTGGGTATAATGCGGGTAGGTTCATTAAAAATATTTTATAAATTAATATGTACATTTAAACAAGTTCAAAAACCTACTTGATTTAGCACATTTTATTAAAATGTCTATATTAAAATCACCACATATCACTACTTTTTTATCAACTTTGCATAATAATTTTAATGCAACCTCCACAGCAGATTCAAATTGACAGAAGTCCCCATCAGGTGGTCTATATATACATATAATAACAATACAACGTGTCGCTCAATTGAGAGCGACACTATATCTTTGCGTTCTTTACGTTTTAAATAATTATTTATTATTATTAAAGACCCCTCCCCTCGTATGGCATTTATCCTACAGAATAAACTCATTTTTAAAACACGTAATCAATTTAAAAATTTTTGAGCCAGTGCTCTGTAATACATATTATATCAATATTCATTGTATTCAAACATAATACTAATTACAGATCTTTTCCAGAACAGCTTTGTATATTTCGGTGATTAATACTTAAGTAGGCAGACTTTTCCCATTGCTAGAGATTTTCTCTATTGTTTTATTCAACAATTTAAATTTAAATTAATGTTAAATTAGCGATATCGTTCATATCGTAATGGTCCTCACTTGTCAAATAGTTGAAGCTTGAAATCCTGAATATCTTTTGAATGTATAACTGAAAGGGATTGTAATCGATTTTGGATTGTAATAAATAAATAAATAGATTTTAAAATAAGAAAATTAAGCCTCTGAACTAAAGAAAAATATCATGTAACCAAAGCTTGGAACGAATGTTTTAAAATAATCTGTTAATGTTCAAATTTCACATACCATATTAATTTAATACATACCAGCAATTTTTCTGCGATTTTGCCTGCATGAATAATAGCCTATGTCACCCGCGTAAGATGTTGATTTCTGAATGCAGAAAATATTTTTTAAATCAGTTCAGTCAGTCTATTCATTGCGAACAAACAAACGAACGATCAAATATTTCCTCTTCAATAAGTTTTACTAGTATCGACATGGACTAATGTAACCAGATGAATACTAATCCTCAACCAAATAACGTCGTCATGAAGAAAGAAGGTTATAAACGGACAGGCCTCCATATAGCAAGGGATCCAGCTTTGACACCTACACCAATTCGGTGGTTTTAAGTTCTTGACGTTACTCCTGATGGCGCTCCTGGCCCGTGCTAGTTTTGGACACATGCAACACCATATCCGCGGTCATAATTTAAAAATTTTAAGACTACCAGAACCTATAGAGTTGGTCTCATTTTTAGGGTAAATGGGAACCTGATGTATTTTTTTATTGATGTTTTTTTTTTTACAAATATTAAAAATCAGAACAAAATAAATATTTAAGGCAGCTCCCATACAACAAATGTGACAATTTTTTGCTCGTTTCTGGTACGGAATACTTCGTGCACAAGTACAACTCGCACTCGGATTGATTTTTAAAATTGCACTCTTTAATCTGTGTTAGCTACATTATACGAGTATAATCTATTATATTGTTGTGATGGCCCATCCTCCTTAACCATCCATAAGGAAGGCCTGAGCCCCTGCAGTAGGGACGTAAATGGGCTGATGATGATTTTTGATGGACTTCATTCCAGAGTTTCGTCTAAGACACCAAGTTTTATTGAGCCAGCACTGGATATAAATAAAAGCTATAAATAAATATTTAAATTTTTATTAAACAATGAAAATAAATGCAATATAATATAAATTGTAATAAAAATAGTTCTATAAGTTATAGAACTAAATAAAATATAACATTACAAAATTAATATGTTTTCAATTTCCATATAATTGTGTGGGAAACATAATATCTATTACATAATCAATTGTTTTGTATTCTTAATACTAGTATAATTCCAAAAACCTGATTTTTAATCGAGTAAATTAAAAATATAAATGATAAAATGGTCCTTCGAGCCGTATATAAAAAAATGCTTGAAACATATGATCGATATCGATATATTGTTTATTAATATTATTGCTGGAAGACAGCAGCACACAACTGTAACTTGTTTTTATTTCCTTCCATTTAACTTAGTAATTTCCCTTTTATTGTAAAAATGGACAGCTGCACGTCCATTAAGGTTTAATGACGCCTTTTAGCTCTAATGAATGACAAACATTATATCGGTAACCTCGCATCGGATGTTTGTGCAACTGGCTGTTATACTAGAAAGTTCCATGATTGCACTGACCAGTCTTTAATAAACATTGATAATTTTGTCAGGGCAAAGTGAATTTTCTAAGCAATTATCATAGATAATATATCAACGACTAATAAGACTTAACTTACATACTCGATTGACTTAAGCTAAAACATATTTGGTATATAAACGTTTTTCTTTTGTAATTTATTCGTAAAGCAATAGTACAGTCGGCGCCACGTAAACGGAAACAGTTTTCAACCATGTGCCTATATAGTAGTGCCAGGAAGGAATTAGAATTAACTTCGGTCCTATGTACTTATAAACAATGAAATAACACTTTCACTACAGTTTTATATTATATTTGGATATAATATTCGAAATTGGTATAATATTAAAAGTTATAGTTTTCTTTGTTTCTAAATAGTGCAGGGGCAATATTTATCCTCCATGAAACTATCACAAAGTCACACTGAGACTTTGTACTATTAAACTGAGAGATAACTGATGAGACAAGTGACTGCATTTATTGTTGTTAATCTGAAGATCAAAATGTACTTTATCCGTGTATCAAACACCAATTGAAGAGAATTTTAGAGGTAAAATGGTAAACCTCAATTTTAAGACGAATAAGTTTAAATGGGGAAAAACAAGTGGGGATAAATATCGAAACTGAAAAAACATAACTACATCACTATGCGGATATGAATACGTTTAGCTGCCGAAGAAAATTCTCACTTAACCTTTCTTTACATACTGTTCAATTTTAGTTTCCAACGTGCCTATGTTTTGGATAGTGCTTGTGACTACGTCGCCTGGCTTGAGAAATTGTGGTGGATTAAGGTACAAACCCACACCTCCCGGAGTTCCCGTCAGGAGTATGTCACCAGGATAAAGGGTCATCACACTGGAAAAATTAAATTAATATAAACAATGACATTTACTATACCCTCTTACTTATTAATAACATTGTTTATTTAAATTCCATGGTCCCTAGACTCTTTGATTTTTTTAACCGTGGCAGAAACTTCGAAGGATTATATTTTACCATCTTTTTGCTGTGTATGATATTTTACTTTTATTAGGTTGGGGAAAAAGTCTTTTCGCATATAATATGCATAAACTTGTAATAAAAAAGTTTTGAATTTTCATATAAAATGCGAAGAAACTTTCTCCCCAACCTATATTTCATTTAGGAACTTTGAAGCAAGTCTGTTTCATCTATAATGTATATGAAGTAATTTCTAAGGCTCGTGCTTTTTTACTGTAAATACCTAGTAATATAAAATGATGATTTGGCGCCCCCCTAATACTGCCCGGGGCACTGTGCCCCCACTTGCCCTACCCCCTAGATCCAGGCCTGTCTAGTGATGGACAATGTACCTTTTGAGAAGAGAACTAGAGAAAAATATTATTATCAAATTACGCAACGGATTTTTTTAATAGATGGGGTGATTCATACGGAAGGTTTTTATGTATAAGACCACGCGAGCGAAGCCGCTGGCGGAAAACTAGTAAAGTATAAAACACAAACTACGAAAGTTTGAATGAAATAAAAACTGTTGATAGCGAATATTTATATTATTCTTACTATTAGCAGTTCCTACTTCATTCAAATTCTTGTTTATTTGTTAAAAATATTTGCTTAACTTATTACTTTTTTATTGTTAGTATGATACAATAATCATACTTAGAACAGAAACAAATAAGAAAAGAAATTACACTAAGGCTACAACTAATGATGGGTAATTTCTGATCCCTTTCGATGTAAACCTAACATTAGACTAGCGTAAAGTCTTCTGCTAGATACAATGGCTATCAATCAAAATAGCCATGTGAATAGAAATAGGACAATGGTCCACAACTCACCATGCGAGCCTATAGTAGGCCGCTCTGTGTTAAGGACTGGGGGAACCATCAGTTCAACAGCTTTCCAAAACACGAGATAATTTTTGTTCACCAAAAATGAGCTCATAAAAAAAGGCGGACATTTTTTTATTCATAATGGGCTCACTCTTGACCTCAATCCAGCCCAAGTAGATGAATGAGATCTACGATGGGACGAGCTTGCCCAGAAGGAACACTGCTTAGATTTATCGACTTAGTGACATCAAATAAAAATAGTTATTAGGTATAATATTATTTTTGAAATTAACTATTACCTTACATTATATAAGTTAACCTTTAGATATAATTTTATAGAAATGCTTAATTTTTACAGATATTTTTATCACAGCTAACTAAAAACATGGAACTTACGAAGTAAGTCTCTCTATGACGTCAGGTATCTTATGTACCAACTGACACGTGTTGCTGTTCTGCTTCAACTCGCCGTTCACGCTGCATTCGATATCCAGCTTCTGGGGATCTCCGATCTCATCGCTGGTCACTATCCAAGGCCCTATTGGGCAGAACGTGTCCATCGACTGCAAAAATTAAAATATCGTTAGTACCTATAGCATCTTGATCTTCATCTTGGAAGGCCGTTGGAATTAATGTAAAACGATGACATATAGCAACTTTCACAATCAATTAACTATGAGCTATAGAATATTCCTAGGTTAGGCGAAAAAAATGGACTATGACACAAAATATTATGTGAGCATTGAAAGAAAACGATACGTATCGCTATCCAAAGATAGATGTATCGTTTACGTGTAGTACTGACTATTTTTGTACTAGATGAGATCAACAACCAATAGCATTTCGTACAACAAAACGCAGTACGCGAAAACAATACAGAGGTGTATCGTTTTATTTCGACGCTATGTGTTATTGTTTATTTTTTTGGTCTGCCCTAAGAACAGACTATAGATGTCTGTGTACTGCCCATCTTATCACATACAAGAGCGGCAACAAATCACTGTTACCAATCTCATCAATTAAAAATATCAAATCATTACCAACTGATAGAAAACTGTTTATGCATTAACAGTTTGCCTCTGTTGCTCTGTTGCATATTCTTTATAATACCTTTTATTCGGACCAACTAAACTGACCAACTGGTTGTGCAGAATGGAACTCGATGAAGGTTTTATTCCAATCTGACCGACTGATTGATCGCATATTATGTTTTGGGCAAAAATATTCCATTCCGACCAACGACACTGACCAAGGAAACGGATCAACTAGTTTTCTTTCTCAAGGAAATAACTTTTCAGTTGGTTCGATCGGAATAATTTATTAATTTATATTTTTTTCCACCCACACAACTTTTGTATTCAAACTTCACTAATAAACTGGCCACTGTCCTCATAACGAGAAATCCTTATGACTTGTTGACTGAAGTATTAAGTCATTGATTTTTTTGTATCAATTGGTTGGTTTAATTTATTAAAAAACTTGAAAATTATGGAACAGTGTGAAAAAACGGCGGCAAGATTTTTTAATGATCATCATCTATGTACAAAAGGCCGACAATATAAAGAGAGTGGAGCATTATATTTAAGGTGCATAAATTAATTATGAAAAACAGAAATACAATGGAAGCATAACTGTAAAAGTAAGTTTAAAAGTTGTTCCATTTATGTACAGTGCGCGTGAAAATTATAAATTTTTTTAGTGAAACTTACATTTTTTATGTAGGTATAACAACAAATAAAAACGTATGTTAACATTACGAAATTCCTGGAGATTTTGTGTATTTGCAAAATATAATACATATTTTCAATACGTAGGTATTTGAGATAAAATTGGTCAGTAATTTGCAATAAAATCAGTGAACATATAATAAAAAAACATACATCAGCGTCGAACATCGAACCTCATACTTTTCGATTTAGAAGTCGATTAAAAAAAAAGTCGATTAAAAAATTATACTGATGAAAAGAAAATAGTGGAAAATAGTTGGTCGGTTTGAAGTTGCGTGGACGGGAAGAAATTTAAATTAATAAAATAATCCTATCGGATTTACCAAAAAAGTTGGTTGATTGAGAAAGAAAGAAAGTTAATCTGTTTCAGTTAGTCAGAGTGGAAGTACAGGTATAATCGTATTCACCTTGCCTAGTAGGAATTGGCCGGCATTTTTGTCCTTCTGCCAATCGCGCGCGCTTATATCTTGAGCCACAGTGTACCCAAGTATGTAGTTAAATGCATCCGCGGCCTTCACACACGAAGCCTCCTTGCCGATTACGAGAGCCAGTTCCACCTCCCAGTCGACTTTCTAGAAAAAAATAAGGCTATCTAGATATACTATAATGCACTTTAACGTGTCGATTTTTATTTAATTTATCAACTATCCTTAAAAAAATTTTTAGTGATGGGATGTTTCTTAAACCAAATATTCGTTAAAATAAGAACCTAGTTTTATGTGTCAAATAAGTAAAACGTAAAAAAAAATATAGAGAGTACCTCTACGAAAACGGGTCAGTAATTCATCATTAAGATCCGTTTGAACAAGAACAAGAACCCACGGAGAAAACAGAAGTTGGTGTATTAAGTGATCGTGGTGTATTATCGTTGTAAGGAGTAGTTCTTAGTAAAATCATAAAAGAAGCGTAAATTTTGAGACAACGCTATGAAAATAATATCATCATCAGCCCTTTTACGTCCCCACTGCAGGGGCTCAGGCCTTTCTTATGGATGGTTAAGGAGTATGGGCCATGACCCTCCACGCTGGCCCAATGCGGATTGGAGGGTATTAACGACTGCAAATGCAGCCGGGACCAACGGCTTAACGTGGTCACCCATCCCGTACCGACTCTTGCGAAAGTTGCTCTACGACAATGATCGCGGGCCGCGGCGCTTATCCACTACGCCACCGAGCTACATGAAAAAAAATGAAAACATAATAATAAGAAATCGAGGAAAACTAAAGAAATAACGATAAATATTTTCATTAAAAGCGGAAGCATTCTTTGGTAGCTTCGTCACAAATAGGTAAGTTGTGATAAGTAACCAATTTCAATTGCACTTTGAACTTCGTGCTCATACAATGACAAATACATATTCATATTCAAATATGTACTTACAAGAATTTGTTTTCTTGTTTCAAAAACATAAACTGTTGATAAAACAAGGAAATTATTTTATGTTGGTAGATCCTTATTATAACACACATTGGGCTAGGGTTTAGGCATTCTCACCTCTTGTGGTTGTATTATTTAAAGTAGGTACAGACGAGAATTGGCAAATAAATACTAAGCAATGAAACAATTATTGATTAGAACAAAATCTATTGATTTTACTACGTACGCCCATATCGAAATACAAATACTTTTTAGATAGAATAAGCAACTATTGTATTAATAAATTCTATTCCACGACTATTAACTGACTACAAAGAATCATATTTCTCCAGCAATAGGAATGGCAGTTTGTAATCAGATAAACTACCAATATTTATACAATACTGTCTATTGACGCTCATAAGATATAGAATAGGTATTTATTTTTCATGTGCCTTTAAATTCATATCTGTATATTACGTTTGTTTGAAATAAAATATATTTATGTGTATTGCATACAGTAATGATTTGAAAAACTCACTTCCGTCACATCAGTCCTTAATTTCAATACATCGTTAGGTCCAATAATTGTACTGGTATATTTGCTGAAGAACATAGGCACTTTAGGAGGTTTCAATTTGTGCATAGTACAATGGTCGTGATAGTTCAGACCAATGCAGAGGATTTTGTCTTGACCAGAAATTGGTGCTTCTAGCTTCACACATCTTAGATCTTCCGCAGCCGATTTTTTTGAATTTAATCTGGTGATTTTAATAGAGATTTTACCAGTTTTCTAAAATTACTAGCCAACATTAAAATGTAGGATGTGCAGGGACAACTATATTAGTTAGAGCGAAAACTAAATAATTGGAGATTTAACCTAGTTGAATGTTGACAGATACTAATTTTAATTTGTTCTCTTTGTAGAAGCAATTTACATTCCAAAAGAGTAGGCGATGTACTTCTTTACAAAGCAGAAGGTAAGTGAAACTCTACAAAGGAGGCTTTCCGAGCAAGTATACTTAGAGAATGGGTTTGAAAAGTCCTATAATTGCAAGGGTATTGTGTCGGACTCGCTAGCAGTCTGGAGCAGTCAGTAGACTGGAAGACTCTAGTCTAGACAGGTGAGCAGACTTTTGGAAATGCTAAGGGACCTATTTTTTTGTCTTAGGAAATCGAATAGTTTACAAATATGTGCCTAAATCGGACACTGTATAGGTAAGGTGCTGGGAAATATTAAAAGCTCCTATTTAGCTGAATTCCCAACCAGCTAGTCACATAGATCGTTTAATGGATAATGAAGAACTACAGGTCAATATGGATGACGATTAATTTTTGTTTGTTTGGGTGTCGTGTGCTTGTGCGTTGTTTAGTTTAAATGTTGCATGACGTGACGACAGAAGCGTGATTTTCTACAAAACTGTGACGTAGCGAGCTCCCACCCCTCAATTTTAATGTCCGTTATATAAGCCATTTCTTATTTAAATTGAAGCAAAAAAATACGTATCTAATATTTTTCTATTATCTGACTTACAGACTATAATTGCTTTTTTTTACCCAGTCATCATCCCTATTTTGGTAATGTTTACGTAATAATCGCATCTCAATAGAATCTCAAGTATTTTTATTTTACCTTTGTACTATCTACCTGAAGTCCAATATTATTAGTGTTCTTCCTCCTACATCAATGGTGATAGATATATAATAATGTTACGACTTAGGTTTGGGATAAAGACAATAATATTGGACTACAGCTAGTTAGTACAATTATAAAATGCGAGACGTTGAGATTAGATTATTACGTAAACATTAGCAGAATTGGCATACAAAGATGTTCGGATATGACTTACGAATTTACTTTCTCCATATCACCGTTCAACAAAATACCAAGCAACGTGTTAGGAAGAGTATTATCAACTTTATTCAAATCAACAACACAGCATTCTTTTATATACCCGACCCTGATATCATCTGGTCGATTGCAATAACTGAACTGTACCAGTTTCATATTTATACAAGACATTATCGAAAATAGTCTAACTGTTCTGAATGTTATAAAGTTGCGGAAAAGCTGTTTGGGTTTCATGAAGCGGAATAGCACACGAGTGACCAACGCGTCCGTCATCTTCCATCCAAAGTGAAGACAACAGAATAACACTTTTCATTTATGCAATGCTCGGGATTGTACAGGTTTTACTGTTTATGTGTCGAGGTGTACGCAACGAAACAAAAATTCCGATCTGTAAATCTGCAAAATTATACCCACAGGTTTTTTCAAAAACCGCAATTTACTTAACGTCATCTAAACGTCAAAAACTGAAATCATAGAGATTTCAAATCGGCTGCATTTAATAAGATTTAAAATTAATATTCGGACTCGATTATAAATATAATGAAAATATATGATGAATTTTTGATTAGAACCTGAATATTTTTATTAAGCTTTTGACACCCATACGCTACACCAAATTTTTTATGCAACTTTGTAAACTCATAATCAATAGAATATAACCCTGTGCTATATAACAGTCTACAAACGTGCCAAGATAAATTAATTGGTCAAGATAGATCGAACAAAAAGTACTGAATCAATATGAAACATTATTGTTTTTGTATGTGATTAAATAGGTTATTATATCAATATGTTACATAAATAATATGTGATCTCTCAGTATGCATAGTAGGCAGCTAGTAAGGTTATACAAAACGTATTCACTTGCTAAGACAATTTTATGTGTGTATTTTGTCTGACGTGCAACTGCGTATAGGTAATTATTTGTAAGAATGAATCACTCATCGGTACCAATCATAAGAAGTTCGGAATTGTAATTGCGATCTAGTCACAAGGCAGTAATATTAATTTGAAGTTCAACTACACAAACTAAGTTTGATTTGTTTTTAACGTGAAAATCATTTGCACATTTGTAGCAAACGGACGTGGCATACAAAATTTGAGCTAAAAACATCGTAAAAAGGTAAAATTGAAAACTGTTTTTCTGATATATATACATTTTATAGTAATCAAATAGGTTTTGTTTTTATAACATAATATGCTTTTCACCAAATATCACAAAAATATTTTGACGCCATGTTTATATCACCGACAAAACAAAAGATAGTATATTTTGCATTCATTCAAAATCCGTATAGAGAATTTATATGTTGAACATAAAAATTCAATATCACAAAAAGCATGATTTTTTTTTTCTCAAAAAGTAAACCGATTTTAACATTTAAAAAGTGAAATCGAATTCAAGAAATTGTCTTTTTTTATTTTAATAATATTAACGACTACAAAATAGTAACTAAATATGACAGATTCAGATCACACTGAAATAAATCTAGAACCAACAACAAGACCTGTTTTCGTTTGGAGAAAGGAATAAAATCCGGTATAAGGAGGATGCCGCACAAGAAATATCTTCGATCTTCCTTATTTCCATGACACAAGAGTTTATTTAACATGGGTTCTGGGCAACATATCTATGTGGTCTAATATTTTCGTTGCTCTACATGTTTCGCATCGGATATGATGCTGACTGTACACCATAATGTAAAATGTCTTGGTTTATTACCACTTCAGGTCCACCTACACGCAATATGAATTACGATCTCAAATTGCTTCAATGATTAACCCCAATTTGTGTGGCGATGAGGTCACAGGGATCTTTGTGAATCACGTCAGGAATTTTTGACCTCATCTATATTATATTTCCTTTATGCTCCTGATTGAAGCTCATTATTAGAAAGTTAGAAAGTTAATCAAGAACGTATCAAGTTCAAAAAGGTCATAATTTAAATTATATTTCGTATTAGCTTTCTGCCAACGAATTCGCCCGCGTGGGCCTGTATTATACAAGTAAATCTTCCTGTTGAATTACTCTGTATAACGATGAAAGCAGCATTAATATCTGCTGGGTAGTTTAAAAAATCTTAGCGTACCTACAGACAGCGAGAAGTTACTCTTATTTATACTATGTATAGAAGATGGAAGTAATATCTTGAGAATGTATGTTTTAATAAAAAAAAACATCTTGCAGTTTATTATCTTACGTATGAATTATCAAGACTCAATACCTCTCCCTTATGAGAGAAAATAAGACATGGTTCACCCTCCCCACTCCCCACTAAATCGCTTTATGTAAATGGTGTGAGTTCCTTACACCGTTTTTTCGACGAGAGGAAGCCAAAAAAAAAGGTGTAAGGAACGGATCATAGCAAAAGTTAGGAAGAAGCAAAACCATTAGGATTGGCACGTAGGTACCTGTGCCAATACGCACGTAGTGCCCAGCCGCTTACAAAAGCATTAGTTTTATTTATATATTTTCACTTCATGCAAAAACTTGCAATAGTGAACTTAATTCCAAAGATTTTTTTTACCAGTCAACCTGAGGGTGATGTAAACACAAATAATAGTGGAGTGCATAATTGAGTTAATTTGATAAAAATAAACTAAACTTATAGTAAATGTAACTAATATTATGAAGAAGAAATATTTGTTTGATTGCATTCAATAGGATCCGAAATTACTGAACCAATTTAAAAAAAAACTAAAAACGTGAATTTCCTTTAATGTTGGACCTGTGTCGAATTTCTTCGCGCCATTTTTAATCGAGGTACGTACGAGCGAGCGTTAATAGTGTAGTATAGTGGGACTTCCAACTTTGATCACGTAAGTATGATTCTTATTGTTGTTTGCTTAATATGGACTTTATATAGCTTGTTGAATTATTTCTAATACTCATTTTGTTATTTTCTGCATGGGTCGAAATACCCCTAGGTATAATTGTATAAAAAGTTAAAATATATATCTATATTAAGAAATGCAACTGAATAAAATTGGAGTGCATGTTTTTAATATTAACATAAACGTTTTTCACTAAATACATTTGTATGTAAACACGGTACATACATATATAAAAATAATGTTTTTACATTTTTGTCTATCTATCTGTTTGTTTGTTGCGGTTAATCTCTGAAACGGCTTGATCGATTTTGACGGATTTATCACTGGAAGTTGGCTTATGCATTTTGACCGATATCGAATAGAACGTCGATTTAATTGTATGTATCTAATTCGACTGATTTATCGGAGATCCGATAAAAAAACAACTATTTCTAAATCCAATATATTTTTAATTATGAAGTATGTCTGTTACGTGCATAATGTGCTTTTGATATGCGATTGTGAAGATAAATCGACTTTTGCGAAGGCCGGTCATCAGATGGGTGATCTTTTTTTTATTTGGCTGAGCGTGGTGTAGTGGTACAAGCGTTTTCGAAAATTAAACAACCTTCGCAAAGGCTAATAATGGGTTGAGTGATCAATTTCTTTTATTGGCCCCAATGCCGATTGGTAGTACTAAAGCGCATATATTGGTTAATCGATGATTCCAATCTATCCAACATTTCGCACTGGGCCCGTGTTAAAGTCCCAATACGGAGTAAGGATCCTAAAGCATACACTGGTATTCTTAATGGATGACCAATCTACCAAGCAATCCATACTGGGCATGCGGGTCGTCCTAGATCGCTCCACTAAATAAAATTTACCACCCATCCGATTAACGGCCTTTGCGATCGTCACTTAACATCCACAATCGCAGATCAAATGCGCTAACTACTGCACCATTGGGCTTTTTACCTATTTATATAGTAAAGATTTTGCCGTATTTTTTTATCAAATTGAATATATTTTGATGATATGGTAAGATTGCGCAACTGCATCGCTCCTGGATATTACAGAACAGAAAATCAAAAGTCTTCATACATTTGAAGCGATATCGCAGACCATGAGTACGTACATGCAAAACGATATCGAGGAGATTTGTAACGGATATTGACAGATTGTGCAATCTCATGAGTAAGCTTGCGATCCTTCATACATTTTATAAGGCCGTGCAATTCGTGCGATAGCGCTTATCGATATAGAATTGCATCACATCGAGTCATGAGTAAAGAACCTAAGGCTACTTTCCATGCGGATGAAGCCGCGGGTACAGCTAATTTAATATAATTCTAATTTACTACTTTTCAGCACTAATCATATAGTGATAATGGGAATGTTTCATAATGGATCATGCCAAGGTGTTAAGAATGAATAGTTATTGTTTCGGCTACTAGATAGCGCTACATTATTTGTACATTGCGGTATGGTTTCACTTGTTTTTGTAAATATATAGTCTATTATGAAATTGTACTGTTTGTCACTTTAATACATCATTTTAATGAAAACTATTTTCTTTCTTTTCTATAAATCTTTTTGGGACAGTGTTCATTGATCCTTCGGTAGCCGGATTAAGGCTACCTTAGAGGGAAGTGTTCAGCTGGCCGTCGATGTAACACCGACGTGTAGACGGATTGTCTATTATGGTGTTGTCTCTGCTGCAGCAGTGAAGTTGAGAAAATTCAAAGGGTTCGTGTCGATGTTGAAGTAAACCCAAAAAGACGCGGCGCTGGCAGTGGAGAAAGCAGGTGGCTAGATACGGAACTATACTGGTATTGAATACGGAAAAAACAGTGAGTAAATTTGAACTTTATTTGTTAAGAAGAAATATCTCTAAAGCGGCGTGAAACTTAGAAGAAATTTGGACTTAGAGTAATTAGATTAATTTAGTATAGTAGTTTGAACTTGTAAAATTTTAGGCTAAAACCTGTATAGACGGGGAACCTATGCCCGATTTTCAAATTTGTAAGTGTTCGTTTTTCAAACACTTAGAAAATTTTGCAACTTGAATTTTAGGACTTAGAATATTTTTTGCAAATTTTATATCGTACATTCTAAGGTGAATTGCTTAGGACATGAATTGTTGTAAGGTGTCTATGAATTTTATTGTTTTGACATTGGTACATTTAGTTAAGTGAGTTGCGTTCATCTGTTGCTAATAACCTAATTTGAAATTGTTACAATATTCTATGTTTAAAGACAATTCATTTCAATCTATTTCAAGTAGTTTAGAAGTAAATATGGAGGCGTTATCTAAGTTACAGGACGATATTAAGTCTGTTATTTCTAAAGGTAAAATTAATTTTAAAAAGTCGCCAAAAGAACGACTCACTCAAGGTTATATAGAGACAAGGTTAGAAAGCTTGGAAGAGCAATGGAAAGCTTTTGTTGATACGCACCGTACTATGTTAACTGATATAGATGCTTTGGAATATAAAAATTCTATTTATTGCAAAAATGAAATGTATGAAACTACACAAGAATTATATTGTGATTATAAGTCTGAGTTGAAAGATACCTTACATCGTGTTCTAAAGTCACAAAATTTAGTTTGTGATAGTAATGTTATAGCTCATAGTTCACAGTTTTCTCCACCTATTAATACTACGACAGGTTTTAATGTGAAGTTACCGAAAATTACTATTCCAACATTTAGTGGCAAGTATACAGAGTGGACAACTTTTAAAGATTTGTTTATTTCGTTAGTCCATAATAATTCAAATTTGGAAAATGTTCATAAGTTGCATTATTTGAAAGCTCATTTATCTGGTGAAGCGGAACAGTTATTAAGACATGTACCTGTTACGGAAGCAAATTACGTAGAGTCTTGGTCAATTTTAAATAAAAGGTACAGTAATAAAAAGTTTCTATCTAACTGTTTACTTAAGCGTCTCATTAGTCAATCTAGTATTACGGTAGAGTCCTCGGGTGCTATAAAATCTTTATTAGATACAACAGTAGATTATTTAAATGGGTTGAAAAATTTAGACCTTTGCACTGAATCGTGGGATGCTATTGTGATTTTTATAATTAGTTCTAAACTAGATTCAGAGTCACGCAAGATATGGGAGGCACAAATAAGTACATCGGATGAGCTTCCTTCAATGCAACAGTTTAAAGAGTTTTTAGAGCAGCGTTTTAGGTCGTTAGAATTTATGCCTAAAGCTCAACAGCCAAATATGATTCGTAAGAATAATTTTGTTAATACAAAAATCCATGTAGCCACAACAATTTCATGTGTTTTCTGCTCAGAAAGTCACAAACTCTGTAACTGTAAAAGTTTCACAAAGCAAAGTGTTGAAGCACGTCGTAATTTTATTCAAACAAATCATCTTTGCTTTAATTGTATGGGTCCAAATCATTCCGTATTCACATGCCGTCAAACCTCTAGGTGCCATATATGTAAGAAAAAACATCATTCACTATTACATTATAGTGTCCCAAAATCAACGGAAAATAATGTTGTGGATTCATCCGTTGACAAAAGTGCCATTGTAGTAGCTACTACTTCCTCGTCTAGTAAATCTAATGATACTAAGAACGTGGATCACATAGTAGCATGTCATTCAAATAATCATAGTCAAATTCTTTTGGCTACTGCGTTAGTTAGAGTACAGTCTAAGTCGGGAAATCAATGTACTCTCAGATCCTTGATTGATCCTGGATCTCAGGCTTCATTTATTACAGAGACCGCTGTCCAATCGCTTGGTCTTAAAAAGCTTCCAGCTAAAGTACACATTTCAGGAGTAGGCGATCATAGCGACTCTGTAGTATCGAAGTCATCAGTTTGTTTCAACTTTCATTCTATACACGATCTCAATTTTGTTGTAGACGTCAGGGCTCATGTATTGAATAAATTAACGTCGGTGTTGCCGACTCAAAAAGTAAATTTTGATAAGTATCCACAGTTAGTTGGGATAAATTTAGCGGATCCTGATTTCCATACTCCTAATAAAATTGATTTGCTTCTGGGAGCTGATATATTCGGTCAAATTTTAGTTGAAGGTTTAATCAAGGGTCCTCCAGGTACTCCAGTAGCTCAGAATACTAAGCTTGGATGGATTCTATTTGGCCAGGTTACTTCAAAACCTTTGGGCAGCTTTCAGTCGTTTAATGAAAACAAGATTATCAGCATGCACGCTTGTGTTGATAATGATGACCTACTCAAAAAATTTTGGGAGTTGGAGTCGGAGCCTTCAGTAATTCATAAAAAGATATTTACTGAAGAAGAACAAGAATGCGAAAGAATTTTTGCAGAAACGACTACTAGAGATTGCTCTGGTAGGTATATAGTTAAACTTCCATTTCGCTCTTCTGATCCTCAATGTAAATATGGTAACTCACAGATTATTGCAGCTAAGAGACTCCAGTATCTGGAAAAGAAATTATTAAAGGATCTTGAATTAAAAGAACAATACTCACAGGTAATTTCTGAGTACCTTGAGCTCAATCATATGGAGGTTGTTCCTGAAAATCAAAAGTCAATGCCAGGATCAGTATATTTACCTCACCATGGTGTCGTGCGTAAGGACAAGACAACGTCTCAAGTCCGTGTAGTCTTTAATGCTTCATCTCCTGGATTAAATGGCGTGTCATTAAATGATGATCTTTTGGTGGGACCTAGTTTGCAGATGGATCTAAGGCATATTATCATGCGATGGAGACGACATCCAATTGCACTAAACGCGGACATTGTGAAAATGTACCGCCAAGTAAAGGTGATGGATGAAGATGCTGATTTTCAGAGGATATTGTGGTCCGATGGTAATAAAATTCAGCACTACAGACTACTACGACTTACCTTCGGTACAGCGAGTGCTCCTTATCTTGCAGTTCGGGCATTGCATCAGTTAGCTTACGATGAAGGTGAATCATATCCAGAAGTAGCTAATAGTGTTTTACAAGACTTTTATATGGATGACTTAATGTCTGGCTGTCATGATGTTGAAGAAGGCCTGAAACTATATAAAGAGTTTAATGAATTAATGGAAAAAGGCTGTTTTAAATTACAAAAATGGGGTTCAAATAGCAAGGAATTCATGCAAAAATTAAATAATGGACAAAAAGAAAAAGGAAAAGGAGAAGCTACAATAGAAAAAATAAATAAGTTAGAAATAGGATCGGAAAAGGATAAAAATGAAATTAAGAAAGTTTTAGGTTTAAGATGGAATAATGCAACTGATGAGTTTGAATATATGATACGCCTGCCAGAAGTAAATACACCAGTTACAAAAAGAAAGGTAGTTTCTGATATCTCCCGATTGTACGATCCATTAGGCTGGATAGCACCGTCTATAATTCAAGCGAAAATTTTTATACAGAAATTATGGATGGCTGGGATAGAATGGGATCAAGAATTACCTAATAATTTACTACAGGAATGGCTTACATACAGGGATAAACTTACCTTAATTACTGAATTCACTGTACCTCGATGGATGCGCACTAGTCGTGAAGATGTTTGTGTAGAACTTCATGGGTTCTGCGATGCGTCGAATGATGCATATGCGGCGGTGGTGTATATTCGAGTTGTAGATTGTAATGCCAAGGTACATGTCAATCTCGTTACATCAAAAACGAGAGTTTCACCGATAAAACAAGTTTCGGTACCACGTTTGGAACTGTGTGGGGCGGTATTGTTGGCAAAATTATTGTTTGAAGTGTCTGAAGTGTTAGAGGTATCGCGTGATCATGTTCATGCATGGACTGATTCTCAGGTGGTGCTAGCATGGCTTAGTAGTCACCCTAGTCGATGGAAGACCTTCATTGCTAATAGGGTATCTGAAATACTTACTTTGTTTGATAGGAAACAGTGGTCACACGTTCGTTCCTCCGAAAATCCTGCCGACTGTGCATCACGTGGCATTCAGCCATTCAAAATAACTGAAATCAAACTGTGGAAATATGGCCCATCTTGGTTGCTAGAAAAAGATATTAAATACAGTCCACTGAGTTACAACAACCATGATACAAAGTTAGAAGAAAGGGCCAAAATAGAAACAGTGTTTACTCTTACGAACATTTCAGAGGACGAATCTTATAAAAGATTTTCATCGTTTCGAAAACTAATAAGAGTTTTGTCATATTGTCGTCGATTTATTAAAACTGTATATTTAAAAATTAAAAATAATTCATTGCCTTATTTTACTAAATGGCTTACTAGTGCAGAGTTACAAGAGACAACAAAAATTGTCATTAAAGAAAATCAACAATTACATTTCAAAGATGAGATTAATTGTCTTACATCAAATACACCAATCAACAAGAAAAGTAAGCTGCGCAGTCTCAATCCCTATGTGGACGGAAACGGAGTCCTCAGGGTGGGGGGAAGATTACAGAAATCACAGCTTACTTCTAATGTTATTAATCCAATCTTGATTCCGTACAAATCTAACTTGACCAACCTCTTAATTTCTGATGCTCACGAAATAACGCTTCATGGTGGTCCTCAGCTGATGTTAAATTTTCTTCGTTCAAAATACTGGATAATAAATGCAAGAAGAGCGGTAAAAGCATGTATCCACAAATGCGTGATTTGTACTCGATATTCGTCACAGTCTTCTAATCAACTTATGGGTCAACTTCCATCAGCTAGAGTTAACCCAAGTCGACCATTTTTACATAGTGGCGTTGATTATGCTGGTCCAATAGCAATCAGGACTACTAAAGGAAGAGGTCATCGCTCTACAAAAGGGTATATTTGCCTTTTCATATGTATGTCTTCTAAGGCTATACATTTAGAAGCTGTCAGCGATTTAACATCACAAGCTTTCATAGCTGCCTTCAAAAGGTTTGTCGCTAGACGTGGTCATTGCTCAGACTTATGGAGTGACAATGGCACAAATTTTATAGGGGCAGCACGGGAGTTGAGAAATATGCTAACTAGTGAGAGGTCTCATATTAATACAGAAATTGCAGACTGGTTAGCTACTAATGGAACAGAATGGCACTTCATTCCACCTCACGCTCCGAATTTTGGAGGATTGTGGGAAGCTGGAGTGAAGTCCACAAAGCACCATTTAAGGAGAGTTGTTGGTACTTCCACTCTTACGTTTGAGGAGATCACAACAGTTTTAACCCAAATTGAGGCCTGTCTCAATTCGAGACCAATCACAAAGGTAAGTGAAGACTCAAGCGATCCTTATCCTCTAACTCCAGGACATTTTTTAGTAGGTGGTCCACTGGTGCTCGTACCTGACACCAATTATGAATCATCAAATATTAATAGTTTAAGGAGGTGGCAATATACACAAAAAATGGTACAAGATTTTTGGCGTAGGTGGTCAAAAGAGTATCTGGTTCAATTTCATCAACGTCACAAATGGTCAAAGCAAATTGCTGAGCCACAAATCGGTGACATCGTTTTAGTTAAAGAGGATGATCTTCCTCCGGCTAGATGGCTTTACGGTATCGTGACAGAAAAACACCCTGGCTCTGATCAAATTACGCGTGTTGTCAGCTTGCGATGCAAAGGTTCAATTATTAAAAGACCCGTTTCGAAATTGTGTATATTACCGGTTGATTGATAAATAATGGAAATAATGAAAATGAAATTTATGTTATTTTGAACTAAGTTGAAATATTGTTCAATCTATTCAATGAATTAATTATTATGTTAAACTATAGTAAATGAATTTATTTGACTATGTATTATTGTTTTGTATTACCTAAGATTTAATTTTTTGTTATTGATGTATCATAAATTTATTTAATTTAATTAAAACATTTATTGTTAAAAAACAAAAAAAGATTAGTTATTCTTTATTCAGAATGAAATTTTGTCTAAGTTGATGTTATTTGTGGTTAAAGTGTAATTATCTAATGAAGAGTTTTTTATGGACATGCTGTCCATGGTGGGCGGTTATGTTAAGAATGAATAGTTATTGTTTCGGCTACTAGATAGCGCTACATTATTTGTACATTGCGGTATGGTTTCACTTGTTTTTGTAAATATATAGTCTATTATGAAATTGTACTGTTTGTCACTTTAATACATCATTTTAATGAAAACTATTTTCTTTCTTTTCTATAAATCTTTTTGGGACAGTGTTCACAAGGAAAAAAAACATATTTCCGATGGGTGAAGAAAATATTCCGAAATCATCAACGGAGAATATGGCACGAATATTTTTATTGAATATTTATATTATTATCATAAAGTGAATGAATTGAATATTTAAAGTTAAGGTCGTCACAAATTGTACTTAAACGTCACTTAAATAGGTTTTCGTATCTGATTTTAGTTACCATACCAGTTTGATAAAATCTAAGATTTTTGCCTAGTGAAAGGAAAAAAAAAACTTAAGATAATGAAAATAATCAGTTGAAATTTATCACCTCAGCTGTTATACAAAGATTATTGAAATATCATTTTGTTCCAAGTGGCTTGTACAAAATAAAAAAATATATATATTAAAGTTTGGCTACACAAATTCTCAAAGATTACAATATTCTCGTAGTTTAGAAATGTTCCACAGAACAGTTCATCAACTGCAATGAGAATTTTGTTAAGTCTATGATTTGGCTAAACTTATTTCTTTTATTTTTAGTTCGATTTTAGCAATCGTGTTTTTAATTTTTTTATTTACAAGTATATTACCTAATTTTTAGTGCACAGTTAATTATGTATAGAGAATATATATTTTAAACGTGCTTATTAATACCTTTAATTTGATACCTATGTTTCTATAATTTAAAACAGTCACACTTTTTTAAATGGCGTCATACATCCGCCATATTTAATATTCAAAAATATAGCCAGTGTCCCTGATACCCTCTGCAGTTTGTGGTCATTGGGGACAATGTAACTTTTCTAATGATAACCCTATACGTTCATATCCGTTATGTCTTTCAAAAGTTATGGTGGAATAAGAAAAAACTCACACACATAAACACAACAGATTCCTTTTGTGTCGTTTCCTGTGCAGTCGTGTTAAAATGTTCGGAAATCGATAATGAATCACATCATAGGAATACTAAAAAATTTTCAAAAATTGGAAAAAGTATCAAAATCGCTTGGTTTCAACACGGTATTGTGGACTCGTGATCTTGAACAAGTTGTCGAGAACTAGGGATGCTTCAAAATATCTAATACAATAGAGTGCAAATAGGGATGATGACTAATTTTTGTTTTTTTGTCCGTCAGGTAGTGTTCAAAAAATATTAAACACGTATTTTTTTCGTAATCATAAAATTACGGCGTTACATTGAGTTGATAACGTCACGTTAGGGTACGTTTTCTACTCAACTGTGACGTAGCGAGCCCTCACTCCTCAACTTTAATGCCTGTTATCTAAGCTATTTCTTGTTAAATTGAAGTAAAAAAAAATACATATCTAATATTTTTCTATTATCTGACTGACGGACTAAATAGAATTGCATTTTTTTACCCAGTTATCATCCCTATTGTAATGGGGCTCTTACAGTGCAAATTGTATGGTGTTATTATATAAACAAGGATTAGCGTCAAAGTAAATTTACGCTAAAATTTCAATTTTAGTATTAGTCCAAATTTATATTATACGGAATAATAAGCAAGCCTACTACCTTTCAGGAGTAAATATTACTCCCGTAGTACCTCGTAGTAGGCTAACCGTTACTAAGTCTCTGTTTAATAATATGAATTTTGATTAATATTAAGTGCAGTCACAGCGTAAATTTACTCCAATGCTAAACTTTGTTTATTAATAACACTGCTAAGGTTTAATGACGCCTTTAAGCTCTAATGAATGTCAAATATGGCCGGTTAATGTCACTTTAAAGTAGTGACAATTGTAACGGCTGTTGTGAAACTGGCTAAAAGCTACTTAAAGTTGTTAAGAATGACTTACTTTAGTTACTTCAGTTCTCAGCTTTACAGGATCATTAGGTCCAATAACACAACTGGCAAATTTGCTGAAGATCATAGGCACTTCTGGAGGTGTCTTGTTCTGCTCTTTGCAATGGTCCATGTAGTTCAGGCCGATGCACAGAACTTTATCTTGACCTGTGATGGGTGCTACTAGTCTTATGTTGCTAAGAGGTTCTGGTGTAGGATTCTTTAATTTGATTCTGTTTAAAAAAAAACTATATTTTTATTAAATATTCAAAATGGAATGGATTAGATTAAATAACACATAATTGAGAATCCACCTTTAATGTCAATTTCAGCATCAATAAACATTAAAAAAAAAATATGTTTAGAACTTGATTTGTCACTAAGGGTTGGTGCATATTTGATGGAAGATGAACTGTTTCACATCAGTAACAGAACATTAGAAATCACAAATATATAATATGAGATTCAACCTCTCGCACTTGATGGATGATCCATCTATTCATACTTCTGTGAGACTCTTCTGTGAATTTTCATAAGATTTTCTCTAACAAAACCCAATTGAACAAACAGCTTGAAAAGCTGGAGGCCATTGCAAAAGATCATCTCAGAGTAACTGGGGCTGGTGAATTTTTTAAGTATTTTTCATTATGAATATGTTCCATTTTGCATTCACAATGCATGAAATGAATTGATAAAATATAATATTTTCGGTAGATAAGTTTATATGAATAAAGGTCTATTTTATTTATTTATTTAGCTATAGTGGGTTTATTCTGATTGCACAATGGTTAGATAATATATTTTTTAGGACTGTCATCCTAAAACAAAGTATTATCTAAAGCTCCTCTGCACTTCCATCCCATCTCAGAGTCCAAGGGACAAAGTGGATTTTTTTGGTAATTTTCAGTATAACAGTGTGAATGCAAAGTCAATTTAAAAAATAATTAGAACAATTTTCATTTTCATTGGAAGTCTGAATATTGGTAAAAAAAATTATTTATATTATATTATAATGTTGCTCAGATACAAGGAATAACAAAGGCAAATATTGATCACTTAACTTAATAAAACAAATAACTTACCCTTTAACTTTTTCTAAGTCTCCATTATTCAAAATACCTAGTAAAGTATTAGAAAGAGTATTATCTAACTTATTTACATCAACTACGCCGTTTCCCTCAACATATCCTACATAAACATTTTTTGGTTTCTCGTTATAACTAAACTGTACAAGCTTCATGTTTTTACTTGACGATAAGGAAAAACCTCTGAAAGAACTCGATGTCACACACTTATTGAAATATTCTTTATTTAATATGCGGCTTTTTATACAAGATAGCGGGCGCCCAAATACCAATGTTCCATTCATCTTTCAAGGTTATTTTACGTCACTGTTTTTATTGAAGTTACATAAACCTACACGTAAACAATCTAATGTTATATAATATAGTAAGTTTCAAACATATATGTTAATGTATCTTTTCACAATAAATTCGATTTTTTATGCAGATAACGTTTAGAACTTATTAAATAAATTTATGGTAAAAAAGGGTAGGTATCATTTATCTCATTTATTATTAAATAAACTAAATATTGCGTTGACAACTGATAACCACAGCTGATAACAGTCACTACCAAAGAGTAATATTATTCTACTGTCAAAACCAGCTGTTAGATGTTAGAATCTTAAGGTCGATTTACACCACTGCCCAGCCAAGCCAACCACTGTAACTTACAAAAGCCATTTTTAAGATATTAGACAAAATATGTTTTTGATTTGCTTATTAAAAGACGATTCATATAATTTTATGAATTTAGTAATGAGTAGTTCATCTCAAGTATACTGCCTTTAAAGATTTAAGATAATTTTATCAAAGAAAAAGGTGTGGCGACTGATACGTTGCGCCATCTATCACATCGCACTAACATCGCCACAACAATCGATAACAAGACGAATTGCAAGTACTTTCAAAACCGTTATTAAGATCTTACAAGTCATTAAGAACAAAGGAAACCTCCAACGCCCACAATGAGTTTCATTACCAATAAGGAAGTATTAAAAAAAAAACGAAAGCACTAAAGAAGCACCTCCACTAGATGGCGACTCTAGAAAAAGTTGATTTTTGCAGGAAACAAATGGACCAAAGCCAGTCATTTCCGTTCCTTTTAACTAACATATTAAAAAACTGAAATTTGAAAAGTTCAAAACTTATAAACAACTCATATTCTATTTGTATTATATCAATACAAATAGAATATGAGTTGTTTATTAAGTTTTGAAAACTAATTTACTTTTAATTAGTTTGAAAGGAACTAGTGGAGGTGCCTTTTTAGTTTTTTTTTTTTAAATACTTCTTCATTAATAATGTTATTGATTGTAGAGCGCAATTTTAAAAATCTCAATTAAAACTTATACTATAATCAAAATTCAATTTTTTAATATGTTAGTTGAAAGGAACGGAAATGACTTTTGCTAGAGTCGCCATCTAGTGGAGGTGCTTTTTTAGTTTTTTTTTTAAATACTTCTTCATTAATAATGTTATTGATTGTAGAGCGCAATTTTAAAAATCTCAATTAAAACTTATACCAAATGCAATATCTATTGTTTTAAAAATACCATTGTCAAGTTTTTGACATTGTAAGTTTTAATCGCTCTCTGACTCACACGTTTCCAACGTAACATTATCTGTACCAGTTAAAGGTTCATTACTGCCCAGATAGCAATTTAAACTTGTTTCTGACTTGCAACAAGTTTGATCCATCAAAAAAGAAGACTTGCTTCAAGTTTGCCATGACATCTGCAGCAACTTGAAATCAAACTTTCTAGTTTCAGTGTGACAAACTTGCACTACCTTTGACACGAATACCTAGCAGGTACTTGAGAACTCGAGTACCTGGAATACAAGTTTCGAGACAAATATTACTCTAAGTTTTTATTAATCTGTAGATCATTCAAAACTTTTTTTTTTTCGGCTCTCAACCTTAAGGGTTCGGAACCACCTTCCCATCAACGGAGGAAGGACGCGGTGAATCCTTCATTGGATACCCCACGGCCGGCCGTGAGGTTATGTCAGACTCCTACTGACTAAACACCGCCTTGGACTATTGGTTGCATGCCCGGAGGCAACGAACCTTCAACCGGAGCGACCGCCCCCCCTCAAGGGGGGGGGGGGCGCAGACGTCCCTAAACACTTACATGAATAGTGACGTCGAGATGTTTGCCGTTAACCCCGGGGGGCTCGGCACATTGGATTGAAATACAGCTGACTCCCTGAAGGGGAACGATCAGCCGGATTGGACCGGGGTATGACCTGAAGGGTCGGCGTGTGGAGAGTAGGGAGGGGAGCATCACATACCACCAGAAGGGTGCTATTTGATAACCGTAACAATTTGTGTGGCCTGTATCCTGAAGGGATGTCAGGTCGAGAGGGCAGAGAGGGTTGACCTGAAGGGTCAGTATGATGGGGGTGGATTTGACCCACTGGGTCTCGTAAGGAGGTCCAGGTCGGCCACAGGATGGGTTGTGGGAGGTTTGGGAGACCTAACATGTTGTTAGTGCTTATGATAAGGCACTTAGTAACGCTTCGTGTTCACACAGCGCCAGAAGGCGTTCCTGTGTAGACGAAGCGCGGCGGAGCTTAGCCGCTAGGGTGGTGATTTCATTTATGTCGATTCCACGAATCAAGTTGAGGACTAGATTTATGTCATCGGCTATAGATGAAGGAACAGGAGCGGTTTTGGGAGGTGAGACGGAAGCCTTTGGTGAGGGCTTCGTCTGGGAGGGTTTCGGAGGGGGACCCCATACCGGTTGTGAAGCCGGTTTGGGGGCGGAGTGGTTCGCCTTTGGTAAGGCGGGGAAGTTCGCCGTGGGCGGAGGAGGGGCTTTAGGCGCTTTGTTGACCACCGGGCCCTTACCCTTCTTCTTAGAAGAGGGTTTGGGCTTCGGCGCTCGTGGGCAACCTTTATAGTTGGTCGTGTGGCCGATTTAGCCACACAGTACACAGGCCGGAGGGGTGAGAGTGTCTCGAGTTCGAGAGCACTCCTTTGTGGGATGTGACTCGAGGCACTTTACGCACCTTGGAGTCGCGGAACAGTTAGCCGCCGCATGCCCGTAAAGCTGGCATCGGTGGCACTGTCCCGGAGTACCGCGTCGGTGAGGGGGTTCTACTTTAACCCCGGTAAGGCCGCAGACCCTAAGGTCTTTAGCCTTAAAAATGTCACGAGCGTTGGGGACATTTGGAATGATGAGTAGAGCCAGTGGGAAAGGCCTGCCGGCTCTACTGTGTATCTTGTGTACGGATTCTACAGGGAATCCCTGTTCGTTTAGATCCTTATGGATCAGATCGGTGGCGAACTCGTACGGAACATTTCTTAGGACCGTACGTACTTTGCGCTCCTCTGGGAGTGCGTAGGTATGATAATCCACCTTGTGGTGGGTTAGGAGTCTAGTGAGAGCTCTATAGTCCTCACTAGTGGGTGTTTCCACCCGGATAGCTATACCCATGTTTTTGGCATGGGTGTAGTTGATCTTATTTTGAGTGCAGAGATTCGAGACCTCTGCCCACCTTGATTTGTCCCGTATAAATACGGCAGGCAGAGGTTTGGGTTTACCCGGCTGCAGATCGCATTTATTATGCGGCCGCAGCGGGGTGGAGGGGGGAGTAATACTAGGAGTATTCTCACGAGTGGCTTTTTTGCCGGTGTTGCCTCTGGTAAGGTTTCGGCCGAGGGAGGTTTTCTCGGCGGTATTGCTTACCGAGGACACCCCGCCCGACGTGCGGGGCTTTGGAGCGACGTTTTCCGTGGATGCGTCCGCACTTGCTTTAGGAGTGCGTGGCTTACGACGCTTCTTGCGGCTTCTAACCGTATGAAACGAACTTGAGGATTCGTCGGAATCGGACGTCCTGAGAAGGTCGTCGTCCGACGGTGCGGGGGGCGGGGGGGCGGTATCGCTGTGAAGCGGTCCTCTTTATGGATGTGCTTTCGCACTCCATGACGGAGGTTAGGGGTGACGCATATGCCTGGGATAGGGATAGGGCCTTCTTTGCGTTGACGACCGCTTGGAAGAGGTGATCGGGTAGGATACGTTGAAGTTCCTTGAAGGAGAATTGTCTGTTAAGCAGATCAGACATGCCGGCAATGCAAACCGTTAATTGCAAGAGAGAGAGAGGAGTAGTTGTATTTCACTCGCACTTCTCTCCGTCACACCTACCTTGGTAGGTTAGAGGGAGATAGGGCGAGTGTGCAAAAGACCAACCCCGCGCCGGAGCGAGCGGCTATCCCTAGTGGATATAGCGGCAAACCTTCACCCTTGGGACAAGGCCCAAGTGCACTGGGATCGGGTCTTCGGTGTTGCTAGAGCCTGAAGGGCCTTAGCGAGCGCACCGGGATCGCTCAGTTGGCTTAGTTGCCACCGTTAGGTATCCACCAACTCAAGAACTTGAGAGTGAGTCAAGTCCTGCTGGTTTGATGTTTTGAAAAAAAAACAAAATCAGCAGGGCCTGCGCTCGAGGTGTGTAGAAGGCACGAGACGTACTCACAGTTTGGGTAGGAGAGAGTCGTGTACGCGCACGGGGGCGCGCAACGAAAGCTGAGAGCGGAATGTTCAAAACTTTAAACGACATATTACTTATACAATCTAACAATATAAACTGATACCGCGATGCATTAAATTACAGCACCATCTAGTTTGCAGACTTAGAACTATTCGGGCACCTATGAAGATGATGGGTTCACAGAGAATCAAAGGTATTATACTTCGCGCCTCGTTCTCGAGATTAGTATTTATTTGATTAGATTATATTACTAGTAGTATCGCATATGTGTCACTACTCCGGCACTATAGTTGAGATTTCTTTGCATTTGCTTTTTTTTTTTATTACGAGGGTAGTTCTCATCTTCTTAGTCGATACCGTTCCCTGCCATCTTCATTCGCTTTATAGTGCCCGACTGCTCCGGTCGTATTCCCAATAACGTGTATAACAGATCGTTAAAATGCCGAAACGTACGAAAGTTAGAACATGTGAAGAAGAGTTAAAACATCCTCAAAAGAAAATGCGTAAATTAGAACAAAAAATATGTGATAAGGAAAGTTCAGTTAGTGACTTGTGCCCGAATTTATTGGTACGGAATGCAATCAGAAAAGTCATTGGGGCTTATTCAACGCATTCAGTAAATCAGTTAGCGTTCAATCCATTGGGGATCTACCTAACTTTGACAAGATAACTATCGTTATCTAAAAGTGCTATTGTACATATCGTACCTATCAGACTATAACGTATTTACGTTAAAACAAAAAGTATGCACCTGAACTGCCGTTGGGGTTGATTCGTCGCATACTTTTATGGATGACTATGATCGTCATAGTCATAATATGAATGAAAATCTCAAACGATTTTCTTATTTTTCTGCCACCCCACCTACGGTGCCGAGTGATTGGTTATTAGAACAAACTCATTCTGACGATGATCCACAATCCATGATTGGTATCAGTGACATTCAAAACTTATACTATACACTGAGGATGACTGTGTCGACGCGGCGACCGTTAACGAACCACCTGTCGAGTCAGAGTTACAGCCCCAAGAAGGGGTCCATAACGAAAATGATCTGGACATCGATGCCCTTGAAATTCTCGGCGAAGATCCTTCGCACTTAGAGAAGCTCGGTAATTATATCCGACATAACTCGCTTGTCGACTAACTCATATTACCATAGAGGGGCTTAATAAGGATATCCGTAAGGAGCTGATAGCGAAGTACCCAATTGCTGCTAATTGCTCTCTTATTAGTGCTCCAAACTTAACCCTGAAATCAAGGCTGCCATACTTGAAAATACTCATAAGAGGGACAAAGGCATAGAGGGTAAACAAACGCAAATGGTCAGTGCTATTGCTTGTCTTGGAGAAATAATTATTGCTCATCTTAACTCTAAGGAAAAGGATAAAGAATAACTACTTTAGCTAATGGACCGCAGTCGTTTACTGTGCGATATTCAACATAGCGATTCAGTTACTAGAAGAAACTTTATAATGTTTTCATTAAAAAAGATCGATTCATTTTTATTCAGCGAAACATTGACTGAAACTCTTATGACAGCAAAATCAATAAACAAGTCTGGAATCGAATTAAAGGCTGACCCTTCTACAAAAAATATAAGTAAACGGCAAAAAATATCTAATCAGAATCAGTTAAACCGGAAAGCTCCCGGGCCGGCGTACAGGCAACCAGGCCCATCGGAGAGGAGTCGCGAGCCTGCATTCCCGCGCAGATTACCTCCCCAAGGCAGTGGCCGCGTCCGCAACCGCTGCCGCCGCCCGCAATCGTCTCAAACACAGGGACGACGTCGCTACTGAATACATTCCCGAAGGATTCACGAATCGATTACCTTGGTGGCAGCAACCTTACCAGGAACGCGTTATCAAGAAGGAGCTTACCAACTTCCTCCTTGGATATAATGTTAGCCTCATTATCCCTAATTCACTCATTCCATTGACGTATTTACAGCTTCAGTCCCTACCGTTATTTACTTCCTTACTGTGTTGTTTAACGATGGTGGTCAATTCGGTACATTGAATTCATGCAGATCTGCCTTATCTTTTTTATTAGGATCACACATGGGTAAAGATGACAGAGTTCAGAGATTCATAAGGGTGTGTTTCGTCTTCAACCACCCCTTCCAAAGTATAACTTTACATGGGATACGAATCGCGTTTTAGATCAGATAAGCCAATGGTTCCCAAATGAGGACCTAACGTTAGAGCAATTGACTAAGAAGACATTAACCTTACTGGCATTAACTACAGCACATAGAATGCAAACGTTGTCAAAAATCGAAATCAAAAACATACACATATCTCACAGTCAGGTTGTTATTAAAATACCACAAATTATTAAGACTTCAAAACCAGGTCGTGAGAAACCAATACTTTATCTACCATTTTTCAATAGTAGGCCAAATGTGTGTCCAGCAAAAACACTACTATGTTATATTAATGAGACAAACTCCCTTAAGAAAATCTGATGCTCTGTTTATAGGTATTAAAAAGCCGTCAGTGCGATCCGTAATACTGCGGGCTGGAGGGGCAACTCTACCGTGTTCGCACGATTTTACAACAGGCCTATTCATAATCATGGTTGTACATCATTAGCCCAATCAATTATTGACCATTAAATAAATAAATCAGTGTATCAAAATTTCGTAATTACTACCTATACTATAATTTAGAATGGAAATAAATGTCAAAAGGAATTGTTCAGTTTGTATGGGCACTTTGGCTTTGAGTGGACATTATCTACAGTTATAAAAAACATTATTTTTCAATATTTCATATCTTAAGGAAAGTAACTTTTATAATATTTTCATGGGAAAGTTTAATATTGTATATATATAAGCATGTGTAGTATTCCATAAACGGTGTAAAGAAAAACTTATATTTTGTAAAATTCTTTAATTACATTATCATCATAATAATTTTTTTTTAGGTTAGAAATAAGAAGCAGAGATGGTTAAATAAAGAAATTGTAGATTTACACATATTTACCTTTGATTTGACAATACAATTCTACAAGCAAAAGACAGTACTTCTAAATACACTTATTAATAAGAATAGACTTTACATAATCACTTAATAAATAAGTTACACTGCTCATACAGTTTGTCTTCAGCTGGAGGCTGGCATTCGGGTGGTCAAAAAAGCAGCTACCTTTATATAAGTTGGTCACATGATGTCCTTATCGTTAAATCTTCCATGGCCTCTCATGATGTGTGCTTGCAGTCAAACACAACTATTCTTCTAAATTGTGCTCACCCTCGAGAACAACTCTTCGGCTTGGAATGGCTGTAGACTCACATTTACATCTGCGTCTGTTAACAGAAAGAACTATTTTAAAACACCTATCCAGTACATTTATACATTACTATTAAAAAATAAATTAACATTAAATGTTGAACTACAAGTACAGTATTCCCACACCTTTGCACATGTAAATAGTAGCCTATATCATCCTGATAAAAGATGTAGCTTCCCTTAAGTAAAAGGATTTTTTTACATCAGTCTTGTAGTTTCGAAGTTTGTTAACAAGCTCAACTAACAATAAAATCTTTCTAGTTTATAATATAAGTAAGGATAAGAGGCACAAAGCTCACAAACTAGTATCACTATTTTTACAATAATAAGGCAAAAATAATAAACAATTTTACCTGATACCATGTGGGAACGGTCAGTCGCTGTGGTGAGTCGCAACCAGGAACAAAACAATATACTTGTGAATCAGGTGCTCTTTTATAATCCGGTAATGATCTGTATAGGTTCCGGAATATTATATCTGCTTGCTGCTAACATGGATGACAGACGCGATATGGATCTGCCATACACCTAAAGAGTATAATATAATATTAAATTATTTGTCAACAAAATGTTACTTAAACGATATGGCAGCGATATATTAATCTTTTACTTGTTATAAAGGAAGCTTAATTATGGTAAAATAATCATAATAAATAAAAATAACTATAATTCTACTTGTCGTGGGGATATCCAATTATATTACTAATGTGTTTCTTTGAAGGATATTTTTTGCAGATGTGATCTAGTACGTAATATAGATCTTTCACAATTTATACAAAGCTGCCGACGATGTCCTCTACTTGTGCTTGGTTTAGTGTCCATAGGTATAGCCGAGTCATCATTTCGAGAGGTTAATAAATAAATTGGTCGAAAGTTACAACAAAATCAAAACGTAAGAATTATCATTATCACTCAAATGCCTTTGTTGACAAAAGTGAAATGGTGCTGCCCTATAAAAATTATTAATCGATTAAAAAGTAATCGATGGTTTGTGTAAATTAACTTATATATGTAACCGAAAAGGATTATTTCTTATGTTTTTAATATATATGATACATGATATTGCAAAAGATTACCTAATGTATATGTATTAATATATAAATACTTTAATTACTTTTATTTTTATTAAAGTTAAAACTTATCGATTAATCGATACTATTAGTAATAGTACTTCAATAACATTTATTGATATGGAAACACAGTGAAATATGTTAACAAAACACAACCGAATCCAAAAAATACTTTTTTATGTGATATTTTTAATGTTTAGTTTCCCATGACGAGAGTATTAAAAATACTTTTTCTTTCACTTTTAATAATAATTTACTGTTTACATATTTTTTACTTATTAGCTTGTCCACCAAAAGCCAAAATTGAACAACTCCCTTTATGTTCTTTTTTGTTAATAATTAATAAATACTTATATATATAAAAAGCAAGTTATCGTCATTTATTGATGATATTTCCTAAATCTATTTTTCAACTCTCAAAGTCTACTAGTAATATAATCTAATCAAATAAATACTAATCTCGAGAACGAGGCGCGAAGTATAATTAATGATTAAACGAACTTACCAAGTGAAGTTCTGTCATAATTATACGAAGCGCCGAACGCTGCCTCTAGGTATGTACCTGTTTAATCTTAAAGTGTTTTAATTACAAGTAAACTCATACGCAGTCGAGTACGCGCGTCGGCAACATCAAAATGTATTCTTGGAAACGAGAGAGAGTGAGAGATAATGAGAGAGAGAGAGAGAGAGAGAGAGCGAGTACGCCAGGACGGCACGGATAAGCTTCCAGGTTTAATCTCAGTTTACGTGAAATTGTTTTTTGACATATTAATTGTTTGTGCTAGGTTGTATTGTGTTATGTTTCGGGATTATACATGTATTTCCAAACACCCTGTATATGTTGCAATGTAAATAGAAATTTTATTTCATCATCAGCCCTTTTAACTCAACTGCAAGGGCTCAGGCCTTGGATAAAGATGGTTGTAAGGAGGATGGGTCCAGAGTCATTTTTACTATTCATGAATTTCTGGAATTTCTACATAGTGCAAAGTGCTGCCGACATATAAATGAAAAAAATAATATAAAAAAATGCCGGCTATACAAAACTGTATAGCAATATTAAAAAAAAATAGCAAGTATTAAAAAAAAACATTAGTTCCCGAAATCTAACTAGATGTCGCCACGGTACGTTTTTGATTTCTTCATGACAACCTTGCCGGTTTTCTTTCATGTTTAAAAGTAAATTAGTTCTCAAAACTCAATAAACCACTCATATTCTATACTTATACTTTTTCGTATTTGTATTGATATCTAAGTTTCGAACTTTTCAAATTTCAATTTTTAATATATTAGTTAATAGGAACGGAAATGACTGTCTTTTGTCCATTCGTTTCCTGCAAAAATCAACTTTTGCTAGAATCGCCATCAAGTGGAGGTGCTTTTTAGTGCTTACTTTTTTTTTAAATACAGGAAGTATTTAGATCCTACAATTTGTGCTGCCATCTAGTGAAATAAACTTTTGTAGTTTATTATTTTTAAATACTTCTTACGCTTTTTTATATTACCACTATTGAACCCTAGTAATGCTTAAAAGTGTTTTATATCATCAACTACTTCTACAATCATTATATCAATTTTGCATTCGCAATGCTATGCCTATACTGAAAAATATTCTTGATGAAAAATGCTTAAAAATCCACTTTGTCCCTGGCACTCAGAGATGCGACTCGAACCCACGACTGAAAGATCATTAAGAATACATCTATTAGGCTAAGATCCCACTGTTCGATCATTAAAACAGAAAATATTGCGGACCATTTTTTTAAATTGCATGTAGCAAAATGCATCAAAAGAATTGACTTTAGATGAACATCAACAACACATAGAAGAAAGCATGGATGCAGATTATAGCTCTGATGATTCAGATGGTACTGATACAGAACGAGAATGAAACAAATTAATATATGAATAATTGTAAGATTAAATTTAAGGTTAAGTATATTGTGTACATAATTTGTATGAAAAATTGTTTTTTACATTGTCAATAAAAGATCATACACACACTTACCTGGAGGGAGAATCTTTGAGTGAAATCATGGCAACCTCTGATTGCAGCCATTTTTAAACTGATAACCATGGATTATTGTAAACAGGAAAAATAAAACTTTAATAATGCATTAGAATTTAAAAAAAAAAACAGATGACTAAATAATTCACAGTGATATACCTACTTACACCTGGCAACCTTAGCGTAGCGGCTGACTTAGAGCTGGCGACCATTCCTTTTTCTATTCTCAGCATATATTTGCTTTGAATTGACATCAAAATTATTAAAAAAAAAACATAGCTGCATGTATATAACCACATTAATTATACAAAAATCAATTACAGGTAATTGCGGCTAATTTTGAATAGGCAACTTATCACCAGTGGTCGGAATTAGGTAGAGTTATTCATGTACTTACACTGATTTCATACAGCAAAAGAATAAAGTGGATATGCCTCAAATACCGAGATTAATTTTAAAGAGCTACTGCAAACTACTGCACGCATGACGTTTCCAAACTTACATCAATGAAAGAAAGAAAAAATAAAGAAATCCCAGGAAGGTCCACATTTATATCAACATTTCAATGCAAGTACATAAATAACTCTACCTAATTCCGACCTCTGCTTATCACTAATCTATTGAATGCTCTCTTAACTTTCATTTGAAATTAATTTCATCAAAAAAACAAATAGCTGCAGGATCAAGCAGTGGGATCCTGTACTATATGATAATTAAACCAAAGAAATATAGAAGTTCAACTATAAAATAAAACATGTTGATTAATGTTGTTTTAAGTTTACCAATAATAAATTATGTAATAATTTTTGGTTTCACATTTATTTGATATAATGAAATACAGTTTCTACAACTTTATTTTGTTATTGTATTTAGTCCCTTACAAGAGGCTTTTTTCTGGTTATGGCAAATTCCTCTCTAGTATGGTATGGTGTATAGGGGTCATCAACATAATATTTCGGTCGCTTCCAAAATTTTGTAACCATTTTGTCCAATAGTTTATTTTGTGTTGCTGTGCAGAAAACGTGTTGCCTGAGACGTCTCTTTTGTGCTGAAGACTTTTTCCATAACTTCTTTTGTCTACCCACTTTAGGTCTTATCCATGCTCCCCAATATAGTCTGAAGAATCTCCTTGTAACTGGTTTAGAAGTCTTCCTTTTTCCTTTATTAAAGCTAAATTTCGTGACAGTTCTTACTGGTGTTGATGTTATATTATTAGAAATATCCAAAATATGTCTGTTTGCCAACAATGATCCCTTAGAAATAGTTTGTTCTGACTGGGACTTCATCTGTAAAGTATTGTATGTTGCATAGCTTTTGGGATCATTGTTAATAATCCTGGCCGCCTTAAAATATTGCTTTGTTAAAGGTCGTATAGCGCGTAAACCTAAAAAATAATAAAATAACCTCAAACAAGCCGTCACATATTCGTCAATAATAGAAAACTAAAATTAATAGTTCAGTAACACAAGCAAAGATATATAAGTAGCTCCTTAAATAACATATTTTTAGTACCTGATATAGCGTATCGAAACATTTTGTTTTAGGAATCAAGGTTAGTTTAAATAAATCGTTTCATAATAAGACTCTCTCAGATAATATTTGATATTGACATTGACAATAGGGTGACAGTTTGTAGTAGTAGTAGTATTTAAAAAAAAAGGGTGTATCGGCCCTGGCTTCCATGCCTTCAGTATAGTAGTAGTAGTAGGTAGTAGTCACAGACCAATAAGAGATACTACGTAGTAGTTTCGGATGACAGTTATGACAGTGACAGTAATTTGATTTGACACAAATCAAAACAGACCTTTTAGTAAGAGTACGATTGAAATAATTAATCTGAAATAAAAACAAAATGTAATCGTTCTGCAATAGAAAGGTGTAGGTAGGAGTTTTCTAAATATTTTGTGTTAACCAGTCAGTCAATTTGGTATAAAATTAAATGAATACTCAAAATTGAGTGTAAATTGATATAATTTTTTGTAAATATTCAATTCAGGACATTTTAGATAAGGTAAAATAATGTATTGAGTGGTTTTGCTACAGATTTTAAGTCTTATGCACTTATTATTTATACTATGAACTTTTTTTAAAAGCATTTAAAAAAAAATATATATTAATATATTATTAACATCGAAAAAATCTAGGGTCTGTGGGTATATTCTATTTCTCTATCTTGTCTTTGTAGTCTCTGGTGTTTTGACAGCCCAAGTGGAAAGAGATTTAGTGCCGAAAATGTACAAATTCACAAATCATTTAGCAAATGCTAACTTGGTGTTGGTAAGTTTACGTTGAAATGTTTACAATTTAGCCTTATGTTTAGTGACAAATCACTTCTATCCTGTAGTAAATTAATTCAGTGAATAATGAACTCTTCAGTGACTCCTGTGTGTTTTGAAGATTATTGAAGAGAAACTCTGTCATTTTTATGAATATTTGACCTTAAAAGAGATAGTTATCATTCCAAAATTTTAGTGCAACCTTATGCTGAACTGTCTTATAGTATTGTTGTTCCTTACATAACAATCATCGGACGTCATAATCTCAAATAACCTAAAATAACAACATAGTTGCAAAGTGCATTTATTGCAAGAAGTTGGAATTTCTCGCTACTTAACAATCCAATACGTTCAATAGTCCCGCGACTTCGCACGCTTAAATTTAACCCCGTATAATGCTACAGCATACTCTATGTGGAAGAATTTTTAAAATTGGTCCCTTAGTTTCGGATCCAATGCAATGCAAACAAACAATCAAATCTTTTCTCTTTATAAAATCAGTATAGATTATTATTTTGATTTTGTTTGTTCTAAATAATGTTTAGCATTGAGATTGTTGAATTAAATTTTAAGCGTTAAGTTTGAAAATGTTGCATTTATTTGCCATGCCATTGTCAAATAATTAAGTAGTAGTTTAAAACTCATTTGATAATTGATTAGATGGTAAACATAATTTGGGTTGAAAAACCTTGAAAATCTTGAAAAATCAGCTATGTATCTAGCATAAACTTGACTTTTTCACTAGCTTAATTTAGTAATAGACATCATAAAAGCATGAAAAGACAAGAAATATTTAACACACATCTGTGATTGCACTGTTAGTGAGGTAAAAGCTTTTTTAAACTCTTAGGTAAGGAAACAACTAGGTGATGGAACATGCTCAGCTTTAATAGTAATGAGGGCACCGAGACGGTTCGCCCACTTTGACAACAAGTGTCCACCAACACCGCCAGCCAAGCCCAAATCTAGAAAGCTATTGTGGGGCACAATAGGTGCTACTGTTCTCACCGGTGCTGCCGTCGTATATGCCAAGTTAGTATTAATTTTTTGCCTTGTTTCCAATCTATTTGTAATCATCAAAGTATTTCTATATCTACTAAATCTACTAAATCATGTTCTTAGTGTTATGTTAGATATTGTAACAAATTTATCACTAAGAATACTGTCTTTTATTATTACAAATGCTGATTAAGCTTACAACAACTGTTTAATGGTATGTTTTATATTATTATTTTTTTGCTTTTATGAATGTTAATAATTTATGTCATATAATTACTATTTATCATAGGAGCAGTCCTGACGCGCGAAACTGGCTTGAATCAAATGCCCCTTGGGCTAATGACTTTGTGGCGCTTGTCTATCAGGAAAATACAACTTACTGGAAATTCACTATCAATCAGTTTAACAAAGTATCTAAATCCCTAAGTAACTTTATGTTTGGAAAGGTAAATACTATTTACAGTTTTTATTTCTATTGTCCAAGAGAGCATTAGAATGGAAATTGAGTTGATGAATAATTTGAACTGTGACAATGGTTTGCATTCCTAAAGGTGTCATAATAATTGTGTGATGTGCAGTTGACAGTATGTCATGTTATGTGTGTACGAGACCAAAATTCTACAATCGGTTTTTAGCCTTAAGCTAATTCAAAAAAAATATCCATCATATTAATGAATGATTTAGGTAATATTATGGGCATTAAAGTTAAGGAGTGGAGCTCATTATGTCACAACTATGCAAAAAATATAGTCATATGACATTTCAACTCGAATGATCGCCGTTACTTATCGAATAATCGAAAATTTAAAAAAAAATGCTTTATATTTCTCAATGATCTATCTGAGATAGAAAAAAATAGTTTTTGACATGACCCCCTTGATTGCGCCAATTTGATCTCATGTAATAATTGATGTACTGCTATTTGTCGTTTATATATTCTATAGTATTTACTTAGATTAATGCCCGTTTTCACTAAGCTTAGGAATCGCCCAAATCTGTCGCCTAAATATTTAGGAATCGCTGAAAATAAAAATGCATTTCACAATTGACTAGGAAACACCTAACTAAATTAAATAATTTTTAAAATTATGGTATTCGTTATGCGACGCCTTGCTCTAGGAGTTTGCGTATATGATAGGTCATAAATATGTCAAGGGATAAAAGAAAAAAAAAAGTTTTCTTAATTAAACTAATCTGCATAGGCAACTCGTAATATTAAGCATTTTCTAGTTAAACTGCGCCTTGTTCTAGGTTAGTGAAAATGGATGTAAATCACATGAGTTCTGTTATAATAAGATAAGATATAATATAATCCAGGATGATATTTGGCACCAAATTATCATTCTGATAATTTATTGTATGCAATTTTCTTTTTGATTTGTTCTTCACATTACTTCAAGAAGATTATCATGTATATATAAGCATGCTTAATATTGGCTTTATTGCAATAACGAAATTTTTATTTGCAATGGCAAATAAAATATGATTTAAATTGAAATCTGAGGTCCTTGAATTTATTGCTTTCATGTGGTGAAAAAGTATTTTTTATGTACCTTGTCATGGCCTTAAACTGTATACAGTGCTGGGTCAATTAAACACTGGAATCACGCCCTTAAAAAAATCACAATAAAATAAAAGTCCAACATAGGTTACATACACCGATTAAAGTGTGTAATGCCAATGATAAAAGAAACTTCTTAGGTACTGTTGGTCTGAAAATGTTATACTTATGAACACTGCTGACATGGACTCACGTCCAAAAAATGAGTTATTTTTTAGGTTCAAATAATTAGAGCAAAGATAATTTGCCTTGCCGTGCCGCCCTCCAAATTGAGGCAATTGCCTAGTTGACGGGCAACTGCCCAGAAACGAAAAGATATAGAGGAATAGCGAAATATGTCGTTATTTTTCGAAGCTCAGATAATATCCATGTGTTGTCCTTTTTTTCACTTGTCTAGAAACATTATAATTTCGATGATCGTTGAAGTTCGTCAAAAATCGCATTGCAATCCTTTTTGTATTGCTAAAGTAGATAACAACATTTGCCTATTTATAATAGCTGTTTTTAGGTGATATCTATATTAAATAAACATTTCATTATACTAAAACATTTTTAGGAAGGTATATCTCCTATGGACTTCAAACAGCAAAACGAGCAAAATCTTGACGAAGACGCCGCTAAAGGTTTTGCCAAGAAAGATTACCAATGTAAGATTTTTTTTCATAGAAACTCGAGAGAGATGATATGATAGGAGTTTTTCGCTTTCACATGGAACTTTTTAAATATGGCACATTACATTGTGTGTGAAGCTTACTTTTCTTATTGCAAAATACTTACAAAACCATCAATGTTTTATTTCATTTGTAGCAATTGGGATTCAATATTTTATTTTTATCTATAAAGTTCATCTATTTAATGTCTACTAATAACTATGCAGGCCTATTTTGAATTATTTTAGTAGATTTGGGGTTAGTAGTTAGATGAACAGCATCCATAGCACTAATTTTCATCATACCACAACTTGTGCTTAATGACCATTTAACATTATTTGCTTTGTTATCTAACAGTGCCACCACCATCTTTTGAACCTTTATATGTAGAAGAAAAGAAGTTAGACACACCAGAAGTGGAAACAGAAGGTCAGTATGTAACATACTAATAACAGTTTTTTTGCGGGACTACTAGTATGTAACCTTATTTTTATCTAGGTCTCCATATTTAGGTGCTATTGCAAACGTCATGTCATCAACAAGTAACCGAGTAAAAGTCTTGCGGGTGGATGTTATTGTCAGATATACCGATCTTCTTTCTTTTGCGTCTTCTTACATTCAATACCGATAGTGTTTTTTGAATACAAAACTCCATCAATATCATCATTTAAAAATGAAATGTTACGAAAATCTAAAAAGTGGTAATAGGAATAAATACATTTAAAGTTTATAATTTACTTCTTTTAGCTTACATGTTAAAATCATATTCAGGAGACAACAGCAATCAAACAAAATGAAATCTCTTGCTGCTCATTTATTATATATGAAGCCATTAAAATTATTCCCTCTGTCTATTTTTAAGACTTGTCCAGAATTCAGTTGTTATTCATTTTTACTGAATGTTTTAGTGGTGTTAAATAAAATAGTTAATTTCTTTCCAGCGACTCTAATTCAGACAGAGAAATGCGAACCACAGCAGCTCCCACCTATAAAGATAACGAAAGACATGGTGGAACTGGAGCATGACATGCATGAGAACACAAAGCTGGCCATAGACAGCTACAAGCAGGCCACTAAATTCTGCACAGATTATAACAAGGCGCTATACAAGGTACTATTACCGCATTGAGCTGACGAATTTGAAAAAGCAGCTTAGAGCCAGTCGGACTCTTGTACTGTAGGTTTTTGTACAGATATTAAAATTTAATAACCATAAATAAGTAATAGGCTTTCCTGTATTAAATAAATATTTTTGCACTGATTAAAATCTTGCCCTGTATATAAATTTACTAAGATGTACCTATACTATCTTGACAGATTGTCGAGTTGTCTTTAGACGATTTGGATAAAAAATATTATACTGCTGTGCAAGGTGCGAAAGAGGCGCGCGATAAAGCTGCAGCTAAAGCGGAAGCCGCGTTATCTAAAGCTAAACTGGCTATAGGTATGTTTATTTAATATTTCATGACCTCTGTTATTTATAGAGTAGCTCACACGCCTGTTTCACGTACTAGAAATCAGGAGTCGATTCCCATCTGGGCACAATTAGAAAATTAAGTTTATTCTTTCGTATCTTTAATAACATAAGAAGAGAAGAAGCAACATAAGCATGACTTGCAATTCGGTAACACAAGTCATTACACTGTGGTCGTTCTTTGTAAATATACGTTAAGTTTTTTATAGATACCCTCGATCGCATGATAAAAGCGGGCGTACAAGCTCCTCCTGAAAGTGTAACTGCCACCCAAAGGTATATAAAACAATTCCGTGGTGACTTAGCTGTAGCAGAGAAAGCTTATAAAGAGGAATACGAGAAATCCGTGCTCAGTGATAAGTACTGGAATAAGGTGAGTACAGATTTGTTACACACTGATTTTAATTATTTCTGATGATAAAGTAATTATGCTAGATATAAATAATTTATAATAATGTGGCCATTTTACTGCGTGACAACCTACGGAATTTCGTATATAAGTAAAACTATATATAAGTATATATATAGGATAAGTTGGTATAAGATGCCATATTTAAGAGCAAAATACAAATTATGGTTTAAAACTGTAAGAGATCGTCGCGTAAGAAATTTCGGCACGATTTTAGTGGTTTTAATGTAGACAAGTAAGTATATATATACAGCGTGTTTGGTAATACCTGTATAATCCCGAAACATGGCCATACAACCTAGCACAAAGAACACAATTGATATGTCAAAAAACAATTTCACGTAAATTGATATTTTCATACAAATATTTGAACAATTTGTTTTCAATTACTATGCTACAACCCTGTAAGCTTACACGTGCCGTCCCGGCGTACTCGCTCTTTCTCTCTCTCTCTCTCTCTCTCATTACCTCTCACTCTCTCGTTTCCTAGAATACATTTTGATGTCGCCGACGCGCGCACTCGACTACGTATGAGTTTACTTGTAATTAAAACAATTTAAGATTAAACAGGTACATACCTACAGCGTTCACGAATCACTCTTTCAGCTTTCACTTATCAACATTACCTACACTTCACCTCCACTTTATCAGTCCAGGGTCTCGATATGCCGGCCACCGCATAAAACACACATCTCCATTCGACTCGACACAGACCGTGTCGTGTTACTCTCGACGTAAAATCATATCCTCTGTCTCGATGAAATAGGTGTTCGGCCGGCCTACTTGTGAATCACCGGTAAGAAGGAAGACGTCGATGGTTTTCAGATCTTCCTGACACGTGGCGCTCGTCATAACGCCGCCGAGCCGCAGCAAGATTACCGTCACAAGCACCGCCACACATTATCATCTCGTAATATTAGGCATTTGAGTACGAATTCATTGCACTGACCACACACGAACATAACACACAGGTAAACAGAACGAGAATGAAAAACAAACCATAAGTCCTGAAAGAACGCAAATGTAAGTTGACCTTCTAAATTCTGAAAACTCACAAGTACGCGGATGAAAGTCACGGACGCGACTGACGCGATGACCAAAACTACATAGGTTATTATTATTGCAACTCGAACACCAATGTACCTAAATCAAAAGTGCACCAATTCAATTTTATGTCTCTGTCGCTCCTTCTTGCATAGACTAATGTGAGCAATGGTGCAGATATTGAACTTCAATCAAAGTATTTGCAATTTCTTTTTTATTTTGTCTGTATTATTAGAGAAGTTTTCTTAATTCTAGTTTTTGAAACACCGTTAATTACAAGATTAGTGTTTTTTATGGTTAAAAGTCATTTACTACTAACTTTTTCTTTGTTTTTGTAATAACAAATTACTCTCAGATGCATATTCATTCTAGGCATTTATCTTTAGATTTATTTAACTTCTGTTATTTTTTAAACTAGTTCGGCACATGGAGTCGATGACCAAATACAACACAACAGCTGTTTTTAGGGTTGTCAGCGTACAGTTTTACTTCGAAGAAAAAAAGCTGAATATCTAGGTCATGTGCTGGGTTTCAGACTTAGTGATCATTTTTCTGGGTTCTATTCATCATACCGTATGTGCCATATTCGGGATTATACAGGTATTACCAAACACGCTGTATAAAGGTTTGCTTGTAAAAGTTGAGGCCTAAGTGCCTTATTCTAAAATCTATAAGAAGCCCTTTCAAGCGTATAGCGGTTGTTTTAGTCATTTATGGAATTTATATAATTTTTCAAGTATAGCTATATAAATGATTTTCTTACTTTTCCTCCTGTGTTTCTTAAATGTCATAGACAATCAATTTCGTTTGAAATTTCTCAATAGCTTTCAAACATATTTTTCACTATCACTTTGCAATCGTATATTCAATATCTATAAAAAAAGCCACAACCGCAATTGCTATCACATGTCACATAGTTGTAGCCTGTGTCTTTTAAATGGCAAATTCAAAGTGATTGCAATATATTTTAAAATTGGACAATTGGGCCACAGGACATTTTTGTTCACGACAAAGTGGACGTTTGGTCACGTTAGTTATAAATTATCTGCTCAAGATACAAGATACACGAAGTAGGTGCGAGTTGCTGATATTAAGTAAGTCGATTTAATATGATACATTTTTTGTAGGTTGAAATGGCTCGCAACGCTTATAAGAGTGAACTTCAAGCATTGTTCCCAGGCATCGATTTGAGTGCTCGCAATCTAGATATTAAAGGCGATACAGATCTATTGCTACTGTATACTTTGAAACAGGTACTTTGTGATTTGATGATTTACATCGTTTTTTGTATGTTGGATTGTATAAAATGATACAATCCATGTATGTTGGATTGATTTAGGTAACTTATTTACAACTTGCGATTGTGACTTAAAAAAGAAACTTATGATGTAGAATGAATGGTGACAGAATTATATTTTCGCATTTATAATGTACCTTTTTTATTTATTTCAGATTCAGTACCTTCAAAAGGAATTGGCTGCTCTTCAAACAGTTAGAGACTTAAAAATTAATAGAGCAATTGAGTGTAAGTTTTTAGAGATTGAATCGATTTATTTTAAAGCTTAAGATCATTAGTGTCATTAGATTCATTTTTTATTATGACGTTTTCCAAATGAATAGGTCATGACCAGAAAGAGATAATAGAAGCTAAAGTCGAAGAAGTTATTATGAGAGAACAATTAGAAAAGGAGAAAGAATTTCAGAAGAAGGTTTGTCTCTTTTTTTAGTTTTATATTTTTTAGTTCAATTCTCGCATGTGTCCAATTCCATTTTAAAGTGATAGTGATTCCTTTAAAAATGCTATCTATGATTTTATATATTTTAGTTTAAGTTTGGATTTATTCATAATTTTGTTTAGAGTTTAGAAATACAAGCAGAGGCGAATAAGAAATTGAAGGAACAGCTGAAGAAACAATTCGAGCTTCAACAAGATGTTCTTCAAGATAGACTCAATAAGAAAGAAAAGGAGGTAATATTTGATCGTACTAAATATGAATTACAGTTTTGTGACAACATTTAGCATATTTTTTCGATGAAATATTATCTGGAACGGTTACAACTGGTATTTTGTGTATTGTTATATAATATTAAGTACAATCCTCACACTGTATGTTGATTTTAGTGTACATAATGATGTACACATGAGAAAATATTCCAAGTGTTTTCACATAAGCAAAAGACATAAATAGGGTGTAGGCGATTTTTTTAAATACTTTTATTTTATAGATACTTTAAAAAATACATAAAAAAATATCTCTCCAATAAAATCTAAAAATTAAATTTATGTTCAACATTTCTCGCCATAACGCTAACCTCTGTTTTGACGTCACAGCCCTCTGAAACTAACATAAACAACAACAAACATCGTTATATGCACAGTTCTATGTATGTCAATGTTAAAGTGAAATTTATGACACCTTCCTTAGATTATAAATAAAATATGCATGGTAGTGTGTCCTTTTGTCCTTTTATTGTTTAGAATCGTATTATGAGATAATTTTTTTAGTGCGAATTATATTTTCAGTTTTTATTCGTTACACTTTTAGGTGATGAGTAAATTCAGTAGGGCCGTGTATGAGCAAGTGGAGAAAGAGAGAGTTGTGTTCAAGCGAGAATTGGCTGCCATGGCGGGCAAACTGCAAGCTATCGAGCAAACGCTAAAACGTGAGCATCTTTATCTATTAATGTTTTGTATACATTTTCGTCAATATTCTCATTATAAGGATTTTTATCTTGGGTCATTTGTGCGCAAATACTAAAAAAATAGGTGGTATCTAAATTTTCAATAGGATCGTTGTAGGCATGTCGGATTGTCGCTTCAGTTTTGACAAAATTAGTCTATGAATAGATCATATCTTAATAGAGTTTTTAAAAAATCTAGCAAGCAAGCGACACCGTTTTTCAATCGCTATATTTTCAAATATATCGAAGAATATTTATTAGTATAATTTACTTGTAGATAATTAGAAAAAAAATATAATTTTATAGGAGATGTATTGATGAAATCATTGATCTTGTTTTTTCCTGCTGTCATTTTGAACAATGACAATGTTCTGTGATGTTTTGTGTGTTTTACCTTAACAAATATAAGTTTTGAAGTATTCTTAACTTCTAGATTTCAAAATAGATCGGCGCACTCATTAGATATTTTAACCGTAAATATTTTAGGTCTGTCATATTGCAAATTCAATTGCAGAACGAGCTAAAGCCGAAGCGGAGGCACGCCGCTCTCAATCTCTGTGGGCCGCCGCTGAAGCATTACTAGCGGCTACGAGACGAGGAGTACCAGAGACTAAGATAGATAATGAAATCCAAGCACTAGAAAAAGCGGGTAATTAATCGAACCGAGTATTTTTCCCCGGAGTATCATTATGTCACTCTAATCGAGTCTACTTGTCTATGAGCAGATTTGTTTCTGAAATTGACCTGCTGAGAAAGGAGCTTCCCTCTCATTCCCATGTAAACTGTACACTGTTTTATTTAATTTGCTACAAAAATTATACTGATTCTTTAATGTATTTGATTATTGCATAAATCGAGTTAAGCTATATTTTTTTAGGATAGCAGTGTCGTTATACAGGGTTATTTGTATGTCAGCATCAACCTTACAGTGCTATATAGCTAATATCATAAACGACAACATTTGGTATGCAATTTCAATCATAATATAATACTTTGTACATAAAAGATTTTTGTGATTTTTGTTGCTCTGTCGTGAAGGACGCTCTACTTTCTTGCCGTTAACACCCGTGAAAGCTGAATGTATTTGCGTTTATTTCAAAGGATTCGCGTATTTTGAACCTTGAATCTTTCACTCCGTGAAAACATTAGATATTGATAAGTATTTTAAAGCAAAATACAATTAAATATGAAAAATCATAGAATGAGTTGCTATAGTTGAAGCAATAGTAAAAGCTACAAGTGAAATTATCATTGTTATTACTTGAAAGTTGACAATTTTGCTATTATAATAAATCGTCAAATTTAGTCTTATTTTAATTTTAGGGACTAAACGTAGAATTTACTAGATTTTATTTTCTTTCATTACTTCCAAATGTTATTAATTCTAGATGTATCTATTTTTTTATAGGTAAGGATGATAAGTTAGTGCAGACGGTGCTAAAAGGAATCCGATCTGAAATCAGAGAGCAAGGCATCGCCACAGAAAAGTCACTGCGGGAGAGGTTCGATTCGGTAAATGAAACATGTTTTTGTGGCTGTATAGTGTTTAGGGTAATTGGCAAAATACATTAGAACACTTGTGATTGGACTATCAATTTTATCAACACTTATTTTTCTTATACTTATTTTATTTTTTATTTCAAATTGTTGTTTTTTTTTTGGTACAACTACATAGTAGTTCTGTATAAACCTAATTTATTTTTGTAACAGTTGGTAGAAATATCTTTTGAATCAATAAAACACGCATTATTATAATATAAAGTCACTACATTATTTCAGTTATTTTCACAGAAAAGTGATAAACTACATACAAAATTGTCATGTTCAATCATTTCTGAGAGTTAAGTACTGACAAATATTCATATTTTTAAGATTCTACAATAGATTAGCAGTTAAGTAAAATTACTAAGATTTCAGTGTAATAAATATTTTTTCAGATGGAAAAAACAGCAGTTAAAGTAGCTCTAATTGGTCGTGAGGGTGCTTCATTGCCCATTTACTTCTTATCGTGGCTGCAGTCGAAATTATTATTCCACAAGGTAAGCCCATAAATGAAGGACCAATTTATTGATAAAAAGTTTGTTTCAGAATTTTTCAGAAAAATAATATTTTTTTTTGTGTTTAGCATTCATAAGCTTTCAATAGTTTAATTGGAATATTACGCGGTACTAAGTTGAACCAAAATGGCGATCCCGCAGTAGCACATTTTTGGGTCACAACCAAGGGGATGATACCCTGCCCGTAATTGTAGTTCATGATTGTATCTGCTGTCCATTACACTCTTATAGAAAAGTTTGTAAGAAGATAAGAATAAGTCTTGTGGGGCTTATCCCACAGATTGACGAAATGGTGACTGTTGATTGTGACACATACCTTTAATTGCTTTTGTTTTGATTTATCTGTATTCGTGGTGTAGAAAGACAATAAAGTGTGTCTATAGTTATAACGTGTGTCACGTATAAAAAAAGATTATCCTAAAATAACTTATATGGCCTATAAGTGTTGATAGATAGAAGCAAAAAACGATATAGTCTTACGCTGAATCCCTTGGAGGGTGGAGACATGATCAAACACTGAAAAAATATTGACATGTTTGTCTTGCAAAGTATTGTTATGAAGCGCAGCGGCGCCATGTTTCGTATACCCGTTACTAGATGGCATTACCTATCATTTGAATTGCGTTAACACCGCCCAAACTACGTGTATCATATAGGCATATGTCAGTGAGATTGAGACGGTCACTGGAAATTTGTGATAAAATTAAAATTTGTAATTTTTGGTGATAAATCGAATACACCGGTAGGGCCGAGGTCAACGATAACTTAGCCTGATACAAATACCAACTTTCAGTATGGAGATCAAATATTAAAACATAACAGCTGTTTTTTTTATTATGAGGGTATCATATATTTCCTTTTTAATATATGAATTAATCCAACGACATTTTCTTTTGGATTATTAGTAAAAAAATAAAATTCCTTTAATTTCTCAATGGCATGATAAGCAAAATACATATAAAGTGACTTCTACGTATTTCCAATCTGTTAATTATGTTACTTCCATGAAATACGTAAATCTTCCTAATATTATATTTGGAAACTCGTATTTTTATAAAAACACGGACAATAAATATTTAAAAAAATTTTGTAAAAGATCAATAATATTAACAATGAAATACGACTTCAATCGATATTACTATATTGCGTTAAGTATATTTTGTTTTGAATCCATGGAAATATTGCATGCCAATAGCCTTATAATTATTTATGAAGCAAAACTTTCAGAATATTTTCACGCACTTAACACGCAATATTTTCAGAAGACTTTTGAGGTAAACACTACTAAAAAACATTAAAATCCACTCAGAAATAATTTAAATAAAGTTTTATCATATTAAACCACTACTACAAAAAAGTAAAATATTAATTTTAATAAAAATCACTATTTACTGTAAATTTTTTTGTTGGATTTCAGTAATTTTCATTGTCGCTACGATAAATAAAACCAAAATTTGTGAAAAAAGTCATGTTAGTAATTTTGCGTGAAGGAAATGAAGGTTTTTTGACTCAATGTTTTTTTTTTTTATACCTTCCGTAGCTAAAAGAAGAAGAATCCATCTCATTCTTAAATATAGTCTCTTTTAATTGGCTCACAAACTTGATTAAAAATATTCCGGACTTATATCGAAATATTTCCGTTTTTCTCGTATTTGTATCAAGCTAAACTAGTGAACCGAATTATCTGTACGATCCAAATAGTGTCGTGAAAATGACACTAATGAAGTTAAGTGTGTATTGTGAACGAGTTAATTTTTGATTTTATTTGAGTAAATAAAGTCGGATTGTGAACTTAATTGGCGTTAATTTTTTTTTATCCCGAACCCTAAGCGATTTTCTCTCTTTTTTTATAGATATCCAGCATTCCAGCGGAAGAGTTAGAAAACAAACCTGTAGATTTTATGGAATTGGACACTTTCGACATCATTCAAAGGGCAAGGTGAGTGTGGCATGGATGAAATATAAAATGAAATCTAGTAAAATTTTGCGATTTCTTGTTTTCAGTGTCATCATCGTTAATATAAAATAACTTTTTATCACTTCATACATTACAGTGAGTGTATGATTTCAAGGAATATAAAACTTTATTTAAGTGTTGATAGTTTTCTATGAGATTGCTACCGTGTACCTTATTTTTATTAAGTCTCCCGATTATAGAGTAGCATTTCAGTACATAACTATGATCCTAATTTAATAATTTTTCTTCATCATTATAAGCTTATAATTAAAATTAATGGCCGCATTGCAGGCACAGAAGCCTAATTGTCAAATTTTAAATTTTAAATCTATCGCAATCTTTTTCAATTTGACATTTAAAAGATATTACCGAACTTCACGCTACAACTATTTGATATGCTATAGCGGTTGCGATCGTGACGTTTATTTTGAAAGGTATATAAACGGTATGCTTTATTTACGTCTAAGCAAGCAAAAAATGCTTGAAACCTATTGAGAAATGTCTAACGAAGGAGTTGAATTGGTCATTGATCAATCAAATCATGCGGTCCAAAAGCAATTGACACTATAAAAGTTACATAACTCCATAAATCGCTATACCTCTGAAAAAGATTGCGATACATTTTAAAATTAGAGAATTAGCCTACAGATTTTTCTTATGTATGGCATCATATAAAGAGAAAAGACCAAAAACCTCCACGCGGGCCCATTGCAGATTGGTATATGTTACGACACAGCTGGAACCAACGGCATGACGTGTCGTTATGCAATGTATAACATTCAAAGAATTTAATATAATTTTCTCAATTGTCTTCATAAGTAACTGTCCAGCCTAACTTTCGGTTGCCTAAAAGATATCGCTGTTTAGCGACAAGTTCGCCGATTTTACTGTGATCCGTTTATAGTTAATTGTTATGTTGATTTTTCTTTTCGTCAACGATAAAGTGTTCATTAATTGATTGATTAATTTAGAAATTTGTTTTGCAAATACTTATGCGTCTTGATAGTAGTCGATTTAACACATATTTAGGTACCACATGAACCACGGTAACCTGTCCGGTGCTTTGCGGTACGTGAACCTACTGCAGGGCGCCCCTAGGGCTGCGGCCACCAAGTGGGCGGAGGCGGCGCGGCGGCATCTAGAGATACGGCAGGCGGCCGAGGCTGTGATGGCGCACGCGTCCGCTTGTGGATTACTATACTTATAAACTGTAGCGCCGTCAGCTGATGTACGCGAGGCAATACTGTACGGCAGACGGTGTTGTAAAACGACCAGGTAAAGGTTTGAAATGTCAACTGTCTACTGATTCTCCTCTCCTACATGCATGGTGTTGGTTTCTCTCTCTCTTTCTCTCTCTCTCTCTCTCTCACTCTCTATTTATCTCTCTGTCTATAACACACGCCCACTCTTTTCACTACCATTGTGACGTCACAGTCACATGATAATTTGCAATGCGCGGCGACATCTAGAGATTTGGCAGGCGACTAAGGCTGTGTTGGCGCTCTGTCTCTCTCCCTATCTCTCATCAGCCTATTACTGTCTCCATTATTTAAGCACAGGCCTTCCCTCAAATCAAATAGGAGAAATGTGTCAATAACCCACTACGAGGACAGTAGATTGGTGGGTATTAACGACTGCAGATGTAGCCGGCACCAACGGCTTTTTCGAGTGTTTTTCGAATCAAATGTTACTTAACTATAGCATTCCAGACTGAATGTGTTACCCACTGTGCCATAGAGCTCTTTATTAATTAATAATGATAACGTTTGTGCCATCCTCACATTATAATTATATATTTTTTGCAGCGAAGGCAGTTATGTCGAGTTGCGCGTGGACCATCTTTAATCGAAAAGCGATTTATGACACCGTCAACCTTGTAGTATTGCGTCGAGTGAGTATAGATCCATTGCTATTAGAAAAAAATCAATAAACCGATCAGTTGCTATTTTGACAGTTTGCGACTCATTTTCGGTCGATTTGGGGATTATCAGATTGTTTGAATTAGTTAAGTTTTTTCCTGAATATAAATGTTATTGTAGTTAAATTATATCTTTATTTATTTTGACGGAATTTCTGTATATTTTTACAAATATATCCAGCTTTATTGTTATTTTTTAAACAATTTAAATTACCGGTATAATTGCTTCGTACATTGTTACTCCTGTCTTGGCAATTGATTGACAAAAACCAACATTTAGCGGCGTAATAACACTACATATTATACTGGTCACTTTTGTACGTAATCTTTGAGTCGCAAACTCACGTGTACTGTAAATTCATAATTTGTATACTATAGCTACCGACTAGTCCAATTCGTTTAATACACCAATTTATTGTAAAAAAAAAATGTATTTGTTTACTGTTTATTATAATAATTTAGATCATCATCTATCTATGGTAAATACTAGTGTCACGATTCGATTATAGAACGTGCAAAAATGATACTTATATGTAGATAGATAAGTGTCAGATTTAAATATTTTGTTACAGTTATCTATTATTGTCTTTGTAAACAAACTGCCATGTGTCAATATGTATCATGATGGGAAGCTTGCCGTGTTATATCGCGATGTTATTAAAAAAAACCGAGGGTAGTTTTTCAATAGTCAAATAAAATTTATTCGTCTTTGATGTATTTTACTCGATTAAATGAAACGTCGTTATCACACTTGGGAATGACAGATTATTTCAAAACTGCTTAATAATATGATAATAGATGAGTAATTTTTATTTGAGCATTTAAAAATCTGTTTCCAAATTAAAAGTAACTAATAAATAATCATGCGTTTCTATGTTTACATACAAATTTCGAAGTACTAAGAGTCTGTGTAAATTTTTCATTAAAAAAGACAGCAGTTTCATTTACTAAGATATGGTAATTAAGTTTATTTTCAATGTTACTTCACTAATTATTGGCAAGTGAAGGTTATTTTAGTAAATTAACGAGTGATTTCCATAATAACTGTAGATTTGAGTAGTTCCAAGGCCTGTTTGAAAGATTGTAAGATCAACAGCAACAATATTGTGCAATCCAATACAGATTGTATATCGTAAGACAACAATATAATTTTTTTTTGTTAAATTGTAGCGATCCTTTCTCTTATACTTTTGTATTTTTATTAATATGTTCTTCATATCGCTTAGTACGATTTATAAGCACATAATTTACTTTTATCATAATAAATTATAATAATGGTGAATTTATTTTTTTAATAGAGAAGGGATAGTTTCGGGCGCTGTTAAATTGACGTAGACGAAGAATTAGCTTATATTTTAATTTTTTAAATTTCTGGGAAATACTATCTATTGAGTTGTCTCCTTTACACAAAAGTGTCCGCATTTATAAACCGACTCAGATTTTTGTTGATATAAAATTACTGCATCACCGATACAATATCCAGAGTTCTTTAATCTTAGTACCATGTGTAAATATTCTATTGTAATGTAATTTAAATTAAAAGATGATTTTTATTTCAAGACGTTATTTTATTTTCATTCATCTTACTAGCTTAAACCCATTATCCAGTCAAACTTTTTCATCATTTAAGGATAGCCTACCTACTATTTCATATTTTTCGTACATTCTTATATTGGATGATCTACATCAAAGTACCTACGTACTTTTTCCTAGCATATTACAGTAATATCACGTTACTCATAAATTTATGCTTCTTTCAAACAAATAAAAGCTTCAAATTTAAAATTTGTCAAGAAAAATTGACAGTGACAGAAGTAAACAGAAGGAAAAATGCAACTATGTTTTGACTAGATGCAAATTTTTTTATTACAATTTCATGAAAACGTTAAATGAATGCAGTCGAATTTTAAATTTATGTAAACCTAATAATAATAATAATAAATGAACGGAAAACATGTATAGAGTGACTTCTCATATATTTAATAGTTGGGTAAGTGCTATTTCCATATATTTTGCTCATGGTAAGTAGCAAGTGCATGCAAACATATACTTAGAGTATATCCTATTAATATTATAAAGGCGAAAGTTTGTAAGTATGGATGTATGGATGTTTGTTACTCTTTCACGAAAAAACTACTGGACGGATTTGGATAAAACTTTACAGCAATATAGGTTATACATCAGAATAACACATAGGGTACTTTTTACTGGGAAAACTTCTCACTCCCACGGGATACCGACTTCCACGCGGACGAAGTCGCGGGCGTCCACTAGTAAAACATATACTCTAAGTATATGTTTTATTAAACAAAAAAGTCAATGCTACTAGCCAGCCTCGAACTGTTAAAGACTAACTCGTTTTCTATATTTACCCCGTTAGTTATTGTATGAGATGGACTGATCATTCACTAGCAAAGCATACATTTGGCCCAGAGGACATTAAAAGCTCTGACAGCCAGGAACGTCTGATTTCTTACAACTACCAGTCTATAAATGTTATGTGGAAACTCAAAGGCGTCTACAATGTGACATTTAAGCTCGGCTGAATTGATTACTCTGAAATAAGGAAATTTAGTCGTTTTCTTTTTTACATTCAGAATTATAATGCAAGGATTAAGGATCATTGACGCAGACGAAGTGTAGTGTAAATTCTGTCAAAAAATTAGCATACTACATTCTATCACAGTAACTCGGTATCATTGTGGTTAAGCAACTTTCGCAAGGGTCGGTCACGAGATGGGTGACCAAAAAATTACTATCCCGAGCTACTCCGTGCTTCGGAAGGCACATTAAGCTGTTGGTCCTGGCTCTATTTGCAGCCTTTAATACCCTCCAATCCGCATTTGGGCCAGCGTGGAGTGTCATGGGCCCATGCTTCTTAACCATCCGAAAGGAATATCCGAGCCCCTGCAGTGGAGACGTAAAAGGGCTGATGGTGATGATAGAAGCTGTATTCAACTTTATTAGCTGATGCTAATTTGCTAGTTTAAAGTACATATTTCTATTTAGATTATAATTAACTTGGTTCTATCAGAAATGCCGTCCCACAACGTTCGTACAAATAAATTCAATATCCAAAAACGTTCCGGACCAAAAGTACAAAGATGCCACAGAGAGGGATACTTGCCCCAAACCTCCGCCCTTGCCTCCGCCGCCCCCTAAAGATGACCGTTTGCTGTGGGGGGTGTTGACTGTGTGTGTATTAGCTGGAGGTTTCGCCTACTATGCCAAGTAAGCATTTACTCATCATGCGCATTATAAAGACAATATTTTTAATGGTTAGATATGTATAGTCAATGACACATCAGGTAGGTACATATACATATTCAAATACAATTCTGTCAAATTTATCTACTCGAGTTTAAACTTCAATACATGTATGTATTGTAAATTTAAATAAACTTGTAGGTTACCTTTTCACTAGATTGTTAATTTTTTTTTGTTACTATTTTTAATTTTCAAAATATCGCTTCTTGAGTATTTTTATAGATATTTTGACAAAGCAGGTTAATGCAAGTTAAGGCAAGTTGATCATTTATGGCCTTAATTGCAATAATTTATTTTTAAAAAGGTGTCGCGTACAAATCACGGCTGATGAGTGATGACACATGAAATATTTTTAAGAAGCTATTATTTACCACAGACAGCAGCCCGAGGTTCGAGATTGGTTGTCTATGCACGCGCCCTGGTTCGACGACTTTGTTGCTGTAGTGTTTCAAGAGAATATGACGTATAGTGAATATGCAGAACAGCGTATTGATGACTTCAAAAAGTGCTTGAATCAGTATATGCGTGATAATAAACCTAGGAAATGCTCGGTGGATGGAGAAATCGTTGATAATGATGAAGGTGATTTAATATTTAATCTCATTTCTTCCGAATTGTGAATCTTTTAATTCTAGTCTAGTATGACTAAGGCCTGTCTCTACCAGTACTATTAGTAAACAAGGTTTATAGTGGCAATCCTACACGACATAAAAACGCAAAATACGGCGTTTCGTGAACAAAAGATATCCTTTGGCAGGTTTGATCTGTAGGTCCAAAGGATTGATTTAAGAAGTGGAGCCACCTGGATTTCCCTTGCAGGTGAGGGGGGGAGGGGAGGGGGAAGTTTGCACTCGCCGCGCTGCGAATAAAAATTATAACTGCTCCAGTTATGCATACAGTGGCGTGTTTGGTATCGTTTTCGCATAAGAAGAGTACGGGGAATCCGTTTTTAAGATTAGTTAGAGATACTTTTGTACAAAAAGTCAATAATTTTCGAAAAAAAGTAAATTTTAAAGTTAGTTTTTTTTTCTTTTAAATATATTTACCTTAATAAATAGATCGATTTTGTGATAAAAAAAATAGTATTATCAAGCTCATACTATCTAGTTTTTAGAAATATATACATTACGTATACTTCTCTAACAGTATGTACCCCAAAAAAAATACCGCGCGAATCTAGAAAACTTAAGTTGTAAATCATTTTACTGTTTATCTTTTTTTAACTGCTCCAGTTATGAATACAATGGTATGCTTGGTATCGTTTTCGCTTAAGAAGAGTACAAGAAATCTATTTTTAAGGTTATTTTTAAACATTTTTATACAAAATGTTTATAGTTTTGATAAAAAAGTAAATTTAAAAGTTATGTTTTACACATTTTTGGATATTTTTCGCAAATTAACTATTATCTTCTACGTTGGAATGTATAGTTTGTTAAAGACGGAGTAAATAAAATAATGATAAAAAATAAGCAAATATATTTTATATTTATAAAATAAAAAATTGTTAAAATCAAACACTTTCTCAAGTCTTCGAATTCCTCCGGAGGGCCTCGCGGACTACAAAACGGAAACAAAAAAGATAATATTATATGTAATAATGTATAATCTCTGTTTAGTTTTAATAAACTATAAATATAATAAACTCTAATGTTATCTAACAATTTAAATATACCTACCTACCTGGAATTAGCGGAGTATCTGTTACACTCTTATTCTTCGATGAGCGCCTCGAGGTCTATTGCACTGTAACAAAATAGAAATATTATTATACAATGTAAATAACAATACGAAATTCAGCAGGCAAAGTTATTTGACAACATAAATATACCTGGTATTATCGCAGTTTCCGTAGCAGCTCTTACACAGCAGTGTGCATGGCATACCCTCTCGTCTGCAAGAACATCGGCCTCTGCAGCTGTTCTTGCATCTACACTTCACCAGCTCTCGTGCCGCCTCCCAGATACTGGGCTGAGTTGTCCATAATGGCTGCCATTCTCCTTCGGTTTGAGTCCATCCCCAGTCAGCTGGGGAGGGGATAACCCCTGAGGGATCAAGAGCTTGTCCCCAGATGAAGCCTGCTTGATAGGCTGCCCTCAAAGTGTGCATCCTTAGAGCATCCCTCGTAGGGGGGATATTTTGCAATGACTTGTTTTTGGAGAATAAAATCTTGCGGGCTTCGTTAACTGAACGAATTTCAGTCACTTCTTCCAATGGATTTGAAAGTGCTCTAAAAGCTGATGTGGCCTCGAGATGTTGCTGCCACGACAGATGATTTGATGACAAAAATAGAAAAATACGTCATCATGTTATACTGTGGTGATACTGAAATTCGTTCAGTTAACGAAGCCCGCAAGATTTTATTCTCCAAAAACAAGTCATTGCAAAATATCCCCCCTACGAGGGATGCTCTAAGGATGCACACTTTGAGGGCAGCCTATCAAGCAGGCTTCATCTGGGGACAAGCTCTTGATCCCTCAGGGGTTATCCCCTCCCCAGCTGACTGGGGATGGACTCAAACCGAAGGAGAATGGCAGCCATTATGGACAACTCAGCCCAGTATCTGGGAGGCGGCACGAGAGCTGGTGAAGTGTGGATGCAAGAACAGCTGCAGAGGCCGATGTTCTTGCGGACGAGAGGGTATGCCATGCACACTGCTGTGTAAGAGCTGCTACGGAAACTGCGATAATACCAGGTATATTTATGTTGTCAAATAACTTTGCCTGCTGAATTTCGTATTGTTATTTACATTGTATAATATTATTTCTATTTTGTTACAGTGCAATAGACCTCGAGGCGCTCATCGAAGAATAAGAGTGTAACAGATACTCCGCTAATTCCAGGTAGGTAGGTATATTTAAATTGTTAGATAACATTAGAGTTTATTATATTTATAGTTTATTAAAACTAAACAGAGATTATACATTATTACATATAATATTATCTTTTTTGTTTCCGTTTTGTAGTCCGCGAGGCCCTCCGGAGGAATTCGAAGACTTGAGAAAGTGTTTGATTTTAACAATTTTTTATTTTATAAATATAAAATATATTTGCTTATTTTTTATCATTATTTTATTTACTCCGTCTTTAACAAACTATACATTCCAACGTAGAAGATAATAGTTAATTTGCGAAAAATATCCAAAAATGTGTAAAACATAACTTTTAAATTTACTTTTTTATCAAAACTATAAACATTTTGTATAAAAATGTTTAAAAATAACCTTAAAAATAAATTTCTTGTACTCTTCTTAAGCGAAAACGATACCAAGCATACCATTGTATTCATAACTGGAGCAGTTAAAAAAAGATAAACAGTAAAATGATTTACAACTTAAGTTTTCTAGATTCGCGCGGTATTTTTTTTGGGGTACATACTGTTAGAGAAGTATACATAATGTATATATTTCTAAAAACTAGATAGTATGAGCTTGATAATACTATTTTTTTTATCACAAAATCGATCTATTTATTAAGGTAAATATATTTAAAAGAAAAAAAAACTAACTTTAAAATTTACTTTTTTTCGAAAATTATTGACTTTTTGTACAAAAGTATCTCTAACTAATCTTAAAAACGGATTCCCCGTACTCTTCTTATGCGAAAACGATACCAAACACGCCACTGTATGCATAACTGGAGCAGTTATAATTTTTTATTCGCAGCGCGGCGAGTGCAAACTTCCCCCCCCCCTCCCCCCCTCACCTGCAAGGGAAATCCAGGTGGCTCCACTTCTTAAATCAATCCTTTGGACCTACAGATCAAACCTGCCAAAGGATATCTTTTGTTCACGAAACGCCGTATAATTTCTCGTAGACCGGCCACTATTAGCGTCACAGTAAATTTTTGCTAAAATTTAAAGTATTAATCTAAATTCATATTATACAAGAAAACAAAGAAAAAAAAACCCTGGTTGGCTGTATCATTGATACAGCCATATTTTATGCGTGGATACGTCTATGTATGAATGGATATATGAGTAATTGATAAAAAAATAAATAAACAAATTGAAGACACTAAACACTAAATAAATAAATATTCGTTGCGTTCATTTGTTGAATGAAAAAAGTATTCACTAGCGCCAACAGACGGCGTTAGTGCATATACTCCTGGTGACAGAATGCCCCTCCCCCTGCAGAGCAAGCATAGTTCACTTATACGCCAATAGATGGCGTTAGTGCATAAGCTCCTGCTCACAGAATGACCCCCCTGTAGAACGAAAACATAGACGTATCCACGTCAAAAAATCTCATTACCAATTACTGGAGTCCCTTTTTAAGCATGACAATGCCTGTACCGGGAGACTCCACTCTTCAATAACATGTTTTTTTAGAAAGTATTATTATCGATTTTTTTGAATCTAGATTGTACAGAGAATAAGCAAACATATCTACTTTCTAGGAGTAAATATTATTCCCGTAGAACCTCGTACTTAGGTTAACTTTTGCTAAATATCTGTTTAATAATAAGAATTTTGACAGTATTACTTAGTATTCTAAGAGCAGTCACAGCTTAAATTTACTCCAACGCTAAACCTTGTTTATTAATAACAAGGGTATCTATAGCTTAACTTCGTCCCTTATTTTTAAAAGTTTTTTAGATAATACAAATTTGTCCATTTGATTTCATAGAAGGGCTAGCCGCCCAATTGGTCGGCTGATTATACTATTTATCTGTTCTCCTCTATAGGTTGCCTGGAAGATATTGCTATGTAGCAATAAGGCCGCGTTTTTGTAAACTTTTGTTTTTTCTCAAGCTGCGTAATTTGTTACTCGTCTTTTGTGTGCAATAAAGAATATTATTATTATTATTTAAAATAATGATAATGTGGGGATTTTATAGGCGAATCTTTAAGCTTTAACTATTATCACAGTAGTGAAAAATATAGTAAAAGTCACTGAACAAATGTTGAACTGAACAACTTACATAGACAAAGCCAATTTAATTGAACTTGGATATACTTAATTATACAGGGTGTTAACATTAACATCGGTCAGTAGGGAAAAGTCTGAAAGATCTATTCTTAGGAACCATGTCATAGATTTTAGTGAAAACAACAAAACTGTATTCATATTTTATAAAAAAGTTGTAAGTACGGGAATTTTGAAAAATAAAACTTACGTTATTTCTACTTACATACCGATTGTATAAGGTTGTAATTAACTGTTTTATTATGAAACATGATGTCTTAAATGAATCGTATGCATTGTTTTTCATATTCTTTATTTATATATAATACAATATTAAATTCGTTTAAATGCGTGAAATTGTCTATCATCGCTTGTTTCATTTAAGGAAAGATTTTATTGTTTGTTTCTTTAAACGTTTGCATCGGATAGGATGACATAGACTATAATATGCACGTGCGAAGTCGCGGAACAACAGTTAGTTCTTTTATTTTATAAAAGAATGAATACAGTTTTCCTTTTCTTTAAAATCGATGACATGTTTCCTAAGAACAGATCTTCCGATTTCTTATATTTTCCGATTGAATTATTTGATTTAAGTCACACGATTTTATGGTAAAACTGTGAGATAATATTGCAGATCAAGCTCATCATCACAACTAGCGTCTTTTATTGCTATTTATTAAATAAACGTAAATTGAAAACTTTTGCAATTTATATTATATTCGTATGAAGAACTTATTCTCTAAGAAGAAGAATGAAGTATGAACTTGGACATGAATCTATAAAACTCAAGTTGTATAAATATAAGTTATTCATATTTCTAGTTCCTGACGAGCCTCCGGTAGAAGAGATGAAGAAATGTGACGGTAAGAAATAAAACGTAGCGCAGTTAACTATTGAAATGTTAAATATAAATTAGAAAATGAACAGTATTTTAAATTTCTATAGAGTTTGAAGAGAAACCGAAGTGTGAGTTGGAGCCACCTCCAGTGATCACCAGAGACATTTGCGAGATAGATAAATGCTTGAGGGATCTCGGTGATTCTATTCTCCATAACTACTATACGGCTAAGGAAGCTTGCGCTTATTATAATCGAGTAAGCAAAATAAGAAATAAATCTTAAGGTACCTGTGGCAATTAGGGCCTGCGTTGTAATATGCCCACCGTTGAAATGTCGTCCTAATAAACTTTGCCTGTTCAAATTTTACCCACAAGTGTATTGTACCGATAAATACGCCATGTTATGCGTGTGTGGGTAAAGGAAACAAAGTTGGGCACATTTTAACGTAGGCGTTGAATGCCGCAGTTACATTATGTATGAGTGAAACTAAATTTAAGTAAATAGTCGTCGATTTGAAGAACTTCTTTCGATTACAATTTCGACAAATTATTCAACTTTTAGTTCTAATAAAGCACATATTACAGATAATACCTATAACGTATAGATCATTTTAAGTGTTGATAGCAGAGTATACAATTAACAGAAGGACGTTTTGCAAATGTTTTGAGCTTAGTAAGCGTACAGTGAACGTTTGTGTAAGTGTAACATACACAGAAAAGATACACAACGAGATAATGATATTTGCAGGCAATTTAAGTTCATATCATGGCATTGATGTTACATGCATCAATTAAAACTCTTAGAATCTAACAAATGTTTGGTTGTAGTTTATCGTTGTTCTTGAACGCAAGCAGAAGGCAGAATACCTATTTAATTAACCTGCGCGATAACCCGTTTATTTTTCAACTGTTTCTATAACTAATGTAACTGATATATAACAATATTTATAATTGTATACAACTGCCAACAGTTAGTAGAAGAAAAGATGCGGGACTTCAAGATAGAGGATATCAAAGATTTGCATTTTGCACTGAACGAACGCATTGGGTTGGTACAAACATCCAATTGCAATATTTCAGAAGCTTCGCCAAAGATGGGTAAGACGTGTTAATATCAGTTGATTTTTCCGGCAATCTTTCATGTGCTGCATAAGACAACGGTCGCGATATCATATGACAACATTGTCCAATAATGTCAGATAATTCGAAGACTTGAATAAGTTCAGAAGACATTCAGTTATTACCTAAGCAAAATTTCAGACGTTTTAGTCCCCCCCTCCCTTGTTAGTGTAAGTAGACAAAACTTCCCACCTTTCCAAATATAAACATTGGAATTAAAATCTATATTTTTTTTTCACTAGTGATATAACAGAGTTTGCTTGGTCTGCGATTGCGAATCTTAAACAATTATGGTAAAGGCTGGTTATCAGAATGAGTGGTCAAAATTTATTATCTCATGTTTCTCCGTGCTTCGGAAGGTTAAGCTGTTGGTTCCAACTGCATTTGCAATCGTCAGTACCCACAAATCTGCACTGGGCCTTGTTCTCACTATTTAATTAGATCCATAGGCTTGTGTTCCAGAAGTGGTGGCATGGGATTATTTAAGAATGTACTCTGAAAACAAGAAATAACATGAATTGAGTTATCTACGTCCTCTAATTTATGTTATATTTTGAAATCGAGTGCATCGAATAAGCGGTAACCCTAATTTCTTTCTCTTTATTGGGATATATCTTTTTCGGATTTAATCGCATCAACACGTTTATTGTTCTTAAATCGCGCGATCCAACGGCTGGTAGGATGTAGTACTTACCTACATGTACTTTTAAGGAAGTTTGCGCTCTTCCACTTTGCCAAAGAAATCATTGACTAGTTTTCACGGGGTCAGAATCAAGGAAAAATATTTCTAAATGTTATAAAGAAATTGTTCCGCAGCGGATTTGACGCGTTACTTGGAGTGTGGTGTACAAGCCTCAAAGGAAGCCATTGCCGAAACCAGAGGTTTAATCGATGATTATAAAGACAAGATCGACGCCGCTCGAATGCAGTACGAATGGCAATATGACAAGTCGATAGCACTAGATGCCCAATTCGCTAAGGTTCTTGTATAAATAATTTTACCCATCTTTTTAAAAATAATTTAAGTTACGTATCGTTACTTATATATATTTACTGCCCTTAGAATATTAAACCAAACCACAGAATACACCAAACTAAGTTATTGTCGTATCCTATGCACTCATCGGGAGAGTTAAATGGAGCTTTATGAGTCGCCTAAATTTTGTCATGTGAGCTCATATTTATGAATGCGACTAACAATTTTGCCCATTGCTTAATAGAACCTAGTATGCTGGATAATTGCCATTTTAACTTCTGTATGTGGGTATTTTATGCTAAATATCGTATACCCGCTACAAAATTCACCACAAACGCATTCGGGATTCATACCACCTAAAGTGCCCACTTGCCTAAACCATAAAGATCAGATCGTGCGTCATACTGAAGTTTTATCCAATGTCGGTGGCAAAGAGACGAAGGAATATTGAGCAGAACCGTCAAGCAGATCGTGAGTAATATTGACACTAGGCGTGACCAGCTGAAAGCCCGACCAATTCACTACGCAGACGGAACGTTCAATTGCGAGTATTTTATATTTTATACGCTCTAGCCACTATCCAACAATTGTTTTGTGTGAAAATAAAAAACTAGTGTCCGCCAACAACAATTATAGACGCTCTCGGTCGGAAGTTTCGAAAAGATACTTGACTTTTGAGTTTTTCTTAACTATACTCCATTCATTATAACATTAGAAAAAGAGGTTTACATAAGTAGCAGTGCAGAATATTTTATTTTCAAATTAAATTAATAGTTAAAAGTTATATATAGATATAATAGTTTTGTTGAAACTTGAAACGTTACGTAGTTTTAAAGAGCTGGGCAATTTTCCATTTTTACTATATCTAGGGTTTAACATGACGCCAGCATTTTCTGAATTCATTGAACCGATAGCGTATAGTTTTCGACTTTCATAAGTGCTCTGTAAAAGCCTAAACTGAATAAACAATTTTGATTTGATTTGATTTATCTTTTACTCCCAAGCCAAAATGGAATTAAAACTATCTATCTGTTGTTTGATAAAATAAAACTGTATATAATTAGAATAGAATTTGGTTATATCTATGCCCAATAAAGAAAGGTAAACAGAATGAAAAATTTATTATTACTTTTATAACATTTATTCAGACGTTATTAAACTATTGATGAAAACATTGGAAAAAGCAGCTCAATTTTATTTAGTTTTAACTCAAATACGTAAACTCTAATTTTAAAAAGTTTTTAAATACGGATTTTGCAGTTATTTTAGAATTTCTAAGTATCCCGATTGCAATCCCTAAGCGACAACCTAAATTGAAAAGGTTCTTTTTAAAGTTGGCATGACCAACAGTTGTTGCGTACTGCACACTATGTTTTACTTAGCTGTAGAAGTTATTGGAGATAGAGCTTCTTTTATCTTCCTGTATACCTCGTGAAAATTGCCAGTAAAAAAGTGATTGCCTAACCTCCATAAACTAACTAACATCCATAAATCAATGGTCAAGGAGTCGGCCTTGATTGTTTGATTGTTTCATCGCATGAAGATATTGAACTCATTGTTAGTGGGATCGTTAACAAATTAGGAGACTCATAGTATCAAGTGGAAAGAAACATTCCCAAGAACAAGAACTTCAGTTGCTATAGGTAGATATATATTCTGGATTCTTGTTAAGCTAAGACTAAGCTTCTACAAATGTCAGGGTTCTTGCAAAAGACACTTTAAACGTTCGTTATAACTAATTAGCATTCACAGCAACTAGGGTAGGCGTTACAGTTGAAGTATTGGAAGTTGATGATTAATTAGTAATTTGTTTCAACGACACTTTGTTGTCTATAAGTTCTAAGTTTAGATTAACGGATTTAATTCTAACTTATTTTTAACTTAGTTTTTCAGATTTAAATATTAAATTGAAATTAAATGATTATAGATGATTTGTTTTGATTCTTTTGTTTATAATAATATACCAGCAGATTTTTTGCGACTTCGCTCTCGTAATTTTTAGCCCTCGAGCAACTGAGTATAATTTAGCTTCCCGTAGATGATAGAATATTTCTGAAGATTACCCTTTACAAACAAACAAAACTTTATTTTATAGAAACTTTATCTCTTTATAATATTAGTATATGTATATACTATAAGTGTACTCATATAACGATAAACTGTATAACATATAAGATATTATAAAGTCAAAGCCAAAATAATGTATATTCAAACGGACCCCTTAAAAGTATTTTTGAATCGTCCAAATTTTTTTCTATACCACTCGTTCAGGATGTCTTCTAGCAGATAAGAAGAACTAGCAAGAAACTCACCAGCTCTAATGAGAGTAATGACATTCACAAAAACCATGTCATTACCAGAACAATACCACCTAGAGAAAAATAATATAAATTAATAATTATGAAATTAATTTCTGTAGGTGGAGGAGTTAGTGAATAAATATGTTGATGAGAACCAAACCTTGTTCACGGGGTTGCGTTATGACAGCAAGAAACCCACGTTAAATGGTGATCCGGATTTACTGCTCTACCATACTTTGCGTTATGTTAGTATTTTAATAAATAATATTTAATCCGGTCCGCCCCGGGCCTCCAGTTCTAGGAGGCCTCCAAATGGCTACAGCTCTCCGCTAAAATCATAACAATGTCATAAAAAAGGAGGACGAGCAATATCCAGTTTCTGCCCTAGTAGAAAAAGTTGACGATGCTGGCCTTTTGCTGGCCCGGGCCTCCGTCCACCTTAGTCTGCCACCGATCTAATTTGACTTCTCATTCATCATCTCATCATAATCATCATCAGCCCTTTTACATCCCCACTGCAGGGGCAGGCCTTCCTTATGGATGGTTAAGGAGGATTGGCCATGACCCTCTACGCTGGCCCAATGTGGATTGGAGGGTATTAACGACTGCAAATGCAGCCGAGACCAACGGCTTTACGTGCCTCTCGAAGCACGGAGTAGCTCGAGATAATAATTTTTTGGTCACCCATCCCGTGACCGACACTTGCGAAAGTTGCTTAAAGACAACGACCGCGGGCCGCGGTGCTTATCTACTACGCTTTCTTCATCTACTTCTTCCAAAACTTCTCCCTAAGGAAATAGGTTATAATGATGACCCTCAGTTAATACCTATTTAGAATTGAGTAGTTGAGTTCAAAAACTGTGAAGTTGTATAATGTTACGTCTACCGGGCAACTGTTGATGAGAATTTGATTTTAATGAACTACTTTTTCTCATTTAAATTCAGGCAAAGAAACTTCGGGAGGAATTAGATGAGGCCGTTTCAGGCTACACGGATCGTGTCAATCGTGCTATGGACAGTAAGTATAGATAATCAAGATTTCCATCTGATTGACTGACTGATAGATAACACACAGCATAAACCGTTGGCCGTAGAAACTTGAATTTCGGAGAGTACATTCGTCTCATTGCGTAGAGGTGTACTGAGAACGGATTTTTCAAAAAATCACCACAAAGGGGGTCATAAAGGATGAAAACCTTTGGTATTTGAAAAGTTTAAGACTGGGAAGGTAATAGGTTATACTTTATACCGAAAACCAGTACTTAAAGGGATGAAAATGGGAGTGGAAGTTTTTATGAGGAATTAAAATGTTATTATAGCAACCATTGTTTTATATTTGATTTGTCATTGCAATAAATCTATCTAAACAACCTAATTTTATTTATAAAGATTTCCTTCTATATTTATGAAAATTGGTACTTGAGTACATAATATATAACATTTTTTTTGTAAATATTCAAATACAATTCGTTTTATACCTTGTGTGCTCATAAGTTTTGAGACAAACTTTTTACTGAAAAATAAAATAAAATGTTACTAGCTGTTATTTATTTTTTATCGATTTTGAATTTGGAATGTTATCTTTTAGTTTATTTACATCGTAATTTCATTTGTTTATATTTTCTCGTGATGGAGGGAATGAAACAATTGCGTGCAACTGACATTTCGCTATTTAAGGCGGGAAAAAAAAACCTATGTAGATTTTCCGCGAGCTGAAAAGTTTTTCTGTTAGCCGTAACTTTGTTTATTACACAATATAGCGGTACAAGGAAACAAGTTCTCTGCAATATCGCCAAAGGAGTGGTCGGCCACGCTCTGTGGGGACGCCTGCGAACATCAAAATCATCCGAGAGCGACTTCGCCGAAATCCATGTCGCACTCAGAAGAAACTCGCTCTGCAGACTAATATTTCGCGCATTCCAGTGAACAGAATACTGAAATATTATCTTAAGGTAAAGGCCTATAGACGTAGAAAAGTTCACTTTTTGACGCGCATGTTGTTTGTTGCTGCTGAGGAGATATGATGCCAGGAGTATCGTCCATTTTTCACCGTCGAGAAAATTTATATTGTCGAAGAAAAGTTCAACCGACAAAACAATAAAGTGTACGTTAAAAGATGTAAGGATGTCCCAGCTTCTGCACGGAATATCTCGTGTACTCATCAACCGGCTGGTGTGATGGTATGGTGGGGAGTTTCGTATGAAGGTATCACTTCGCTCCATTTCTGCCAACAAGGTGTCAAGGTGAAAGCCAAGAATTATCAGAGTGACACTTTAGAGCCCGTGGTGAAACCCATGTCTGATACGTTATTTCACAATAAGGGTTAGGTTTTTTACCAACACTCGGCACCATCCCATAACGCAAAAAGCACCTAAGCATGGTTGAGACAGAATGTGCTGGCCTTCATCACGGCGGACGAATGGTCCTTCTCCAGCCCCGACCTCAACCCGCTGGATTATTCTTTATGGACTTAATTAAAGCTCAGAGCCCGTCGAAAGTCCCATTCAAACTTGAAGTCACTTAAGCGAACCCTTTTTTGAGAAGTAAAGCGGATTCCGCTAGAAAAGATTCGTGCCATCATTGATGAATGCCAAATCGTCTAAGGGTCTGTATTAAAAACAAGGGCGGTCTTTTTTAATAAAATACATATTTTATTGTTGATTATTATATATTTAAGAGTCACTGAAAATTTTTGAAATACAAGTTAATTATTAAAAATGTTACCCAAGTTTTATTTCGTTTCAAAACTTATCAACACACGAGCTATACTAGAATGGTGTAAAGTATATTATTATATATATTTCTACGAAGCAGTGTTTTGTTCAAGGTTGAGTTTTAAAATAATACTACATAGTAAGAACTTATTCTTAACTAAACTGCGTTATTGTGTTCAAAGAATTTTACGTAGATTTCAGTTTTAGATTGTTAACTTTAGATTTGTGTTTTTTCCATCAGTATCTCAAATAAGAGAAATAGCTTTAAAGTTTTCAGAGTTAAGTACTGAAATATACTGGATATTAGTCAGTTAATTACTCTAGGGCTGTAGAAATTCAGAGTCGCAGTGAGTAGATTGGAGTAAATAAATATATTTTACGTTGTAAATACATAAACATCAGAAGAGAGTTAAAAAGAGAGTGTCAAAGAAAATATAAATAAAAAAAAAGTAAACGAAACGTTGACATTGTCTGATTAATATATACGTTAAGGTTTTATCTATAATTACAGATATAGCTGTTTCTGTCCCATAAATAAATACCTATAGCCTTTTGATGTAGCCGTTGATGTTGTAGTCTTCGAAGTTGAACATCAAAGTAATTAAAAATGTCAATCAAAGTAATTATATCCTTATATCACGGATATTTTACTATTAATAAAATTAATACATAATTGTGTTTGTATCATGACCCTTGACAATTCATCATCAACAGCTTATTACTGTCCCCACTGCTGTGGCTCAGACTTTTCCTGTGGATGGAAAAGAATCATATCGAATTGGGAGAATGGGCCATGTGTCACCACGCCCAGTGCAGATTGGTGGGCGTTAACTACTACAGATGCAGCCGTGACCAACGGGCTTAACGTACCTTCCAAAGCACGGAGGAGTTTGGGAGATTTTCATTCTATATTAATCACAATATTTTTTGCATTAGTTCACTCACGCATCTGTATCCTCCATCTCTTCAATATAAACTCGAAAAAAGACAGCTGTGAGATTAAATGTCGACTTTGTAAAGCAATTGTAATTTATATTGTTCTTATACTATTTATTTTGGTAGCTGTATGGTGATCTTTTATTGTATGATGTGACGAGGAACAAGGAGAATCGTTTTGCTGTTCCATACTAATATAATAATGCGAAAGTAGGTCTGTATATATGTCTGTTACGCTCTCAAACTGGAGGATATAGGTTGTTTATATTGTGATAAAAGGGGTGGAAATAGAAAATTAAATTTAGATTAATATATATAACCATAAGTATCATAATTCATAAGGTATCATACAAAAATAACGAAAAAAAAATTGTATTAGCGTTTTTATATATGCTGCTCAAACTATATCAAACTATACGCGGACGAAGTCGCGGGCAAAAGCTAGTATTGTTATAATTTAAATAAATAGGTAATTGTTTTTTCTAGCAAGTATTCGTAAATTAGTCCGCGTTTTATAATACATAATGTCAGTGCAGTAAGCTTATATTGAGCTTAGGCCAGCTTGGCGACACACCATGATACGTTTTGATTTTATGTGATTCCTGTTATTACTTTTCTTATGTACCTATATCTTTTTTTTCTGTATATCTTAACAAAATGTTTACAAATAGGTATATGCGATGTGTTTTATCAAATAAAAACCTATTTTATTGTATTATAAAGAAATCACTAGACTCACATATTATCTGGAAAAGTTCTTTTGATAAGTTGGTACCGAAGAAATTAGCTATTTTCAAGTACCTAATTTTCTTTTCTATTTTTTTATCACCATGAATGTGAAATAATTATTTGTCTTATAACAGCATTGCCTCAATCGGAACAAGAGCTTAAGCAGAGATGTGCACTATTGGGATCAGAAATCAAGAAAAGAAGAGCAGAATTGGAAAAAGAATATAAAAAGAGGGTACGAAATTAGTCAATAGGGATAATGACTGGGTAAAAAAAATGCAATTCTATTTAGTCCGTCAGTCAGATAATAGAAAAATACTAAATACGTATTTTATTTCAATTTAAAAAGAAATAGCTTAGATAACAGGCATTAAAGTTGAGGAGTGGGGGCTCTCTACGTCACAGTTGAGTAGAAAACGTACCATAACGTGACGTCATGCAAAATTTCAATTCCATGTATCGCCGTTATTTTATGATTACGAAAAAATAAAAAAATACATGTTTAATATTTTTTAACACTACCTGACGGACAAACAAACAAAAATTAGTCATCATCCCTATTGTATCAGTGTTATTAGTTAATAATCGAAGCACATGATTCGTCTCAAATATTCTAAATTACGAGCATTAATATTAGAATAGGTACATTACAGACAATAATGGACATCGATGTATTTATTTATTGACACATGACACCCCCCTCTAATGTTGAACGTGACGCTCGAGGAGTTGACCCCGAATATATCGCACCCAGGTAGGTAAAACCTGTCAACAGACATTTTGCAAAAACGACTTAAGTCATCATTTGATCGAAAAGAAAGCTGATATATTTTTAATATCTGTATTTGTATTGGAATTTTCAATTGTGTATAATATAATAAGAATTAATAAAAGCACATATACTGGCGTTTTTTTAAATCTTTATACACTTTTTAAATCGGTCCAAATGTTTCGGAGCTTATTCAATGAAAATAAACAATTAAATCTTTCCTATTCATAATATTAGTATAGATTGTGTATGACATCGGTTATTAACGTCTATCACAGGGAGCCTTTGAATAAAGCAATCCATTTTTGCCTCTGAAGTATTTCCCCCACGGGCAATGTCCGAATAATTCTACTAGTACCACCAATGTACTAGTTATAATCTCATTGGATTTCATAATAAAAAATATTAAATAATGTTTATAACATATGATTTACATATATTTATAGCTGATATTTTAATTAAGGATATTTGAAACAGGATAGAGAAAATACTTGGATAAATTCTGCCTCTAGGGAAAATACTTATTGCGCAATAAATGAATTAACCATTATTAAACAAAGAGGAAAACTATGAGATAGTTGATCAAGGACATAGTAAGTCTCTCTAACTATGAGATAATTGAACAAGGACTTAGTAATACTCTCTATAAAAAAATAGTACCTAACAAATATATTTCCTGCGGATAGGACCACTTTATTTTCATCTATTGATGATATAAAGATTACAGAGTTTATTATTTACTTTTGTTAAAGCATTAAATTTATTATCCTATGAACGTAAGAAAAGTTAATCTTGGTTATTACGTATTTAAAAACGATTATTTTGAATTTCATTTTAGTATGATGACCAAAGAGCAAATAATGACAAGATATTGAAAGAATCTCTAAAGATGCAGCAACAGAGGCACATGGAGATTCTGGAGCAAAAACTACATGAGAAAGAAAAAGAGGTGAGTTTTTTTTATTGCTTAATCTTTCAAGAGATGAGACTATGCTGTCTATACTCCATTTACTATAGCATTAGACAGAAGTTAAATAAGGTTCTTTCGAGTACATATTGTAACAAAATATCAATTATTATGTTACTGTTAAAATTACTGCCTATTTTACTATTTATCAATTTATTTACCAGCTGTCATACTTAACTCGTATCGTTTTAGCAATCTATTATATACATTTATGAGTATTTGGATAAAATAAATGATATTATATTGATAGAAATAAAAAGTGTCTATTTTTAAAAACCTGAAGAAGCAGGGGTGGATATTTTTGGCACGTTTCTTATTTCACTATAACTCTTCCGATTTTAAAATTTTGCTTTATCCCTTCATACGTTACGGCATTACTGTTTTTTAATTTGTCATATTATGATATATTCTTATTTGTCAAAATAGGTAATCTGTGATGGTCATTCATTGTTAATGCAATTTTTTGTTGTTTTCGCCGTTTTCCGTGATTAAGTTGTTAATAGTTGTGTTGTGTTATGTTATTAAAACAAATTATCTTTTTACATATAATAATGTTTAGTTTGTTTTTAGTAATAAATTTAAATTAAATAATCTAATTGTCTCTTATAAATTTGTCAATCAATGGTTTTGTCCTGTTAAAATAAGGTATAAGCTTGAAGTTTCAGTTCACACTAGGATTTTAACTTGTTAATGTATCAAAGATATACCAGCGCCAGAAAGTGGCAGCCCTATTTCAACGCTTGATTGCGTGAAGAAGGGAATCTTTAATACTAGGTAGTCTGATATCGTTCAATAATAATAGTGTTACTTTTTAACAAAACTATTGAGATTATTTGTTTTTTTAATTTGTCTTGAAAATAAAATGTGTTGCACTCCTGCTTCTATGATCCTCTTTTTTTCTAATGTTATAATAAATGGAGTATAAAATGGTTTGAAATGTGTAATATAAAACCTCTTCCTTAAGTAAAAAGACTGAACTGAGATGGGAGCACATATAACTTCCGGATGGGGTTATTTTCGACGTCAATAAATGACGTTCATCTATCCCAGGACATCGGAACATAAATCTTCAGAGAGCGCGTGCACCAAAATTGTCTGTATTAAAAAATTTTTTGTACCAAGAAATTGTCAAATAACCTGCTCTTTAATAGGAAACTGTGCCTTCTGAATCCACTCCGCCATGAATCTACCAGTATTTATTGGCTACTATGCTACGTTAATTTTTAGTACATCTAAAAAAATTATGATCTATTCTGTCCGTACCGTAAGTTAGAACCGGTGGTAGATTACGGTAGCCAGGGGTAAAAAAAATAAGTCAAATGTATTTTTTAAATAATTTAAATGAATAAATGTAAACGTTGCCATTACGTTTTTTTTTCGTATTGTGAATGTGTCCAATAGTATTGGTTTTTTAAGGTAGCTTTTATATACTTTATAAACTTATACTTTTAATTAAAAAGACAAACAACACCTTATAGTCTTATGTGAACACGGAACCTGTAAAGGGTCCAAAACATCAATAAAACTAAAACATCAATAAACAAGCGTTGAAACCGTTTAAAAGTTTTTTCATTTATGAAAATAATTATAAAGTTATTGATGGTTATTTGTGTCTCAATATAGACTATATTTGTTAAAAGTTTAAATTGCTAATTATAAATGAATACATTATCTTCTGTCTTGTTTCGTAAATCATGAAAAGAATTTATTTCTCCTGTCTAATTAGTTTGCGAGTTTACCAATATTTAGTTATGTGTTTTTAGAAATGATTTCAGATTATGAACTTTTTAAAATGTACCTGCACATATATAATACACTGTCTTCTGATACACTTCTTTAAGGTTTAGATTAACTGCGTAAGTATAATAGTTTTGTTGCAATTGCGCAGACGACGGTGAAATTAAACAAATTGGTGGCAGAGAAAGTCGCAGCAGGCAAGAAAGCATTCGCCGATCAATTGGCAGAAATGGCTGCTAAATTAAAAGTCGTTGAAGATAAACTCAACGGTAACGGAACATTTTCATTAATTGCTTTAGTCACTTAAAAATTTCCAGGCAGCTGAGTATTATTCGCAACTTTATTCAAATTAGTTAAGGACAGTAAAGGTATTTAATTGACCTTGGTAAATTGCTCGTGGAATAGTTTTCCGCGTGACTTAGGTTGCCCTTTACTTAACTGCCATTAAATTATTGCCAGTGTCAACAAAAACTAATGGAAATTAATTGTCTGTTTTAGTAACAATTGTTAAAGTAGCATTACTTAAATACTGTATTTAACACAGTTATCTAGGCACAAATTATCAGGTAAGAAGTTTGGTGTAAGTCAAGCTTTCATGTAATAAGACCTTTGTTAAAATATTAATATGTAGAATGAGAACCAACCCTTGCACCCGTATCTATAGTGGAGTAAAAGTAAAAACTTACGCAAATATTTTAATAAATCAGTATATAGTATAAAACAAAGTCGCTTTCTCTGTCCCTATATTCCTATGTATGCATAAATCTTTATAACTACGCAACGCATTTTGATGCTTTTTATTTTTCATAGATAGGGTGAATCAAAAGGTTTTTATGTATAATATAAGACCACTCGGGCGAAGTCGTTGGCGAAAAGCTAGTAAATAATAATTTAAACGAAGTAAGAATACTATTGTTATTAGTTATTAAAGTTCTTATTTCATTCAGATTCTCGTCTGTTTGTTAAAAATATCTGAAATTATCCCATTTTATCCAATATTTACCTTTTACGACTATAGATACGAGTGCTTAATAACTATTAACAGTTCTCGCTTCATTCAAATTCTTATTTATTTGGTAAAAATATCTACTTAAATTATGACATGTTCTCAAGTTATTACTTTTCTAGACTCTTAATACAGTTAGGAATGAAGATTATTACAAAATCCAACGCCACTGATTTCATAGTGCATTTGCATGGAACAAACACCTTTATTACAAATTAGTTTTTCCGTGTACTTTGCACGCGTAAATTATAGCCTATATTAACCTCGTATGATGAAGTTACTCGTAAGTGAAAGAATTTAAAAAAATCGGTTCGGTAGTTTCGGAGCCTATTGATGAAACAAGAAATCAAATATTTCTTCTTTAAAATATATTCAAGCTATGGTAAGCCAAGTCGTGCTTAAATCGTTTTATTGGTTGGATACGTACATGCTAAATTAGAACTTGGTATGTTATGTCACATTATATTAGTATAGAATAATAAAACAGACCCTTGAATAATCCGTTTAGGAAATATAGTGTTGCAAGCATGGAATTCGTCGGAATCAAACGTTAGCATTGCTTTCGATATAGTTATATTTTCTTAAGATACTCATAATAATAACTAGGTGAATTTTTAAAATCGGTCCACTATCTTTAGTCTATTCAATGCAAACAAACACTCCTATTTATCCTTTTTATATTATTAGCTGTTTTCCTGCACTTTAGCTAGCGTAAAATACAGATAAATATACTTCCGCTTTCTGGATTGAGTATTTAAAATTAAGCACTTCTGTCCTTAAACAGGTTTCCGTTTCTGATTTCAGTTGATAGCCGTTTGATAAAACTTAGACTTTTTGCCTTGTGAAAAGTAAAAAACTGATATTGAGAATAATCAGTTGAGATTTTGTACTTTTCTCAATTCAGAAACCGGCCGTATGTCATCCGCGAATCATGTATTTAATGAAATCTGAAACAAGGAATGTAGCACAACATTCAAATCCGAGAAAATAGAGAAAAAATAGTTTTCTACGTTGACCCTACCGGATATGGGAATAAAAAATTACGACACCTTTGAACTCGTGTGCGAGGCAATCGGTCATCGAGGACGTCCTTATAGATCCTACAGCCGCACTAGTGTGATTAGTAAGTGTCTTATAATCGCCATCTTTATTCCCACTATTATCCATTATGAAGAGATTAATGGGATAATCATTTATATTTTTTCCGGATATCCATATAACAAGAGCGCACCCTGTAGATCCAAACCCAATTTAGCTAGTCTTATTTGTTAAAGATTAATTTCTTCAGAAACCTGTTGAGAACTTGTAGTTATGAAAAACTTTCCAAGTGCGAGAAGTGCGAACGTAAAAAGTGTTCCGTATTATTCCGCAAAAAATATGTTGTACGAGCATGTACCCATAAATACTTATTTTATTCGTTTTTTTTTAGTATTAATTTATAGTTACAGTGCCAACAGAAATACAGAAGTACATCATCGCAATTTCATTAAAATTTCAACTGTATATATATATTCATGAGGTATGGTTTGAAGGCTTATTTTAAAGAATTGCCATGGAATTCTTTAATGTTTAATAATATTAAATTCACGACATTGTTAATGCAATATATTTCTAATTTTCAAGGTCAATTTTATAATTAGACATTAGCTTACGATCCTGGTGACAGACAGACGAACAGATAAATTGACAGCGGAATTTTAATAACATGATCCCGTTTTTACCCATTAGGAATCCTAACAAAATAGATAGATTACTCTTTTTTGTACATACACATAAAATTTAAAATTTCAATTATAGAAATTAGACGTAAAAATAGCAGCTTTATTCACTAAAAGTTATAGAAGTTACGGAATATTGTAAACTTGCGCAGATAGCATTTTACACGTTTATTTCATTCAATACTATTTATATCGTAGGATTTATCCTTATTTCAGCTCGACTGAAAGCGGAGAAAGAAACGCGTCGCTCACAACAGCTTTGGTCAGCTGGAGCGTCCCTCCTAGCCGCCACACAGAAAGGAGATCCATTCGTCAGAGTTGATAAGGAATTGAAGGCTATTGAAAAGGCCAAGGGTAACATATAATTTACGTTGATTGAAAGTCTGCGTCCAGAGTGAGGGAGATTTCTGTGGACTTATTACAGTGTAGACTTGTTTTACACTTTCATGGTTGTTGACATTAAAATCACAGTTGTCTACTTGAATACTACCATGTACCTTAATTTTATTGGAAAGGATGTTATTATATAAAGAAAATTGTGATATAAAGAAAATTGTTGGAAAGGATGTTATACTGAAAAAAAATCCCAATGAAAAATGCCTAAAAATCTAAGATTACTAGGGACAAAGTGGATTTATATATAGTATATTTCTGTGGGTATATAAATCTTATTTTTTTATGAATTTTCTCTCAGATGATGGAATTATTATTATTGTTGTCTGTACAAATATTATCAATGCGAAAGTAATTCTGTCTTGTTACGCTTTCACGCCTACGCGTAAACATAATTTAATATAATTTGGCACTTAATCGCAATTTTATGGACAAAAAGGGGTTGAAAGGGGAGATAAAAGTTGCTACTGAAGTTTATAATTGAAAGTAAATATACAACGCGGACGAAGTCCCGGGTAAAAGTTAGTTATTACTTACTTAAACATTACCAATAAGACTGCCAGGATTTTTTCAAGTATTATTTACATATTTATTTTTAATATACGCAAAAGAGATAGATATGCCAGTCTGTTTGGTACGTTTAATGTATATTTGTAATGTTTCAGGTGATGGTGATAAGCTGGTGGAGACAGTACTTAAAGCTATACCGGAATCTGTGCGAACTCAAGGGATAGTGCCTGAGAGTGTACTCAAAGAGAGATATCACAGAGTTAGTATTTCATATTTATATTCCCAGAGACTAGATTCGTTTGTAAAAAAACAAGGTGGATTGAAAAGAGTAGTGTTCAAAAAATTTTTAAGCTTATTTTTTTTCTATCGTATTATATGTACTTCAGTTGCTATTTCAGTAAAAAGTTTTAATCCAACTGATATTATAAATGTGAAAGTTTCTTTGCTTGGGGATGTTTGTCCGTCAATCACGCTGAAACTACCGAACGGATTTTTATGAAATTTGCTATACTGACTTAGATAATAGGATACTTTTTATCCCACTAAATAGTTCCCTAGGGACCACATGGGCGAAGCCTGGCGTAAAGCTATTATTATTTATCTGTAAAACTAAATATTGCGGATTGTTATAATAGGCAATAGGAAATATACGCTCAGAGTTAAGATTTACAAAAATATATTTTTTCCACATACAATAACGATAAAAACAAAGAACAACTCAAATCTGTCAATAGACAATACAATTATCCAAATTATTTAAAACGACAAAAATTCTAGAGCAGTATTTATTTATTTATTAAATGTTATTGACCAGTAAAGAAATGGTACAAAAGAATAGCTGGATGCTAATGGTATTATTCATTTAAGATATGCAGTATGTTTAATACTTATTATTACAGTATTTTTATATATTTTCTACAAAGTTCAACAAGATATCTTCTGAGCCGCTAACCGTAAGATCGCATTTGTATGTTTCTTTAAGTTTTTTTTTGGAATACGTTCACATAGTACTAGGATAACAGAATATTGTAGGTGTGGCATAAGAGCGTGATTGATGTCATCTTAGGAAAGTAGTTCAAACAATTAGAATAGCTAATGATAGCATTGAAGTTCTATGTTTTGGCAGATGGAGAAAGCAGCTCTTGCGGTTGCGATGGTAGAAGCAGATGGGGGGCCCCTGCCGATATTCATCCTATCCTGGCTGCAATCGGTGGTGCTCTTTATGAAGGTAACGTTACTGTTATAGATGGCTCTAATATTATCTTTTTTTGTAAATAGTTTATATTTTTTTTAATATAATCTTTATGTAAATATGCACTTTGATGTTTCTCTTATATATTGGGACTCTATTTTTAAATATTGTTAGTAACGTTATATTGTACGGGATCTTTTTATTGCTGCTACTTTTCTTACTTTCCTATTCCTAATGAGTCATCGATAATATATTTACTTTCACTCTGGTTACTTGGTTTATCAGAATTGGATTTGGATTTTATGGTCCTGTCATATGTTTATTTGCAGTTATCGTGTATACCACAAAGAGAAATTGATAAACCACCACAAGAACCATTTAAAGATCTCGACACTTTCGACTTGCTGCGAAGGGCTAGGTTTGTATTTTCTATATACCGTAGCCAAAGGGTAAACCGGGACCCTAAAACCATGTCATCACTAAATCAATATCAAACAGATCAATATTGCCGAGGAGTTAGAAGGAGAGAGAAGACATTGCGACACCAAATAAATGAATTTATTATTGTATTCTTTTCGTTTGTCTGTCAGCTAGATTGTTGAAAAATATTCATCATGTATTTTTTTAATTTTTCCGTTATCATTAAACTACAGCGATATAATGAGTTAAATATCACGTGACGTCACGCTATTGAAAATTTTCTACAAAACTGTGACGTAGCGAGCCCCCTCTCCACAACTTTAAAGTCTGTTATCTAAACTATTTCTTGTTAAATTGAAGAAAAGAAATACGTATCTAATAGTATTCTATTATCTGACTGACGGACTAAATAGATTTTTTTTTATCCAATCATCATCCTCATTGATAACGATGTATGTGCTGAATACTCAGGTACTATGTGGAAAGGGACAATTTAGCGGCGGCCGTACGCTACGTTGCTTCGTTGGAGGGGGCGTCGAGGGCTGCTGCCTCGACGTGGCACGACGCGGCACGATCTCACCTAGAGACGAGGCAAGCGGCCGAGGCAGTGTTGGCCCACGCGGCGGCATTGGGCCTACAGTACATTTGACATGTGAGTGAATCAAAATCACCAATCTGGGAGTTGGCAGTATTTCATGTCTTTTTATCCTAATCTTTATAATTAGTATTAACATCAATTAGTAATAATATCAAATATAAGTATGTAATATATTTATGTTTAAATTATAACATTAGCGAAATTGAAAGTTTATAATTTTGTGTTATTTATTTACTTATAAATTACAATAATAAAAACTAGTGCTCCTCTTTTCTACTATTCTTGTGACCTACAGGGTCCATAGTGAGACTATCTAAACTGTAAACAATAAACTTATTGAGTATTGAAAAAAAATCCTATCGTTTTTTTATGCGTCGGGTAAATGCTTCAAGCGCAGTCCCCTACCCACCAAAACCCCTAGGGTGTACCCTCTGTTGGGGAATGAGACCTGGGAAGCCGGGATCGAGTCGCCAGGGCACCCACCCCCATTAACAGGACCCTTGGGCCTCCCAACCTTATTGTGGTTAATAAATCAAAGAGCTGCTTTTACTGAATTCCTTCTGTTTCCTCTGTACACCATTTTTAAATGATCTTTACACACAAACACACATACATATTAATGTAAATTTAAAATTTAAATATGATCAATTATTAATTTTATTTATTAACTCAAATATTTTTTTTTGCTTGGAGGTGGGCGTTAATTAATAATCGCACTTCAGTATTCTAACTACCGCGGATATTATCATACTCTTGTTACATTCTTTGGTCCAATATTTTTTATTTTAAATTAATTATTGGATTTAAATAGAATAAGGCATTTCTGAACGGAGTAGTTTTTAAGGTACGCGCTCTGTTTCTCAACACAAATAAATACATTATAAATATAAATTGTGGTTTTTGTGCGCTTCCTTTTATCTCGGACTCCATGCAGACACCGCAAATAAATCTTGATTTATTAGTAACATTTAACATTAAGAATATTAAAACGCGGCAATTTGATCTGTAACGTAATTATTATTGTGGTCGTTTGAAATATATTTAAAGATTACAATATTTCTTATCTTCTTTGAGGTATAGGTAAAGTAATAAAAAAAATTATACAATGAATGAATATTATATTTGATAAATTTAGCACTCACAATACCAAACTGAAAAATATTTTTAATGAAAAATGCATATTTTTTTTAAATTGAAAAATTATTAAATCCTTTTTAAGCATTTTTCATTGGCAATAAATAATTTTATTTTTTCCGCAGGTATTTGTGATACTTTAGAGAATCAGGTCTGATGTCCACGTCATAGATTTTTTTTACACTGAAATGTATTTTTATTTATTATTAAAATTATTAATTGTGGTCTTCTGAATTATATATTTTATAAGATGTTTTTTAATTTATATTTATACGAATTTTGTTATTAATAAAATAAATATTAAATATTTGAGGTTTTATTTAGTAATGAAATGTGCTTATGTTTTTTATTCGTGAAGACATACTGATAAATCTTTTAAATTTTGAAACTCGATGGCGTAGTGGATAAGCGCTGTGGATCGTGATCGTGGTTTTGAAGCAATTTTTTAATACATATTTCAGAAGGCACGTTAAGCCATTGATCCCGGTTACATTTGCAATAGTTAATACCTTCCAATCCACATTATGGCTCTGTGGAAGATCATGGGCTATCCTCTTTAATCATTCATAAGGAAGTCCTGGGGTGCGACCGCCTAACTCATGGACGTAGCCGTAGTCGTAGCTATAACCTACGCTTTATAGGTTTTACACATGAATATGTTGATATTGTTTTAAAATTAATCATTTTTTATTATTAACATATTTAATAAATGCTTTTAGTTGTTTTTGTTTGCTGAATTATTAAAGTTTAACGAAATTTACAAAATGTCGAATTGATACAAACAATGCTATTTCGAAAAGAAAAACAAACCAAAATGTTTGATAAAATATATAAATAAAATAATAAAAAATAAAATGGTAAAAGAATATAAACAGATTCATAAGAAATATCGATAAAGCGTAGGTTATAGCTACGACTACGGCTACGTCCATGAGTTAGGCGGTCGCACCCTTGAGCCCTTGCAGTAGGGACGTACATTTAGGCAAAACTAAGACATTACCTATTTTATATTTTCAAAAGTAAAGTAGGTAATGATGCAATGCGGGTTTCCCGTTAAAGTTAATGCAAAGGCATAAAAGCAGTTAGGACGTATCGGTATGCATATCATTTTTACACATGACCACTAATATGACTCAAACGTTTCATCGTCACGTAACTAGACCGAAACGGGCTGCATAATTACGACGTTCCTTTGGCAAAAAGTTGTGTTAATCGCCATTCATAGCATTTATGTTCATTCAACAATTAGTAGTTGTTAATTGGTGAGATGTTAGAAAATATAAAATTTATAGATTTTAGTATTTGCGAATTGGTGTAATTGGGCCCGTCTTCAACATGCCTCCGGAAGCAAATAAAGGCCAACTAAGACAAAAAACCCTTGTTTATTCATGCAGTATTAGCTTTTTTTGCTTCTTTTATTATTATTATTATTATATGGTAATGTATAGTTCTTCTGCTAATGTTTATGTAATATCGCATCTCAATGGAGTCTCAACTACTTATATTTTGCCATACCTTGTCTTCACAAATCAACAGTAACAGGTATATTTATTATTTTGCAATATGGCAACAAGAATGTGTCATGAATAGTTTTCCATAATAACTTTATTTTCATTTCTTTTTCTTTGAAATCTTTTGCTCCTGGTCACCGCTAGTGGGTGACGTCTGAAAATCAGTGTTTCACCTGTACATCAGTAATGATAGTGTACTGAGCCTTGACCATATCAATCTGCTACACATAGGTGCATGATTATGTCCCTTGTTTTTTTTTTACATATCTTTTATGTTAATGTTAAATGTGTAATGTAATTGTGTGCCGAAATTAATTGAAAAATCTTTTATTTTTCTTATTAAGCTAACATTCACAGCATTGCCCTACTGGTTGGCATTTGCAAAAACTGTTTAATTCGTATAATGACAGAAGGAACACTTTGTCCAATGCGCAGAGTTATTCTGAAGCAAATATATCATAGAAACATATATAAGAAGGATATTATGACTAGAAGAAGACTCGAAAGATCTTCTTTTTTAACATTAGTTGTTTTCCCACGACTTCGCTCGCGTAAATTATAACCTATGTCACCCTCATATGATGTAGTTTCCATTAGGAGAAAGAGTTTTTAAAATCGCTTCATTGGTTTCTGAGCCTATTCGATGCAAACAAACAACCAGTCAAATCTTTCATCTTTATAATATTCGTATAGATAAATATTTATCTAGAAATTGCCCTTTAGTAACTGTAGTCTACTTTCTACGCAAAAGCGATCACGAACGCATTCGTGATCTTATTAACTCGAAAGGATGTGTGACCAAATAAACGGATGCTGAAAAAACCTGAACCTGAAGGCTCATTGTGTAAAGAGTGTGGCGTGATTATTTATTATAGTCCAGAGGCATGCAGACGGCTTATAATCTACTTTTTTAATAATATACTTCGCCCGCATAATTTATGGCCTGTTTCACCCGCGTTTATAGCTTCCTGTAGGTGAAAGAATTTTCAAAAGCAGTCTAATAGTTTTGGAGCCTATAATTAAACATTGATTATATTATAATAAATTCGATTTTGTAATATTTGTGTAGACGATCATAATATATATTAAAATTCTATGATTAGGTTTGTAGCCCTCTCACCATAAATTGAAATTAAAGAATTAAGCAATATTTATACTATTTTTTTTGTTTTTTATCTATTTATTTTCATTTCTTATCTCTTTCCTGATAGTATTTAGCATATGATAATAATTAATCATAGTCTCACATAACTCAAAAATAGTCTTAGCTAATAAATCTTTTAAAATAATAAAAAAAACATAATTTTGTGATAGTTAGGTTAACTCTGATATAAAGAATAGATTGTAAGTGACTTTCACTCTAATGGAAGATACGACCAAGTGTCTTAAGGAGTATAGTTTCTTCCTAGTGAATGATCTTTCGTCAAGTGTGCAAGGCAGAATGTCATTTATAAATATTATAAAGAGTTAAAGTTTCTTACTTTGTTTTTTTTTTGAAGGGGGGTAATCTTTGGAAATACGTTTTAATTTTTTAATATAATCTTTAATTATATTCATCTACATGAAGCTACATGATACACGTGTGACATGGGCTATCATTTATGCGGTCGAAGCCACGACAAAACAGCTAGCTCTGACGTTCTGCGATCGACGAGATGCGACACATCTTCCGTCAGATATGAGGGTGAGTCAAGGGGAGAATATGTGAAAAATAAAACATGTTTCTATCATTATTTTCTTTGTTTTCTTATATACACCAGGTTAGTAACAAAAGAACAATTTTCTCAATTTTTTAATGTCTTGAGGTGAGGATATTTGTTTTCAACCTAACACATCTCTTGGACTATAAAAATAACCGCTAACCAATCACCTACATAAGGTTAGTGTAAAATACACTTTTGCAATGTCCTGCGCATTTCATTGAACAGGTTAACACGCTAATGTTTAAATTAAAATAGTGAAAAAAATGTAAATGTAACACGAAATAAAATTAATTAGTTACTAACTATCTTGTTAGTAATTCTAGTCAGTCGAAATTTTCGGTTGGTTGAAGCCGACGTTCTAATAAATTGTTTTAAATCTAACATTTTTTTCTAATTAATAAGTGATATATTACAAGTGACCGTTCAGGAACGAATAAAAAAAAACAATTGAATTAAAAATTAATAAAATGACTTTCATAGTGCCTCTGTTGATATTTTTTGTGAGTTTTTTGTTATCATATTACCTGTGGCAAAGGCGTTGTCCAGATACTGATAATGAACCTCCCATGCATCCCGGCGGTTTGCCCATTATTGGACATGCTCACCTGCTGATTGGAGATAGCTGTAGTAAGTTTATGTATAATCAATTACATTATTGTGGTAATGTACCGTAGTGAGAGTAGGTACAGCATGTCAAAGATACAGCATGTCCCAAGATATTGTCTCATTAATGTGACCATAAGGAAGTGTTTTTATAGCTCCATAGCAGTTTCTACGGCTAATGCCAAACTTGCGTAAATTCATAGTACTAAGTCGCTTTGAGATATTCGTTTATTTTAAAATAGTTAAGCGTTTATCTTAATTTAAATATTCCATATCGTGTAGTATGACAGTCATTAAACTCAGCTGAAAATGTCTTCTGCAGAATTATGGACAGCCGTTAATGAATTGGCTCAAACGAGTTATGACCTAGGAGGCGTGGTTGCGGCTGCTATAGGCCCGCGCACAATTTACGGTATTTTCTATTCCATTTTTCTATTAGAGCAAACACACCTTTTAAATAAATATCATACATATTTATACTTAGCACGTAATTAATAGTTCTATTTATCGAGTTAATTCAACGTAGTTAGCGTAAGACCTGGCCATCATAAAGGTCAAAAATCATAATATCCCTTATAACAAATAAGATCTAGCCCTATATTAATTCGCTACAGAACTTTTGTCATGTAACTAACTACTTGCACAACAAAACTGTGAAAAAAATAAAAATCTACACGAAAAAGAACTCCTTAAATTTATCTGCAATGATCCGGAAAATATATTTTACCCTCAATCTCAGAGATACTTTGATACGACAGCAACTCGTTTAACATTCTTATTCATTTACATATATGTTGTATAAAATGTTTGCATTCAAGCCATGATGTTTTATTAAATTTTTAGCGATAACTGATCCTGATGACTTCTTAACCGTTGCAAATACATGTCTAGAGAAAGACGATTTTTATGAATTCGCTAAACCTTGGTTGGGTGAAGGACTCGTCACTGGCAAGGGTAAGAACAACAGAAATAATAGAGCATTTCTCGCACCACCCACTGTGTGTGCCTACAAAATAAAATAAAAAAATCTATACTGGTCACTGTTGTTGCAAATGGGTGTTGTCGCAATCCGGATCCGTCGCATTTGGTCTGCTGCTTTAATGTTCATGGGATTTCTCTGTCCCATACCAGTAAATTGTAAAATTCACACAATCCAACGTTGTACAATATAAGTAATAAAATATGTCATAATATTCTTGCAGTATCAATATGGAAAAATCATCGGAAGTTGCTAAATCCAGCATTCAGTCAGATTGTTTTGGATAGTTTTATTGGGGTATTCAATAGTCAGTCGAGGAAACTTGTGCAGGATATGGAAAAGGAAGTTGGTAAAGGAATGTTTGATCACTGGACATATACAAGGCATAATGCCTTGGAGACAATATGCTGTGAGTTTTGTTAAATTTAGTTACACACTGTCTTTACGTATAATCCTGATATTGCTGCCAATATGTAAAAGATAAAGAAACTTTATTCTGGACACTCTATTTTGTATTTGTTAATTTATTTAATTTCCGAACTGTTTAATTTGAAAATCGTTACACATTATAGTATTATAATATTTGTGGTACTAAACAGAAACAACGAACAAAGTCCAATTCATTACATAATATTAAAACTTTATATGATAAGAAATATAGTTACTAATTCTGCCATTCCATCAAAAATTTTTGTATTAGGATTGTATAGAAAATTCAAATTAAACATATATTATAAAATAGAATAAACAAATAAGTTTTTCTATTTGATATATTTTTGTCTTCTTAGTAACTGCATTGGGAGTAGACTTTGGTGATCATACTCTCTTAAACAGTAAGTATGTGCAAGCGACCGAAGAGATTTTATATACAATGGTGGACCGCTTCCAGAAGTTCTGGCTTCACAGTTCTAGTACTTTCAAATGGAGTGAGGTTAAAAGGACTCAAGACAGATGCCTCAAGATCTTACACAATATGTCTAATACGGTAATTTTACGAGTACTTTTATAAATAATAATAGTTTGCAGTTTAATTGCCAATGATCGTAATTAACATGCATTATAAAATAAATGATTATGAGATTAGAGAAAAATAATTTCGCGTAGGTAATTGGTAATATTACAGCAGTTAAAATTTGACCAACCGGTTTATCGAATATTTCTTATCCTATAATTTGATCAAATTATTAGTATACTGATTAAAGGCGCGATTCCATACATTGTCTGTTGTTTACAACATATTTCACGCATGACTAAGTAATGTAATGAGATATTTTGTATTAGGTAGGTAATTATCGTATTAGAAACATACGAGGGTCAAACTGAAAGTTCTTAGAACTGGCCACTTATAAACAATATAATAAAAAAATAATTCTAAAATTTGAAAATATAACTCTTTGCCAATATTACTGAGTATATATTTCATTCATTTGTCATTTGTTTTACGATTTGGCGGCAAATTGAAAATTGTCTGTGTCACGTCATCATGAATTTACACGAGAAAATTTTCGTGCAATGATTTTTTATGACTTTCGATGTCATTTAAGTCAACAAGAAAGTTATGATAGACTACGATTGGCCTTTCACGATGAAGCCCCATCTCGTGCGACTGTTTACAACTGGTTTAATGAGTTTAAACGTGGTCGCACTAATCTCACTGATGATTTACGTGAGGGACGGCCTTCTACGGCGACGACTGAAGATAACATCTGTGTTGTGCGGCGTATGATAGAGACTGACAAAAGAGTGACCTATCAACAGATTCGGACAAGCTTAGGCATCGGTATGAGTCAAGTGCACAAAATCCTCCACGAACATTTAGCGGTCAGGAAGCTTTGCGCCCGGTGGATACCTCATAATTTGACTGAGGCTCAAAAACTCCATCGTGTGGATTGGTGTCGTAAAATGATTGAAAGATTTAACGGAGGTGACTCAAATGCTGTGTTCGACATACTAACAGGTGACGAAAGCTGGATTTACTGTTATGATCCTAAAACCAAAAGACAATCTGCTCAGTGGGTGTTTCCTTTCGAGGAGTTGCCAACTAAAGTGAAGAGAGATCGAAGTGCAGGAAAAAAAATGGTGGCCTCGTTCTTTGGAAGGATAGGTCATTTTGCAACAATTGTGTTAGAGGATCAAAAAACAGTTTCTGCAGAATGGTACACTACCAATTGTTTGCCACTTGTCTTGGAAAAAGTTCGAGAGAAACGACCTCGCAGTAGGATCCTCCTTCACCACGACAACGCCTCGTCGCACACCGCCAAGCGAACGATCGACTATTTGGCGACATCAAACGTTGAATTACTGGGTCACCCGCCGTATAGCCCCGACCTCGCGCCTTGTTATTTTTATTTATTTCCAAAAATTAAAGAAAAACTTAAAGGAAAGCGGTTTATGAATGCTGAAGAAGCGGTGGATGCGTATCGCGATGCCATTGAAGAGACCCCTAAGGACGAGTGGGCAAAGTGCTTTTCCCAGTGGTTCCATCGCATGCAGCAGTGTATTGACGTGAATGGACAATATTTTGAAAAGATATAATAAAACTAATAACTGGCTAATGTAATCAGTTTTTGATTTTCTAAGAACTTTCAGTTTGACCCTCGTATTATCTTCGAATCGATAGTCGAAGTAAAGATAGGCGTATACAGTAAACGAAAGAAATATTTTTTTTTTCTAGTAGTATTTAATGTACTATCATACTACCATGCTTATCATATTTATAATATTGCATAAATTAATTACGAAAAAAACAAATATTTTGTGCTCCTTGTTACTCGTTGTGACCGCAAACAGCGCGTGACGTCACGACCCTCTTACTCATATCAGTCCTAAGATTCTGTTAAATCCAAACCCGAATTCGAATTAACTGAGGTGTCGGAATTCACTTCAAAAAACGGCATCCGCTCAACCTTGAATTGGTAATAACGTTTCGTGGAATAAGTAAAGTGAATTTCGAAATGACATAGGAATAGAATATCTGGCCATGTATATTCAATTAATTTTGTTTTGTATTTTTATGAAAAAATCCACGCTTAATCTATTGAATATGTGATGAAAACCTTGATAACGTTTCGTGGCATAAGTGAAGTGAGTTTCGAAATGACATAGGAATGAAATTCGAACACCCGAGTGAATTCAAATTCAGTTTCGAATTTTAACAGAATGGCAGGGCAGAATTTAAAGAATTCAACCTCATGCATACATAGAACGATATTCGTTTCAGAGTGCCGTGATTTTATAGTGACGCCATGACAGAAGTGGCATTATAACGGCAAATTTAGAAAATTAAATTAATTTTAACATTTTAACTTGTTATATGAAAGATATATTTCATACCTATTACTTGTGAAAAATGTCATAACTTAAGGCTAATATTTTTAATCAATAGACGAGAATTTGAATGAAATAAAAATGTGAATAAGTAGTAATAATAGTATATTAACTAATAACGGCTCTTACTTCATTAAAATTATAGTTTATTTGGTAAAATATCTGCTTTAATTATGACATATTCAAGTAATTACTTCTCTCAACTTACGAGTGTGAGTTTTTCAAGAACCGAGCTGAATTCTGTTATTGTATATGTCGTGATTTTATAATAAAAAACTTGATTTTTTTCTATTCTATATTAATAATAAAAAGTGGAAAAATTTGATTGTTTGTTTGTTTGCATCGAATAGGCTCCGGAACTACTGGGTCGATTTTAAAGATTCTATCACCTACGGGTAGCTACATCATACGGGGTGGTAATAGGCTATAATTTATGCCTGCGAAGTCGCAGGGAAACAGTTAGTAGAAGATAAATATATATAAGTATAATATTGTGATCGTGAACATCAAAACTTGAAAATATTGATCTTAAGCTGTTTATTTCCTTTCCTTAAAAAAAAAAATGGTGCGTTAATCTAAAACTTTTTGACAAAATAACCTAATAGGTTTTAGTGGTTCTAGATCAAATAAATTTACAGGTACTCCAAAAAAGAAAAGCTGAAATTCATGGTAATAAACTTTCTGAGAGGAATACGGGAATGTCATCAGGTAAGGCTTTAAAATAAATATTGGTCAAGACACAATCCCAAATAAAGTTGCTTATGTATTTCGATTATAAGTCTGAAACGATTCAGTAAGTATTCAGACCCGGATCGGAATCGTACTCGGGACCTCCACAGGTCGCCTCACCTCGAAATCAAGCGTACCAGCGACTCGTTCACGGAGGTCGCCGTGATATTATAAAGATTTCAATTGTCTTGCTATCAAGGTTCATGAATACATCTTCGTAACACATAGATACATAGATGGACAGACAGGCGGATTGACAGACGGACAGTCAGATACACAGACAGACGGAAAGATATCATCATCATCATCAGCTCTTTCACGTCCCCACTGCAGGCCTTCAGGCTTTCCTTTTGGACGGTTAAGCAGGATGGGTCATTAATGCAGATTGGAGGATACAAATGATTGCAAATGCAGCCGCGATTAACGACTTAACTTGTCTTCCAAAGCACAGAGTAGTTCCAACGATCGTGGGCCCCGGCGCTTATCCACTACTGAGCTACACTCTAAAAGGAACAGCGTTACTTCAAATATTCTGATTCAACTTATATATCTGTTTTATAAACGTTTATTTAGTCGTTGTCAAGCACTTGTTAAAGTTGAAAAGCCACGATGGACGTGGTTCCCAAATCTAATCTGTTCCAAGTTCCCTAATCTTTAGTGTATCTTGCAAGAACTTTGGGATCTCAAGTTTTGGATGGCACAAATTCCTTTTAAGCTGATTTAATGACGTCCCAAACGGTTGCTATGTTTATGGAATAGATCACAAAATGTTTCTTATAAAAAGTAATTGAGTATATAACGACATGCACAATGTTAGACACTAAAAAAAACCGCCCAAGAGCGAGTAGGAAACGCAAAAAAATACACGTTTTTAAAACATTTATTTTGTGTAAAAAAAAAAATGTTATCTATGATATAATTTCAACAGTTTCCAGTCCCGTCCCGTTTTTACGCCTTGGGTACGGAAATCCTAAAAATGCACAAATAATATTTTTTTTTGGGGTTTGGTTTAATACTTCATTACATTGTTTTAGGAATTAAGTTTAAACCTTTTATGGATTTGCTACTAGAATTATCAATCGAAAAAGGTGTCTTTAACGACAGAGAGATCAGGGAACATGTCGACACTATGATAGTAGGAGGCCATGACACCTCTGCTAATGTATTAATGTTCACTTTATTGTTGCTGGGATCACATCCAGAGGCCCAAGAGAAGGCTTTCCGGGAGTAAGTACAACGAACGAAGCTATAGGTGAACTTTCAAAACAATTTGATTCGAAATGAAGGATACAAATGTATGGATACTTAGCGGCTTAATTTAAAACTCAATGAACGACATTAAAGATTTTTACTCAAGGAATAATAATAAAGACAAATCTTTTATATATTAATATCAACTGAACTCTAAGTTTTTATACATTGTTATAATTAGATTAGAGACTCAAAAATGTACTACAATATTATTACCATTACTTGAGACAACAACATTATTTATTTTAAGAGAGAATGTTGAGAATGCTCGTTATTATGAAATGGAAGCTTATTTATTTACTCTTTGCCATTTTTTGGGGACTCCGTCATATGAGGATCTTTTCATCGTTTAGCTAAAGGCTTTACTGTATCTTTCACTTATTGCCATCGTTAAATATTGTATTATGCCGAATTTAAGCCCAAATGTTTGATATGAGTATGTATTGCATATTTCTTGTAAGGCACAAATAGTAAAAACACTCTTTTATGCTATACTAGCTTTCGCCAGCGGCTTCGCCCGCGTGGACCCTAGGGAAATTTTTTGTGGGAGAAAAAGTATCCTATTATATAAGTCAGCTATCACCCTATCTGTATACCAAATTTCATCAAAACCGTAAATTTCATGTTTAGGATTGAAGAAGTGTTTGGAGGATCAGACAGGGACGTCGAGAAACAAGATATATCTAAACTGGTCTATCTAGAGGCTGTATTGAAGGAGAGTATACGAATGTACACCATAGTGCCAGTGCTGGCAAGGAAACTGGACAGAAATGTGTCGCTGAGTAAGATTATTCTTATGTAACTGTTACTACTTTTAACGGCATTATATTGGTTTTTATTGTAAGGTATCTATTGAATATGATCTATATATTGTTTTTATTCACAATTGAATGTGTCAAAATTTTGCTTTATAAAAACTAAATCTATTTCACTGTTATCTCTGTTTATAAAATTACAGAATTAATAGTTATTTAAGATACGAGTGCGGAAAGTAAGGTTTTACCTTTTACGCTCAAGTTTCTTACAACATTTATAGCGAGGAAATAAAAAAAATATATAGCTTAATAAAACTAAGTATGTATTAAAGGTAAAAATTATTTATTAAAATTAAACGTGATATTTTTTCGTGTCATACATTTTTATTTGAAAATATTCGTTCTAGGTTCCTTGAAATACTTTTGCCTCTAAAGTTTGACATATTTTCATCATTTTTTTTTTAATTTCTTTGGTGCTCGGCCAAAACAAATTAAAAAAATACTTTAATCACGTTTGCAGTAGAGGATTTCAGTACATTTTTATTTAGCACGTGTTCAAAGACTCACTTTCGGTGTTTACAATGGATTAAAAAAATAGTGCTTTATGAGCAACTGCATTGAAAAAACTATTAAGTTATTTTTGATATCTCTGGAAAGTATATGTGTGAAACATAACTTACGCAAAATAAATAATTTCAAGACAAAACTTGTTTCAGTTTCAACATCTAAATTTTCTTAATGAAAAGTGCTAAAAAATCCCCCAGTCCAGGTATTTTGAGATGGAGAAGATCTAAATTTTATTTAAATTATTTATTATTGATTATAAATCAATCATTTTGATTTTCAGAAAAATATACATTAGCCGCTGGCAGAACCTGCTTCATGTTTTTGTTTGGTATCCACAAGCATCCTATGTGGGGTCCGGACGCTGATCAGTTCAATCCGGACAGATGGCTGAGCCCGGACACATTACCGGACAACCAGAACTGTTTTGTAGGCTTCAGTTTGGGCAGGCGAATGTGTATAGGTAAGCATTAATTCGTTATTATGACGCCTAACCCAGGCAAAGAAAGAGATTGAACGTAAGTAGTCCGTCGCCGAGATATTAGATAAATATTACTTATGTGTATTTATTCTTCCAGTTAATAAAATGAGATTTACATAGATAGTTATTAAAGTTGTATAATGATGGCACCTCAGATTACATTTCAACTTAATGTATCTCCGTAATTTTTTTCCCGTAAAAAATAACAACAATCTCAAAATATTTTTTGGACATCATCCCTATTGGGTATGATCCGAAAATCAGGGATGAACGTTTGTATGCAATTTCGTTATTTTCCAAGATAAAACCATGAACTTTGAAAGTATTTAGGCACTTGAAAAGATATAAATAAATATCTGTTTAGGCGTTTTTTAAATTGCTCAAAGTAATTGTACCACTTAAACCAAGTCGCGGGCAAAAGCTAGCTAGTTTAAATATTAAGATTTGTTTCACTCTCACTACTTATATTATACAACGTGACTTTTTAAGTAAATTAAAAAAAAAAAAAACACTTAACAAATATGTGCAGTTAAAAGTTAGAAAACTAAAAATTAATCTTAATTTAACTTAATTTATTATATTTTATTAATTTTGAATTCATAATGATTTATTGAAAAAATATTCTTAATGAATGCATAAAAAAATCACTTTGTCCCTCGTACCCTGCGATGGGACTCGAACCCACGATCTTCCCTTCCGCAATTCGGGAAATATTGCTTTCGGCTATTTGGCTTGTTTGAACATTGATAAAAATACCCTTTGTAGTAGCGAAAAGTGCTTGAAAAATTCGTAAGCCCTGTTAGTTTCTGGGTAGCTTAGTGGTTAGAGCAGTCACCCGGATTGCGATTGGTTTTGGGTTCATTTCCCATCTCTAGAGTAAGGCAAGTGAATTTTTAAGTATTTTATATTAGAATATTAGTTTAAAGTTTGCATTGCGAATTATGAATAGAAGCGATCTTCTATCTTGTTTCGTAAATTATTGGAAGATTGCATGTCGCGCACGCGGATTGCTATCATCTATTAGAAAGCAAGCCAATTACCAATTACCAATATTTATGAGTCTCCAAAGAGGATTTAAGGTTACGATTTTTTTTTTATGTAATTAAAAATTTAAAAATGTACTTAAAAATTCATCGTGTATACATTAATATAGTTGCGGCTATTTTATTATTCATAAATAAGCATGTTTTTACAGGTAAAGTATATGCTTATATGTCAATGAAGACCAGCTTAACGCATATAATCCGCAATTATCGCATCCACGGTGACCACAAGAAATTGGTTCTAAAGCTTGATGTTATGCTTAAACCAGCCTCAGGATATTACATAAGTATAGAGAAAAGAATATGATATTTTCTTAGTATCAGAATAATTTTGAATTTGTAAGCTATTTTTATTTTTGTTTTAAATGACTCGGGTATTATACATAAGTATGAAGATATTAATCTTCCGAATTCTCGAAATTTTTCTATAAGAAAGTGACTGTTATGACTAGAAATAGATTTCCCAAAAATAACTATTTTGAAACCATTTTCTGTTTAACATGAGCATAAAACTTTTTGAAAACGATCAAATATGAGATGTATAATAGTAATAGTAGTGTGGGAATGCATTGCTGCAGGAAATTAGGACGGACTTCTTAATGCACATTAAACTACCCAATTTTTCAATTGTATCTTGTATATTAAGGTTGCCTGGACAAAATTGCTTTTTAGCAATTAGACCGCCAATTGTACTGTTCTGTAACATTATTATGTTTTTTCATTTACTTATGGTGTGTACAATAATGAGTATTTCATTCTTTATATTATTGATGGTAGAGGTTGTGAGTGTATGCTAATAAATTTATGCGAAATTATATTTATGTCATTGTCTTAATGCTACTGTTGCTATTTTACGTAATACCATCTATACTAATAATATTATATAAAGAGGAAAGATTCGATTGTTTGTTTGTATTCAATAGACTCCGACCGATATTAAAAATTCTTTTGCTTCGCTCGCCTACATTAAATTTTACGCGGGCGAAGTCGCTATGAAGATAGTTATGAATTAAAAACCCATAAATAACACGACGTATTTTAAAATTTAATTAAAAAAATCAAAGTTTAAAAAAATCATAACATCTAGTGACACTTATTTTTATTTAGAGAACTAATAGTCTGAAGTACTTTCTCATTTATTTAAGATATTACGCTAGTGCGGCATGGTAGCCAACTCCCTGCTTCTTATGTTATTAAAAAAAACCCTCAGGCCAGAAAGCTGCAGAAAGCTTACGACTTTATAGTTAAGAGCAAATTTTTCGCTTAACTGGAGCTCGAAATTGCCAAGATGCACAATGGCAACACAATGACCACGCAGCACTTTTATTATGCAAGTCTGGAACGCCGGATTCATTAAGCACGGTGCTGATATAAGACTGTGAAAGGAATAAAGAAGCTTTTTTAATATTTCGTAATTCTTTAAGAAAAAACAGACGCTTCGTTCATAGTCTGTCTGTCGAGATGTTGGTCTATGTTAATTCGTAAACTTCAATTCTCGGTTCGGTAATCCTTTTGAGCTGTGAATCAATCAATTCTTAAGTTAAAGCAATCAAAATGGAAGACCGTTTTTGCCGCATATTTAACACTTAAGGAAATCAAAACTTCTAGTAACTTCCAGTTGACAGGATCAACAGGCCCCGGGCTATAAATGGGCAGACTGGGCATTTGCCCAGGGCGCCAAATTTTTGGGGGCGCATAATAAAAGAGATAATAAAAATAAATCAGAGAAAAAAATTGCCTTAAAAATATAATTTATAATTTTAAGTTGTAATCTTTGCTGGAAGTGTGAATTATCTATACTTATAATAAATCTGTAGAGAGGTCAATTCTGTACATGAAATATATTTCCAAAATAACTATCAGGGGGTGATTAGGGATCGAAACTGATGCCAAAAATGCAATCAGTACAATTTTTGTCTGTCTGTCTGTTTGTCTGTCTGTCTGTCTGTCTGTCTGTCTGTCTGTCTGTCTGTATAACCGTTATAGAAACAAAAACTACTCGACGGATTTTAACGAAACTTGGTACAATTATTTTTCATACTCCTGAGCTGGTTATAGTATATTTTTCATCACGCTACAATCAATAGGAGCAGAGCAGTGAAGGGAAATGTTGGGAAAACGGGAAACGAGCGGTTGGCGCACCTAACGAGGCTGCAACTCTCTAGCCAAAAGAGCCGTTAAGACTGGTACATTCGCACACTACGGTTTTTCTATACTAATATTATAAAGCTGAAGAGTTTGTTTCTTTGTTTGTTCGAACGCGCTAATCTCAGGATCTACTGGTTCGAATTGTAAAATTCTTTTTGTGTTGAATAGACCATTTATCGAGGAAGGCTTTAGGTGATATAATATCACGCTGCAACTATTAGGAGCGAAGAAATAATGGAAAATGCGGACGAAGTCGCTGGCGGCCACTAGGCTAGAAATATATGTCTACAGTTTTGTGTATGAAAGACGTGTTTTCTTGTTATTTCCTTCATAAAATATAAGTAACATAGATTATTTGCTTTTACAAATAATCTATGTTACTTAGCAGCAGAAATTTTCTCTTATTACTTTTATGTATGTAATTGTATAATTTAGCAGTACTAACTGCTTACACATACACATACATATTTAAAGTAAACGAAAATTAACTTTCTATTTTTACAGTATACTTTCCAATTCATCAGAACATATCATAACTAATGTTAGTTTAATTGATAATAAAATAAATGCGCAGTGCCTAGCGCGCTGGCTCTGCGATACACTTTTTAAGCAACACAAAGCTGGTTATAGGATGGGTGACCGAAAGTTTATTATCGTGAGCTCTTCTGTTTTTCGAAAGACACGTTAAGCTGTCGGTGCCGGCTGCATCTGCAGTCGTTAATATTGACTAATCCGCCCTGGGTTTGCGTGGTGGGCCATGGCTTCTTCTCCCTATTCGATTTGAGCTATTTTATTTGATCAAGTTTGTATTCATAATGCCATATTGATTTCTATAAGAAAAATATAGAGAATAAGCTATAACTTCTGAACGCGCTCTCCTTTCGAAAAATCGAGATTCATAAAATTGAAAATGTTAATTATTTGACCTTTCATAACTTATGACGCAGAAAAGAGATTTCATAAGACTTTTGAGATATTATCTTTAGATCTTAAGAACGCTAAATGGGCGTTCAAAGAAGCTTACACGTTTATCATTTCAAGATTGACCCATTTATGTGCTTAAGTTCTCGTTAAAGAATGTCGTTTTCACTAGTGTCAGTTCAAATAATGGAAATTATATTTTGTTGTAACACGATGTGTAGCAAATTTACTGACCGTATATATTAAACTACGATTATATCTACAACATAATAAAATAACACTAAAAATATGAGAATCCCTCGAAAGCAATCATTTATCGTTTTCTAAATCAAACATTTTTGCCCCTTCAAAATGTTTTATTTTCGTCAACTAAAGATTAAGGATGAACACTTGAATTTTATAGCGAGGCACATAGAAATAATTTTTAGTTGACATGTGATAGAAAATTATATAAATTAATCTATTACCATTAAATTCATGATGTTCATATCGTAAAAGAAGCCTTAAATATATTTTAGTTAGATAACTTTTTGGAGGGATTCCTACGATTCTATATGGCGAAACACTTTATGAATAAAGTTTTCATAAAATGTTTAACCCTTTTAAACACTCATGTAAATAGATGGAAAAGTGACGCAGTCACCTAAGGCACCCTCAATAATTAAATTAACCAACATATGGAAGCTCAGTAAGATAACTTTACATAACTGCAATTATTTATCCTTTTACTACAGATAACATTTTCTTTTGAATTAAGATATTAAATCGAAATTCTGAGGCTGCTATGTTCTAAAATATTACATATGCACACATTTTTTTAATATTATCTTAACGAAACTATAACTAACTGTTTCGTCAACATTTGTACGAACGTCCGAATTGACAAATACATAAACGGAGAATCTTTGGGGTACTTAGGTGAGACACTTGACTGATTTGCCGTCAAATTTGCACGAACCCTTAGGATTCTGAAAATGTTAGAGAAACGTTATTTAAATATACTATATAGAACATATTCTAGTAGCAATTTAGGTTAGCCCATTGTTGAGCCAACACAAGCCGCTATTAGGGTACTAGTTTCAGAATTTCAAAAATAACATTTTTTTTTTGATGAAAATCTAATTTCTACGCCTTCACGCTAGCGTACCTGTAATAGACAATTTTTGTGGAGGCGACGCACCTCTTGCTCCTAGCCGACCTCTATTGTTAGATTCCCAATTATGATACCATCCAAGTTCATAATACCTTGGTCCTTTTTTTTTTAATTTGACACTTGAATAACGACTCGGTCTCCACGGCTTTTGTAAATATTACTATTTTTTCCACGACGCTATTTTACATTTTAAAAAATTGTTTGAAAAGATAAAATACAGATTGTTGATTACCTTCAAATATTTTTTTTTTAATTTATTAGAACTTTTCCTTCGGGAATAACACAAAGAATGTGTATTTTCTACTTATATATTGTCGCATTATTTGCAATCTGCGATTTTCTTTTGTAAATCTTATGCTAGATAGGTATCTAAAAAAAATAACTTACTTTGTCGTATACCTTTTTTAAACGTCATTTTTACGTTTTAAGTGTAATATCTACATACATATTATTATTATCGGGTACAATTGCGTTATTTTCCAAAATTAAATATGTTTTTTTAGAAAATTTACTTATAGCATTATAAAAGTAAGTCAAACTGCTAAGCATTATAAAAAATTAAGTACCTATTTAGGATACTATTCCTAAATACTGATTTATTTATGAGACACGAACGCCTTATTATTTTTTAAGTAACTACAGGTCTTGCAGAAATAAACTATCGAAAAGGGAATAAAAAGCACATAGCAATTGTAACATTATCTTTTGAGATTTACATTGCATACATTTACACGCACAGTGGTTAACGCGTATGATCTACAATTGCAGATGTTCAGTCAATTTTGCAAAAGCATCCATAAGATGTGTGACCAAAGTTTTATTTTCCCTAGTATCTTGGGCGAAGAAATCTACATGATATATAATTATGATAAAGCTGTTATGACAAAACAGCTTTGTCATAATTATGCTAAATTAACTTTACCTATGTCAAAAGAAGTTCTTTGGCATTATGTTATTTGCTCTTGTTCCTTCATCATATTTAATGCACCTACCTAATTATTGATAAAGACTTTAATATGCTGCTGTCTATGTATATTAATAATTATTTCAAACCGTTTTAGAGAAAACGTGCAACAATAGCAAATAGTATAACTAATAGAAGTTTCATGCATTTGTATCATATACTGTTAATTTCATACTGTGTAGGTAGCACATGCTAATACAGAGATGCTAAGTGAGGCGCACAAGATAAAAAAAACAGGCCCACTTACCCAGTCGCTGGAGAAGGAACGACTTAAGGGGCCTTAGTTCAAATTGAATCTTAACGTGTTGTACATTAACATGAACTTCGCATGTCAGAGTGGGGGTGTTGCCAGCATTTATCTGGAACGAATTTAGGTCGCTACACAGGTGAAGCAGATGTGACAATGTCGTATGGTACAAGGTATAAGCTATCAAAGTCAAAGTCAAATTATCTTTATTATTTGAATACTTAAAAGTACTTTTAAATCGTCTAACATTTTTTCTCTACCGCTCGTTCAGGACGTCTTTCGGCTGATAATAAGAACGAGCAATAAACTCACCAGCTCTAATAGGACCACAGAAATATATCTAGTTAGAAGGAAAAAGTGTACGTACTTCGCGTGCCGAAACGACGTCTAGACAGCTTCATTGCTCGCCGCGAGGCTCAGTCCATTTTCGATCGCAATCGGTGTTGGACGAAATTTAAAATGATGCGTTGTTCGATAATTACCTGCTCAAACACCACCAATATGGTTGGATCTTATAGTCGAGGTATTTCCTTCCATCGGTAAGTAACTATTTGCCTTGATATATCTATTTTGAATTAAAAATCATTAGTTTTGTTGCTCCGTATTATTTTTATCAAAACGGTCATGTCTTCAGTAATAGCTTTCCATTGCGACTTTAATTTGACAGTCCAAATTTGCTGTGCTTGTAAAACCATCGATGTATAATTCAAGGTCAATTTGTTGGAGGACAAATTATCATTTTTTTCTGTCAAAAATGGAGAATAGTGCTGTACAATGCGATTTTTTTACCCGATTAAAAATATATCGTTTTTGAAAGCAGAAGAAAGGATAATTAATTTTATATTGAATTATACTGTAATTTTTGTTTTAGTTTTCCGTATGATCCTAATATTAAAAATAAATGGATTGAAGCAACAAGACTCTAAGGCAAATAGTAGGTATACTTACTGGACATGGAAACTTTAACAAACACCTATATAACATGGGTTATTCTGACAGTCCTCTGAGCAGGGCGTGCATGGAGACTGAGGAGATTGTCTCCTCAGTCTCCAGTGTCACATAAGCGCTTCCATTCCAGTATCACATAAGCGCTTGTGCACTCACGTGATACTGGAATGCAGGAGCCTATTAAGACAAAAGGACTACATATCTATGAAGCCCAAGGATACTAGTGGAAGCATGCGGCAGAGTTCGAGATCTTACGGGCTTCCTGGAGGAGCTGGGGTGGCAGGACTAAAGCAACCCCGTGTCATGCGAAATAGGCACTGAGTATCGAGTTGCAGAAAAGCCCGCCGTGAAACATAACATAACAACACAGGACGTAAAAATGTGTAGCGTGTCGGGAGGGGGTAGCGGCTACTACAAAGTGTTTGCCCACAGAAAAATGCCGATTTCTATTCTATCGCATAAAATCTTTTTTGCGCCGATTCACTAAATTACATTCGTGAGTTCGTGACATATACATAATATTTAAGCAAAATGGTAGCCTGTCTATAAAGTCATGAAAAAAATTGAGGGCGCTGCAATCGTGCACGTAGCAACCCTGTGTAGTGAGACAAATGATTTTGATAGTAGGATTTTTTTTTTTACTTTTATTACCCCAGAAATTGTAAAGAAAGGTGTATAATTCGTAGACAATGAGTTTATTCTACATTGAAGATTACAATATAGTAATCGTAACTTTTGATAAATCTTTTTTTTTTATAATTGCCAAGTTGTTTTCTCGTTTTACTGCAATGTGTGCTTGTGTTCGATTAAAGCCTGTTACTTTGACACTCCTTGTAAGAAAACCCAATATATTTCGGAATTTAACGCAGAACTTCTAGGCTACAATTAAAATCCAGATCAGTTTTGGCAATCCACTGATGTTTTCTTCATGTAGGTACCTCTTTTTTTCACAGAGCAAAAGAACTGAATCTTTTGTCGAAGTGCACAAATGTTGCAGTTAACAATTTATTTCTTAGGACGACTATCTATGATTCCCAGGGGTTTCAAATATGCCACCATTTTTATAACCTTCATCTACAATACGTATCACTATATTCTCTGATTTTCCTGAAAGTAAGTTTTAAAAATGTAATACCTATATGTATTTGGCAAAAAGAATGGAATCGCCACAATGATCAAATTAATGCTATAATTTTAGTAATATAAAGCACAAACTTTTTATTGGCGTACGTAGGTAAAAATCGTACATTCCTAACAGGTATATTTTTTATTCAGATTAAAATCAATGATAAATTTGATTTTCCAAAAGTATTGAAAGTTCGGGCCGCACTACCATATAGCCTTCTAACATTTTCAATCTAACCTATAAATGCATAATGTAATCAATACTTCTTTTAGACTTAAATTCATATATTTAGTAAATTGGAAACTTCTGGTAACCAAAACTCAATCAGTAACACGATTACATACCAGCCATAACTGCCGTTCGAGCTTTAACATCCTACAAATATGATAAAATGTGTCCAGCTTCTTGTTCCAATAAACATCACTGAAAAACTTTATAAATAATATCCTGAGCTTCACTCTGATAAATTCTCTTCATTTTTAACACTTTTCGACGGAGTTTAGAAGAAGTAGCTTCAGTTTAATCAAAACAAATAAAAAATTCAGAAAATCGAGCTAAAAAATCAAGTTGTTGACAGTCGATGTACTTTGATTCAGTGTTGTCATACTTGTGCCTAATGTTAGTTCCTCAAACATTCTTTTCATGACTTTATAGACAGACTGTACACGTTGGTCTCCGTCGATCGATATCGTTATTTCAATCGATAAGAATCGGTATGCCGTTTCAAATACAACATGTATTCGATGCAAGTGAAATTATGTCTTCCATCACTAAATTAAGATCGTGACGTCATGATACCTACACAAAATGTGGCACGCTCGGTCTCCATATAAATCGACGAACATGTTCCTTCTAACTAGATTTATTTCTGTGAATAGGACCAATGACATTTACAAAAACCATGTCTTTACCAGATCAATACATTATAAATAGAAAAAGAAAAAGAAAAAAAACTATGGTCACAAGGATAACATAATCATTTAATAATAATGGAAACATGATAATTTTTGATATATAATGAGTTAAAAAAGTAATCACCTCTCCAGTTGCTGGATCATCTCAAGTCCAAGCATTCTAATCTGTTATATAATCGGATACTTTATAAAAAGCTTTTTTAATAAGTATTTTTTTAATAGTAGATTTAAACTGCATGATATCTAATTGTTGTATTTTGCTTGAGACCTTATTGTAGAAGCGCACACAAAGACCCCTGAATGAGTTATTAACATTTTGCAGTCTAGTGTCAGGCACCGTTAATTTATTTTTATTTCTTGTATTAAAATTGTGTACATCACTTTTTATAGAAAACAAACTAATATTTTTACGAACGTACATTAAGTTCTCATATATGTATTGAGAAGCAACAGTCATAATGTCTATTTCCTTAAACTTCTCCCTTAAAGAGTCCCTAATCCTAAGATTATAAATTGATATATTTTCTCTTTTCTGAAGCACAAAAATTGTTTGTATGTTGTCAGCATTTCCCCACAATAGGATTCCGTACGACATTACACTATTAAAGTAACTGAAGTATACTTATCTGGCAGTATCTATATAAGTTAACCTATCAAAATTTTATTCAAATACAATAGCATAGTTATGTAGTTATGTAAACAGTAGAATAGCATAGTTGTGCAAATTCTGTGGTAAAATGACGTGATTAAACTTTAACAAAACTGTAAAATAAACAGAAGGTTTGCATTTATCTCCCATACTAGTAAATAAATTTATAAGGTAAAGTGTTTTGACTTTAATTGACTTGTACAGCGCTGGGTGTTGGTAATTAAAGTAAGGGATGCTGCACATTTGATGAAAGACGCATATTATCCGTCGAGGAATGCCAAAATTGAAAAATCCTACTAATATTATACCTAAACGCGAATGTTTGTGAGGATGGGTGCATGTAAGAGATATGTTTATTACTCTTTTCTGTGACTGATTGAAACCTGTATGTTAATAAAGGTTTTAATTCCATTGAACGGTTCTCTAGGATAATGTTATTACAATTAAACTTGCATATTCGATGTAAGTTCTGTCGGTACTTACAAACACTTCTTGACATGTCTATCATCAAATTTGCGCCGACTTTGGAGGTATCAATATATTATAAAATTGTGTCATATTTAAAAACCTTCCACCTCTCATGGTTTGCACCCAATTCAAATTGAAGACCAGAAGGAATTTAGCTGGCTCACCAATGATTAATTAAGAACTTCAAGTTAATATCAAAAGTAAGTTGAACAATTCCTATCGGAAATTTGTTTTCAAGAATCATTGTTCAGAAATTAATAGAGATTTTGTGAATTTACTTCTTTCATTCAACAGATTAATTTGAAACGTCGATTCATATTCGTCGTCTTCAAAGTTTGAAAAGAAAAAGTTTAAAGTTAGCCCAAAATTAACTGTGACTTACATAAAAAACCGAATGCGAGTCGGAGTCGCTCAATAAACCCCGTAGACTGTAATCAATTCTGAAATTCATTGCAAACAAACAAACAACTCCACTATTTTATAAACGAATAAACTTATATTCCACTTTGAATGTTTATTTTATAAAAATAAGAGATGACTCGGTGTACTTTGTATCACCGCTCACCACAGAAATATATTAAAAATTCTGTTCCTCTCTCCATTTAAAAACCATTACTGGACTACGACAAATATTTCAAAACTAAAATCAGCTTAGCTGCTCTCGAGTTTTAGTGACACAAACGAACAGCAATTGATTTTTATATATTAGATGATAGATTCATTCTTTGTAGTGATACGTTCTTTTCCCTAAAAGTTTGGGAATTCACACTTGCTACATCTAAGTACAAATATAAATGAGACTGACGCTGGAAAATGTATACCTAAATTCCTAATTGAATAGAGTGAATGCAAATAAGAAGGGGCTTCATTCTTAATCTTCTAGAAAGTGGAGTGTTTTTATTAAAAAAGAGCCATTGACTTTGTTAAAAAAGAGCCGTGTTGACTTTGACATTTTGCTTAGTACTCTCCGCTTGCTTAACATTTCCGCCTCTGCTATTGATTGGTTCCGATCATATCTTTTTGAACGCTCTCAGTGCGTAGTTTTCGATTCTTCTTCTTCTGACTGGCTAAATTTGTCAGCCGGTGTACCACAAGGTGGTGTTCTCTCACCTTTACTTTTCTCTATTTTTATTAATAATATCTCTACCGTTATTTCCTCTCCTTTTCATCTTTACGCAGATGACCTTCAAATCTATAGGCACTTCTCTATCGACGATGCTCTGGATACCATTGATGCTTTAAATAGAGATCTTGCTTCTATTCAGAAATGGGCGGTTTCATTTGGTCTTATGGTCAATCCAAATACGAGGGTCAAACTGAAAGTTCTTAGAAAATCAAAAACTGATTACATTAGCCAGTTATTAGTTTTATTATATCTTTTCAAAATATTGTCCATTCACGTCAATACACCGCTGCATGCGATGGAACCACTGGGAAAAGCACTTTGCCCACTCGTCCTTAGGGGTCTCTTCAATGGCATCGCGATACGCAGCCACCGCTTCTTCAGCATTCATAAACCGCTTTCCTTTAAGTTTTTCTTTAATTTTTGGAAATAAATAAAAATCACAAGGCGCGAGGTCGGGGCTATACGGCGGGTGACCGTAATTCAACGTTTGATGTCGCCAAATAGTCGATCGTTCGCTTGGCGGTGTGCGACGAGGCGTTGTCGTGGTGAAGGAGGATCCTACTGCGAGGTCGTTTCTCTCGAACTTTTTCCAAGACAAGTGGCAAACAATTGGTAGTGTACTATTCTGCAGAAACTGTTTTTTGATCCTCTAACACAATTGTTGCAAAATGACCTATCCTTCCAAAGAACGAGGCCACCATTTTTTTTCCCGCACTTCGATCTCTCTTCACTTTAGTTGGCAACTCCTCGAAAGGAAACACCCACTGAGCAGATTGTCTTTTGGTTTTAGGATCATAACAGTAAATCCAGCTTTCGTCACCTGTTAGTATGTCGAACACAGCATTTGAGTCACCTCCGTTAAATCTTTCAATCATTTTACGACACCAATCCACACGATGGAGTTTTTGAGCCTCAGTCAAATTATGAGGTATCCACCGGGCGCAAAGCTTCCTGACCGTTAAATGTTCGTGGAGGATTTTGTGCACTTGACTCATACCGATGCCTAAGCTTGTCCGAATCTGTTGATAGGTCACTCTTTTGTCAGTCTCTATCATACGCCGCACAACACAGATGTTATCTTCAGTCGTCGCCGTAGAAGGCCGTCCCTCACGTAAATCATCAGTGAGATTAGTGCGACCACGTTTAAACTCATTAAACCAGTTGTAAACAGTCGCACGAGATGGGGCTTCATCGTGAAAGGCCAATCGTAGTCTATCATAACTTTCTTGTTGACTTAAATGACATCGAAAGTCATAAAAAATCATTGCACGAAAATTTTCTCGTGTTAAATTCATGATGACGTGACACAGACAATTTTCAATTTGCCGCCAAATCGTAAAACAAATGACAAATGAATGAAATATATACTCAGTTATATTGGCAAAGAGTTATATTTTCAAATTTTAGAATTATTTTTTTATTATATTGTTTATAAGTGGCCAGTTCTAAGAACTTTCAGTTTGACCCTCGTAAATGCCAGGCTATGATTATCGGCAATAGCAGACTCCGCAGCAAACTTAACTGGACTTGTATACCTCCAGTCGTATATAACAGTATACCGATTCCATTCATAGACAAAGTAAAAAATCTTGGATTGACTATGGGTAGTTCTCTGTCATGGTCCCCGCAAATGGCTGACGTTAGCAAACGGATGCACTATTCTTTCCGCACTCTCAAACGACTTCAATACTTTCTTCCCCTTAAAACCAAAATTATGCTAGCGCAATCACTCCTGCTTCCTATTCTTGACTACGCTGATATTTGCTACTTGGATGTGAATGAAGATCAACTAAATAAGCTAGAGCGCCTTCAAAACCTCGCAATTTGGTTCATTTTTGGACTGCGTAAATACGATCATGTCTCAGCTTTTCGAGCTCAACTTAACTGGCTTCCTATCCGTCTTCGCCGTGATATGCACATCCTTTCATTCCTTTTCAAAATTCTTAAAGATCCTAATTCACCCGCATATCTGAATTCCCGTTTCCAGAAGCTTCCTCCCCCATCCCGTCCCCGGCAGTACTGTGTTACCAAAACTATGGAGCTGCCTAAAAGTAACACCAATTTTCTCTTCAACTCCTTTTCTGTACGGGCTGTTAGACTATGGAACAAACTCCCATTAGATATTCGAGACTGCCCCTCTATCATATCTTTCAAAACTAAACTCAAGGAGCACTTTCTAGGACCAATGTTCGTATTCATAGTTTTTTTGTAATCATTATTATTTTTATTTATATAATATGTATATTATATGTATTATATAATATTGTTTATTTATGTATTCTTATTTTTTTTATTGATATTTTTTTTTATTATGCCTATATGTATTAATGTTAATATTCATTCACATCAACTTTAACAATTATGCACTTGTCAGTCTCCCGTTACTGCTTGATCTCCCACACCGCCTGGTTGGCTGGAAGAGATCTCTTTTAGAGATAAGCCCACCCTTGCTTGTGATTTACATACTATTATAATAATGTTAACTTTGTTTTTTGTGCAATAAAGAGTATATATAATTGATTAACCGACAAAGAAAGTTTTGCACTAATAAATCGAGCCGCACAAAATATGTCTGTTAGCGTAGTGGATAAGCACCGCGGCCCGCGATTGCTGTTGCTAAACATCTTTCGCAAGGGTCGATCACAGAATGGGTGACCAAAAAATACTATCTTGTGCTCGGAAGGCACGTTAAGTGTTAAACAACGGCTTCATGAACGTTAAGCAACGGCTGCAAATGCAGCCGCGACAAACGAGTCGCGGCTGCATTTGCAGTCTTTAATAGCCTTCAATCCGCTTAGGGTAAGTATAAGGTCATGGTCCATCCTCCTCAACCATACATAAGGAAGGCCTGAGCCCCTGCAGTGGGGACTTAAAAGGGTTGATGACGATGAAATCACAGACTGACAAAAATTTTCCAATTATAATTGCAAGTAAGGTAAAACTTTGTAGATATTTTGTTTTGTCTGAAGGAGAAATTAACATCGTATTAGTATTACGGTTCGGAAACTATATTCAATAATTAACAGTAAAGATTAATCGTTTCTACAACGTTCACGGTCCTATCCATTGGGCTAGAATATTCATATTAAGCTATATGTTCAAAAGGTTTTTTGGGAAATTTGATAATGTACGAGGTTTGTAACGATTAACACATATTACTCATAACTATGCTATGTTTCACCATTGACATAAATCATGTCCTAAGTCAGTATGCGTTTTACGTATTTTTGAAAGCAATAAGAAGGTTTATATCTGAAATTCTGATATTTTAGGTTTAAATAATTACATTCTTAAATCCTTACTTTCTTATATAAAAACAAAATAAACGTGGTGGTCCAAGATGCGTAGATCTCAAGAACATTTTGTCTACACACAAATGTCTAGTTACAGCAATGCACTTCTCCTTCCGACGACCGTTCACGCAACCGTTCCAGCCAGCCTAATTCCGCCAGAAACGCTCTAGTGCCTTCACGTCTGTCATGGAGGTTACCCAGCGAGCCGAGGTGTCTTGTCCGGTAGTTTTTGCATTCCGTTGCATTCCAGCAGCGCGTGAGCTGCTGTTCTGCCTCCGTGCATCCCATGCACAGGATGTTTCTCAGTGATACCTAGATTAAAAAGGTGTCTGTAAAAGTTGCCATGGCCAGTAGCACATGTAACTAGGCGTATTATTGCTCTAATTAGCTGTATGAGGGCCTTGGACAGCAACCCGGTATATCACCGCACTGCACTGCAACACACCCCATCACATCACATCACACCGCACTACATCGCACCATACCGCAACGGTTAGAGGTCTCGCACAAAGTCCTCGCGGATATATAAGGTCGGGGGTCGAGCGGGTGGGGCGTAATACCTACCTCCTGCAGATCATGCATTGTTCGCAGGTAAAGGAGTTACTTCACACGCTCAATCTATCGTACGGAAAGGGATTATAAATATGTATCTTTGATCGTACGTATTTATGTTCGGCTGACTGTTACATACTAAATTGTGTCAACCTTATTTGCGATATAAACGTACAAAGGTGTGTAAGCGCTGAATACCTAAAAGCTTTTGCATTATGATCCATTATATGACTGGAATAGATCGGTAAATTTATATTATGTTAATGTCTCGGCGTTATATATTACGCTGTCTTTTAAAACATAAAATAAGTTATCAGCTTACAATAAAGTCGACATACTAAATAGGTTTCGTTCCTTTATATTAGAAATCTCTTTATATTTGATACAATTAGTTTCGTGGAGGTAACTAAACAGTTTCTTTGTCATGGATGTGTATAAAATCTTTATCAAAAGATTAATCTAAAAGATTAATCTAATATCAAGAGCCTATATGCATATAGGTAAAGTCGTTTTTCTTACACATTTTTTTGCTTTCCGTTTCTTACTTTTCTCATCTTCGGAGTCTTCTATTGATTTCCCTGAGAGTACACAACTAAAAGAATATTTAATGTGCTTTCGGGGGTCTGCTGATTTCTGTCAATTTGGCGGGCGCTACGAACCTAAAAAAAGGTTTGCAACTTCACCGCAAGCCACTCACATGCCCTGATGGCATTACTAAGAAGAAAAAACAACGTTTGTCATTTGTCTTTTTTCGCAATGCTTTATAAGAAAAAATTGCTCCGCTCATTTGCCTTAATTTATTACAATATTCTTGATTATTAATCAACAATTTAAGAGCAAAAGATTAATAGAATTGTAAACAAAGTTGCAGGTGCGAGTCCCGGTGTTGTTCATAAGTCAGTAAGTACTCTCAATTGTTATCAGAGTTGTACTCTAGGGACAATCAATTCTTCTTTATAGTCTTTCGTGCTTCACCACATATTTTTGATTTTACGTAAGTAAGTACACTCACAGCAGACGCATACTTTTGTAACTGCAGCGCGACGAAATAAATATAGGTACGGTATCATATTGCTAGACTATTTTTGCGGATTGATCGAACTACAATTAGCTCGGTGGCGTAGGGGATAAGCGCCGCGGCCCGCGATCGTTGTTGTTAAGCAACTTTCGTAAGGGTTGGTCACGGGATGGGTGACCAAAAAATTATTATCTCGAGCTACTTCGTGATTCGGAAGGCACGTTAAGCTGCATTTGCAGTCGTTAATACCCTCCAATCCGCATTGGGCCAGCGTGGAGGGTCATGGCCCATCCTCCTTAACCATCCATAAGGAAGTCCTGAGCCCCGGCAGTGAGGACGAAAAAGGGCTGATGATGATAATGATGATGACCGAACTACCTCTAAATCTATTTTTTCCGTAACGTACGGGAAATGCAACCTTAAACCTTTAACCAGAGCACAAACCATCCCTAAATCTGGACTTACCTACCACTTTTCAGCAGGTATTGGATTTCATTACTAATTAACCGATTTCGGGCTTAGAGCATTAAATAGATTTCTAAGATGTTTGTTAATAGAAACCTCTTTTAATGTAGCGATATCAGTGGGATTATAATTACGTAAGTTCTCGGGACTTTTGAAGAATGCAGATGAAGAGTGGCGTATTATTTCTGCTTTATCTTTGAAACATCTAAAAGCTTTATACCAGCAAAATATTTTAAATAAATATACACTACACATATTTGTGTGACATTGTTTTAATTTCAAGTTAAGCAGCTCCTTGTATTCTGGAATCTAAAAACCACGACGTTATCGTAGCAACCTAGACGTAAAACAATATAGAAAATTAAAACCGAATCGCAACACAATAGAGTCTCAAGTAGTTGCACTTTGCTTTTGGACTATGAACCTGAAATCCAATTTCCTTAGTGGAATATCTTCGCCAGAAATCGAGATCTAGTAACAAGAATTGTGTCCTAAAGAGTCGTAATTCAAGCGCTTTTGATATGACATAATTACGCCAACACTAGCAGAATTCCTACTGTATAGATAATAAACTTAATTATGAGAAAAGATCAAAGGGTTTGAAAAAGGAGATTAAAGTTTGTATAAAAGTTCGTGATTAAAAGTTACTATACGCGAATGGAGTCGCGGGTAAAATCTAGTTATCAATATAGTATGAATAAAGTTAGCTGACCTCGTCAATATTACAATACAATACAATACAATACAAAACTCTTTATTGTTCACATTAGACAATTAATTACATAATTTATAGTAAATTAACACTATTATGAAACAATTGGCGGCCTTATCGCTTAAAGCGATTTCTTCCAGGCAACCAGTGGATGGAGAGAGATAACATGAATAATGAAGATGGGGGTGTAAATGTTAACAATATATCATTGAGGCACACTAATGACTTATTTAAAGTAACTAAAAAAAAAAAAAACAAAATTTTATTGCTAAATACACATACAAATGTACAATAAATAAATACGAGTCAAAAAATATATTCATTAACAACAAATACATACACACATATATAAATATATACATACACCTATTAATATCAAAACAGGAAAAAGCGATAATACGGCAGCAGTAATTATATTATTGTGTGAGATAGTATTCTTTAACATATTTTTTAAATATTTGTAAGGATTGCGCTCGCCTGATTGAAAGTGGAAGTGAATTCCATAGACGAACAGCTTGTACGGTAAAAGAAGAATCAAAAAATGAAGTGTGATGAGTAATTAATCAAGTAACTGTTAGCTTATCAATTAAGCATCGAATAGGTTAACTCGCCGGAGAGTGTAACTATACCCTTCCGTGTCTTATTCGAGTTTCGATAGAAGTTTCAGGAATATTTCAGATAAGACTATTAACTTCCACTTGTATTAAAGCTCTTTGAAGTCTATTTTTATGATAAAAATAATAGGGAGGATTTGTAATAAGGTCCAAATCTAACTTTTATATTTCTAAGCTCATTATTAACCTTACCACAGAGAATTTGAACGAACGATATCTCAATACATTCACACGAATAAATGTGCAATGGATCGATCCAACCTTGGATGCCTTGCTCCACGGGGGAAATCAGGAGATTGGTACAAAAACGATGAAGTCTTTGCTGTTGGTGTGGTCCAAGTAAGAAGAGCATGGATTTTTAAAATTTTTAATTTCTTTTATTAAATATTTAGTATATTTCACAATAGTCGATAGGTATTTGGTTGGTTTAAAATCCCCATTACTAACGCATATGGCTAGAATTGAATTGAATATGGAAAAGAGAGTCCGTTCACAGTTAAGTAAATTATATAGAATGTTTTCCGTACGACATTTACGACATTATTTGCCAGATGCTACATTCTTAAGTTATATTCTACTATTCTTAGAAAATATTCGAATAGGATGTTTATAATAACTATACACACGAATTTGCAGTAATACATCTAACTATATATTTATCTACGTGTTAAAATTACACACATCCTCCAACCTAATATTGCGGTTGTAGTTCATAGCCAGGATTTACAAGGTTTCTTTATCGAACTTCCTTAAATAACCTAGTAGTCTAATTATTTTAACAAAATAATCTTAGTAGCTACAAGCGGTTATTTTACGTATATTAGGTTCCTTCTGGGTAAGCTCGTTCCACCGTAGAACTTGTTCATGTCCTAAGGCTGGTTTGAGGTCAAGAGTGAGCCCACTAATAATAAAAAGAAATATATATATATATAATGCTATAAACAAATATCAAACATGAAATTTATCGTTTTCCGTTTCTGAATTAGACAAAAGAATCACGCAGACAACTGGGAGCCTCCTGTAGAAATATTATATGATCTTGCTTGTCGGTAACAAGACGTCTACATTTGTTATATTTAAATTAAATTATACGTTTGGTGTATGTTTTTGTCAACTTTCGCACAAGGGTGCGTATTGAATTATTATGATCTATTATTAGAATTGTTGTGAATGCGTTCATAATAAAAGAACCTTGACAAAAATAGTTAAAAAAAAAAACCGATAGATTGTTATACAAGACGTTAAAACGGCTTCACATTTCACGAGGATATAAATGGAAATCGATTTATAATGTATTTTTTTTGCGCTGTGTGTTACACTCAACCTTTTTGTTTTGATTTTATACTACTAAAAATTTAAAGCATGTATCTTTTATTTTTAGTAGTATAGACCTCTTAAATCGTAAATATTATACAGAATGCTCCTCCGATTGTAATGAGAATTTTGTTTTGCCAATCCATAATACAACTTCTTTGTTTTATGTATTTTTAAGTTCCATTTTGGCAGTCATCTTTTTGTAATTGTTTATTTTTTATTTTATTCCTTTTAATGAGCAGTTAATAATGTACAAAAGTTATATACCTATATTTGGAATGTACTCAAGACTTTCGATTTGATATTCATCTTCTTTAATTAATCAAATAAAAATTTCATATTTTTAAATGGCATCATACATAAATGTCACTCAGGATGATGTAACATTTCTAATGATGCATGAACATTAATATTCGTTATGTCTTTCAAAAGTTATAGTGGAATAAAGAAACACACATACATTAACCCTAAACACAATACACTTCTTTTTTTGGGCAGTGTAATAATAAAAAAACTTTCGCCAAGAGCAGGAAATGCTTTTTTAGCTTCACTTTGATACGCTATAACTAGGAACTTTTGGGCATTTATATTTATATAATATAATAAATTATATTTTTGACGAGATCGAGTAGCAAAGATTCCAACGTAACCTATAAATTTTTGAAAGTAGTCTACGAGAAAAGGAAGTTTGGTAACCTATAATAAACGAAAACGCACAAACAATTGCATTACTTATATTTTTCTAGATTTAGTTTAACATTAATTTAGTCTTCGATATTTTAACATTAGTACTGAAATAGCATGCCTTTGATACGAAAGTGAATTTTGCATTTCATTCATAGACTATTTATAGTTTTACGCAAGATCCCTCGCGGGGTAGTTAGATAGAACCGAGAGGCACTGTTATTGCAAGCTCGACTCATCCAAAAAGCAATCAATCTCTTGATGACCACTTATTGGCACCATTGTCACCAGAATCTCTCCAAATGGTTCCCATTAAAACTTCCTTATCTTTCCCAAAGTGCCTTAACTTCGAGCAGGTCGTTAAATTTGTCTCATAAAACAATGATAACGCGAAAGCGCCAGTAATTGTACTTTAAATTTTAAAGGACCAAGGATAAAAACCCATAAGCTTTTGATTGGTCTGTGATTTTTTCGACTTGTGAATTTCAGTCCATTTTGATATTTCGTGAGTATATAATTCTCACTCATGTGTCGTATTTTTTTTTGGTTTCCTTGTTCAGTTTCCTAGTCGTGCGTAACTACGGATAAGGTTTTGGTTTTGTTATACTAATCGCCTATGAGCTTACTTGCGATTATTTGTAGATTTTATGAAGTTGGTTTTAGTTTTATAAAAAAAAAGATTTTTTGTGTAAAAAGAAATGCGATCGTATTAATTTTTCATAATGGCAAAGTGGCATGATTCTATCCTCATGAATTATATTGGACCTTCTTGAAATATCAAATAAAAAAAGGTTACAGAAAAAAATATTTAAAAAATATTCAGTCAAACTGACAATCTCTTTTTTTGTATTTCCATCGGAATCCCTCTTTAATAGTTAAGTAACAGCATTTAAATTAAACAATAGGATAACAAAAGGATAAACTACTAGTACATAAATAGCCAAAGCTGAATATTTATGTATAGTTCTTTTATTATGTACGTACAACCTAGTAGCTTTGTTTGCTTGTTGGTGAGTAATAAATGTTAATTTCCGAAATTCAGACTGATTTTGCTTTGAACATTAAGTTTGCAAATTGAAATCGTCTGTTTGATTAAGAGATGTGTTGTGGTTGGTATCGATATCCATTTGAATAGCTTCAGTTTCACTAGGTATTAATTATATTTTCTAAACAATAATTATTACATTACAGACAAATCTTAGATTTCATTCAACTTTGGCTATTTATGTACAAGTGGTCTATTCTTTTCTTACCAGAGTACCAGGGATAAAGTGTTTTTTTTAAGTATTTTACATTAATATTGCGCATTTTTTTGCGATATCAATATATTACAGCGATACATAAGAGTTGAAATGTGATATGACGTCACGCTTTTGTACATTTTTACGTAATTGTTATCTAAGTCATTTCTTGTTGAATTGACGAAAAAGAAAATACAGCTCTAATATTTTTCTATTATCTGAGTGACGGAATAATTAGAATTCCTTTTTTTTGTATCCAGGTAGCATTCCTATTTTTTCGCACAAAAAAGTAAAAATTACACTAACTTAAAAACCTTAAAAAGAGAAAAAATATAGTTATCTTAAAGGTTAATTAATATATACAATAAACTTTTTTGTAATTGAGCGTAAGTTTCTAAAGGTGATTTTATAGTATAATGATACCATTAAACAGTACATCTCTAGTTGATAACGGACGAACCATGTTCACATTGGGAACGCTGAGCTCAGAATAGTTAATCGGATTGCTTCCATTACTAGTGTATGTTGTAGGCATACTGCAAATGCCAAATTCGATGCTAATTTGACACGGTAAATGATGAAACCATCTATAAGTCCTAGAAATGCATACCTAATATAAGAGTATTGTACTTCGTCTGCGTGATATTAGTATTTCTAATTGTCTGTGTTTTCTCATTTGATTAATTTTCATATTTTTTTCATTAAAATATAAGCTTTATTAAAAAAAAAAGTACTGATTAAGTATTAAATAGTAATCAGAGGATTTAACGTGAAAATGTACTATCTAAAGAGAGAGGTACGCAACTTTTATAGTATCTACGCGTACACGTATAGTATGGTATCAACACGTACGAAAAATTCATATTTACTTTCATACAAATCTATCCCTGTCTTTTTTTACGGTATGACTTCTAAAAAATAATAATAATGATTAAACACGGTTTCATGACCCATATGTTCAGCTCTTTATGGCTCCACTGAATATTTTACACTGAAAAAATTAAATGGATGCTATTGTCCCTCTGTATTTTCCCCCAGAGAGTTGTTTCTTTTTCGATACAAAAAATTAATGGCACCCGATAGAGAATTTTTATATCAAAATGCGTGCTTTGTTGAAGGTTTTCTAATATAATTGATGTGATAATACAAAGTGACGTTACGTTAACCTTTATAATGCACTAGCTGTTTTTTCGCGACATTGCCCACGTTAATAATACCTTATTTCACCTGTGTGATGTAGCTTCCAGAGGTGAAGGAACTATCATAATTGGATAGATATTTTTAAAGATTTTCCCATAAAATTAAACAAACAGACATAGCTTCCCGCGGATAAAAGAATTTTTAACAATCGGTCCAGCAGTTTCGGAGCCTTTGAATGCAAACAATCGAATCTTACCTTTTTATAATACTAGTTTCCGACCAAAAACACTCTCATGTAAGTGTTGCGAAGTCGAGACTATAAATTTTGATGATAGATGCTCATCATTGTGTATCGTCAAAAGTTATCAGGTCCAGTGTAGAGCCAAGATTCTAACTCTACAAGTCCTTACCTTATTCAAAATATGTGACTCGGCCGTTTCGCTACCGTCAAATGGACATAAGGTGAAAATTTTAGTTACCGTTAATTTTCTATTATTATTTTATAACACTTTCATGTAGAACCAACCTAAATGGTTTGAATAAGGTGTAAATATTATCAAAATAAGGGCTTGTGAATTAGAATCTTGGGCGGTCAAGAATCGGATCATAATCCAAGTTGTTATCATTAGTTAGATGTGTATGTATGTATATATGCATGTTTAGTGTATGTATATATATTTTTATTGAGTGTACTATATAACATTTATATTCTTTTGCTCTACGTAATAATAATTTTGCTTACTTAGTGATACACCGTATGCTACCCATCAATTATTTCAATTAATCCAGTCTAACGTACATTTGCCTGGTAGAAATTACTTTTTAGCGATAAGGCCGCCGATTGAACAGTAACTATATGCTTGTATTCATGTTTTTCTTTGTGGTATACAATAAAGTGTTCAATAATTCATTCAGACTATAATAATAAGCTTCATCATCACCACCAATCATTTATATCCCTATTGCTGAGCTCATGCTTTTCTTTAGGACGGAATCGAATTAAATAGAATAGGGCTCAGTGCGGATTGGTGCTCGGAATATTAATTAAAGCTGAAAAAGATGCAGGAGGACCAATGGGTTAACGTGCCTTCCGAAGCACGGAGGAACACGAGATGGTTAATTTTGGATCACCCATCCTATGACCGTATCACGCTAGACACTGCGATATCCAATTTCGTCGAACATAATATCATTATATCTTAAATACAATTTGAGTATATTTGTGTTGATGTTTCACTCAACAGTATGAGGTAGAACTTTTACAGTACAAACATTTTGTCTGTTAGAATAAAATTAATATAAAATAAAATTGTAAATTTTCCCGTTTAACACCTGCCGCGTCGAATATGAGAGCTGAAAAGAAATTATTTTCAACGCTTTATCCCTGAGAGGGCGTCGAGAGTAAAAACAATTATTTCCCTCCCATATACCCATAATTAAGTGGAATGTCAGAGACGAAAGAGAATTTATTTCAAATTGGATATGGCATATTATGATAATTATTATTTAAGCACTAACGCCGCGAACTTCGTGTCGTCTTATTTTAAATAAACAAGCTTATAATGTAGCTCTTAATTTGTGAATTTTTAAAATAGGTCTAGCAAAGTTTTATTAGAAACAAACAAGAAAAGTATATGCATTTTTACTCTTCATAAAATTAAGGTTTATCCTGTTGTAACGAAACGCAGTTTTGATCAAGACTAACTTTTTATGCATACACCCACATAACAAAGTATTTCATGTACCCTCATACAACATATCCGAATTAATCGAAACCGAGACTTTTATAGTAACATAAAAAAGCATAGACTATTTAAATTTAATTAAGTTGAAATATAAAGTACTTCACTATCGCAACTTCAGAGCAAGTTAGTAGATTGGCACGGGCTGTACCTACTTATGCACAGGAGTAGCGAGCCACTTTGCACTGAGTTTCTGTTCGAAACGAATAATCGACTCGCCACATCACTAGTTTTAAGTTGCTGTAACGGTTTTTTTTCATTATTTTATTCCTTTTCTGTTGGTTCAAGCGAGTACACGCATTTGTAAAAAACCCGAATTTTATTAATTTGCACCTTTTAATACCAGACCCCTACATGGTCCTAATCTACGCCAGATATTAAGTTCCAGCTGATTCATTGGTTACGAAACCGGTTTACTTCGCATTTGGATTCTACGCGCAGTAATTGTATTGGGGATTGCGCATCGTAAAAGAGTGGTCGAGAGTAGTTCAAAGTATAACGGAAAAAAACGTTTGTGAAGTGGAGCAAATAAATTAATTTAAGAACCCAACACTCTAATCAGGTATTTTTAGGTGTACAATTGAGTTTTATATAAGGTTAGTAATAATCAATCTACTAATTTCTAACTAAACTGTGTAATTTTGTACGACAAGGCACCGGTCACAAATTATTGTGAAAACTTGCAGTGTAGATAAATTTAGTTATGGTGGTCAATTATTTATGCTATTGTTTGAGTTGACTACCAATTATTTTCAACGAATTTATCATTATTTTTACACTCATAATTTTTAATTTTCAATTGTAGGTACCGACATATTGTACGACATAGTAGATGAATTCATTTAATTGAAATTAATTAGCCTTATTTATTTGTTATTCTCAATTAATTCAATCAATTCGTAATTATTTTGTGTCAATATTTGTATTAATTATTTGTAAAAATCAGTCAATATAATTTGAATACGGTAGGTGTAAAATTATTTAAAATTTGTATCGTCTCATCGCAGGTAATAAATTTATAGCATAGGATAGGATACATACCTGTTGTAATAAATAGCCTAGTACATAAGTAAACGTTATTACTGTATAAATTCCAGGATGACAGAGGAATTAAAAGTGCCAAGTCGACCCCAGTCTCCCAGAAATTCTGACGAAAAAGACTTAATCAAAAAAAGAAGCGTTATTAAAAGACGGTTAACTGCGTTCGCGAATTATTTAACGACTTTAGAAGGATCCTCGTTGAGTGGTCTGGAGGCCAGGGAGTTACAACTACGAATTGGTAAGGTTGAACCTTTATATAACGCTTACGATGAGATACAGTTGAAGATTGAGTGCCTTTCCGATGATGATTTACAAACAACCGAACGAATTGATTTTGAAAATAATTATTATCGTGTACTTGCTAATGCAGAGGGAATGTTAGATAATTATCAAAAGGCTCAAAATAAAGTAGAAAGTGAAAATAATTCTACCCGTTCCAAACATAATTTAGTTAAATTACCCACTATTCAGTTGCCGAAATTTTGTGGTTCATATGAAACGTGGATGGAGTTCCGTGATACATTTTCGAGTTTAATTGATAAAAATAATCAAATTGACCAAATAAGCAAATTTCATTATTTGAGAGCATCATTAGAAGGTTCTGCTGCTGTGGTAATTAAATCCATTGAGTTATCAGATTGTAATTATCCTATCGCTTGGAGGCTTTTGTGTGATCGTTTTGATAACAAACGTTTATTAATACAAAATCACGTTGCATCCTTATTTAATATCGAACCTGTCACAAAGGAGTCCTCTGTTAATTTGAAGCGTCTGATCGACCAGGTAAATAAGAATTTACGTTCATTGGAATCACTCGGTGAACCGATCGATCACTGGGATACTTTATTGATTTATATCATTACACAAAAATTAGATATAAAAACATTCCGTGAGTGGGAAGAACACAAAGGTAATTTGCCTAAAGACAAGCCAATAAGTTTCGAAGCCTTTCTTTTATTTATGCGTAATCGTACAGATTTAATTGAGACAATTGAATTGTCACAGAATAATACAATAAGTAACAAGAACTCGACTAAAATAAAAACTATGGTTTCTTATCAAGATCACAATAAAAATAATTCTAATTTATCGTCGCCGAAGCGATGCCCTAATTGTAATGATGATCATTATTTAAATAATTGTCCGAAGTTTCTAGCGTTAAATAGCGCAGCGCGATATAAATTGCTGCCTAGTTATAGGGTTTGTTTTAATTGTTTCCGTAGTGGACATTTCGCTAATTTTTGTAAACGTCCTGGTTGTAAAGTGTGTAAGCGCAGGCATCACACGCTTATTCATATAAACGAGTTTGACGCATCTAATCAGCTGTCTACGAAGATACCTACACCTGCCGAGCGCACAGTTGATCGCGATAACAACCACATAGTTAGTTCGATGCCTACGCGCACGGGCAATCCGAGTGTCTCGCTCATTACGGGAAGCATCACCGCTGCATGCAATACATCCAGCCAGGTAAATGTCTTATTATCGACTGCGTTGGTAAAATTACGTGATTATAATGGTCGCGAGGTTGTCGCTCGGGCTGTTCTCGATAGCGGGAGTACATCGTGCTTAATGACCGAACGACTGCATAACAAATTGAACTTACCAGCTGATCGAACTAATAGAATTATTGTAGGTATAAATAATAAAACGTCGAGTATTAATAAAATGTGTCGATTGCCTATCGCATCCTTGAGTGAAAGTTACTCTAGTTTTATAAATTGTTTTATTCTGCCGTCGATTACTGATAACGTTCCCGGGTGTCAGATTGATATTAAGAATTTTAATATTCCGTCGAATATTTGTTTAGCGGATCCTAAGTTTTATGCGCCCGCCGCCATTGATATGATCATCGGCGCTGATGTTTTTTGGGACATTTTAGGTTCGCAAAATATTAAATTAGGCGATGGAATGCCGATACTTTATGAAACTAAACTAGGTTGGATAGTTTCCGGTCCTGTCAATTGCGGCCGTATATCTTATTTTCCACAAATGAAATGTAATTTTAATCAAGTTGATTCCGTGACTTCTCACTGTTCTGATGATGACATTCAAACCCAAACTTACGCGGTTTTGGCAGCTCGAAGAAGTTGGCCGTCAGTCATCTCATTATTTTCCAGAAGAGAAGCATTGTGAAGAACATTTTTTAAAGAACACAACTCGCCTCGCAGATGGTCGTTTCTGTGTTAGAATCCCATTAAAACAAACACCGAACGTGTTAGGTGATTCATATCAGAGAGTGAAGCACTGTATGTTACCATTAGAGCGCAGGTTAAAAAAAAATAATCAGTCATTTAGTAAAATGTACAATGAATTCATGTTAGAGTATGAGTCATTAAATCACATGACAGAGTGTGATCCGATAACATCGGTCCCTCATTATTTCATACCACATCATGGTGTTCTACGCGAAAGTAGTAGTACAACTAAGTTCCGACTAAAGAAAACCCCGCGGATTTAATATCACGCGGCATTGATATTTGTTCACTTCAGTCGTGCTCTTTGTGGTGGCATGGACCAGATTATTTAAAACGCGATCCATCGCACTGGCCTGCTACAGCAAACACTACTGAAAACTTGCCTGAAACTCGTAATGATATCTCATTACATGTTCGTGAATCAAGTCAGCATGAACTCATAGATTTCAATCGTTTCTCAAAATTGCTTAGGCTCCAACGCACTGTAGCATATGTTTTAAGATTTATAAATAATTTAAAAAAGGAAACGATACGTAAAACGAATTTTTTAGATTCTGATGAACTTGAAAAAGCCATGATTGTCATTTTACGTCAGTCACAGATTCAGTCATTTCCGGAATATAAGTTGTTAATTACAGGCAAGGACTTGCCGAAGAAAAGTCCACTTATAAAGTTTAATGTTTATTTAGATAACAATGATTTAATTCGCGTTGGAGATCGATTAGAAAATTCAAATTTTTCATTTGAAAAGAAACACCCTATAATTATACAGTCCACACATCAAGTAACTAAGTTAATTTTTGAATTTGAACATAAAAAATTAATGCATGCCGGTCCTCAACTTTTATTGGCTACGATTAGAGAAACTTATTGGCCCATAGGCGGTCGAAATCTCGCAAAGAGGTGTTTTCGGCAGTGCATGCGTTGTCAACGTATGAATGGAAGATCATTTAATCCGTTAATGGGTAATTTACCTCAGCAGCGTCTTCAACCTGGTGGCTATCCGTTTGATAGTGTAGGTGTAGATTACGCCGGCCCGGTGGCCGTCGCGAGTCGTACTGGTCGCGGTTGTAGGCTTATTAAATCCTACATTGCACTTTTTGTATGTTTCACGACTAAGGCGGTACATCTGGAGTTGGTGGGTGATTTAACGAGCAATAACTATTTATTAGCGTTGCGTAGATTTATATCACGCAGAGGAAAGCCCACTCATATATTTTCTGATAACGGTACCTCATTTGTGGGCGCTTATAACGATATTTCAAAATTTTTAAATAGTAATAGTGACTCACTGGCTTCGGATATGGCACAAGAGGGTATTCGTTTTCATTTTATACCTGCTTATAGTCCTACTTTCGGTGGCCTCTGGGAGGCCGGTATCAAGTCCTGTAAATTTCATTTAAATAGAGTGCTGGGCCAATGTAATTTAACGTTCGAGGAGCTCACTACCACGTTAGTACAAATCGAGGCGATACTTAATTCTCGGCCACTCTCTCCGTTGTCATCGGACCCCGCAGACTTGACACCACTCACACCCGGCCATTTTCTCATCGGCCGTCCACTAACTGCTTTGCCGGACCGGAACTACAGTGGCTATCCTACCAGTAGATTGACACGTTACCAGCGCATTGAACAGTTACGTCAGCATTTTTGGGCAAGATGGAGCAAGGAATACGTTAGTGAACTTCAACAACGAGTCAAATGGCAATCTGACGGATACTCTTTGAAGATCGATACTCTTGTCCTGTTGAAGGAAGATGGTCTTCCACCGTTAAAGTGGAAACTTGGACGTATTGTGGCTGTTCATCCCGGTACCAGTGACAACGTATGTCGTGTTGCGGACATAAGAACGGCGAACGGTGTTGTCCGAAGAAGTTATAGCAGGATAGTACCACTAATGATGCCTGGTGAAGATTTGGTTGAAGGACAAGTCTTCAACGCGCGGGGGCATGTTCGAAACGAATAATCGACTCGCCACATCACTAGTTTTAAGTTGCTGTAACGGTTTTTTTTCATTATTTTATTCCTTTTCTGTTGGTTCAAGCGAGTACACGCATTTGTAAAAAACCCGAATTTTATTAATTTGCACCTTTTAATACCAGACCCCTACAGTTTCGAATAATTGAGCATTTGGACAAATGAGGGTTCAAATAACTGAGATTCAGATAATCTACTGCATAGTTTAAAAACTGTGCAAATTTGATTAATTCGCACAGTTACGAATTTGATTGCTTTGGAATGACATAGTCTTCTGTCATTCCAAAACAACTTTATTTGCCGTTTGTCTACACTAAGATATGTACGTGTTTTCATTTAAATAAATATTTAACGTAACGTAACGCTGAATTTTAACACAAAAAAAATTAAAACTTATCTTTGATGTACACATGGCTGCACGTCAAGTTATTACGAGGGTCAAACTGAAAGTCCTTAGAACTGGCCACTTATAAACAATATAATAAAAAAATAATTCTAAAATTTGAAAATATAACTCTTTGCCAATATTACTGAGTATATATTTCATTCATTTGTCATTTGTTTTACGATTTGGCGGCAAATTGAAAATTGTCTGTGTCACGTCATCATGAATTTAACACGAGAAAATTTTCGTGCAATGATTTTTTATGACTTTCGATGTCATTTAAGTCAACAAGAAAGTTATGATAGACTACGATTGGCCTTTCACGATGAAGCCCCATCTCGTGCGACTGTTTACAACTGGTTTAATGAGTTTAAACGTGGTCGCACTAATCTCACTGATGATTTACGTGAGGGACGGCCTTCTACGGCGACGACTGAAGATAACATCTGTGTTGTGCGGCGTATGATAGAGACTGACAAAAGAGTGACCTATCAACAGATTCGGACAAGCTTAGGCATCGGTATGAGTCAAGTGCACAAAATCCTCCACGAACATTTAGCGGTCAGGAAGCTTTGCGCCCGGTGGATACCTCATAATTTGACTGAGGCTCAAAAACTCCATCGTGTGGATTGGTGTCGTAAAATGATTGAAAGATTTAACGGAGGTGACTCAAATGCTGTGTTCGACATACTAACAGGTGACGAAAGCTGGATTTACTGTTATGATCCTAAAACCAAAAGACAATCTGCTCAGTGGGTGTTTCCTTCGAGGAGTTGCCAACTAAAGTGAAGAGAGATCGAAGTGCGGGAAAAAAAATGGTGGCCTCGTTCTTTGGAAGGATAGGTCATTTTGCAACAATTGTGTTAGAGGATCAAAAAACAGTTTCTGCAGAATGGTACACTACCAATTGTTTGCCACTTGTCTTGGAAAAAGTTCGAGAGAAACGACCTCGCAGTAGGATCCTCCTTCACCACGACAACGCCTCGTCGCAAACCGCCAAGCGAACGATCGACTATTTGGCGACATCAAACGTTGAATTACTGGGTCACCCGCCGTATAGCCCCGACCTCGCGCCTTGTGATTTTTATTTATTTCCAAAAATTAAAGAAAAACTTAAAGGAAAGCGGTTTATGAATGCTGAAGAAGCGGTGGCTGCGTATCGCGATGCCATTAAAGAGACCCCTAAGGACGAGTGGGCAAAGTGCTTTTCCCAGTGGTTCCATCGCATGCAGCGGTGTATTGACGTGAATGGACAATATTTTGAAAAGATATAATAAAACTAATAACTGGCTAATGTAATCAGTTTTTGATTTTCTAAGAACTTTCAGTTTGACCCTCGTACTATATGTCAAATTTCTCCAGTTGATTTCAAAGTCTGCTTACAAAACATTAAAGTTTAAAATCAAGCAGAAAGGTCTGACAGGTTTAGATAGCGTGACGTTTTGTGACGTTGTATTATTACACAAAACAGAAGACTATTGGACGCACGCAACGATACATTGATTATTACTCAACAGAAAATAGAAGAAAAGGCGTATCTAAATCAATTTCCAACTTTCGTAGATTAATGTCAAGTGGCAAAGCAAAGATCCCTTAATTGAGATCGAGCCTCTCCACTTAACGTACCTACATAACTGACACTCGCCCAATTATACACAGCCATACAAGATCGCTTCGCTTACATACATATAATAAATAGGCGATGACATATCCAAATATATTTAAAATTAATTCATTTTTCTTTCCTGCGACTTCTATCGCATAAATTATAGCCTATGTCACCCGCGTATGCTGTTACTTCCGAAGGTGAAAGAGTTTTCATACCGAAGATTACCGACCACAAACGAACAAAGTTAGAAACTTTATTTCTTTATATTATCAGTATAGATGAAAGTAACATAATAATTTATAATTTAATGTACTTTAAAATGAGGCAGTAAAATTATATAGAATACTATTTTAGCATTGCTATATTGCAATTTATTCAATTATATTACGCTGCATTGTCCTCTTAAAGTACTTATATCAACATCTTCAACATAACAAAATACTTCTAACGAATCGTTAAAAGGTTTCTACAATGAATTGTTTCGTTTGCGTCCTACACAAACAAAATTAAAGCCTCAGGAAGTCACGGAAGTAATCAGAGCTCAACAAACTTAACCCTGATGCTTAGTGACCCTTAAGGTCAGAATTGTTTGGTGTGACCTTGATTGGCGTGCGTGACTGAAGGCGGTCACGATAGGCGGTTAAGTGCCTTATTATTTTTACTGCGGGGTCAATGGGATTGCGGAGCGACGAATGTGTGGAGGTGGGTGGGTTTGTGAATAAAAATAAAAAATTTAAATGTCACTAGGACAAAGATATAAGCAATAGTTACTTCTGACGAATTGCGTAACCAAGTAGTTTTCAAGGTTTCTGAGGTCCCGAGTGCGATTCCAGGTTGGTTCAGTATAAAAATTATATTGTCTATATTGACGCGGGTCTGGGTGTAATGGCAACTTTATTGTTTTGTATTTTTATATCGCTTAGTTTAGTAATGAGAAAATAAGCAAATCATGGGATATTGTTAATAATTATTTATATCAGCGAAAATAAATTATTTTTAATTAGCTAATCCATCATTACTATGGATCATTAATTATTAGTGGGACTTTGGCTTAAAAATATAGCCTAAAAATATATTTTTCAGGAATAAATATATTATACATATTGCTGAAAGATAATTTCAAATTGTCTGGGAAATAAGGACTTTCTTGACAAGAATTTCTGAATACATAGTGGTAAGAGATAACGAGTTCGCATTTAAGCCATATGACCGCCATTTGCTTCGCTATCTTTGTGTTTCTTGTATATTCTCTTTTGTTGTGCAATAAAGTGTATTTTTATTATTATTATCTATTCATAAAAAAGTTTCAATAGTAAAAAAGTATTTATTCTAAATTTGAATTGTTGTATTATACAAATGATAGGTAATAATAGTAGGTTTTCTAAAAAAATATTTCTGTGGTAGATTAAATAAAATAATAATAAACCTATATTTTGGTGAAGCTTTAATGAGAATACATAAAAAAGTCTTCTTAAGGGGTTCCATGATGACTTCATAAGTTATTATTCTTAACTATATTCGGTGTATATTCACCAAGATTAGGGTTTCACCATTCTTTGCTCTTATTTTTTATAAGTCTGCGAACAATACTGGGTAAAAATAAGTATATTTCTTTTGTGTGTGACTTGAATCATGGCGGCAATAGTTACCCATATCATAGATATTTTAGCAGGCCCCGGACTATAAATGGGCAGACTGAGCATTTGCCCAGGGCGGCAAATTTTTGGGGCGCAAAATAAAAGAAATAATAAAATTAAATGAGAGAAACAAATTGCCTTAAAAATATAATTTATAATTTTAAGTTGTAATCTTTGCTGGAAGTGTGAATTATGTAGAAATAAATGTCTATAGTTTTGTGTATGAAAGACGTGCTTTCTTGTTATTTCCTTCATAAAATATAAGTAACATAGGTTATATGCTTTTACATTATAGTAATAAAAGGGGCGCCAGTAGACCATTTGCCCAGGGCGCCAGTCACCTAAGCCCGGGACCTGTATTATAGTATTATAAAAGTATTAATATAAATATTCTCGATTTTTATTTTTAGTACTCATATTTCTATGTCTTAAATCGAGGACATTCGGCAACAAGACATGAACGAACATAGTATAAAAAACATCCCTTTGCCTATCTTACGTTCTAGAATTTAATAAGAAACCTCTGTTCTTCTGGAAGTTTCTTTTTCCATGGGGGAGGTTATTTATTACCTTTGCATGCTAAAATACTAAAAGACGAACAATGCCGCAATCGCAGGCTCAGTCTGGATTAAATTTTCTTAAATCGAGGATCATAGTTCAGTTTACTTTTAGCTAATAAAATTAGCCTTTTTTCTCTTCTCCGAGACCTCAAAATAGATCGAATAAAATAATTAAGTAACAATACTATTTTTTCAGTAACTTATTAATGGCGCCATTTTTAGGATACATATATTATAAGAATACTGTATAAATAAAACTGGTGGACCTAGTGCGGAGAGAAAGAACTGAACAAACATAACTTGTGTGAAGTTATTGCCTAGATGTAAGCACATTACAAAATTAAGTATTTAAAACCAATTTCGCAAAATCTAAACTAATATCATCAAGAGGAAATATATGAATGTTTGTTTACATCATATAGACTCAGAAACTTAGGGACCGATTTTAAAAATTCTTCCACCTACGGAAAACAGCTAGTACTAGGTATATAAGAACCTCTATAAATGCATGAAACGAAACAATCCTCGAAAGATTACGAGTATCGTCAAAATAAAGTACTCACGTTGTACCTTTATTCATGACCAAAATCAAAATTACAGTATCTTCTTTCATGTATTTATCATGTTCCAATTTTTCGGTAGGCTTATCCTGTAAACTTTTCCAGATATTAGGTTTACTAAGGGACATATGACAACAGACATCTGCTTGCATAGAAAAGGGACTTAGAAAAAGTTGTACTTAAGTAAAGTTTGCTATTTATAACTAAGCAACATGATAGCCATAGTCCAGTAATAACCCAGGGGTCTGGTTATCTTAACGACTGATTTCGCTAGATATAGCCATGACGAATCTGCGATACAGGCAACGTTCAACCCTATCACAATACAAGTGGTTATATTTTTAAACGTGCAATAAAAGGTAAATATACACCTTCTATTATGTGGAATTAATATTTCCAATAGCATTTTTTTTACTCGAAGTTTTCATTAATCTAAGTAAGTAAACTTAAGAATGTAAGTAAATGAATTATTCTTCAAAAATTATTATTTTCATAAAGATATTTGACAGTTCTAATGATACTTATACAAAATAACATAATTACTATTTTCAAAAAATAGTATCTAATTCAATTATTTTTCTCGTCAACTATAAAGATAAATACCTCTGTTACAAAGTTTTGATTAAAATTAATTTAATAACAAGAAGAATATCTGTCGAAGAGGTAACTTTCACAAAATTTCATCAGTTTATTTTGTCGTTGAAATTTTATAAGTCTATAGTTGGGTTTACCTTATTAGTTCATTTATAACATGTTTTTATTCTATTGTATATATTTATAGTTTATTTCAACTTAATACCATTGTTAACAATGAAATTACTATTAATATTTTTGTTTAATTACCCTTTTACCAATAATTGCGACATATAAGTAGATAGTTAATGTAGCATAACTATGGTCGCCTTCATTTTTTTTACAAATTATTACAATAGTTTTAAAATTTTTAGTCATTATAGTCAAAAAGTTTATTCAGCTAGATGTTATAAACGAGTTTTTTTAATAGATCCCAAATGAAGCTGCTTAAGTTATTATTTTATTGCAATCTGAATTAATTAAGGTATTAGAAAAGATCCAAGTAATATAGAAAAAAATATATTCGAATCGAGCCCTCATCAATCGGGACCTCAGAACTGGCCACACATTAAAACCGGGGTGTGAATTACTCGGCTATGGAGGTGGTCTATACAAACTGAAATAGTGTGCGAACGTCTATAACAACTTTAAAAATATAAAACACTGTTATAGAAAGTTATTTTGCTACAGAATGTTTCATAGCATAATCGAGTAATAAAAAGAAAGCGTTACAGAGTTAAAGATGTTGTGCGAAAACACCTTATAGTAGTAAATAATTAAATTGCTCACGGTAAATATTGAAATAAAAAAACATACTCTACGTGGAAAAGCCGATTTAGTGAATAATAAATTAATGTCATATATTCTGCTAGTTGCTATAAAACAGTTTCCAATCTATTCTCATCTTCAACAAACTTTTCTTTCTTTTTCTTTTGTATTTATTTACGAGTATGTTAACACTAGTACGACACGAAAGTTGAACAAACTAACTGTTCCACAAATACAGACAGACGATTCTTGAATATTTGACGAGGTCGGCTCAATAGTCTGTTATATGTGACATAAAAATTTGGGTTGCCCAAATATCTATTCTATAATAAAACCGTTAAAAATATTGTGCTTCTACAATAAATATTTTCCCAAAATTTGATTCAAGGCGATACTAAAACACCAATAGAATACAGTCTGTGTATATGTTTACGCTAGTCTCTGAAACTAATGAAGAAATTTAAATAATTGTTTTTTTTTTTATTTTGAAGTTATTAATCCTGGGCACATTTAGGCTATAGTTAATTTTGGTGGCTGTTCTCTCTTAGAGACGGACGAAACTGTAAGAAATACAGAAACAGAACCATAGAAAATTGTTCCACATGATGAGCATTTTTTGCTACGTGATTAAAATTTGAAGATTTAAAACATCCGATGTGGAACTCAAAGAGTCGGCTGTTCTATATCATATAAAGTCTTTATAGTCTATATCAAAATACGTCATTATTAGCGAAAGTCTTTGAGTCTGATGAGCATTTGCTGATGACGTTAACGCCATCAGCTTATAAGATTTTACATATTTTTCTTTGCTGCTCAAAGTAGAGTGTATAAAGTTTATCCGAGTAATGAAGAGTTTTAGTTTTTGTGCCTGTTGCTCCATACATTTCGAGGACCAAAATAATTAACTTTTATGAAAACTGTTAATGATGTTGCATCTTACTTTTCAAGCAACTCGCTTGGCTCTTCACCTCAATACTAGGTCAAAGCTCTTAAAGAAGATTGTTTAGTCATAGTCTCCATTATTTACGTCATTTAAACACAATAATGTTGGTATTCTGTGGTCTTACAGTTCCCTTAAGTAAATGGGAAAAGTATAAAAAAATCTATTAGAAGGCGTTTTACGAAACTTTTAAGAACAATGAGCAGGATGCAACCACTCCAACAGACGACAGAGTATTAAATATCGGGTTGGCACAAAAGTAATGAGACACTTGGTTTAAGTTTTTACTTTTTTATTATTATTACAATAAAAAAAGTTTAGTCAATGATGTAATTACCATTAGTATCTAAGACTTCTTGCCAACGATCCGGCAAAGTTTGGATGCCTTTTGCCCAGAACTCTGATGGCTGTGCCTCGAAAAAGTTGTTCAACTCCGCCTCTACGTTAGAGAAATCATTAAATTGTTTACCCCGCAAATGCTGTTTCAGGGCTCTAAACAAATGATAGTCTGATGGGGCGAGGTCTGGGAAATAAGGTGGGTGGGGTATCGTCTCCCAGCCCAAGTTCTCCAACTGCCGGCGAACCACAGATGCGACGTGAGATTGAGCGTTATCGTGCAGTAAAACAACATTGACTCGTCTTCGTCGTTTTTTCTTGATAGCGGCAGATAATTTGGTAAGCTGGGTTGAATATTTGTCAGCGTTTATAGTTTCATTGTGTAATAGCTCATAAAACAGTATGCCTTGCGCATCCCAGAAACAGCAAAGCAGAATTTTTCGGCGGTTCTTTTGACTCGGCTTCGGTTGAGTTGGTGGCGTTTCTTCTCGAGGCAGCCAAAAAGCACGACGTGTATCGTTCTCGTAATAAATCCATGATTCATCTCCAGTAACCAGATCTGACAAAAACTCTTTACGTCGGGGTCGCAGCAAAAGTGACTGACAGATAGCGACACGGACTGCACGACTGGCGTCTGTAAGGATGTGCGGTACCCACCAAGCCAAAACTTTTCGATAACCAAGCTCATGCAGATGGTGTTCCACGGCGTGGTGACTGCATTTAAGTGCTTCCGCTAATTCACGAGTGATAGCATTCGGATTCAACTGCAGTTCGCGGCGCAAATCGTCATCATTCACTGTAGCCCTGAGCGTGGCTGACTTTCAAGGCTCCTGTCTCCTGATTTAAAACGGTCAAACCATCGGGACACCGTCGCATGGCTTGTACTTCCAGCGCCTAATGCATTGTTGATATTGTCAGCCGCAGCCCGCGCACTGTGGCCTATCAAGTACTCGTGTTCGAACTTGTCGCTCGTCCATTTTTCTTTAAACTGACTAAACAAATCGCGAGCGCGGCTTTATATACCCTACACCAGAAGTACCTAGAATGTTCTACAACATTCTAGAATATTATCGAAAAAATTGATTTTAAAAAGGAAATGTTATAGATTTTTCTAGTGTGTCTCATTACTTTTGTGCCAACCCAATAGTTCATTTTATTCTATAAAAGAAACTGACTTTGCGATTGGTGACAAATCTTTCGGTGTTTACCGGTATACGGTCTACCTATAAATAAACTAAAACTAAATCAAGTGCAAATATCTTGCTGAAACTAATCACTGTTCCACAGAATTAACCACCGTTGTTAATATTTCAAAGATGCAGTATTTAAAATTTTACTATATAACAGAGTTGTCCACATCGTCTCTGATGATGTCGTAAAGTTGTTTTTATAGCCTCGGGGTCACATAACAAATGTTTATTACAAGAGCAATCCTGACTGAAATTAGGCAACAGATTAAGATCGCTCTCGCAGTAGCATCTTCAGGGTTTGCTGCTAAATTACTTCCCGGTGGTAAGACGGTACACACAATGTTCAAAATCCGAGTTGATTTAAACAAAACTGCAACACCAACCTGTTTTGTAATGTGAAGGTGCAATAAACGAGTACAGAATTGGTGTCTAATCGTTTAGGACGAATATAGAGATACCATGTCTAACAAAAAACCCCCGGAAATATGGACAGAACGTTATCAGATATTCGCCGAGATAATCGACCAATGAGTTACGTTACAAGTCTCTTTTCAGGAGATTTTTGTCAAACTCTTCTCGTAATAAATAAAGGAACGAGAGCAAATGATATTAATGCTTCATTGAAGACTTCAAATCCCTGACCTCTTTCACAAATATTTAAACTGACTATCAATATGAGAGTCCAATTGGCGATATTTTACGAACCTAAGAATTTCTCAGCCAATTGTGAAAAATCTAGGAGAACGTAGTCAGGGTGACGATTCGTGGTGTGCTGGATAAAATTTTTGCTTCTTGTATTGTAAAATTGTTGCTGAAATTGTTGTTTCAGAGGAAGTACTTATTAAGTCAGTATTTTCTGCTGATATAGTTTAGAATTTTCATAATAATGTCATCGTCCAGGATAATGTTACAAATTATCCGATTGAATTTTTAAATACGCTTACGTACAGCAAATGGTCTACCCGATCACAAAATCAAGTTCAAAATCAGTGTACGTATAATGCTAATAAAGTTTTTCCACCGTAGTTATGCAACCGAATCCGGCTTTAGATTATGGCTTTGCAAAGAAACATTTATCGAAGCAGAGTTTCTGACCGGCTATGGTACAGGTGAAATTGTGTTAATACCCCATATACCACTAATATCCAAACATTATCCGTTTAAATTCAAACGCACCCACATGCCTGTGGCTATTTACTTCGCCATAACGATTAATAAGTCATGGAGACATACGATCAAAGAGTTGGTGTGGATTTAATGACTGGTTGTTCTTCCCATGGATAGCTGTAGGTAGATTTTTCACGAGTCAATAGTGCTGCGGGTTTATTTAGAGTGGACCTGAATGAAAAACAACCAATGTCGTGTACAAAGAAATTCTGTAAATTTTCAGTCATCGGTTAACTATTTTATAAAGTCCACGTGGACGAAGTCGCGAACACTAATTGTGTTATAAAGGCATAAAATATCACTGTAAATGTTTTGGGCATATGAATTAATAAAAAAAATATCAGATATGTACCTTCTTTGACAGTAAAGTTGAAATAAAAAAGGAATCGAATGATCATCGGTAATACTTTAATTCTTATTTGATTGTTAAGATTTAATTTCGCTGGCTCCTGGCAAGAAAATTGTAATATCAAAAATCTAATTATACAGGAACAGTAAAATAAACTATTTTGGTTATAGTTCAGTGTACAGTAATCTAAACCAGACGTTCAATATGTCAAATGACAGTTAAATTTTTCACAATGTTTGCCTTTTTGAAATAACTAATATTATTTAAATATTTATTGTCCTCATTACTCATTAATAAAATGTATAATACAATTTAGAGTTGATATCGCTTTAAAAGCATATTCAGAAATGTATTTAATACGACGTAATTATTAAACACGATTTCAGAAAAAAAGATTACCTGAGCAGTTCCGAAGATAACCTTTTAAACAAACAATATTAGAAACTACCTTTTTATAATATTGGGATAGATTTAAGTCTAGTGAATTGTAGATTTTGATCGACCATGTGATCAGATTGCAACTATGTTGGATATTAAACAATTTATATCACACATATTATACTATTTATATGGAGCTCAAAGGTCATCAACAATGAGATATAAATGACGTAGAACTATGTCGCGTGGGATCGATCTGTAACGACCTGATCGCCATAATTAATTGATGCTATGTGTCTGGTTAGAGGGGATGAAGTGATGTTGTAAACAAAGTAATTAATAGGCTTTTACTTATAAACAAACCGAAAGTGTTCAGTATGATTAAATAATAACTGATTATTTATTGGAACTAACAAGAGTTTGGAGTTCGATGGTGCAGTAGTTAGCGCGTTCGGTTAGCGTCACGGTTGTTAAGAGACATTCGCGAGGGCCGATTATAGGATGGGTGACCAAATTTACTATTAATTTACTATGTGCTTCGGAAGGCACGTTATGCCATTAGTCCCGGTGCTCAAGTATCTCATTCACAATTGTTAAGAATATTTATTTTTATTTTTGGTCAACTTGCCCAGTTATGAAATACCATTGCGTAGTGTGTTAAGTATCTACTTGAAACAAACTCCCATAGATAATAACTAAGCTCTTTATCCCATGAGGTTTCATAATAGCAAAGCAACGTTTGCCAAATATATGTTTGCCTTAAGTTACTTATTCGGTTGCTTAAGTTAGAGTAGTTGTTATCTTAGTTTAGGATCGTATGACCTAACTATTTGAATTTAGTGTTTACTAGCTCTAGGTTTATTTGCTTTGAATTTAAATTTTAAGCTGTTTAAGGTTACTTGAAATATGTAATTTATGATAACTAAAGTACTAACTGAACTCTGGTATTCTATAGTCGAGAGAAGTAATTTGAGAAATTGTTATAACTTAAGAAAATGTTTTTATACAATAGATGAGAATTTCGTTGAACTGTCAAAAGTTAATAATAATAATAGTATGCTAACTTTTGAAACCTCTTACTTCATCCAAATACTTGTTATTTTTTAAAAAAGAAGTGCTTCATTTATGAAATACTGTCTTTCGCCTGCGTGGTCTCTTGAGAAATATATAGTCTGATAAAATGTATCCTATTATCTAAGTCAGCTATTACCCTATAGGTATAACAAGTTTTATCAAAATCCGTTCAGCAGTTTCGGCGTGATTGACGGCCAATATATCGACTATATAGGTAGAGACGAGTGTAAATGTCTGAGAGAATTGAATTGTCACGTTAAAATTTAATATATAAATTTGAATTTACAATATATATTCACATAGGTTATAATATAATAAGAGCAATTTAGAAAATTAGTTATTAAAAAATCAGGGGAATCTTTTAACAACATTTTTGTTCTATGTTATCGGGTTGGTTAATAAATAGCGAACGACACGCGTAACTTAATTTTGTACTAAATAAACTTAAATATATATGAAATAATCTATACTATAATAAAACCGTAACTGATCGATGTCTGTACATTGAAGATATATAAAAAAAAACTGTTATGAGGGACATTTATAAACGCAATAGAACACAAAACAATGATTTTTAAAAATTTTGTCTGTTTGTCTGTGCGTTTGTGCACGATAATCTCAGAAACGGCTAAATCGATTCAAATGCAGTTTTCACTATTATATTGTGGTATTCTTCTGTTAACATTTAGTGTAAGATTTATTTCAATTGGTTCACAAATAAAAAAGTTATGTCAATTTGAAATGACGTGTTCGCCAAAATTGCTATGAAATATTAACTGTTTTATTAAATTTCGTCTTTGAAATGTTGATCATCATCATTAACTCTTTCACAACCAAACTGTAGGGCCTCAGACCTTTGTTTAACAATTTTTGGTCACCCAAACAAAAAATAATTGTAAAATTTTGAATAACCAAAGTAAGTTGACCTCATTTATATATGGCCAATCATAGTAAATAGGGTTCAGCTTATAATGGACATATGTTATACGATCTTCCGAGTAGGAGAACAAGCGAGCTTCCGATGATGCAATTAAGCATCGAGTAGTTTACAGTGAACGCATATTTTTATCAGATTAGGTTCACGTCGTCGTCGGGGCCAGCGGAGGTGGTTGGCAGCCGCCCCCTCATGCATGGCTTCGTCTGTCTGGGAGACGCACTCGATTAACCCAAGCCTCTCCAATTTTCCATCTGCAAGGGGACCAATGGTCCAATACTTGAGTGTCCTGGTGACTCGGCCATAGCTTGCCGGGTTTCATCTCCCATGAGAAGGTGTAGCGTACGGGTTTTGGTGGGTAAGGGGCCTCTGGAGACTCACAGGGCAGCTCATTGTCGGGTTCACGGAGGAAAATCCTACTCACCCCCTGCTGCTTGCCAAGTAATAGAGACAATGTCAGAAGCTTTTCCACGACGTTGAAAAAGTTAGATTCACGTCAACTGAAGTTAAGAACGTAAATACAACTCGAGTTTTATATATTTTTTTCTCTTATTATTTTTCTTATTACTCGGTGAGTGAGTGTAGCTCGGTGGTGTAGTGAATAAGCGGTTTTTCTGCGAAGCAACTTTCGCAAAAAAATATATTATTTCAAGCAATTCCAAGCTTCGGAAGGCATGTAAAGCGATTGGTCTCGTTTGTATTTGCAGTCGTTAATATCCTCCAATCCGCGTTGGGTCAGCATGGAGGGTCGTGACCCATCCTCCTTAACCATCCATAAGGAAGGCCTGAGCTCCTGCAATTGGTGACATAAAAGGGCTGATGATGATGAGGGCAGTTCAAATATGACGGAAGCTCAGTTAAGCACCTCTTGGAAGTATGAAATGAAATGAAAATATCTTTATTCAAGTAGCTATACAAGCACTTTAGAATCGTCCGAAAAAAATTTTTTCCCCTACCACTTGTTCAGGACGTCTTTTAGCTGACATGACGGGTCATTCGAGTAGAATATTATTATATTTATAAAGAAAAGTAATTTGACAAATTATAAAAATATCATATTTATAAGACAGTCAAAATTGTAAATTACGAGTAATATATTCTTGAGCTCGGTATTTTATTTCAAACCACAGGCATAGAAGTCAGAAGTCTAAACTAAGTCAAACATTTACAAAGCTGAAAATTTTATTTGAATGTAGAATAATCCGAGTTACGTAGTCGTACCTTACATATAAAATATATTGTGTGAGATAAAATAAAAAAATAACAATATAAAATTTTAAGGCCCCAAAACAAAACAGTAGCAGTAAGACAAACGATCATAAACAATTGTAAAAAAGGTTTCTTACCACCATCAATCAACTTTTTTCTCCACGAAGTTTTTTCCGCTCCGCCATGATTGTCGCTTTTATATTACGGGTCTACCACGAGATGTAACGTTTTTAAGATTAATTGTTATTTTTTTATTTCGCGCTTAAAATTCAGATTTAACGTGCCTTTACAAGAATGAATATTCGCCAATTTGAAATTGTGGCGTAATTGTAACTTTAATTATCTTGATTTTCATTCGTATTTTAGTGCGACATTAGTCGCCTTTATAATTCATCCGGTTTTTTAATAAACGTCCTTTTTTGAATTCAGTTAGTTAAAGTAAAGTAATATTAATTAGCCAACTTTGACGTAATAGAAATTGGTCAAACAATGAACCTTAAAAGTAACTTCTTTGAATGTAAAGATTTTTTTACATTACTGCTATGTTTAAGGATTTAATTGTTACTACAGATAACGATTAAATCATTGTATCTATGTAACCATCAATAATATAAAAACAAGAGTAAGTAATGTTGTTTTTGTAGGGTATGTACATTGTGTAGATTTATATATAAGGTGTAATATTATTATATGTCAGGATTTCTTGGATTGGATTAGTTAAGTATGCTGAACAACTTTTACTATGGCAGCAACACTGAATTCGCGAAAAAATAATCAACTGATAATACCTACAATCGTTGACAGTATAAAACAGCTTTTGGACGCTATAATTATGTCGCCAAAAATATTAATCCTTTGTTCAAAATTGATTTAGAAGCCTTCTTATCAGACGTTATTCATATACGCGTGATGCTGCATATTTAGTTGTTGTTGAACAAGAACCTCTACGACGAATAATTTATTGGAAAATCTTGTCGAATTCGAAAGAAGAAAAATCTTCCTTATTTGCCGAAACAAAGCGGTTTTTGTATAAGTAAGTATTATCGAAGATTTCGTAATGGATAGATGAAATTTTAATATATCACCAGCCCTTTTACGTCCCCACTGCAGGGGCTCAGGCCTTTCTTAAGGATGGTTAAGGAGGATGGGCCATGACCCTCCACGCTGGCCCAATGCGGATTGGAGGGTATTAACGACTGCAAATGCAGCCGGGACCAACGGCTTAACGTGCCTTCCGAAGCACGGAGTAGCTCGAGATAATAATTATTTGGTCACCCATCCCGTGACCGACCCTTGCGAAAGTTGCTTAACGACAACGATCGCAGGCCGCGGCGCTTATCCACTACGCCACCGAGCTACTCGAAATTTTTACGAAATTTTAATATACATACACTGTATTAAATTTTCATCTATCAGTTATGAAAGGAGTTTTAATATTTTAATATTGAAGTGATTGGAACGTTTAAAGTTAATATGTTCAGGAACCGTTTCTTTAAGGTTAGTGTCTTGTGGTAATAGTTTCTCTCTTTCGGAAAATACCATTTTTGTACAAGTTGTTCGTGAAAGCCCCTACAAATTCACATTTTTATTAAATTTGTAAATGTTGAATTTTAGAGGTAAATCTATAATTTTTTCACTGTTCGTTGACGTGAAAAAAATTATATAATAACAAAGAGGCACGTAAACTATGAAAAATCGTAACACCCATTGAAGATGCCTTTTGATAATTTAAAATGAGCAAAAACTGTATTCTTATTATAAAAAAGTAGACCTAACTGCTCCGATCGCATAATCGTGAAACGCAAAGCCTCAGCAGATCTTAAAAGTTGGCGTGAAAAAGAAGAGAAAGAGTTTTATAATTGCTTAGTGTTAATTTATCAATACATTATTAATAGACTTTTATTTAATGGATTCAAAATATTTAGCAATTGCTAGAATTTTGTTTGTTCTATCGCCTAACTTCCGCACTAGGTACTGAGTAATGTATTCTATACCCATATAGTGCTATTAATAAACAAGGTAAATTTACGCTAAAATTGCAATTTTAGTTTTAATCCGAATTAATGTTATATATAGAATAAGGGTGGTGGTCTGATCTTATAAAAACCGCAACTGGACTCAACGTACCGGCTGCTCTACGCCAAGCAGAGGATAGGGTAGTGTGGAAGCAAATCATCAAGGCTTCAGGAATGTCAACGTAACTTTCATAAGGGACACGACCTTCAGCAATGAAAACAGCGACCGAGAAGATAGAATAAGCAAACCTACTATTACACCCGTAGAACCTCGTATTGGGTTAAACTTTGCTAAGTCTCTGTTTAATAATATGAGTTTTGACTAATACCAACTATTAGTATTTCGACATATTGAAATATAAAACTTCTATCTATCTTAGAGTTTCTGTCTATAGAGTTTTGTCGTGCTTGAGTCCCAAAGCAACAATTTTCTATAACTCTTCTAACGGAATATAAAATGCTACAATTGACAACTTTGATTCATTTAGTCAGTTTCTTTCAGATAAGATAAGGAAGGAGAGAGACACTTAAATTTATTTTAATGGATATTGTCAGGAAGACAATCGTCTTACTTAATAGCGAGAAGGCAGTAAGCTTAAAAGATTTATTATACTAAATTGCTTTCTTTTCGTACGCCAGGTTGGAAAAGTTCTAAAATGAATGTTATACGTTAACCGAAGGAAACCTTTTTTAGCAATGTCGCAACATAAATCCTTATTTTCTATCTTAGTGCGAGGTCAATGAACGGTTATACTGTTGGATATAAAAAAAAGTTTCGTCGATCTATGTATATTCAGTGTTTGACCTCAATGTTATTTTCACACACAAAAATTGTGGACTATGTCGCGGGAAACCAACTTATACTTTATACAATACTGAACGGATTTATGTCTATTAATAATTTATTAAGAAGATATTGGTACCTATTTAATTTGTTGAGACCCATTAGTAAATTTTCTAAACTGTCAGCGATCGCTGAAGAAGATTTTTCCTTTTACTTAATATTCTATGTGATTTGCAAAAAAAAATAATTCAGGGCGAATCACTACCACATATAATCGATTTGATTTGTAATTTATTAGTGGAATTATCAGTTCGATTAATCAGACTTCTGTTCCAAACTTAAAATTAATTATGATTGAGTAGTAACGAAATTGAATATTGCTTCTCGAGAAATCACGATGAGTATTCGTAATTACGATAGGTACTGGATTTCGTGGTAGTTAACAAATTATTCATAATAGCGCCCTAAATTAATGAGGCACGACTGAAAATAAAACACTTATACGAATAATAAATCTTGAAAGTAAATGGAACTTGCAATTGAAGCAGAAATATGAATTACACGTTTTCCTTTCTTTATCTTTGCTATACTCTATTTATTAATATTATAAAGATGAACAATTTAATTGTTTGTTTGCATTGAATAGGTTCCGAAACTACTGGACTGATTTAAAAAATTCTTTCACCTACGGGAAGCTACATTATACGCGGGTTAAGTTTTGGGAAAACAGCTAATTTTGACAATATGTAAATTGAAATAACTTTAGAACGACAAACTTATACTATCTATATTTTATAAGGCAATCTTCATGGAATTAATATCCGGGTTAACTTTTATCCGTTCGCTCAATAGATTCATAGGGATGACAGTTCTACTAGTGTTATTACAAAAAATTAAAAATCTATATTGCGATACATTTTCGTTGTACATATATATACTTTTAAGGTGTGATTCCGATGAGAAGGTTTTTTGTTTGCGTTATAAATTATTTCGGTATATAATTTGAAAGAGCTTATAACTTTACACTGGAAACAGCGTGTTCTTTGTTCACTGAAAGAATCTTTTTAAATAGATTAACGAAAGTCAATATTGTACTGTGTTCAAAAGTCATAAAAAAAGAGAACTTTGACTTTAAGGAGCTTGATATTGTAGTTCACTAGTAATTATAAATAATAGTGTGGAGTGTAAAGAAATTGATAGAATTTGGAAATAATTAGATTTACTTTAAAAGGTGACGAGTAAAAAATATAAACTGAACATAAAAACGTTAGTAGGTACCTATATAAATATAAAAACTATGCATAAGCCAGTTATTTTATTAATGTGTTTATTTTTTGTCGTTAATATATGCATAGTTAATTCTGGTCTTATGAATAAAAATATTACACGAATCGCTATAGCGGCATTGCACCCAGTTTTAGTAGGTAATAAGAAGTTTATTGCATTACCCATGACAAATAATTTAATGGTAAAATTATTATTTTCTGTTTTATCTAGTTACTAACGAGAATACGAGCGTTCCACGGTAGGTAGAGGATAAAAACTTTCCAACGCTAAGTTCAAATAAATCGGAAATTGTTGTATTGTTCACATGCGGCATTGTCCCTTGAAACTTTTGGGTTTGTATTTTAATTCAATACGAACTTTATGTGATTTCATTACGGTACTTATTTAGTCATTAATAAGTATTATTTGCTATAGACCCGTCGAAATTGGCATCACCGTTTCCTATTTTATTCAATTTCTATCAATTATTCAATATTTTGTATGGAACCTAGTGGAGGTTTTTAATATAATAAGCTAGAGTAATAGTTTTTGTCCCAGGTATGACTCGAACCCACGACCTTTACGTCGTTAAAAGTCATAAAGGTCGTGGGTTCATTGTGAATACAGTATCGCATGTGAAAGCAAAATTGATTAAATACTTATAATAATTAGAGTAATATAATATAATAATAATTATTATGTAAGCAAGGCGTAAGGTATAGAGACGTTATCTCTCCGAAGCTATTTACCGCTGCATTGGAGGCTATTTTCATGTTCTGGATTGGAAAGGATACGACATCAACATTAATAGCGAGTATCTTACACACCTATGCTTTGCCGATGTTGTAGTTCTAATGACTTTGTGTTGCCAGTGATGACTTACGGAAGCGAATCGTGGTCGTTCACTATTGGTCACATAAGAAGCCTCAAAGTCACCCAGTGAGCAACGGAGAGAACAATACTCTACGTGATCGAATTAGAAAAGAGCAGATCCTTAGAAGAATTAACGTCACTGGCATTGCTCGAAGATTTGCCGAGCTGAAGTAAACATGGCGAGAAGAACTGATGGTCGTTGTGGCGGAAAAGTTGTCGAATGCGACCACGTAACGGACAACGATCAGCAGGCCCCACCAGGTGGACCGACGATCTTATAAAGGTTGGGGTTTTTTTATTTATTTAGTGATTGCAATTAGTAAGTACCTACTTGGCGTGTAAGTTTTCATTAAACTTTCGAGTCGCTTAAGTTGTCTGTTAAATATTTATGTAGAAATGGCCTAAAGTGAAAATTAAGTAATGTTAAAATTTATGACATGCGTTATACGGTGCCTTGCGCTACGCATTTGCGTAATATGATAAATCAAAATTATGTAAAGCGATAAAAACTAATGTTTATTTGGAATTAAACTGATGTCCTTAGGTTATTCGTAAGACTAGGTGTTTCCTAGTTAAGTTATGCCTTGTTCTAGGTAAGTGAAAACGGGTGTTAATGTTGTAAAACCCAAGTACTTCTACTCCAATCTTTAAATTCATTTTTAGAATAGTTAAGAAAGAAAGAAATTCGACTGACAATAATGAACATTAGACTGTGACAAAAGCCGCAATTAAGACAATAGCTAAACATTCTTCTTGGATCCGTACTTAATCCAAGTGAGGAAATAATAGAATTACTGTAAAAGGGATCGCGACACAAGTGCCTGCGCAGATAATGACAAATTTCCAATGCCTTTGTCAATTTCTGGGAGCCCCGGATTGTTAACGCATCTTTTTAATGTAGGGTGACCATGTTTTTTTTGTTTTAACGTGTTTTTTAACTGAAGTAGTCTGAATTGAGTGTACCTATAAGACGAAAGATTAATTAATCTCACAATGACAAAATAAACAACAGAGTTAATTATTAGAAACACATGAAATGATACAAAAGATAAAGAGAAATAATTAACAAGAGTATAACGATATATAAAAAGAGTAAAAATTGTAGTAAATGGTTAAATAGGAATGGCTGGTATGGAATTAGAAATCTGTCATCATAAGGCATTATTGTATGAAACATAAAATATTGATGTATAAATAGAGCGTTTCAATTAAGAAAATAGTAATATTAGAGAAAGAAAAGTAAAGATTAGCTCAATATAAGTTTGAGATATTTTAATAAAATCTCCAGCAATTTATCATCTAAATTCTATTGAGTATTCTTTTATTATTTATTATATTATTAATTCTATAAAAAAGTTTGGTAGACACCAGTTAGTTATGACTGTATTACTTTGAGAAATTACTTTTACATTAAAACAATTTTTAAGAGACTTTTAATTTGACATACTACGGCAAAGTTATTTTCACGTGTTTTGTTCTCATAAAAATAAGTTATCCTTTTCCATAATACCTATTTCCTGGCTTCCAAAAAAATCTTCTTCATTCTTTAAATAAATACGTCTATTATCATTCACATAAAAGTACAAAGAAAACTGTAAAAAATCCATAAAGTAGATTAGGTAGTTACTTATCTTATTAACTCAAATAATGTTTTCAGCTTTTTATTCTACAAATTCTACTTTTTTTTTGTTAACCAAGCTTTTCTAACTCATAAGTTTGCTATTCACGTAGTCTTAAATAAATCCTCTGTTTACGAGTCCATATAACTTGAAAGCCAAGTTCGAGAACTTTCTTCTCTGTTTGTTCCATAGTTTTTGTGTTTCTTACTAGGTATTGTCATGTTTTCAAAATTAATCTGAAAGATTAAGACTTACACACGTCATATAATTTTTAAAAAGTAATTCTATTTACTAATATAGAGGCGTGTGTGTGCTTATGTTTTCACGTCTAAAATACTTAACAAATTTTAATAAAATTTGGAACATAGATAAAGTGGACCTTGGGAAAAGATATGATAGTTTTTTTCCTGAAAAATAGACTTAGGATTGAAATAATAATCAAATTTCAAGAGTTACTGGAAACATAGCTTCTTAATAATAAAAATAAGAAATATTTCTTTTTAAAAGGTTTTATTTGTTATATATGTCGTTAATTTTGCGTTCACAATTCACAATTTGAGTTTTATTTATTTTCTTGGTGAGATAACAAATCCTTTCGATTAATCTGAAATTCTTAGCACTGCCGCATATTTTTGTTCAGGCCCTTTCTTAACTAATTCGTTTCGTAACTTTGTATATGAAGGTGCGTGTTCCGATCTTCGAATCCGAATTCCTGATCAAAAAACCGAAATCAGATAGCGAATGTGTGTGGCCAGGCTAAAATAATCTTTAGAAGATGACAGTTATGTTTGTATACTTATTGTATTGCAAATTTAAGATGGCCGCCGCTGTAAAATGGCAGAAATAAGTTTTTTTTTTTAAATTAGCAAAATATAGTACGCCAAGATAATTAATATTAAGGTGGTGTTGAAAAAATTAAAGTTTTAGTACTTATTGTTTACATTACAATGTCTTCTTCGGAACAAAATCATTTATCTTCAAATTTCTACGTCTCTTAGCAAAACGCAGTTTATCTTGTCAGTAATTGCAGATCAAAATACACAATTTTATAATAAAATATAATTTATGCAAAAATTACAGCTTTTCTAAGAATCTCTAGCGGAGTCCGTGTTTCAACAAGATTATGGTATTCCCACTTTAACGGGGTGGAAGCAGAGCATTATAATTGAAATCGTGACTCGATTATTCTGTATTCATTTCGCGACACATCCGCGATATTTTAAAATAATCTCGGGTGTTTCGTTCGAGCGAAATTTTATGTAACTCATTGATTTATACCTCGACTGTTTGGGATTACTTTGCATATTGATGTAGAGTATTAAGATGTTTTAATAATACAAGTAAATATTCTCATGTTAATACTTTTCGATCTCACGCTAGTATTTATTGTACTTTTAATTTTGGGAGTTTTTGCAAAGTGTTCGTTAAATGTTTGGGGTATAATGTGGCTTTCATATAGGGTTGATTGTGCCACACTAAAAGCAATCACCTAGCAATAATATTGTGCAGTATCGAGCTTATTCATAAGCTATAGTCCTCAGCTGATTATATTACTTCTATAAGAGGTAAAGATACAGCAATATTCTGAACTTCTGAATTTAACGCGTAACTATAACCCCGATTGTCATATGTCAAATTGGATCCTTTATTGTTCTGACAGGCCAACTGATTTACTGTCAGTCGACCAAATAAGATTGACCTGTTTAATCTTAAAACCGCTGACCAATTTTAGACTGATCTGGCAAACATTAGACTGGTCTGCTGACAAGTGATCTGTGACTATAATCTAACAGATCATCCAGTATCATTTTCACAGATCAACCCGGGCTTCAGTAATGCGGCAGAGTCGCAGAGATAATAAAGCTATTATTAAAAGTGCGAGTCGGACGCGCGCGCGAATGTTTCCGTACAGAGCAAAAAATTACGTTTGTTGTATGTAAGCCCCCCTTAAATAATTGTTTTATTTTAAAATTATACATTTATTTTTGAAGTAACTATATAAATACATATTCTGTAAATATTTCAAGCGTCTTCCTGGAGTCGTTATCAATAACGAACAAAATCAAGCAAAAAGGTTTTTGTTGTTGAAACGGCAACAGAAATAACCTCGTTTATGAAAATTTCACCTATCTAACATTCACGGTTTATGAGATACAGCCTGGTGACAGACCGACAGACAGCGAAGTCTCAATAATAGGGTTCCAGTTTTACCCTTTGGGCACGAAACCCTAAAAATACCTTTTTTAAAAAATATTAAAGCTATATCAAATGAGTTGGTATATTTATATTGCGTAATAGTTCCACAAGAAATACTTAATTTATCAGCTTAATGTAAGGATTGGTTAAAACCGGCATTTTCGGTACCGCCCTTCTCAGATCTACTCAAATTCATAACTGTCTTACAGAATGAACTACCAAAGGTTGTTTTACAGTTGACAACACATCAGATAACTAAAGATATAGAGCCAGTCTTCTCTAGTTTATTGTTAAGTATAAAAGTTTATTGAGAATTTTGAGAATTTTTAGTAACTTAATGATCAGTTGTTTGTTTATTTTTATTTGCTAGTGATTTCATTGACGTGCTCGCTCGCTGTAAATTTTATTATGGTTTATTGCCATGTCCCCGTGTAAGTTCATTTATAAAGCCTTACAACTGAATTTTAAAACAGATATCCTCAATCGGTTAAGTATATTTGTATTCAAATAGAGACTCATGAAAATTTGTCTAGTCTTAAATGCAGTAAATTAAATTAATTGACTTTATTTGAAGATTCTTTAATTATTGAAAGCTAATATTGTACTTAAAGATTAGAAGTTGGATAATTTTGTAATTAACTTTTTTCTTAGGTATATTTAATGTCATTAAGAATATTCTCTGAAAGCAATTATTCATAATTATAAAAGGACAAAATTGTTTTGATTATAAAAGGAAAGAAAGGTAAAAGGAGATTAGAAACTCTCAAAATAAATGCCTCTAATATATTTTTTACATGAACAGGTTAAAGTATAAAAAGTTATATTAGATTAAAAAATCATTTTGTTGTTCTTTTTATATAGCAGAATACCTTATACAAAGAATGGTTATAATTATATTTCAATAGATTCAACTTAAAAATAAACCGAATTAAGGTTTTTGATTTGCAAATGACGTAGAAAGCTTTCTGTAGTTTAATTTAATTAGTCTGTGTTTGACAGAACAAAATAAATATCAAATAACTTCAATTTACCTAAGCAAAAAGATTAAATAGATTTAACAAAAAAGAAACGAGTTTTTACATTGTTTATAGCTATTATTCTCGGACTGGTCCGTGTTAATTTCATAATTTTACTCGATACGGCATTTATTTATTTTAGTATTTTTATGCACAAACGTATAAAGGCGGGCTTAATATCTGAGGTGCTTTCTGTCAGTCAATCTTAGGGTGATGTGGTGAACAATTACAAACAACATGACGACCAGATGTAATTCAATTAAACAAATTAATTAACATAGGCATACATATTGTTTACACGACTGCACAAAAAAGAAGTGTATCGTGTTTAGGGTTAATGTATGTATGTTTCTTTATTCCACCATAAATTTTTAAAGACTTAACGGGTATAAATGTATAGGATATCTTTAGAATTTATAATTATTTTTAATGTTCAATATGACGGAAACGTGATGCAATTTAAAAATATGAAAATAATATTACTTCAGTTATAATAGTATGGGTGTCAAATTACAGGTCAAAAATATATGAGTGGGTAGACCATGGTAGGCCTCACTAACGAATAAACAATTTTTCTTAGTTAAAGTTAAATTAAAGTAACTTATTATTAAGTAGCTAACGCTTTGTTTTATTGTATAACTTGAAAATTGTTTCTTTTTATTCTAGATATCATCACTGCTAATTTTTAATAATTATTTATAAAACTTTGCTCCAAGGAACTTACTTCTCCCCTTGAGATAATATATAATAAAGCTTTAACAACTGGTGTTTTCCCCACTCGCTGGAAAAAAGCTTCTATTATACCAATTTTGAAAGCTGATGATAGAAATTCATGTGCTAACTATAGGCCAATTAGTATTATTTCATGCTTAGCAAAAGTTTTTGAAGCTCTTGTATGCGCTCATCTCTACAAACATGTCAATAAATTTATATCGAGTAACCAACATGGATTTAAAAAAAGGTCCACGCTCAGTAACTGACTTGTATATAAAAATTATCTATGTAGTGTTTTCGCATCTGGGGGCCAAGTCGATGCTGTATATTTAGATTTCAGCAAAGCCTTTGACAAGGTTGATCACACCTTATTATGTCTCAAACTTGCCCACTACGGTATACATGGGAGTCTGTTAAGGTGGTTAGAATCATATCTAAGCAATGGGTCGCAGCTTGTTACTCTCAAGGGCTACTCCTCATACCCCATCTCGGTATTTTCTGGTCTTTCAAAAACTACAAACATCAGAGGTCCTAGGTTTGTAGTTTTTATAGATGATCTGATCGGTCGTTTAACTTGTCCGGCACTTCTATATGCTGATGATCTTAAGATATTTACTAATGTTACCGACCGGACTCAGTGCATGAATCTTGAAATTGTTACGCAGTGGTATCAATCCAATAATATGTATCTTAACCTGGATAAGTGTTGTGTCATTTCATTTACTCGGAGGAGGAATAGGTTAGACCAGTCGTATTACTAAAATAATATCATCTTAGCAAGAAAAACGAGTGTTAGGGAACTGGGTGTTATTTAGCAATTGTCTTTCCGTCCATGATTATGAGGATATCATAAAGAGGAGCGTCACTATAAAGCCTGACGTCGACTGTCAGGCTTTATAATGAGGTCTACAAAATCCTTTAAGAGTCCTTATAGCATTCTGTTTACTGTTCTCCTGTGTGGTCTCCTTATTACAAGGTTCACGTGGATAGTCTGGAGAGAGTTCAGGGGAGGTGCTTGATATATATTTCATGGAAGCATAACCTGGGTCGAACTCTGGTTAATTACTCTAAAAGGTTATCCAAGTTGATGTAATGTCCTTGGAGACCCGGCGTAGAAGATACGACCTACTTTACCTTGATAAGTTATTGTATGCATACATCGGTGCACCGGATCTCCTCGCATTAATAAGTATTAATACGAGACAGAAATCGCGCCACCCTAATATATTTGCAATGCAGGTATGCAAAAATAATACATCCTTTTACAGCCCTCTAGTTAGAATGTGTCGCACATTTAATGAGATTCCCCGTAGCAACAAAGACGCTGCAATCGACATCTTTGACGAAAATTCTCCAGATATAAAAAGATTATAACTGATTTCTTTAAAGACCAGTTATGTACACCTACGAAATAATCCCTTTTTATAAGTGATTCGATAGAATAAGTTAGTTTTTATTGCTGGGACTGTATAGACCGACATCGTTGATCATACTGTGTACACTAATTTTGGATTGTTGTCTAGACTAAGTTATCTAATATATTTGTCGAAGTCATGTATTGACTGTAATCTGCAAATGCACCTAATTTATATATATAAAAAAAATAATAAAGCAATTAATTTCAAAGCAATTTTGACGAACACAGTACCTACTTCAAATTGATATAACTTTTTTATTTATGAACCGATTGAAATAAAACTTAGACTAAATGTTAACGGATCAATACAATAGTGAAAACTGCATTAAAATCGGTTCAGCCGGTTTCTGAGATTAGCGTGCACAAACGCACAGACAAACAGACAAAATTTTTTTGTGTTCTGTTACGTTTATACCTAAATGCCTCTCATAACAGTTTTTTTCGTATATCTTCAATGTACAGACATCGATCTGTTACGTTTTTATTATAGTATAGATATGTTTATTTATTCAAAATCTCTTATTTTTTTGACATTTACAAACCTAATAAAAACTTACACTAAAACCTACAAATCAGCTTATTCTATTAACTACATGCAAATAGTAGCTTACGCGCTGTACTATCTACTGAGTGCCGTCCCATTGGTCGTTCGATTTTTGCAACAATAGAGATCGCCAGTGTGAGACTAACCATGACGCGAAGCGCACATCGTTCGCTCGCTCTATACCATCCCATGCGCCAATTGTTATTTAAACTATAGTTTTTCATTTCACACCTTCCAAAATTAGAATACTGGGTGGAATTATCACAGTACAACCACCCACAGGCGTTGTCTTTAGAAACACCGGTAGATTTTCCATAATTGGTTCCATCTATTGGTCAGGCCTATACCCCACGTTGATAAGCTAATGATGATGATATAAAAGCTAACAGATTTTTAATTAAGATTAGCTTAAGACTCCAGTATAGCAGGCCAGTGTGCACACACGCAGTAACCTCGGACCACGCGGTGAAGCCGCGGGTTACAGCTAGTTATTAAGAATACTCGGTGAGGTTACGCCTCCCGGACTTAAAAATTAAATTAATAACTTGAATCATTAACGCGGACACTTATCTATTATTCACACTTTACTATAAAAAATATTGTTATTCTTAGACGTAACTTTGTACCTTCACAATTGTATAGGTGAATGTCTATCACACAATAAGCAAAAATGTCTATTATCTCAGCACGCACGCTCCGGCCACTTTCGATTCATTAGAATCGAAAGCAAAATATTTATTGAATATAATAACTGTAGGTTTATTTCGAAGAGCGAATACCAACCAAGACTTTTATAGCCTAACTATTCGTGTAATTCGAAATAAGCTTTCCTTGCTACATACAATTATATATATTGAAATCGTAATTCATTACAATTTCAGTACATTGTTTATATAATAGTAGGTACATTTCTTATGTTTTCATTGTTACACATACTTTATAATTATATGCAATCGGGTCTTGTTCGTGCATTTTTTAAAACAATTAATTTACCTCGACGTTTCGGCTACGTTACAGCAGCCGTGGTCACGAGGAGACTGGAGAACTGGCGGGTGTCGTCTTCTGATTTTAGTTGAGGGTAATCCGGTAATAATGTTTTTAACTGATTTTCAGATGTACCCTCCACTTGATTTTATTATACGTAAAGGTGGCGACACACTGCACTTACGGTATCCGAGAATATTGTTCGTGGTTGTTTGCGATCGCGACACTTATACATTTTTATAACCGGATTCCACGTTGGTGAGAGTTTATATCCACTTTCCCGGTTGAAATTGTTGTGTTTTTTGATTTCAACCGCTTCACGAACAATCCTTGGATAGTAATGTCGTTCAGTGGAAAGGACATGAGGTGTATGTAACTCGATCCAGTGGTTTGATCCAGATGATAATAAGTGCTCTGCAATCGCGGACTTCTCCACTTGACGATTTTTGACCGCTGCTATGTGTTCTCTTACACGTTCGGCGATAGTCCGCTTCGTTTGTCCGATATATGAACTACCGCAGCTGCAGTCAATTTTATAAACGCCAGGTTTTTGGTAAGGAATACTATCCTTTGGTGATCGCAATTGGTGTGACATTTTTGATAAAGGAGTAAAAATGGTGTCTATAGAAAAATTTTTCCTCAAAATGGAACCGATTTTGTCCGTTACTCCCTTAACATAGCCTAAAAATGCCCGTTGCCTGGGAACCTTAGGTAGTCTTTCCTTACACCTTCGGATAGGGTATGACCTCCTTGCGCTGTATCCATTTTTCCTTAGCACGTCCTGTACATGGGACAACTCATCTGCTAAGAAGTCAGTATTACATAATGCGTTAGCCCTGTTAATAAGAGTTGTCTCCACAGAACGTAGGTGTTGAGGATGATGATGAGATGAAGCGTGGAGGTACTTGTCTGTGTGTGTTGGTTTCCTGTAGACAGTGTGTTTCAGGGACCCATCAGCTTGCGCCATGACTTTAACGTCCAGAAAGGGTAAGGTTTTGTCACTCTCTAACTCATAGGTGAACTTGAGATTCGGATGGATATTATTGACGTGTGTAAGGAACTGCTCAATCTCCGGTTTGTCGCCCTTCAGGATACAGAACACATCGTCTACATACCGTTTCCACATACGGATCCCATGTGACTGGTAATCTATCAATGACTCGACATGTTCCATCCATATATTGGCCAAAAGTGGCGCTACGGGGCTACCCATGGCGACACCATCAATTTGAAGGTAATGTTTGCCGCGATATAGAAGATAGCTGCCATCTAAACAGTTCCGTAATAGAACCATGTACCCTTCCGGTATATCGTTTTGTCTAAGTTTCATCCTAACAACCTCTAGACAGTCCTTAACTGGAACTTTGGTGAACAGCGACTCAACATCAAAACTCACCATTACGTCATCCGGATCCAGTTTTGTATCATCAAGGATCTGTAGAAAATGACGCGAGTCCTTCACAAAGGATGTTGTAGTGCCCACAAGGGGTTGCAGTACGGAAGCAACGTGTTTTGCCAAATAATAAGTAGGTGAGTCAATCTGACTCACAATCGGTCTCAGTGGAACGCTGGCCTTATGCACTTTCGGCAATCCGTATAATTTTGGTGGTTGTACTATCTTCGGTTTGTATAGGTTCTCAAAGATGTCCTCGGTGAAAAGGTGTTTATAATCCCTGATAACAGCACGTATTCTCCTTGTAACTCTCGCAGTTGGATCGTACGATACCGGCTTATATATGTTATCATCTTGCAACAGAGCAAGTATTTTGGAGTCGTAATCGCTAGTATTTATCACGACGGTAGCGTTGCCTTTGTCGGCCTTGAGAACGAGAAGGTCCTTATTAGTTCTCAAGTTCTTAAGAGCTCTACGCTCTTCGCTCGTGACGTTGCTCTTAGGTACTTTGGATTTACGTAACACGATAGCGACATCTTGCCTCAAAGCGTCGGCATCATCAGTTGGTACCTTATTACGAACTATTGTCTCCTCTATACTGCTGATGATATGTTCATACGGTATCCTCTTCGGGGTAGTAGCAAAATTCAGTCCCTTTGCTAAAACACTGCGAGTGGCACCGTCAAGTGTAGTATCAGATAAGTTGATGACGTCATCAACTGACTCCCCAGTGATCCTTGATCTTCCACTACGAAACAGCAATTTTTCGAATTTACGTTCATGCTTTTGCGTGGATAACTCGAAAATTCTGCTTGCTTGCTGATACGTTACGCGATCACATAACTCAAAATCACTGTACGATAGCTCGGACACACACTCACTATGCACTTTATAAAGGGCACGCTGTACACTGTCCAACTCACGATGACCGTTACGTATCAGTTGTTTAAGAAGACGAACACTCGCGCTCCGTAGAATGTCACTGGAATGTGCTATGTGTACACGCGGCTTAATACGAACGCACGTAGGTATCAAACCGTTATCACGACATTTTGTTAGAAAAATTGATGAAGTCTCTAACCTCACTTTTTTCTTCCGTAACGATTCTAGATGGCGCACTTTGTTTGCAATTTCCGGCCCGTATCGGTTTGCTAATAATATTTTTAAACTCACACGATTTGTATACATTATAATTATATGCAATCGGGTCTTGTTCGTGCATTTTTTAAAACAATTAATTTACCTCGACGTTTCGGCTACGTTACAGCAGCCGTGGTCACGAGGAGACTGGAGAACTGGCGGGTATCGTCTTCTGATTTTAGTTGAGGGTAATCCGGTAATAATGTTTTTAACTGATTTTCAGATGTACCCTCCACTTGATTTTATTATACGTAAAGGTGGCGACACACTGCACTTACGGTATCCGAGAATATTGTTCGTGGTTGTTTGCGATCGCGACACTTATACATTTTTATAACCGGATTCCACGTTGGTGAGAGTTTATATCCACTTTCCCGGTTGAAATTGTTGTGTTTTTTGATTTCAACCGCTTTTTTTCAATTAATTGTTTTAAAAAATGCACGAACAAGACCCGATTGCATATAATTATAATGTATACAAATCGTGTGAGTTTAAAAATATTATTAGCAAACCGATACGGGCCGGAAATTGCAAACAAAGTGCGCCATCTAGAATCGTTACGGAAGAAAAAAGTGAGGTTAGAGACTTCATCAATTTTTCTAACAAAATGTCGTGATAACGGTTTGATACCTACGTGCGTTCGTATTAAGCCGCGTGTACACATAGCACATTCCAGTGACATTCTACGGAGCGCGAGTGTTCGTCTTCTTAAACAACTGATACGTAACGGTCATCGTGAGTTGGACAGTGTACAGCGTGCCCTTTATAAAGTGCATAGTGAGTGTGTGTCCGAGCTATCGTACAGTGATTTTGAGTTATGTGATCGCGTAACGTATCAGCAAGCAAGCAGAATTTTCGAGTTATCCACGCAAAAGCATGAACGTAAATTCGAAAAATTGCTGTTTCGTAGTGGAAGATCAAGGATCACTGGGGAGTCAGTTGATGACGTCATCAACTTATCTGATACTACACTTGACGGTGCCACTCGCAGTGTTTTAGCAAAGGGACTGAATTTTGCTACTACCCCGAAGAGGATACCGTATGAACATATCATCAGCAGTATAGAGGAGACAATAGTTCGTAATAAGGTACCAACTGATGATGCCGACGCTTTGAGGCAAGATGTCGCTATCGTGTTACGTAAATCCAAAGTACCTAAGAGCAACGTCACGAGCGAAGAGCGTAGAGCTCTTAAGAACTTGAGAACTAATAAGGACCTTCTCGTTCTCAAGGCCGACAAAGGCAACGCTACCGTCGTGATAAATACTAGCGATTACGACTCCAAAATACTTGCTCTGTTGCAAGATGATAACATATATAAGCCGGTATCGTACGATCCAACTGCGAGAGTTACAAGGAGAATACGTGCTGTTATCAGGGATTATAAACACCTTTTCACCGAGGACATCTTTGAGAACCTATACAAACCGAAGATAGTACAACCACCAAAATTATACGGATTGCCGAAAGTGCATAAGGCCAGCGTTCCACTGAGACCGATTGTGAGTCAGATTGACTCACCTACTTATTATTTGGCAAAACACGTTGCTTCCGTACTGCAACCCCTTGTGGGCACTACAACATCCTTTGTGAAGGACTCGCGTCATTTTCTACAGATCCTTGATGATACAAAACTGGATCCGGATGACGTAATGGTGAGTTTTGATGTTGAGTCGCTGTTCACCAAAGTTCCAGTTAAGGACTGTCTAGAGGTTGTTAGGATGAAACTTAGACAAAACGATATACCGGAAGGGTACATGGTTCTATTACGGAACTGTTTAGATGGCAGCTATCTTCTATATCGCGGCAAACATTACCTTCAAATTGATGGTGTCGCCATGGGTAGCCCCGTAGCGCCACTTTTGGCCAATATATGGATGGAACATGTCGAGTCATTGATAGATTACCAGTCACATGGGATCCGTATGTGGAAACGGTATGTAGACGATGTGTTCTGTATCCTGAAGGGCGACAAACCGGAGATTGAGCAGTTCCTTACACACGTCAATAATATCCATCCGAATCTCAAGTTCACCTATGAGTTAGAGAGTGACAAAACCTTACCCTTTCTGGACGTTAAAGTCATGGCGCAAGCTGATGGGTCCCTGAAACACACTGTCTACAGGAAACCAACACACACAGACAAGTACCTCCACGCTTCATCTCATCATCATCCTCAACACCTACGTTCTGTGGAGACAACTCTTATTAACAGGGCTAACGCATTATGTAATACTGACTTCTTAGCAGATGAGTTGTCCCATGTACAGGACGTGCTAAGGAAAAATGGATACAGCGCAAGGAGGTCATACCCTATCCGAAGGTGTAAGGAAAGACTACCTAAGGTTCCCAGGCAACGGGCATTTTTAGGCTATGTTAAGGGAGTAACGGACAAAATCGGTTCCATTTTGAGGAAAAATTTTTCTATAGACACCATTTTTACTCCTTTATCAAAAATGTCACACCAATTGCGATCACCAAAGGATAGTATTCCTTACCAAAAACCTGGCGTTTATAAAATTGACTGCAGCTGCGGTAGTTCATATATCGGACAAACGAAGCGGACTATCGCCGAACGTGTAAGAGAACACATAGCAGCGGTCAAAAATCGTCAAGTGGAGAAGTCCGCGATTGCAGAGCACTTATTATCATCTGGATCAAACCACTGGATCGAGTTACATACACCTCATGTCCTTTCCACTGAACGACATTACTATCCAAGGATTGTTCGTGAAGCGGTTGAAATCAAAAAACACAACAATTTCAACCGGGAAAGTGGATATAAACTCTCACCAACGTGGAATCCGGTTATAAAAATGTATAAGTGTCGCGATCGCAAACAACCACGAACAATATTCTCGGATACCGTAAGTGCAGTGTGTCGCCACCTTTACGTATAATAAAATCAAGTGGAGGGTACATCTGAAAATCAGTTAAAAACATTATTACCGGATTACCCTCAACTAAAATCAGAAGACGACACCCGCCAGTTCTCCAGTCTCCTCGTGACCACGGCTGCTGTAACGTAGCCGAAACGTCGAGGTAAATTAATTGTTTTAAAAAATGCACGAACAAGACCCGATTGCATATAATTATAATGTATACAAATCGTGTGAGTTTAAAAATATTATATACACATACTTTGTTCATATGTCTGCTCAATCCTTAAAGAAAAATGTGTCGGACTGTAGGTCTGTTGAATTTAATAAAGATAAACTGTGGATAAACTCAATATCTTAAAGAACATATTACCAACTTCGTATAATACCATTAGTTTGTAAGGCAATCTATCCGTGTTAAAGATGAATCCTTATCCCGGACCTAAAAGCCGTTAATGATAAACGATGTCCTTTGCCTCCAATATAGTGCGCTACCAGCTTATCTATTCGGAGGGACAAAATTGGAACTAAACGCCATAATAGACATCTGTCATGTACCTATTGATCAAATTAAGTAAAAAGAACTGGCTGAAAATGATAGACTGCTTTTGTATTAATATTAGTTTTGGTTAATCAGATTACATATCTGATAGCATAAGATAGTATTGTAGGTGTAAGAGTACTGATATTACATATATTACCTCAAATAAAACTCTGAGACTAAATAAAACGTTCAATTGATGTCCAATTACTTTTTCAAACACACTAGCCGCAATTATTATCGCTAGCGGAACACTTTACTTACATGTGTACAATTCAACCATCTATAGTCAAACGCCCGATCTAAAAAGGCTTTCCCAGTATAAGTCAAGTGTCTACCTCCACTTTTTACAAAATCTGTGTTGCCATGCCAGTAATCAGAATCATAGCTATCTATTACGAGTACTTTAATCCTCATTAGCTAATTTAATTCCCATTATTTAAACAATCTTATTTCATTGATTTACATTATTATTATAAAGTTGAAAGATTTGATTGTTTGTTTGTTAGCCTAAACTCCAAAACTACTGGACCGATTTCAAAAATTCTTTCAGATACGGTAAGCTACATAATAGTAGGATAACACTGGCTATAATTTAAGCTGGCGAAGTCGCGGGAAAATGTCAAAAGTAAACCCTACATAAGCAGACATAAGAATAAAGAATGAAAGTTAGACTATAGTCAAGTATTCGAACGCAGCAACGGATTCATAGTTGAACAAACACTCTCTGCAAAGAATGCAACTTCCTTATTGGTAATAGATGCAAGCTTTCGAAATTCACTATAAAAATTATCTACAAATTATAAATCATGAAAAGAGCTATGGATTATGCATTGCGTGGTGTAGTGGAAATAATTGAGAAAATTGTAGATCACAATAAGAAAATGGTAAAAGGACCAGAATGGTCGCTGAAGGAAGATAAAAATATAGGCAAACCTTTTCTTATAATTTGCTCGCTCGGGGCAAATAACTATATCGCTTATCTAAATTTCTAAAGCTGATAAGTAAAATTACAGACTAGGCCACTGCCATAACGGTTATTGTTGAAATAATCTTAAACGTCAAAATGGTATTATTTATATTTTAGCTTTTTCCAAAAACTATAAATAGTGTGATGTATTTTCGTTTATTACAAAATGATGCGAAAAGCTCGGTGGCTTATTGGATAATTGCCGAGGCCCACGATCGTTGTTGTTAAGCAACTTTCGCAAAGGTCGGTCAAGGGATGGATGACCAAAAAAAAGCTTCGTGCTTCGTAAAGCACGTTAAGTCGTCGGTCCCAGCTGCATTTGCAGTCGTTAATACATCCGCACTGAGTCAGCGTGGAGGGTCATGGCCTAACCATAACCATCCATAAGGAAGGCCTGAACCTCTGCAGTGGGGAGTGCTGATTATGTTAAAGCGAGGACTAATTAACACCAGATCGACCTGGTACTTGAGTTATCCTCGTTTCCTCTTCTGTTATTGTCAATTTATTTTAAGCGACCAATGATTTAAATCTAGAACTAAATTTGGTCCTCGTTTTAAGACGATTTTATTTCCAGAATGGTGAATATATGTCAATAATTATGACTTAATCTAATAATAGTTCCTTTAAGGAATGAAATGCCACTAAGACTTTTGTCATGCAGGAAACTAATTAGACCACAATAGTACGTGGAAACCACAAAAGTGCTGAATGCAGAAATTACTGGATTATTAACGTACGGTAGACTTAATAAAGTCTATTTATATTTATTATTATGTATTGCCGTGTGGATATTATAATCATTGTCAGTTTTGCATTGAAACATTTATAAACAAAACGTACGATAACTAATTAAATTATACTTTATATCTTTGCATGTGTATACGTATGCACCATTTAAATTACCTTTGGATTTCAAAATGTACATAATTAGTTTTTTTATTATTATAATTCAGGAACAATAGTTACAACAAGATATATATGAGCAAAATAAACATAACAACATATAAACCTGTACTTAATTTAACATAACGGATTCGGTAAACGAAACATATTTAATGCACTTAACATGCACTATGTTTAAACAAATGAGAAGAACATTTAGGCATTTCGTTTATATTTTTTGAAAGGCGTGTCGATTGTACTGCGCTCTAAAATGTAAACTGAATTATCCTATAAACACAGGCGGGTTGCCCACAGAAACAATGTATATTTTCCATATTTGATTCCATCTATTGGGCAGACCCATGCCCCAGCAGTGAGGACGCTGGTGAGCTAATGATGATGATATAAAATTGGATGCTCACAAGCATAATTTTAATTAAGGTTAGCGGAAGACTCCAGTGTAGCAGGTCAGTGTGCACACACTACCCTAGGACCACGTGAGCGAAGCCGCGGGCTACAGTTAGTATTGTTATATTTTAAGAGATATTCCCAAAAGTTTTAATGGATAAAAAGGTGGACATATGTTATAAAGTTTCCGATACTTGATTTTGAAGTGCGGAATCCTGAAAAGAGTTTAAATTAAGTTTATTTGTTTGAATTTAAAGAAACAAGATAATTCCTCTAAGTCATAAAAAAAATAGTGTTGTACGTGAATTCTATATAACTCAGTTCCACATAATACAATAGCCATGTAACCACTAACTTTTACTCATGTCTTTGTCTGTGTTAATTTAATAACAAACGTAGGAAATTAGTTAGTAGTATTACTGTTAAGTATAAAAGTTCATTTATTTAAATACATATGGCTCGAGTACAAAACGTGACTCAGAACTATTAAACTTACTATGATTCTTTGATCCATACTAATATTATGGGGTGTCTGGTATGAATCGCTAACTCAGTAATAAGGTCATATTTTGCATGTATATTTATATTTCTTTTTCTGAGTAGCTCGGTGGCGTAATGGATAACCGCCGCGCCCCGTGATCGTTGTCGTTAAGCAACTTTCGAGAGGGTCGGTCACGGGATGGGTGACCAAAAAATTATTATCTCAAGCTACTCCGTGCTTCGGAAGGCACGTTAAGCCGTTGGTCCCTTGGTCCCGGCTGCATTTGCAGTCGTTAATACCCTCCAATCCACATTGGGCCAGCGTGGAGGGTCATGGCCCATCCTCCTTAACCATCCACAAGAAAGGCCTGAGCCCCTGCAGTGGGGACGTAAAAGGGCTGAAGATGATGATGATGATTTATATTTCTACTTTTATGTGTTTATTTTAGTGCAATAAAATGTAAAATTTGTTTTGTCTACGGCGTTCTAATTAGAAACTACAGCTATATCAAGCGCAGGTGACATAAGTTATAATTAACGCAGACAAAGTCGCGGGAAACCAGGTACTTGGATAATACATTTATATTTTAGATAAGGTATACCTATAATCTTGCTCTAAAGTTCGTCCTGACAAAATCTAAATTCTATTATATCTGTCTATTAAAGTAATCTGTTTTCTTCTTTAAAGAAATATCGTAGACAACTTTGGACATCAAAACAAAAGTCAATTACAAAGGTCCTGTATAAATTCAGTCATAATACAATTATGCAAAAACATCTCGAGGGTTTTAAATTTTCCAACACCAGGGGAGTGAAACGTTTAGCTTTTAGAAGTAACTTTTTTTCCAACATTTTTATATTTATATCCGGCTGGATTTAAGTGGAGGCCCGTGGTTACTTGGTTTTAAGTATATATCATATATTATTATCTTGTTTGACTTATAATCATTTGTAGCATGAAGATTTGAGGTACCTTATACAAAATATAAAGAATTATAAGAGTGGAAGTTGACTATTGTAAAAAATAATTATTATTTTATGTTATTATCATGACGAGATATAAATATAGTTAAGTTATTAAGTGATATAGAAATTAAATTAACTCGGTGTTAGTATCATACAAGTGAAATGATTCTAATATTGATAAAACTTATATGAACGATCATTGGTACATTTCCAGGACGCTAAATATTAATTCAGACAACATGAAAGCATTTCTGTTATAAGCTATCCACATCGGGTGTATATTTTATATGTAAGTACTTCTTTGATACAGGTTTAATGAATAAAAATATATTACAATATTAAAAATTTCACAACTGAACGTCTTAAAAATTACAACTACTTATCAAATTGCTAGAGATAGGTAGAAATATTCTGTAATGAATTAAGAATAAAAGTTGTATTCACTCTCCCCTCATTAGGTAAGACTCCACTCAATTAGTTTAATGGGAACAACTACAGCACGTTTTTTCTTTCTCCGAAACTAAGAACTTGGGAGTACTTTTTCGTATGGTCATGTCAAGAGAGGGTGCGGGAGCGGGTGCGATCAGTAATCGCGTGCAGGAACGCACGCGATTACTGCCGCACTGACCTTGCACAAATTTCATTTGAGCATTGTAGTATCAAGTATTTGTAAATATATAATTTGGTTGCATAAATATTCAAAAGTAAATTGTTACTTTTAATTTCAAAACAATTTCTTTTAGGGCATTTCGTTGTTTCAATAACTAAAGGTATACTTTAACCAAAATTTACCAAACTCGTTGATTAAAACATTATTAATATTAACTTATAGGCTTTAAACATATAACTATAAACAATATCTAACATCAATCAGAAATAATCAAATTCTACCTTTTGATAAACCAAACATTAGCTTACCGCTCCAAGGCTGTCCAAGGACTAACAAAGTCGCATCGCTCGTCGCGTCCGTTTGATCACTATTGATAGCAAAATAATATTCCGTTGTTTTAGATCGCCACTTCGTATCCGCTCCCGCCTATAAATCTGGCCAAGCACAGAGTATCACGCACGTTAATTAAAAGTTGTTTTTTTTTTTTTTGCGAATTGTAATTAACTCTCATTAATTCGGCTGTATGTTGTATATATCTTTACGAGATATTTAGTAGAGAAGGTATTTTTATAAACAACACACAAACAGAGATTTTTTAAAAGAATTTCTTTCTCATTATGCCACCAATTATTTATTTCCACGGTTAATTAATGTCTTCAAGATATTTTAAGCCCTAATTAGTGATTTTTAGGGTTCGATACGCAATGTGTAAAAACCAGACCAAATGACTAAGACTCTGCGTTCGTTAATCAGTCTGTCACCAGGCTTATATCATGAACCGTGATAGCTATACAGTTAAGTTTTTCATAGATGATGTATTACTTTTATAAAAACATGAATAAAAACATTAAAAACTAAATAAAATTAACGTTTAAGGGGAATGTGACATAAGATTTTTTTGCGTTTTTTATAGATAATGGTAAGTCCGTTTCTCACTTTTATGCTAAATAGTATCAATAACCAGCTGTTATCTGCAACTTCGCACGCGTAAAATACTTCGTACGCCTTTGTAAACCCCGTAGGTGAATTTTTTTTTTAATCGGTCCCGTAGTTGCGGAGACTATTCGATGTAAACAAACAAACAATCAAATCCGTCTTTATAATATTAGTATAGACAACATCATTATGTAAGGTTTATAATGATACTCTTATACATTTATATACGTTAAGTTTAAAGTTACAGTGAACTAAAGAAAATCACATACATACCTACAAACATTAACTTTAAATACAATACACTCCTTTTTTGGGCAGTCGTGTAAAAATCGTATACATTTCTTATATCATATATTTTAACTATATATTTATATATATGTATATGTATATGTATATGTATATGTATATGTATATGTATATGTATACGTATACGTATACGTATATGTATATGTATATGTATATGTATATGTATATGTATATGTATATGTATATGTATATGTATATATATATGTATATGTATATGTGTTCGGGTGGTGGAGTGGGTAGGGCGTTTAGTTAGTTATGGCGCTGCGGTGCTGCCCAGTGATGGTGTAGCAGTTTATTTTTTTATTACTCTATGATATATAAAAGAAACGGTTCGAGGAGCTCACGAACTTAGATGTCTAAGGATATGTATTATGAGTGTGTGTGTGTGTACGAGTGTCAAGGTTATGTTGATTTAAAATTATAAATCATAATCCCAGTCCTATAAACAATGTTAAGCTGTGTTAAGAGCATACAATTGGTTTAATTCAGGAATACCTGTAATTAGCTTTACTCTTTTTTATATTAAGTCTTAACCATTCTAATTTTGTAAAAGCCGTTGGTTTTCTTACATTAAATAAAAAAAATGGGATAGAGACAAAGTGGATATAATAAGCGTTTGTGATTAAGAATATTAAATTATTACTCTTATTTATTTTAACTAACAGAATGCTCTTATAAAGATTATTTTTGTATATACTAAGTATGTGTCCATTAGTAATAATTAAGTATGTATATTTATGTAATGTGTACTTTAGACATCATAGACAATTTATTAAGATTTTTTTTATTTAGGCTGTAACGGTTGCTTGGAAGAAATTGATTCATAGCGATAAGGCAGCTTATTGTAATTTCTGTTCTTTGTGTTATTCTTATCATTATTTTTAACGAGTACAAAAACCCTTTCGAACCGCTTCAATTAGAAAATTATAACTATACTAAGGTACACACCGATAAATTGATCGAATAAAATCTAAAAAAACTTATTTTATTAGTGCAAATTTGAAATAAATTATTTTTTCTTTTATCACATGGTGTCATTGGATAGGTCGTTTAAAACTGTACATTGAAGATATATGAAAATAACTGTTATGAGGGACATTTATAAGCGTAATAGAACACAAAACAATGATTTTTAATTTTTTAGTCTGTTTGTCGGTTTGTCTGTTTGTCTGTTTGTCTGTTTGTCTGTGCGTTTGTGCACGATAATCTCAGAAACGGCTGAACAGATTTAAATGCAATTTTCACCATTATATTTGGTATTCTTCCGTTAACATTTAGTGTAAGATTTATTTCAATCGGTTCACAAATAAAAAAGTTATGTCAATTAAAAGTGACGCTTATCCGTAGCGCCACCCAGCTACGAATTAATATTGTCTATAAAATGATAATTTGTATGATGAAAAATAAAAAAAATGATTCCAAAATTTTTAAACTCCAAAGAAAGTTGACCTCATTTATAAATGGCCAATGATATTAAATAGGGTTCAGGTTATAACGGACGTATGGTATACGATCACGCGAGTAGGAGAACAAGCGAAAAGCGCCTTCCGATGATGCAATTAAGCATCGAGTAGCTTACAGTGAACGCATATTTTTATCAGATTAGGTTCACGTCGTCGTCTGGGCCAGCGGAGGTGGTTGGCAGCCCCCGCATTGCACGGTTTCGTCTGTCTGGGAGAGGCACTCGATTTACCCGAGCCTCTCCAATTTTCCATCTGCAAGGGGACCAATGTCAAGTCCAATACTTGAGTGTTCTGGTGACGCGGCCATAGCTCGCAGGGTTTCGTCTCCCATGAGACGGTATCATCATCATCAGCCCTTTTACGTTCCCACTGCAGGGCCTCAGGCCTTCCTTATGGATGGTTAAGGAGGATGGGCCATGACCCTCCACGCTGGCCCAATGCGGATAGGAGGATATTAACGACTGCAAATGCAGCCGGGACCAACGGCTTAACGTGCCTTCCGAAGCACGGAGTAGCTCGAGATAATAATTTTTTGGTCACCCATCCCGTGACCGACCCTTGCGAAAGTTGCTTAACGACAACGATCGCGGGCCGCGGCGCTTATCCACTACACCACCGAGGGCAGTTCACTATCGGGTTCACGGAGGAGAATCCTACTCACCCCCTGTTGCTTGCTCCGTAGCAGAGACAATGTCGGAAGCTTTTCCACGACGTTAAAAAAGTTAGATTCACGTCAACTAAAGTTAAGAAGGTAAAGACAACTCGATTGATTTTTTTTTCTTCTCTTATTACAATTTTTTTATGTTATAATAATACTAGTTTTGATTTTTTTAACATACAAATTTGCTGTAGATACGTACTTCAAAGTTGGTATTTTCAGTCTTCGCCGGAAACAATTGTTTATTCATTTGTCACAACACATATAATATTACGCGAGTCTGAGGATCGATTCAGAGTAGCTCGGTGGCGTAGTGAATAAACGCCATGGCTCGCGATTGTTGTTGTTAAGCAACTTTCACAAAGGTCGGTCACAGGATGGGTGACCAAAAAAATATTATCTCAAGCAACTCCAAGCTTTGTAAGGCACGTAAAGCGATTAGTCCTGGTTGTATTTGTTGTCGATGATATCCTCCAATTCGCATTGGGCCAGCATGGAAGGTCGTGGCCCATCCTCCTTAATCCAAAAGGCTCTTGCTGTTGGTGACGTAAAAGGGCTGATGATGATGATGAGGGCCGTTCAAATCTGACGGAAGCTCAGTTAAGCACCTCTCGGCAGTACGTGTTAGTAGACGATTTCCTTCGAGTGGAAAGTCAAAATTAAAATATGTATATATTTTTTATATCATTAATAAATAAAACTCAACGTATCTTCCGTCAGACATGTACCGACCGACTTTTATTGACAAAGAAAGAGATTGGACGGAAAGCCTTCGGTCTAGGGAAACACCTGAATAACGCGGAGCGTATTCAACTACCCATCGAGAGGTTCATGCACTATAAAGTTGAATCTGAAGCATTTACCGTCAGGGACAATCTATTGAGCTCTCGGAGAACTCATGCAACAAGCGTTTGATCTCAGGAAACTTCTGAAGATCGCATAGCACGTCTAACTGCTAACCGTAAAATACATGCATTATTGTTATGAGTATGAAACTTCCTTTGATAGAGAAATGCGCTTGGTCTTTGAAAGAGCTCGCAGTTTACACAATAGAGATCGAGAAAGTAGTTTCGATTATCGCCAATCCGTGTTGGCTTCATACTCCACAGGCGTACCGCACATAAGTTTTCACAAGGTATAATGAACTAGCTGTTTTTCCGCAACTTTGCCGCAAAATTCTAGCCTATGACATCCGTGATGTAGCTTCCCGTAGGGAGAATCGCTCTGAAACTATCGGTCCAGTAGTTTTGGGGCAAATTAGATGCAAATAAACAAACAACCAAATTTTTCCTCTTTATAATATAAGTATATCTTAGGTATAAGAGGTCCGATGGCGTAGTGGGTTAGCGCATTCGGTTTAAATTACAGTGAAATAAACAAGGACATACTTGAATACTTATTTTACATAACTATACTCCATTCACTATAACATTAGAAAAAAGAGGGTCACAGAAGCAGCAGTACAGAACATTTTATTTTCAAGATAAATTTAAAAAATCTATATTAGTTTTGTTGAAACTTTGAACGTTAGGTAGTCTGAAAGAGCTGGGCAATTTTCCATTTTTTATGATACCTCGGGGTTGAGATGAGGCCAGCATTTTATAAATTCATCTTTTAGTCCCAAGCCAACATGGAACTAAAACTGAAACTATCTGTGTGTTTTGATAAATTCTAATTGTAAGTGTAATAAGTTAGACTATTGATGAAGACATTGGAAAAACTCCCTGAAATGTCAAAGTTTGAGGGTAGGTATGGGGGCTTAGAGCGTAATTTTTGTAGGCCACTCGGGCCTGTACCGGCATCGTCCATATTTACCAAAACTTAACAACAAAAATAAAACAATAACATCACGGAAAACGGCTAAACAACAAGAAAGGCAGTAGCATTCACAATGGATGACAATCCCAGATTACGATTTTAACAATTATGAATAAATAATAGTCTGACAAAATTAAAAAGCTGTACTACCGAAACGCTTGAAGGGGTTAGGCAACGTTTTAAATTTGGTAGAGTTATAGTGACATGAGAATCGTGCCGAAACTATCCAACCCTGCTTCTTTAGGTTCTTTACGATGGACACTTTTTATTGTAATACTTATTAAATCATTTAAGTTAGTCATATACTCATAAATCTGTTTAATAGTTAGCTTAAATGACAACAGTTAAGTATAGCAGCAGATATTTAAGTGAATATGTAGCAGATTAGCCGTCAGTCTTAAAAGTAACATGATTATTGATATTTTGTCACAAAGTATACCATAAAAAGAACCTTATTTCACTTCTGTCTAATGCTATAATGAATGGAGTATAAGTACAAACGACAAACTCATTGCTAGCCAGCGATTTCTTACAGGCAACCTAGCATTACATGGAAAATAGAACAATAAATAGCCGATTGTGCATACAACTAGACAAATAATAATAATTTAAAAATATCAAAAATAAAAGAAGGACAGTTTCAAGGTACGAATAAAATTCTCAGACACAAACGACAACCAGAGCGCGAGAAACGAGAAAAAAGAAAAAAATATTACATTCGTAAGGACAGGATGGGTGACCAAAACATTATTATCTTGAGCACTGTGCACAGCACTGACACAATGCACGTTAAGCCGTTAGTCCTGGCTGCATCAGCAAACCACCCACCGATCCGCATTAAGCACAGTGGGTTATGGCCCATTGATCTTATTCGATTCGACTCTATTCATAGGAATAAAAGAATTTACCAAAATACTTCCAACGCAGACGAAGTTGAGGGCACAGCTAGTATAAAATATATATAAATCAACTCAAAATGATACACTTGTCAAAACGAACTCAAAATGATAACAATGACACTTGTTATCATTTTGAGTTCGTTCTACAAATACTATACGTATTATAAAAATAATCTTTGATAATTTCATTTTGCATGTGTTGTAGTTTTTCATATTGACTTTTTAGAGAATTACTACGGCAACGACTAGTTAAGGTGTGATATTTGATTGAAGACTCATACAAATTGTACATCTGCCTCTTAAATTGAGTCGTTAAAATTATATTTATACGAAACGCATTCCAAGTCCAAGTGCTTATTTAAAAACCCTCTAAGAGATACTTCAGAAAAAAAATTAACCGGGCACTAAATGGTTTAACTACTGCCGTTTATAATCCTCATAATAGTACGTATCTTGACCTTTTATGTTCATACAAGTTAACTGTCCTGACTTCGCATGTGTGTTGTCGAGTTTTATTTAATAAATGAAAGCAAGAATAAATAAAATATTTTATTTTATTTATACTTGCTTTCATTTTAAAATATTTTATTTTATTTATTATAAAAATTATATTGTAGTACAAGATTTCGATATCACAGTCTAGTACATATAGTAAGTAAGAAACTAATGTGTATGTATCCAGTAAGTGTTTGACTTTGTAGCTCAGTGGACTAAGTATTTAAGAAAATAATTTTATCAACAAACATTATAATTCTTCACCAGGTATACATAAAAACTATTCCCGCTCAAAACTACTGAAAATCCTGTATTTCGTTTCTGAATTCATCGCCTTCAGACAGACATATTTACAGACAAATACGAGGACTATATATCTCATATGTAAGTATCACATTACATTTTAGTGAGCTGCTTCGATGTAAAAAGATCTTTTACTAACATTGTAAATATAAACAGACAAGGAAAATGGTGGTTCTTTTCGCTTTCTATTACGCGAATTGTACGTCAATTAATTAAGGGAAGGCCGGTGATCAAAAGACTCAGTTAATGTGACGGTCTACTACTATTCTAGAACTACTTGGCAATATTAAACAAAAGAGCGCAGGGCTTTCATAATCATTTGCTCTTTTTCGACGTGAATTTCCTTATTTTATTTGTAGTTTTTTTTCTTTGGAATACTTTTAGAATAAAGGTCGAAATATCATTCATTAGCGATGAATGATTTATTGATATATTATGTCGACTTAATGTGATAAATACGTCAAGTCTAAGCTTTATATTCTTAAATCAGCATTCATATTGAATGCTAGCTCTTTCGTCGTTAATCGTCCAGAAAATTCCATCCATCAGGGAATTTTATGTGTTACTTATTTGAAGTACACATACTATGTAAATTGTTTATCACAAATAAAACTATTTTGTTTGTATGTTTAACTAGTCATACATTCTATCGGTTTTTGTTTTAATATAGTTGTATCATAATTTAAAGTACGTAGATTATTTCCCTTTGTTAAGATTCTTTATTGAATTGGCATTGGCAGCGTATTATATGCGAAATTTAAGCATTTTATTGTCTTCTAATCAACTTGTTACCTGTCTATATTGCTGCTCTGTTAATTTTTACTCCATTAACTCCTCGATAGACACGGCATTTAATGAATAAATAATAAAATATAAATTTTAAGTGACAGTTAACGTTATTTAAAATAGGAACGTGATAATACGATATGTATCCAAAGTATTATATCTATATCCCAACATTAATATATGGCAATGAGAGTTGGGTATTCCAGAAAGAGCATGTAAGTAGAATAAATACAGTCGAGATGCATTCGTTACGTAAAATTTGTGGAGTAACTCTCGCTTTCGGAATGAAGAGAGAAGAGAGTGGACTTGAAAGATAGGGTCGGTGTAAAAATCAACAGAAACATCCTCTGTTGGCTTGGACATTTAAAAAAAAATTACGAAGAAGAACAAAACTGATATACAACGCGAAAGTTGGAGGATGTAGAAGCCGAGGAAGGCAATGATACACCTTTCACTATCAAATCTATCACTCTTAGAAGGTGATATCAGAAGCCATAAAAACTGGCGAGTATACATGAAAAAAGTAATGGAAGTGGATAAGGTGAAAGATATAATACCGTAATATGAGAAGACCGTACATTGTGGTGTTTGGTCCTCTCTGCCTACCGCCAAGGGGACACGGCGTAAAAATATAAATAGATAGATGAACAAGTTGATAAAACAATGACGCTAATAGCGACGAATGCTAATGAGTAAGATAATATTAATAGGCTATTCCATTTTATCATTAACTGATATTCGAATTGTCGCAATTATAATACCTAACAATTGATTAATTATTGGACTACAATTATCTGTTCCACCGCAGCATACTCACTTTAAATTCTTGATGGTGCAATACAATACATACAAAGGCACCCAGTATCTCCTTTTGCTTTAAATAATCTGTAGTATAGAATAGAACTCTCTTTATTGTTAACACAAAAATTTGTTACAATTATTGGCCTTATATATACAAAAAATCAATGTAGATGGGTTTTTATTTTTACATTGAAACAGTAGATGATCATCATTATAATATTCTCTACCTTTAGGATTGCAGTTACATACGCCCATTGATTTTCTTGCTTCTATTTTTTAAACTCTTGTTTGTGCTTATTGATTTAAGCTAATATTTACATTAAAAATAGGTTATTATAAATGTTTTATTTTTTAGAACTATGAGTCTTGCATTTGTCTTCTTTTTAGAAAAAAAGACGTTTCATCAGGTCGTAGGTTTGTTTGAAAGATTAAATATTCTTTCAATATTAAATAATTTTCATCGACTGTACACCAATCATCCATCAACCTAAGTTAGCTTAAGTTATTATTTATAGTATAGTATTTTAGATACTTTTTTTCACGTCAATTTACAAAAATGGCTTAGATAACAGGCATTTAAGTTGAGGAGTACGTCACAATAATGTAGAAAATGTACAAAGGTGTGACGTCAAGCGACATTTCAACTGGATTTATCATCGTAATTTATTGTGTTTATACCTTGTTTTAATAGACACATTTTTTATACCACACATACTATGTATTCTTCCTTCAATAATCTGCCTGACGGACAAACATAAAAATGTCATATTAATTATTTAAACAACACGAAGATACATACATGTTGGGTATTTAATTTCACTCGCTTCTAAGTTCCAATAAAGTTCAATGGTAATATTATTACAAGCAAAGGTCCTGCTTATGCATCAACTGCGGCTTAGAATTTACCGATAATTGATTTTCCGATAAACGTGTGAATTTCGCGCGTCCACAAGGGAATGGAAGCGGCTGTATTAAATGGTTTAGACAAGTTGTTTAATGATTTGATATAATTAGCACATAACAATTATGTTAATGTTTGTCACATTATACTTACATACAGATTTTGGAATCCTATCTATCAATAATATTTAAAATAAAAATACTCTTTTTATTTATTATTGCGCTTATCACCGATTTATAAGATATTGTCATCATCACCAACCTATTACAGTCCCCATTACTAGGGCTCAGAATGGGCTATGATCCACCATGCGAGCCGAGTGCGATTGGTGAGTATTAACGACTGCAGATGCAGCAGGGACCAAATATTGATCACTCGTCCTATGACCGACCATTTTGAAACTTGCTTAACGATCGTATCGCAGAACGACCTTACGAGATATAAATATACATAAACATATCCTAAACAAAGAAATCAGCTTATATCCATTGAATCCATTACAGACAACATTTCAGGAAGGATTTTTCTAATATTAATAATAATAATACACTTTATTGCACTCAATATAACACAGGATACAGGAAAATTACAGTAAGAAGAATCAGAACACAAATGGCGACCTTATTGCTGTGCATCAATTTCTTCCAGGCAACCAATGGAGAGAGAAAAGAAATTTTAATGGATAGTGTGGGGGTGGTAGGTGCAATATAAGGAAGGATAAATAACGGATATAACTCTAGACAAACATATAAAGCTGATTAAAAGACAGATTTCAATTAATGTTCTACAACAGTTTAAAATATATATAATAGTAAAAATGTTTTAGGATATAGATAGGAAATGACTCTAAAATTGATCGCAAAACGTATTGAGTGAACGAGCTTTCCTAATACATTCCGGGAGTGAGTTCCAAAGCCGCACAGCATGCACAGAGAATGGGTAGGAAACAAAGTCTGTAGAGTGATGAGGAATCTCAAGTGAGAATGGTAAAGGAACGTAATGAACACGGTGTAGAGAAAGAGCGGAAGGAGAAGCATTTTATAAAATAAGGCGGAGAGAATTTAACTATCTCAAAAATGGTATCCAAATATTCTCATCTCTTTTTCTTTTAATATTTAAAAATAACATCATAAAGTGCAGTAAAACAAGCATTTCATAAATTAAATTGTTGAAACTCCAACTCCGGAATGTACCTATGCGGTTTATTTACCGTCTGATTTATAGTAATTATTTTCAGAAGAGTTTTGTTGCATTGCACGAATACAAAATGATGTGTGTTTAAACGAATATAGTTTATAATTTTGAAGCTATCATGGTTTACCCCATATTCAAATTAATATACCAAATGTTAGCCTATATCTCCTCACTCGTGAACTTTTGACAAAGTGCTCGTGGTTGCTCAGATGGCATAAAATATTATTTATTTATTTATTTTATTTTATTAGAAAACCAGGATTAGATTAGGATTAGACCTACAATTCAGTCTTCGGTCACCTTAACCGGAACTACTTTTCTGGCAATATCTTTCCATTTCTGACGATTCGCTGCGTTGCGAGAGACATGGTAGTCTGTATCACTGATTTTGAGAAGGTAGCCTATTTAGCTTCATTTGTCTAGCTAAAAGTCATGAACGGCCGAGCCGATATAGCTGATTTTAGTTTTGAAATGTAAAAACTGTTTACGTGATTACGTTACAAACTAAACTTTGTGGGACCTCATAAATACCAAATAATGTATATCGTCGTATACCTATGTTGCATAGATACTTACATAAATCTTTTAATATATTTAAACTCAGGTCGTGTTAATCACAGCGAGCTTTCATTTAGGAAGCGAAATAATAAAAAAATATCCTAAGAGAAGAAAGTTTGCATTCGGACTGTTTCGCTGGCAGACCTCATTTGCGAACGGAATACAGAATGAGTGTTTTCAGTATTTTGCTTTGCATCCGAACTTAGCTTTGGGTATGATTTTACTAAAGTGTTTTAACCGAAACAAAATACGGAAAGTAGACGTAAAAGAAATCTGATTTCTTTTGTTTGACGTATTTTTGTAGACAATTGCTAGATATCGTAAGATAGAGAGAACCGAGCGCCACAAAGCATGGTCCTAACATCCGTCTTCTACTGCTTTAACATTAACCGTGTTATAAAATGAGAACTAACTTCAGTACCAGATTTAAACCATGATCCGACCAAATAAGATAAACGTGTCAACTTGAACTTTTTCGCTTCTCTCACTGTCAATTTGCTTTAGGCGACCAATAGCTTATACCAAATACAAACTTTTGTCTTATCAATGATCTTTTATCATTCTTTTCGCTATAACGAAATATAGCATGCTTTGCTATATTTCTGCTATAAAATTGATAGCGCGCTGTCAAAAAGTGATGTTGCTTCTGGTAACATCACTTTTCGATATCAGTTAGGTTGACAAACTTTTGTTTTTATAATAGTCTTTAGGTATGAGGTATTATTAAATATAATATATCATCAGTCTTTTAATTTTTTGCCCTGTATGAATGTTTATAAAATTGTAAGAAAATGTTGTACTTACCATACAAAATTTTCTGTAAAGAAAATGCTATAATGCAGTGTGGTCATCCAGTGAATGTTAAAGATTAAAATGCAATCAGGACCAACGCAATATCAAAGCCAATGTATTATCCACTGCATTTGACATGGAAACTGATTACTTTGAACAGCTAGACTGAAATAGATTTATAATAGAAGTTTATAAATCAAATATCTAATTAATACTACTTATATTCAAACTAGGATGTTTTTTTTTGCAAAGAATTTTAATGAATATATTTTAAAATACAGAAGGAGAACATATTTATAGAAAACTGATTTTTTTCTCCAGTAACAAGATATAGGGAACACTCAAACTTATGAAACTGTACGGGGTGATTTAAAAAAATTCACGAGAACGGTATCAAGTCAGAAACCGAGCAATACGCGAGAGGTTCTTTATCGTTGAAGAAGGATATTAAGTTAAGGTGGATTTACGATTGAGAGTGAATAGCACAATTAAAGGTTCGCTTACAGATGGTTGATGGGGTCAGCACGTGGAGTGCGGTGACCTGTTTAACCGAGCTGTAAGTACGCTGAGATCTTTTATACTATATAACGGATTTTATTAAGGTTTTTATCAATATACAGAGTGATTCAAGAGGACGATTTATATGTATAATACAGGACTACGTAGACGAAGTCACTGGCGAAAAGCTAGTTGGTCCGTAAAACAATAACCGAGCTATGAAAGCGAGGAACAGAAATTGTACGCGCTGCATGCGGATGCCATTGGCTAATGTAAATACGTGTTACTCTATCACTCGGTTTCTGAATTGAGAATTTAAGGTTAGGCACGTCTCAAACTGTTATTAAATCTCACTTAAACATGTTTTTGTTACTAATTTTAGTTTCTTTTAATGATATGTTGATAGCAGTTTGATTAAACTACGAGTTTTTGTCGTGAAACGTTGAGTTATTGAGAATAATCAGCTGAGATTTTGTACTTTTTTCTATTCAGAAACTGGCCGTATATCTCTCGCTAGTGACGTTTAGACTCCTTTGAAGACTGCTAGCGACAATACACGTTAAAAAACCACTGATTTGAAATAGAGGGTAATAAATTTATCATTCCTTTCACGTCCCTACTGCAGGGGCTCGGACCTTCGTAAAAGATGGTTAAGTAGGACGGGCCATTACCCTCCACGCTTGGTCAATACGGATTAAAGGGTAGTTTATATTTTTTTTTGTTATTATTGCATCTTAAGCAAGTCATTACATCATAAACATTTTATATATTCTTGAAAATTGATTTTAGTTAGCTGTAACATATTTTTAATGCCATCATCTGTCACTATTAGTTTGTCACATCGACTCTTTTATTCTTAAGTGTGAACTGCTGCAGAAAGTCTCAAACGGCGAAAATATTCAAGTATAAGTAATTCCTACATATTTGAGCCGTTTTTATCAAGAATTAAAAAAGAAACTTTTCACAGGTCTAGTTTTCAGAAGGCGGGTTTGTACCTTGCCTAAAGAATTAGTTTGGCTATTCAAAGAGGAAACGCTCGCAGCCTTCTGGGTACCTTACTCGTTGGCAATAATCTGGGAGATATTCTTTATTTAGTATAGTTAATACATAGCTTAAATAAGTAGTTTTCATTTATTTTCATTATCGTTTTAAGAATATTATTTTATGTAAATGTTAAAGTTTTAAATAAATAAATAAATTTATGTTGAAAACTTGCCTAATAATAAATGTGAATGCAATACGTTATAACGTATATATTTTCATATAGATAGATAAAGAAAATAGATACCAACAAAATAATAAGTTAAAGTTCATACGGACTCCTAAAACTGCTTTTAAAAGCGTGCTTTATCAAAAGGGAACGTTATTCGCCAGCAGCCGGCACTTCGAATAACTTCGCTTGAAATGCCTCGCGTATGTGCCATTTGCCCGCTCACGTGTTACCAAGAAAATAAATAGTAACTTGAGAGGTTTCCGTTGATATATACATATATATATTCTGTTTCTCGGTTTAGTTCGAAATTGAATAGTTTATATCAGTGGTTCCAAGCCTTGGCGTGATTAACCCGCAATTTTGTGACGATAATATAGAATTGGATAACTAAAATTAAATAAAATACTAATTTACTATTATTCATATTCAGTTTTAATTATAATATTTTAATAAAAAATATTTTAATACTACTATTATAAATTGGAATTCATTGTTCTATCGATACTTACTTAAATACAGTACTTAAATATTCAATGTAAACTGTATAAATAAAATTATAACGTAATAACTCTCAGTCACCTCTATATATAACATCGTAGACATCCTTAAATAAGGTGTAGAGATATAAATTGCACAGATTTCGCTTTTGAAGGTAGCTAGTTATATATTTATGATGTATTGAGGTGTGATCTTGGGTATATTATATATTGTAATATAAATTTTTATATAAATTGAAATTATGTGTGTGAAATTGTATGTTTTATAATTGGGCACAACATTAACCGCTGTTTTAATTTATTTTATTTTGATTTGAGCAAAGCAGGGCGTCACCACACCACCTAAGTGCGCCAACTGAAAAGGGTCGCTGCAGTTACTTGCGGATGCACTCTATAATTTATTAATGTTTATTCCAAAATTGCATGTGTGTGTGTTCAATAAATGATTTTCTTTTCTATTCTATATCTTTCGGCAACTGATCAACCGCTGGGTCTCGTCGTCTATCCAATTCTAGCTTACATATGTTTAATGTAGTAGAGTTATATTGAAGTTGATTTTAAGGGTACATATACTGATTAATTTTATTATTCTACTTACCGGAGCGATACAATTATTTTAGTATCTAACTAATGAAGTGATTCAACTGTTTATAGAAGTTATAAAAGCTCGGTTTTACAAAGAAAAGTAAGTGTTGATTAAATACGTTTAGAAAGCTTTGGATCTCGGGAGTTAAACGAACCACGGCATCATCTCTAGATAGCAAAGTACTTTGATTTTGCCATCTTTATTGTTTTCAAATAATTTAGAAAATCCAAAATATAAATTTGTACTAACTCCTTAAACTTACTTAAAAGACCCATATAATCTGACAACAAAACATATGTCATACAAAAATAGGTCATACAACAATACATTAAATACATAGTATTTCAGTACTGCCATTCCGAATTGTTATCCCTTAGTTTAAACAGGATTTACTAATGACTATAGACCTAAAGAAAATAGAAGTGGCAAAGAAAAAATTTATAAAAAATACACAGTATGAAAATTTATTTTATAGCTCCCAGCTTAACAAACGTTATTTTTGTCAAAGATCATTTATAAAATCTAATCAATTTCGATAAAGTCTGATAGTATTGTTCATAAATATTGTAAGGAAATATTTTAAAATATCATTTTAATTAAGCTATTCTTATTCAATATAAATTATCTTAATATTAATGTTCATGGATGACTATTTTTATGAGTTCTTTATTAATACATAAGTTCGATAATAATAAATCAATACTCTCGTTGGTCGGTACTTTGGATTTCATTTATAGTTGTCAACCGAACTTTTACATGTGGCTTTTGCAGCTATTTTTTCAATTGTAATGAAATTTGCACAATTTATATATTTCCCAGTTGATAGTTATTAACATTAATTTTCAGGGAAACATTTAACTTCGTGCTACGTATACAGTCGACATTACGTCAGGTTATTACAATACGTCAAATCTCTCGAATCCAGCGACACGATGCAGAGTCATTACTAAAGCATCCCAGTGACACGGTTACGGCTTGCCAAGTCTCATCCTCCCACGTGAGAGTACGCAGTAGGGTATTTTATTGTTAAGCTTCTGAAGGGCCTTTGAGTAAATAACCGTTGAATGGACCAACATAGGGGAGTCCGACATAACCTCGTCGCTCGGAATAGCTAAAGCATTTTCCTTATGATAAAAAAGGGTCCTAATCCACGCATTCCGATTTTTGACATTCGCATAATTTTATAACTCACTTTCCGATAGCGTAATAAAGATTGTCACAGAAAAAATGGGTGAGGTTGTAATTTATAGTAAATAATATTAAAAATAATACTGTCTTGTTTTCCTAAGTCTATGGTATTAACGGAATTCACGTTTCACCATGACATTTTTTCCAATCTCCAGAGCCGAGATTTGGACCGAAAGCTGTGATGTATAAGACTATTATTCATTTCGCAACGTAACTGTTGATACTTAGATGGTTTTAAGTTGACGATGTATTGAGTACCGTAAAATAATCACAGTCATAACCAGTATATTAATGTGCCCACTGCTGGGGCTTAGGCTTTCCCTATGGATGGTTCTAGGTCGGAACACCTCCTAGTGGGCCCGGGCAGTTGCCTTTCCCATTCCCATACGTGGGTTGGGAATGGCAACTGTTTTTGTCGGGACGGTTTACCCCGGGTATAGGGATTAATGTGACTCGGTATTAACCGGTCCATTGATCCCTACGGCCAAGAGTCCGACGCTGGGAGCTCGGCGGGCATCCTGGACGTATTTCGGGTAGCGGTCGCCGAGGGGGGGAAAAGTCCTTAGGGACAGGGGGACGTTCTGCGTCGTGGTATTTGGGGGGGGCGGTAGGTCTCTCTTGAGATCGCGACTTGGGGTGTCCACGTTGTGGGTGTAGTGGAGGGTCGGTGCGTCGGATGGGCGTGTGCGATTTAACTCGCGTTCGTACTTCCAGCCACTTCCAGCCACACACACATTTTCGTGGCAACCGGACAGAATCGTCCTATAAAGAGTGTGGACTCCGAGGGAGACCCCAAAGAATCGCCTGAGGCGTAGATTTCGGCGGCAATGAGGTCGCGAATCAAATCAACGTCTGTTTCACGCCGATTAGACCCGGATGTGGAATACCAATCTGACAGCACGGAGGAGAGTGTTGCCCGGTTGAGACCAAATGAAGGAGTGGAAACAAAAGTAGAGGAGAAGAATGGCCTGGATACGACAAAAGGAAAGAAGGGAAGGATAGGAGCTCGGAAGGAGAAGTGGTAGTAATAGACACCAGCTCCGATGCTAACCAATCAGAGGTTGGCTCAAGCATGGAACTGACAGAAGGAGAGGATGAGGAAGTGATGGAAAAGTTCAACTCCGAAAAGATGGGGATACAGTTAATGAAGGAGAAGGCTAGGCTCTACATCGAGAGGCTTGGGCGAGACAAGAAAAACTCGGTGCGAGACATAGCGGATGGGATGCAGGATGTGCTGTCGGACGTGAGGGCAATGAAGGGTGTGCCGGATAAAGTTAAGACGGATCTGGCAAACACGATCAGTGAAGTAGATGAGGAGGTCAACATGATGGCCGCAATGACTAGCACCGGGGGACTGACCGACCTCTAAAAGCGGTACACGGTCACCAGAGAAGAGAATTGGAAGATGAAGAATGAGGTTAAAAAGTTAAGGGAAGAGAAAGTAAAGAGTGGGAAGAAAGTTAAGAAGATGAGCAAGGAGACAGAATGACTGCATGAGGAAATAGATAAGCTTCGTGTGGAGATGGTTGCTCTCCGAGACAGGATTGGGGTTGTCTCCACTCCAGAAAGTGTGCCGGAGATTTAGACAAGGTCTGTCCTTGAGTACGTCGGAACCTTGGTTTCAGCAAGATTCGATGGATCGGAAGAGAGGTTGCTTCCCCCTGTGAATCGTCACCCGCCTCTCGCGGCTGACGCGAAGGCGGCTTAAATATTACAGTGAATTACAGTGAGAAGGATAGGGACGGAAAAGGAGAGGGAGAAAGAGCCGCTGCCTGCACGGGAATCATGGTTGCAGGTAGTCAGGAAAGGTCGGAAGAGCGTGACCTCAACAACCCCTACGACCACGACCCCCTCGGTAAAGATGAAGGATGAAAAGAGGAAAAAGATGAAAGTGAAGGAGAAAGATGTGCCTGGACAGGGTGGCACAGAAAAGAAAAGGAAGAGCTAACAGCTGCGGTAAGCATCCAAATCTCCCCAGAGGCCGCGGAAAGAGGGATCACCTATAAGGATGTGCTTGAGAAGGCGCGAAGGATGATCCATCTAACGGACAACGTGGGGATCGAGGAGATGGCAGAAGAGTGGGTGCGACCGGTGCCCAAATACTCAAGGTAGCCGGTCAGGGCAGTGCTGCCAAAGTGGTTAATGCTGGCAGGGAAGCTGAGGAAAATTATGGGGGAGGATATCCTGGTGTCGAGACCCGTCAAATGCGTGGATATGCGCATAACAGGTTTCGACGATGCTGTTGATACTGGCGACCTGAGGGTGGTTGTCGCGGAGAAGGGGGTTGTTTTCCGGACAGCATAAAGATCGGCCCTATCAAGACCGGTATCGGGAGAACGGGCGTTGCTCATCTCAAGGTGCCGGCGATAGCAGCCAGGAAATTAGTGGTCAACAATGGCAAGCTGGTTGTGGGATGGGGATGGGATCCGTGTCCTCCCGCCCCTCTCATTGCGCTGTTTTAAGTGCATGGGAGTCGGCCATGTGTAGTCTGGAGCGGCACCACTACTCGCCGTCTCTCTACATGGGTTCTCCTTCTGAGAACACTGGTGATAGTCGGGAATGTGGTGCGAGTGGTACCGGGAAGCACCCCTCCTTACAGGAGGAGGGGCGGGGGATGTCCCCATCTTGCACCGCAGAGGCGGCGTCGTCGGGGCCGGGACTCCGTTCATTTATTGAGCAGAGAACCACACCCTGAGCGGCGCCGCCGCCGCAGTGCACTTAACAATCGTATCGCAGACCGAGCGTGCTAACCTCTGCGCCATCGAGTTCTAATCATTTAAATATTATTGTTATTTACTTTATAATAAATACAGTAAATTGTATAAATCTTTAAATTCTACTCCAAAACGAATTAAAAATGTTATACAAATCACGGACAGTACAGAGCAAAATTTACGGTGAAATTGCAATTTTAGTACCAGTCCAAATTCATATTATACAGAGATTCAGCAAATCTACTACCTTCTAAGAGTGAATAATACTCCCGTAGAACCTAGAACTAGGTTAATCTTTGCTAAGTCTCTGTTTAGTAATATGAATGAGGAAGTAATAAAAAAAAAAATAGATCCAGAAATCGAACTAGATGTCGCTACGGTACGTTCTTGATTTCTCCATGACAACTTTTCCGGTTTTCTTTCATGTTTAAAAGTAAATAAGTTTTCAAAACTCAATAAACAACTCATATTATATTTGTACTTTTTCGTACTTGTATTGATATCTAAGTTTCGAATGTAAATAATACTCCCGTAGAACCTAGAACTAGGTTAACCTTTGCTAAGTCTCTGTTTAATAATATGAATGAGGAAGTAATTAAAAAAAATAGATCCAGAAATCGAACTAGATGTCGTTACAGTACGTTTTTGATTTCTCCATGACAACCTTTCCGGTTTTCTTTCATGTTTAAAAGTAAATAAGTTTTCAAAACTCAATAAACAACTCATATTATATTTGTACTTTTTCGTATTTGTATTGATATCTAAGTTTCGAACTTTTCAAATTTCAGTTTTTAATATGTTAGTTAAAAGGAACGGAAATTACTGTCTTTGGTCCATTCGTTTTCTGCAAAAATCAACTTTTGCTAGAGTCACCATCTAGTGGACGCGCTTTTTAGTGCTCTCTTTTTTTTTAATTCTTCCTCATTTTGACAAAGATAAATGCAGTCTCAGCGTAAATTTACTCCAACGCTTAACTTTGTTTATTAATAATACTGTGTGAGTTTTATAACTCTGAAACGGTAAACATAAATTAATACTCATTGCTTCGACTCATATTTTAAAATTAAAAATTATAAACTGTTGTTTGTCAGTGTGTCCACAACTTAACACAGGAAAAGTAAATTTGAAATATGGCGGTAATAAATTTAACTTGTAAACCGAAGTTATCTCTAAAACTAATATAGATTGGAACATAACCAGTTTAACATTTTCATTTCACTGAAATACAGATTATAGATTTGTTTGATCTGTTTGCGCTAAAGAATGTTTACTAGTTAGTAATTTAAATTACTACAGTACTACATGGTTTCCTAATTTTGCTTTAGCTACTTACACTGGAATCAAATCAGAAATGAATTGTAGATTATATTTTTAGTAATAGTTAATAAAGTTCATTACATTTGTCAGATTGTTTTTATATAATATATTAATTTCCTAGTTTTTTTTAAATATCATATGACATACTATGATTTATACTTAAATTTTATTTTTTCCGAGAGCCTAATACTACTGTGTCGGTAAAGAGTTCTGTAACTCATTTGTTAGTGCCTTTTAAAACAGACAAAACAATTACGAACATGTTCTATACCAGTACACCCCATCTTTAAAAAAGTAATTGAAAATGAAAATCAAACAATTTAAGAAGATATAGAAAATTTACGATGAATAATGCGCTATACTCTATGCTAAAATAAAGGAACAACTGACCCATAAGTAAGGACTTTCTATTGGGTGTGGTTTACGTCCGATGGGGATTAAGTCTTGAATTAATTCGGAGCTTTACAGTCCCCCGACAAAGGGAAAGGTCCTAACTGTTTTCAATAACACTACCTTAAAATTTAATTGTGTTGTTAGCAAACGAAATCATTGAATTAAACGAAATTGGAACAAAATTTCGTGTTTTATGTCAAAATGTAAGTTGTTTCTATCCATCCACAGATAATCTTTTAAACAGGATAATGAGATGAATTGTTTAAATTATCTTACTTAAATCTTCTACATTTATCTCACTTAAAGACTGTTGCACAAACGTCCATTAAAACTGGCATTAGATTAAAGTGCCTCATCCCTGGCCATGCTCAACGCAGAGAAAAGGGACAGCCGGTGGTTTTCGGAAAAACGGCCCACTGCTCGTGATTATCACAACACAGTAGGCCCACTGTCCTCACTGGCACAGCCGCAACTCGGATTACCTCCAAGGCAACTGACCAGCTCCGTTACTCAGCATATGGTTGGAATGCCGGTCTGGTGTCTAGCCTCATGCAATCCCAAATAGGACACCCCAAGACATGACTTAGGAAAGGTTTTACCATGCCCTGGGCAGAATCCCTCCTCACGACCCTCACCAGTTGTCGCTACACGAAATTGGTAAAGGACGCCAACCTAGCAAACCTTTTTTTTTTTTTTTTTTTAACGCAGGGGAAATGCTCCTTAAGCCTTAAACCAGGGCTCCTCCTCCACCCCCGTCCTGAAAAGGACAGGCCGCCCTGAGAAGGGCAGTAAGTGAAGGCCCTACCTGGTAAAACCAGCTGCGGTTCACCTCACGCGAATGGATGAGTCTGGTATCCAGCAAGGAGGGCCCAGACTCAATCCGCGCTGGGACTTCTCTCTTAGGGGGAAGAGAGAAGTCGCCCTCTGAACCTAGCAAACCTGTCCTGATTTTTGGGCACACGAAGGCCGTAGCATCCACCCCCATCCGCCACCAGGGCTACACGGCAAGTAGCTGAAAGCAGCAAAAATCCGCCCTGCGATCATAGTGTTAAACTAACCTAATACTTTGATGGGTTTTTTTATGTCTAGTAACATTATACGAATGAAAATTATGTGAAAAGATTATAAAACTACCATTCTTATCAAGCGTATTAAATTTGATTTAATTAACCAAACGGCAATAGAAGCGTGTTAATTAAAATTTTAATTCCCGATATCTCGGCTATCTAACACTTGGACATAAACAAATTAATTCTCTAACGACGAAGTTAATTAAAATCTTTCTCTTAATATAGCCTGTATCGTAGTCAATTAGAGGCTAAATTTAGTTCCATAAAAGATAGATTAAAACAAATTGCCAATAGAAAATTGATTATCCAAACAAATAAAGTCAATTTGGAGATTATTTAAACTGTAATTAAAGATGGGGTACCTAGCTAATTACATTATTTTTCTAAAGAATCTCACTTAGATTAGAATCGCCTTACACAATATCGTTTATTTAAATTCCTCGTTATTCAATTTATTCGCCTAATTTTTTTTTCTTTTATTAAAAAAATATAAACACGTGAGTGCTTCATTTTGTAAAAAATAACTGATGTTAGAATAAAGGTACCTTGGTTAGGTTTATGACTCAATAATTAAATTTAAATAATGTATATTCTTATTATTCTAAGCAACATACTAGTTGATCTACCTTTGCTGTTATTATGAAGAGTGAAATAACTTTGTTTATTTTTGAATGTCAAAAGTATATTATCATATCAAAAGAATCTAATCTACTGGCAACAGAAAAAAAAACATCTAATCTAATAAGAAAATATAAAGCTCATTATTCTAATCAAGAGTATGTACTAAGTCAGTTTGACTAAAATTTCGATTATTACACTTATAGTAAATGACGGCGCCTGTTACTGTCTGTCTGATTGATTATTTTCTAGCCTGAGCATTGCTCATTAAAGCTTGTATTACATCTGCTAGTGTTGTCGCCTTTTTTCGCAGCCTTATCCTTTTCTGTTTTTCACAACAGCCTTTTGATAGCGAAGAGAGAAGAGAAAGATAGCGTATTGCCTGTCGCTTTGTGGATTCCTTACTATGCTCAGACTTACAGTCAGAGGACACGCAGTGGCCAGGGAATAATAACCTAAAGATACGAAAAAGTTTTGTTTTTATCTGTCAAACAATTTATCTCGATAGACTGTTTTTTTAGTTTAAACTATATTGATGGGGCGTGTATTATCCGCTCCTGAATTATTCTTCTACTCCCTTACAAATGCAAAATGTGAGGGACAGGCGACTTAGATTTCGTATTTCGTAAATCGACGTTAAATACCTGTACCGTTTACGTAACTTTTGTATCTGAAATGATGTAGTATAAAGTAATAATAATATTCTATTTAGGTCAATAGTCATCCTCTTAATTAACTTTCGATATATTGTGAATTTCATTGTACAGATCTTGTTTTCCACTTGGAAAGCTAATATACAGTGTAACCGTAAAAAATCTTTGGATTTTTTCTAAATTTAGTTTGAATAAATTATATACTTCATATTAATTTATTCATACTGGAGTACTATACTGATATTTATTCTAATCGCTCAAATAGTGACAAAAGTATAAAATCATTTGATTCAGTAATATTCTTAATGAAAACTGCTTAGAAACACCAGTTTGTCCCTGGCTCTAACCACTGAGCTACCCAGGATCAAACAGGACTGACGAATCTTTCAAGCACTTGTTACTTTTTTCTCTACTATAGAACGTATTTTCATCAATGTTCAAGCAATCCACCCAAACAGCCGAAAGAAATATTTTTTTTACAAATACATATTTAAACTGACGATAATTTTCATTAAAGATATTTTGTAGTATAGTATTATGAATGCAAAATAGATCAAATATATTGATTCAGTAATTTTGTTTTTTTGCACTTCCAGATAACTAAGAAAAACATTTAAAAAATAAATGGTGCGAAACAACTACTGACAAGTAAAAGAAGGCGAAAAATTATGCGCATAATAATAACAAAATGGGTTGAGCATTACAAAAGCATTTGGAATGTAAATCTTGTTCATTCATTGTTAGATTTCATACTAAGCGGCAAGAAGCCCTTAAGGTGCTATTTTCACTGAATGTAATAACATTTCGTTTACAAATTGTATCAAATTATATATCTCGGTGAAAATTTATTCAACCGTTTCCAAAAGGTCTTTAGGAAAACCTTTTGTATAAAGAGTTAATGTTTTTATAATGATCGTTAGCTTTGGTTCGATGTACTTTTAGAATAAGAAGAAAATGTAGAATACGATTACCGTTTTCCTAAAGATTGTCAAAAAGAGAATGCTATTAGCATTTAGTTACTTTTATGATCGTAAAATCTCCGAATATCCATCTATAGATAGTAGTATAATGTAGTCATTTATTTTAGTGAGTTTTACATTGTTTAGTAATAAAATTATGTAATAAATGAATTAAGTATTTTTATTTTACCTCAAATAAAAGTAACAAAAAGAACTTAATTTTTTTTTTCAAAATCAGATTGGTTTTACAGCATTTGTAATGGACTATTTCTTTTAGAAATAAGTAGTTATATTTGTGCCAGAAATAGTCCGCTCTTCCATACCTATATATTTCTGAAGTATGGATAGAACCTGCGATCAATGAGATAATTAGATAGAAATAGAGCAGGCGTGTAGCACGTCAGAAACTTTTATACTTAATTACTAGCAAACAATTACGATAATTGTAAAAGTTCTTGGTAAATCCCTCGATTACAAAGTGACACGTGTATTTATCGATTTTCCTATAATAAAAAAATATTATGATGAATTTCTTTTTACCCTTACACATATCATGAATTTTCGTATTTTTAATTATAGATTTTTATTAATGTTATATATTTGTTTATAACATAATATTGAAAATTATCAATGTTTGGTTTACGTACCCTCTTAAGGTATATACTAACTGGAGGCACAAAAACGCAATGTAAAAATGCCGATTCTATTCCGACTTTCACGTTTCAATCTTGATTAAGCAATCCATAAATTTGAAAGTGTAATAAATAACCTTTGGCGTAGTTCATTGGCAGCGAACAGAATTTATCTGTGAGGTAAAAATGCTTTCGTTGTGCCTAAACTGGAATGTATTACGTAAAAAATATTACAATCCTTCAAGGAAATGTGAACTTTGATATATTACTCACAACGTTTAAAATCAGGAGGAGAAAAGTAGAACAATGATAGATCGAGAGAATTAAACGAAATTGAGCTCTATTCCAAAAATTGCTAAGGGGTAAGTTCGTGTGTAAGATAAATATGCGGTTTCAGTTTAAGCGTTTGGCGTCTATTCTCTATGAACAAAATTCCTAGTTTGTTCTAAGTTTTATAATGTTAACCAACTGGCTTTATGACAGAATGGTTCATTCAAGTGGTTTTTATCGACACAAATAAATGATGACCAACATATCTGATGTGGAATTAATAATAAAAAAATGAATTTGATAGATTTTTCATACTTTAAAGTCATGAAAACGTTCCGGGCACCTAATTTTGAATTTACACATATTTGAGAATAGACATCTAAAAGATGTTGAACGACATTCGGGGTTAGTTTTACCTAGACCTTTTCCTTGATAATTCGGTTACGTACTTTTGTTAGCAGAATTACTAGGAATATGTAAGGTTTCTATAATTTTGCAAATCATCAAATGTATCTGTAAATCTAGGACTTTAGAAGAATAAGTGTGGCTCCTTGCTGGATTCCAGGTCCTTCCCCCTCACGGGTACTCCCAGCACTTTTTGCCAGATTGGAAGGGCACGCTTGAGCCTGTCCTTTTCTGGACGAGTGCGGGGTCCGTGAGATCTGGTTTAAGGCTTAAGGTTGCAAAGGACTTTAGAAGAATTGTTCTAAAGTCCTAACTCTATCAGTTCTAAGGCGTCAGGTAATTCGCTTGGCATCGATTTGATTTTCATCAACTTGAACCAAATGCATACAACGTTCAATACAATAGGAGTGTTTCATTCGTTCAAGTACACACACAATCTTGCGATTACGCGGTAGCTTTAATTGTGTTCAAAGTTAAGGGCATTTGATTCTTATCAAAATTGTAGTATTCTGATCCAGTGACATCGGCTTTAATCTCACGTCCGATCGACAAACCGATCACGAAACAGGGAAATGGAAAGCCATTTCATTCCGTCACAAGATGTGCATATTAATTTATTTAATATCTTTGTTAAAAATATTTGTTTATTTATCTCATTTATTAAAATTAGAAATTTTTATATAATAGGTCTTTACCTATGAAATTGCCGTTATGCCGTACTAGCCATTTCAAATCAAAATATTTTTTTTGCTGATTATTTGTAATTTCAAACTAATTTTATTTAAAAACACGGAATTATTTTTCTAAGATCGTCATTTGTTTAATAGTTATTGTTTTGTTTCCAAAGCATTTGAACTTTTTTCGTCGTTATGGATAAGTTAAAAATTCGAGTAATTATGGAGTATGAGTATCGTATCGAAGTACGCGTCAAGACGTGCCTTGCACTGCTCAACCGGCATACAAATGAAGGAATTCTGAACCGCATTATTACTTCGAACCAGAAATGGATCCTATTCGACAATCGTAAGCGCTCAACAAGTTGGTTGGACCCTGGTTCAGAAAGTGATGTTTACTGTTTGGTAGTCTAACGTGGTGAAAATTCACGGTGTAAACCATCAAAGTTTCTTACCAAGCTAAAAGTGTTGGGGTTGGAAGTTCTCCGTCATCCGCCGTACTCACCAGACCGTGCACCTACAGACTTCTACTTTTCCAGAATTTGGATAACTTCTTGACGGGAAAATTTATTTATAATATAAAAAGAAAATTTTGTCAACTAGCCTTAAATATACTTCAAGTAGCTTTTCGCCAGCGATGCGCCCACGTATTTTTGTACATCGAAATCTTCATCTTAAATAACTCTGTGTATTGATGAAAACTGAATCAAAAACTGTTGTGTAGCTGAAAAGATCTTAGCATAAAAACAGCAGGAATCAACTCTGTTTTATACTATGTATAGATAGATAGATATACGTTATTTAAAATAGAATAGAAACAAATCGAAAAATCATAATATACTTTATTGCACACAACAGAACAAAAAATAAAATAAAAAGTTACAGAGAATCACAAAAAGTATACAAAGGACGGTCTTATTGCTAAGCAGCAATCTCTTCCAGACAACCTATAGAGAACAAAAAATAAAAAGGGTAAATATTATATGGGGTATTGGGTGCAACGATAGGAAGGATAAAAAAATATCATAATAAAAACTAAATAAAAGGAGAGAGAATTAAGATAAGGAAAGGAAATGGCTCTATCCCCAAAAGAACTTAGTGAGCGAGATTTCCTGATATTCTCCGGAAGTGAGTTCCATAACCGCACAGCACGCAGAACAGGAATGGTAGAAAAAGTCGGTAGAATTACCAGGAATGACCAGGCGAGATTAGAAAAGGATCGCAATGTACACTGAGATGATGAAGAACGGAAAACAAAACACTGATTGAGATAAGATGGAGAAGAGGGAAGGAAAAGAATAGAGTAGAGAAGCTTTAGAGTATGTAAGTCCCTGCGCCGGCGATTTGGGAGCCAGTTGAGTTTGGAACGGAAATGCGATACATTGTCAAAATTACGGAGATTGAAAATAAATCTGATGCAAATATTCTGCAGACCCTCTAATTTATTGTGAAGTTCTGCCGATAAATCCGTATAACAGACATCAGCGTAATCGATAATGGATAGAAGTAGAGAATCTGAATGAGACCTTGGTTTGAGTTTTATGAGTTTTTCATGGACTTTGGAGAGAAATGGAAGAATTGATATGGGGCGATATTCAGAAAACGAGGAGGGGTTCGACTTTTTCGGAAGAGGAATAACGTTTGCGTCTTTTCAAGATGAAGAAAAAACTCCCGTCAAAATTGACGTGTTAAGGATCTTGCTAATTATGGGAGTCAGGATGTCTATTATACGAAGGATCATTTTGCAACTAATCGAATCACTTCCCACTGCACTGGAATTGATCGACAAACTTGTTTTCTTAACATCGCAATCTGCGAATTGATGAAAGAAAAAGAGAGAACCATGAGTTGGTAGACTAGAAAGACAAATTTCCGCATTACGACAAGTTTCCGATTGACAGCTGTCATTTATAAGGCCGAAGTTGAACAAATACATACGGCGGCCTTATCGCTCAACAGTAATCTCTATGAATTAGTTGAGATAAGCTAGAGTGATTTTAGTTTTATTAAGATTTTAGCCCAGCATCCGCATACTTATTAAATTCCTGTTAGTAATTTTTTCACTTGGGAATGTTAAAATTAGCAGAGTACTCGTATTTGACCTGGAAAACTGTCATTTTTTTATAATAAGTGAACATAAACTGGAACGCAATGTTACAGGTATACTCCTCATTCACTGTGTGCATCAAGCACAGTCAGGGTTGTCAAATTATATTATGTGATACAAAAGTGTAAATTTATTTTGTACTAGCTATTTTCCCGCGATTTCGCTCGAGTAAATTATAGCCTATATTACCCGCGTATGATGTATCTTCCCGTCAGCGAAAGAATATTAGACCAAAAATTATTGTCTCGAGCTACTCCGTGCTTGATTAGTCCCGTCTGCATTTGCGGTCGTTAATACCTTCCAATTTGCATTGGGCCAGCGTGGCGGGTCATGGCCTCCTCCTTAACCATCCATAAGGAAGGCCTGTGCCAATTCAGTGGGGACGTAAAAAGACTGACGATGATATAATTAGTTTATATATATGTATAAATGAGAATATAGACATTGATAAAATTTTACGAATTCATTACATTATTCGTATCCTCATTATTATTATCAAGGTACGTAACCTCATTATTTAAAAAAAATCAAATTGCACTGTTTCCAGTTTTATCTTGTCGTTATTTGTTATCTTTTCCAACACTATTTGATAGTTTAAAATAATGATCATAAATATAAATTACATACAGTTTTTAATATAAAATAAACCAAACACTATTAATCAAACGACTTTATAGTGGAAACACTTTTATTGACTGTATAAAATAAATTTAATCTATTGGCATCCCTAAAAAGTATAGCCTTGAGCTAGATCTGGTAAATCACATAAAATGTTTATTTTTTTTAATTATGAAAAATGAGATGAACTTATAACGGCCTCATTTCACAAGTGTTATGCCAGGGCTTTAGATCTGCACGGTTACAAATTAAAAAGGCCATTAGGTATACCTATAATTTTGACACCATTTTGACTCAACTTCAATAAGTATGCTAAAGGTCATTACCGTTTGTCATCGCTCGCTTTAATATCCAATGCTTATCTATACTAATATTATAAACAGGAAAGATTTTTTTATTTTTTTGTGTTTGTTTGCTCCGAAAATAATGAACCGATTTTAACAATTCTTTCACCTACGCAACATCATATGCGCTGAACATAGGCTATTTTATCTCGTAAAACAGCAAATGAAGGGATGAAAATGGGAGTGGAAGTTTGTATAGGGAATTAAAACTTTTCCATGTTAATCACTGATTACTATTGAATTTGTCATTGTAATTATACCTGTGCTATGATATAAATCGATATTCGAGCATAAAATACTTTAGAAGCAAGCGGCTGAAGCCACTGGCGGAAAGTTAAAATGGGGCACTGTCTTTTGTCACTTGTCACAATAACTCGTGATAATTTTTAAGTTTCTTATTGATCAGTGATCAACTGGTGACAAGATTTTCTATATTGGTTAAGTAACGTGTACTGAAATGAAATTGAAATGATATCTTTATTCAAGTAAGCTATTACAAGCACTTTGGAATCGTCCAAAAAATTTTTTTTCCCCTACCACTTGTTCAAGACGTCTTTTTTCTCTGGTATTCTCTTGACGGTCCTTTACTTGCTCATAAACTTTTATATTTAATAGGTTGTTTTTATTATTAATTAACACTATTGCACACATCATAATAATAATTTACATAGAATTTATGGGTTTAAGTGGGCAAAGGCGGTCTTATCGCTAAAAGCGATCTCTTCCTGACAACCTTAATTACCGGAATATTTTAATACTAGATATATTTTATACCTTTTGTAGCTAAGTAACAGGAAGGAAAAATTAAACTTAAATAATGAATAAATTATAATTGTGAAACTCCGAAGTAAAAGGAGCCTGGTGCTTAATATAATGGTATTAGTGAGTATGAAAATATAAAACAAAAAACCGAATGAATATAGTAAAGCGTCTCTAGATGCAGGGGATAGAATTCTAATAAGCATTATGATTACACAATGCTCAAAAAATACAGCAAATAATTCTGTATCTATAGGTCAAAAAATATATAAAAGTCTAACAGCGCTACTTATAAACGTGGTATAAAATGTTATACCGAGAATTAGTGCAGAATACGCAAAATGTCAACTTATAAACTCGGTGTAACTTATGCTTAGCATAACCTGGATGTAACGTTCTAACAAAACTTATTCCACCGATATTCCGCCCGTCACCCTAGTATAACTTTGGTGTAGCAACGAATTTGTCAAATGACATTTTGATATTGTTGATGCTTTATTGATATTTACCAAATATTTACCGTATTAGATAATTTTTAATAATATTGAAACGTGTGTTTATTTAAATATGGCGTTTAGACAATACAAAAAGTGGAAGAAATTAATAATTTGATCAATCGATCGCAAATGTTTAGGACGAGAAGAAAATCTAAAATATTTAGAACTAGAAACGATCCCTTCCTTTTATACAATGACGACGAATTTCGTATAAAATCTCGTTTTTCCAAAGACGGCGTCTTATTGTTAGAACGTTTATTTGGCAGTGAGCTATATTGCAGATACTGATAACGCTGAGATACTACTTTTACTTGCCATTTTGATATTAAGTAGTTTATAATTGAATTAATAATTTACAATAACTTGCACAAAATCACCCGCGTCTTGTTCAAGGAATAACCACATGTAACATCAATCAACCAAACGTTAAACTTGCGTTAAACTCAGTGATATTTGACACTTCAACAGACAAAATACTTTCTTTTTTTCGTTTTTGTCTATCAAATGCGGCGTTGCCGCTACGTGCATCGAACATAAGGGTGGAATACTTACGCCGAAGATATACCAAGTTTATAAGTCAAAAGATATTCTTCCGTTATTATGAGCATATACCGAGTATAACTATTCTTGGTATAACGATTGAATAACCATAGTTTAATGAATTTTTATAAGTAAGGCTGTAAGATATTAAATATTAAGAATTTAGTGGAACCCACTGCGTGCGATACGATTCGTCCATGACCGCTTTCCTTTGAATTCCGTTCTGACTTTAAGGAATGAGGTGGACGAGAGTTTATAAAACCTCTTATATAGTTGCCCGCGGCGGTATCTCCGAATGTCTCTCGTTATCACAAAACGAACTAATATAGTGGTGAACTTTTAGTGAAAATTCAGAAAGTTTGAAGAAATAGCAAAGTAAGAAAGACTAGAATGTATTTAAAGAACTATTAGATATAAATTGTACGTCAAAATTGTTAATGAATTGTATTAATCTATAAAAAATAAAATTTATGAGACTAAAGGTCGAGCCTTTTGTCTCATTATTTTTTTTATAGCAGGGTCCGTTTGCAGCTGGCTTGGTAAAAAGTAACATGATCCTATTTACTTTTATAATCATTTGCGAAACGAAGCATAATTGGGCCACTTTAACGGAAAATTAATGAAGTCGGATTGTATAACGATTTAATAATGATGTTGTTGTTTCATATTAGGATATTTTTATTGTTATTTTTATATTAATTAATTAAATAAATAGGTATATACTTAAGTCAAATAGGTTGAAAAAGTACCAATTAAAATATTATCGGTTATAATATACAGTTGAAAAATGCTTAAAAAAGAATACCAGCTCTAGGTATTCCGAGATTTTTTTCCATTAATAAGCATTTTAATTAATAATATTTTCCAAGGTAGCAATGTGAGTGCAAAATTGATAAAATATAATATAGTTTTAATTCTCCGATTAATGAGTTAACAGAAAAATTATATTGCTGTTACAAGCGAAATGATCTCGCGCCAAAATATCAAAATGCGTCTGGTTACCATTTGTATATTTGAACAATTTCGCATTTACAATGCTATACTGAATGCAATGAAAAATGCTTAAAAATCCATTTTGTCCCCGCTACTTTGAGCAGTCGCCCGGATTGCGAAAGGTCATGGGTTCGAATCCCACCTCAGAGTACCGGGGACATAGTGGATTTATTAAGTATTTTTCATTAAGAATATTTTTCCTCATTCAATTTTTAACTATAATATATTGAGGTCCATTTTGTCCCCGGTACTTTGAGGTGGGATTCGAACCCATAACCTTTCGCAATCCGGGACTGCGGAAGCAGCCGGGACCAACGGTTTAACGTCCCTTCCCTTCCGAAACGCGGAGGAGGCGAGACCATTATTTATAAGGGGTTATCTTCGGAACCTATGGGACATATTATATACATACATAGGCTATATTTCACGCATGCAAAGTCATGGGAAAACAGCTAGCATTACCATAATCGTCTAAATCAGTGTAAGAAAAGATTATTATAAAAAACAGCGGTTGGCCATAACCGCCCAGAATTTTACTTTCAGACATTGAATGAGAATAGGCGCCCTTTTAACTCACATGACTACAGATTTTCTATTAAACGTTTTTCTTATAATAGTAGGCTTTGCACTGTCAAACGTAAAGGTGCAAGCACAATGCATCACAGTCCACGGTCTAGTCACGCCTGTGGGCAGTGTTAACTAGGTCACTGCACATAAACTAAATATTGTTATTCTCACGGAGATTTCTGCCTACATCTAAAATTTTCTGAGAGGATGATAAAATAGAATTGAAAATTATTATTTAAGGTAGTGTGTAAGTCGAAAAATGTTAGTATTTATAAAAAATCTTGTGATTTGGCGGTTTTTTCATTTAATTAAAATTAGAAAGTGCTCTTATGTAATTAAAAATGAATGATGGTTCAAACATAAATAATTGTTATGTTTTAAATGTAATTAAATAAATATTAATTAGGTTATATGAATTAGCCTTTTGTTATTTTTTATATGGACAGACAGAACCATAAAATAACAATTAATTAATTAATTGGAACTCATAATTTCTTATGCTAATTGAGTAGTAGTTAAATTCAAACAAAATATTAAATGTTTTGTAGTTAAGTTGTATCATTTAAAGGACTATATTATCTATTAGTCCATAAATAATTGGTATCCTTGTGTTCTTTTTTTCGAACACTATAATTTATCTGGTATTATAATTATTACTGGTACTGGAAGTATTAGTATAATAATATATTTAGATTTTTCTTTAAGTATTATTTTTTTTTATTATTGAAATCAGGATATCTGCACTAGCGATACAAATAGTCTTTGATTGTATACTTGTCTAATACAGACGAATAGTTAACAAAGCTGGTATTTACATTGAAATATATGTAGGCCAACTCAATAACGGAAGTATTGTGTATGTTTTTCATAGACATTACGCGTCTTATGTTTATATTGTTTGATCTTGCACAAGAGTGAGCCAAAATCGATAAGCCGGTGAACGACCGCGCTCCGCCCGGGATGCAGAATAATGCCAAGGGCATTCCACGTTGTCTTTCTACCCGGTCAAATGCGGCAGATGTTGCAAATCTGTGTCTAATATATATTATGGGGTAGATGAACAAGAAAATTGTCGAGTGCGATATGCACAGTGTTATCTACCTGGAGGTAAATGATATTGCATGCATTTTATAGTTCTTTTTATAGATAAAGAAAACTATGTTATACAAAAAAAATACATTTATGATCGATAATAAATCGATTAGCACTCATTGATGTTTCGTGATCAGAGGCCCCAATCTCCTGTCCTTTTGTGGGACTATGTAATATTTGAATTACCAGTAAGTAAAAGTGGCTCACAGATGTACTTGCGTAGAAAGTTAAATTTCGTAGCGCGGCAAATTCTCGCCAGTCAGAATGATTCAAATAGTGCGCAGTCAGCTGATCCGCGCATTTCAACTCTGCCAAGTTAAGTGAGACACTACGTACAGCTAGATCAGCGTTGTAATATTCTAAAAATCCGTTGTAATATCTCAACTGAAACGTTTCTATCCATCGCGTAGGGCGCTGGAAAAAGCAGTAAACTGCGCTAAGCTATTCATTATCCAAGAACTATGCGGGTTTTATACCTGTTTGCAATTGAAATGATGAACGCTGAGTAGATAAGTATGCATCTCCATATATAATCGTTATTTTCTATGGACAGAAGCTGAACAGTAATGAGTAAAATAAGACTCATAATAGTTTTTCATATTACGTTCGTTCAGCCAGTTGGTAGGCCTGTTTTACGTTAACTATGATTTACAATATTAGATAGATTTTACTGTAGATATTACACTTATTCTTCAATAAGGTGTAAGTTTTACAATTTATTATGTGTGTCCAAAATTAGAAAACATTTCGTTTATTTATATTGTTACATCATTACATTTTTGTCTTTATATATAAAGTTCCTACTTCCATCACTAGATGGCGCTGATCGTTTCTAAATCTCGCAAGTACTACGTTTACCTGTTTTGATATATGGAGTAACGTTTGTTTGTAATAAATTGCTGTTTTACCACAACGAGTGTTTAAATTCATCCTACGAGCGACATCTGGTGCCGAAACCCGGGAATAGTGAAATAGGACTTAGCAAAATCGTGAGTAAAGTGAATAGTGCGAACAAAAGTGAAAATTTTACAAGTGTTGTGTTGGACTTAGAAAAATCGCGTGTGTTTTACCAAAGACTTAGAATAATTTCGTTGTTTTAGGACTTAGAAAAAACGCGTATATTTTTCCATCGACTTCGAATAATTTCGCCATTTTAGAACTTAGAAAAATTTGTAATGAATCTTGGACTTAGCAAATTTTAAGTGAATCTTGGACTTAGAAAACATTGAAAACTTGAACTTGGAAATTTTTTATTTGGACTTAGTCAAACATGGATAAATTAGTTGCAAAACAAGAAGCTCGTTATGATCGACTATTAAAATCTTATTCAAACTATAAAAAAACACCCAAAGAGAGAATTAAAGTGGCTTATGTAGAATCAAGGTTAGAAAGTTTGGAGAAGTTATGGTTGGATTTTTTCGAACAACATTTAGAAGCATACTCTGTGGCCTCTGATAAAGAAAGAAATGAACTTGAGTATTTTAAGCAGGATAAGATAACATCGTTTGAAGAGATGTATACTGATCATAAGACAAAGTTGAAAGAAGATCTGCGAGCTTTGACATCTGTCACATCCATCCACTCTTGTAGCCATGAGAGTACGCATCATACAACATCAACTCCCAGTTGCGAAGTGAAATTACCACAAATTCAATTACCCATGTTTTCTGGTAATTATGAAGATTGGCAAGCTTATTATGACATGTTTATATCAGTGATTCATAACAACGAAAGTCTATCTGCGGTTCAGAAGTTGCATTATTTAAAAGGTAGTTTGTCAGGGGAACCTGCCAATTTACTCAAGAATCTCGCGACAACTGATGCAAATTATTCCGAGGCCTGGTCACAATTGATTCGTCGATATAACAATAAGCGATACAATTGCAATGAAATAATGAAACGTTTGTTTGCACAGAAGAATTTGATGATCGATTCGGCGAATGGAGTCAAACAAATCCTTGACACAACTAGTGGTTGCCTAAAATCTCTTAATAATCTGGGAGTAGAAACCAAAGAATGGGATACTATTATCAATCATTTAGTGCTGACAAGGCTTGACCAAGAAACCCGTAAATTATGGGAAATGCACATTGGCGGAACGGAATCAGATGAATTACCAACGTGGCAGCAATTAATGAGTTTTCTGGAGTCTCGATTTCGTACTTTGGAAATGACAGATACTAGTCGATCCATACACAAGTCAACAAACAATATAATAAAGAAACAAGGTTCGAAGCAAAATTCATTTCACGTCGCAGTTCGAGATGAGAAGAATACAATGAGTCTTAGCGTTTGTGGGATGTGTACAGGACAGCATCCTTTATATCAATGCAAGCAATTTGCAAAGCAATCTCCTGAAGAGAGATCTCACTATGTCCAATCACAGAGATTGTGTTTCAATTGCTTGTCACCTACTCATGGAGTACGAAGCTGTCGTCAATCATCGTGTTGTCGTCGTTGTGGTAGACGCCATCATAGTTTACTGCATATGGAGAAAAAACAGGAATCTAATTTAGAGCACAGCGAGTCCAACAGGACTCCAATAATCAACGATTCGGAACAAAAAGTAGTTGCACATTTTACAAAGGACAGTAAAATTAATAAAGTGTTATTAGCAACAGCTAGAGTTAGAGCCAAATCTGTGACCGGCTATTCGCAAACTGTTAGAGTTTTAATTGATCAAGGATCTGAAGCCTCTTTTATTACCGAGGCTACTGTACAAGCATTAGGTCTCAAGCGTAATATGGTAAGTGGTCTGGTGTCGGGTGTAGGGGAGAGTCAAACCAGAACTAAAGGTATGGTTATCTTAAGCTTAGAGTCACTTCATGACCCTGAATTTTGCGTACAAGTTAATGCCTTTGTTTTAAGAAACTTAACTTCCTTCCTTCCTTCTTCCAATTTAGCAATTCTCGATTGGCCAGAAATTAATGCATTGCCTCTTGCAGATCCAAAATTTGGATCACCGGATCGTATTGACATGATTTTGGGTGCAGATGTTCATGGAGAGATACTTAAGGAAGGATTATTAAGACACCCTACAGAAGAATGTCCAATCGCACAGAACACTCATTTTGGATGGGTCTTGTCTGGGAGAGTTCATAAGAACTTACAAAAATTCGAGAACATGTTTATTAACCTTCATATTCAAGTAAGTACTGATGAACTTTTGAGGCAGTTTTGGGAGATCGAGAGAGAGCCAGAAAGTCTTATAAAAAAATTAACTAAAGAAGAACGCAGATGCGAAGAAATATATGCTGCAACTACTATAAGAGACAATGATGGACGTTACACTGTGAGATTGCCATTCAAAGGCCCCAATCCTGAATGTCTTTATGGTGGAACTAGAAATATAGCACTTCGCAGATTTCAATTTCTTGAAAAACGACTTCTAAAGCAACCTACATTTCATGAGAGTTATAAAAAGGCTATTGAAGATTATTTAGAGCAAGGTCATATGAAACAAATTACAACAGATAGAGAATTGAGTGATCCTTTTGTTGTATATCTGCCACACCACGCAGTTGTCAAGGAAGATAAAGAGACAACCAAACTTAGACCTGTTTTTGACGCATCATGCAAGGGTCTTCATAATAAGTCTTTAAATGATAATCTGCTCGTTGGGCCGAAATTGCAGCAAGATTTAAGGCACATATTAATGAGATGGAGACGTCATAAGATTTGTATTGTAGCTGACCTAATGCAAATGTATCGACAGATCTGTGTTGACGAGCGGGATACGGATTTCCAGCGACTGTTCTGGAGGGCTAGGCCTGATCAATCGATACAACACTTCAAGCTACTGAGACTTACTTTTGGAACCGCGTGTGCCCCTTATCTGGCGGTTAGAACTCTTCAACAGCTAGCGAAAGACGAGCAATCCACATATCCTTTAGCTGCTAAAATTACCCTCGAAGACTATTATATGGATGATTTGCTTACCGGATGTGAAACGTACCAAGAAGCTGTTAATATCTTCGAACAAATGACTAAATTAATGAAGTCAGGGGGATTTACGTTGCAAAAATGGGGTAGTAATAGCGAAAACTTATTAAAATACATTAAGGAAGAAGTTCAAGAAAATGATAAAACACTAACTTTCAAAATTAATGATACTGTCAAAGTGCTGGGTATCAGTTGGAACCAAAGATCTGATAATTTTGAATACACATTAAAAATGCCCACTTTTGATGATAGTGAGATAACTAAAAGAAAGGTTTTGTCTGATGTGGCAAGATTGTACGACCCCATTGGCTGGATAGCACCCATCATAGTTACTGCTAAAATATATATACAAACGTTATGGAAGTCGGGATTGTCTTGGGATGAACCATTGCCTTCAGAACTTCTCGAAGAGTGGCATACATTCAGGAGTGACTTACGTAGCATAGAGGATATCACTATACCAAGGTGGTTAAATTCTAAAACAAACGATCACGTTGAATTGCACGCCTTCGCTGATGCATCTCAACTTGCATATGCTGCAGTGATTTATATGAAGACTAAAGATAAGGAGGGCAAAACTCATGTTAATTTGATAACGGCTAAAACAAAAGTGGCTCCTGTCGAGAAACAGATTTCAATTCCTCGACTGGAATTGTGTGCCGCATTGCTTGCCACAAAATTGACGCAAGAGGTATCTGAGATTATGCAAGTACCTAAGAATAACTTGTTTGGATGGACAGATTCTACAATCGTCTTAGCATGGCTTACTGGCGAACCTAGTAGGTGGAATACATTTGTGAGCAATCGAGTGTCAGAAATTTTGACAATATTGGAAAGACCTCAGTGGGGTCATGTTAACACACATCAAAATCCCGCAGATTGTGCCTCGAGAGGTATCCGTAGTTCAGAATTACTAAATAATGAATTATGGTGGCATGGACCAAATTGGTTATCCATTACATCTGATTATGAAATCGGACTGGATGGTAGTAGCTATATAACGGACGAGGAACAGAAACCAATTAAGAATTTTAGCACGACTGTTTCACGGACAGAAGATTTCGAGTGGAATAGATTTTCGTCATTGTCAAAAGCATTGAGAATTTTAGCGTATTGCAGACGGTTTCTTAGGCTAAGGATTCCAAAGGAAAAAAGATCAGAACTGACAGCATATATCACGGTTGAAGAAATGAATGATGTCCTGCGCACATGGGTGAGGGAAACCCAACATTTTTACTTCGAATCTGAGGTTAAGCAACTGACAAATAAGTCTCAAGGAAGCGTAGCTAAAAAAAGTCCGCTGCATACTCTTTGTCCCATTTTCGATGATAATGGGATCCTAAGAGTAGGTGGTAGGATACACCAAGCCCCGGTAGAGTATAGCGTGAGACACCCAATTATTTTACCTAGTGAAAGCCATCTTACTAAGTTATTAATATTGGATGCTCACATTAAAACCATGCATGGAGGCCCACAACTAATGTTAAATTATCTGCGTTCCAAATATTGGATAATCCGGGCGCGACATCTAACCAAAAAATGTTATCGGCAATGTGTGACATGTATAAGATACTCACGTCAAAATAATTGCCAGTTGATGGGGCAATTACCAGAAATTAGAATTACACCAACTAGAGCATTTGAAGTCTCCGGAGTGGATTTTACTGGTTATATCAATTTAAGGTTTTCCCCAGGTCGAGGTTCGAAAACGTACAAAGGATATATATGTTTATTTATCTGCATGACGTCGAAGGCGATACATCTTGAAGCGGTGTCAGACTTGACAGCAAAAGGATTCATCGCAGCTTTTCGTCGGTTTGTATCTCGGAGAGGTCACTGTAAACATATGTACAGTGACAATGGCACGAATTTCTTGGGTGCTGATAAGGAATTGAGGCTAATGTTCACCAAGGCGGTATCGCAACTACCCAATGAGATTGCTAAATTTTTGGCAGGGGAAGGCACAACTTGGCATTTCATCCCTCCGCACGCTCCAAATTTTGGTGGTCTGTGGGAGGCTGGAGTTCGATCCGCCAAATCACACTTAAAAAGAATTTTAGGGAATTCTACTGCCACTTTCGAAGAGTTATCGACTATTTTAGCACAAATCGAGGCCTGCCTCAATTCGCGTCCACTTTCATACATGAGTAACAACGCCGATGATCCACTACCTCTGACACCAGGCCATTTTCTAGTAGGCGAACCATTAATTGTAATTCCAGATGAAGATCACACAAAATCACATATTTCGGGTTTACAGAGATGGAAAATAGGACAAAAAATGATAAATGATTTTTGGCGAAAGTGGTCAAACGAATATTTAGTTTCTTTAAATCAACGGTTCAAATGGACTACAAAAAAATCTGAACCTGAAATAGAAGATATTGTTGTGATCAAGGACCATAATTTACCACCAGCAAAATGGTTGCTGGGAAAAATTGTAGAGAAACATACGGGAAAAGACAATGTTACCAGGGTAGTAACGATTAAGACCGCAAATGGTTACTGTAAACGTCCTTGTAACAAACTTTGTTTTCTACCACGATCTGAGTAATGAATGTATCTTTATTTTATTAATTTTGTACTTGGCATATATGTTCTATCTATATATTTTTTTGTTTATCTTGAAACTGAGACATTGTTAATAAACGTGTTAAGTTGATTGATAGGTATATGATTGATCTATCGTAACAGAAGATGTGAAATTAGAAAGGTTCAATTTAAATTTAGCTTTAAGTTTTATTTTTATATAGTATAACTATAACTATTCAATAAAAGGCTGAGATCCTTTGGTGGGCGGAATGTCCAAAATTAGAAAACATTTCGTTTATTTATATTGTTACATCATTACATTTTTGTCTTTATATATAAAGTTCCTGCTTCCATCACTAGATGGCGCTGATCGTTTCTAAATCTCGCAAGTACTACGTTTACCTGTTTTGATATATGGAGTAACGTTTGTTTGTAATAAATTGCTGTTTTACCACAACGAGTGTTTAAATTCATCCTACGAGCGACAATGTGGGTCAATAATTTAGAAATCCAGTAAGATTACGGTATAGCTGAATAATATAATTATATTGTCGTGACCTTAGAGTCATCAAATCTTATGTTTATAAGAATTACCCGGACTAACAGAGCGACCTTCCAGACCCATAATAAACGTATAGCTAAGGTTAAACCTATCGTTATGTGAAGGAAGATCATAATGATGCTGTTACCCTTGAAGCTACAGAAGATGCCAAATGGGTCAAACACTTTCAAACAAGGCTAAAGCGCTATTGTAAAGCTTATTTAGAATTCAGCTCGGTTTAAACGAGAGTCGTTTATAGCTGCGACGAGAATAGCATAAACAACATTTTGAATAATTGCTACTTTGGTTTGTTTAAAATAAATCTAATAAAGCTATATTTGCTGAAAATATTTTGTTATTAATAATATGTTTATTCCTAATAAAAAAAGGATGGTACAATATATTTTTAGTTTAAATGCAAAAGTTTCATTCAAACACTTCAGAATAAACAACTAATATCAAATGCTAATATGATAGCATAACTTATTAAAATTGAAATGGGTACTTGATATTTGATAGCATAACATAGTCAAGCTCACCTACGGCTAATTTGTGGGAATGAGGGTTAGAATAGAACTCTTAATGATTCATTCAAATTAGAGTTTGTTTAGAAACAAGCAATGATTTTAAAAATAATTTTGCATAGTAATATTAAATTCGCGATTTCAATAATGAAACTAATTAAAAGTAATTTATATCGATATTCTCTGTTTATTCTGTGTTTCTATATTCTTAGAACGTAGGCAAATTAATAATCAAATAAGGTAACTTTTAATCTATGCTTAATTGAATTATATTGTATAGAAGTACACAATAAATATAATCATAAATATTCAATTAAATGTGATAGAAATTAATTTAATACTGAACAGTGAGCAGAGAAAAAACTAGTATTTTAAAGTATCCATTTAGTTATATAAGTATCTTTTTTTTTCACTTTAAATACGTTTAGTTTCACAGACTGTAGGTCGGTCTATATCATTTAGTTTTATAACACAATGTTGTAAAACACAAAACGAGGGCTATTTAATTATAAAACAGCCTCGAACTCCGTACTCAGTACAGCTCGAACTCAGTACAGCAACGTCACAGCATGGAGGTTCAATTAAATTTAATCTACTTAAAAAGGTAATAGAGGTTTTATTTGCTATGCCGTGACAACACTTTTCTCGTAGTTGTATCGAGCTGATTTTATTATAGACTATTCTTAAAGACTATTTGTTAAATTAGTTAGTTCACACTTACTTAATAATTACGTAGGTGCGAGAATATAAAGACTTTCTTTTTAATTTTCCTTTTCATATTTATTTTAATATTAGAATGATGTAGTAAATGAACAGTAGGTATGTATGTTGACAAATATCGGTTATCATTAACATTTTGGTATATAGGATATTATCGTATGTAGATAGTGTATAGACATATATAAAAGTAGGCGAAGAGTTAGTTCGTTAGTACGTTAAAAAAACTTGTAATATTTTTTTCTGCGTTTCTTGTCTTTATTATTATAGTTTGCGATACTTTTTTTAATTTTTCTTTTACACACAAAAGAAGTCTACGTAGTTAAAATTCCTTTATCCACTCTACGAATTCTTTGGATAACTGACTTATATCTGTGTCTAATTTCAACCATATCGGTTGAGTTGTTTCGTAAAAAAACAGCTGTGACAGACGGACAAACAGATATCCGAGTGATCCTATAGTAAAAGGGTTCCATTTTTCCTTCCAAGGCCCCAAAAAGACTTGAAAATGCTTCATTGCAGTACACACAAATTGAAAATTTGCGCACTGAATATAAATTTTTGATAATTTGTGTAAATCTGAATATAATTTATGAGATACTGTGACTCCCACTCGAATGAATTTGTCGGTATAAGATTAGTAAACTTGATGTGCATTGACTATTATATTTTCCTGTTATTTAATTACCTAATACGAGAGTAAAGTATTATCGATGCAATCTTGTGTTATCGATGCAACATGTAACCAAATTAATAACTTGCTACTTGCTTTGTGTATAGCAGAGCGATTCTGTAATAATCCGAACCCGAATTCGAATTCACTTCAAGTCACTTAGTGAAGTAATTCTAATATTGTTTCCATTTTTGTATAAAAATACAAAACAAAATTGATTGATTATACATGTCTCAGATATTCTGTTCCTATGTAATTTCGGAACCCACTTCAGTTATACCACGAAATATTATTATCAATTCAATTTTGAGCGGATGCCGCTTTTTGAATTCGATTTCGGGCTTGGATTTCACAGAAACGCTGGGCAGATGTCGATTTATGCAAACAGAATCGTTGATTAAATGAGACAGTTGTTGAAAGTTTTATGTGAAGTAAACATAAGACTGTATTTATTTCTTTATTTGAATTTTATGAATTATTCTATACTAGTATGTGTATCTATAATACACTTAAACTGAAACTGAAAAGCGAGTATTATTTTCTACGTCTTTAAATTAGATTTTTTATAATTAACTATCACCCTTGGCATTTCATTTTTATTTATTTGAATTAGTATCGAGAAACAACGATGCCAAGTATTCCACTGTCATTTTAATAAATGAACAAGTTTGTATGACTTCGGTTTCCAATGTCAGTAGAATCAAGGTCAAGATGGAGGCTGCCCAGACGCCGCGCCGGCCGACGGCGGCGTGGCGCCAAGAATATGACACTGGAAGGAAGTAGAAGAAAGTAAATATGGAATACAACGAGATTTTTTTATTTTATTGGAATCTCTTTAAGTGGAAATCACTGTAAAAGATAATAAATATTTTTATCAGTAAAAAAAATAAAAAATTATGTATTTACCTCAAGGAACTGTAGTCAGCCGGTTAGCGCAATTATCATCATTACCCCTTTCACGTCCCAACTGCAGGGGCTCAGGCTTTCTGTATGAACGGTGAAGGAGGATGAGTCATGACCCCTCCACTTAACCTGGATGTGGATTGGCGGATATTAACAACGGCTTAACGTGCCTTCCAAAGCTTTAATTATATTTTGGTCACCCATCCCGTGGCCGACCCTTGCGTAATTTGCTTATCCACTACGCCACCGAGTTACCGAGCGCAAGGATACGTTCCCATCTTAGATAATTTGGCCTGTCGAGGCATTATCAAAATAGTTATTGATCAAATACAATAAAAAATCAAGTTAGGACACTCATCAACTCAGGCCATCTATTAACATAAAATAATGTATTTACCTCAAGGAACTCAAGGAACACACATAACAGAAAACCATTAGATTACCATAAAATGTCAAATTTCCATAATCGATTTTGATCACTAGCTTTGACGTATTAAGATTTAAAATCAAATAGAGAAATGAATCAGTTCTGTACACAGAACCTCTTTTATGTATTTTGTGGTTTTGTATAACTTGACGTGATGTCAACTATATATGGTGTGAGCGAATTGAAAATTAAATATTTAATATCTATTATAATTTCTATGTTAATAATATATAACTAGAAAAACTATAGCATTGATTCACAAATCTAGAACGGTAAACCTTGTGCTAGAAAAAATCCTTATGAAGCTTAGCAAGAGCTTTCTCTCTCTTTATTTTATGCAAAGATAAAATCGAAAGGTCACTATGATTGCATTGCTTTCAATATAGCTAGTCGTTGCGGGAAGTATTTGCTGATAGGATATTACATAGCTCTCATGCTCTTATAATAAAGGGGGCATAGCTTAAGAAATTCAAGGTTGAGGTATTCAGAACCGGCTACTTGGCAAGATGGAAAGAGTTCTTAGCAAATGTTTCAGTTAAAATCTGATATATCAATAATACCTTAAATGCGTTCATATCTCTATGAATATTATGGAGATAAAACTGTGGTTTATTCATGAGATAAACTTCAGAAAGACTAATCTGGAAACTACATACATGGGTGACATAGGTTATAATTTACGCTAGTATGCTTTTATGACTTCTTAGAAGTAAGGAATTATATGTTTGTTATATTTATTTTCTTGCTTTTTTATGCGTCTTTATCAGTTATTCTATCTTTTACATCCTAATACTACGTATATACATATAACATGATATATGAAAGTTGAGAGATAGATCATATGAAAGTTACTCTCGGTTGCACTAATTTACTTTAACAATAACAAATATGTTATTACCAGTTAAGCAAATAATCAGTTGCACCATTTGACAATGGTAAGATGTCGTCATAACTTTAACGTTAACCCCTCAAGCTTCGCTGGTAAAAGTTATTGTTTTAATATGCCAAGAAAAAGGATGGTGCAACGCATTCCGCAGTCAATGTTAAAGTCAACATGACCGGTTATTGTCAAATTTGACATAAACTTAAGCGTCTGTTATAGTGCAATCCAGCCTATGTTTATGTATCTTACATGCGATAATCGTGATAGATTTTGAGGAAATTTTCTTTGTCTTGCTAGTTTGCTGTGTATTTACATACTTTTACTATTGCAAAATAGTGGCATAGCACTCTCGAAATTGTTAAGTAGGCTGTTTTGTCGTCTATCCTACTCTAAATAAAGTAATTTATGTTATACAGTAGAACAGAGAACGGTGAAGTTGATGTATCGAAATTTGATGTTCAGAATTAATAGCTGACGTCAATGAAATATGAACTGTTAGACGATCTAAAATGTTGCTATACTTAAGCTATAAAAGTAAAGTGACAACACAATTTTGACACCGTTTTGATTTTATAACAATAAAGCTTTGTTTTATTCTCGAAAAAAAAGTTTTTTATTATTATTTTGGACCAGAGATCTTGTAGAGGTATTTCATCATCACAAATCAATGTGTCCAAACTTTGCGGCATTGCGTTATTTAATTACAAAGTTCCCACTGGCCACATTTCAGTTCCATTATCAGATCCTGGATACTATCTTAGACTAAAATCCTTGTCAAGACAGATCAAATGACCCTCACTCGATAGGGTTGTTTCGTTTAATTACAGGGTCCGCTACTACCTTCTGGATCATTATTAGATAGTTACATTCTATATTAATACTGCACTGTTATCCAAGTTATATGAAAGGTCATTTCATTTCACCAGAAATTATATCGTAAATTTATCTTGAGATTTGGTCCATGTAAAGTTACATAGCAAGTTAGATAAGAGTCTGTAATGATTCATTTTCTCTCTATAGATTTAGATAGGTTTTTGACAAGTACTAATAAACTAATATCTCTATGCTAATATATAATAAACGCTGAGGTTTCTAGAAACTAGTTTTATAATAATAAAACGTAAAATATTTTGGTACTAAAATATTAACTTATGAAGTGTCTATATTAAAAAACTTTCTTTCTGCTCTAGTTTGGCAGTAGTGTTCGGCGCCAATGTGTCTGGCATTCGTTCACGAGACAAGGTTATTGGCAAGGTGAAAGCCATGGATGTTTGGGGTAGAAACTTAATATAGGTGCGTACGTATAGCGCGTCTATTTATAACTTTGGGAGAAAGGTACAAGGGATATGATTAATGATATTAATGGTGGCAATTAAGTTTAGATCCGACAGCATTATTGATTCAAGACCGTGTGCTGTTTTTTAGGGATCTGTTTTTATTAGTCGTACTGAAAAAAAAAATTAGTCGGGTATTAAAAATAATTTACATATTGATAATTGTTCAATGTTTTGAATTTTATCATTTTGTTTCATTTGATGCATTTCCTTATTTAATACTGTGCGACGTGATAAATGTTGAAGTATTTTTTTATAAAGTTGTCCAATTACCTTTTCGAGTTTGCTGTGTACATACTAAACCTATACTTGTTAATTTAAGATATGATTTAAGAAATATTAACATTCAATACTAAAATAATAACTGCTTATACCTAGCAATCTTATAGATGTTCTAGATAGAAAGTAATCAACCTATTTTTACCGACTTGAAAATCCATGTATGTTTTTTTGTATGTATTTCTACCAATTGTTGACCGTTTTTCCGATCGATAGTAGTTTTCCTTTTTTGACAAAATAAAATACGCTTTTCACCATATATCACTTGAATATTTAGATCATATGTATTGTATTTCATATATCTCAACTAAAAACAAAAGATTGCGTATTTTGAATTCATTCAAAATTCGAAAGGAGGATTTTCTATGTTCGAGGATTATGTATGTTTTTTTTATGAAAGCAGGTATGTCAATCGATTTCTTCTTTAATTTTGAATCAGTGCAGCTGTTTCCCCGCGACTTCTGCGTAAATTATAGTCTGTGCCCAACGCGTATTATATAGCTTCCCATAGATGAAATATTTATAATTAGGTCCCAACAGTTTTGGGGCCTATCCAATGCAAAAATACGAGCTATCAAAATATAAATTTTTTATTTAAAAAATTAAAAAAACTTTTCTATTTAAAATATAAATATAAAATTATTGGAAAAAATGATGTCGAGCGAATAAACAAAATCTTTACTGAGACTTTCACTGCGATGAATATTTTTATTTATATAGAGCTGTGTTTATTCTAATATTATAAAGAGGAAAGATTTGATTGTTTGTTTGCACCATCTCCGAAGCTCCGAATTTATTGGACCGATTTAATAAATTCTTTCACCTACGGCAAACCACATCATATGCGGTGGACATAGACTATATTTTATCACGATGAAAATGGTAGTGGAAGTATGAATTGGGAATGAAAACGTTACCATAGCAAAGACAGTTTACAATTCAATTTTTCACTGTAATTATATCCGTGTCACCGTGAGACCATGCGGGCGAAGCACGTGGCGGAAAGCTAGTATTTAACATTGTTACCTATAGTTAAATAATATCAATATATGAAAACCTATTTATTTATTTTTATTTATTTATTTATTTATTCAACAAAGTTTCAACAGCAGTTTTGTTATTTCTATACAAAAATAAGTATGCAGCATTGACGCCAATTATAGAAACTTATTACGTTTACAAATCTTATTAATTATATAATCATAATGAGGGCAGTTAACAAAGAAAATGCAAGTATTAGACAAAAATATACATATTTATAAATTATATCGCACGACAAATATGGTGTATGTATGTATGTATGTATGTATGTATGTATGTATGTATGTATGTATGTATGTATGTATGTATGTATGTGTGTATATGTGTGTGTGTGTGTGTGTGTGTGTGTATGTTTATATGTTTAAATAAAGTATGCGTATCTATAACTTCAATTCATAATTACATAATTACGTAATTAACTCTAAAGACTAAAAAAGAGAACTGACTTCAACTTTAAAAAAATGATAATAATACTTATCTCGAAAGCGACTTATTCAAGAAAATGCTATTGAAGTTGGGCGTCTTTCATTTAATTATGAAATCTACAGTAGACCGCCCGGCATCAATAGTATTTTCTTGAATTAGTTGCTTTTGAGATAACTATTATTTATCAATTTTTAAAGTTTGAAATCGGTTTTATTATTTTGCAAGTATTTTTCCAATTCTGCTTGTCATGGACTGTCAATCAAAGAAGCATTCTTCATCAATAACAGGTGTCGGTTAAAATAAACTAATTTAAGTTAAAATTACTTTTCCGGTACTATTTAAATCAAAAATTAGGTAACCGATTTATGATTTATTGATCTTACATTGTCTTTAACATTTAAATAATGTTTTTAAATTGTACCACTGAGTATTTGTTTACGATAAGTCACACAAACAAACCTCTAATTTAATATTAACTAGTGGTCACCCAGTGGTCGAAATTCGACTATAATAAATTTTAATTAGTTAATACTGAAATCGAAAATCTTTTGACATTCAGTAAGACCACAGTAAACATCACAAACATATAAATATATATCTATGGTAAAAATATAAAACTTGAAACTGGCTAAATGCACAAACCGAGCGAAGCCAATATTCAAAAGAAACAAACAAACTCTATGTCAAAGGAAACAATTTGACCACAGAGTACATGTATGTGTGTAGCAAAAACTTGTTTCTGTGTGTCAAATGCATAGTAGTGTGTAATGTTTTATTTATCGATTTAATGTATTTTATAAGTATTATTATTGAAAAATATTAGCCGTTTGTATTTCATACTATATATATACTATATATTTATTTAATCGAAGTATAAACCATTGTTATCTTTGCACTTTTGCCATCTTATAGGTAGTTCATTGATCCCCTTACCAAAAAAACAATTCGGACGGTAATTGATAAAATCTTTGAAGGCGTTTTGCACTGCCCCATCGGAGTAGAATTTTTTCCCTTGCAAGAAGTTATCCAAATTTCGAAAAAATGGTAATCTGTTGTAGCAAGGTCCGGGGAGTACAGTGGATGTCTTAGACATTCCAATTGAAGCTCTTCTGTTTTGGTGGCCGTCTGTTTTGCATTGTGTGGTTTAGTGTTGCCGTGAAGTAGCAGCGGCGTAGAGTGATTGACCAACCTCGGTTGTTTAACAGTTAGTTTTTCCAGCATGGTTTGCAATTGCTGACAATAGACGTCTGCCGTAATCGTCTGGCCAGATTTGAGAAAACTGTAATGAACGACACCGGCACTAGTCTGCAAGTAACTTTTTCGGGGTCAATTTTCGCTTGGAGCAGGATTTGTCTGGCATACCAGGGTCCAAACATTGCGATGAGCGCTTCTGATTATCGTATAGAATCCACCTTCGTCACAGGTAATGATTCGATTTAAAAACCCTTCATTATTGTGCCGGTTAAGTAATGTAACGCAGCAGTCGAAGCGCGTTTGCCGGTTTGGTTCGTTCAATACGTAACTAGGACGTGGTTTGCGATGGATCCGCTTCCCAAAGAGCCTGCAATGATAAATAAATTCTTCATTATTAACTTGGGTCTCCAGCCGTCCACGGGACTTGTTCTGCAGGTCGAAATTGACAGAACGAAAACGTTCGAAGGGTTGAAACCAAAGACGTACTGTGTTTTCTTTTGCGACACAACCGCCATACACATAATTAACCCTTCGAGCCGTTTCCGCAGCACTGGTACCGATATTTCAAGTTTTCCTTTTTTTATACTGGGTGACGTAAATAGGACAAACAGGAAAAAAAAAAACAAACGAATGCTGTTTAACGAAACATAAATACATGTGTAAACGGCTGTATATATTTAAATTAGGAATTCCCAACCAAGGAGGAGAAATTTGTGATTAAAGTGGACAGTACGACAAAACGCCAATTTCATATGTAAGCACCTAAAATATAGATGATATTGAAATCCATAGAAATTTTCGCATATCGTGATCTAAAATTCTAGGCGAAAATTGTATGAGCAGAATTACGTCATGCAACCTTGCACCATGAACTGAGCAGACGGCGGGGCACCATGTTGGCATTGGCAAGTGCTGTGAACGTTTTATTTGTTATTGGAATTCAGTCATAACTCTTTGTTGCTGTATTGATGTCACTTTTCATTGTTGTTTCTTAATTTGTAACAAAAGTACTACGAGGGTCAAACTGAAAGTTCTTAGAACTGGCCACTTATAAACAATATAATAAAAAAATAATTCTAAAATTTGAAAATATAACTCTTTGCCAATATTACTGAGTATATATTTCATTCATTTGTCATTTGTTTTACGATTTGGCGGCAAATTGAAAATTGTCTGTGTCACGTCATCATGAATTTAACACGAGAAAATTTTCGTGCAATGATTTTTTATGACTTTCGATGTCATTTAAGTCAACAAGAAAGTTATGATAGACTACGATTGGCCTTTCACGATGAAGCCCCATCTCGTGCGACTGTTTACAACTGGTTTAATGAGTTTAAACGTGGTCGCACTAATCTCACTGATGATTTACGTGAGGGACGGCCTTCTACGGCGACGACTGAAGATAACATCTGTGTTGTGCGGCGTATGATAGAGACTGACAAAAGAGTGACCTATCAACAGATTCGGACAAGCTTAGGCATCGGTATGAGTCAAGTGCACAAAATCCTCCACGAACATTTAGCGGTCAGGAAGCTTTGCGCCCGGTGGATACCTCATAATTTGACTGAGGCTCAAAAACTCCATCGTGTGGATTGGTGTCGTAAAATGATTGAAAGATTTAACGGAGGTGACTCAAATGCTGTGTTCGACATACTAACAGGTGACGAAAGCTGGATTTACTGTTATGATCCTAAAACCAAAAGACAATCTGCTCAGTGGGTGTTTCCTTTCGAGGAGTTGCCAACTAAAGTGAAGAGAGATCGAAGTGCGGGAAAAAAAAATGGTGGCCTCGTTCTTTGGAAGGATAGGTCATTTTGCAACAATTGTGTTAGAGGATCAATAAACAGTTTCTGCAGAATGGTACACTACCAATTGTTTGCCACTTGTCTTGGAAAAAGTTCGAGAGAAACGACCTCGCAGTAGGATCCTCCTTCACCACGACAAGGCCTCGTCGCACACCGCCAAGCGAACGATCGACTATTTGGCGACATCAAACGTTGAATTACTGGGTCACCCGCCGTATAGCCCCGACCTCGCGCCTTGTGATTTTTATTTATTTCCAAAAATTAAAGAAAAACTTAAAGGAAAGCGGTTTATGAATGCTGAAGAAGCGGTGGCTGCGTATCGCGATGCCATTGAAGAGACCCCTAAGGACGAGTGGGCAAAGTGCTTTTCCCAGTGGTTCCATCGCATGCAGCGGTGTATTGACGTGAATGGACAATATTTTGAAAAGATATAATAAAACTAATAACTGGCTAATGTAATCAGTTTTTGATTTTCTAAGAACTTTCAGTTTGACCCTCGTATTATAGATAGATAAATTTTATAAACCGCTGTATTATTTATATTATTGTGTTGAAGGAAGAAATTATAATAAGGATTTATTAGCTCTGAAAGTAAAAGAGGATTTATTAAAAGCTTAATTATTAAATTTAATGTTTTTATTTAAGGCAGTCAGTGACAAGAATATCAGGATTTCTGTATATATGAACGTGTCTGTGACCGTACCATTAAGACACAAAGGTTGATGAGTGAGTCTCAATTTTGGGATCAACCTTAAAGTGAGATGGCACATAAAATGAACTCTTTTCAGCCGGAACTTCATGTCTACCAGCAGTTGGGTAACTATACTGTTTGAGGCCCGTGGCAAATTAATCGGATATTATATATTTCTTTTACTAATTGTTTAATAATAAATGTCAGAAAAAAAGGATTCTCCTCTGAATGGGGGCCCGTGGCATTTTGCCGACTTGCCACCCTGAAGTTACGCCATTGTCTACTAGTACCGCACCGCTCACGCCACTCTCCAACCCGACTAGCCCTAGCGTCACACACACATAGTACACGAGAATTTTCATTCATAAGTAAAGCAGAATTTATGAAATTAGTTTCGTAACGGCGTGAAGTTAATAGTATACAAATTTCTGATACACTAGCCCTACCAACTTTATTTTACGTAAATGGTGTCGCGGTACTAGTTTCACAATATAAATCGGGGTAGATCGGGCTATTATATCTGCATGACATGAGTAATTATAATCAATGTGTATTATAATTAATAAAAAATGAAAAGGCAATTGGAGAATCAAGAATTTATTTTTCAAAATTTATCGGGCAGTACAAAATTCATGGGTTCCAAATAAAGAAATGAGCAATATCTTTGTAAACGCTTAAAATTAATAAATCAGAACACACATATTTACCTAAGTGTAGCTTAATTACACAGTTAAGCTCTATTCAATCATTAAAAATATACGATTGGCGCTTTTAGCGCTTTGGAGTAGTAAACCTTTTCTATCCATATTATTGTAAAATTATGCAATTGCAATCTGCAGAGGTTGAAGACGGATCATGCGTAAACTGTGGTCTCACATTAACTGCGGCATTTGTTTGTTATGTGGTGATACTATTACAGTTTCAACAGTGACCTTGGTGTATGAAAGGCAGACAATAGGGCACCTCGTTTAGTTGCCAAACCTTTCAATGTAGGTGGATTTTATATTTTCATAGACAGTGAAATATAGGGCAAACACTGAAAGGAGACTGAAAACTTTTGTGTATTTTTACTTTTTCTTTTAAATGGCCTTGTTATTATTTCCGCCTGTTAGGTGGATCGGCTTCGCCTGTTAGTTTTTATTTATTATTTGCAAATAATGTAGGCAATTTCATTAAATTAACATGATGTAAAATTGACAGTTTGTCAGTGATTCTTGCCCCCATGAAAGGGTATTCCGCAGCAGGTTTTTTTTTTGTTGAGAACACTGATTTGAAGCAAAATGTGCATTTCTTTTGCGTTAGCAAAAAAAATTGAATAACATTATATAAAAGGCAAACGATTTTAATGTGTTGATATTAAGTTAATAATTAATTTCAGTTTTGCCTTTCTTAGTAACTTATGTGTATTGTGCAACATCTGATTTTCTCAAAATAAAAGCTATTATTATTACAACTTTGCACTTTTAGATTTAACTTGATTATAATATTAAAGCTATTAAATGATTACTAATTTACATTTTAGTGAACATTGGAAGCAAATAATAAATAGACGGTGCGGTGGTTAAGGCATTTGGACGGCAATGCGAAAGCTAAGCAACTTTTTGACAGACATGCCTATGGGTTTTTAGGAATCCGGCATAGAGTCCCATGGGGACATCTGTCACGTATAACTTAGAAGGGGAACACATCCTTCTTCATGCTGAAATTAGCGGAGCCAGTCAAACTGACTCCGTATTGCACGGTTGCTTGGGGAGACTATTTGTATACTGAGTCTTGCCATTGGAAACTTGATTTTTTAGTTCATTCATTGAAAATCATTTGTCATTTATTGAGTGTTGAAAATTGCTAAATATTATTCTTTGTTATAAAAATAAGGCATTTAATTATTAAGTTTACTCTTATACGTTCATTTATTACATCCATCCTCTGATACTAGTTTTGATTTTCTATACAGAACTTAGCAGCGGTATAGATCTCAATTCCTTTGTTGAAGAAGTTTGTAACGACGCAAATTCTTAATATAGAATAAATATGAACAAAATTCTCCATCGTTTACTTTTTAATTGATGCGAATTGTGGGAGCGAGATACTAGAACTTTCAAACACCACGCGTTCTCAGGGATTTACTCAGATTGGCTCTAATTAAATATCCTTGTAAGATATTCAGTTCAAAGAAAAACTTCCATTTTATTGGGCCTGCTTTTAGCTGAGTCTTTAGGTATTATATTATTAATAATAACTTATAACAACATATATAATTTTAACATTCTTTTGAAGCCTTTAAATGCACTTGACAGTTATACATTAATCACTACAACAATAAGATTAATAACGAATTCATATGACGGAACTCACAACTGAACCTTGCTGCGTAAACTTGTACTAAGAACTAAAGTCGATGTGATAGAAAATTATGGAATAGTATGATATCCCAACTTACACCATGTACGAAAGCTGTTAGAAAAAATAGTTATTTTTTTATATTACTTTCGCTTAGAAATGAAAAGAGTGGTACTTTCAGTTCTATTCTGCGATATTATTGTATTGAATTTCTAATGAATAGTCATAATTATAAAAAGCAGTAATGCATTTCCTAAAAAATAAATAATATGGTGGATGACTTGCCAGCTTATTAGCCTCTTTTTATGTAAACTGAGTTCTAAATTAAATTATAATGCGACATAGTTTAAACAGTGGTTACACAAATTTTAGTATAATTAGTTACTCGAAAGTTATTTCTAAAAAATGATTATTTTGTATTATACTCAGTAACCGACAAAAACATCTTATTGGACTTGGATAAATTCTCCGTTGTAACAATCTCTTAATTAAATAGCAACATATATGAACACAGATCACGTATAACAAACAATTGCTTGACCAAAGTAAATCAAGACTCCTTTCTTAAGACGAACTCAAATATTAAGTAGTTCGTTAACAAAGGAGTTTCGTGAGCAGTAGGTTAACTTTATCGTTTACAAGAACTTGTGTGCAAACACAGACTTGTTTATCGTTCAATGCAATGAGAGACTGGTGGAATGATCTAAGTGTTACTCATATTTGTTTGGTGTAGTAAACAGAGAATCCTATGAGTACCCTCAGATTCAATTATTTTCTCACTAATTTAGCTTATTAACATTGAATAGAAAAGGAATACGATCTCTATGATTCACTAATTCGCAATTGAAGCATCTGCGTATATGCCTTATCTGCAAAAAATGTAGAAATTTATTTTATCTTTTTGCGTAATATTATATAAAGCACGAATAAAAGAAAAGGTCCTCAAATACTAAAAAAAATGACCGTAGGGGTCTGATAGACAAGTAAGTTAAAGAACGTGTGCAGGGGAAAATCTTTCTGACTCTTTCCAATCCAAGAAAGGGCAGTGTCTGACCATCAACTGGCCTTTTTAATGCCGTTCCGTCTATGAAAGTTGGATTTTGCAACGCAATGAAACGCCGATTGGATGCATATATACATAATTAAATGTTCTTATGATTGATTTTAGTCTGTTACACAAATATTGTCCTAAAATACAACAGTGCCGGTAATGCCCCGTAATGTCTTTTCTATGAGTTTTTGGAACTTTTCCGGAACTCATAATAAGGGGTTCTACACTAAGTAAATGTAATTGTGTGTGGGGTAATATGTAAATTTTTGGAAATCTGGATCTTAAAACACCTGTACGTAAGCGTGTCCAAGATCAATTTTTGTAAACTCTTCTCCGTTACTCAAACTAGCGAATAATTCCTCTATACGTGGAAGAGGATAATAATCTCAAAGTTAAACTTTGGATTACTTTTACAATTTCTATCTTCTAGTAAATTTTTATTTGAAACTTACAAAAGTTTATTATATTTTACAGATCCACGGGCTTATGGTCTTCTCAGTCTTGCTGCTTTGCAAGATTAAGTTTTGGGTGTTGGATTTCATTCCCTAATATTGAAGTTGCTAAATATAAATTATTAATTGTAACAAGAATAATACTCCACTCTAAACATGGGTATTACGCTAACAAATTGAAAATTAGAGAACAAAGAATCGTCTAATAAGCGTCTAGCTGTGACACAGCGATTGAACACACACTAAAAGCTCTGTGTGAATATTACCGTGGATTGAAAGTGGACCATCGAAATCTACATTCACTTTCGCTACTTTGTAAATCAGTCAACACAACAAGAATTTATGCTCTGATTGTCCTTTGACTGTGTTCAATACAACTCACTAGCACAAAATCTTTGCCACCATTTCAAATGAACACTGAGCAAAAGGCTCTATACTTTGCTTGAAATTTATAGACTCAATAACAGTTCATTGTTTTTGAGTTATTAATAAATAAAGTCTTCATATTTTGGCGCTATTGCAAGCGATAATCTTGCGATGACACCTAAATATCGAAAATTTAATAAATTTAGTTGTAGTAAACCCGAGATTAATAATTAATTTTATGATAATGACCATGCAAGTTTAAAACAAATTACTCACTCAGATTTTATGTCAAATAGTTTAAGTACTTGTATTAGGTAGTATCTGAAACATCAAGAGATACTTCACCAACCCAGCCAGGTGAGTAAATAAGTGACTTAATTTTATATTGCTAAATGTTTGATATTATATAATGCGTTATTTTAATATCAATGTCACAAAAGAAGTCAAGACTAGAGATATATAACTTATTAATATTTATGTTTTATATAGTAAGTTTCTATATTAAGCGTATTATTGATAACAATTTTAAACAAGTTATTGACATAATAATAATTATTGTAATTTCTTAATTTATGACAAATACTACCTTTTTAACATATAATTTATATTATGATAATTACAAATCTAAGTTTTAAATAATTCATTGACATACATAAATATAATTTTATTAATTCCTGACATCGATGTAAACGCTTTGACATTTAAATGAAAAATAACATAAATAAATTAATACTTAACATTTATTAAAATATTCAACCAATACTATGTTAATAAAAATGATTACTTGACGTAACTATTATAATTTATAAATTTAAATATTTGTATTGTCTAACCTTAAGCTGACTGATCTATTGATATATTTTTAAGATCTGCCTGTCGTTCCAATTGTCTTGCCCTACCAATTGTACTGCCAATTGTTTGTCATATGTTTATATTTATGCCATCTGTCCTATATATGTTGACAATAAATTGTTAAGTATTGAGTATAGGTAGGTGGAAATGCCTTAATAGTTAGGCATTTCCACCTAATTACGTTAATAACTAGTATTTATTACAACAAAAGAGTTTTAAAAGCATAATAAAACCCTATTTATATCAATGTATTTATATAAATGGAGTTTTCTTGAATCTTGGTGTTGTGTCACATTTTTTGTTTCAGATTTATTTAATACGAGTGATTTTACTACTTAATTTCGGATCTGAGCAATGTATGTCATGTTGTCTAATATGATTTTATTTATATTTGCCCTAACTGGATCAAAAATGAAAGATGGGGAAACCACGGTACTACAAAATCAAGTAAGGATATATCAATGTTTGACAATATAAATCGATATTACTTGGATAAGAGATTAATTTCTCTGGAAAGTGAAATTGATTTTCTTATCTTATCTTGCATAATTTAACGGAGTTAGTTTAATTGTAAACTTTTACAGACGTGTAAACAGTAAACGATTGATTGCTGTTCTGTTATCGCTACACTTTCAGAGCACAGTGTTATATAGATACCAGAATAGGGATGACCATTGGGTAAAAAAAAAGAAATTCTATTTAGTCCGTCAGTACTAAATAGAATTATATTTTTTTCGCTTTATTTTAACAAGAAATGAGTTAGACAATATGCACTGAAATTGTGCAATAACAACAAAAAAGTGCATCAATAAATAGAAAATGTAGTAAGGTGTGACGTCATGTGACATTTCAATATATTTTTTTTTTATAAATTAAGAAGAAAACACGTGTTTGAAATTAAACGGACATATAAACAAAAAATTGTCATCATTCCTATCCCATTCCTATCCCTAATATAATAAAAACTCTAGTGTTGAAATCAATCATAAATTGTAAAGAATGGTTTGTTTTAAAATTGAAAACGAATTTTAATTGCGGCCATTTTTATGATTAAAAACTTCAAATTCTAAATTATCCCATTAATCGCTACATTTTAGTCTGAGGTCAGTGTTGTGGCGACAGGATTACTTAGATCTAATCCGCTCCGTAAGTAATTAAGAAAAAAATCTGACGTTTGAAAAACAGCAATTCAGTTATAGTGTCGATTCGTTTAAAGGTAGAAATTATTAAACCTGCTTGGTTTTTTTTTCATAATGAACACTATGGTCATCCGTGTGTTGTGTCTCGCAAACACTGCGCTGTTTGTAGAGCAAGTAAATAATGACATTAGTTTATTAAATTAATGTTTATCTATCCACCTTCTATGTTCTATCAAGACCTGTTCTAATTTAAAGTTTGCGGAAGAGTGCGGTGTTACGCACCATCGCACAAGAGGTAACTTGTATAAGGGTAGTATATTCACACAGGCTAGGATATTAAAGAAACCAATGGTATTTGTGTTTTTCCATTCACATTCCATTCTTTTGTACAGTTGCGATAGACTATAATAAACGACTCAAAATTTTATAAAAATACCTTTGAAAGGTTTGATTTTATAAAAATTTTGGAATTAAACAATTAGCCCACGTAAGGCGGTTAACAATTTCAAGTTACTTATTTTCAAATTAAAATATTAAATTTAAAAGCATAATGAAAAAAGAAGTTAGAAGTATCTTGAATTTGTTTACCACTATTATAGAATTTGAGAATGAATTGTATAAACCAGTTTAAGGTCATCATCACCAGCCCTTTTACGTCTCCACTGCAGGGGCTCAGGCCTTCCTTATGGATGCTTAAGGAGGATGGGTCATGACCCTCCACGCAGGCCCAATGCGGATTGGAGGGTATTAACGACTGCAAATGCAGCCGGGACCAACGGCTTAACATGCCTTCCGAAGCACGGAGTAGCTCGAGATAATAATTTTTTGGTCACCCATCCCGTGCCCGACCCTTGCGAAAGTTGCTGAACGACTACGATTGCGGGCCGTTGGTCAACAGAAATTAATTTAAATAGTAAAGCATTTGATTCCATTTTGATTTTATAAATAAAATAAAAATAGTCATAGATTTTGATTTCGTTGATTTTGAAGTTTCAATCATTCATAGGTTCACAGGCTATTATTATATAACAATAGTGATATATTACTTAAAAATTTATTCCCTTTTTTAAGTCAGTATTAAATTAGGCTGGTGAACTTTTCAATTATGTATATAAGATATCAATATATTGTTTTGAACGCTATACTATATCAAATATAATTATAACAACACATTCTCATCTTAATCGAAAGTTTGAAATAATTATTTGGGTTATGACCTGAATGTTGATGAAAATACGCTCCTACTAGCAAGAGTTAGGGCGGTAATTTTAAATTTCTTTACAAGACTAATAACCTTTTCTTAAAGGCCATTCATGTATTTTGAAGTCTGAGGTTAATATTAATCACCTGGATCACCTGAGGAGTAAATGATTTCATATAAAAATCTAATTTCTAAAACCAGTATATAAAAATATATAGAAAACATACATATATTATATATAAGCTTTAGTCCGCAAATTCGTGCGAATGGTATAGTTATTATAGGTAGTGTTTTAAAAAACGATAAACTATTTATTTATATAAAGTTTCACGATTTTATCTAAAAACAATATAAACCATAATTACTTGATCGACTTTTAAGCCCACAGTTATTTTTTTTTCAAGTTAAAATTAAGGATATTTTGTGGGACCTAATGAAAAAAAAAACATTGTGTATATATCGTAGCCAATATGGTAAATATCCGTCTAGTGACTAGACTAATAATAGAATAGCGGAATTCTTATACATGGTTAATCGTCGATCTGCTGAGTAACCATCACAACGTTCGTTTCTCACGTACGTTGCGGCTGTACAAAGCCCAGGGAAATGGTTAACTATCAAGGATCACGTTACGAAAGACAATTATTAATTTTATTAATAGCAAAATATCCGCGATATTAGTATAAATTTACTTTGATGTTCAACTTCGAAGTCACTACAACTAAAAGCTATATTTATTTATTTAATGTATAGCAACAACAACTGTACATGTGATTACGTTTTATATGGGAATAATTGCATATTGTTTAAAATTATATTAAAAGTATTTGAAAATACGAAATACTATTATCTATAAAACGTAACCGATCGATGTCTAATTTTTCTATCTTTTTTCACGCTTTTCGCGCTCAAGTTGTCGCATTATGAGTGAACCGTTAAACTGTTCTTCTTTTGTTTTTGATCTTTTTTAATTTTTATTATTTGTCTTGTTGTATGCACAATCTGCTATTTATTGTTCTATTTTCCATGTAATGCTAGGTTGCCCGGAAGAAATCACTAGCTAGCGATGAGTTCGTCGTTTGTACTTAGTTATGTAAAATAAACGATTTCTTCCAGGCAATCTAGCATTACATGAAAAATAGAACAATAAATAACCGATTGTACAAACAACTAGACAAATAATAATAATTTAAAAAGATCAAAAACAAAAGAAGGACCGTTTAAAGAAGGACAAATAAAATGCTCAGACACAAGCGACGACCAGAGCCTGAAAAACGAGAAAAAAATAGAAAAATAACATTCGAAAGGACCGATTACTGGATGGGTGACAACACTGGCATAATGCACGTTAAGCCGTTAGTCCTGGCTGTATTAGCAACGTTAACACCCATCGATCCGCATTAAGCCCGCGTAGTGGGTTATGGCCCATTGATCTTATTCGATTCGACTGCATTCATAGGAATAAAAGAATTTTACCAAAATACTTCCCACGCAGACGAAGTCGCGGGCACAGCTAGTGTAAAATAAATATTCATGTATGTCCTTGTTGTGCAGTTTTATTTACGCATTTAACTGCAATTTAAATCGAATGCGTTAAGCCACTACGTCATCGGACCTCTTATACATAATCTGTACTAATATTATAAAGAGGAAAGATTTGGTTGTTTCTTTGTTTGCATCTAATTCGCTCCAAAACTACTGAACCGGTACTTTCCGAGCGATTCCGACCTACGGGAAGCTACATCAGACGCGGATGTCATGGGCTATAATTTTGCGGCAAAGTCGTGGGAAAACAGCTAGTTCAATATACCCTAGGAAACTCTGCGGTACGCCTGTGAAGTATGAAGGCAACACGGGTTGGCGATAATTGAAACTACTTTTTCGATCTCTATTGTGCAAACTGCGACCTCTTTCAGAGACCAAGCGTATTTCTCTATCAAAGGAAGTTTCATACTCATACCATACTGCATGTATGTTACGATCATCAGTTAGACGCGCTATGCGATCTTCAGAAGTTTCCTAAGAACAAACGCTTATTGTACGAGTTCTCTGAGAGCTCAAGAGATTGTTCCTGACGGTAAATGCTTTAGATTTAACTTTATTGTGCATGAGCCTCGCGATGGGTAGTTAAATACGCTTTGCGTTTTTTAGGTGTCTCCCGAGACCGAGCGCTTTCTGTCCGATCTCTTTCTTTGTCAATAAAAGTCGTTCGGTACATGTCTGACGGAAAATACGTGGAGATTTATTTATTAATATAATTTTTTTTTTTATTTCGACTTTGCACACTCGAAGGAAATCATCTTCTAACATATACATACTCCCGAGAGGTACTTAACTGAGTTTCCGTCAGATTTGAACGGCCCTCAAATTATCATTTTATAGACAATAATAATTCGTAGCTCGGTGGCGCTACGGATATGTGCCGTTGCGCACGATCGTTATTGCTAAGCAATTTTGACAAGAGTCGTTCACGGGATGGGTGACAGTTAATATCTCATAGCAATTGCGGCGAACATGTCACTTTAAATTGATATAACTTTTTTATTTGTGAACCGATTGAAATAAATCTTACACTAAATTTTAACGGAAGAATATAGCAATATAATTGTGAAAACTGCATTTAAATCGGTTAGCCGTTTCTGAGAGTTGCGTGCACAAACGCACAGACAAACCGACAAACAGACAAAAAATTTAAAAATCGTTGTTTTGTGTTCTGTTACGTTTATATTTTTATAAATGCCTCTTATAACAGTTTTTTTCATATATCTTTAATGTACAGACATCGATCGGTTACGTTTTTATTGTAGTAAAGATAATAATAACATTGCGTATTAAATTTACCTTGAACACTGCGTGACAGACATGCTGACATTACCGACATGATAAGGGTATGACTTTACACCCTCTCAATGATTTAGTTACGAATATATTTATAAATGCCGGTTACATGTATTTTATTGGTCAAATCGAAGTAGGTAAAAATGCAAGCAAGAAATGAAAAAACGAGATGAAAAAGGTAATGGATATATTGAAATTTTGTAAGAATAAGGGAAGATGTTCTTAGTCACCCCAGTAACCTTTTATTAAATAAAAAGAAGATATTACGCTTTAAATATAAATATTTCGTAACTTTCCTTTTTTTTTTAGTCAGTCTAAAATCAAATAGATTCGATCACAGTTCGATGACCTGTGGCCAAAGGGCAAAACAAAATATATTCAGTCTTCTTTGACAACGAACATGATAGCCAGCAGTCAATACGAGCCCTTTTAATGCTAATATAAACCCTTTTTGAGTAAAACCAACAATCGTTCACTCGAAATGCCCGACTTACTATCACCGAGAGCGTGTAATGAAGCTCCGACTCTCACAAAGTCGCTCGCAGTCTCAGCATTTCATTTTCCAACTCAGTGAGTAAACATAATAAGTTTAGCATAAACTTTGGACGAAACGGCATGCTAGTTTGATTCCTTATTTACCACTAGTAGAGAATTTAAATGATATGTATGATTTATTTATTAATGAACTTGAATTTTTTAAACTTGTAAACTAAGCGTTCACTTACATAACGAATATTAAAGTAACGATCGCTATTTGAATGGATATATCATATCTACACTTTACAAATCAAAGTACAACATAATCAGGTCTCTATATTATTAGTAATTCACAATAAAACTCAACTCGATCACATGTTTGCTAAAATCTTACACTTCTCCACTTATATACGATTAAAGCTGATTAACTACTTATTACTCAATTCACAGATTAGACTTAGAAGACAAGGCATCAATTTAACTATCCAACATTGCTAACTGGAAGCTTTGAATGATAATAAAGCCTGTAAGTGAATAAAGTTTTATTTTTAGAATTTCTTCCGAACATGTTTGGGCAGAGGCATTGGAAAATTTAATTTGTACTGCATCTAAACAAATTAAGCCAGTAAGGCTCGGTCTTAACAAAGTCTTACTCAAACTCAATTAGATATGTTATAGGTACTCGAGTTCTTTGCATTTCCTAGGGTAGCTGCTGTGATGAATGGATCGTCAACGCGACGTGAAAAATAAAAAAATATGACTGCCTATATCTAGATTGTGAAGTTATGGACACAAGCAGGACTCAAAAGGTACGTTAAAACAAAAAAAAAACGCAAAATAAATATTGGTTGTATTAAGTATTTGTTTATTTTCTGTTTTTAGTTTTTACAATTATTGCGGCAATACAAATGTACTCTTTGTGGAAATGACAACTATATTTTAGGCTCGGCAGAGACCGAGGCCAAAAAAAAATCTGAAACTGGGTAAATGGGTATTGCAGGTAGTGAGAGGCGTTAACTTATATGAGAAAAATAAGAAATCGAAAAATAACCGATATTGTTTACGAATGGTAGAAAGAAACGAAACTGTATGTAAATTGTGTATGTGATGTGTGTTGCCAAATAAAAACCTATTCTATTCTATTCTAAACAAATGAAATAATAACTGGCCGGATACGCGTCAGAGAGATAGCTAGGAGTACTATTTTATTCACCAATCAACCGATCACAGCCAAGAGCTTGTTTATCAAACAGCACAAATTGTTATGCAGTTTTAATCCGAAGTCAATTATCGTGCGCCGTACAGTTTCGGTCATGGCCGTGAATCTGGGTAGTTTTTAACCGAGAACTAGATAAATATGTTTTTCGTAAATCATTTATTTTTTGATCCAATCTTATAAGAATACAGTACACATAAACTAACATAAACTAACCTAACCTTGATAGTTCAGGTTATAACTGTGATTGCTTCATGTCTTTTCCTTAGTGCCCCGTTACGTACACTTTAACCCAGAATTTATGCCTCATGATAACACTAAAAGAACGTCTTTGAAATATTATTTCACATTCCTATTAGACGTAACTGATCCGTAAATTAGATTTCTTATCTATTGATATACGGATACCATTTACTGATAGCTTAGATTTTTCACTGTTCTAGTATTCTATTGACAATTGAATTCGAGTGATTTTCAGAATAACAAGGTAAACTTTAGGACACTTTGGTGGAATTAAAGTATTATAAAAGCATATTAAATTAAGTGACTCCAATTTTATCGAAACTCTTTGAAGCATTTTTTTCTCGTCAAAAAGTCACAGATATACAACAATAATCTATAGGTGACTGAAAAAAAAATTTTTTTCAGCTACTAGTGTATATTATTCAATGAAGCACTTACCCTATATTAAGTTAGTAATAAAGTAAGAAGAAAGTTTAAGAATACACTTAGCGCTGTCACTTTGCTGAGCCACAAGTTGCGATGGGGAGACATATCAAATAAGGTGCTATTTTTTATACTGGCAACCCAGACACTTGGCCTGAAGGGGATTGGACGTTGCTTCTATGAGTCCTTTGGAGTAATTTTGGAGAGATCATTAATTTTCGGGTTTCTTGCTTATCACAAAACATAAAAAAGTTTTTATTGATGGAAACATAATTTAATGCTTAACTAGAAATTATTTTGGTAATAATGCGAAAAATAATATAATAGATGAATTATGAAATAAAATTATGTTAGGCTAAATGTAATAAATGTGGACGTAATAAATTAGCGACAAATAGTAATTGTTTATTGACTGAAATTTCTCTCATATGTTAACATAATTATAGCATAAAAATTAAGAAACAAGTAATAGTAATTGATTATTTAAAAAAAATCGTACCATCTTTGACGAAAATAAAAATAAAGTTACTAAGTACCGCGTATGTCCGTTTTATAAAGAGGTTTTAGATTAGAACTGAGTTGTGCGGAACGGGAGGGAAATTAATGAGACACACGTTATCTCCTCAACTGATTTGTTAAAACTGTACCCCTCACACACTGACTTTAGTATATCTTAGTTACATTACTATAATTGGCTACTTGGCCATTTTAGGAAAGTATTTTAAAATTTTCATATCACGGTCTTGAAATAAAAAAAAGAAAATTTTATTCATTAATTTAAATTCTCCCGCGTAAACAATTACTTACGTAACATTTCGAGCCGTAAGCCATATTACAGTAAACATGAGTACTGAGTTGACTGAGTACTGGTTGGATTCGCAACAAATACGTTGACGTTTAGGTTATTGAAATATGACGTCACACGATGCTAGGTCATGGCCAATATCATCGCATCGCATAAAATCGCAAGTTATTTCATTAATAATAAAGTATACTTACAATTATTAAAATAAATATTATAGTTATTATTTACATACCGATATGTAACCTTTTCCTACATATACGATTATCATTATTTATTGTTATAACATTATAATACTTTTATACTCATTATATTTTTAATAGCAAAATGGTAGTAGCAACGTATTTAGGTACTTTTATAACGAATAATAATAATTATTTAATCAACGAATAAAAAGTTTATGTCTAATTGTGTAGGTATAGTCGACAGTACATTAATTTACTACGAAAAGTCTTTGTCCAATTTTAAATGTTGTTAGATAGCATAAAATAGTTATAAACATAAGATAGCATTTGTGGTTATGCGAAATGCAATAAGCATTTCGTTATTTGTGTTTATCTAGATTTGGAAGATACGAACTGGAGGGTTACTAATACTATAACTATAACTACTAACCTAAGGTTTGGATCTAATGAATTCAAATAAGCCTATAATATAAATAATTATAATCCACGACGCAGAGGAGGGTTTATATTAGATGTTATTTTTTATGTAATTAAAATGTTACAATAGTAACATTTGCCATTTTCCATGCCAAGAATAGAAAGCGCTGTTGGAAATTACTGACTTCTAAAGAAATATTTGGTGCAAAAAACTTTAAGGTATTTATTATATTATGGGAAAATATTCTCCTGGTCTCTGGTACTCTGTAATGGGATTCGAATATTTTTCATTAACATTATAGTCCTGTATGGTTTTCTGAATGCAAAAAATGATCAAATATAATAATATTTAGATCAAATTTTTAACTTTATCGAAAATTTAAATTATTTCTTTCGGTTGGGTAGACTGCCTGAACATTAATGAAAAAACGATCTGCGAAAGCGAAAAACTAAAAAGTGCTAGAAAAATTCATCAGTCCTGTTAGGTTCTGGGTAGCGCAGTGGTTAGTGCGGTTGCCCAGATTACGAAAGGTCGTAGGTCCGAATCTAATCTTAGGATATCTTAGGACACCAGGGACAAAGTCGATTTTTTAGTTTTTTTCATTAACTTATTTTTTTTTATTATGAATAAATTATTGATCTTTTTCATCCTTTTTCGATTCAAAATAATATATTCTACAGGCTCAAACTAATTGCTTCGGTGGTACAAGTGCACATAATATTATTGTATACCTTGAATATTTATCATATCTTAGTCATCAATAGTCGGAGAGATAGAGAACCGATTCATTACATTCAGCGATATGTAGCATTTTTCAGAATAAGCTATAAAAATATAGTACACTCAAAATATACGTAGTACCAGTTACCCACCCGCATAAAATAGCCCTCATTCTACATGCAAGTCATAGATGATAACTTTTCTCTGTCCTATGAAGAGTACAAAAATGCAATTACTTTAGCTTTTTGTAATATATTTTCAGTATTTTTAAAGTACCAAGTGGCATTTTTGACTGAAAACTAACTACAATATTTTACATTAGCACATTTTTCATAAAATTTTTTATTATCATCATTTCAGAGTTAAGGTTCATTCATTTATTTATTCATTCTAGTAAACAATTATTATTATCAATGTATTCAGGTATAAGAGAAGCTGTAATGTTAGTAAAAATGAATATATGTACAAGTAAAGGCATGTTCATTACTTAAAAATAAAGATCTGTTTTGCTAGGTTTCGGTGCTGAAAATATAATATTTTTGAGTACTTTATATTTTTCAACAGTATATAGTAGGCAGACCAGAAATTTAGTACAATACTTAATAATATAATGCGGTTGGCAACCCTAGTCGCATATGTTGACGACAGTTTTGGCGTTTTCACTCTGCGACGATAACGACACGACACGATACTCATATATCGTCAGCTCGCACAACAACGATACCGTCACAATACCGTTATGTGACATAAACAATGTAATATTCGATGTAATATTGGCAAAACTGAACGAGTTACATTGCTATTACCTTTTATAATTATGCGGCAGGCGTCTATTATTTATTTCTAACTTTTATTATTGTATTTTTTTTTTGCTTTTGTCACGTCGAAATGTTTCATAATTATAATTTTAGTAAGTACCCATATTAGTATTTTTTCTTATTTTTGTAATAGGTCCTTTATTTTTTAACCTTTACAAATTGATTCGGCTATCCAAAATGTCGCTATCCTTTTGTATGTTGTTTCTACATATTTCAAACAAAGTTTATTCGGCTCATATTCTAGCTCTTAAACTACAACAGGTTGAAACATGACAGACAGGTGCTTAGCGTATGACAAAACGGTCGCTTCTTTACACTGACAACCATTTTGTACATTTCCGCCATTTTGAATGCGTGAAAAAAATAGATGATATCTTTTTAAGCGTGCTAAGTAGACACGTCAATGTTAAAGAAAGCTTATTTTCCATGTTATTTGAAATGGTTTTTGTAAAACTAAAGTTGAATTAAATTAATGAGTGGTTGAGAGAGGTGTTTTGTTGCAAAATAAATAAATTCTAAGTAATTTTAACGCTATACCTATATGTTATGTACATAAATACGCTTTATATAAAAAAAATATATTTGCTATAGTTGTATAAATGATAAAAAAAGGCAAATAAAACAGGCAAACATAAATAATGTTTAAGAGTTAAGGTAAAAAATCTGTTATTATATTTTGTTTCTTTTGAGAAACATTAATAACATATCACAACAATCACGAATACTTTAATCACGATGTAGACTTGCGTATTCTAGAGACTATTTATAGTGTGACCATCTTTGATAACTTAATTTTGGAAATGTTCTTTTATCATACACATTGTATATTAATTATTCAATGAGTATCGTAATCGATTAATATGTGCGGCTTATTAACGAAAGTAATATACTTTGTTATTTTTAATATTGTAATGGAAAGCGACTTTATGGTCGAATGAAGTCATATTAAATTGGATTTATTTGTGTGAAATAAAACTGAAATAAAGTAGCCCTTTCCAAGTTCTCGCCAGTTTTTCTTAGCACAAGGTTTCTCGCCGAAGACTTGTGAACCGATGGCATAGGTTTTCGTAAGTGCTTATACCAGCCTAAAATTAATAAATACTCGTACTTAATTTGTTTTTTATCGAGATACTGTGTTCGATTCTTAATCAGATGTTGCCTCATTTACGTATTAATAGAAAAGCCGGAAAATGAGTTTTATCATAAACTGTTTTAGGTTTGAATGGTTCCTCTTACGTGAATGCTTCTAATTTTTATGCTACGAACGCTCTCACTACTTAAGCGATTTAATAACGAGGGATCAAGTACATTCTTGTACGTGATGACACCTAATAAATGGTTTTATTGAAATAAAACGAAATAACATTCCTAATACAAAAGGAATTTTTAAAACATTTAAATAATATGAGATCTCTTATGTTGAAATTTAATTAAACTGAAGTAGCAATTATCTCAAAGTGAAAACTTCTATAAGAATTTTACGTTCATTTGCAAACAAAAGTCAGTGTTTCGCAAAATCAGCGCGATGTTTACTGAAAATTGTTGGAACGAATGTAACAGACTAACAGTAGCCTGAGCTTGCACTAATGAAGTCAAAGCGAAGCTCGAACCGTTTTACGCTCTAGAAAACTAGTTAAGACGGACACTAAAGAAATTATGTAAAAAGAAATAGGTAACTTGTTATATTTGTTGAACTTTGCATTCACAATTCTATACTGAAAAATATTCTTAATAAAAAATGCTTAAAAAACCAAAAGGGGCAAAGTGTGTTCATTAAAATATGTTCATTAGATTTCAAGATACCGCAAATAAATTTTTTAACCGAATTTGAAAAAAGATTTTAAATAATATCTCACAACTATATTATTGACACCAAATCTAAGTTACTTATTTTATCATTAAAAAATAATCAAATAATATATAATCCTGACTTCAAGAACTATAAAAAATTAATATGTTTTACCATCATACTATAAATTATTAAAACAAACTTTTAAAATATCATCTTTACACCTATAAATTGTTGCTATTTATATTACTCTGTTGAAGAATATTGTTTTCCTTATCTTTTGTTTTATTTTAAGCGTGAAGAAGAATGATCGCAAGGAACTCGACAATGTTTAACAAAAGGACGAGGTGAAAAAGGGTGAGGCCAATTTATTTTTATTTCTTATATAACTTTGTTTAGAAATTCATGAACATTTTGCAAACATTTTTTATTTGTCATATATTTTTCGAAAAACAGATGCTTAATAGTTCGATCCATTTATTAGATTATATAAATAGATCGAGCTAATATTAATAATTTTATTACAGACGTTCTTTAGGGGAAGAAAAAAGTTCGCTTTTGAAAAATTCAACACGTAAGATTAAATAACGGTTTGAAAATCAACAAGACTTGGAGATTACTAAATGAACTATTCAAAGGCAGAAAGAATTATTAGATAATTGAAAACGAGGAGACATTTTTGACAAAAATACAAAATTTATCTGGCAGACGACCAAATAAATTTGCACCGTAATTTTCAGTTATTTCAAATATATGTACTCTTACGTTTTTGGACAAGATTTATAAAATTGATCTACTTTATAGAATTGATAAAAAAAATTGTTGTTCTCATATTCAGGACATTATTCAATTTTTGGCAGTTACAAGGGATTGGAATATTAAAGTATGAGTTCTGGCAAATCAATTCAACACCATTACAATGGAAAATGAATTATTTTTAGACAAAACCTTTCAAATTCTCGAGTTTGTTTTTAGTGCCACCACTCAAATTTAATTTCTCTTTGAAAATTTGGACTACTAACAATTTAGATTTCTTTTGATACGGATAGGTATTAAAATTAATAAATTATTATATTAATACCTTGCTGTGTTATTATTAATAAATTAATAGTGGCGTTCGTCATTTTAAAAAAGTTATTTAAAATGACATCTAACAAGTTTATAAACTTTTTAGATTAATTTAAAATCAGAAACTATATCCAATTAATATTACAAATGTGAAAGTTTCTTTGTTTAGATGTTTGAATATTTGTCCGTCAATCACGCTGAAACTACTGAACGGATTTTGATAAAATTTGGTATACAGATAGGGTATTAGCTGACTTAGATAATAGGATACTTTTTTCCCACTAAACATTTCCCTAGGGTCCACGCGGGCTAAGCCGCTGACGAAAGCTAGTATTGAGATAAATCAATCTATCGAAAAAATAAATATTAAATGTTTGTTTATTTGATATATTTTTTTTATAATTTTGAGTTATTCTATTATTGTAAAAGAATCGTCAGTTTTGTTTATAATTGATAAGTAGATATAATAATTAAGGTAGATATAATTGTCTACTCTTTTTTCAAAAACAACATTTTGAAAAAAAAAAATAGACAATTATATGATCATCAAGAAACATACCTAATTTAATTCTCATATAACTGATATTTTGCTTATGCACCTGAATAATACAGTTCTCAAGACAGTAATAATACAATTTATATATTCCGTATTAAACCAGTTAGCCGATCTTCGTTCAACTACACCGCAAGAATGTTGCATTTTGCTACTTAGCTGATTGATATTTGGCCGTGTAATTGAATGGTGCAGTTTAATCAAAGCACCACTTGATTGAATGGCAGTCCAGTCAGTATTGAAATATGTTGATTTATCTATGCTAATATTATAAAGAGGTAGTTTCTAACTTTGTTTGTTTCCTTATTCCTGAATACTGATCTGATCATGAAAATTCTTTCACATTATAGGTAGGTGACACAGGCCATAATTTACATGGGCGAAGTCGCAGTAAAACACCTAGGGAAAACTTTAACTTTATAAGTAAATATATATAAATATATATATATATATATATATATATATATATATATATACTTCTCCACAGAATCACATTCTTTAGCCAGATTGGATTACCATAACATTCAGCGTCCAAATTTAATATGTATCAAAATTAAAATGTCAACAATTTAATGTATAAAATATTTAAAAAAAAATTTTTTACTAATGAGGCAAAATTTGAAACATTTTTTAAATATATTTGTACTTTAAATAAATAGATAGAGAAAATTAAATTGAAAATTAGTGAAAAATTGTTACTGTCTCAGTGTTAGCTAGAAAATACTTTTAAAATAAAAATTACAATAATATTTTTGTCGCTTATAAAGTGATATTCACAATCCAATTAACTAATCATAACTTAAGATTTAATGCACTGGAATCACTGTTATAATAAACGTAGCAATGAGCATATCTTTATCATATATGCATAAAATTGTCGCATAATACTCAAACATCTCGCATTTCATAACACAACAAAGGAGATCTGTATTATGTAGATTCACACATATTCACGTTACGTCAACCTATATCAGATAATCCGAAAAGACCGTTTCCACGCCTCCAATTTACATAGGCACACAGAAAAACTCACCTCGCACGCTTAAGAAAATTCTTAAGTCTAAAATGGCAACAATGATTCTGGTTGAAGCCTTCGGCAAACAGAATCAGGCATTCTCTTGTGTTCTAACGCGTTTTACAGCGAGAAACACACGTACAGCAAACGAGTGTGAGTAGGATAGAAAACGTAGCATAGGATAGGAGCGCGTAGCTTCGTAGCGTCATAGCTTCTACGGCAGTTCGGTCGTAGACACGATACGTAACACATCTACGGCAGTCGTGCTCTCGTAGTCGCCGGTTACAATACTAATAGAATGAATACAAATGCGTTTTAAAGTTTTACGTTAAGTGATATTGTTATGTAAAAAGTGGATAAGTTTCTATCCAACAACCCAACGTACAATATCATAGTGAGAGGAAATGCTAGCGGCCTGTTTGGATCGGACGAAGGTACGAATTTAATAAATCCTTTATAAACTTTTTGGTCGTCAACTTTTTTAATATACTTATTTTACTTTTTAATTCCAGCTTCGGAACTTACTTTTCTTTGTTCATTTGCATCTTTTGTTATATTTACGAGTACTAAATCGTTACATCTATAACATAGTTAAGTTATGGTTATAAATATTAAGTGTCCGACGATTTAAGTGACGTGTTCGATAATTGTCTCATCAAACAGAAATGTTTTCAATCAAATATGTATTGTCGCTGAGGTTCAATAGAATTTTGCTTTTATTTTTGGTGCTTATTTATTTATTACTAGCAACTATAATTAAAACCGGATTTATTAAAAATTGAAAACTGAACCCGCTTGAATCTCACTGACGTTTAGTAGGTAGTTTTGTCCCTTCAAAAATGAAAATTTTGAGTCGATCATATATGTATTTTTCCATACCTTCTTACAATATTAATGTATACTTGATCTTTAGTATTATTTATTGTAATGAAGGCTTTGTGACTTATGGAAATGTACATTGACCCTAATAAAAGTGACTGCGGTTTGAAAAGGTGGAGGGGACAAAAAAATGTAATAGTAACAGATCTAGTTTTTCGTTTAAAGAAACCTCCGAAATATTTAATTAATAACTCTTCTTTAAAGTTTAAAATAATTGCTGAACATCGTATTTTGTGAAAATTTCAAGTGTATCCCTACCTTCCGAAAAATAAAATTCGTGATAGACAGACAGTGCAAGCACTATTATATTATTACAAGAACATCCTTTGTATAAGGAATAATTTTTTTTTCGAATATCAAATATTATGAAAGTGAAATTGTATTTCTTCTTTTTACAACTAACGAGGATTTGAAATTCAATATGAATATAGTCTGGATGAAGAGTGACAGAGAATATACAGTGTATTCAGCCTAAACTTTCCCTAGGGATTACAATTTTCAAACCATGTTGGTATTATGCGTGGGGAAAGTATTTGTTGATATTCGACAGACTGATAAGTATGTAGTAAGCTCCGAGTCAACATAATCTTTCCGACATATTTATGATATATACAACACTATTTCCAGGCGATGCTCGAGTCAACTGAAACAAATAATAACTCTTATTAATACTAGTACAAGCTTTTAGAAAATCTGTAGATATTATCATCATCATTAGTCTTTTGATGTCTCCACTGCTGGGGCACTAGTCTCCTCTATGAATGGAATGAAACTGAATAGAGAGAAAGGGCCATGATCCATTACACGGGACTAATATAGATAAGTAAGTGATAACGATTGCAAATGCAGCCGGGACCAGCAGCTTAACGTGCCTTCCTGAGCACTGAGGAACTCCATATTAAAAATTTTTGGTCACCCATCCTATGACAAGTCCTTGCGAAAGTTGCTTTACTTCCATAACGTAGACCGAACGAGTCAACTACGCACCATTGGACTCCTTAGACCTCCTTCAATATAGTTTTGGCAGCTTATTACGTTATTGTGGTTAAAGTAGCCTAAGAATTAAGTGAATTTAATAAGATTGAATGGAGCTTGATACAACGAAAAAACTTTTGCATGATTCCTTTTAGATATGCATTCAGATTTCAGAATCTCGTGACTCTATTCTTTCTTATAACTAGTGGCTAATAAACGTCAGTATCATGTTATAAGTATCAGGGGTATCCAGTCGTCTTATTGACGAAATAACAATTTAATATCCTGCACTGCTAGATTTCTTATAGTTTTTATATAATATATGAGCGAATGTCTACGGTTTATTTGCTATAAATCTGTTGACACATGTTGCAAATTCGATACACTTTTATTAAAACTTTTGCGCCTAGTTTGCCTATTAAATTTATTATGCTCTATGCTCTCGAATAAGTAGGACCTGCCCTTGGGGCGAGGTTAAAGCGTCATAGGCCTGTTACGGGTTCGGTGCTTCGGTCAATTAAATAGGCTGATCAGCTTGAGTATAATTTATTAATGAAATAAGGGTAATAATAAAAAAACTGTAACAAACAAAAATAAATTTAAAAAACAGTTCGTAAGTTACTTAAACTAATACATTCTTATCAAATAAACGAATACATACCCCTTGTCGGGCTTCTTGTTACACTTTTGGATCGTACAAAATACAGTTTTAATTTAGTAAATATGTTATATTATTGTATCACCATAATATATGAATTATTAAAATTACATAGTAAAATTTATACCAATAATATTGTATTATATTATAATTTCATCTTGTGTATAGGAGAATTTCTTACGAACTGACATCCATAAAGAGTAAAATTGATTAGTCAAAATTTTAAATTACGAAAGACGAATAGTAAAATGAAATGATGTTGAATTTCAAAAGCAAAAAGTTTGCATACTGAAACCTAGGAAAACAAACGGTGGCATGGCACACCGTTACAGGCCTACCTGATAAAACCCACTGTGGAGTATCCTCAGACTCACCGATCTCAAGCCCACAACTGGCACATTTTCTGCCTGTGTGACATATCTGTTTAGTTAAGAGGATAGAAAAGTTAAGAGGAAAGAACATATCATACTACATCAGTGTGGTTTGCTATACTATCCAAAAGAGTATTCTGTAGTACAGGGAACTTATGGTCACTCACCTAAAGACCGGCCTTTGCAAATGTCGCTTGACATCAATATCAATCATCATGAACATCAATCATAGGTTTAAATCATTGACCGCTAGTTCATAGAGCTCTTAAATAAATATCTTTAATAGATTTGAAGGCAATACGAAATATTATCTATACATACTTCTTATGAAACTATTTAGATTTATATCAAATTTTGTACGCGTACAATTGGAGGCGAAATTAAAAAGTGACGCCAAAAGCTCTTTGTTAATACTTCAAAAACTATTAATAAAAAATCTTAACTTAGAAGAATCCCTATGAGGAAATCATTTCAAGTTTAAAAGCTTTATAGTTCGTGAAATTTAATAATTAATGAGTGTCAATAGAGATAAATGCATTCGAAATCTGTAAAGATGAAATTGCAATTTCTTAATGATATGCCAATAATTAAACCTCGGATATTTAATATAACATCAAGGTTATTACTAAATAAGTACTCAATTTGAAATCGCAAATCATTTCACACTTAAGTGGGTTTTTGAGTAAAAGAAGGGTTAAAAGGCCTTTCAATTTACTAATCCCGAATTTGTCCAAACGTCCAACCGTTAAAAGGTGAATGGAGTCCGTTCTTTTGATATGTGATTTGCGGTTATAGAGTGTTTAGATCTGTTAATGTATAAACATACATCTTTTTTAAATTTTTACATTAGCACTAATGAACTAAAAGTAGATTGAAATAGAGTTTAAACGGTGTATAATAATTTAAAAAGTAAAAAATGAACATTGATTTTCAAAGTACTTAATAGATCCAACGTTCTCTTTTTGTTGTCATAAAAGGGGTTGAGAAGAGATGGAAGTTTAATTGAAAGTTCGTCATTGACAAAGATAAAACCAAGAAACTTTATATTAAGGCATTTTGTATGATATTATTTATAAAAAAAAAATGTTTTAACGTTTATGGTATTGTAACTCCAACTATATCATGCGGACACAGTCGCGGTTAAAAGCTAGTAACTTATAAATTTCATTTAACGATTATATATTTAAATCTATTTTTTTTTTCTAGGAAATCATATTATAATATCTAATCATATGTAGCAGAACTAGAATGCTCTACAAACCAATAGTATATACGAAGTTTAAAAGTATTTTAGAGACAAATATTATCTTGTGAAAAAACGAAAAGTAAGCTCCAATATAACATCTATGAAAGAAAAAATGTTTATTAAGGAAAAGGTTTTAGTATAAGGCCTGTAAATCGAGGTACAACGCATTCACATTTACATAACCTTACCTAAAAAAGTTTAAAATTAAGAATACATTATTATGATGCTCTCTTAAACTATGAACCACTTAGAACTACACACAGTGATAAGGCTTTAACAAAAAGACTAATTTCCTGCTTAATTTCACTGTTTAAGGCAAAAATAGCGTTACAATAAGAAAGCTTCGATGGTAATATATCTTGAAGTGTAATTTTCCCGAAATTATTCTTCAAGAAATTTCGTTAAATAAATATTAGATTATTCATATAGCGCATTAATAAGAAGAAAGTGCTACAAACACGTATTTGTTGCTCAACTTACTGGAAGCTCTGCAGCAGAGTTTCCATGCTGAAGAACGTTAACAGTTATAATACATATTAATTTGAAATCGACATATTCTATGTAAATGTTAGGAGTTGATAAGTTTCTTTCGCTCGTTCTTCTTCAGTTAAAAGAATTGAATGAGTGACAGAAAACATATTTAATAATTCTTGAAAAGCTAAGGCTTTTGTGCAGCATATGCCATAGTGAATTAAGTTCAGCAATTTTCACGGAGTAATGTGAAATTTGAATTTGAAAAAATGTTGAACGATTCAATGGTGCTTACAAAGTTTATTTGAATAAAGGATATTTTCAATTCCATTAATCTCAAATATATACATCTTAGATATACTGGTTTTGAACATAACTTATTGTTCACAACCTATGTGCACCGGTCATAGCCACGCTATGTGCTACGTCTTTTTATCGCTATCTGCTTTGATACTTTAAAGTTATCATGAAGGTATAAGGTAGACCTGGCGTCTACTTTCATTATTCTAGCAATATCTAGAGAGGTCAAACATGTAGCTATTATCTTCAAGATACACCTTTCTGACATAAATTCAGTTTGTTGAACATCTATATGTTTGGAGAAGTCCTAGCCAGCTAAGATGCTGAGCTAAGTTTCACTTAGGACATTAGATTCTCTAACCATATCTCAAATTTTCGAGGTTTTGCGGCATCCAATCACTGATAATAATTATGGCTATCCACACGGAAGGTTTGTCTTTGGCAAAGTCGATAACATGCCATGGTAATACTAGGTAACTCATAAACTCTCCGAGAAGCCCGTGAGGATCCTAAGAAACATGCGCTTCCTAAAAAAAGAGTTGGATTGACTGGAGTATAATAGATTTCCTCGTTTGATGTACAGAAACTTCGGAAAATTCGAGACCCCTATGCTTTTGAAAGACTTGTAATATATTTTCAATGACGCGGAATGCCGAAGATAATACAAGTTACAATGCTATAAACATTCGATCTCTTTTATACATTGAACATTACTATTCAAAGATTAACGCGTCCTAAAAGATCAAGTAAATAGGATAAAGTCGTGAGTTATTTCAAATGAGAAGTAAAAGATTTTTAACGTAGACCATTTTTCTTTGACAGCTATTTATTAGAGCAATTTCCTTTCATTACGGCAGGTAAAAATAAGTTTTGCCCCGTAATGTCGCTGTAAGTAGAAATGAGTTGATTATGTTGTACTATAAAGATCGGTCACCTACGGAGGTTTTTGTTTAAGATATCGTCATATTTCTAATCACAAATATACTAGAATACAAAATACAATGTATATGATTAAGTATACGTAGAAAACAATTGTCGTTTTTCTTCCAAACAGACTGTAATAGATCTTTACTGTCTTTTATTGTAGTAATTATTAAAATTAAGAAGAATAAAGTAATAATTAATCCATATGTAGTAATAATATATTTTCATTTTTATACGTTATAACTGTTGTGCCAGTGAAATTTTCCTTAAGAATAAGTCACATAATATTATACTACCATTCACTGTTTAAAAAGATAGAGGCAAGTAAAGTCTAAGGAACTTGATATAAACAATTAGAAAAACACAATGGTGTGTTTAATAAGGTAACCTGCAAAATCACAGCGAGGAGATTGGAATGCAACATCCTTTTGACTCAAATTCCGCAAAAGTCATTAAATAAACAGTCCAATTACAAACGCCTGACGAGATAACAAATTACTTGACGGAAATTAATTGAATTTAGCCCATTGTCAAAATGAAACTCGATTGTTTCGTTAAAGAATAGATATATCCAGGGTAAGCTGTATTAAAAATATGATGTTAAGCCTTTCTGGTGTGATATTTAATTTGGTTAGTTTATTTTTGATACAAAACAAAATAGACGATTCAGATGTATTTAACTTTTTATTTTTACAAAAATCGTTAACCTGCTGTTATTACACAACAAAATAAAAGATGCATATTATTTTTAATTATAATGTTATTTTACATTTTATTTCATTCTTTATATCGCTAAATTAGTTCTTTGTTTCAGTGAAACAGAACAATGAGAAGTTCCACAGGGCTCAATTCTCAGTCCTTTGTTATTCTAATATAAAGACATTATCAATCAACTGTTTTTTATACAATGAAAAAAATACAAACTGATGCATGCAAACAATAATGCAAGATATGATTAAAAACCTATTGGTTTTCTTTTTCTAATAAAGGAAAAAGAGAAAACTGAAATTCAAGTTAGCTCATGCAAGATAAAAAGTTCCGTAGTTGCTAGTTTAATATTGTCTACTATATTCACACAATGAAAAACTTAGTCTGAGTAATTGTCAAAGGAATTTGTATATAACTCCAAGTAATATTAATAATAAGTTAGTCGTCAATCACATTTAACTTTTAAGGCCAATTTAACACGACTTTAACTAAAGCATCAAATTAGCACTGTAATCCTTTCAAATGGCCATCTAAACTGTTTATTGAATATCACACTTTCATATATCAACTATCTGTGATTTAGTTGCAATATATCACAGTCAATGAGTGCTGTGAAATATACTATAGAGTGGGGAACCGTGTCGTGTTGAATCGATGTGTCAGTCAAATTGGTTAATATCAAACGCTCTGACTGTACAAGCTCGCTTAATATCGTCAATGTAATGTATCAGCGAAATATACCGGTGTAGTTAGTAGATATTCCTACGTAAAGTGTTGTAGTTCCTATCTAAATTTATGTTATGTTAGTATATTACATAAATTCAGATAGAAACTATGTATAATGCTCGCTTTTATTTGAATAATGTATGTCATATTATAATGTTATTTGTTTTTCTGTGGAGTAAAAGGGATCATGTTTCGAAGTTTAGTTGAGGCTTTCTACTGGGATCACATGTGGAGTGCAGACGATTTCTGTACACTCATTTCATTGGTATATAAACCGATGGCAGTAAAAAATTTGATAGCGTATTGAAACTAAGGTTACGAGTAGGTAAAGTGGGTAAAGCTATCACAGCAAATATAATAAGCTTCGACTGTTTCGAAAAATATAATACTAGAACACTTTAATAGTCTCTAATAAAAAGTTATGAGCTTACACTTCTAGCTTTCACGTAAAGTGGAAAACAATTCGAATAAGCCATGTGATGTTATATAATTCCTCCAACTCTACATAAAAGTGATAGAAAAACATAATAAATATGTTAGCTTTTAATCATCTTGCAAATCGTAAAAATAGATTAAGACTATTAGTTTTATGTTGCAATACAAATATTATAACTACAATATTCACGAAGATTCATTTTATTAATAATATTAGCTGGCTTAGTAATAGTAGTACTAATAATACTAGGCTTGCCCAATAGTTGGAACCAATTATGGAGATCTACGGGTGTTTCTGTGGATAGTGCGCATATCATTATGGCACAGTCCAATTGGTCTTTTATCTATTTAGAGCGCAGTAGAATCGACACACCTTGCAAGAAATATTTTAATGTTTTCTTGGAAAAAAGAAAGGCTTTTATTGAAGTCTTTTAATAATAACGCAGACATTTTGCTTGGATCTAGATATTTGAATACTGTACGTATTGTGGATTTTCAGATAAGGGTGTATAACAGCCTGATGAAAGCATCAAGTAAAGACTTGTGCAAGATTCTATGATATCCACAGTATTAACCGACATATTTAAAAACAACCTTTCATTTATACGATGGCTATAATCAACGTATGGCAATCTTAAATATCCGTATAATACAAACGATTCTCATCCCGCCAAAAGTTTTACAAGTTTTCACCAAACTGTTCAGTGTTTACTAATATTTTATTTAATTATTGTGAGTTCCGAAATTTATCTTGACAATTCAGTAAAAAACTTTATAAGTAAGTATGAAAGTAATATTTAGTTTTTCGGCACAAAAAAAGGTTTTTAGTAATAAACTTACTTTTTATCAGTCATATTTTTCAGGTATAATGGCATAGCCTATATGCCTCGTAAAATGTGTAATATTAATGACATAATTCTATAGGTAATTATTCACAATTCATACATAAAGCCAAAATAAACAATAAACTATTAGGTACTCACTGTCTCTTAATAAGATTCCTTTCATTTTGGTTTTGAGGGAATAATATATTTTCTTATAATACCTATCTGGTGAATTGAGGACAGTCCTAACCTCCTAACACCGTGAAACTGTTTGTTGGGCCAAAGGCCCATTCATGTTTTGAGATACGAATCCTTGGTAACTACCTCGGGCATAAAAATTCAACGCTCTAAGAATCATAAAAATATGAAATGCATAATGGTAGGCATGCAATTTTTTTTATCAAAAACTACGATAAAATATCTTCCAAGTTTAATTGTGGACTCGATGGCATGAGATCTTGCCTGTGGACGCAGTAAAGGTATAATCTCTTGGCATAGTTCTTGAAATAATTCACAACTGAGTCTGTAAATACTTACAAACTCAGTATCGAGAATATTTCTTATATTAAGGCTATTTCGAAGCCGCTGCCGATTTCTTCTACGATCTAATCGTTCTTTACTGAGAGCTGACTCGATTAATAGTAATATAATAGACTCCATTTCGAAAATAAAAAAATGCTAACGAAAATGAAAAGGTAACATTTTTTACTTCGTCAATTTGAGGTAAGAATTCCGAACAATTAGATGTCAAAGTCAAATGTTCGTTTTGTCATTTCGTGAAATAGAGTAGGTTTAGAAAATAAATATGTCAAACATTTTCGTTCGTTGAATATTCGGAACGAATGTAATTGTGGTAGGAAACGTCCGAAGTTTCGAACGAAATTTCGTTTTTCGGTGAATTAGAGTAAGCTTCCTGATCCTCAAAGCTTGCTTTCTTAATTCAGCATTTCATAGATTTTAGTGCGAGATGCCCAATTAAATTTTTCCAACGGATATTCTGCCATCTTTTCAAGTTGTAGGTATCGAAAAAATCTAGATTCGTCTACTCAGCACTTAGCACTTAGAACCTACTCAAAGTTTTAATTAATATTTACGAAAAAGGAGGAGGTTCTTATTTCGACTGCATGTTTTTTTGTGTGTTTGTTATGCGATTACTCAAATTGATTATCAAATTTTTTTTTGTTAGACAGCTAAATGGGCCGAGGTGGTCACATTTAAATTTTATCGAAATCGAATCAGTAGTTTTCTTTTTATCATCATCACCAGCCCTTTTACGTCCCCACTGCAGGGGCTCAGGCCTTCCTTATGGATGGTTAAGGAGGATGGGTCACGACCCTCCACGCTGGCCCAATGCGGATTGGAGGGTAAAAGTCTTTTTACAACAAAACAAAATATACTTCTTCTCAGATGATATACATACTTTGTATTCATTCAAAAGCTGAAAGGAGGAATTCCTATGTTCAACTGGTATGAATATATTTTCTGCAAACAGAATTATTCGTGGTTACGTCGTACAAATAAATAAAAAATTCAGGACATTCGATAAGTAAATAGAATTTCTTTTATAATATTTGGTAATAAAAAATATTTGGTAGATTATTACTTGTCAACTTGTAAAGTCAGTTTAAGTCTTTTTTACTTCGTCATCATAAATACAAATTGAAGTAAAGCGACTTTGGTTGATAAAAATCGGAAAACCATTAAAAAAATATATGAAAATTCTATTTTAAAAATATAGGAGGGTCATCTAGTAAAACAGTTAATGTAACATTTTATTTGTCGCCCTATTAATAATAATTCCCCATTAAATTGGGTTATTTGAAAAACCGCAAAATTGATAAGTAAAGCAAAGTATTGAAAAAAAAATGAAGACTACGAATATAAAAAAAATAAAATCCTGTTTTTAAAAGTACACTAGCGGCATCTAGCGACTGTTAACGTCAACTTAATGTAACATTTTATTTCTTCGCCCTATTAATAATTTCCTATTAAAGTATGTTATGGAAGAACCGTAAAATTAATAACGAAAGCTCGTTTGTTAGGTAAAAACTGTATAAAATCAAGACTCCAAAAATAACAAAAATCAAAATCCAATTTTAAATACAGTCGCGTCATCTAGTGATCAGTAGGGTCAGCTAAACGTAATATTTTTGTGTACTTAACCAACATAAAATATTTAAAAGCATATTTTAACGATAACAATCTGCCCATTCGAATTATTCAAAAAAAATATTTGATCCCGTGTAAACAGCTTAAATTATCCAAATAAGGTTTTATAATACAAATTAAATTGTAAACAATGGTTGTTATAGTCATAATTCAATGCCCTATATGAACTTGTTCTCCCATTTTTTTTCGGGATAAGATATAAGATAGACATATGCTGTCGCGGACTTTCTTTTAAAACTTTTAAAGTGGATACATTTCGTAATACGTAATTTTTTCGTGTCTTTCACCGTTTACGCAGCGCACGCAAGGAAAGTTTCCAAAAAGTAAAATATTCTCCCGTTTTTGCAACATTTTTCATTGCTACCCTACTCTTATCAGTCATAGCATGATTTTATATAGCCTTTCTCGATAAGTGGACTAATTAACACAAACATAATTCAGTTAGTTCCAGTAGTTCCTGAGATTATAGAGTTCAAACAACAAATAAACTCTTAAACTTTATTATTAGTATATATTCAAGTAGCTCGGTGGCGTAGAGGGTAAGCGCCGTTGTTTCGTAAGGGTCGGTTACGGGATGGGTGACCAAATATTATTATCCCAAGCTACTTCGTGCTTCGAAAGGCACGTTAAGCCGTTGGTTCCGGCTGCATCTTGTAGTCGTTAATATCCTCCAATCCGCATTGGGCCAGCGTGGAGTGTAATGACCCATCCTCCTTAACCATCCATAAGAAAGATCTAAGCCCCTGCAGTGGGGACGTAAAAGGGCTGATTATGATATATGCATTTATCATTAAACATGAAGGCCAATAAAAGGTATTTCATTTGAATCATATTGAAGTTATACGTTTTCCTTTCAGCTTTGAGTTAGGAAATAGACGCTATCATATCATATTGTAAAACAAGTTGGTTGGTACTGACCTCATCGACTAATTTAAATGAAGCATTCATCGTCACAGCCTATGTCCAGAATACTGAAGTTCAGGCCTTCCCTATGAATAGAGTCGTATCAAATTGAATACGGAGAATGGGCCATGATCCACCACGCCCAGTGCGGATTGGGGGTGTTAGTGACTGCAGATGCAGCCAGAACGTTGGTCCGCATTTAGGAAGGCTCGTTAAGCCGTTGGGCTTAACGAGGCTACGACCCTCCACTCTGGCCTAATGTGGATTGGATAGTATAAACGACTGCAAATGTAGCCGGGACCAGCGGCGTAACGTGCCTTCCGAAGGACGGAGTAGCTCAAAATAAGAATTATTTGGTTACCGATCCAGTGACCGACCCTTTTTTTTGATAACGCAGAGGAAATACACCTTAAGTTTTAAACCATGGCCCTCCGACCACCCCGCCCTGAAAAGCGCAAGTAAATGTGAAAGGCCCACTAGGAAAAATCTAACAGATGACTTGCAAGTGATATGATACTAGTACTCATACTTTAGTGTTTGTGAAGCAGTAAAATTTCATCGCCATCTTTAATTCATTTCATTTTCATTATAAATGTAGAAATTAATTTATTTTAAGTTAACTAATTTAATCACTTGACTTAAGCCATTAATCAAAGAGGAATAAGAAGGTTTCTTGTAGTCCATGTAACACTGCTCAATGTTATCTAAAACTTTTTGGGGTTGTTGCAATTTCTTTTATTTTAGATTAATTTGTAGACTCCTAAAGTTGTATGTATACCGACTGTATAGACAACGGATGAATGAATGAAATGTCTGTTCTCCTACTTCCTGTTATATTTTCATTTTTATGTGAGAATGTAAAACGTCAATGACATTTTATTCAAACACGAAAGCTTCGATTGAATCATTCATAAAATACGTTCGTACATCGATAGCGGTCTTTGTCTTTTCATAAAACCATCTGTTGGAACAATAAATATATCAAATATATTGTTTGATTGAACGTGAAGACATTTCGCTGGTAATGTAACGTATTGATTCGAAAATCTCATTTTAATGATGAGTTACGAATGAGTTGGGAAAATACGTTTTCCTTGTAAGTAGGTAAGCGGGTTCTTTATTCGCATTGTCTTAAGGTAACAAACATATTTTTAATATTTAATAAAGTATCACTTAATCCTACCTTTTTAGGCATATACACAATCAACAGTTCATGTTAGTTTTCAATTTATTTGACTAGGATATTATTTTATAAACTACATATAATTCATATTTCCACCTTCATTCAAAAAGTTTCTGAAATATATATTTCTCTTAAAGATTTTCTTAATCTTACTAGCTTTGCGAGGCTTCTTTCACATGGTATCCAGATAAAAAGTAGCCTATATCTATGATATAGTTTTTACAATTCTTTGAATCCCCTGTCACAACGCTGAACCCCCAAACTACATAACCGTCTTGATAACACAATTTGAACACTGTGTGTTCTTTGGACCAACTTAAGAGATAGATAGGTTTTATCGTATGATAGAATACTTATTATGAAAACCAATTTTTTGTATTAACTGAATGATAACATTTGATTTCCAAGACCCATAAGTTCTCAGTGTAAGTTACTATTTCTAGTTCCAGGTTGAGTAAATAGATCCGGTGACCAATATATGGAATATTTTGCCTGACTCGGAACCTAACACGAATAAATAAAAGAAGCTTTACTTTATGTATTTCTTAATTGCTAATCTCTACTAATATTGCAACTGCTGGGACGCTTACAGACCTAAATGAAACCATCTTTAGTTTTTTTTTCTCCTATTTTTACCGAGTGTAGAAAAATGTCATCATATACTCTCCTTCACCAATAATTTTTGAAAATTAAATAATAGTCAACACGTCAAAGTATATTTAAGAATTAATTCTTTATAAAAGTAAGTATTAAGATATCAATAGCATTATTACATAATAAATTAATATTTTCACAAATATTCACTATAATTTGAACGTTGATTTGACAGATGTCACATTTTGCCATATGAAAATTAAGATGTTTTCTTTTTGCCATCAGATTCTGGTATACTAGTAATTCGTTCATTAGTTTGTATGAAAATTTATAATTCTCAATAGTTATAACTTTAGTCTATACTAAATGATTTTTTTTTTCACTTACGGAAAGCTACATCATACGCGGGCAACATAGGGCTATAATTTACGCAGCCAAAGTCGCTGGAAAACAGCTAGTATAATATAAATTCAACTTAATATAACATAGCTATATACACCAACACGTTTCTAAATTTGATATTGACTAAATATTTTTTCTAAATAATTGCCACATTCAGAAGACAATCCCACGCCCAAATAAAACATAAAATCTATTCTAGAAATATAGGTATTGCTTTAAATGAACTGTTCTATCGTACAAGCAACAATTATAGTCTATTAAATAAGTAGTAGTTTGCTATCAAGGTGAATGCTATATTATATTAAAGACCATTCAGCTCGCTTCTGAACTCGTTATCGCTAATGATACTGCATCGTTTTGCAGAAATGGCTGCTTCGAAACAGGTTATATTTAAGTAAGTTTAATATTTATCACCGTCACTTCATAAATCATTTCTATTGATTTTTAAATCATTTTCAAAAATAAAATGACGAGGCCGCGTGTAAATATCCGACACCTCACGAAAAAGCGGTTAGCTTAAATTTAAAGAAGAACAAAAAACACAAAAGAAAGATTAGATTGACCTTAGAGTATACGCAATAGAATTCTAATATTCAATCGAGGAGAGCATTTACTCACTGACTTATGATCACCACCGGGACTCAAACCTATGCCAGCTGACACAGTATGGCCTTTCGTCCGTATTTCATGCAAAAGTACTCATGTTTTTTTTAGGAATATGTATTCTTTTTAGAAGCAATGAAAAAAAAAAAAACAAATGGCTATCTATGTTTTTTTTTCTTCAAATAACCGTCGGGGAGTTTTAGGCAGTTTAAGGTTGTATGCAATCTTATTATAAGGTATCCGATTATATAACAGATAAAAATGCTTGGACTTAAGATGATCCAGCAACTGGATATGTGATTACTTTTTTAATTCATTATATATCAAAAATTATCTTGTTTTCATTGTTATTAAATGATTATGTAATCATTGTAAGACCAAAGTTTTATTTTTCTCCGTCTGTTTATAATGTATTGATCTGGTAATGACATTGTTTTCATAAATGTCATTATTCCTATTAGAGCTGGTGAATTTCTTGCTCGTTCTCCTTATCAGCCAAAAGACGTCCTGAATGAGCGGTAAGGAAAAAATGTTGGACGATTCAAAAGTACTTTTAAAAAGTCTATTTGAATAAAGATTATTTTGACTTTGACTCTGATATTCAAAGAGATACAATTAAAGTGGCTACAACGAGTTGTATATTTAACTCATATTTTTAACATCCAATATAAATCTTGATTCTGAGTACCTTGGTGGCGTAGTGGCTAAGCGCTGACTCGCGATCGTTGTCATCTTTCACAACTAGACGACCTCCGTAGCCGAGTGGTTCGCACGCCGGTTTCAAGGTGTCGCCATCTCTGAGGTCCCGGGTTCGATTCCCGGTCGGGTCAATGTAGAAAATGAACTTTTCTATATTGACTCGGGTCTGGGTGTTGTGGTTCCTTCGTTGTCTCAGATACTCCATACTACAGGGGCTTTAGCTACTCATCTTGGAATCTGAGCAATGTATGTGATGTTGTTAAATATTTATTTATTTAATATTTACAAGGGTCGGTCTCATGAAGGGTCACCAAAAAAAATATTGTCTCGAGCTACTCCATGCTTCAGAAGGCATGTTAAGTCGTTGGTCCCAGCTGTATTTGCTGTCGTTAATACCGTCCAATCTGCATTGGACCAGTGTGGAGGGTCATGGTCCATCCTCCTTAACCATCCACGAGGAAGACTTGTGCCCCTGCAGTGGGGACGTAAAAAGGGCTGATGATAATGCTAAAGACGATGATATCTTGACTTCAAGCTTTTACCTTAGCACATACCTAAACGCTAAAAGGGTTACGAAAGTTACTAAATTTATGGAAAGTTTTTCTTTTATATTTTGATATTTAGAATGAGAGCAATATATTCGATTATTATTTAAAATAAATCATTGTACAGTCCAATTATAAATACCAGAATAAGCAATAACCAAAATAAATGGTTCGCGTGATTAGACCGTATAACGAGCATTTCATTCTTATCGACAATAGATTCATGTCCAGATAGGTACTTATATTTTATAGGTATTTCTATATTTACCTAGAAACAGTGAAACGTTATGAATTCTTGTGATTTACACAAGATATTTTATTAATCACTTTTTATAAGATACATATTTTACATACTGTAATAAAATCTTACTGCTTGACTGGGAGAGAATGCATCTATGGTATTAAGTCCGCCATTTGTCCTTAGTTTAGCAATAAAGAATAAATAAATAAAATAGCTAATCCATAATTTCAAATTTTTCGTGTATTACTTTAATGATTATTTATCTGAATGTTCATTTAGGCCAGTTGTTGTCAAGTTTATTTTTAATGGCAAGAAAGATCCTATTCTATCACAGCTATTGGGTTTAGAGTTTTCAGTAATACAGTCGTCAGTAGCAACTTTTAGAATCTGGTTGAGAGTTTTACAATTTTATATTAAATGGGATTTTATGAGTATAAGTAGTTCGAAATTTGATATGTTTGTAATATAAAAGATTACATAGTGACAAGATGCGAGCAATATCGAGCCGAATACAAAAACTATGCACAAAAGCCGTGTTTTTGATTTACTAGTTTAGTGTCTACAACTAAGTCATTACTAAGTCTAAGACATATATCGTATTATGCAGAATAAAAATAAAATCGCAAATAAAACTAAGTAAATTTTAACGTATGGTAACTATATATTTTCCTTACAATAAAAAGTATGGAGTCCAAATTTGTAATGTCAGAAACGAAATAGGTAACGAAACGAATAATTCAAAAATAGAGTTGAAGATCGAGTGTCAGTCTGATGGAAGATGCGTCGTATGTCATCGATCGTGAACCATCACATCAGACAAATACCTATTTGATTTGACATTTAACGTTGCCCACTACGTTGTTTGTTTTACGATAAAATGAAATGTAATATAATACAACATCGAAAGTTGTTTCGAGTAGGTAATGTCAAGAATTTCGCCTCTCCTATCTACCATATTCAGAATGTCTGCATAATAGGTAATAAGGCCCCACAATAAAAAATTATGCCGCTCTAACATTGGCATTTATTTGATCACTAGTCTTGATCGTTTGCCTAGTGGCATTCAAAAATGGAACCGTTTGTTATATAAAGTATTCTCGTCTAAAAATGACAACCTTACAATTATATTCGTCGATACAGATTTCTATGGATTGCGATACGTATCGTTAACTTTCAAAATTTACATAATATATTAGGACAATTTCCTTTTTTTTCGCATGCTTTTTTATGCTTGTCATCATCATATTCAGCGGTTCTGTGTCCAGTCCTGAAAATAGGCTCCCTCCATCTTCCTCCATTCCAGATGCGCTATCAGCATCCAATCACGACCTGCTTGTCGCTTGATATCGTCAACCCAGATGGGTTAACCAAAGAGTTTTTTGGAGGAGGGCCACGCGATCTGTTGTTCATTTCACATGTCGCACAAATTGCACATGGTTACCAATCCAGAAGTTATTGTGTCCACCTATCATTAACCATGCTTGCTATGTGTCCTGCCCATCTTCACCTACTTAAAGCAATACTGGGTAAATAAAAGTAATTCTATTTAATCCGTCAGGTAGATAATAGAAATAAGATACGTATTTTTTGGCTTAATTTAACAAGAAATGTCGTAGCTTAGATAATAGGCATTAAAAGTTGAGGAGTGGTGGCTTGCTAAGTGAAACTATGTAATAATATACCGTCTCTCAGTCGTGTCTTTATTCTGATCTATATGTTTTCTTGCGATCACGAAGAGTAATACCGAGTATTGTTCTGTCCATCGCTCTTTGTATGACTCGGAATTTCTTAGTTGACTTTTTAGCGAATGACATTCTCCCGGCGCCATACCATAGGTACAGACTGTCTCTAGTCTTACTAGTGAATCTAACTAGTCCCCTTCTAGGAGCGTGTTTACAACTGACAGCCCTAGATAACCTCTTAAACCCGCGCAGAGGAAGCGAGGCACCCAGTAATGCATTTCATATCGTAGAAAAAGGCAACAGACTGTTTGAAAACTTTGCCCTAAGTTTGATTGACAATCCTCCGCAAAATCTTTTTGTTAGCTCCGAAGGCTGCCCAGGCTTTTTTTTTACGATAGCAAATGCATTATGCATACTCACTTCACCCTGCGCGAGATTCATGAGTTATGTGGAACTCTTCCCCACAGACCCACATTCGAAATGGGGGCTACTCAAAAAGCAGGGGCATACGCACCAAAACCTAGCGATGTCCCTCTTAACGAGGACGACGTACGGTTGCCTCTGTCTCGGCCTACCGCATACGGGGCGTGTCCCACCACGGATGGTAGAGGCAGGGCTCAGGAACATTCGAGTTTCGCCGCCCAGACAGAACAACCTCGATAGACCCGGTTACCATCGATGGTCAGCCCGACAAAAGCTAAGCCGGTCATTAGGTTCACCGTCTCTTAGTCGCAACTCCAGTCACGGCGCCACCCAGATCCGGTCACCTCACACATCGAAAGGTGTGCGCGGCAGCCGAACCCCAGCGACCCCGCGACATGGAAAACACCCTCTCCTGCTTGTGCAAGACGACGCCCCAGCGTTCCTCACTATCGACCGTCCCAATCCCCCAGCCAACCTAAGCCGGCAAAAGAACAAAAGTTATACGATGGTTTACCTCTGCGGTTTGATTAAAACCACCCAACATTTATGCCTGTATGTTAATTTACGAAATCGTTTTAATTGAACAATTCGAAAGTGTCATGAAAAACTAACCTGAACATTAGAAATGTTTTAGCACTGCTTGGAAGCCTCGGAACTTGTTTCATTTCAAATTGCAGGAAACGCGTGAATGCCATAATAATAAAATATGAAATTGGTGGTTTGTACACGACAGCTTTATAGCCGGCCCATAACAAGCGCAGCATTAGAAACGGAAAATTTTAGTAACGACGATGAAAAGGACAGAAAAAATGAGAACAATAATATCGAGCGAAAGCAGCGTTCGTAAAACAAAAAATGGATGTACAATATCTCACGTCTGATAACTCGGCAGTTTTTGAGAATATTTGGATAGCAAAATGCTATCAGTTTATATCATTCGTTCATTAACTTATAATTAGCTTTTGTAACACGCGGACGAGGCCGATGGTCCGATTTCGATAAATTATGATAGGACTACCGAAAAAAAAATTTAAACTTCGGTACCCAAATAACGGAGAAATCACTGGATATTTTTTTGAATTTTAACTTTTTTGAAATCTGTTTACTGGATAATAAATATTTGAATGTTATAAGGTACTCAATATTATAAATTTAAAAGTTTTCCCCTTGACAAGTATGAAATTAGACGATGTCAGGATATACTTTTTATTTTTGTCTTATAGATTAAAAACCATTCTGCAAACAGTTTAGCTATACCAATTTAACAAAAGATAATAATATAAAGAATAAAAAATGTCTAATAAAATGAAACTTCACAAACAATAATTCTCATCAATCATCAAATTGACAGCCAATAAAAGAAATCCAATTGTGGGCTGATACTTATGAAAGCTTTATTAAGAACTTTGTTGTCTAAATAATACGTTTTACTTTCGGTATCAATGATGGACAGATCAAGACTTCCAAAATATTAAGGCTCCTGAGTAATTTATCTTTATTTTATAGCCTATTTTAATTGTTACTGTTTATTGTTACATTTAACAACTACATATGTAGCCTCTTTTTTAAAAAAAGAATACTGAGGCATTTAAAAAGAAAAGCAAAGATCTTATTTATCTATTGTTATATCTAAACTTTGTATTTGGGTTATGTAGTTGCTACTGGTTGACTGAAATAAATATACTGCTGACTGATGAATATAGGTATGTTATAGATCCTCTTTGGTATTTTATATACAGTATTTTTTTACTTATATCAGTATCGATTCATCCATTATTAATGTACATTTACATCTCTCATATTCAATAAGTAGGTCCTTATTACCCCAAAATGGGGTTTGCAGGTGACCAATAAGTCTAAAGTGTATGTAGCTAGAAAAGCCCTAGCGCGGTAAGTAATTAAAAAAAAACACGTCACTCTTTCAAAAAGTTCGCGTAAATCTAACCATCATACTGGTAATACTTAAATATTGTTTGTTTTTGGGATTTTTTACAATCAGATGTTAATTAGGAAAAACATGAGTTCTTCAAGTGATGAAGATATAAGCTGCACTCCCGATTCAATGAAAATGGAAGCTGAAGCAGCAATTAACAATATTTTGCTTGAAACTTCTAAAGAGGGATATTTTAACTAATAAAATATTTTATTTTTGTAATGCCGGTTTTTTTCTACTTACCTTACACTCGAGATGTAAAGCAGAGTAGTTAGCTCGGCTGTTAGCATCAATAGCACCGTCGAACTATAGGCGCACGAGCGCAGCGAGGGAAATATTTCGGGCTGCAATTGATGCCTTACAGCCCTTGGCTACTAATCTATTTTATTGCATATTTTCATCAAGTACTAGTCATTACGTGTTATCAATAAACTAAAACAAATGAATTGTATATTGCAGTGCATTTATATGTAGAGTGATTCGCACATCAGACTAAAAAAATGACAAATTATCCCACACGAATTTAAAACTTAATATGGTAGAGGTCAAAATAGCAGCAGAAATATGACAATTTGTGGTAACCTGACGTACAGCGTGTGTAATAACTAGGGCCAAAACATACCTGTATAAATTAATAGTGTGCAAAAACGGCAACAATGCATCCATTGCATAACAAAAATACAAGCTCGTTGATCATAGATCTAGTTCCGGGTAATTTGAATTAAATTTAATGTTGATATCCAAAGGTAATTATATAATAAAGACAAATTATTAAAATATAGAATTAAATATTTGAGTGCGTTTCTTATCCACCGGTAATCGAACCATGGGACCCACTCGAGTGTGGAGTGATTCATGGCTCAATAAAAGGTTCGATATAATAAAAAATAACACTGTAACGTAACGAAACAGCATTCAGTATTTTCATGTCACTGGTTTGATAGATGGTCTGGAGTCATTTATGTCTCTGCCAAATCGTATATCAATATCTCCTTTCAAAATATAAGAATTTATTACAAACGACTTTTTGTCACGCTATATTTTAATTTCGTATTTTCAAGTTGTCAATAACGTTTGACGTCAGCGTCGCTCCATTGTACTTTAATTACAGTTATCATTTATTGCAAATTAATTAATTTATAAACAGCCTTGATTACATTTTCTGTTTTGACTTTGATCTTAATGTAAGTGAATCAATCAAATTTAAGCCGATCGCTTGTTATTATTTATAACTAACCAGCATTATTATAATAAAAGTATTTTATTCTTCTTTAAAAAGAATCAACTACAGTAAATGTTAAAAAGCGAAAAGTTATACTTATCTCTAAAATGAAAAGAAACAATATTCAATAATATTTTAATCTTTCTATTTATTTGAAGCCGGGTAAAAATAATTGTTATATGGTCAAATTGAATCATATCATAAACATAACATGTACAAAAAAGCACAAGACAACGCAATTCTTCTGCAGTAAAAAAGTTATAAAATCAACGTAAACCAAGTCGATTAATTTAGTACCTAATTTTCTGTGAGAGTAGCAACACCCAATAATCACTTAAGTAGCTTTAAACCATTATAGCACAGAGCCAATAACTTTAGATAGACTTTTTATGTGTCATTTTACCATACCTACGCGGATTTCGAAATCATGAACCACCTTGGGGTACCTGGTGTAAACATATTTGGGTTTTTGTTAAGTATTCGAAAATCTATGATAAGGTAGAAGAGTTGCTATAACAGAGACATAGGTACTGTAACGTCCGAGCACATTACTATAGGTAGGGTTTACTCTTCGGACGGTTTATGGTCAAGTGCTGGCCGTTAATATTTTAAATTATTATTTTTTCTTATTCGAATTCGCGTGTTCGTGTTTTGCTGGTAAATAGTCTTTCTTTCTGATCGAGACCAGCTTAGGGTGAGCATCGTAGTATAATTATTGTAAGTGCTTAACTGTAATTCTTATCAGAAATAAATCAAGACTAAGGAGTTCTACCAGTTTTTTTCATTGCGCCACCCACCTCCACCATTAGACTAAGTTGCCATAAGTCGCCACATGGTGGAGGCGCACCGTTTCGAAATACAGCGATACCTCTCGTGAGCCAAGCGGAGAAAACATATAAGCGAGAAAACGAAAAACGAAAAAACGAAAATGGAGAAATACGACGGATTTAAAGGTGATGTGGCTGATTTTTTTTCCCAATTTAATATTATAGCAGCAGCAAATGGATATCAAGAACCGACTAAAAAAATAGTGTTGGCGGCATATTTAGCGGGACCTGCACTGTTATTTTATAATAAAATAAAAGACAATTGTGAGAATTTTCAGGAACTCGAGAAACAAATTAGCGAAGAGTTCTCTTCAACTACAAATCCTCTCGCAAAATTTTTTGCTAGAAGACAGGGTGCAACGGAGGACCCACTCAATTATTTTTATTCGTTAGATTATTTAGGATGTAAAGCAGGGGCGGCAGTTGATGATAAATGCTTCATCCAGCATTTTCTTGGGGCAGCAAATTTTCAAACCAAAGGGCGTTTAGGATCGCAGTTGTATTCGAATAAACAACAGTTAAAGGACGTGATTAAACAATTGAAAGAAATTTATAATAGAGGGGATGGAGAAGCGGATATCAATTTACCTGTAAAATTAACAAATATTGTAGATGTTCTTCCCTCCTCTAGCACACAAGGCGGACAAGGAGATCAACGACTTTCAACATCGACTCGAACTACTAGAAACTTCAGTTCTCCATCTTTCACCCCTCATAAAATCCCACCTCCCGATCAGATGATGCCCCGTCCTTATAATTTCAGACCAAGAAATAATACAAAGCCGCAGCCAATGATGATTAAGAAGAATAGTGAAAGCCACACAAAAGCAGCCGAGGCGATTGAAGTTATAGCTGAGGAGACACAGCAGCCTCACTCAAAGAATATATACAAACGTGAGTTCGAACCATTTATTAAAGTGTCGTGTCGTGATAGAGAATTTATTTCGCTCATAGATACTGGTGCGTCATTTTCGGTCATTTCGGATCGTGCCGCGTATGAACTCCGTCACGATATTGTGCCGTGTGATATGTCACTTCGAGCAGTGAATAATGTGAATCTCGAAGTAATCGGTAAAGTCAATTTGAAGATTATTATTGAACATGTCTTGTTCATACATGATTTTTATGTTGTTAAAAATATTGATCGAGACATGATAATAGGACAAGATTTTCTATTCTCTCATAATGTTGTCATAGATTTTAGTAGGCATCAATTATATGTCAAACACATAGTATGTCAATTTTTGAAAAAGTCTGAATTGAAAAAAGAGAATAATGTTGTCGATGTCTCTAATAATTATTTATATTTTTATAAAGAAAACTAGCTTTCGCTTGGTTGCCCCGGGCTGCGAGCAGCCCGGGGAGGTAACGAGTAGCTGGTGGAATCGGAGCGGTGGGGTTTCAAGTCCGCCTATTGTTATGTCGGGTTTACAGTTTGAAAATGCGCAGAAAAGGTCAGTAAGTTCTATCTTCAAATAAAAGGCGTTAAAGGACACAAATCACCATACAAAGAAAAAGTGTTGCCAGTTGACACTTAATAGAAAAAGAAATATTCAGTCGAAAAACGCAAGTAAAACTTAAAATAAATTTTGTATATATACTTAAAATAAGTTTTGTCTTTTATTCTCTTATTCTTATTTATTAGTAAATTACTGTATAATATTAAAAAACAATCGAACATATATTTCCATCAGTGTTACTATCATTAATTAATCAATTAAATGACAATTGCATTATTACATTACATTATTTATGTAAGATTTATTTATTATATGAAAAGGGAACCGATGTCGTGGCCATATTAGAATAGATTAATTCACGACGCGATGGGGTTTAGTCCGCCTTCGTTTCAGAATAGAAGCTTTCGCTTGGTTGCCCAACAAGGTTGGCAAGTCACAGTAGCTAGTGGAATCGGGGCGGCGGGGTTTTAAGTCCGCCTCCGTTGCAGAATTTGAGTTTTTCGTTTTTTTTTTGTTGTTTGTGTTATAGTATGAAATCGCCAAAAAAAGTTAGTAAGTTCTGTCTGCAAATGAAAGGTGTTTAAGCACCATACATCAAAGAAAAAGGGTAGCCAGTTTACGCTTAACAGAAAAAGAAATATTCAGTCGAAAACGCAAGCAAAACTCTAAAAAAATTATAGTCTCTTATTCTTATTCAATAGTAAGTTTATATTTAGTATGAATGAAAAAGGATCGAGTAGATATTTCCTCCATTGTTACCTTAAATAATACACCAAATAAATAAATATCAAATTTCAAACTCATACCTACGTAGAACACTTTCATTTTGAATATCAAAAGAACATGTTTTCTCAATAATCTAAAAGTATAGAAAAATATATTTTAAGTATTAAATATCGTGTCAAAAATTGGATTTTCTTTTCTCCATACTTACCTATGAGAAAGTGTGGAATTAAGATACCTACACAAATGATCCATATATACACGCTACAGAGATCCCGAATTGTCAAATCCATCGAAATCAAAATTGAAATTAAAATGGTCACGATCATCTTTTAAACCTTATAAACCAAATGTTACCATCAACAAAAGCGATTCGTTTCTGGCACTTCGCCGGCCGCTGCCGCGGCACGCTCGCTGCGCTCGCTCGGCTCGTGCGTTGATTTTCATATACTAACCTAACCTAACCGATATGTCATAATAAACCTATACAAGTTTTTGTTGCTTTACTTATTGTAAAGTTCTTGAGCATAAACGAGTCGCTTGTGGAATCGGAGCGGTGAGATCTTAGGTCCGCCTCTTGTTATGTTTACAGTTTGAAATTGCCTAGCAAAAGTTAGTGAGTTCTATCTTCAAATAAATTATGTTTAAGTACACAAAGCTCCATACGACAAAGTAAAAGGGTTGCCAGTTTACGCTAAATAGAAAAAGAAACATTCAGTTGAAAAATGCAAGCAAAACTAAAATAAAATTTGGAATAGATCGGCTTGTAGTCATTTATTCTCTAATTCTTATTCAAAAGTAAGTTAATATTTAGTTAATACAGATATTGGAGTTTTAAGACCGCCTCTTGTTATGTTGGGTTTACAGTATAAAATTGCCTAGAAAAAGTTAGAAAGTTCTATCTTCAAATAAAAGATCTTTAAGTACGCAAAACATCATACATAAAAAAAAGGTTGCTAGTTTACACGCAATATAAAAAGAAATATTCAGATGAAAAACGTAAAGAAAACTTAAAATAAATGTTGTATAGATCGCGTTATAGTCTTTTATTCTTATTCAATAGAAAATTTCCTAAAAATTAAAGTATCAAAAAAAAAACAGTTTTTTATCATCTGGCAACACTTCAACTAAATACATTTTTTTTCTGTAAGTAGTCTGAAAAATGTTATCAATAATGCCAAAATCAGCTCTATAAAGTAAAAACCGTGAAAAATTATACATTTTCTAGTCACAGTTCATTAACCGAATGACCAGGTCTCCATTTTATTATGGCTCACTTCGCTCGCTTTTTCTTTTTGTTTTTTCGCAGTTCTAATCTAATCAATTGACCAGGTCTCTATTGATGGTGTTCTTTATGGCTCGCTTCGCTCGCATTTTATTTTAGTCATAGTTCTAACCCTACCAAATAACCAAATCTCTCTTCACAGTTACTCCTTATGGCTCGCTTCGCTCGCTTTTCGTTTAAGACACAGTGCTTACATAATCGATTGATCAGGTCTCTCTTAATGGTCTGGCATTATGGCTCGCTTCGCTCGCTTTTTGTTTTATTGGCAGTTCTAATCTAACTGATTGACCAGGCCTCTATTGATGGGGTTCTTTATGGCTCGCTTCGCTCGCATTTTATTTTAGTCACAGTTCTTACCTTACCAATTAACCAAATCTCTCTAAATGGTCACTCTTTATGGCTCGCTTCGCTCGCTTATTGTTTTAGGCACAGTGCTAACATAACCGATTGATCAGGTCTCTTTTAATGGTCTCGCATTATGGCTCGCTTCGCTCGCCTTTTAATCTAACTGGTTCATCAGATTTATAGTGATGGTGTTCTTTATGGCTCGCTTCGCTCGCATTTTATTTTAGTCACAGTTCTAACCTTACGAATTAATGAAATCTCTCTAATTGGTCATCTTTTATGGCTCGCTTCGCTCGCTTTTTGTTTTAGTCACAGTTCTAATCCAACCGAATGACAATGTCTCGCTCGCTTTATTTTTCTGGCTAAAATAGTGGTTTTTTTTTCTCACCACGTAAAGATTAGGTAAAGATACACAAACGGTCTATACATATATGCTATAAAGCTCCTGAGTCGCCAGCTCGGTCAGAATCATTCTGAAATTAATATGGTGACTACTATCAGTGTTGCTAGTCGATCACTCAAATTATACCACCAATTATGTTATAAATGCAACAGTAAAAATTTTGTTAAACAGTGAAATCACTGTAAAAAGATATTTTAATATTTTTCATAAAGACATACATGAAAGTTTCTCAAAAAATCCCGGTATAAAGAAAATTACAGATTTTTTTCATCTGGCAACATTTCAGCTGAATACATATTTTTTGTTAGAAGTATTCTTAAAAATGTTACCAAAAACGCCAAAATCAGCTGTATAAAGTGAAAGTCATGAAAAATGATCTATTTTCTAGATAAAACGGTCGCTATTAAGGCCGCCATCTTGAATTTTGAAATTTCAACCTCAGACCTATGTAGCCCATCTATCGACGCATCGAACGCAGTTCTTATTATTTTCCTAGTTGCTATAATGACTGCGCTAAAGTCCAAAACGTGAATAGTGGGCATTGAACTTTCAAACCGCCTTAGCTGCCGGGGTTGCCAGATGTAGGCGATGAAAACAGTCAAATGTGATTCCGGGATGTGCCCTTCATCGTCGGATACCAATTTTCAAGTTCTAAAATTGTTCCTTTGACACTTACAGTTTTTGGGGTAAATCTCAAAAACTACCCTAAAATCGGGTAATTTTTTTCCACCACATGAAAGAGTCTATAGAGATGGGCAATCGCTCCATACATACCAAATACCTGCGGGGTTGCCAAGTCAGTCAAAATCGAGGTTGAATTTCAAACGTTGTTTGCTCTCAGTGTTGCCAGTCGATCGTTCTATTTTTTCCATCGGGTATCTTGAAAAGCTAAAATTAAAATATTTGCATCAAAAAAAATCCAAAATTCGACAAAAAGTATTTCCTCAAAAATCTCATATAGTATCAAAAATTTTCAAGATTTTTTTTCACCAGGCAACACTTTAGTTATTTGCCTAAAAAATGTTTCCCCGGAAGTACTCTGACAAATGTCGCCAAGTGCGTCAAAATCGGCTCGACGTGGTGACGATACCCAATTTTCCCGATAAAACGACAGCTGGTTTGGCCGCCATCTTGAATATTGAAAATCCGGCTCCGTACCGGTGTGGCCAACTCGATAGCGCATCCGATGCAGTTTATACCATTTTCCTAGTGGCAATACCGACTGCGCTAGAGTCGACAAAGTAAAAAATGGGCGAAATTATTCAAATCGCCCCATACACCAGGGTTGCCAGGTGTCGACGATGAAAATGGTCAAATGTCATTTCGGGGAGTGCCCTCCGTCGAGGAAAAGCATTTTTGAAATTCCCAAACGGCTCCTTCTACTTTTCACCTTTTTGGGGTAAATCTCCGAAATTACCCTAAAATCGGGGAAAATTGTTACGTCATTCGAAAGAGCCAGCGGAGACTCACGACCACTCCATACCAGGCGAAGAGCTCCGATGTTGCCATGTGCGCTAAAAGTGCGTTTGAATTTTTCGAAAAAGTGAAAAAATCACAAAATGGCCGCTGCCGGCGCCGCCATATTGATTTTGCCGAGTTTCATAATTTTCCCATAGTCACGACTATATCAGGCAAGGGACCTCATTCACAGATTTTCTCCGCTGGCCACCCAGGTTCCCAAACAATTCGGGTTATGAGGGCATGTCGAAAAACACGTTTTCTACCCTGGAGCCCAGGGTTGTCAGCTCGCGGGAACGAAAACTACCAAAAGTCATAGGGCTCCCCCGGCGCCACACCGCATCGAGTCTGTTTTCCGCGAAAAGTGCGTATTTCGAAATTTTACTTTTCTTCCAAAATCTCCTAAACTACCACGAAAATGGTAGAAATTATTACCAACTTGAAAAGTTAGCAGCGAGCCCCATGATCGCCCGATACAACGTGAACCCGTCCGACGCCGCCATCTTGGAGAAAATCTCACTGGAAAATGGCGATTTTTCATTGCCGAAACAAAATGGCCGCCACCGCCGCCGCCATGTTGACGCGCAAATGAAAACTCCCCATACGTGAAAATCGACTATATTTCCGAGTCGCCAGCATAAAAATCCCCCCTCCGAACCCACCACAAAAGAAACGACATCCGCCCGAACAGAGGTCGAAAAATGTCAATTTTCTAGGTAAAATATCTCGGCCGCCATTTTGTTTTTTTTAACAATCCTTTTTTCATTGCCATTTTTTTAGCCCACTCTACGACCATTTTGAATATGGTGACCGTAGAGTGAATACTGTAGAAATTAAAAAAAATATCTCGCCGCCATTTTGTTTTTTGGCTGTACCGATATGGTACTTCAACTCATTTAAAAAAAATATAGTCAGTCTCCATACATGAAAACGTCATTTTCCCCCTCCTTCTACCCGAAAAAAGCATGGAGTGAGTCAGTGAGTGAGTCAGTCAGTGGTAATTAAGCTTTATATATTATAGATGATAAATATTTGCATGAGTCACGTGTAGTGAATGCAAATAAAGAATGTCCTAATAATAATATTTCTCTTAAGTGGTCGAAGGAGAACAATAATCATATTAAGAATTTAGTTATAAAAGATAGGTTTTCTTTAAAGAGAGAAAATACAAATAATAAGAATTTTCTTCATAGAAAAATTCATGAAAAACATAAGATCTTTAGAAAAACATTAATTTTCTATAATAGCAATTTAGATCGAATTGTGAAATCATCACATGATACTAGAGATAGAAATGTCAATTTTTATTGGATGAGTAATAGACAAAAAGTATTTAATTCGTATTGTTTTCAGAAAACTTTTCATAATAGAAAAGATAGGATAAATTTCTTAAATTGTCGTAAGAAAAAAACTGACCTCATTAAGGTTAGGTTGAATAGGTTGAATATAGACAAATATAAAGACAGATTTCCTTATCAGATAATACGACCAATTGATGATAATAATATTATAATAAGAAGAATAGGAACTTATAGGATAAAGGTAGTCCATGCTAATAGAATTAAACCTTTTAGAATTCGAGGAAGTAGGTATTAGGTTAATGTATTTTCATTATTATAATAATAATTCTTATTTCTTATTATAAGTTAGGAGATAGATATTTAAAGTAATATGAATTTTTAAGTTTTCTAAGTCATATAATGATAATGTTGAAGTTGTAATTTTAATTTATTTTCTTTTATTTAGGAACTATGACAGGTTCGATTCCTTGTTCAAATTTAGTTGATAGTGAGCTAATTTCGAATAATAATATTAATCCAATATGTGTTTAATATATATTGTCATGTGAAATAGTTGTTTAATTATTGTTTATTTATTGTAAAAATTTTAAGGATGTTTGTTAATACTGTTTGATTGTTTCATGTTCATACTTCATCTGCCGGATTCCCGTAAAAGCATGATGAAGCTGGCGCGTATCCTGACGTCAGCAATACGGAGGGCCTACCATGAAGCATCTCTGTTGATAAGTCGACAGACACCCACTTCATGTGCGCGTCGACATTATTATTGTATCGCGCGTAGTGTTTATACATGGGCATTGCGAGGGTCGGGGAACCCATCTGGTTCCATAGGAATTGGGTTTCGTCTTGTTTGATGCTGGACGTCCTTAGGCTCCATATGTCAGTTTGTTGTCTCATGGGTGTCAATGATTTATCATGGATGCTTATAAGATATACACATTGTCATTGGCCATATCCGTTTGTTTATTATTTTGGGTTGGATATTAACTATAATTGATTCGATTTTGCTTGATTTTAGCTACGGGAATCGGGAATATCATATGATAGCTGTATTTAAAATAAAGTTTGTCGTGTTTGGGTTTTGACGTCATCCAATATCAAACTTAGGGTTTTGATGATTGTAGTCATTTGGGAGACGTACAGGTGCTTTTATTGAGGTTTTGCACTTGTAGAGTTTCTGCAATGTGAAGAATTCCTTAAGAAGTCTGAACAATAAAGTAGTAAATTGGAATTTCATTGCAGGAGCTGGTTTATTAGTAAAAACCGCCTCCTCTAAGTTCCTCAAGCAGGTAGGACTTAGGGTTTAGACTTCTGTAAAAATTATTCGAGCGTCTTCACACGCTCTAATAATTTTTTTTAGGGAGCCCGGGCATGTAACGTCCGAGCACATTACTATAGGTAGGGTTTACTCTTCGGACGGTTTATGGTCAAGTGCTGGCCGTTAATATTTTAAATTATTATTTTTTCTTATTCGAATTCGCGTGTTCGTGTTTTGCTGGTAAATAGTCTTTTTTTCTGATCGAGACCAGCTTAGGGTGAGCATCGTAGTATAATTATTGTAAGTGCTTAACTGTAATTCTTATCAGAAATAAATCAAGACTAAGGAGTTCTACCAGTTTTTTTCATTGCGCCACCCACCTCCACCATTAGACTAAGTTGCCATAAGTCGCCACAGTACTAACTAAATTGATCGACTTGGTTTACGTTGATTTCACAACTTTGACTTTGACTTTTTTTGCGGCAGAAGAATTGTTTTGTGAGACTTCTGTATTTTTTGATGGGATCTCATTTCTTTTTGTAGGAAGTTATAAATTTTAGGGTTCCGTACCCAAAGAGTAAAAAGCGAATCCTATTACTAAATCTTCGCTTTCTGTCTATCTATCACCAGGCTTTATCTCATGAACCGTGAAAGGTAGACATTTTCACAGATGATGTATTTTGTTGCCGCTTCAAGAATAAATACTAAAAATCAGAATAAAATAAATGTTTAAGGGGGCTCCCATATAGCAAACGTGATTTTTGTCTGTCACCAGGTTGTATCCTATGAATTGTGACATAATAACAACAAAAAATAAAATCAGAATAAAATAAATATTTAAGGTGCTTTCATATGTCTCATAGACTCGCATTTGGTCAAGTTTATAGTACTAACAACATATTGACGGATGTTTTCAAAATGCTATACAGTTATAAGTAACACAAAAATCTAAAAAACGAGACAAATATTTCATTATGTTATATTTTTTTAATTACTTTGTATGGTTTGTATTCTTAGAATTTTGATAATCTATGAGTCAGTAAATGACAAAATAAAGGTATTTTGAATTGCAATAATTCTTAAAGTACTCGTTCAAATTTAATGTAATTTGAAAATGTCTCTAGTTATGTAATGTCCTTTTGGTCACTGAAAATTTAGGCTTCTAATTGCTACACAACGAAGTTACAGGGGGTCAAAAATGGCCCAAATGGCTTCGAGAATAGAATGATACGACCGTACCCTTTTTACTTTTTTGCTCAACTTCCGTGCCGCCAGATTAGAGGCAGCATTAAGATAAGACGGCTATTAAGTATCAAGATACTGACAGATTTAAAAAAAAATAAGTGCCAGTTGCGAATTTAAGTCTACGCTAAAACGTTAACTTTGAAACACAAAAACATACTTACGACATTATAGGCATATTTATAATTTTATAATATGCCCAGAAATTTAAAAATAGATTCCGGATATAAAAAAAGATTCCGTATTTCAAAATCATGAACCATCTAGGCGTACTAGGGGCCGGTGGATTTTTTAATCATTTGTATTAAAAATTTGTGATGAAAGTGTATTTGCGATTAAAAAAAGGAAGTGAACGTCCATAGATATTTATGTATTTTATATTATGAAAAAAAAATCACTAAAAAAAGTAATGAAACTGCATTGCAGCATTAGTAATAAATCAATTTACATCTTCGTCCAATGAAATCTTTGATTCGCCTCCTATGTAAAAGGGAAATATATAAATATTCTGGTAAAAGGGTTTCGCCGCTATCAAAATAAATTTGTAGAAACGAGAAACCTGCGGGATGGTTGATGGGTGGGTTCAAACTGTCGGTTATTTGCTTTCAATCCCTTAGGGAACCATTTTTCCGAATAAAACGAAAGAGAGTGTTTAAAGTTCCATAGCCTGTTATGGGATTACATAAGCAAAATTCATTTTTCCGATTTGAGTTCTAACAATTCAATGTATCGTACATTGAATTATTAGTATGAGTTACTAGAGTAATAAAAATAAGAAAAACTGATTTCATACCAACAACTACCACAGTAAACTATTTATTCAAACAGTAACTCATGTTGCTGTATAGTGAATTAATGAAGTGGCAACATCTATCTCAATGCAAAATCAAAAAAATATTTTAATATCTAGGAAGTGATGAAGATTCGTAGCTTCACTTTTATATGTTTATAGACATTTACCGCGTGACTTTTCTTGAGTTTATTAATTGTTTCCATAGTTATCAATATCATGAGGTTTTGCAAACTGTTTTATTAATAAATGCTGCCTGAATAAACTCCTGGTTATGATTTTTAAATCAATGATAGGCGAATCCAAACCTCATCATTTTTATAGATATTATGACTTTGGCAGCAAGCATTTTGTATACTATTAAAGTCTGCTCTGTTTGTAAATAAGAAAACTGTAAAACAAGCGATTAATATATATTATAAAAGGGGGCTGTCACCACTCCCTGTTTTTAATGCCAGATCAGTGTGGAATTGCCTTTATACTTTCAGTAGCATCTGTTCAAGGCCGTGCTGACGTTAATTAAGCCAATCGTTTATCACTGCAAATGATTTATTTAATTACTGGAACCATAAATTAAACGGCATTAGTGAACCTCTTTCTTGTTACATAACATTTATTAAATGCTGGACTTCTGAACGTGTGGATCACGGTTTTTATTTATTCATTTAGACTTGCCAACATTTGTGTACAAATTCCTTACTTATTTATTTTCTATTATTGTTATCTAATTGCCACAAACTCTTATAGGCAAACATAACGTGCACCAATTTGCTCAACTACGTTTTACAACTATCAAAGTTTCACATTCCTTTATTCACTATCTTTTATTGATTTAATAAGACAGTTTCAAAGATAATTTCAGACAACTAAAATCTTTTTACGGATCCTGATACGTGAGTCGAAATATATATCTACTGTATTCATGATATTACTGTATTCATTTACTATCTCACAAAACTTTGACTTTGAACCGAAAACATTTTGACAAAACAGAGCACTTAGGGGCGTTCACATTGAGTTCATCATATGAAGACGGTTTCTTTTTTTTATTCCACAAGAATACATTAGATGCCAGATTATTCTTTTTTGAATTGTACTATTCTCAAGCAGTGCTATTAATAAACAAGGTTTTGTCTCGGAATAAATTAATAAAATGGCAATTTTTGTATAAGTTCAAATTCATATTATACAGAGAATAGCAAACTACCTTCTAGGAGTAAATATTACTCCCGTAGAACCTCGAACGTAACCTTTGCGAAGACTGTTTAATATATTAGGGGTTATAGTATGAAATTGCCGTTTTATTGTAATAGGTTCCTTGAATTGTCAAAGAATCTTCATGGTTTGAGGTTTTCGAAAGAAACTTTTTTCACATGGTTCTATGATGTTCTTCTTTTAAAAAATGTGATACATTAGAATATCGGATACTGCGAAAATTCGAATGATTTTTGAATACGAGTTCCGACGCGAAAGTAATGCGGCTGAAACAGCCCGCAATATCAATGTTGCGTTTGGAGAGGAGTCTGCTAATGAACGTACCGTGCGATTTTGGTTTAAACGCTTTCGTGATGGAAACTTCGACTTGAAGAACGAGTCACGAGGAAGACCGCCCACACAGATGAATAGCGATGAATTAAGAGAGAAGGTGGAAGCCGATCCTACTCAAAATACTCAGGAATTAGCGGCTAAACTATGCCGCTAATTCCTGGGTAGTTTGAGCGGTAGCGTTACCATATCCACAATATTGACCCATTTGCGTCAAATTAATAAAATAAAAAATACGAAAAAGGGGTGCTTCTGGATTTTATCGATCTGTAGAGAGAAATGCGTGTTGAAACTTGTTTTGCCTTGTTAAATCGGTACAGAAATTAAGGAATATTGATCGAATTGTGCATGTGATGAAAAGTGGATTCTTTATGATAATTGTAAAAAAAAAATGCCATGACTGACCCCAGGTCAAACGCCACAACAGTGTCCTAAAGCAAAACTTACCAATAAAAAGGTAATGGTAACTGTTTGGTGATCTCAGCATGTTATTCACTATAGTTTTCTCTGATCTGGTCAGGCAATAACGGCAGATGTCTATTGTGCCGAACTCCGAACAATGTTGGCAAAACTAGCCGTAAACAGTCGCGAGATCTCATACAGTACGAGGAAACCATTCGCCATCCTCAGTATTCGCTAGACCTTGCTCCAACGGACTACCATGTTTTTCGTGATTTGGACAATTATCTACGTGACAAGAAGTTTTCTTCCCAGGAGGCAGAACAAAATGCTTTCACAGAGTTTGTGCAGTCTAGATCCTCAGAGTTCTATCGCAAAGGCATAAATGACCTTCCTATTAAATGGCAGTTATGTATAGATAATAATGGTAACCAATTTGATTTCATAAATTTGTTTTGATTTTCAATGCAAATCGGCAATTTCATACTTTCACCCCTATGAATATGAAATTTTGACTAATACTAAGTGCAGTCTCAGCGTAAATTTACTCCAACGCTAAACCTTTTTTATTAATAACACTGATAGAGTTTTAAAGCTGTTGTATTAAAATTTTTGGGCTTTTAAACATTGTTAATACAATAGTTTATACTATCTATCTAAAGAGGAAAAATTTGATTGTTTGTTTGCTTGCTACGAATAGGCCCCGAAACAACTGGACCGATTATAAAAAAATATTTCATTACGGGAAATACAACATTCGCGGTTGACATAGACTATATATTAAGCGGGCAAGGTAAAAACAGCTAGTTAATTTTATATTGATACATTTGATAGGAATGAGGAGCTCGATGGCGAAGTGGTTAGCGCTTTCGGTCGATGCTGAAGTTAAGCAACTTACACAAGGGCCGGTAATGGGATGGGTTTTCAAAAACTTATTATCTCGAGATCTTCTGTGCTTCGGAAGGGAGGTTAAATCGTTGGTCCCGGCTGCATCTGTGTTATTAATACTCACAAATCTGTACTAGGCCAGTATCGGGATTCAAATACTGAGAATGGGTTATAACCCACCCATTCTCCCCATTCAATTCAATCCATAGGGAATACCTGTGACTCAGAAATGACATTAATACATTATAATTCACATCACCTTCCTAAAATGTTGTGAATTATAAATACAAAAGTATCTCTGTCCTACCTAGTCATCAATTTATTTCTAAGAGATTAGAAGTTTACAGAAACGATATCGATTTAGTTAAAAATAATTCATAATTTTCTTTCGAGAAAGTCATTATAAACTTTGAGATGTACCAAACGAAAAACAAATAAGAAAATGAATTATTATAAACATAAGATTACAGAGGAGTCACCTTATCTATCGGTAAGGATTTGGAGGATATTATTATTAAGTATATTCGAGTTACATTTTAATTTTCCCGTGCAATAATAAGATAGCCTGGCAGTGGCTAGTTTGCTGACAATTTAATTTCAAATAGCTACAAAAGTCAAGAAGCGAAATGTGATTTTGCATTGTAGTAAACATACTAATCTACTACAGTAGTCAAAAATATTAAATGTGTCAAAACATAAGTAGTTACTAAATATGACGGTTTTCTTTATGCTAATATAGTCTCTTTTCACGAAGGCATTGAAATAAAAAAAAGTCTTCAGATGTAACAATAAATTAATAACATTTTAATAAAATGAAAAAGAAAAAAATAAAAATAATAATTTATCATCTTAAATAATTGCGCTACTAAATCAATAGCAAAAAAATTTTTGTAGCATTATTATTATTTTATTTCCTGGGAAAACTGGGTTTCACTATTTATTGGAAATTAATCGGTTGATTATTTAATTAAACTCGTGATATATCAACGAATAGTTAAAATGTGACATTACTTCTTTTATCGCTTTCAAATTTCTCGCCTTACATAAAGAAATCTTTGAGGTATACGCTTACAAATACTTTAACGTAAACTTTTCTGGATCTGAAGTTAGAATTAAAATAACGCAGCAGAAATGTTATTTGAAACAATACTGGAAACGAGCAAATATATCAAAATTCCTTTACAATAAAAATATCTCGATCTTCAGAATTCTAAACGAGAATTGTCCATGAATAAATAAGATTGTAATTCTTTATCTTATTAATCCCATTAATTAAACACTTGGTAATGATTTTTCTTACAAAGTAAACGAATCTTATTATTACTTAATTGCTCTAAATTTTAAGCAATAATTCATTAACATTTAATTTTTATCATTCTAGACTCATCATTCTAGCTTTGTGTCTAAATTACTTAACTGATATGACTCTAAAATATATTGCATTGTAAATGTTTAATAACTAGTTTCCATTCTAATTAGAAGATTGCAGAACACGACTACAGTGCGACATGGCGACCTGGCATTTTCAGTCAAATCCATGCGAAAAACAAAAATCTTATTTTTTTTCAATATTAACATATGGTCCCACGTTAAATATGATCATATGGTCGTCTTATACAACTTTGCTTAAATGTTATCACTTTAAAAATCATAATTTTCAATGCGTACGTACTTTAAGGTTAAAATACATTTTTAATAAAGCTGTTGACTTTACCCAGGGCATTTTACTAAATCTCGGTTCTCACTTTTCACATATCTCGTACGCATTGTTGTTAACGCCCTTTAACTTGTACCGTCATTAGCTTGTTTGAAATATAAATCAGGTAATCTCATTAAATTATGCAAACACAAAAGTTAACCTTTTAAAATACAGGTGTTCATTCTAATTTACATTATTATAAGCGTATGACATTTTTCCTTGAATATCTGTAAATGTTTTTTTAAGTAGGCTTTAGTGAATGCTTACTTAAAAAAGCTATAAAAGTAGACACAGAAAGTTTCTTTAATATTTTCTGAGACTTAAGAAATCTTGAAATCAGTCAGTGTTTTAATTTGATTTTACTGATTTGAATCTAATAGCTTTAATCGAGCAATTCTTGTATTATGTATGATCTAAATCTTGGAAATGACTACAAGGATTTTCATGAAATTTATTTCGGGGCTTGTTAAATCGTACTAGGTAGTTTTCATTAACCAAAAAAAAAATACAAAGACAAAACTCGGTCACTCACGTTTATAGTTCGTTTGTTAATCATGAATGACGTTCAATTTGAGAATGAATAATTTTTCACACCAAAAGGACACCGAATTGTTTTAACTGTGTTTAAACTCCAAATTATTTGTATAGTAGTAACAAGGGAAATAAAAGAAGATAACTTTCAAATATCAATTTCGACGTTGAGCTAATGCAGCATAACACCAATGCTGTGTTTGGAGATGATACGGCTAAGGCAAGGTGTGTTTTTGGTTTAGCCATTATTAACTTTAAAAAAATAACTAGGAACTAGATGTGCAGTGGGATTTTATTTAAAATACTGCATTGAACAATAATCTTTATTCTGAGATTGAACACAGCGTTAAAATTGTGTGATTCATGCTTTGAAAGAGGTTTAATATCATGATACAATAAAATGAATATTATATTTGATTAATTTTGCATTCACAATGCTATACTAATAAATGTTTTTTAAACATTCAACAAAGGATTTACTTGATTGAACCTCTAATTCTGCAACAGCACTGTATTCGTAGTTCGGTGGCGTAGTGGATAAGCGCCGCGGCCCGCGATCGTAATCGTTAAGCATCTTTCGCAAGGGTCAGTCAAGGGATGGGTGACCAAAAATTATTATCTCGAGCTACTCCGTGCTTTGGAAGGCACGTTAAGCCGTTGGTCCCGGCTGCATTTGCAGTCATTAATACCCTCCAATCCGCATTGGGCCAGCGTGGAAGATCATGGCCCATCCTCCTTAACCATCCATAAGGAAGGCCTGAGCCCCTGCAGTGGGGACGTAAAAGGGCTGGTGATGACTGTATTCGTATGTTTAATTTGCAATACCCTATTTTTATATTAGGCCTTCGAACATGCTGTTTATATGCGACTTCATAATAATTAGGTTTTTATTTAAAAGAAAACTAGGTATATTGTTTGACTAGAGTTATTAACTTAAATGTAATAGGTCACTATCGGAACTATGAATCTAAGTATAAAACTACTTGAACTCTATTTTACTTATCAATCAATTAAATCCAAAGTTTGATGGTGATATTAATTATTAATGTTATGATTACCAATGATGACCGACATTTCTATCAAATCTCTAAGGGATATTGAAAACAAGCCGGTTTGATTTGGGTATACCTGTCGTCGGACGCAAATATAACTTGTTTTTTTTTATTATTATTTGAACAACAATTATTAATATTTTTTCAACAAACACAACATTTTCTGGATTACTGATATTCCTTTGGCTGGGTGTACTTACAGTTTAAAAATGAAAAAAAAAAAATAGTATTTGACAAGTTTCTGACTAATTATGAGGGCGTATAAAACATATAATCGCAAACTTTTAAAACGAAACGGTCTTTCTACACACGCCTGCACCTCAGATTACCACAGTATGTCTTCTCAATTGATTTTGAAATCTACTTATAATGCATTAAGGTTTAAAAAATAATAACTTACAAAAAGATGTCATTAAAAAAACGTGATATTTTACCGTTTCGACTCATGACTGTGTGTTTTGTTTTTCTCGAAAAAAAAGATCTATTTTACTAAATTACATTTACATTCTTACATTTGATCGCAATTGCAGTTTTGCATTTAAAAAACCTAAGTATGCTCTGTGCTGTGTACACAGCTCGAAATACCGGCGGAAAGGTTCTGAAATGGAGATCGCATCGGACGACGCTGGGTGGGTAGGTCCCCCACCAAGTCGTCCGACGATCTAATAAAGCTGGCGGGATGCCACTCGTCGGCATAGATCGTCGTGTAAATCCATAGAGTAAATCTACGTCCAGCAGTGGGTGTCATAGCAGGTGGCATGATGATTATGAAACTCTGAATAAGTATGCTTAGGACACTAGTTAACTAACTATTAATATAAGTAGAGACTGAGAAATCAGTTTCTACGCGATGAAATTGTGATTGATATTAAAAAAAATCTGCTATTAACATGGAAACGATTTTGCTTAAAATTTTATTTGATTGAATATTCTCAATAAGTATTTTTTTCTTGGAATAAACACCATTTATTAAGTTACATAACGAACTAAATCAACAGGTTGGACCAATTCACCAAATTCCGTTGTTGTATATCGTTTCATTTTTCTTTCGGGTTTCTTTTCTCAGTATTATTTATTGCAAAACTCGTATTTTTCTTTGCCAAAGGTCAAAGGGTACTGCTTCGAATACTTCGAACATAGGAAGAAATCATTTTAAACCTAAATGTTACCGTTTTGTTTCAAAGATTTTAGGATCTTTTGTTGAAATACTTTGTAATTACATTTTAAGATGACTGTTTTGATAATGAATAATAAAATTATTAAACAAAGTAAAAACTTTTAAACAAATTTTAAACAAAGTAATCAACGTTTATATTTATTTATTACACGTCTTAAATAAGAAATTACATTAACATTAGCTCAAAATATTTTTAGGAGTAAAAAGAATCTCCATTTGCGATTGAAAAAAACAACAGATTAAGCTTTTAATTGATTTACGGTTTTTTATACATTAAATTGCTGTCGATAGTACATTGATAGCATGATTTCATATATATATTATCAATTCAAAAGCAAATAATAATATTGCGATATTAGCATTATTCAAACGACATATTTTCTCCCACTAAAATATATATTGAATATTCTGTTAAATTTGTTTTGGCTCGATTGTATCTTTTTACATTTATTGATGAATTGGAATCGAATATCCATCAAATGGACTTGTTCAATTTACATATTGTTTTTTTTATCTGATCCGATTCCTCGATTTGTATGTAGATTTTGTATTTGTACATTTTTTAAAATATATGTTATTGATTAGGTTACATTTGTTTTCAGATTTTTCATTTGTAAATTAATTTGATAACAGGTAGTAAATACATTCATAATAATTAATTACAATCAGAAAATGAATACCAAGAAACTGATCGTGAAAAATCTCTTTAGTGCGTCCACATCCTCTATGCTAAACCATCCTCTATGGTGTAGCATAGAGGATACGCGCGTCCACAACCTCTTTGCTCCACCATCCTCTGTGGTGTAGCATAGAGGTTGTGGACGCACGTATGTAATTGCCACGTATGCTATTCTCAATTTGAACGTAGTCTACGTTATTCATAAACAGTACGTAATATTTACATCTCATTTATTTTACTTACTTTATGAGACATACATCTCTTGCTTCCGTTAGAACGAGTGTACAACTGTACAGTAAGCAATGCTTTTCTTTTCCCAACGTACACTTAGAAGACTTTTTCATTAACATCATTCCCGTCTTCCGTCTTTACCTCGTTCTATCTCTTTCTTTTCTCTGTATCCATTTCTGGAGGAAAATTTGACTCCCAAGACATTTCAACTCACTTATCCAACACTATTTCATACATTCGTTCTGCAGGCCTATTCTGCTAATGTTTATGTATTTACATCTGTCACCATAGATGTGTGAGGACGACATTGCACTAATAATATTGGACTAAAGTAGATATTACAGTGGTAAAATGCAAGTCATTGAGATTTTATTGAGATGCTATTATAACGTAAATATTACCAGAATTGGGCTGCTGGTACCAAATCTTTATTTTCTTCACATTCGTTTACGAAAGTTTAAATCGTTTGGACTAGTGTCTGCAGATCAGATGTAATTTCTGCAATTATATTTATTTAAATTTACATAAAAAAAACGTGAACGGCCGTAGTATATCGTTCAGCTGGGTTGTTAGATACAAAAAATAGATTACGATCTATATGTCCATAATACAATAAAAAAATTGTGTAATATTTAAATTTGATTTTAAAATTAAAGTAGTGTAAAACAAAATATCCTTTTGTTAATCTTAAGTAAATACACTAATTCAGTTCTTATAAGGGAGATAGCTGAATAGTCTGATATAGAATTTCACCTATATCGATTTGTCAAAAGATATTCCAATAGAAATAAAATATCCCCAAATCTACAGTGTAACAAAGTAAACATCTGAATCGGTTTATTCTTCTGAAACCTTAGGGATAACATCACAATTATCATATTGTTGTTATATTGAATATGTATGTTGTATCTGAGAAAAGAAGATCTTGTTTCTTTCACAACGTTTTATTGTTAGCTTGCGGCTTTACGATAAACAATAAATTTACTTTGCTCAATGATTATCCGATATTTTGCAGAGTCACGGGCTATTAAAACAGGCGCATAAGCTCGGCTTACACAATCTACCCATTTGGAAATTATGAAAAATGAATTTCAACGATTATACGTGATCAAATTTGCATTTACAATGCTATACTGACAAATATTCTTAATGAAAAATGTTTAAAATTCCACTTCGTCTGAGATGGGACTCGAACCGACGAAAATTTCGAAAGGTCGGAAAAATATATTTCAGCTTAGCATTGTGAATGAAAAATTTATCAAATATAATAATCAGAAAAACAATCAACTTTATCGAACGTTTAATTATTTCTAAAAATATTTCTTCCAGCTGTTTGGAGGGATTGCCTGAATATTGATAAAAATACGCTCTATAGTAGCGAAAAAGTAAAAAGTGCTTAATAAATTAAAGGTACAAAGTGGATTTTTTAAGCAATTTTGATGAAGAATATGAATTTCAATGTTAAAAATATATACAAACCTTTGCGTTTCTTCCTGATATTTTTCAATTTACAATTCAATTCACGGAACTCATTTTCGGCATCAGAGACTGTCGAAATTTCAAAATGTTCTTTAAGAATATTTTCTAATAATTGTTTATTCTTAAATCTTTATCAATTTCAACTCGAATTGAAATTGTTACGCTTCCTCATTCTATTCATCACATTCAACATTTTATTTGTCAGTGTCTTCTCAACGTATAGAAAATGAAGACGTAAGTAAGCATTAACTTCCAGAGCAAGTTGGTGCTTGAAATATTTTTACTACCAAAAAAGTGTTTGTAATAGCACGACCTAATTCAATCATCTGTTATATGAAAGGGTCACTACAAAATATTTACTATATAATAATAATATTATTTTACTATAAATAATTTTCTTCTTTGTTCATCAGAACTGGTGCTACCAAAAACATTTAGCATTATTAAGCGGCACTACCTTAAATATTTTCAAAACCTACTCGTACTTGCTGAGAATTTGCATGAATGGCCAAGGAAAATTATACGGACCCAAAGGGGTTGAGATGAATTAGGGTACCAAATTGAATAATACGACATAAGGGACCAGCACTCTAAAAGGTCGGGATTTATTTTAAATATGATTTTAACGCGGTTTTGACGTTTCGGTTATAAAGTAGAGCAAATTGCTTTATATTAATTCATTACTGCATTGACCAAATTAACGAAGTCTCTAAACTGTAATTTATATAGTCTGTTTTATAAAAGTTTTCAAATGAATTATGAAATCAAATTAAAATAAACTTTATTCTAATTGAATTGGAAGCACTTTTTAATCGCCTAGCAATTTCACCTACGTATAATGTCTTATGACCGACAACAAAAATAGGGCCAAAAAAACATAAATTAATCAGTGGGAACGACATTTACGTAAATGTATATATAATGAGAATTTGTTACTAATATTTGGCTAACTTATCAATACAAATCAAATTTAAAGAACTTGATCGAACGGGATAAAATTATTTATATCTGAAACTAGCTTTCCACCAGCGATTTCGCTCGAGTGTTTTTCCCATTTTTGCGACATTTTTCATTATTACTCTACTCCTATTAGTCATAGCGTATTATATAGCCTATGGACTATTGAACACAAAATAATTTGTGCAAATAAACAAACTATTTATCTTTATAAATTATGTAGTTATAGATGAGTTACTGCTATTTAAAAAAATCTTAATTATTTAGTATTATAACCATCGATTGCAATTTAGACTAAGATTATTTCTACATTATATAGTGATTACTGGAGACAATTTCAATCAATGAACATGTTAAATGGACCTTTTTTGATATGATTCTAAGGTTTAAGATAAACCTTCAAACGATAGTGACTTTGACATTTCTTATAGTATATTAACAAAATCGACCGGAGTGCAAGACTACTAGAGTATTAGCAGCACGCCAACATCGTCCTTGGCCCTGGTTATTCTTGATTTCCGATATTTAGCTTTAGTCTGCTGCTTATGTAAGCCATTCTTACAGTCAATTTCTGAACTAAGAATAGTACAACATCTTAACTGATTATTCTCAATAACTTAAGTTTTTTACGATTTCAAATCAATAAGTCCTAGTTCTATTAAGCTGCTGTCAACTGACCATTCAAAAAATTTAAATCAGATATAAAAACCTGTGATGTATAAGTACAGTTTGAGACGTTCATAACTTTAAATTCTCAATCATAAAGTCACTACTGTTGCCTAATGCTATAATTTAACTATATTTTGGCTGGCTGATCTCTGGAACTAGATCTGGGAACTCATGGCCGAGGCGCCAGAATTCACCTCTGAACAGTAATCCCTTTAGAGATGCATACTGTTTGAATTCTTTGAGAGGTAAGATGGTACAATGGTTAGTGTAGTCAATAAGCAAATGTGAAAGTTAAGCAACTTTCACAAGGGCCGCTCATAGGATTGGGAAATAAGAAATTTGTTATCACAAACTTCTCTGTGCTTCGAAAGGCATATTTAGTCGTTGGTCCTGTATACATTGTTCATTTCGTTCATTCATTAACATTCAACAACGCGCATTATGACCCATTTTCCAAATATGGTTCAAATGTAGGTTTGTTTGTGTTAGATTTATCCCAAACACAATGTAGGTTTTATATCAAAATATACAGTGCTTATTTGTTTAGTTGCAAATAAATGCTGCTTCACTCTATGTAGAGTCTAGATTGCAATGCTAGATATTTGCGTTCTCCTAAATGATGCCTACTAAATGGTAGTATTGCATAAAAATAGTTTTATCCAATAATAATCCATATCAACCGGTACGCAGGGTACCATTCAAGGTAGCAGTGGAGGTCAAGGGCACGTATGGCGTGCTCCATGAACATGTAAGTCGAAACCTACTGATCGAAATGTTGTGAATGGTAATTTTCGATTGTTGACTTTTATAAGTATAGGTTCGTATATATCCCAGGTGTTGACGGTGACTTTGTTTTCTTGAGTTTCATTTTCTTCGAAAATGGAGAATAGGCTCCTTCCCGCTGGCCCAATGCTGACGGGAGGGTATTAACGACTGTAAATACACCCGGGACCAACGGCTTAACGTGCCTTCCCAAGCAAGGGGTAGCTAGAGACAATAATTTACTTTGGTCACCCATCCCGTGACTGACTTTTGGGAACGTTACTTAACAACAACGATCGCGGGCCGCGGCGCTTATCCACTACGCCATCGAGCTACTAGTCTGAATATTGTTCGTTATTTTTTATAACACTTGACCTCAATGGTTTTTTCTTCAGCATAATACTCATACATGTTAATGAGAAAGCGTCCAACTGCAAAAACACTTGATTCGCATTAATTTCAATTAAAAACATTTCACCATCACACTTATCCTTTCCTAGTTAATTAAGACCAATAAGAGAGATTATAAATTCAAACTTCTGATGGAACCTCTTAACAAATTCAAACTCAATTTCATATCTTACTCAACTCTACTCTGTGCTGTCCCTTCTTAGTCAAATTTTCCTTAACTTCCCTTACACGCTGTAATTCAATTAGGTAAGCTTAAAAACAACATTATATTTTATCAAGTCTTTATACTAAGATAACACTGTATTTCAATAGAGACTTAGTTGAATATCCTTTTCAAGAATTTGGTGTTTGTATCTTGATTCCATATGTTGTTTTTACGCTTAGGTCTATATTCATTTTCAATACTTATGATATTTTTATCTTACTATATTCTTTTATAACGTTTAACTAATTTTGTTTTGCACGTAAAATAACATTCTACCTTGAAATGTGCAAAATAGCTTCTTTTGATATTATCATAATTATACACAAACACAAATAATACAGATAAAAAACATTTCAAACAACTTCCGTATAATATCGTAAGTATATTTAACCAACTTTACATACAGTCAAATGAAGACTTTCCTACAAAATGATAGTAATTTTTTAATCTGGAAACCTTGATACAATTCACGAAAAAGTTATAATACGTAACAAAGGATACTAATTAAACTGTTTAAATAATTTTCTGAAGTCCATTGGAATTGACGCGTGAATTTAAATTTTATTTTAATTTTATAAAAGCATGTCATGTAAAACAAAATATTGCCTCTGTTTGCTCTATTAATCAATTGGTTTGCTTGTTTTTATCATAATACAATAAAGACAATTGTATAAACGGTTAACATGTTTACACAAGTTAACAGTAAACAGTATAAGCTAGCTATATTACTGAAGAAAAATAATCCTCACTGAACTATAATATGTTTGAATAGCCATCTAGTAACTTAGAAATTATAAATAGACATAAATTTGTCATTGAAAACTATATGAAGGTTGTTTATATGAGAACCTATTATCCATCGCTCGATACAGCCGCTTTGTGATGCCATTAAATTTCCTTCTAAGAACTACTACAAAACACTTTTATTTGTCAACAGAACTTGCCATAGTGGGATTATAACATTGTAATATTAAAAATCTGACAAACATTTGAAGAGTAGGTGACAATGATATTTCTATTTATAGTGAATATATCTAGTGGATAGAAAAGTTAATAAAAACAAAAAAAACCAGACTGCGTGAAAACAAAAGAAAAAAGTGAAAAAAAAATATATATATAATTACTTTCACTAAAAACTAAAAAGAAAAAAAAAGCCCAGTAGTTTGAAATGTTATTAAGTACTACTGAATAACTGAAACTAAAAAACAAGCCCAGTAGTTCAGAATTTTATTAAGTACTACTAAATAACTGCTCTATTAAAATAGTTTTAAAATCTATACACACATAAAACATATCATAAATTCAAAAGCAGAATAGATAGATCAACAGTCTATACCCATTCCTTTTTGACCAATCAACGGAGCCCCGTATATTTTGAATTGCGCTGCGCACTCGAGGTAAATAGATCGTCTTAGTCACTAGACTGTCTTTCAAACAAAAGTGGTCGTTGGAAAAATATAAAATTAATCTTATTACTCACTTTAAATCTTGTCAAGCTTCACTACATAGTACCTATAAAACAAAGTTACTTTCTCTGTCCCTATATCCCTATGTATGCTTAAATCTTTAAAACTACGCAACGGATTTTAATGCGGTTTTGTTCATAGATAGGGATCCTTCCTTCCCTACTGGAAACTTCCCTTTTGAATCATCAAAAGGAAGGTCTTTATGTATAATACAAGACCACGCGGGCGAAGCCGCTAGCGGAAAGCTTGTATAAAAATAAAACAGAAATCAGCCTTTAAATGATATTGCTTTAGAGGTAATTCGAAATGTTTGTTATTAATAAATTTATTGACGTTATTATTGACTAGAAAAGATTAGGTCCCAACTTGCATCCCTGTGGAACGTCTAACTAATAGATCTTTGTTTTGAAAGTACTTTCCTCGAGTTTCCTTTTACGAAGTTGAGCAACTTTTAACCGCAACCCCCTTTAGTTAAGAAATTCACTATGAGATAAATGGTTGTGCTTTAGTTTTGTTGACAATGAAAATGTATATTATTAGGAATACCAGTATTAATACTCGTATATAGTTAGTGGATGTTCATTAAATTCTTTGATTAAGAAGATCGTTATTTATGAGAATTTGATATCGTATCAAATTCTCATTTTTATTGGTTTTTAGCGTGAATCCGTTAGGATATCAGTGAAAATTTTGATGACTTTTAAATCTTTTCTTTTGAATCTTTTGAAAGTAAGTATTTAGAAAAAAAAAACTAATGAAAAATGCGCCAGTCTCAAGTACCCCAAGATGGGATTCGAACTCACAATCTTTCGCAATTCGGATGCTTTGGGTGGGTTGCTTGAACGTTGATTAAAATACGCTATGTAGCGAAATCTAACAAGTGTTTGTAAAATTCGTCAGTCATGCTGGTTTACGGGTAGTTCAATGGTTATAGCCGTAGCTCAGATTGCGAAAGCTTGAGGATATCTGGAGCTTAAGCATTTTTTGTTAAAAATATTTTTCAGTATAACATTGTGAATGCGTAATTGTTCAAATATAATAAAAAATATATAGTATTAAATTATTTCTCTATAATTAATTGTTTCTTTTTTTGTTAAAATATTACTAGGTGGATTGAAAAGTTCGCGGCCTAACACATAAATACTTAAACTCTTTTAATGTTACTGACCTCATTCGATTAGTTTACTCTCTGGTTATCAAATTGTAAAATTGTATCGCAATAGCATTAAGTATATTTAAACTAGACTGGTTAAGGAAAAGCTTTTAAGTAAAAAAACGATTTCAATTATTTGTCGCCTGAGAATTGGACATGTGTGTACGCCAGTTCGACTTGCCAAATTTAAAATTAAACACAAATTTAAAATTAAACTCTGCGATTGTCGCATTGAGGAAGGAACTACGGATCATATTTTATTTAATTGTTCAAATTTATCCATTTCGCTTTATGATTTGCTACCATCAAAAGTTCCACGTCCAACAAATATAAAATGTATCTTGAGTATGGAGAATCCCAGTCCATTCAAAATTTTAGCTAAATTCTTTGCAATCAATAATAGTCTTAATTTATAAATATATTTGTTTTCTATATACATTCTATTTGTATTATCTTTAACAATGTAATCAGATAGACGCGCTCAGAGCTATTTTTTTTATTTTATTTAAATTCAAAATTTTACATATTTTATTATTGTTTCTATACGTGTAAAGACCACAAACGTGACATTGGCGGAATTGTGTAAATGCAAATAGGCCATGAATTAAAAAAGAAGAAGTAGAACTAGACTGAATTTTGTGAGCATTTGTGCAGCATTTTTAAAGAATGGAGAAAATTGAGCAAAGTGCGGTCATCAAATACCTGTTTAAAAAAAACTAACACCAAAAGAGATTCACGAAGATATGTCAACAATATTGGGGGAATCTGCTCTGTCGTATACGACTGTGAAAAAGTAGGTTGCTGCATTTAAACTCGGACGAGAGAGTATTGAAGAGGACCCTCGCTCTGGCTGGCCTATGACTACGACTGAAGAAAGCATCGGGAAAATCTGTGATCTGTTATTGACAGAGATTGATCATCAGGGAGATTGCAGACACTATTGGCATCTCGTATGAACGAACACAAAACATCATAGTCAATGATCTTGGATTTTCTAAGGTTTCTGCGCGGTGGGTACCCAGGTAGCTTTCAGTCGAACAAAAACGAATACGCCTCACGATTTCTCGCTACTGTTTGGAAATGTTTGAGGCTGATCCACAAGATTTTTTATCCAGATTTTTAACAATGGATGAAACTTGGATACACCACTATACCTCAGAGTCAAAACAGCAATCCAAGCAGATTACTTTTGCTTATATTTTATATTGTTTTCTTGCTGAGGCCGCAAAACTTTTCAATCCACCTTCGTATATGAGATGTATGAACAACGTGGATTACAAAGTTTAACTATAGTCATAATTAAAATAATCTTTAAAGTTAAACCTATCGCTTTGAGAAAAATTGATTTAAACAAAAAAAAGACCAAAAAAGGTAGGAAAATGTTCTCTTTTATAGAAAAAAATTGTAGCATAAAAGGACATACAGATAGCTGGCAGACATATAGACATTTATAAGACGCAACGTATCTTGATTGTGGTGAGAAGTGGCATCACAACTTAAACAATAGACGTAAATACAATTCGATTTTTAAAACTAAAAAACAATAAACCCGACTGCGTATAAACGAATTTTAAAAAATACATGAAAAAAAAACTTAAATAAAAACTAAAAAGAAAGAAACAAGCCCAGTAGTTTAGAATTCTGTTAAGTTATACTAAATAACTTCACAATTAAAATAATTTTATAATCGATACAAACATAAAACAAATCATAAATTCTAATGCGGAACAGAACGACTCACATTCGGGGCCCATTCAAATTTTACCAATCAAATCTTCCCAAGGGGAGCAAAATATTCGTAATTCGAATTTTGAACTTTCATAATATTCCTGAAAATATAAATATATGCAGAACAACTAAACAAATATTACGCGATCATCATTATTATAATAGTAGCTATATCTCGACTTGTTGAAGGTTTACTGGGGGCTGATAAGTACGTCGTATTTTGACATGGAGAATGTTATTACTCGTTCAAAACCATGGGACTACTCAACAAACATTGTTATGAGAAAGTGATGACATTAGAACACAAGTTGTTTATTAATTGGCATAACATGTCCTGTTTTGTTTAGACGTTTTATGTCAAACGAAAATAATATTTATTAAATGTAAATGTCTATCTTATGTACTCAAAATATAAACGTTTATAACGTTTTCATTTCAAAATGGTAAAATTGCATGATGATGATGGTAAATATTCTGTATTTAAAAGTTTAGATGCGCGCAATAAAAACGCAAGCAATTTCAGAAGACGTTGTTGCTAATGTCATTTTCAGTCGTAATTTTCTGTAAAAAGTCGTACAAAAAAATGCCTTTCTGTGTGTTTAGACATTGCACATATTACACATTGACAATAAAAATGCAAAAAAGATATAATTTCATGCGTAACTACTGTAATTACACTTTTTTATTTTAATAAAATAATAAAACATTATTGAACGCAGCCATTTTTGTGCATCGTGCTCTGTGTGAATGCAGCAGTTGACACATAAAGCTATAAGCTATTGTAAGTATGTTTATCGCTTCTAACAAGAGGTATGCTGAAGATTCTGATAGGGAGATAACTATTTTTGATTTCTTCGCGCCCTTTATGGTTGTGTTATTATAATGTTACGCTGCCACAATAAAATTTACGCTTTTTTACTAAGCAATAATGTACGGGTATGACGTGTCTAATAATATCGTAAAACATCATTGCTCAAAAATAACTCATTTTTGATGATGCACCGGTTTTTGTATCATTGAGTGCTGAAACAGTGACGAATTAGTTAAGTTACCCAGTGACATATTAACTTGTAATCAGTAAGAATGTAATGTACATCATCCTCCTGTCCTTTATCCCACGTTACGTGGGGTCGGCACAACATGTTTTCTTCTTCCATTCTTCTCTGTCAGACGTCAGCTCCACATGCACATGAATGTAATGTACACGTAATCAAATTTTACAATCTATGAAGTATAACTTACGACCAATGAACACAAAATTTAGAGAGGCTAGACTTGGATGATATGCGAATATAATGCGAAAAGAGGACAACGACACCGTCAAAAGGATTTTAAATATTTCCACATAACCCTTAGTATGATCAATCTACCACCGTAGTTGTGATGGCCACCACTGTCTACGTAAAGTTTGTTCTAAATTATCAGAGATATAAGAAACGAGACATCATAATCGACAACTCAAACTATTCCTCTCCGTTCGATTTATTATTATTTTTTTTCAAAAAAATTGGTTTTTCATTCACATGTACTGTGTGCATGGTACAAAGATGCCAAGAAGGTCTACAGAGTAACTACATCTTATGTTATTTAAAACCAATTTAAACCATGTTCTAAACCCAGATTGCATTTGATTTGACCATACATTCTTCTATATATAACAAAACAGTATTGAACATTAAGTGTATTTTCATTGAATTCAATGTCAACTAAATCGAATCTGAATGCAGTACGTGATAGGGCTCCTGGGAAAATAGAGATTATAGGCAGAACAATGAATAGTTGCCACCCTAAGACAACAAAACTTTAGCTAATGGAAACTATACCTACGAAGAAAAATTACTGCGGGTTAGTGCATCAAACAAGTAAATGTATTTAACTAGAAAATTAAAGGAAAAAGGAATAGAGTCTTGGAGAAACAAAATGCTCGAATGAAAAAAAATCCACCTTGAGGAAATAATCCTTACTTGTTTCATTAAAGAATCAAGAGACTGCGCGCGTCTAATATCCATAGGCAAAGCGTTCTACGATTCAAATGCTCTGACGAAAAATTATTTGCCTACAAAATCAATCGGGTGGTAAGGATGGGTGATGGGAAGACCGCAGATCTCGGATGGGATTAGAAGACATTTCTAAGATGGCCGGTCAATAAGTTGCCGATAGCATAGCCACTAATTGCCAATAAAAAAAATTTAGCCCGTTAAATAGCCTCTTAATAAATATATCTATGTAAATAATTGTTTCTACAAGTTTCTATATAATTCAGTATAATCTTTTAGCCTGGAAAAAGTTGAATAATTCAAAGAATATTTTTCTTTGTTTATACAGAAGGCTCTGTTATTCATAATTTTAATATAGTCGCCTTTCTTACAAATATATTAAACTTTTAGATAAGAATTCACATAATCTTTGAATTTGTGAATCTATCTCAGAAATTTGCACTCGAGTGGAGTATAAGATTTGGATCTCAAACGAGTTTTAAGAATTGTTATTATTATGTTTCTTACTAACTTTTGATCAAAAGAATCTCACAAAATATTACGAGTTGATCTTTAATAAATGCATGACTATGACTTCAAAAGAGAATATTCATTGTTAAATTTTTATTATTTAATAAAAAGTACTTTAGTCTTCGTTAGAAGCACTTAATTTAGTATTATCTCGAAATACTGCACTAGTAATAATGATAGTAATTCTTATTTGTTATAAATAGGCTTGTTTACTATGAAGTAAATCGCTGTCTTTAATAATATACATAGAACTAAATAGATCCTCAATATCCATATTCTATCAATAGTATGCAAATGTCAATCCTACTAAAATTTAAAATAATATCCAATTAAATTTTTAGACTTTAAACAAATAATTTTAATTCTAGGAAACTTGGATCAATTGTGTAATTATTTTTGACTGTGATTCTAAAAATGTTATTAATCGTTACGGTTCCAAAGTTTAAATAAATAAAAATTAACCACATTAACCGAAGAATGGTTACTATTTGACCAGATTTCCAGGTTTTTCTTCCAGGTTGCTCATAATTTTCAAACTGCATGGGATAGATTTTATTTTTGATAAATTATGGAATACGTTATGGTAAGTAATAATTAATAATTATTGCACATGATTCTACATACTTCTCAAATTCAAAGTAACTTAAATCCTTAAATACACAATAGAAATCTGAAACAATGAATGTACCTACCCCACTACTATCCATCCAAATTCAGAGACGCTTTAAAACAGTTTTCTTTTAATTAATCTCTTGAAACTTAACTTACAGACAAGACGACACTATGAATTCATTTTGCTACATGGTGTCTAACTGATTTCATTTTATACTACGTTCGAGTTTCAATTCAGTCTTATATTATTTTACTTATTTGATTTTTATTTTTGTAAAATCGATGTTATTTTTTTTTAAGTAAATTATTTACCTTGTCTAAATTAAAAAGTAGATGTAACGCTTTTTCATGTAATGACAATTTAAAACATCTAATTAGAACCATGAATATAGCCACTGATCCACTCCATATCACCCAAAATAAATAATAGGGATGACGACTATTTTTTGTTTGTTTGTCCGTCAGGTAGACTTAAAAAAAAATATGAAACATGTATTTTTTATTTTTTTCGTAACCATTCAATTATGGCGATACAATGAGTTAAAATGCCACATGACATCACACTTTAGTACATTTTCTACAAAACTGTGACGTAGCGAGCCCCCACTCCTCAACTTTAATGCCTGTTATCTAAGCTATTTCTTGTTAAATTGAAGTAAGAAAAAATACGTATCTAACATTTTTCTTTACCTGACAGATAGACTAAATAGAATTTCTTCTAATCTCAAAATAGCCGTTTTTCGATTACGTAAATTATTACTTACGTTACTCGCGAATGATTAGCTACCTGTAGGTGAAAGAACATTTAAAATAGGTCCAATCGTTTTGCAGCCAATGCAATACAAATAATCAAATCTTTCTTGTTATAAACAATTAAATAAGTAAAGATTTTATATTTAAAGCCAATTTATATTAGGAGCTCTTTGTATGTCGCCACATGGATCATTGCTGCTGTGTGTATACAACATTTATCACAAGCTTGAATTGACTTTAAATTTATTGAAATACGTAAGTGCTTGGATTCTACGGTCACAAAGTTATTTCAGTTTACTTCATTCACCTTTCAAATAACAATCGTTCTCATTGAATTACTTGAATAGAATTGGCGTGTTTCGAGAACCATCAATTATATTTGTCAAACACTCGTGTTTATTCTGCGTAGTAACACAGAAGAAATGGCTCCTGTGAGTTGTGACGTAAAAATTCACACTTTTATAAACATTCACAGATTAATTTGAAAAATGACTGACACTGTCGACCAAGAATTATTGCAATCTATAACATAAATAATGGATATTATCATTGTGATCATCGCCATCTTTTATTCATTTCATTTTCATTTTACATGTAAAAATTAATTAATTTACTTGGCATTGGCAGAATTGTGCGAAATGCGCAGATAAGCCATTAATTTAAAAAGAAGAACATAATTAATGCACATTCCTAAAGGAGTTTGTTTAAAATCGGATACTCATACGATTTCAGAAACTTCAATATGGCTATGGCATTCGAAGCTCACGGCAATTTCTTCCAACGTATAAATTAAAATTTTATACGTGGATTGTAATTAAATGTATATAAAAATAAAATAATAGCAGTTTCTGTTAGTTATGATTAAAATGGAAACAATACGCTGATTCCGAGAGTGACTTTCAGCTCTACGATTTTAAGTTTTAATAACTCACAATAGAGGTTTTGTTGAGGTGATATCATCCTCCTTAAATAGGTTTTGAACTTATTTACTATTATTTTACTGGTTTATCAACTAGGGAAGAGAAAATGCAATATGGCTGTGTGATATTTGTCTATACTAATATTATAAATAGGAAATATTTAATTGTTTGTTTGCATCGAATAGGCACCGAAACTACTGGACGAATTTTAAATATAAAGTACGTTATACCTTTGAAATCTTCAAATCATACGTTATGAAGACACCTTTATGTGGAGCCGTTAATGGACTTGTAATTAAAATGCTGGTATATTATAATGAAGAGGTTTATTATTGTCAACAACAAACTGAGACGCGTGCGTCTTGTGAAGTATACAGTGAAAGAGAGAGCGCGCGGATACATTGCTCAGCTATTTATACCTTATGTAATAACTAGTGTTGGGAACATCCCGACATGCTGCGGGCACACAAAGAATGTCATACTTATGTCTAATTACATTTTTTTTTTTTTTTAAATAAAACATCTAATTATACAATAGACAATCAAATAATTATGCATTAAACATTTTTAATTTATTAATAAACATACTTACTTTATATATGTTATACATTAGATAATTAATTAATTTTCATCAAAAAGAAATAATAAATCAAATATTATTATATTTATAAACATGGTAATTGTACTCAAACTTAAAACTTGTGTTTTATTATAACAACCAAATTTATTATGAATCTTCAATGGGTAAAATGCTTATTTTTAAAATGGAACGGATATGTGATTTACCATTGGAAGTTTTAACTTCAACTGCCCTTACAAGACCATCATGACCTGGAAAGATTTTTGTTATACGAGCCATAGGCCAATACATGACAGGTACATTATCTTCTCTTAATATTACTAGCCTACCTACTGTTACATTGGCTGTGGTATTTTTCCATTTGGGTCTGTTTTGCAATATATTAAGATATTGCTTATACCATATTTTCCAAAATGACTGCTTAAGTTGAGTACATAATTGCCAGAATTTTAGGCGATTTTCTGGAATATCAATAAAATCACTTTCAGGGTACATAGTAAGTGCGTTACCAATTAAAAAATGACCAGGTGTCAGGTAAGAATAATCGTTTACATCTGATGATGACAGTGGCAACAACGGTCTGGAATTTAGAACACATTCAATTTCTACTAACACAGTATTAATTTGTTCATATGTTAACATTTTGTTCTGTGTAATTCTTTTAAGATGGTATTTAGTACTTTTTACTGCAGCCTCCCAAAGACCACCAAAGGTAGGTGAATAAGATGGTATGAAATGGAAATTTATATTCTGTGTAGATGCATATTGGCAGACCTTTCTTTGATGTTCTTTTGATGACTGTAGGCGGTAAAGCTCTGCTAATTGATTCTGTGCGCCTTTAAAAGTACTAGCGTTATCAGAGTAGATTTCTCTGGGCAACCCCCTTCTGGAAATAAATCTTTTAAGGCACGCGAGATAAGACTCTGTTGTAAGATCAGAGGTCACTTCAAGGTGTAACGCTTTAGTAGCAAAGCAAACAAATACACAAATATACCCTTTGCCCACAAGTGAACGTCTTACGCGCGAGAGTTTAATATTTATTGGCCCAGCGAAATCAACACCGACCTTTTCAAACGGGCGACTCATGGCAGTCACACGGTCGGCTGGCAAAGAACCCATTAATTGCTTTGACGCATCCGCCTTTAACTTAAAACAAGGTATACATTTTCTAGTTAATTTCTTTACATATGATAGACCGTTAACAATCCAATATCTTTGATTTAAATTAGACAATAGTAATCTAGGCCCTGCATGTAACAGCCTTAAATGTTCAGCCTGTATTATACAATTTGTTACATGAGATTCCCTTGGTAAAATTATTTGGTGTTTTTGTGCAAATGGAATGTTAGAGTGGTGTAACCTACCTCCTACCCTAAGAATACCAGAAGTGTCTATGAAAGGATATAAATTTTGCAATGAACCCTTTAAATTTTTATTATTTTTTAAGCAAAATAATTCATCCTTAAAATAAATTTCTTGTTCTTTCTTAACAAGCAATATTAAAGCGTTTTTTAATTCTGAACTAGATAGATAATTATGAGAGATTCTGCCGCCCTTTAAATTATTTGCAAATCTTAAGACGAAGGCTAACGTACGTACCATCTTATGAATACTCGAAAATTTTTTCAAGTAATTGTGAACATCGTTTGTGTCTGTGACTATCTGGTTGCTAGAGAATGTTGACTCGGCCCTTACCTCTGGTAGGTCAACAGGGAGCTCTGTTGGATTATAGAATACATATCGTGCGTCGTGCATTAAGGACGGGCCGTGCCACCACATAGAGCAGGAGGCTAGCTTTGTCGGCGCTACACCCCGGCTTACATAGTCAGCGGGATTGTCTGCGGTATTCACATAAGCCCACATGCAATCACTTATATTATCAGAAATAGCCTTAACCCTGTTCGCAACGTAAGCACCCAGTTTAATCGGTTCAGTTTGCAGCCAAGCTAACACTATTTTAGAATCTGTGAATAAATATATATTTTTAATTTTGTGTTTTAATTGTAGCAATTCCCGTAATTTTTTAACCAAAATTGAAAGCAGTAGGGCAGCGTTGAGCTCTAGGCGCGGCACTGTCATGTTATTGCGTTGAAGCGGGTTAATGCGCGACTTAGAACACAGCAGGTACATATCAACTTTACCTGACGGACGTATAATTCGCAAATAAACGCAACAGCCGTATGCTGTTGAGCTGGACGCATCCGAAAAACCTATGAGTTCAACAGTATCTGAATTAGTTATATGAATATTTCTATCTATATATATAGGTTCCATTTCAGACAGACTGGAAGTAAATTTAAACCATTCTTCCCTAATACTACTGTCGGGCATCGAATCCCAGTCAGTTTTAGAAGACCATAATTTTTGCATAATTGATTTTGCTTGCACAATGATGGGACTGATAAAGCCCATCGGATCATAGAATTTTCCAATGTAAGCAAGTATTTCCCTTTTAGTTGCTTTATTTTTGTCACTAAAGGGTTCTGGACAAGATATTTTAAATTTATCCTTTTTGACTATTAATTGTAAACCTAAGGTTTTCAAACTACAATCTTTACTTTGAAGTTCTACATCATCAAACTGCTGGTGATCAGGTGAAATATCTGTCAATATTCTATTGTCATTAGACGACCACTTATGAGTTTGAAAGCTGCCTAACTTTAGAAGTTCAATAATTTGTGACTTTGCTTGTAAAATTTTATTTAAATCGTTATCGGCATACAATATGTCATCAACATATGTGCAATTGTCTAAAATAAATGAACCTAGTGGCAATGTATTTTCATTTTGCATTGCTAACTGCTTTAGACAACGAGTGGCAAGGTAACTTGAACTTTTTAAACCATAAGTGACAGTGTCAAGCCTTATGCATTTTATATTTTCACTTGGGTCATCACGCCACAATATGTTTTGTAGTGAAGTGTGCTGTGAGACCAAATTAATACTTCGAAACATTTGCTTAATATCTGTGATAAATGTAAAATCACCAAATCGAAATAATAATAAAATATCAAAAAGTTCCCTTTGTACGGTGGGTCCGTTTAGTAATAAATCGTTCAGAGATATCTTTTTGTTGGTTTTCATAGAACCGTCAAATACTGTACGTAATTTTGTGGTTTTACTATTATGATTAAAAACCGCATGATGGGGTAAGAAATACACCGCATCTTTATTTAATTGATAAAGCTCAATATCGACATAGTGCCCATGTTTCAAATTTAAATATTCATGAATAAATTTTTTATATTCTAAAAAGAGTGAATAATTATTATGCAATTTTTTCTCTAAATTTAAAAATCTTTTAAGTGCCAAATTAAACGAATCACCTAGAGCAGTATTGATTTCACTCAAAGGTAATTTTAATGGTAACCCGACTTTAAATTTATTTTCTTTTAGCTGAAAAGTTTCTTTGAAATTATTTTCACAAAGCTCATGCTCAGAGGATTTTTCATTATAAATTTCTGGTACACTTTCAGTTTTCCAAAAATTATTTAAGATGTCACTAGTGACAGCATCGCATGTACACTTTAATGTGACCTTATTGCAAAACTGAGATGTATTATTAACTCGTGGCAGAGTACCTCCGATAATGTATCCAAATTGAGTATTAATGAGACGTGGTGACTGGCTGTCAAACTGCGTTGCCGATGGCTGGATATTAAGCGGCGTCGCTGGCTCGCGGCTCAGCAAACTTGAAGGCTGGCTCACAGGCTCGTAGCTCGGCGACTCCGTAGGCAGTAGCACATAGTAGACACGTAGGTTTAGTCGTCGCTGCTACGGTAGTGGTGCGTGCGGCAGCGGCTCCGTGCTCACGATGCTGCTGACGATGCTGCCCGACGCCAACGGCAACTCCCGGGTCAGCATTCTCTAGCGCCAGTGCGCGCTTTTCCAAGAAAGCGAGGAAGGCGTCCAATGTTGGATCTTCTGCGCCATTTCTTTCCAGTTGGAAAGCGCGAGACGTATAGACGTCTAATTTACGAAACAATATGCATAAAATAATCGCGTCCCAATACCGAACGTTAGGTTCTAAATTTAATAGAGCGGCAAGAATCTGTTTTATAGTACATACAAACTCTCTTAAATTTGCTGCCGTAGTTTTTAAAATAGGCTTAAGATCTAGCAACGCATTAATATGCCCGTTGATTAACCTACTTTTATTGTTATATCTTTCATTTAAAATTTTAATTGCATCGATATAGCTTTCAGGTGTAAGTGATAAATTTTTTATCAATTCTAATGGTTCACATTTAAGGTGACACCTTAGGTAATATAACTTTTGCACATTATCTAATAAATTATTATTACCTATTAATGAGTTATACAAATTAATAAATGGTATGTATTCAGTGAACTTACCATCGAACGTAGGTATATCTATCGGTGGTAACATTACTTTAGGCACGGACCCTGGAGGTGGACAGCTGGCACTATGCTTATTTTCTTCGGTACGATTCTTTGTCTCCGAGTTTAAGCACGACAATGTTGAACAATATTTCTCCTCTACATCTTCTATATTTTCTTTATTATCGGGATCTAATGAAAATATTTTTATGTTATAGCTTTCGTATTCTTTAAAGCATTCTATTAAACGAGATCTTTTTACGTTTAATGTTTCTAAAGTTATTTTTTCTGCATCAATTTGATTGCACCAATTATGTAAACGGGTGATATTACCTTTAGTATATTTTCGTGCACTAATTAACTCTGCCAGCTCCATTGTCCGTACGTAAACACACTACGTTTATATTCTAAATCGAACACTAAACTTAAGCAATTAATTATTAAATAACACTTAGTACAATGATCGTAACTCGCGATGTTATGTGACAAATTATTTTTAACTTCGTGCATATGCGCGTACGCTCGCTCGCCTCGCGTCGAAATGGTGTGGTATTGGTAGTGATGCACCCCCGCCCGCTCGGCTCGCGCGGTCGCCCGGTCGCGAGGTAGTTCGGCCGGTACAGGCGTCGTCCGCCTCGTGTGCAGCCTTCGCCCCCGCTCCCACCGCACGGTGTAGATCTGTTGCCATGCACTGCAGTCCGCACGCGCGTGGATTTTTTCAGCCGTGCGTAAGATTGTACCTACTTATTTCTCACGACCAATTTCAAAATTTTTGCTACTCTTGCCTTCAAATTGCAGTTGTTGCTGAAGTCTCTTCTTGATTAAGTTTTCCTTGCGAAGGACCATGTGGAGCCGTTAATGGACTTGTAATTAAAATGCTGGTATATTATAATGAAGAGGTTTATTATTGTCAACAACAAACTGAGACGCGTGCGTCTTGTGAAGTATACAGTGAAAGAGAGAGCGCGCGGATACATTGCTCAGCTATTTATACCTTATGTAATAACTAGTGTTGGGAACATCCCGACACTTTATCTTTATCATCTTCATAATTTCTATAACTTTAAATTATTTAGGGAGTGATTCAAGTTATATTACAGTAAGATCGATAAAGAATTTTGTTAGAATTAATTAATAACTATAAGCTATTCTTAATTCAACATAAAATCTAAACTCAACAGTAAGTATTATTGTAATATGCAACAAAGAACTATTATTTAGAAAAATTATGGTGTAAAGATTAATAATAGTAAATAAATAATAAATTGATATGTTTAATAATTAACGCACCGTTTTTTACATTTCGTGCCAACTGCGAGAACATTGGTTAGAAACCATTGATTCAAATGAATGAAAGTGCCGTTGCCAAATTTCTGTTTCGTTTTTACTTCAATAGATTAATCTTTAAGTCTCACAATGAAAATCAAAATCATTTGCGTTTCTTTTGTGAGGTTAAAAAAGAGATTCGTTAGATTCTGAACACTGTTGATTGACAAATGCTTTGGTTATTTTAAGAAAAATAATAATTAATGGAAGTATTGAGTCTCGAAATTTTTACTTTTACTTTTTATGAAATACCTTTACTACTAATATTTGAAAAATAAAATAAAAATGTCTATGTCAAAATAAAATGTTTGAATTTATTTTAGTTTATGATTAAGTCGACCTTAGAGTTCACAACTTGTGAAATAGTTTGTTGTTTGTACTGTTAATATTAAAAATTATATCGTGAAAAATTACAGGTTAAGATAACTTTACAAAACTTTGGCTCAATAATTAATTATATTTTTACGAATTTTCAATAAATAGAAAAAAATAATAAATTATTTAAGACCTATTTCATTTGTTAATCTGGTTCACAAAGACCAAGTCTGATATTGTATATTCCCATGGGAACTAATTGATATAAAGTAATAAAGATTTTCTCATAATAAAATTCTTATTTTATGCACATAATAAATGTACATTAACAGATCAGACAAGAGAATGTAGAAAAAAGGATCGTAGCCACTTTCGCAATCTTTCTAGAAACATTAACTTTGTTTTTGTGATGAGGACTCTTAATGAATAAAATTACGTCAAAAGCGCCTCAGCTGGATAGTTCATTAGCTAAGGAAGGACTCGGAAGTTACTTACATTACGCAATTTGGAAGCGACCGTCGCGTCTAATGCAGTTAACAGTAAAACACTTCTATGTAACGTCCAATCAATTTTATGGGGCAGTAACGATAACACTTTGATAACTCTAATTAATTTATTTTGCAAAAATAGCTCATTAAGCAAAAAAAAAATAGTTCACAACGCGTTGTGGTCACAGTTAAATATCCTCACGGCGAAATCCGTGTCGTGGCTGTCATGTTATTCGACCAAAACGTGTTATAGCAATGAAGAAAAATTATGAAGCGTATTGAACCATATACGATTATTAGGTTAGGTAAAAGTATGGCAAACGCACGAGCCGAGCGATCAAAGGGAGCATGCCGCCGCAGCGGCCAGCGATGTGGCAGAATCAAAACAAATTAAACCAATTAATACTCAGAACGCGTCGTGGCTTTTCTTCATTGCCACAATCGTTCAGGTCGAACAGCATGTGAGCCACGACACGTATTGCGCTATATGGTTATTTTGCCATTGCCACAACTCGTGATTATTTCTATTAGAGCAATAATACGAATTTCCCTATGTAGTTATTCTGCGATTGCCACAAAGCGTTGTGAACTATTTTTTCGCTTAACAAGTGATTTAGATCTTTGAGCATAACACATATAAATAAATATTAGCCAACATCAAATATATTACTCAGATCCTAAATAAGATAGAGTACGTGTATTATAAAAATCTGAAACAATCCTAGCAGACTCATTCTACTAATGTTTTACCATTGTAATATCTTGGTACCTAGAGTCCTGCAATATTGTGAAATTTCTTCCTCACATATCAATGGCGGCATTTATTTATATAAAAATAATAATATTGGACTTCAGGTAGGTAATACAATGGTAAAATGCAAGTAGTTAAAATTATATTGAGATGCGATTATTACGAAAATATTAACAGAATTGGCCTGTAGACGTGAGATATTAAGAAAATACGAGTAATAATATTGATCCGGCAATGAATCAATAGAATAAAACCTTAATTGTCTTTGAAGTAGGTTTTATTTGAATGAAATTCTAACGCTCTAACAGCGCTGTTTGATTGTATTAAAAGTTTTTTTTTTACGGAATAGTAATGAAAGACCTATATTCCGAATACAAAATCGAATTAATTAGTAGGTTTTCCGGAAGCATTATTTTCTTAGGAATAAGGTCTAAAGCGGAATAGATCGTCTGCTGTACGCGATTTTAAAATCGTGGTATACCCCTAGAAATAATTTCTATTGAACGAGTTTATTGCAATGCACATTTAATGATCCTGTTGTATAACGACTTCATACTTTCGTTATTTCACCAACATGCCGTAAATAATGTCATAGCAATATGCTGCTGGTACATTACTGTACCCACGCGGTCTTAGTTGGCACAACGCCAATGTTTAGTGGAAATGTCTGACCTTTCACCGACTAGCATAAACAGATTTACTTCAATTTGAGCAAATGGATATTTTCGTTTTGGTGTCTTTTTGGAATTAAAAAGGTAATGGTTATTTATGTAGATATTTTCATAAAACTAAAAATTCAGAAAGAGTTGAACATTTAAGTATCACAAAACCACTCAGTAAATAGAAAAAAGGACCCTTTGCTTTGTTTATGGAGGAAGAGACATTCGCTTACTTTGGCGAACAAGGGAGGTGGGTAAAATATATAAATTCTGCTTACTTAATACATGAATGACGTATTTTTACTCATACAAAAAATATTTAAGTTAGACACCAAACATCAAAGTAGCTTAACAATGTGTTTTCTTCGAATTATATCAAGTAATTATCTGAATGCTTTATAACGTTCGACTAAACAGATTCAAATTGAAATTATCTCTCGAATTATTATCAACATGAACCGAAATTAACTTTCCTAAATAAATTTACAACATTATGTCATTATTCTTCTTATCGTTGCGATAATTTTAAAACCGCCATATCTATACTAATGTTATATAGAGAAAGGAGGAAGAATTGAATTGCATTGAATATACTTCAAAACTACTGGTCCGCTTTGTAAAACTATTTAGTTTTTACGCGGGCGAAGTCACAAGCAACGTTAGTTATAAGTTTTCTCAATTAAATAATCTTAAAATTATGTTTAATTATAAATACTGATATTCGTAAGATTTCTATATTTACTTCTTTGATAGTGAGGATATTTCTTTTTATTCAGTCATCATATTTGTTCCCGAATCAATACAGCACTTAAAGCTTTATATAACACTCCAGTAGCCTGTTGTTTCCTTTTCACTTTTACTTTTACTTTGGACGTTTATTTATTAAGAAGAATGTGCGCAACAAAACACAACAACAGTAACAAGATTTACGTAAACTCTGTCGTTACAAATCAATTTAAATATAATAATTTTGAAATGTAATTTTATGTAGCAAGTCAGCCGGCTGAAACATCTTAAGTCTGCTATAACAGTCTGACGCCCTTAAATCTTCAGTTAATGTAAGAATTCTTTCTTACCTTTTAAAGTAGCTAATTTGTTTTCATAGCTAACCCACCGTAATCTTTTATATAATATTTTTTTAGTATAAAATGACACAGTGTCTTTTGCTACGATGTTTATATCTAAAACTGAATTATCAACTTCGTCTGAGCATGACACATACAGACTTACTCTCTTGTTACCGTAAGAAATATATCAGGGTTGGCTTTAAGGCTTACCAAAGTCATTTCAGCTTTATCTAGAGCTTAACTTGCGGTCTGAGCGCGCCACCGCAGCAGCTTTTAGAAAATAAATTACTAGCAACTACCGACGTTTAGAAATCGAGAGATATTATTTAAATTTCATTTGAATGTGACTAACTTTCCTTTTTTACTTAATTTTCTCAATTAATTAAGATAACTGAACATTTCAGATATGATTTCAGTTAGTCTGTTATTGTTAGATTTACTTTATGTTAAAATTTCTAAAATTGAAAATCAATTAAGTAAATTATTTATGTTAAAAATAGTTTTAAAATCTTGGCTCTACAGTCTTCCTAAATAGTGTCCCAACATAAAGCTTTTATGTTATATAATATATATTGTGTTACCATCAGCTCATTTTAATAACATTTGGAAATTATTCAAGAGTCATCAAAGCTTTCCGGTTTATAATAGTTTTGTCTAATGACAATTCATATTCCTTTGGAAGACAGCTATTGATATAAATAAATAATTTATTTAGCTAGGCTCCATAACTAAAATATTCTAACCACACTGCAACAAAATGTTTGCAATTAATTATACAATTTGTGAGAGTTGTCTTTGTTCCCAATGCAGACGTACCATTTAAAAATAATACCAAATAGCTGTTCAGAATTTAAAATGATCTCCTTACAGATGAAAATTTGGTGCGAAGAATAATGATAGGGCTATTCTTCTTGATCCCTTTAACTTCAGTTTGAAGTTAATGAGGCATTTTTGATTAATTTCGCCAAGGTTTGACTGTAAATCAAACACTGATTATTACTGGGTTTTTACGATTCGTTTTTGCATTTTATATTTCAATTAGTGCCTTTTCTAAATAAAGTCTGCTCCGTGATTTATAATTTTAATAACGGAAAATATTCCGCATTAAAATACTTCAACATGGGTTTATATTCTCAACTCTGTGTTTATAGCAAATCACCAAAATTTTAATGTCTTATATTTCCAATATAAATAAAGGAAAAAGGTTATTGATCCAACTCGTAGAGGCAAATACGTTTTCCAATCCCATCTGAGGCGAATGTTATAAATAATATATTGTAACAATTCCAAAATCTACTAAAATAGATACACGACTAGATAATCTAAGAATAATATTGATGTAAACTATTATACATTTTTTCCGCAGATGGCGCGTTGCGAAGCGAGGTAGAAGCACGCGGGCGCGGTACGGAGTCAGCGTTCCTCCACGAGCTTCACTCGACGCTGGCGCCCCCTGCCGCGCCCGACCACCACTGGCAGCACACGCTCTTCCTCATTCTCAAAGGCCTCGTCTTTGCCACCATCATTCTCGGCGCCATTTTTGGCAACGCTCTCGTTATCATCTCAGTCCACCGTCACAGAAAGCTCCGCGTCCTCACAAATTATTACGTCGTCAGTCTCGCTGTCGCCGATATGCTCGTTGCTTTATGCGCGATGACCTTCAACGCAAGTTCAGAACTCACAGATGACTGGCTTTTCGGGCCACTCGTTTGCGATATCTATAATTCCCTCGATGTCTACTTCTCTAGTGCATCTATACTTCATTTATGCTGCATCTCAGTCGATAGATACTATGCTATTGTTAGGCCTTTGGAATATCCAGTTACAATGACCCATAGAACTGTGTGCTTTATGCTCGCAAATGTTTGGTTGTGGCCAGCCTTCATCAGCTTCGTTCCAATACTCATGGGTTGGTATACAACAGAGCAGCATCGACAATTTAAAAAAGCTCACCCCGATGTGTGTATTTTTAAAGTGAATATGGTATACGCTATAGTTTCTTCTAGCGTATCTTTCTGGATACCCAGTGTAGTTATGATTTCTATGTATTGTAGAATATTTAGAGAAGCAATAAGGCAAAGAGAAGCATTGACGCGTACGTCATCCAACATACTTTTGAACTCGGTTCATATAAAACACACATCGCATACGGCACACCATTCGCATTACCTCCACCCAGACAGAAGACCTTCTGATATTAGTCCGAACTATAGTACTTTCACTGAAGTTGGACCAGAAGAGACTGAATTAGGTGGAGAGGTTGTGATGTCGCTAGCCGACATATGTCCTAGTAAGGAGGCGAGTCCAAGAAAGTCTGTTAATGTGAGCTGTGATACTGCCAGTTCGGGTTACTGCTCTGGGGGGTCTAACAAGAGATCCTCGTGTGGGCAGCCTCCACCAGGTTGGCGAGCTAGCTGCTCGTCAGCAATTGCTACTAGAGATTTGGCCAAAGCTGCAACAGAACTAAATGCGCAAGGTGAGTTCAAGTGCATTTTCCTTATGCATTATAGAATATTTTACTCACTGTTAATATATTAAAAATATTTAAATACAATTATAAATGAAATATAAATATTTATCTTACAATAAAAATTATAAGTAAATAAAATAACATCATTCGCCATTTATGGTATTCTAAAACATTTTTTTTCTGAACTTTATCTCCTGATAGATGTACCCTTTTTCTCTGATTTATATTAAAATGTCTTTTTTCTTCTGTTTTTTAATATTTAGTTTATTTTTAGCTTCCGCAACTAATAATTTCAACCAATGAATATTGTGAAACTTCTGTATTAGTAAAGTTATCGTATAAAAAATAAGCCATACACAAAAAGTGTATGGCTTATTTTTTTAATAAATAACTATTTAAAAATAGAAACTATAAAAATAAATAATAGTTCTTGACACAAAATTATGACGTCAAAATAGACCAAAGAATTTTTGTTCCCTTACACCAGCATTTCCCAAAGTGGGTGATAACGCCCCCTTGTGGGCGCTGTAAGCTGCTTACTTAAATGAGAAATCGTTTGCATGTTACCGAACGTGGCGAAAATTGGAACCTGATATCAACAAACTTATTAAACAGCATCAGCATCATCCTTCACTTTAGTTTTTATATAAGAATCAATTATGTTTGTTTAATTTTGAATCAAAAATACTCTGTTTGAATACTATAAATTTGCGTGTCAATAATTATTTTCATTGGCAGGTGTAGTTCGTAAGAGTTAACTTGAGACCTGAGCGCCGTTGTGTATTACCTACGGCGCTCAGGTTTCAAGTTAACTCTTACGAGTTATAGTAAACCCGTTTAAAATTAATGTTTAATCTCCGCTGATAAAGCTTAGAAAAATGAATTAATTCAATTTGAAGTTATAGTGGTTTTCAAGTAGGTGAAAAAGTGGGGGCGCTAAAAATAATTTATTCTTCAACAAAATAAGTTTGGAAACTCCTGTCTTACACCATCATCGTTCTTAGGTTCCTAGTATTACAAGTAACATAAAGAAAAACTAAGATTCACAGTTCGTAAAAATTAAATTAGCAAAAATAGTTAAACCTCATTTTCGAAACTTGGGGGATTGAAAGAGAAACGAGGAGTTAAAACGTGATGATGATTTATTTAATAATTTTCGAATTTCTATTTATTTTTATAGTAGTTACAGCAGAATGAGAAAATTAACGCATTTCATACATTATAAGATTATAAATGTTGAATGTAATATGTATTTTTAAGTGCGATTTTGTTTTAAATACTACGTGTAACAGTTATAACGCACATCCTTATACACCTCAATTAGAAAATGCATTTATAATCACAAAACGAAAATTGGAATTTTACTATAATGTACTAAAACATTATTTATGTATGGACACAGTTATAAGAGTTATACAAGTAGAACAAGTGACTGCATTATCAATCAATCTACAACCTATATGAGAAATTGAAGAAGTTATTTTTAATAAAATAAAAGGAGGTTTCGATACTTTCGATTATGTAATAATTTATCGAGTTCGATCGTAACTGTTTAAAATATATTAAGAGCATTAAAGACGTAATTATAACAAGATTTATTTGAAATAAAGGAGTTTAACAACGTGAATAGTCATTACTAAATCTTACAACAAAGACGCCTCACTAAATAATTTGGTATTTAACAGGTTTCGATAATTTCTGTATATTGATTAATATGTTGAGATTTACAAGGACAAAAGATTTGAATGTCACAAGTCACTAGTCAATGTCGACCTCCGAGGTTGAATGACTCGCACGTCGATTTCATGGTCTGAAATCTTTAGATAAATTCGTGGACAGTCGGCCAACGAAGAAAATAAACTTTTACAGTTTGTGTTTGGTTTAGGAGGCTGTGACAGTTTAAGGTTAGGGACACTTCATCTAAGCTTAATGGTTACCAAAGCTGTCAAAATGTTACAATTAGTTTTAAGCTTAATGCAACGAGGTTAAGTTTAAATCGATTACGGATTTTGTTTAGTAAACTAATGTTACGTCAGTTATCGCTGTTTCAGGTTTATATAGCATAATAGATTTAATGTAACTTAGTTTCTTTTTTAGTCAGATGCTAAGTTATGTCACGTGTTATGTCACTAAATATGGGGCTTTATTTTGACATACACGAATGCTTATTAAGTTTGACATAATAAATAATATTTAAGTAATATCAACTCATAAATATTACACAATAAAATAATATATCAACTAATAAAAAATACATGCATACATTGTACAAATCCCAAATTAAGTAACTAGGGTACTCGTATTATTTATATCCATAACAACAATGGTAACACATCTTTTAATTTGTCTAATTACCTATTACAATGGCTTCCTATATGAAATAACGAACCTAATGAAATAATCAGAGTTAATTGGAATTCACCTTCGTTTTAACATTTCTTATTTATTTTTCAAGGCGTTCGCAAGACCTTGGTGAGTAGCTAGTACAATGTCGTTTTGTCAATGACGTGAAATAATCAATTTTTTCAGTGCACGCTATCAAAAGGTTGCACTTTATTATTTAAATATAGTATAGGTTTATTCTTACGTTATATACTCAACAAAAGCCGTAAAATCAAAGTGGGAAAATTTTAATACTAAATATTTTCCATAATCTTAATTAAAACTGTTATGCAACCGTATAAAAATAATAACATAAAAATACTTGTCATATTTAGTAATTCAAATAAATTTTAAATAAAGTATATTTACATTAAACTGAAGTATGTAGGCACCATTTTATTCGATAACTTTTTACCATCTCGTAAATAGCTACATGATCCAATTGCTATAGAAATTTGGGGCATCTGATCGAAAAACCGCGTCAAGTGCAAGGTCAGGACTATACGGCGGATGCATTAACACCTCCCAGCCAAACTCTCCTAATTCTTGCTGAGTGGCAAAAGATGTGCGCAGTCTAGCGTTATCATGATGAAAAACCACACCCCTTCTATTGATTAATTCTGGACGCTTCATCTCAACTTCTTGCTTTAATCTCATCAGTTGTTCGCAGTAGAGTTCAGAATCGATGGTCCTGGTTGGTAGTAACAGCTGATAATTAATAATGCCCTTCTAATCTCACCATACACACACCATTACCTTGTTGCAAGTTAACCCGGGTTTCGCCACAGTCTGTGAAGCCTGACCGACCTTTAACCACGACCTCTAACGAACGTTCTTGTCGTACGTGATCCATTTTTCATCATCAGTTAGCAGCTTCTCCAAAAATGGTTCAGTTTTATTAAGCCGCAATAAAGAATTACTAATGAGTACATGATTCGTTAAGTTTCTTTCAGTAAGCTTGTAAGGTACTTAAATATCCATCTTCTTTGTGTAACTAGCTTTTTTTTAAAATGGTCTGTGGTCAATCCCCAGTTCTTCAGATACCTCGTAACTACGATATATGCCGATCTCGCTCCACTTCTTGCAAAAATGGATTCCATTTTATCTGTAACAGGGCGACCGGAGCGACGTGCATCTTTCTCATTAAAATTTCCAAACTTTAAACGCTTAAACCAAATTTGTGCCACTTCCACAGAAACTACATTAGGTCCATAAACGTCATAAATTGTTTCCGCGGGCTGCGTTGCATTTTTACCTTTTTTGTAATCGATTTTTAAAATGTATCGAATTTCTTTATTATATTTCACTCATTTTGACAGTAATAAAAACAAATGAAAATCACACATTTTCCTTATAAGAATTCGGAGTTGTCTTCTTTAAAATTTAAACTTTTTAATGATACCGAAACAAGCCAGATACAAATGGTATAGCTATAAATATTCTATTACAAGTTTATGAATACTAAAAGACTTTTACCCCAACCCAATATTATCATCAAAAACCATCACGTAATTACTAGGTTCATTTATTTATGTTATGTTTAAAATATCCATAATAGGAAATATTGGATAGCTAAGCAAGGTTTGGTAAATATATGAGTCAATTTGTCGCCGAGGTCAATATGCAACACTTTTTAAATAATCATTATAGTTTTCTAGTAATTAAATAAAAATACTGTAAAAGAATAGCTAACCATTATCAATAAATACATTTTTAATATATAAATAAAGACTTTAACGAAACAATAAAAACAAAATATAGAGTAAGCACAGTAGGAACAACGTTATTCTCTAACTATCTCTAAACTTCTACATAAATAAATTTGAAACCAATAATTCAAGAAGACCTTGACATTTTACAATGAAAATTGTGATGAGAAAACACAAATGGATTGACTTCAATTGACATTTTAATACCTATTCAAGCTAGTTAATAGCTTTAAGTGTAGGTGTTTTAGAAAAAAATATTTTTTTTACTGTTTTAAAAATATTTTTTAATTTTTTAATGACTACACTTCTAGTTTTTATCTGATATGGATTTCAGGAGAAACTTTCAAATTTGTTATAAATATAACGAGATTTCCGCCACCGACTGGACGTTTTAAATTTACCATTGTTTAAGTTTAAAACCCATATTGAAAATTGTCTACTCGGTAATGGATATTATACTGTCAATGAATATTTAAACGACAAAACATCTTGGTGTTAAATATGGCTCATTTTTCATGTATGTTAAATTGTTTATATACATTTGATTCGAATACACATGTGATTCGAATGACGAAAATACTGTTTTACTTCTATATTTTCTAATATTATAATGGAAAGTGACTTCATATTTTAATGACGTCACCTTTCAATCTTAACGCTCTGTGTGAAATAAAACAGGGAGAAAAAAGCAGCCCTTGCCGAGTTTCTTGCCGGTTCTTCTCGGTACAAGGTCTCCCGCCGTTGATTTACGTACCGATGGCGTAGCTCTCGACTTTGTCAAGTGCTTGTAACAGCCTAGACTGAATAAATAATTTTGATTTTGACTTTGTCCGCGAGGTCCCGTATTATACATATAAACCGTCGTCCTAAATTACATTAATGAAAATTGCACTAATTCCGAACAGACAGCGTCAAGCGATATTTTATTTATATATTTAATTATTTTATTATATAATTTTTTAATTGGAATATTTATTTTATATACCTATTACTCAATTGTTAATGCATAAGTGGAATATTAAACACAATTGAATACAAAAAACAAGAATATATATGAGAAAATCTTAGGTATTTTTAATTTGATAAAATCTCATAAAGTTTGTCCCTCTCGGCACGATACTAAATGAGCACGCAAAAGACCCATCAAAAAGACAATGACTATTAAAACAGCAAGAAATATTCAGTAATGTTCGATGGAATTATATAATTCCAGCGAATTCTTCGGTTGAAAGTGAAATTTTAGTATAATAATAACTGAAAGTATTGAAAACCTTTTCTCTTAATATATTGAGTGAAATGTAGTAATATCAAGTGGATAGTTAAATATGCAAAATGAGAGTAACTTTATTATATGGGTTTACTTATAATTTTCAATTTTATATCATCACTGAATACTTTGTAATTATAATCAGATAATAATGGCACCCCAGCATACTAATAATTACACATATATTATTCCAATAACTTGTCTGAATAAGTTATTTTACTTTGCATAAGTCAAAACCACCATCTCAATATAATGACAGTGTAACAAAAAGGGTTCTATACATAGAGAAAAGTAATACATACCACGACGAATCCACGAAGATGAGAGACAAGCTGTGCTATGCTGTATTTAAAGAGGGTAGAATCACTTTTATGGGTTGCCTCATCCGTGAAGGGAATGCCGCTGATTTAATATTGCGCCAAAGAATAAGTTCGTTAGCTCGACTGCCCGGCGGGATATTTAGACACATTCACGTTTTCAGCTGCGAAGATATAGTTGATATAGAAATGGTCAAATCCACCATTGCACCGTTTATCACGTTGCTTTGGAAACCTGGTTAATATTTTTAAATAGCTCACAAGTAACTCAATAAGTTTCATTGGGTTTAGGTTATTTAGAATCAATATTTTATCAGTTGTGATAGAAAGATAGTTCAATACTTGTTAAATTTGCTCACGAAATTCGGTTATATCACCCATTCTGTTTTCGTTATTACCTCTTACTCTACTCTGTCTTCGGTTATATCATTTACTCTGTCTTTGGTTATATCGTTTAGTCATTCTTTGGTTATACCGCCTACTCTGTTTTTTTCTATACATCTTTGCTACACAAAAGCAATCACATTCATTGGTGAGAAAATTTACGAAGCTATTATGATATATTTTTATTTACGAATTATAATGTGCTAAGAACACGATTCCGCTTAGAGTGAACATTTTCTAAGAACCTGGTTAATAAGTTGTCCGGTATTTTAGAAAAATTCGAAGGTATGGCCCCATCCTAACAATATTCATAAACCAGTAGAAAGCTGATTTTTCATTCTTTAACTCACTCTTACTTCACTCCGACTCAATAGAAGTCATTTCTACTTTATTTCGACTCAACTAACCATAAAATATCGGAACGTAAACTTTACATATAGCAACCAAGTTTTAGTTGAAATCTCATATCTGTGAACTTTAATTTAATGAAAATACGTTGAGTAATTTACGCTTAGTATCTTGTAATATTTTAATATTAATGCATTACAAAAGAACATGGATCCAAAATACTCAGTAGGTAGTTCAGTAGTTACTTGGAACTATAAATTATTCAGGATCGCATTAAAAGTTTTGGTAGTCTACGCAATACAAGGGAGTGTTTTTATATCTCGCTATAAATAAAAATAATACACGTAGGCTTTGTTATTGTTTACTTTGTCTTATTTAAATTGTGTTTATCCACGTTCAAAACTCCGAGTTTTAATCTATTTATGTTACAACTCTAACGAATTGCAGCCGTTGTCTTTTATCTCTGTAAAACAATCATCCATACTCTTGTAATTATAATAAGTTAACTTACGCTCACTCAGTTTGTCCGTAAGTGAGTATTAAATCTGGGGGCACAAAAGTGCCCTCGCCAAGTCTAGTGAAAAAACGAGAACGTAAAATAAGCACGACCGTACCATCCTTTTCTCGACACCATTCGGGCCATTTTTGACAACCTGTAACTTCGTTGTGGAGTAAACAAGAAATCTAAATGAATCCAAGAGGGCATCACATAACGAAGTACATTTCCAAATCACATTAAATTTGGAAGAGTACTTTAAGAATTATTGCAATCTTTCAATACCTTAATTTTGTCACTGACTTACTGAGATCATCAAAATTCTAAGGTACTTCTAGCAAACTCATGGGCTCCAAATTTTGAACACTGTTAGCTGTGGGAAAACTATTTACATTTGGACATAATTATGCTTACCGTATATACTCGGTGGAACAGAACGACCGACACTCCCGAGGTTCCTGGAGAGTGCTATTTGTCTTTAATATGATGTAAAAAAATATATATAAGTAGGTCAAATAGTTTCGGAGATATTAAATCACAAAGTTTTTGAAAAAGAATGAGTGTTTTCAACCCTGAGTCAGCTGTTTGGGACGTACTAAGGAAAAGTTTTTAATCGCTCATTGACTTCTTCATTTCTAAAAACGAAATAAACTAGTTTGTGATTTATAAGACTGCTTTCATGCAAATTCTACCAGACAATCAATAAACAAGGCAGTCAAAATGCTTAAATCGATTTACAGCCTAACAGCCGGTTTCTGATTTGAAAAAAGTAGAAAATTTCTACTGCTTATTCTCAATAACCTAAGTTTTTTTTTAATTTCACAAGTCAAATAGTCCTAGTTTTATCAAACTGCTATCAACTGATCATCAAAAAACTAAAATCGGAAACGAAAACTAAGTGATGTTAGTTTGAGACGTTTAACTTTAAATTCTCAATTAAGAAACCGAGTGTAAAATTTCCTAAATTATTGTAAAGAGATCAGTCTAACATTAACCTACGTTATTTTAAAAGAGCAATTCTCTAAAAAAATTGTTTGAATGGGGTAATACTCCTTTAACAACGGGATCGTTAATTAAACTCGATAAACTCACAAATCTTCCAGCAATTCATCATTAACACAAATGAACTTCGTTTAGAAAACATTGAGGAATTTGTTATTAAAATAGCATTTAAAAAGTACATTAAAAAATGCGTTATATCAAACGACGAAAAAAAAATGTGAACCGAGTTCGTCCCTCGATATCAAAGCCCCACCCTGCCAGCCGCCATGCGGCTTTATTATTCTGTCGGTATTTTCCGGCCGCTCAGTCGCCACCGACCTTTTGCGCTGGAGTGTTGTTGCGCATCGCCGCCGACGCTCCGCTGCAAAGCGTCTTTTTTGTCGATTTTTGGTTTGTTCTAGTACATTTTTAATTGAATTCTTGTTATTAAGATACTAGAGTGTTCGTCTTGAGTGTTAAGTTTAGTTTAGTGAAGATTGTGTTTAGTTTTGTGTGAAACGTGATGTGTTTTGCGCGTGCATGCGCGGAATTGAAAAGAGCGTGCTTAGCTCAGTCTTCAGAGAGGAAGTGGACATTTTCAGCATCGACTATCATTAAGATATCGGTAAATAATTAAATTAAATTAATGTATTTCGCGGTTCGTTGTAATCTGCACACAATCGATATTGCACATGCGCGTTATAGGGCTGTCAACACTTAGAAATTTTAAATTTTTACTCCATTTTTACATCTCCTCTATTTTTCAAATAAAATGAACGTTTGCATGTAACCTAACTTGAAACTTTCGGCTGTGACGGTCATTTTGTTCCTCCGAGTATATAAATCTATGTGGTGCACAGAATAAACCAACGAACCGCCAACAAACGCCACGGTCTGCAATTTCGAGAACGACATCCCTAACCTTTTTATATCTAATCAATGTCATCTTTGTTTCAATTTTGAATATACTAAACTTATTATAGTTGGATTCAATGAGTAGATTTATCATTTGATTTCTGGTAAACTAATACATAACGCCTTTTTTAAAAAGTCCATAGAGACAAAGAGTGACGAATATTTAATGCCCGTAACTGACACTCAAGATATAATACCCAAAAAGACCTACAAAAAGAAATGAAAGCCCATCGTCAAGTCTCACAACGCAATTCTTCTGCCTTAAAAATTTAAGTTATCAACGTAAACCAAGTTGATTACCTATCTATCCTTCTGTCCAACCATGTCATAGATTTAGGGATACTTGGCAAACGCAAAGGTATGGTAAAATAATTTTCATAAAAAATTTACAAAAAATTTTTCGCTCTGGGCTTTATTAGTTTAATAGTATTTAGGTGAATAACGGGTGTGTGCGTTTGTTAAGTATTTGTAAGTATTTGATAAGGCTGTATAGTTGCTCTCACAGAAAGATAGGTACCGAATTAATCGACTTGGTTTACTTTGATTCCATAACTCTTTACGGCAGAAGAATTATTTTGTGAGACTTGTGCAATTTTGTACACGTTGGGGATGGAAACAACAGTTTGGAGATTTGAAGGCGTTTATTCTTTCTTCTTATTTGCAGTACAAAGTACGAAAACGTTCGTAGGCATGCTTTCATACAAATCGGGTTTACTTAAGTGGGATTTGTTCGTTCGCACTTAGCTACTATCCTAACGCGTTAATTGACCTAATAGATTCATGTTATGTCGGTGCCCCTTCCATTATGCGGCGGGGAGGTCGCGGGGGGGTGCTCCCGTCGCTGCTGCCCGTGGTGTGCCCCCTCCACTCGTTGCGGGGGTGAGGTTGCGGGGAAGGGTCTTCATGTCCGCCGTCCGTAACAGTTCTCCCCCCGGCGAAGAGACGCTCGAAGAGATGCTCGGAGCCCCTTTCGCCGGATCGGACGGCTCGCCAGGCTCAGGATCGCAGCGCGTCCCTCCCCGCTGGTCCGGGGGAGGTGCGGATAATGTGTCCAGTGTCTCGGTGGTCAGCACGATGAGCTTCCTCGTTGGTCGCCGAAACAGCCCACCTCTGGTGCGTACGTCGGCGCTTCGGATCTCGCCGTCGGGCCCGGGGAAGATGCGTTCGATTACTCCCCGGGGCCAGATGTTGCGCGGTGAGTTCGGGTCGGCGATGATGACGAGATCGCCTACTCGAAGTGCGGCTTCTTTTCTTGTTTCGCCCCTCGGTACCAGCGTCGGAAGATATTCCTTCATCCAGCGCTGCCAGAAACTGTCGGCGAGCGCTTGGGTGGCCCGCCATTGGCGCCTGTCGCAGGGTCGACAGGGGCCGGTGAGTGGTAGACCTGATGATGTTCCTAGGAGGAAGTGATTCGGTGTGAGGGCTTCGGCGTCGGCCGGGCTGACCGATACGTGGGTCAACGGTCGTGAGTTCACCGCGTGTTCGGCTTCGGTCATCAGCGTATGGAGCACCTCTTCTTTCGGTGCCCTCTCGTGCAGCGTTGTGGCTAGAGCTGTCTTGACGGACCGCACTAGTCGCTCCCATGCTCCCCCCTGGTTGGGTGCGCCAGGGGGAATGAACTTCCATTCGACGCGCCGTTGCAGCAGGTAATCTTGTAGTCTGGGGGCCCATTCTCGTATGGCCGCTTGTAGTTCCTTGTCGGCGCCTTTGAAGTTCGTTGCGTTATCGCTCATTATAGTTTTCGGCCATCCACGCCGCGCTGCCATTCTTCTTATCGCCATTATCGCCGAGTCTGTGCTGAGGCTTGCCACAACTTCTAGATGTATCGCTCGGGTGGTTAGGCAAGTAAACAATGCGCCCCAGCGCTTCTCGTGGCGTCGTCCTACGGTGACGGTCATTGGCCCGTAGTAATCGAGGCCACAGCACGTGAAGGGCCTGAGGTGCGGGCTGAGTCGTTCGCGCGGTAAGTCCCCTGTAGATGGCGTTGTTGGCTTCGATCTTCTAACTCTGCACATCACGCATGCGCGGGTGGCGGTGCGAACCGACGGACGTAGGCGCAATATCCAGTAGCGTTGTCGTAATTCGTTGATGACACGCTCTCTGTTTGCGTGACCCGCCGCTTCGTGTTCTCTCACGATGATCTTCCGTGTGAACGGGTGCTTTCCGTCCAATATGATCGGCTTCTTCATTTCTTCTGGTACTGTCGCGGCGTTTATTCTTCCTCGTGCGCGCAGTACTCCGTTCATCAGCTCGGGGTCTAACTTGTATAGGCGGCTTGACTGTGGTATCTTCTTTCCTTGTTGAAGCAGTCGTATTTCGTCGCCGAAGGACTCTCGTTGCGCCCGTCGTAGCCACATATCTTCAGCTCGTGTCATGTGGCGTAGTTCCAACTGGCTGCCCTTTTGATGCCATTTTTCGATAGCCAATAGTACTAAGGCCGTGGCGCGGATGAGGCATTCGTATTTACAGATTCGTTCTATATTCAGCATCGCTTCATTTTCGTTCGTAGAAGAGACGGTCGTGTGGGCCACTATTTCTTCGGAGATGGGTCCCTCTTCGTTGCTTCGTGTAGGCCATTCCTCCCTGTCGCGCAGCAGGAACTCCGGTCCGGATAGCCATCTCGCGGGGACGACGTCGGCGTATTTCGTTCGAGTTGCGTCGTCGGCCACGTTTAATTCGGTGGATATCCATCGCCATTGATTCGGCTCCGTTCGTTCGGCGATTTCACCCAGTCGGTGTGACACGAAGGCGGTGTATCGGCGTGCGTCGTTGTTGATCCACGCGAGTACAGTTGTTGAATCCGTCCAAAACACCGTTTCGTCGATTGCCCATCGGTGTTCGGTTTTTATCGTGTCCGCCAATCTTGTCCCGATAACCGCTGCTTGTAGCTCTAATCGCGGAATACTCTGCGCTTTGAGAGGCGCTACCTTTGCTCTTCCGCTCACTAATGCTACGTGAGCCTCTCCGTGTTCGTCCTCGATCCTCCAGTAAGCGACCGTGGCGTAGGCGCTCTCGCTGGCGTCGCAGAACACGTGCAGCTCCCGTCGTCGACATTTCGTTGCCGTTGTATAGCAGCGTGTGATTGCTATCTCTCCCATGCGATGTAAGCCCCGTAGCCATGTGTGGAATTTATCGGCGTCTTCTTGTGGTAGCGGTTCATCCCACCCAATTTTCCTTCGCCATAGATCTTGGAGGAATATTTTCGCGGCGATTGTATATGGGCTCACTAGTCCGAGTGGATCGTACACGGACATGACAGCCGACAGAGCCTCTCTTTTCGTCGGCGATCTTCTTTCTTCCTTCACCTCCACGGGTACCCGTGCCATGGTGGTGTTAAATGTCAAGTTGTCTTCGGCGGCGTTCCATAGGAGTCCCAGTGTCTTCTCGAAGTGATTGACGTTCGCGCCGAGTCGGGTCGGTGACTGGGCGTGTAGTTCGGTGGGTATGGTTGCTAAGACGGCTGCGCTGTTTGAGTTCCAACTTCGCAGCACGAATCCCGCTTGCCGATGGACGTGCGCCACGCCGTTTACAATTCTGGTGGCCTCTTCTTCGGTGTCGTAGCTGTCCACGTAATCGTCCATGTAGTGACTACGTGTTATTGGTTGTAGTGCTTCCGGATGCGAGTCGGCGTAGGCTTCGGCGTTAGCGTTTCTTACGCTATGTGCGATGAAAGGCGAGCTTGCCGCGCCGAAAATCAATGACGTCATCTTGTATTTCTGAGGCGGTTTTGTTCGTTCCGTTCCTCGCCACAGAAACATTTGAGCGGGCTGATCCTCTTTTCTGATTTTAATCTGCAAGAACATCTCTTGAATGTCGGCGGTTACGGCGATCGGTTTTTCTCGGAATCGGAAGAGTATTCCTTGCAGCGACGTTAATAGGTCTGGACCCTCTAGTAGTTCTTGATTAAGGCTGGCATCGTTCGTAACGGCGGCTGCGTCGAAGACGAGGCGTAGCTTGCCAGGCTTGTTGGGATTCTTCACCGCAAAATGCGGTAGGTACCAGCTCTTCGGGCTCGCTTGTTCGGTGCCGTCGCATTGCTCCGCGTATCCTTTTTCGAAGAGGTTTTCGACTTGCGCTCTGTAAGCCGCGGCGAAGGACGGGTCGCGATCCATTTTTCTCTCTATGCCTTTCAGTCGTTTCAGAGCGTTGTCATAGCTGGGCGGCATCGTCACGTCGTCCGTACGCCATGGTAACCCCACCTCGTATCTTTTATTCGTGCGGCGCATTGTCTTCGTTACTATAGCCGCGGCGCGTTCGTCGTCGGGCTTTGTTCGATTTTTCGTCGATACTCCAAGCGCGTCGATGTCATAGTGACTTCTTATAATTTCGTCGAGGCGTTCTTCGTCGAGGCGTTCTTCGTCGACGTCGTTAGTGCACGGGCGAAGCGGCGCATCTTCTGTGATTCTCAGATGTGACACTATCTTGTGATTTTCCTTGGTCGTGGCTCGAGGCAGGTTTCCCAGTATCACCCAACCTAGGCTTGTTCTTGACGCGACGGGCTGCGATCTTCGTCCGGCGCGTAGCTCCCGGGAAATCACGAGGTGCCAGTGGTCCGCGCCGATGAGGATTCGTGGTCGTGCTCGATCGTAGCACACCTCTTCGGCGCTCAGCTTACGTAGATGCGGGTGCTTCAGGACGGCCTCTGGAATCGATTGTCCTCTTATACCAATTCGGTCGATCGTTCTGGCTTCTAAGTCGAAGAAGTTCGTGTTAGTGCCCCGTATTTGAAGTTTCACTCGTTTGCTTTCTTCATCCCTTATGACGTTCTGTATGCTGTGCAGGTGGATGGTCTGCGTGGGGCCGTCGGCGCGAAGTTCCTCCGCTAATCTTCTGTCTATTAGCGAAACCGTCGAGCCTTCGTCTAGTAACGCGTAGGTTCGTACTTCGCCGGCTGGTCCCTTGATGACGACCGGGCACACCTTCAGTAGGACTTCTTTCTTTTTCTCGGAGCCGACTGTGGTGGCGACGGTCTCGACGTCAGTCTTCTTTTCGTGACACTCCTCGGTGGTGTCGGCGGACGTCGATGCGGGTGCAGGTGCGGCCTCCGCGTGCAGCAGTCTATGATGGGGTCGGCGACACTCGTTCTGGCCGCACAGCTTTGCTCTGCACGATGTTCGTCGGTGGCGCGCGGCTATGCACTTGAAGCATATTTTCTCCTTTTTGACAAGCGCCCATCGGTCGTCCGTGTTCATCTTGATGAACTGCGGGCACTTGGGTAGCTCATGATCGCCCCGGCAACAGCAGCAGTAACGACGCTCGGTTGCTTGTGTGATGTTGTGCGTTGCCGCTCGTCGCGTTGCTCCCGTGTTGAAAGGTTTCTTATCTTCTTTTTTCGTAATCGTGCTGGGCGTTGACATGTGTGCATGTCGGAATGCTCTATTTGCTTCGCGCGTGAGAAACTTCGATAACGTTACGATCTCTGGTTCTTGATCCGATCCGTGGTCCTCTGCGTAGTCCCACCATTTTGAAGTGACGCATGGGTTGAGCTTCGCTACTATTTCTTGCACCAGCATTGGGTTTGAGAGGTATCCTTTCTTGTCAATTTGCTTCATAACGCAGACGATGTTTTGAACTTTAACCGCTAACGCGTTCCATTCGGCGGCGGTGGTTCCGAGCTTCGGTAATCTTCTTATCTGCTCGAGCACGTGGCAGATGATGCTTTCTGGTCGTCCATAACACTGCTCTAAAACTTGTACGATCTCAGCCGGGTCCGTAGTGGTTGCTAGCAGCGCCGATACTGTTTCTCTAGCTTCCCCCCTCAGGCAGTTTCGAAGTCGCGCCAGGTTTTCCATCGGCGTTAACTTGTACAGCTGCGTGGATTCGTTCAAAGCGGCCTTGAACGGTAGCCACTCCATCGGTGATCCGCTGAATAGGGGTAGTTCGGTTGCTTGTCTCGGCGGCGATCTGACGTGCATCATTTTCTCTAGCACGTCTGCCAGCTTTTCCATGCCCCGTTGCTGTCTTGACGGCGATCGTCGTCGTTGTGGCTGTGGTTCTGCAGCGTGCGCTTCGGGCTCCCCCCCTGCATTGATGTAGGGAGCGCGTCGTGATACGCGGTGTGGCGTTGTTCTCGTTGCTTCTCGTTCCAGTTGTGGCGCTGAATCTTGCTCCGTGTGTTGCGCGATGGAAGAGCTTTGGTTTAGCCATGTGTCGATGCGTTCCTCGACGTTCGTATCGTCGGCGATACTCTCGTTGTCCGACTCTTGTATAACCGCTTTTTCCCATGCCAGCTTCTTCTTCATAAGTTCCGTCTCCATACGGATCTTCATTTCAGACAGCCGTTTTTCGGCTTCGTATTCGGCTTTCAAAATTCGTGCCGCAGTGCTAGCCGAAGATCGAACCGATGCCGGACGCGTAGGAGTACGCTGCTTCTCTGTGATTGGTGCCGTGGCCCCTTGTTCAAAGTCCTTTTCTTCCCTGGTTCCGACGGGAATAGGACCCCTCTCGCGTTCAGCGGTCGTTGTTCCATCGACCACAGAGGGTGAAGCGGGTGGCAGCTCATATAATCCACGGCGTGCTTGCTCCAGTAACGCGTCGGTGGCGCGGTCGTCCTTAGTGGTGCTTCTTGTTCGCGGCATCTTGCTGTATCTTGAGACGTAGCTCTGTCCCGACGTACTCTGTACCTGACGTACTCTGTACCGACGTACTCTGTACCTGACGTACTCTGTACCTGACGTACTCTGTACCTGACGTACTCTCTACCTGACGTACTCTCTACCTGACGTACTCTCTACCTGACGTACTCTGTACCGGACGTACTCTGTACCTGACGTACTCTGTACCGACGTACACTGTACCGATCTTGCAGTGCTTCGACGCTCGTAGAACACGCTTTCTTCTTTCCGGCTTCGGACGAGCAAACTGTAGCTCGGCGATCTTCCTATCCGGCTTCTGAAGAATCAGCGAGCTCCTTATCCGGCTCTTGAAGGACCAGCGAAAACTGTTGGGGATGGAAACAACAGTTTGGAGATTTGAAGGCGTTTATTCTTTCTTCTTATTTGCAGTACAAAGTACGAAAACGTTCGTAGGCATGCTTTCATACAAATCGGGTTTACTTAAGTGGGATTTGTTCGTTCGCACTTAGCTACTATCCTAACGCGTTAATTGACCTAATAGATTCATGTTATGTCGGTGCCCCTTCCATTATGCGGCGGGGAGGTCGCGGGGGGGTGCTCCCGTCGCTGCTGCCCGTGGTGTGCCCCCTCCACTCGTTGCGGGGGTGAGGTTGCGGGGAAGGGTCTTCATGTCCGCCGTCCGTAACAGTACATATTACGTTTTTGATGGAATTTTATTTTCAAGGCAAATATTATGATTTTTATTATAGTTTTATGAAAAAATAATAAGGGTTATGCTACTTAAAAATACTTATTGGTATAAGTTGTGGTGAGAAGGTGTTTTTAAACAAGAAACATTAGATTGTCCCTGAGTATATGCGGTAAAACTCTGATAAGATGTCCGAGAGTACTTACCGACTTATGAGCCACCGGGACTGGTACCTATGGTTTTTTGATGGATAGTGTAGTAGTGATCTACAAAATATAAATGACGAAAGTTTTTCTAATAATGTCACCAAGGCGTTAAAACACTTTGAGGTTGCGAGTGCAAATGCAAACTTTTTTTAAGTTCGTTACACTCTTTTCAGAAAAAGGTTTAATTAAAGCGGCTTCACAGAGTTGCTTATTTTTTGTATACTAGATTAAATTCGTTCACAAATATAACTATAACGTTGTATAACACGCTATACAGAATCCGGGACACACAATTAACTACCAAACAATAACAGGGGATCATTAAAATATCAGGAGTGCTATTGTTGGTCACGTCATGACCAATTCCAGAATAATGAGACGGTATTCATTGAGGAAAACAATGAAAATACACAAACCAATTTTTTGGCTTGCCTGTTCATATTTCACGACTGATCAATTTTTCTTAAAATAATATAGTTTCCATTGAATTTGATAATCACGCAGATACAATTTGGTATGTTATTCATCATTTGTAAAACCTACATTACTTTTTGTAACGTTAATAAATAATTTTCAATTTTTAAAATCACAATGTAACCACGAATTGCCATGCCTTTAAGAGCAGTCTCATTGTTCGATAACAATAATTAAAATGAACTATGACTTCAATTTCTTTATCGCACTAATCTGTTCGCAAAGAGCTATGGTGGCAGCTCGCCTGGTCCACAGGAATCACAGTCATGCTTGTGTAGTATCTACTCAAACATGTTTCCACACGAATATGCTATTTATCTAATCAATGGACTATTCTCTTCATATCACCACATGAACGAAATGCAAAAGCCAAGATACTTTTTATTACAATAATAAGTACAAACACCATTTACTCACTACGCTGAAAAGCCTGCCTAAAAAATTAGAGCAACTCCATTATAAACTAATAACTTAATAATAAGTCTTTATTTACAATTATTATTAATTGCCTTACTTATTATTTTCCTGGAAGAAATTGCTATTTCGCAATAAGGCCGCTATTTGTTAACTTTTTTTTTAATAATAATCTCCTCTAAACAGTGTAACACATTCAGTGCAATAAAGTATTTTTATTGTTATTTCTAATTATTAAAATTCTTATCGTTTCGTATGCCTCACAAGAAAAATAAGAAAAATCAAAGAATTCGTTCTTTTTTTTTATCTTGCATTGCATCAGATATTGTACTTTATTTGATATGTAACTTCGTATTTGTAAAACCTCATTACTTTTCGTGATTTTATAACAGCCTGAAAATATTACTAGACCGATTAGTACATTATTTTTACAAAATACTTAATCTCGCGTTTCGCACCGTGTAGGTACTCATAGCAATAAAATTATCAACCTTACGAAGTTACGAAGTTGTAAGAATTCCTACTAAGAATTTTAAGGATTTTTTGGGTGCGACTAAGCTCTCCTATTGATATATTTCCGGCGACAACTCATTTTGAACCTTATTCTCTTATCGCGATGGTCGATATGTTAAAATAGCAGCGGCGAAAATTGAATCTTCTGCCTTTTAGTAGTCATACGCGGTGTCACTTATTGGTCGACACGCAGCAACAAGAGGTGATCAAAGAAACCGCCTGCGACAGTGGTTCGCTGCGGTTTTCTTTTATGCGGTTCGCTAGTTTGGTCTCTTACGTGTAAGCAATCGAAAGTGTTCTTGCTCGTGCGTGCTTGCGAAATTTCACTATTTCTTTCAGCGTTCAGAGTTGTGTTGTGTGTGACTGTGAGTACATTGAGTGTTGTGTTGTGTGTGGCTAGGTGAAAATTTAAGATGCCATCGCACAAGTTTAGTGCTCTTGAGTGTTTTAACATGGTGTACTGCGTATGGCGCATGGATATACTTCTGAGACGTTCAAGCGTTTGTTCCCAATGACGCCATTCGCCGCGTGGAACCATCATGCTCACTATTGGTCTCTCAATAGTTAGCATGTAACCCGTATCTGACACAAGAAACGGGATTACAAACCCGATGGAAACACAATGTATGGGTGGGCATACTCGGAAACCAAATTGTTTATCCTGTTTTTGCCACCGAGAATGGATGGACGTGCCTACCTATCACTGTTGACTGGCTTTGTGGAAGATACATAGCACGACCTGCCACTAGACCAGTGGCGCAATGTTTGGTAATAACACGATGGCAGGCCGCCACGCATCGTGAAGCCAGTTCATGAGCGGTTAACGGAAATGTTTGATGACCATTGGATCGAGCAGTACGGACCTCATGCATAGCCTTCATGATCGCCTGACCTTACAGCACTCGATTTCTTTCTTTGGTGTTACGTTAAAGATATGGTTTTCGATCGTGCTTGCGAAACCACCGATGAAATGCGCCGAAAAATTATCGCAGTATTTATTTGGACCTTAAGCAGCGGGTTGTGCGAGAAGGAATTCTGGAGTGTGTGCATCAGGACATCTTGTATCATGCTCGCATGTGTCTCCATGTGGAAGGTCGCCAATTTGAACCACACCTTATATGAGTATATGTTATTGAGGGCATGGAGAAGATTAGATCTTTAACTAATAAATTAAAATAACACTAAAAGGTGATAAAATATATTTGTGTATAAAATAATAAAAGTAAATGTTTCTTCTTTGGTAAACAAATAAAATATAAGAAATGTTTGTTTACTAAATTAAGCTCAAATAATTAAAAGAAAGTTATAGAATGGATATTTTAGGTAGGAAAGGTAATAAAGTAAGTAAACAACAACAATGCCAGAAAATATGTAAAGAAAAGAAAATAAATACAGCATTGCTGATGTTTTAAGTGCTTTCGAGCCCCAACCACGCTCAAAGCCCAGGGCCCACCACACGGCCCTTTAACAATTATTAACTCTAACCAGTCCAGCAAGGAAGACCTTTCTAACCAGAAAATAAAACTACACCTCCACCAGAAAAAAAAACAAGAATTGCTCTGCAAAAGAGCAAAAGAAAACCCTATGTGATTCGTTAATATACCCAGACTGATGTCCCCCATAAAGACAATGGAACATAGTTTGACATAGCATTAGTTATCGTCCACCGGTACCACGGGGAATGCGCCATTTCGACCACTCCAGTACGGGATAAGGAGACAACTAACACGATATCACACAGGACCACACCAATATGGAACACACGCCCAGGAACATTACCACATCAGAACGACACAATAAAGCGAAGCCCTATAATTATTTGTCAATATAACAGGCTTATTTGCCCTCCACTGCGCTGATGGCACAAGTAATCAACCGAGCTATCTCTCACACTTCCGATACTGGCGGAGATCACCGTCCTGACCCAGTATAGGATAAGCGTCATTGATACTGGTATCTCACCGAACCATACATTCAAATGGCGGAAAAAAAGGTGAAACACATAAGAATTCTCATTCCAATCTGGACCGATCGAAATCGAAATTGTAATTAGAATTATGAAACTGACTAGATTAATTCAATTTTTTCATATTTTCTTATGTCAGGTTAGTTATGTGTTATTTGAGTAGTATGTTATGTATATAAATGGATAGTATAATATAAAACACCTGAAAGACATAATCATAAAGTAATTAATGATAAAACACACACATAAATCCTATTTGATAATAACCCCTTATCATAATTTATCTGCAATAATATACCGCTGTAGGGTTTGCCTATCAATTTCAAGGATACTTCAAAATTCGTCATCCATCATTCATACATACTATTTTGAATTACTGTAAATCGTTGTATTTTCAAGATTATATTATTTACTAAGAACGTATCGGATATTACTTTCATATCTATGTCAGAAAAATATAAAAATTGATAAAACTACGTTCCCTAATAGCCCTTACTTGTGGTCCAAAGCAGAAGTCCTGAACCTGTTAAACCACTCAGCTCTGTTTATGCTCAAACTCATATCGCCAGCTCTTCCTTCAGCGCGTCGCCCTTGTTCTGCTTCCACTTGAACACACTCTGACCGACTACCAGTTTATGTCACTCGCCGAAAAAGATCTCGAATCTCATGCCTACTTCCTTTTATACACTCATCCTTTCTAGAATCTTCCACACACACACTAACGAGTTCGTTCGCTTTAGTTTAGGTACCCATCCCCTCAAACAGTCAAATCCATGACTAAATATTCTGATATTCTAGTATATTATTCTAATAAAACAATAAATCACTAATAGAATGTACATATTAAATGTTTCGATATATTCAATAATCATTTGTCGTAGTACTGTCGTCAAATAATCTTCCTAAAAAAATTTTATATTTTAATCATAACTCGTTAACGCCCATAATCATGTCCTGGCAACCAGAACCTTAGTAACCATTTAAATTCTTTTAACAATAACACTAATTGTTTTAATGAACGTTTCTCAAATGTTTATTGAATTCCATTAATAGGTAAATAATTCATAATTTATCGAGATTAGACAATGACTATTCCTTGCTCCTTTCTCTTTTAGTGCATTTATTAATCACTTGAGCCTGATAACAAAAAAGGTGTTTACAGTGGAATAATTAATCTTTTTGCACTAAATTTTCAGTTATTAGCTTACTGTATATTTTCAAAAACGAGTTGCCAAACTACCTATATTAAGTTACTATGATTTGGAACTACTACAATATACAGATAATACCATGAAATGTACAATAACTATTAGGATCCTTTTAAGAAGATTTAATGATCAATAAATTTAATTATCAACTTTATTAATATATTCAAATACAATTTCCGCTAACTAACCAAATCTATTCGTTGAATTGTATTCTTTCTTTTTTTTGTCAAATGAGCGCCGCCTAGTATCAAACTTCCAAACTGCTCTGTATTAAGTTACTACGTACGATATATATGGATAATACAATGAATTTTGCATCTAGTCGTAGAGATGGCGAGACTATCATTTCTAGACTATTGTTTCAAGAAATAAATAAAGCGATATGATTACAGCCATAAGTATTGTCATTATTTATTTGCCTTCTTCAGTGTTTTTTTTTTTATTATTTAAAGTAACGGTGATATATGTTTATATCGCGGTGTGTTCTGTCACACGTACAAGCACACGCGCGCGCACACACATGCGCTCATTAAAATTGTTCTACCTGTGTGTGCTACTATTATTAAAATAAAACCTTTCTGTGGATTTTGTTTCTGAAATAAATTAATAAATTTTGTTAATTCTTTCGGTCGTCATCGGAATCGGTACTCTTTTAATTTACTTTAGGTAATTATATTTTACCTCGTTGAATCGTAAATCTTAACACGTAACTCCTTATAAAAATTGTATTGCTATTTTCCAGATACCAACAGTGGCAATGCAGATTATTTATATAGAATCACAATTTTATGTAGCTATTACAAAACAAATATTATGATAACAATTAAATTATTTATTGTTAATATTATATAAACTTCGATTGACATTTGAATGCGCAGCTAATCAATTGTAAATCATCTGGATACGTAAAATCAACTATCCCTGAATATCCATTAGAAAGTTTCTAAATCCCTATTCCTTTTGTGTAAAATTGTCCGATACTAAATGCCACATAGTTGGTAACCGAATAGTTTCCAACAACAATAAAACAGATTTTATCAATACCGCTCCTTTACTATAGCCCGCATTTACGAGGTATTATCGAAAATTGTTTAAACATATAGTAGATGGACGTAGACGTAGTAGAGAGTTTGAAATAGACTATGTATGCTTTTTTATTTACTAATATATGCTCTCAATTTTAATTACCTTTAAATCTCGACTAAACAAAGACAGTAATATGCCTACTGTATCTGTGTCGTCAAAATCTAATAAGCAATATGCGCCACATGGCGCTTGGAGGAGGTCGATGGCGCAGTGGCTAGTATACTCGGAATGGGATACAGTTGGTAAGTAACTGTCGCAAGGGCCAGTCAACGGCCCAACGACTGCAGACAAGCCGGGAAGCGATCTCTAAGGTAGACCCGAGACAATCAGCTAAGTTATGCAATCTAACCAGACACGCACTGAGACTAATTGTGGGTATTCTCACTGGACGTGGGTATTTTAACAAACACCTCTATAATCTAGGCATCTCTGGGGCAGGGCCTGCCTGGAGGAGGAGGAGACGAGCACTCACGTACTGCTGCACTGCAGAGGTGTGACGAGACAAAAGACTGCACATCTGGGCAGCCCAAAGACACTGGACACTTGCAATGACATCAGGGAACTACAATCCTACTTGGATGAACTGGGTTGGCAGGTCTAAGGCCTCCACTGTTTGTACGCAAAACAGGCACCGAGTGTCGAGTTGCGGAAAACACCCGTCGTCAAGAAGAAGAAGAACGGCCAGTCATAGGATAGGTGACTAAAGATTTATTAGCTCGAACACTTCCGTGCTTCGGAGCGACCGTTATGCTGTTGGATCCGCCTGACTGAATATGCAGTCGTTAATACCCACCACTGAGCCCGCGTCGTGGGTATGGTCATTCTATCTATTCGATTCGATTCATCTATGGGGAAGACCTAAGCCTCAACAGTGTAGCGTGTGGCGTCTCCACCAGCCTTGTAATGTCCCCACCTTGTAATGTCCCCACATTACAAGGCTGGTGGAGACGCCACACGGAGGTACAAAGGAAGTGACGTATAGAGGGATTGTTTTATGGTACGTCAGATGTAATCTTTATAAACTATAAATTGATATTTGGTTACGTTCACATTATAATAAAAAAAGGAAAGACTGCGATTGTGAAGGTTAAGCAACATTGTCCAAGGGCTGATATATGGATGGATAAACAAAAATGTACTATCTCCTCGTTGCTCTGTGAAACGTATTATGCTATTGAACTTTAGTTATGAGAAGTCACCAGCCCACGTAATTACTGCGTGATTGGTTATGAGTTATTGGCCGTTATATGATTCTATTCATAGGAAGCTTTTGTCTTGGTGGCGGTGATATAAAGAGTAATTACTGACATAGTTTGCTTGCTCAAAATTTTGTTTCTGGAAGGGTGCTATCACCGTATTTATCGTCATATAAAATTAAGATTTTATTATACTAGTTGAATTTCATGAATTTACAAATATTTCTTGATGCAACGGTATCTATCAGACTCTGTTGACATCGTTAGAAAGATAGACAGCGAGATAATTTACACTTAACATTATATACAACTTACATCACTTGGATCACAGTGCCCCAAAGAAGACAAACTCTTTAGTTTTTTGGTAATTACATTAGTATAGGCCTTCCTTATAAATGTAATCAAAAAAGGAGAACGGGTGATAACCACCCACCACCCACCCATTTGGCTGACTAATCTGATGAAAAGATTATGCATTGGGCTTTCCTGATTACAAAAGAGACCGAGCATTGATGGTCGATATTATTTAATAACCTGAAGAAATCTCAAGTGCCTATAAAGATACAGGACAGAATCGTCAAGCGTAAATATAAGAGGAGAGCCGACCCCAATTAAAGGAACAGGGTAAGAAGAAGAAAATTGCATACCATCTGCGCTATCGAACTTCTCCTGCGCCTTTATCTTTTTTTAAGTTGCCACAGCCAGCTATGCAATTCTTTAAAAAATAGCCTCGAAGACGTTCTCAAACTTATTAATTAATTACCTTTTGATATGACAATGTTGCGCTCCACGAAGAATATGTGGCTTTTTTATAATAGAATAGTATTGATGTGGAACCACACATTCTGCATATTAATGGCAGTAGATTGTAACCCCCAATGAAGCTGGGTACTACTCAGGTCTTTCTTATCGTCACAAATTTTAATTACATACAATTATAAAAGGTTATTTTTTTTAAAGTAAGAGATTTTCTGTGATTTCTGCGATATTTATTGTGCTTGAACATTCCGAGAAATCGTTTACCTATATCCACGATCGATGTCGATAATTGTAGCTAACGTACTCGACCTTTGTCGTTAGAATATTTTAGTATGGAGTTTGGGTTGTTGTCGTTCTTCTTTTTTAATAACGGCCAGTCAACAAACTTGCCTAAATCAATAGAAACATATAACCCGTGTTTATATTGATGTAAAACATCATGTTTCATGTTTTTTAAATAAGGTGTGTGCCACATGACGTCTTTATAATATTTATAATCCTATAGAACTTCGCCAGCTTCTAAGCCTTTAATACTATGGAACTTTTTAAAGCTTAGCCTTTGCGATTCTGTTATAAGAACCTTACTTTACTTTGAGCACAGCACTGTTACATTAAAAATTTTCAATGAAATAAAACCCATAACTTTTTAAGAAGTTTATATTTGATTGAACTGCTATGCTGTGTCATCATTGTGCTTGGACAGAATAGCACGGCCAGCTTTACCTATATATAGAATCGCAAAAAGAGAATAGTCTGTTTTAATTAGTGGGATACCTTATGACTGCAAATGCAACCAAGATTGTTCTTTCGGTAGAATTGACATTCTAGAAAAGATTAACTTTTGTTCACTGTTGATCGATTTTTGCGCACTCCTGGCACTAATGACTGCATCGTCAGGCTTTACGACTTTTGCAGAGCTATTTCGTGAAAATCTGCACCTGAATACGAATTCACTCATTCAGGTGACCAAACTTACTTCGAAAGTGAATCCGTTAAAACTTGAATTGATATTCTCTATCGTAGCATAAGTGAAGTTTGTTTCGAAATGACTTATGGATAGAATATATCAGATATTTATGTCAATTAATCTTGTTTTATATTTTTATACAAAAAATGGAATAAAAGAATATCCTACACTTAAAATATGTTACGCTAGTTTAATCTATATTATTTATTATTGTATCTGGATTAAACTTAAAAAAAATGTTGAGATGATTTGTGGCCAAATAGTCATGATGCCAATGCCAGCTTTAGATGAAATTATAGTGTCTGAGTTCATTAATAATAATAAATTCATTTATTTAGCGACAAAGGCTCATTATTAGTAGATTAATTACATAGGTTTTAAGTTAATTTGCAAAGAAATCATCGGTTCCCATCAGCACTCTGAAACAATGGTTTAGTATAATAATGATTATACTAAACTCTGAACAAGTTTAATGCCGCCTGTGTATAGTTGGTCCAAAGCGCGCTCGTGTAGAAGGACTGAAAAAATCGAGCAAGACTTGAAAAGTGTAATTTAGGCCAACTTACTACATCGAGTAAACCACTGGGACAACATATTACAGCGAGCTGCCATGGCGCGTCACTCCCTTTCAATGTCTACCTGATCCCTGAGGTCTTCAACAACCTAATGACCCAAATATTTAAATTGTTTTACCCTGTTAAGGAGAGTGCCGTTCAACTTGATGATTGGGTCATAAACCATTTTCTTACATCTGACAATAAAGATCAGGTACTCACTCTTTCTGACATTATAGATAAGGCCGTGACTGGTCGCATACTGTTCACACACTTTTAGAAGCTGTCTGATTGAGCTGGCCGTTGGACCCAGTGTCGTCCGCATAACTTATGTTATTGACAGTGACTCCGTCTTTAGAACATCCAACTGTTTTACTGCTGAACCCAACGATCAACTCATTCACATAAAGAATGAAAAGTCTGGGAGAGGTAATCCCTCCCTGCCTCACCCCACACTTCAACCCATGAGTTTCAGACATCTCTTCGTTCCACGTAACATTGTTGCACTGATGAGCATACCAATATCGAAGAATATCCACGACTTCATTCGGCGTACCCATTTCCCGCAGCTTATTCCACGAGATCAAATTCCTTCGAAAGATCAAGGAAACAAGCATATACTGGTGTTCCACTCGCAATGTAGTATTGGACTGTCTGCTTAAGACACAATATCGCGCTTTCAGTGGAGAGCTTGGGTCTGAACCCAAACTGCGCATCATGAAGTTGTATGTATTGATCAAGCTGCTGATCGAGCAGACAGTCCAACACCTCCGTCAGCAGTCGCCAGTGAAATTGGATGATAATTACACACATCTGATAGATCTCCAATTTTGTTTTTAACAATAGGAATCATCAATGTTCTCAACATATAATCTGGCAAATATGAATGCGATAATCACAGGGAATAAAACACGGCCAGTACACTGGGAAAATGCACACTAGCATGCCTCAGATGCTCAATGCTAAGACTATTGTGACCAGTGGACTTCCCCCTTGACATCCGTCTGATTACAATTCCCACGAAACAGTAAATCGTACTGGCCCTTTGTCACAACCTGTTCCAACATTAATCACATGAAATTTGCCATTGCCGTGCATACTACTCAAACATAAAGATCTAGTTTAAAATAGATGTGATTGAGAGCCCTTAAAAATACTTCACAATCACAGCGCCAAAAGATCGGGAACTCGAGAAATTTAAGGTTTTGCTATCCCGTATTTTGCAATCATTCTATCTTTAACATTTTTTTTAATGTTGTTTTTATTTACAGGCGCATCTCTGCGTGCAGCGGGCAAATCCTGGAGAGCGGAGCACAAAGCGGCAAGAACTTTGGGCATTATTGTCGGAGCGTTTCTACTGTGTTGGTTGCCATTTTTTATTTGGTGAGACATTTTTTAATTTATTTAGACCCCCCAAAATGCTATATCAATGTCAGTAGAGTTTTGGAAGAGTATTTGCTTTTAGATCATTACTTGAGTAAAACTTTGTAAATTGAGATCAAGTTTGCCTTTTTTAATACATTATAAAGTATTATGGTAAAAAAATTATGAGAAACTTTTGGAATGAAATATGGCAGTGTTATCATATTTCTGAACATTTGATCATATTAGATTAAACTCAGCTTTGATTTTAATATCATACATCATTTGATTAGCTGAACCAAAAAAAAGAAGATCTACTATGTAAAAAAATTAAAACTCAACGTGCTTAATGGTTAGCGGGTTTGGTACAGATCCATTGTGCTAACTCCTCCATAATAGTATTATTGTAATCGGTTAAGGTTGGTAATCCGACTGGTCACCGATATTTAATCATTCAGATCTCTTCTTCGGTATCTACCTCCGCATCGGCGGTATCAATGATACTTGGTATGGGGACCCTGACCTACAGAAGCCCCTAACCTGTGTAAGCAAAAAATTACCCTTCAATTGAGCCCTTCAACTAATTCTGATAATCTCCAAGGCACGCTTTGCTACTGCTTAAGAATGTGAGATAAAACTATAAACTGCATATTTAAATTTCACACGAACACTTATTAATCGATGCCTTACTCCCCTTGTAAGATAAATAACTATTATTTTAGTTGGTTAATAAGTACATGAAGTCACAACAATAATATTCGTACTTAAAACCAATGATTATGGAATTTATGGCTTCATAACCACTTTATAGTCATTAGCTTTGTTATCTTTTTTTATTACATAAATTACTTTCTATTTTGTCATTATGGAATTTGATAGCATAACTTTTATATAATTTAATAAACTTTGTAAATTATTGTAAACTTTCTAATTGTTGTAGTTTTTTTGGTGATACATTTTCAATCTAACGTCTATGTTATTAAACATTTTTTTGAACAGAATCAAACCGCAACGGTAAGCTTTTAAACGTCGGCTCCCCATAAAATGTCCCATTATCGAGCCTACTTTTGTAATACGTCCGTCCATTGTGGCGATAATAGATGTAGAAAGCTTGACGACAATAGATTCGGTCAGAATAGTAAATGGAGCTAAGTACAATCTAACATTACGTCTTCAATATCCAATGACACAACAGACCAAACGAAAGGCTAAATAATATTGCAAAGACAACGGTTTTAAAGGGAAATACTATAATGGAATAAATATTGTTGGATTCGATAGTAAAATATAAAACATCATTCTCAAAGCTGTGTATTTTTTCCAGTATTAGATCTTTTTCATTTTGATTGATATTTCGATAAATATTTAATAATTGCAGTTATAATTGTTCGTATTTTTTCTTATAAATATCAGCGTTAGGACTTTATGCTATTGATATATAAAGCAGATACAGCGTTAGCTATGACCCCGTTAGGTAAGAGTACGATGTTCCATCGAGTATACTAATTGACGTCAAGTAAAGAGAACGCGAATATTTATTATCGTCAATATTTAATCATAAAATTTAGAATAAATATTTATACAAAAGGTTTTTTTATACGAGTTTAGAATAAACGTACGTTTTATTAAATTTATGTGAAATATATTAGATGTAAAATAATTTTAAAAACTGTTTACAGACAACTTTAAAATTATATCTAATATTATATTCTATTTTAATGCTTTTTTTAATCCATTCCAACTCATTCATTAACCATGAAGATATGTCGTGGTAACTTTTTCCTTTATTTTAAAAAGAATAAATTAAAAAGAATTTTGATTATTCCAATTTGTTTATTATTATTAAACTAAATTTATTAATAATTATAATTAGTCTAAAGCGAGATTTGATCCTACGTCCTTCTGCCAAACGAAGCAGATGCCACCGCAACTAAGGTGACGAATATGATTCAAGACTTCAATTACTCTTGAAAAATCACACTCTCCTTCAATAATGCTCACTTCTTTACAGGTACGTCACAACGAACGTGTGCGGTGAGCCTTGTGATACCCCGTCAGTCGTCGTCGGAGTGTTATTTTGGATTGGCTACTTCAACTCTGCCCTCAATCCTCTTATTTATGCGTACTTCAACAGAGACTTTAGAGACGCATTCAAAAACACTCTGATGTGCGCCTTGCCTTGTTGTTTCACATGTTGGAAGGACACGGGCACCGCTCAGTTTGTGTAGTAAAGATCTTCAAATTATGCGATGTTCTTTGTCGTAACTTAGCTTTAGAAATTTGGTAAGTAAATTTCAGTTGAAAAGATTAACTGGCGGTTGTCTGTCTATAAAATTATTAAATAAGATTAATTCATCGGGAATTTCATCCAAAAACATTGTTATAATTTCTTTAAATTTCACGGAGTACTCTCGAATTTCGGTGTAACATCAAAGTAATGGTATAACTTCATAATCCAATTCATAAAACAGTTTTAGTCTGAACAATGTTGCTTTAATTGTTTTATGACAAAATAATACAATAATTAAATATAACAAGTACTATAATTTAAATTTTGTGTGAATAATTTTTTTAGAAAAATGTACATTGAATTAACTAAATTATCAATAAAATTTTAAGTATGATAACATATTTATTTTATTAGGAAAGAAGAAATGTAAATATAAATTGTTATAATTAGAAAATGTGATAGCTATATAGTAAGATTAGCAATTTATTTTTATAATTTTAATCTTTCAATTGACATTTTAACATAATTAACTTTGGTGTGGTATTAGTAGTATCTAATTATTGCTCAAATTAATATTTTTTACGAAAATAATTATGATTTAACTAAAGCGTATTTTGCGATTCTTCTGCATAGAAATACCATAGCATATTACATAAAAAATACTTTTTCTATCAACTTACGATATAGATTGGACAAATGATTTATTATAAATATATATTTTATTTTATTTGCTTATAAGAAACAAGCACTACATACTAAACACTTATGTAGTATGATATTTATCTGCTTGATAGCTGCAATTCGATCCGTTATCTATAACAACAAAACTCTTGTTTATTTGATGAATAAGTATTAAAAAACAGTTTACAAGAGTATTCCAACTAATACATTAGGTATTAAGGCTCGATTCTTCATCCGTTTCATGATTAAAATATATTAAATTATTCTATTTTACATTAACTATGTACTATTTTTGTGTGAAAATTACTTTATTTTATTATACAAAAAAGGCGGATCATATTTGATAACTAGAAAGAATAAGGACTGTTAAAGAAGCTAGGCAATGGGGCTGCTAAGTATATTTACTTGTACTACCAGTATATCAACCAGCACCATATATTGAGTCACTCGTCTATGTTAATATATGTATAGTTTCACAAAATATTGTATGGTCAAGTGTACAATTATACATACTAAAGTTTAACTTGTAAATATTGGAATATATTATTATTCTCACGTATAAGAGTAACTGAGGGAAGAAAACTGATCGTAAAGCTCCTTTTCGTGATACGTTTAGAGGTAATATGATAGATGAAGCCAAAAGATTACGCAACGAAACCGAAGAACACAGAAATTTGAAGTAAAGGCAAATTCTAAACGAGATGGTCGAATATCATAAAAAATACATTAGAAAAATATGAAAAATACGCAAGCAAACCATCGTCATTAATGAAAGTCTACTTTGCGTGTGACGCCCTCAATTGAAAGTAAAGTCGTAACGTGTAGTTGAACTAGAAAAACTAGTGCAGAAATTCAAGTAACATTCGATATAATTATCTCTGTGGTATACAAATGTCACACGAAAAATAAAATTAAACAAGAAATTTCATCGCGAGAAATTTCATATTTGAATTAACTACGTTCGCAAGACCCAGTTTCCAATTTAGCTTTAAAATTATGAAGCAGCCGGCGCTGCTGTACGCTCTACTCAAGTTACCCAATAACTTGAATCGCAAGAAGTACGGAACATACTTTGTTGAACCAGTTTACCGGAATATTGTATTAAATAGATTCACTTATATTTTTAGTAAAACCTAACCACTTCCCTGAATAACCAAATTTATTGTTTGAAGCATAACTTTCTTCAATTTTATTTCGAACAATTTGCATAAACTAGCTGTAACCCGCGGCTTCGCCCACGTGGTCCGAGGGTACTCTCACCCGGTTAAGCTAATCTTAATTTAAAATCTGCCAGAGAACATCCACCTTCAATATCATCATCATTAGCTTATCAATGTCCATTAGCTTATCAAAGGGCATAGGCCTGCCCAATAGATGGAAACAATTATGGAAAATCTACCGATGTTTCTGTGGATCACCCGTATGTCTTCATAGTATAATTTATTTGCTCATCTTTCCACTTTATTGCGCAGAAAAATCGACACGCCTTGTAAAAAAATACAAACAAATGTTTTCTTTGAGAAAATCGTCCTTTTATTCAAGACGTTTAATAATTACGCCGTCTTGGATCAAGTAATGTTTGATTACTGTGCTTATTCTGGATTTTCAGATGGAAGTTTTAAGGGCTTAAAATTGCCTGATGCTTTGATTGTGCAAGATTCTACGACTGATCCTCATAGCAACTTGACGGTCACCTTGTTCTTGTCCTCTTAATCCAGCATTTTCAGAGATTTAAGTACGTGACGCCTTATTTATTAAATTTTGGCATATCCAGCCATCTCCTCAATTCGTATTAGGTGTTAAACGAATGTAAATTGTTGGGTTAAATAGGTAATATTTTCGCAAACATTAATAACAGAATCTTCCTGTGGCAAGTGGCCAATTACGAAGTTCTCGTTTTTTAAATATTCAAATTACGCCACAAGTTAGAATAACGTTCGCACGTGAGTAATAAGCTCTCAAACATAAGGAGTTTGTGTTTGTACTATGATAAAAAAGTAAAAGATAAAGTTTTCGTAAACATTAATAACTGGAACTGCCTGTGGCAAGTGTCCAAATACGAAATTCTCGTTTTTTAAATATTCAAATTACACCACAAGTTCGCATAACGTTCGCACATAAGTGATAAGCTCTCAAACATAAAGAGTGTGTTTGGTACTATAGTAAAAAAGTAAAAGACAAACGGTTATATATAAACATCATAATTCAGTAGATGCAATTTATGTGAGTTCCGCTAGGTTATAAAAGGGTTTTGATTTACTCATAGGTACAATAGTTTATCAATTTGGTGGATTGCATATTAATATACTTACTTCTCATTAGAATACGAATATACCGTGAATTTCAGTTTATATTGAAGTGTTTGATACCAAATTTTATCGAGTTATCTTTTATTAAGTTTTACTGACGTCAAAACTACAATATAATTATCAGCTCCACTTCAGGAAAATTCAATTATTTCACACGTTATCTAAATCAGGTCGCCTCTTGAGATACGAAAATATAGATTTTGATGGAACAACTCCATAATTTTTGAGTATCAATCAAATCATATAGTTTATTATTACTATATAATTCGAAGGTATAATAATACACAAGTAGTATTTGTTATAGTAGTTTTCTTTCAAATAATTTATATAAAAATTAAATTACATTTTAATTTTGTAATGTAGGAAGTCAATTTTTGATTACAGGCGTTACTTTTAAGATTCAATTTCAACTACTTTTTCTGCTCTTTCAACTACTAGCGCAAGTAAAAACATCAATTAGGTATCGATAATCTATGCATCAAAAATATTTGAAATTCCTGAAATCAAACAACTTTAAATATAAAAAAAAAATCTTCTTGTTATTAATATATCGAAAGCTTGCACAATTTTTACTCGTACTGGTTTTTTTCTATATTTTTTTACGTTTTTAAGGTTTTCAATACGAGCGTAAACATTTTTTCATAAAGTTAGAAAAATATTTTGCTTTTTTTTTATATATAAACCAATCAATAACATTGAAATACAATCACCTTCACTGTAGTTAGTTGCCCCTTGACCAACTCGCACATGTTAAGAGCTAAAAGCATAAAGCTGTATACCGAAAGAAAAGTAAAAAACTGGTTGTTGCTAAGCCTATTTAAGAATGGCTGAAAATATTCGGCTTTGTATTCATTTTTTTTATTTTCTTTGGAATTCTTCTAATGACTAGTAAAAAAACAGATTTCAATCACAACGACAGATTTACTACAAGTAAACAAATTTAAGACTTTTTAAACGGCTTAGAACTTAATAACAAGGGTTTAGTTTCTAAGTAAGTTTAGTGAAAAAATTGTCGAATTCATATTTTGTTTCAGTTATGATTCGTTGGTGTGTTTTTTTTTTTTACATCTTTAACTGCCCATTTATTTGACTCCATTTGTTTTGTTTATAATCAATTTAAGATTTGACACATAAGCTCTTTTATCGTTTTCTCTAAACTCTTATCAGTTTATTAGATGCGAAACATATCATAAAATAATTGTACAAAAGCATTTTTTTCGTACAATATTTATACTTCATAGAAATAATGCGTATGAAAACAATATCCTAATTTTATTCAGGTCGAAAGGTACACCTTAGGACCCGAATTCAATAAATATGTAAATGTGTGTTTTATCCAGAAACAAGGTCAAATATGTAACATGTTCATCCATTGTATTAAAGTCAGAAAGGTTATGTCAAAACTAAATATCACATGTTTTTCAAGAAAAATATTGTTGGCCTCAACTTTGTTTGAGCTTATTACTCAACTTTGTTGAATAAAAAATATTCCCAAAAAAGCAAAATAGAAAATGTACTCTTTGATATCAATTCAGTAAGCAGTTTGCGATATATGTTATACAATTTTGTTTAATGATATCAGTATTGTATTGCTTCTCAATACGTATACGAAAATATATACGAAAGAAAATCCTAATCATAATCAAATCAAAAAGTGATGCTTATATATTTATTACTAGAAATAAATTTTCTGGTCTGAAGTATTGTAATTTATGATAACGTACCAAAAATCTATATCTACTATATAAATAATAATTTGTTCTATTATAACAAGCCTTGTCAACTCGAAGTTACATGTAAGGCTGAATGGCTCGCAGCCGGTTTCAAGGTGTCACTATCTCTGTCTAGTTATGTTGATATAAGAAATTAACTTTTCTATATTGACTCGAGTCTGGATGTCGTGTTTCTTTCCTTGTTTCAAATTTCCATTACACGAATGCTTTTAGCTACTCAATTTGGGATATACGGTATCTATGTAATGTTGATTAATATTTGTTTCTACCTAAATACAAACGAACATGACGTTTAATAACAAGAATATCTAATTCTAACCAAAACATCAGGTCAATGCATGCTAATTTCCCTAGTCTGAACAATAAAAAGCGAAACCAACCACCGACCGTTCAGTTTTAAATATCTAATAGCATGCGATTTGACGTGAATAATATAATTATACGTTTACGGAATAAATCTATTATGTCAGATTTACATGTCAGATTTACAATGCGATTGACACGTCATATTTTATAATGCTTAAAAAATACTATATGTTATAACCGTAAAATAATGCTTTTATTACTAAAGGACAGTACAGCAGGTATGTTTGTTTGAATCAGCAGTATAATCTATGATTACTGGCACTAAATTCCAATAATATAAACACATTGGTCGATTTTCTCTTAAATCGAGATAAAAATTACTATCCTGAATCCTATGCGTTAAATAAGAATATGAATAGCGTGTTCTTTTTTCCAAAGTTAAATAGGATGTTTCTAATGAGTTACTTAAAATCATGTAACAAGTTAAGTACTTTTAGATAATTTTCAACTAAAGAGTTCAGAGGATTGGTAAGTTTGTGGGCTATAAAAAATATATATACTGTTTATGTTATTGTGGTACATAGAAACAAAAAAAATCGTTTTGAGTAGATTCAAAAGCAAAATTTAAATCTAAAGTAGTCTATTCCGACTACAGGACAGAAAATAGCAAATTACTAGTCGTTTTACCTGTATAAGGTCATAGTGGATCTTTTGCTTTTATAAATATTATACTTTATACTACTGCTATGCTGCATATACTAGGTAATAGTACACAATACAATATTATTACTCATTAATGGTATACGGCTCATGAAACATAAGCGGTTTAGCTAGTTTTTGCTTTTGAACTTTTTTTTATGAACAGACTGACATTTTTTTATTAGAATCGGCACTACTTATTTAAAAACTCGGTTACACTGTCGAGGACAGAGTCACAAGTGACTTTTATGCTTTTGATTTCAAAGTTTCAATTGGACCATATTATATTTCATAGATATAGGTCACAGAGAAGCTCGGGAGGATTTAGATAGTAATTTATTATTAAAAAATAACGTCAAAATAGAAGCAGAACTGAAACAATACAGGAAATTCGTCTTCAAATTAAACTCGAATGTCGATCTAACACGATAACTGACAAAAGCAATATCAAGGCAATATTGTAACAGAACTAATTATTTCAATCAATTGATTAATTACTAATCGAAAGTAATTACTTAACAATTTCTACTAAAATTATTCCAATAGCCATTACCTAATTAAAACACTTTCACGACTGATCCTCAAAAGTAAGTTCACAACATAATAATAGATGTCACCACCACGTCGAATTAAATTTTTAAGTGTAGCACTTATTGTAATTGAATTTTAATACATTTTGAATGTAATTATGGACTAGAATCTATCATATGGCATAAACATCCTCTTTTTACAAGATCTTTTTATTTGAATCGTGACCTAATTGATTAAATAACACCTAAAATTACAGTTTGGAAACCTGGATTTTTTCGTCATTCATTTTTATACACATTCATACACAAAGCATACTTCAGCCAACAAATTACTTGAATTTTATAAAGATGGATATAATAATGCCTAGAGAACATTCATTACAGCGAAAGTTTTGAACCATCTTTGTAAAGTTCTCATCTCTTCGATAATAAATTTAGTTGAATATATTACTTCATATGAAAACATACCGACTTACACTCTTATGTCCATATGTCAGCACGCATGTACCGGCCGCATGACACCTAACGGATTATATTGAGAAATCCTATGATTTATTCAGCGTGATTCCGATGTCAAAACTGACGTCGAATTTTTTATAGACGCATCTATGAAAAATGCGACTACAGTGGACTCATGTCATCGACGATGTCAGTGCCGGTGCATGCTGGGGTAGTGGACGACCTTTAATCAATATTCAATATATCAGGGGCTGTTTCTATTCTGGCATAATTTACGTATTTTTAATGCAGTCTTCTGCACAGTGGAACAGATAATTCACTCAGAAAGCGATGGAGAGGGCTATGCGAGATCGCATCAAAAATTAGAAGATTCGCAGTTGAAACAAAGTGACGAGACATAGCCCGAGAAATGCGAGATTGAAATGGGTATTCAGGGACAATATTTAGGGTACAAAGCTCGTAAGACAAACGGCCCAAAATCCTCGAGTGGTGACCACAAACAGACGATCTGGTCAGGATTGACGAGAAGTATGTAATCTATGTGAGATCGATTGTCTTGGAGAGTTTCTCATCTCTGGAATGGCTTTTGTCTAACAGTGGGCCTTATCCGACTGGTATTCAAAATCAAATTCAATACTGCTAATGTAGTCTAACTATGCCATCAATTCGTTAATCTACAGCGGGAGTCCATGTACTGAAAAGAACCGGCAAGAAACTCAGTATGGGCAGCTTTTTTCTATATGATGATGATAATTGAAATACATTTAATACACACCAGCGAAAATCACAAGCACCTCTTGCAAAAACCTTTTTTCGTAGAAACAACTAGGTACATATTGGAGATTAAAAATTAAATAACCATACTTTTTAGTATCGTAGTAGTTCATTTCTTCGTTTATTTCTTGAATGAGCACATATATTCAATATGACTATTTGCGATTCTAACAATTTCAATATTATCATCATATTAAAAACTAATTTGTATGAAAAAATAAATATATCATAAAGTTTAATATAAATTTTCATAATACATAATTCACTTGAGTGAACAAAATTAATATATTGAATAGAAAAAATATTCATTTTCATCAAAAACGTCTATTTCATAATGTAATTATGTACGTTTGTTTGATACGTAATATTTTTATTTCAATAAGATGTTGCTAAGGGACACATTCTCATTAAATTCTCATATTCTATTATATGTCGTTAAATATCTACATTATAACAAATATATTTCAATGCCTTTTTGCTATTTAGAGTCAATTTATTTAGAATTTCATTTTCATCATTTGGATGGTTGGAAGTCCTCAACTGTGCGTTTTTCTAGAAGTTTTCTGCCTCGCACAGTCAAACTATGGAACAGTTTGTCGCCAGCGGTATTTCCGGACCGATACGACCTTCAAACTTTCAAGCGTAGAGTATATTCGTCCCTCAAAGGCCGGCAGCGCGCTTGTAGCCCCTCTGATGTTGCATGGTCCCCCGTTGATGGGCGGCGGTAATCACTCACCATCAGGTGATCCATCTGCTCGTCTGCTCGTCCCATATCCCAAAAAAAAAAAATTGGATGAATTTATTATTGAATCATCCATATAAATATTTACACGTCTATGAACTGTACTATATCTGAACGTAGTATGAGTTTCTTTACGTTAAACTTCAGTATAGACCGTGACATTAGTAAGGAATCTAAAGCAGCGCCTCTAACGGTAACTGTCAAGAACTACAGAGTTATATCGCGTTAGCACTAATGAACGCGTTTCCATGAAACTCATATTTCAACCAAGCGAACTTTAGAATATTCAAGAACAGAAGAATTAATTTAGGCAAGCCAGTAAGTTAGGGTATATTTCTCCACTAGTTTTAGTCCTTAATGCGTTGAGGATCGAGTTTAAAATCGTACTGCTATGTGTACATTGATAACAAAAAGATATTTGTTTCTTATAAAAGAATTAAAAATTAAACAAATTTATAATTCAATAACTGTGAAGCCTCCTCTGCTTGGTATTCAATATGAAAGATCATCCTGGCAGTGTGTGTGTCAGTCATGTATTTAATAAATATTAAAACTATAATTTTTAATAATGTGACATGTGTCGGATATCTCCTGTATTTGTAGTCAATATGTAACTCTGTTAGTAATAATAAAAAAAAATATGTATAACGAAAGTTGTAAAAAGAGGTTTATTTAAAATTTTGTTTATTTTTATACAGAATATCATAATTACAACTTTGTGAAACGGAACGTTCTTTAGAAACATCAATCATCGTACCATAACGTCACAGCTGTTATGACAGCTGAAGTTATTTTTGGGAAAGTAAATACTATTTTGCAACGAAAATTACAAAGACACCTCATAAATCAATGATATTCAATTTCTTGTAATAATCATATTTTATTTTCTAGTCAGAAGTAGATATAAATATAGAACACTTAGTAATCGAGGTTTACTCATAAAGCTTCAGAAGTGATTTCATAATAATTATAATAGTTTTCAAGTATGTAATTAATTGAGTTAAAGCAATGATATTTAACAGGCTCTAGTTCACCGACTTTCTAATCAACTGATTAGAACTTAATGATTAAAGATATTTTTGTGTTCAACCTCTAGCCTTAAATAAATATATTGAACTAAACAGGACAATTATAATATGGCGATAAATATCAATAGCTTATAATGATAATATTTTAACTTTGAGAATTCTTACTATGATAAATGCAAATGATTGTTTATTTATTTATTATTATTATGTATTTATTCGACTATAGATTCGAGTGTAAATGTCAGTCTGCGGCATAAAGCTTTCAGACTTCAAGGCAAAAAAAAACAAATTTAATAATAATAATAATATATCTTAAAGGCAGTTTAATTCTTTAAAATATAACTAAATATAAACCATGAATGATATTAGAAAGTACTACCCAAGCATTTATTTTTATAGCTATAAAACCCTTTTTGAAAGCTCAGTTACTAAAGTACAGTTGAGACCACATTAAACTGCAAATAGCCAATTTTGTTCTAATTGAATTTATGAGACCTTTAAGTAACCTGATATGCTGCTATGTATACTAATATTATAAATACCTATTCTCAAAAAAACTTAAAATATTCAAACTGGTGACATTGAGACGGATATTATATTAAAAACAGACTGTTTGCGAACTAGACTTATTGCGAATAAGTCATTTCAAGAAATGTCTATTTTGAGTGAAACATGCCTATCAGTTACTTATTACTTTATCGAAATTAAACCTACACAAGAAATATTAAAATCTGTGCCCCTTATATTTAAATTTTATTCACCTACTGGTCTAAATTAGCAATATAGCTTGAGCTCATAAAAAGCGACCGTAAAAAACTAAATTCGAATATTTAGAATATAGACAAAACAAAAAACAAAGCTCAGAAACAAACCTATGTATGATTCGATTTGAGCAGCATAGTTTATCTAGAAGCGAGAACCGTTTCCGAATAAATTGATTTTCGGCATCACAGCGAGTGAATTGCTTCGGCCGCTTAATCGAATGCGTTCTGTTGATTCTAATATTCGTGTCAGCTTGAATTCACGTGCTAAAGTGGAATTTAATTGGATATACGTTTACTCTCCTGTTATTCACGCTATTGTTACTCTATTTTATCATTTATGACGCATTAACTGACATCATATCACCTTATATTGTCATATAAAATCCCCAATGAAAATAATATTAATGTGTTCCCTGAATTTTACCTTTTTTTCCGATAACATTCCTTTCAGTCAATTCATATTATTTCTATAAATATCTTTTGAAATTTTATTTATATGAGATTATATCATGTTTTATTTCAAGATTATATAATTTATACAAATAAACCACACTTTTATCCTTTGTCAACCGCATATGATAAAATCAAAGTATCACATTTTATTTTATTTTTAATTCGGTGTATTGAAAAATAAACAATATAAAAAGTTTTTAATTAAATGAATTAAATATTCAATTTACTTGTGAACTAAGAACGGAAAAATGATTACGTTTCGTTACACGCGTCGAGAACATAGCGTTTCGGTTCACGCTTCCACATGGCTGATATAGCAAATGAAGGGGATGTTTTTGTGGGAAGCACTTGTTCTTGCTGTTTAATTACTGGTACATTAAACAGCGTGGCAAATCAAACGTAATTGGCAAAATTATACACTTGACTTTAAACCATAATCCATTCAGGATAGAGGTCAAAAAATCTACAGAAGTGCTAACTTACACTTCACAGTACGTCATGCCATACAAAATCTTTCAATTTTCTCCACTTTATTTTAAATCTTAATATATAGAGAGCAGAGTACGAACTCCTTTGCAGAAATTTGACATTTTGTGGTTGACTAACGTGCAGTCGAATATATATTGTCAATAGCTATAGTCAATAGGATTTAAAAATAACTGATATTTGTTTAAGACTTCCCTAACGTTCATAAAAACTTATTTACATTATTATGATACAAATTATTTAAATTTTATTTGTATCATTATTAAGATCTTTAATTATTTTTGTATTACTTACACATTATTTCTTATAAACTGTATTTGAGTAACTATAATTTTCTTAATCAAAGAAACTTTTAAGTTCAATAGTCTGAATTCCTTTGCTTAAGCTCCATATTTTTTTATAGATTGCCCGTTACCGCCATTCTGGCAAAACTATTAAGGATCAATGCTAAGTAATTTCCACAGGCTCTAATCTTTTCGAAGGTGTTATATGACGATCATTACTACCAACTGGCCCATATAACCCTTTCTGTCATTTATTCAATCTGATGTCATTAAAAATAACGATTCCCGTTTATTACGCTCGCGTGCTCTGCTGAATACCGCCATTAATATTTTCAGCCTCACTTATAAAATTCAATTGGCGCTCTTATAATGATTTGACTTCATCTGTAAAATCCTAAAGCATTGAAACCTGACATAAGTTAATTTTTAACCATATATTGTTTTAATGGAGCTAATATAACTTACATTGTATCTTCGATCGAAAAGAAGCCATTTAGAAGATATTAGAGCTGATTCTGTTGTATTACTGTAAGCTTCAATAAATTACATTATCTTATTTTACCCTCACATGAAACGTATATATATTAAAAAATTATAAAGGATTGAGGAAATACATAAAAAAAGGCTAAGCGTGGAAGACAGAGAAATCATAAAACAAAAAGGTTATACTAATGAGTTATGAATACTAATGAATAATAGCACATGGTTTACCCTCGGTATCTTAACAGTTTAATTGTGAACAAAAAATACTAAATTTGATCTAGATTGTGCCAGTACAATTAATTATACCATTGTCTTTCAATGATGTTTCAATTTATTCAGATAATATTTTAATGGGCTGATATTTTGAGAAAAGATACGATAGGTCCGAAGGGATCCGTTAGAGCATAGAATAAGTTTTCTCCTAAACATTGTTTCTCATAAGCTTGTTTGTTCTTACTGCACATGTATATTTGACATTGATAATTGTTTTATTACTATTAAAGCATTTTGGTAATTACATGGTTGATGTTAATGTCGTTACTTCTGTTAGAGAGCTGATAAGTTTCATTAGTTTGTTCTTCTTGCCAGCTAATAGACTAAGTAGGAGTAGGGGGAAAAATTTGGCCAATTCAAAAGTGCTTGTAATCAGCTTATATTAATAAAAAAAATCATTTACATTTACAAATAATGTTTGATATACCTCTAAATAATTAAACAAAATCTCCTCTCCTAAGACTTTTGACTACTTTGATATATTTGTTTTATATATAGTTAATATTTTAGCGTCACCTATAAAAAAATGCAAAATTATTTTTTTGGTTTGATATCGAATCTATTCAAAAAAGTTTTCACATATATGTTCATGGAAATGCACTACCAAAGTATACTGTAAAACAAATCAAACCAAACTTCATCAATTTCAATAATAAGAGAACATTGTAAATAAGAGTATATTCAATGCAATTTTTAAATCATATTTGCATATCTAAGCAGATTTCAAGCTTCTACAAAAAAAGGCGGAAGAAAAATATTTTATAACTATTTTCCCCGTCGCGTATGAAAAGGAATAAGGTCCTCGGTCCATATTGATTTTGCCATAACAGTATTGGCATGTGACTGACAGCCAATAAAGTGAGAGAATCTTTCAATTCTTGTTTGTATTCACAGGGGCATATTATAGTTTTTTTATTTTTTATTATTATACGAAAGTAGAGCGAAGATTGTTCATAAAACTCCCTATGATGGATGGATGTAAAAATGCGTTACTTACGATGTTTTCAAGTGTGAATTCTATTATAGTTTGACAGCTACAACAAAAAAAAAAACTTCGTAATATAAGTTTCTTTTGACTCCATATTTAATGTAAGCCGAGTTTGGCATATCCTACTAATATGATAAATGTGAAAGTTTGTATGTTTGTTACTGAGGATGTATATAATGTTTGTTACACTTTCACACAAAAACAACTGAACGCATTAGACGAAACTTGGTTTGCGGATAATCCTAAGCCTGAATTAACATATAGGCTACTTCTTATCCCACTGAATAGGAGCATTGGGATATGTATACCACGCACGGCAAATCACTTGCGAAAGGTCAATACTCGTACGTATATAATTGTATCCCTATATACAAGCTGTAATCGACAGCAAGAAACAGAGGACTGTATATAATTAAATAATATAACTTTTAGCACAGAGAGACATTTATTAATCAACGTACAAAAAGCAAGATACATTGACAAAGTCAAAAATAAAAAAAATATAAATTAAAAACAAGTATAAAAACCTACTTAAAGAGGCCAGTAATAATATTTCAAAAGCATGGTAAGGCTGTCGGCAACACAAGCAGTGAAATATTAGTTCGGTTTTTTCACTAATTGATTCAAATATTAGGTAATTATGTTAAATTAAAATATATTATATAGAGATTTTATGCCTTAATAATAAAAAAATACAATTTCACTTATAATTATTACGACTAAAAATGATAGGGATGATGACTCATTTTTGTTTGTTTGTCCGTAAGATAGATTGTTAAAAAATATTAAAGAATTTTTTTTCGTAATTTGAAGAAATTTAATGTACTTCAATACATTGATTTAAAATGTCGCACGACGCGACGTCACGCTTTGGTACATTTTCTACAAAACTGTCCCGCAGCGAGCCCTACCCCTCAACTCTAATACCTGTTACCTAAGCTATTTCTTGTAAATTTGAAGTATAAAATACGTATCGAATATTTTTTATCTGACTGTTAAACTAAATAGAATTTTTTTTTTTACCCATTCCTCATCTCTATTATCATCAGTCGCGTGAATGTCACCCGCGTACGATGTAGCTTCCGGTATATGAAATAATTTTTATGATCAGTTCAGTATTTCTGAATATTAAAATTGAAACAAAGTAAGAAAATTTACTGTTATCGACGAAGAGGGTGACGAGGAAGTGGTGTGGCACAGTAGTGAAAATAAATTCTATTTATAATCTTCACAAAACTATTTATTATCTACAATAGCCAGGGTCCTCGCCAAAGCATATGTCAATCAATGATAAGAACCCTATTTCAATATCAAAAACATAGACAACGTATAATAATATATCGGTCCAGCTGACGATATACAACACTAACCGCTGTACATTATGTGCATAGACGACTGACACTAAACAAGCTAAACTGAATGATAAATATATTTCTTTCTTAACTATATAAATGGTTTGTTTTTTTGTATAAAATTATGTTCAACTCAATTTAATCAATTTTTATTTAGATATTAATTTTGAATTCACATACATGATCATTTATGTAAATTGCTAGGGTAATATAAAAAGTGTGATTTTGTTTTCCCAGTGAATAGATAAATAATTAGTATAAGTATTAAAATAGAAGCAAAATCCTTAGCCTAAGCATAAATTTAGATGCTTCTGTAAGGTTCTAAGAGCGACGAGACTTTAAAGCGATACTATTATTAAATTAGATTAATTACTATTAACAAATAATGTTATTTACGATTATATTAAAACAGTCTCGTGACTTTTGAACCTTCCATTAGGTTTGTATAACTTTTTTTTGCAAAAGGGGAAAACAAATACGTAATATAAGTGTTAATTTATCATAGTGAATATAATATATTTTATATGTAAGAATGAAATCTATCAGAATTGGTTGTAAACGATAGAATAAGTTAAACATGCTTATAAACTTGAATATTGTGTAAATATCTCTGAATATATTTCTTCTTATTAGTTTTAAGAATATCTCTGTCCAAAACCAAACAATGTTTATCTAGAACAGATATCAGCCGAATAGGTTTAGAGTATTTGTAGTTTTTTCTTGCACAGGACTGTGGATTAAAAAATTTGATTTTTTTTATATATAAGTAACCTTCGAAAAGCAATATACAAAAATATAAGAGTTATTATCAATCATACATACATTTCTAATCGGTTTAAAACTGATTATAAACAGTACGATACTACACTCGTTTATAGGAACATCTCGGTTTTGTCTGATTTAAATAAAAATCATCAAGAACATACAGCAACATTCATATGAATCAGAATAAGGATAGGTGCAGATCTGTTGGAAGTATGCGTTAGTATACGACGGAATATCTTATGTACAAACAATGTTAATGTTATAAAACTAAAAAGTTTGCATACATCATATCATAGTAAGAATATGATTTTATCGTCTCTCTTATCTAGTTTCGATGAAAGATTAAAATAATATGTGACACACTCATGGCGTACCTATATTTAATTGAAGAGCCCTAAACGTCGAGCCTCGTTCACAATTTCAAGATGATTCTCAAGTAATTTCCATTTCATTTCCCGCCGTCCCTAATGTACCAAACGCGAACCGCAGAACAATCGCTTTCAGCCATCTTGTGTCTCATCATTTGCGTTTTTCATTACAATTCGATTTCCTAACCTAAATCATTCCGATGTGTTTGACACTGAGAGGTCCTTTTAACATAGACTAGCGTAAAACGCTTCAATATTTATCATTGTTTATAATTTGTAAATAGTGTAAATTAAAAATAAAATTACAAAAATACAGCAATAACTAGAAGGCCATATGAATAAATGTGTAAATCATTAGTAATTAGTTAGTCTAGTGAATTACAGTAAGTTGAAAATTATCGTTGCAATGTGTTAACTGTCTAAATCACTAGAGAACAATAAATAAACAGTTGAATGTCGTTTTGAATTGTTTCATTTAACTCGTGTCTTAATGTGAATTTATTCTTGGACTGCAGAAAGGTAACATATAAATTATCTTCAACGTTTAATACATACTCGGGTCTTCACATGAATTTATTCCTGGAATGCAAAAGGGTAAGATAGAAGATATTCAAATCAACAACGCATTCGTGTGTTGCGGTAGCGAAAACCCGCGAAACATCCACGTATTTTCGTAATGTAATTACAACTTTCTTGGCTTATGTATTTTTATAATACGTATTTAAATAATTCGATTACGCAATTAGCTGCGTAACAATACATACAAAGATGCAACTATTTCAGTAATAAAGCACGTGCGAAACCCTGATATTATACAACTCACCGTTTCGCTGCCGCAAGCCAACGCATCGGTCTACTAAAGGCATGTTATATTCTAGAAATAAACTAGCTGAGTCGTCTGGTTGGTTGAAAACAAAATCATGATATTCAAATTATTAAACCTATTTGCTTCGTGGCTTTATAAATGAAGAAAATTACATAAATTAAACATTCTGCGATTGTCGCTATTTTGTTTCCGCCATAAGCCTTCTGTATACCAGAGGATTTTCTCTAAACTTGGGTATAATTTAAAAGAGTAAGGTTAAATACGCTTCTATCCGAACAAATTCGCCGAAGGAACGAAAAAAGTTTTTTTTTATTTATTTAGCATTCTAAACTATTATATACGATATTATTGTTTAAATAACACTATAAAAACCACTAAGGTTTGTCCATAATGCCACGTATTTTTACGTCATTACATATCTAAATTAACAATAGTTTACACAAAAGTTATTATTCCATTGATACTATACTGAGAATAGTTTATCGACATGCCAATGTACTTTAAAGTTAATTCTTGATATCTATATTTTATTGTTAACATTACATGGTCCAAAATGCACTCAAATAAATTTATAGTGATATACTAATTTACTATTATTATTATTTTAAATATCAATGTAGCATCTCGATTACAAATCAATCGAATATATTTTTTTAATATAACCTTTTTATTTGGCATATACACAACTTAAAGCGAGTAAATTCGTGCGGTAGATAAGTTACGTGTCACAGCACATAACTATTATCAATGGCTTATATACAATCTTATTTATAGTTGCGAACATTTTACAGTATCTTTATTAGTTGCAGTTGCAGCAGTTTAGAATTCCTTGTTTAAAACCATATGAACCATCGCACACATGTACGCGCCGAATCGTCAGAATTCTATCACCTTTCGTATTTGCAAGTAAATCCAACAATTAAAATAAAATTGGGATGGTGTGTGATAAATAAAGAGGAATTAAAGCTTATTCTTCGAAAGCACTGGTAATGTTTAAAAAGGTTTAGAATATGATCTACTTCTAAAGAAATTATTATTTCCTGTAATGCGTCGCTATCTCTGAGGGCGGAGTTCGATTCCCCATCAGGTGTAAAAAATTTTTGTATATATTACACCTTCGCGGTTTCAGATTTTCTAAGAAATAAGAAGCTATTCAATGATATTGTCTAATAAGACTGTATGTACTAACTGACAAGAGAACAACGACGCATTCGTGTGCTGGTTTACTGTAAATAATCTCCAGTTAAATGTTAAAAAAACGAAATGTATAAAGTTTATGTTACCTAATGTAAAAGCTGAACTTACAGAAATGAATATTTAAACGAAAAAACTGCTTGGTGTTAAATATGGCTCATTTTTCGTGTATATTAAATTGTTTATCGGTGAGCTTCTTTGACTGCACATGTGATTCGATTGACGAAAATACTGTTTTACTCTTATATATTCTCATGTTGTAATTGAAAGTGATTTCATATTTTAATGAAATCATTTTTCAATTTTGATGCTCTATATGAAATAAAACAGGGAGAAAAAAGCAGCCCTTGCCGAGTTTCTTGCCGGTTCTTCACGGTACAGGGTCTCCCGCCGTAGATTTACGAACCGATGGCGTAGCTCTCGACTTTCACAAGTGCTTGTAACAGCCTAGACTGAATCAATAATTTTAATTTGATTTGTGAGCCGACATCTCATAAAAAGTTCAAATGGCAGCCAATACTCCATGATGTGATATGATGAATGAACGACAACAAACTGTGTTTTGTAATTTAGTACCTGCCACATTGGCTTCGATTTGGTTGACATTGGATTCTCAAGGTTCAATGAATTTTAATTGAACTGTCAACTAAATCGAAATCCCGATCCATTCTTTGTATTTTATTTGTAGGTGAGTAGTGTCTTATGACGTGTCAGAACAAACGTATCTTCATGGGGAGCTGTAATTGAGACACATGCTGCGATTATTTATTTTAAATGTTAAGAGGCGGATATATAGTGGTGTGGCACTAGACTTCTCATCATCATCCCTTTTACGTCCGCTTGCAGGAGCTCAGGCCTTCTTTATGGATGGTGAAGGAGGATAAGCCATGACCCTCCACGCGGGTATTAACGACTTCAAATGCAGCCGGGACCAATAATTTAACGTGCTTCCCGAAGCACGAAGAAGCTCGAGGTAATATTCTTTTTGGTCGCTCATCCCGTGATCGACCTTTGCGAAAGTTGCTTAAGAACAACGATCCACTATGCCACCAAGCTACTCACTGTACCGAACTGATACTGGATTTCTAAATATATGTAACAACTTCATCAATGTAAAAGGTGAACCTATTACATACTTGTGTTTTTTTTTATTACTTTCGCAACTAGTCTGTCAACGTTGAGTTTTCAATATCGGTCCGGACTAATCAATGATCTAGATTAGACTTTGTGCTAAGGGATCGAGATGGTTGAAGTGCTGTCGAGTCTCTTGTGACGCTAGCTCGCTCCACAACCAGATATAGGTCAGTTTTATCTTTAGCCAATGACTAAATGTTATTAAAAACATGAATAAAATAAGACTAAACAATTTTTAAGGTATACAAACAGAACGTAATAAATTATTGACATTAATCAAAAGTCGAAGGAATCCTTCCTTCTTGAGGAGGATCTGGAGGATCTTGGAGTTGCAGTGGTTAACGCGTTCTATCTGCAATAAGGACGCTGAGCAACCTTCACTAGGGCGTGTCATAAGATGGGAGACCGAATACTTAATATCTCGGACTCCTGTACCTAAAACTTAACTTAACCGATATGAGGGTAGTGGCACACGTAACAGTATATGCGTCAAGTAACACGTCGTCCGTCACAGAACGTCAGAACTGACAAATTTAATTGATGCTCACTCGATTCTCATTGCGTTCTCTCGAAATACACTAATCAATTCTTCCGTCTGATGTGCACTGACAAAAACAATAATTATTGTGTTCGACATTGAGTGCATACTTTCATGATAAGCTCGACGGATTCAACGCCAACACGTAACTATTCTAAAGTTTTTTATTTTGATATATTTCTACTTGATTTTTTATGGCCTTATTCCGTTATGCACAGAAATTCTGCCAACATCCATTAATGAGGGAGATACGAGAGACTGACAGAGGTTGTTTTTCTCTGCCCTAAAAAGAAAACACAAAAGAAGACATCACAATAACTACGGTAATTTTATAAATATTTGAGAATCAAACGAACTTACCTTGTGAAGTTTGATAACTTATTATACGAATATCTTGACCAAAGATGATTAGGGTTTACATGCAGCAGTACACGAGATGCTGCCGTCCTCACCATAGTTAAAAAGTTATTTTTAATAAAGGGTTTAGCCGGATACGTATGACGAGTCGGCCCCCAAATGGGAATCGATATTGAAACTTATGTTTTAATATAGACTTGATGTTCAAACACGATTTATGTACTTTTCGCGACCGACTTCCGCTTTGACCTTGAGATAGAGAGCAAAATATCCGTATGCTTGACTATTACTGAATGTGATATATCTCTGAAGCTAATTAAGATAAAGAAGTGAAACTAACGCGAGGTGTTAGGTTACATTACAGAGTATATCACATATATTTTTTTATAATTTTTAGAATAAAAAATTACATAAAAAAAATAAAAATAAAAAAAACATGTTTTTTTTCTGAGTTCTCTGTGACTTACAATCACGAAATTAATATATGTTATGCTCCTTTGTGTGCTCTATTACCCATAAAAATTGCGTGAAAAAAAGTTGGTGCAACACAACGAAAAAAAATTATATGTGATTCGCGCCTTGTAGTGTGAGTGTATAAACAAACAAGTTCGAACTTGTTATCGAGCTGTTTACTGCATCGTTTGTTTAGCTAAAGTAGCAGTCATTTGTATTACACAAGAAGGCAGTTTGGGACTCAAATTCTGTCATAGGTATTTTGTATCAGCATTTTGAAATTATTAACTATCGAACCAAATCATTATTAAGTAATAATGTCGAGAAAGTGTAAAAATTGTAACAAGTACCTGTGTAAGATTCCTGGTTATAAAAAAATTATAAAGAATGAAGAAGAAGCTAAAGTGTTTAGTGACTGTTTGAATAAAATCGTAATAGTTAATGATATTTTTTGTAAGAAGTGTCGACTTATCCCATATATTTACAAAAAAGCTTCTACTTCTAAATGTGCAGCATTAAACTTGGCCGAAATAATGGACGATCAAAATAATCTCTCAGTACAATATGTGAAATCAGCACCTAATATCATCAAAGCAGAAGTAAAATCAAGACATATAAATAGAAAAGTCTATCGAATTTACATTCACTATATTTCCGAAGGTAATGACTACAATAGTATTCTTCGTTATTGCTGTGATTGCCCCAATGGCGAACGTACAGTGGGATGCTGTTCTCATGTAGCAGCTATTATTTATTATCTACCATATGGACGATATTTGTCCAAAATCGTACGTCCTGATGAGGTCCTAACTAAGTTATTTGCGACTCAAAGTGTTCCGATTGTAATTAATTACAACAGTGACGATGATTAATATTTTGTTTCTTGTATTTTGATAGACACGAAAAAGTAATAATAATAAGTATTGAACACTGGCTGTTTTTTTTTCATTTCTTTTTTAACTATTATCCCATCTCTTAAGACTAGTTACTTATGTTTTAAAACAAACTGATGTGAAATTTCGAAAAAAAAACAATGATGTAATGTGAAAACCTTATAATACAGGGGTATACCATAAGACAGAAATCACATATAATTTTTTTTCGTTGTGTTGCACCAACTTCTTTTTCACGCAATTTTTATGGGTAATAGAGCACACAAAGGAGCATAACATATATTAATTTCGTGATTGTAAGTCACAGAGAATTCAGAAAATAAACATGTTTTTTTTTCTTAATGTAATTTTTTATTCTAAAAATTAAAGAAATATATATGTGATATACTCTGTAATGTAACCTAACACCTCGCGTTAGTTTCACTTCTTTATCTTAATTAGCTTCAGAGATATATCACATTCAGTAATAGTCAAGCATACGGATATTTTGCTCTCTATCTCAAGGTCAAAGCGGAAGTCGGTCGCGAAAAGTACATAAATCGTGTTTGAACATCAAGTCTATATTAAAACATAAGTTTCAATATCGATTCCCATTTGGGGGCCGACTCGTCATACGTATCCGGCTAAACCCTTTAAGTACAAAAACTTTATTGACTACCCACTTTCCACGCTCCCGCGCAGGCCCCCGCCTTTCACCTGTCATTATTTAGAGCAAAACAAATTTTGATAGTTTTTGGGTTTAATTGGGATGGGTGGGAGTCAAGATATTCGTATAATTAGATATCAAATTTCACAAGGTAAGTTCGTTTGATTCTCAATTATACTTCATATCTCTCCCGAAGATGATTGGTTTACATGCAGATGTTTAGAGCATCGAATTTTTTTACATTTAGTATCATACTGAGTTAAAATGAATTAATTTTTTCGTCAAAATTTGAAGTCTGAGTGTTTCGTAGCTTCAATTAAATATTTATATATATATATTTGTATTTTTATGAGTTTCCTATAAAATTTTAAAATATTGTAAAATAATTCATTGCACTCATTTAACGCATTTTTAAAGTACATCTTATATTAATATCGTGAAAGTGACATTTTATATTGTTATGTATTTGGAGTGATTGCCGATAATTTTGGAATAAGATAAAATTTAAATAATTTTTGTATGTTTAAAGATAGACTATCATCTATTATCGTATAAAATTTTAGTAATATCTTGAATTGCAAGAGAAAGAATATTTAATGGATGTTGTATTTATGTATTTTTATTTCTACGTTAGCCTTAGATCATTTTTGAAATCATTTATGATACCGCGAGAGCGACATAACTCTATCAAAGGTACCTTATTATGAAGCCGTATATATAATACTGTACTAGTATTTACAAAGAATTTGCGCAAAGAATAATATTTCCAATCGTAGAGCCGACACTCGTCTGAAAATTATACACATGCAAAAAATGAAACATCATAGAAAACGAAAATAAAATTAGTCGGATTGAAAAGCCGTTGTGGTTATATTTTTATGATTTTCCAAATAACAGAAACAGAAGCCTTGCCCTTTTAAAATTACTTTTTATGTCATTGCTTAGAAGTATCAATGTTTTTTTTCTCTCTGTTTATAATGTATTGATCTGGTAATGACATGGTTTTTGTAAATGTCATTACTCTTATTAGAGCTGGTGAGTTTCTTGCTCGTTCTTCTTATCAGCCAAAAGACGTCCTGAACGAGTGGTAGGGAAAAAAATGTTGGACGATTCAAAAGTACTTTTAAGAAGTCTATTTGAATAAAGATTATTTTGACTTTGTCCAATCTGCAGCTTTTCTAACGACTTATAATATTTGCCTCGCATCAAAAGCGGCAAATAACGACGCATGTCTAGTACTATAAGCACTGATTACACTTGAATCGTGCTTGTATCTAAACTGTTTTTATCTAAAATCTAGCCAGATAAATGTCTCGAGAAATTAATTGTTATGTGATATTTCATAAAAGGGTAATTATCACTAGTAGGTTAGTAGGTGTTATATCTTTATAAGATTAACACACTGTGCTTAGTTGTTTACAGTTGCTTACTTTTTTACTGAAAAATATTAAAGTTTAGGAGTTATTGTTGAGACTCAAAGTTTGTAATCTGTATGTTTTGAAGATGTCGTATTATCATAAAAATAATTAGTTTAACTTAATAGTAGGTAGTATGACTTAATAATAGTAGCATAGTATTAGTATTTGCACACAGTAGAGAAAATTTACTTGTTCTCTCTTTACACATTTTATTTTATTCTGTAAATAATAAAAAAATAGAACTAATTCAGAAATAATCAATGACATAATTAAATTTCTTTAATTATCTGAGACCATGGCATTATTGTATTTCTGTCAATCCCGCATTCACAATTCTATACTGACATAATCATAATCATGAAGAAAATTGTTTAGAAAAAAATAGGTAGGTACTGTAACGTCCGAGCACATTACTATAGGCAGGTTTACTCTTCGGACTGGTATGGTCAATGCTGGCCGTTAATATTTTAAATTATTACTTTTTCGTATTCGAATTCGCGTGTTCGTGTTTTGCTGGTTGTCAATTTTTCTTTCTGATCGAGACCAGCATAGAAATTAAATTACCTACAACGTTTTATTTAAACAGATACAACAGAATTGCCTTAACAGCTTGGATCCATGTAGTGCTGTATTTTTGAGGTTGATGCACACTTTTATTTAAAAGGATTTTATAAAAACAATATAGATATCGCTGAACGACGTTGAATGAAATTTGGATATTAAAATTCCTATAAAATGAGCTTAATCAGCATTGCAGCAAACAATATTTTTCTCATTAAAAAATTGTCCTAATGGTTTTAAAAATAATCAACTGAAGTGATTTAATATATTTACAGATATATTTAATTACAACACATATAATGCTAATGGGTACCCAGTCACGTGGTGCTGCGCCGTGTGACCGCGACGGCTGCAGTGGTATCACTGGGGATTGCAGGGAATAGTGAATTCCCGGGATTGCAGGGAGGCTGCATTTGCAGTCCTTAATACCCTCCAATCCGTATTGGGCCAGCGTGGAGGGTCATGGCCCATCCTCCTTAAACCATCCATAAGGAAGGCCTTGAGCCCCTGCAGTGGGGACGTAAAAGGGCTGGTGATGATGTGATGAGTGAATTCCCAGCTTTAGGCAACCACTGCATGCGACGCCCCCCTGCTGTTTAGAGTGTAAGATCCACGTAATTGGATATACCTCCGGCGATTTTTGTACTTACACATAGATGAAATTTTCTGAGGGTAGTTAGATATCGTTTCACGATACTTGTGTTTCTTATATTTTCACATGCTTGACTACAAAGTAAATGCAGTTTTGAAAGGTTCATCGTACCTGTATTGTTGAAAAATTATTTATTTATTCAGTCGTTTAGGCGATCATACCTAATCTGAATGTGAATTAAAATTTAATTTAGATATTCGTACTAAGTACTATTCTTTATCTAATACTATCCACTCGGATAAACTAGCATAAACATAAATTTATTACAACAAAAATCTCACATAATTATGCAAGTTTGCCATATAGCCAAATATTATATAAGAAACATATAATATTTGTATAAAAGTATGTATCAATTTAAATTTTAATTAGCGTATAAGTGAAATACCTCTACGAGGCTCCTGTTTAGGTTACAAAGTTTAGGGTAAAGACCTTTGTTACCACATGATGCAATAAATATTCTATCTGTCCATATTTAGTTTAACTACTCGATATATGTTGAGATAAATTGTAGTTTCTTAGTCCAACAATATTGATGAAGTAGGTCTATCCACACACGATTTACGTCGGATATAGTTAAATATAATATTAACAGTAATAATTTATTATTTGCTATAATTAAGGTAAATTACATTGAAGGGGAGGTTATCTTCAATTATGTACTTTAGACCTATTATTTAGCCATATATCAATATATAAAATGCATGCTGCATTTGTCAATCCTACTAAGCTACAAGCTTTTATTTAGTTTCACCTGAGCCGGTGTTTGTTTGTTTTAAAATAATTTCCAATTCAAATATTTAATTACGTTATTAAATATATATAATAATTTTTGATATATTGGTACATATTTGATGCCCTTGTTTATTTACAAACGATTTGAGTCGGGTTATAGTTTAATTTAAATTGTAGATATCTACACACAAAATTCGAGATATATATTGTTAAATATGTGTATAATAAATATAACAATTTAGTTACGTATATAAATATAATCGATTATGTAAAATATGTTGCTTTGTTATTAGTATTCGATTCGACCATTTTTCATTTGCGCCATTGCAACACGTATCCATTTTTGAGTACTGGTATAACAGAAGCAGAGAGGGGAGGTAGTATAAAAACGGTTGAAATGGCGCGGAGCGTCACTATGTCGTAGAACGTCAAAGTGAACGTACATTATTAAGTGGCTTGTTATTGAGGGTTAAAAACTGTGAGACGTGTATTTTGTGGATCTGGAAATTAAATGATTTTATAAATAAGTTACAAAGTGGTTTGATTGTGAATAACTCAGAAGTGGGATAAAGGGAGCTTGGAAAAACGAAACAAAAAAAAGCTCTCACTCCACGCTAATGTAAGTACTTTTATTACCATTATTATTATGATTCTTTTTAAAAGAGAAAAACCTTTTAAAATTTAAAGTTTATGAGGGTATTTTTTTTTCTTTCTTTTGTTGGAAAGCTTAATTTTTCTTTTTTATTGCATGATATTGTATTGCATGTTTGCCAGGGCTACTCTCTGGGCATGCAATTCATATGATCGCAGACTCTTCTTGCGCTTTGCCAGGGCAACTCTCTGGATGCGTCAGCTGAGTCTTACACTAAATTTAATGCCTGACTCGAACATGAATTTTCGATTTCTGTCTTTCATATATGCCAGGGCTACTCTCTGGGTATGCAAGATAGCGATCGCAGTGACTTTCCTAACGCTTTGCCAGGGCAACTCTCTGGATACGTTAGGTTATCTCAATTGAAAAACTGACTATTTTACTTGACTATCAACCTTCTCGATTTCTACCTTCCATATTTGCCAAGGCTACTCTTTGGATATGTAAGATAGCGATCGGTGATGCCACTAGCGCTTTGCCAGGGCAACTCTCTGGATGCGTTAGTTGGTATTCTGCATTGAAGATACAATTTGCTTTACCTACTTATGACTTCGAATTGAATTAATATTATATTTTAATGATTTTATTTATTTTGTGTTTTCGAGATCACGATGGACGATAATAATGAAGCTACGAATAGAAATCGAGAAAGACTTGAGACACGCGATACGAGAGTATCCCCATCAATTCTTGCTGAAATAGAAGGGAACAGTGATGATGAACTGATGCTTAGATACCGGTTATTGAGCGATGAGCTAGAGCGACGTTCAACAAACCGTGTCAACGCGGACGATGAGCTTGAGCGCCGTCCGCGATCAAGACGAAATGAGAACGATGAGCTTGAGCGACGTTCTTTCACAAGAAATAGGGTCGAGGATGGTGAGCTAGAGCGACATTCTCGATCCATCCATAGAACTGGGAATAGAGAGCTAGAGCAACGATCCCGATCACGAAGTCCTAGGGACGATGAGATTTTGAGATCTCTTACGAATGAGGTACGACAACACTGAATTGTTACGTCCAACCCTTTTTCCGCAGAATCTAATAGAGGATTAGAATACCATAGACAAAGCAGAATTAGAAGATCCGACACTGAAACGCTAACCCACACTCCGAGATTGCGAACACCTACAACAATATTACGTGAACCTGACTATCAACGAGATGATGTCTCGCCGCCTCGACGACGTGTCAAGTACGAGAACTACGATATTCCACCTAGTGATAATATCTTGAATCAATTCGTGAAGGCACTTAAAGATTTTGCTTTGTTAGGAAACAATAAGATTATGGCCGGGAATAACGTGATTCCAGAATTTGATCCACTGTCCAAAAATCAAACTGTTGCTAATTGGATAACCAAGGTTGAAGAATGTGCGGAAATTTATAAATGGAATGAAAGTGAGATGATTCATTACGCCTTACCTAAACTGGTTGGTCTTGCAAAATCATGGTATCAAAACTTGCCAACTGTTCGTTATACATGGGCTCAATGGAAGGTTAAGCTTAATGAATCATTTCCATGTTGCAAAAACTATGCTGATCTTTTAATTGAAATGCTTTCTTTAAGGGTTCGTTTCGGAGAGTCACTAGAACAATATTTTTATTCGAAATTAAATTTACTAAATCGTTGTAAGATCACCGGTAATCAGGCCGTAGATTGTATTTTACAAGGGATTGATGATAGAAGTGTGAAAATAGGTGCACAAGCAGCTCAATTTGACTCTCCGGAACAAGTTCTTACGTATCTAAAGACTGTTAGAATCGGAAATAATAGAGACTTTGTTTCTAGTTCTAACAGATTTAGGCAAGATAGGAAACATGTACGTAATAACTCATCGGGGAATAATAAAACTCTATTGGGAGGAAGTAAGCCACCTATTAAATGCTTTAATTGCGGATTAGAGGGTCATCCTAGCTTTTTATGTTCTAAACCAATTGAAAAGTGTAGCAATTGCCATAGAATAGGTCATAAAGTCACGTCTTGCCCTTATATTAACAAAAATAATGAACACCCCATTAGTAGTGAGAAACAGGTTCTTAAGGTTAGCATAAATGATATCTGTTGTACAAACCCGGCACAAGAACAAAATAACCCGATTAATGAATTGAATTTTGATAATGATTTGAAACTGGTAGACATGTCCCGTAAATATTTTATGACTATCGGAGTAAATCAAAATTTAATGGATTGTTTTATAGACCTAGGTAGTGAATGTTCTCTCATGCGTTATTCTGATGCTTTAAACTTAAACGTCGAACTTAAAACTGATAGTTTACCTGTTTTAAAGGGAATAGGCAATAATCACTTGCATGCTAAAGCGCGGATTGAAGTTGAAGTTAACGTACAAGATATAATATTACCAATTGAAATGTATGTTGTAGATGACGACGTCATTAAGCAACCAGTGTTGTTAGGGCAAAATTTTACCGAACATCCCAACATTATCTTAACTAAAACTTCTTCAGAATTGTTATTCGAAAATACAATAGATGCAAGCAAACTATACCTTACAGTTTCTGATACCACAATTATTCCTCAGTATGATATAAAGCTAGTACCTATTGTAGCGAACAAATTATATTCAGGCATTATATATATAGATGGCTCTATAAGAGGTAAAATAGGACACCAATATTACCTTCTTCCAGGGGAATATCATCTTAAACATGGTAAATGTAGTTTATTAGTTCAAAATATCACGATAAATCCAATTAAATTCACTGCAAATTCTTTAATGACCCGTGCTATACCGGTTTCCTCTATTAGAGAAGTCTCAAAACTATCTATCGATGTCATTGACAAGGAAATAAATTGTAGCGATTTACTCAATGAACCACAAAGGCAAGAACTTAAAAATTTATTAAATAATTATAATGATTGGTTTTCTGAGAACCTTCAAGATCTCGGTTTCACAACAATGACTGAGATGGAAATACGTCTAACTGATTCAGACCCAATAGTGTATAGGCCATACAGAATGTCATTAAATGAAAAGACACATGTGCGTGAAATGGTCCAGGAAATGATAGACGCGAACATAGTATGAGAATCTTCATCGCCTTATGCTAGCCCAATTTTATTAGTTAAAAAGAAACCCGGGGAAAAACGTCTGTGTGTGGATTATAGAGCCCTTAATCGAAAAACTATTAAAGATCGTTTTCCGTTACCACGGATTGAGGATCAGTTGGATCTTCTTTCTGGACACAGTTACTTTACAACACTTGATCTTGCGTCTGGCTACTACCAGATACCGATTAAAGAAGATTCTAGGCATAAAACTGCTTTCGTTACTCCCGATGGACAGTTCGAATTCATGAGAATGCCATTTGGTCTGGTTAATGCGCCATCTGTGTTTCAACGTACTATAAATAAAATCTTAGCCGAAGCCAAAATTAAATATGCTATGGTCTATATGGATGATATCCTAATACCGGCTCACAACTTTGCCGAGGGGATAACTCGCCTTAGGGAAGTATTAAATTTATTAAGATCTGGAGGGCTAACTCTAAAATTATCAAAATGTTTTTTCTTTTATAACAATATAGACTACTTAGGATTTGAAGTAGGTTCTCATGGAATACGTCCAGGTTCTCGTAAAACTGAGGCTGTAAGTAAATTTCCCGCACCCAAAAACCAGCATGAAGTCCGTCAATTTATTGGCTTAGCTAGTTTTTTTAGACGATTTGTAAAGAACTTTGCAATAATAGCGAGTCCGTTGACGGATCTACTAAAGAAAAATTCTCCTTTTGAATGGTCTGATAAACATAATTATACTTTTATGACTCTTAAAAACTGTCTCATTGAAAGACCCGTATTAGCCTTGTATGATCCTTCTTTACCAATTGAACTACACACGGATGCTAGTAAAATTGGGGTAGCTGGTGTAATTTTACAAAAAGGCCACGATGGCTCGTTACGACCGATATCCTACTATAGTAGGAAAACTACATTAGATGAGCAAAAAATGCACTCATTCGAGCTAGAAACTCTAGCGGTTATAGCCTCTCTTGCACGTTTTCGCGTTTATTTACTTGGAGTATCTTTTAAAATTTACACTGATTGTAATGCATTGCGAACAGCAATGACTAAGCGTGATATGGTACCAAGAATCGCGAGATGGTGGGTACAACTACAAGAATTTGACTGTTCTTTTGAATATAGACCTGGGCCCCGAATGGCACACGTGGATGCACTAAGCTGACATCCAGTTGCACCTCCCGTTTCAGAAACCCATGTTTTAGACGTACTTATGCTAGAAAAGGATGACTGGATTAAAACTGTGCAATTAGCTGATGATGCGATTAATTCAATCAAAGACATTCTTTCTAATCCCGATTCTGAGAAGAAAGTTGAGGTTTGTAATAATTATTGTTTAAAAAATAATCATTTATTTCGCAAAGTAAATAATGAACTTCGCTGGGTTGTACCTAAAGCGGTTAGGTGGCAAATCCTCAAGATGAATCATGACGACGTGGGTCACTTTGGTTTTGAAAAAACCTTATCTCGCATAAGACAATCCTATTGGTTTCCAAAGTTACGACGATTTGTAAAAAAATACGTATCTGCTTGCCTTGAATGTGCTCATCATAAAACCCAAGGTGGCCCTCGTCCTGGAGAATTACATCCAATACCAAAAATAGAGATACCTTTTCATACAATACATGCAGATCACTTAGGTCCGTTTGTGCGTAGCAAAAGAGGTAATTCGTATATACTAGTAATTATTGATGGATTTACAAAGTATGTTGACATAATGCCTGTAAAGAATACTAAAGCAACCACAACCATTCGGGTATTTAGAGACCACATAAGTTACTTTGGTACTCCTACCCGCCTCATAACCGATCAAGGGTCTTGTTTCACGTCTCATTTGTTTAAAAAAATTATAAACAACACTGGCATAAAACATATCCTAAATGCAGTAGCCACTCCTAGGGCAAACGGCCAAGTAGAAAGATTCAATAGAACCATATTGGACGCGCTCTCTACGAAAAGTCACGGTCAAAATGATAAAATATGGGATGATTTCGTAGCTGATATACAAATTGGACTTAATACAACGATTCATAGTACTACAAAAAAAGGTCCATCAGAACTCTTATTCGGTTATAAATTAATAAACACCACTGAAGCAATCTTAAACGACGTAATTAATGATACCCGTCATGTATGCTCATCCGATGAATTATCCCAAATGCGTCTAGAAACCGGTAAAAATATTAGGGAACAACAAGAAAAGGACAGGGTGAGATAATAAAACTAGAAAAATAGGTAAAGCATATAAGGAAGGGGAACTAGTAAGGATAGAAAGAGTAGTTGCTCATAATGATGGCAAATCAAAGAAACTAATAGAAAAATATCAGGGCCCATATCGCATTGTTAAGATACTGCCTAATAATAGGTATCTTATCGAAGATACACCCTTAACTCGAAAAAATAACCGGCGCTATGAAGCCATTGTCGCTATAGACAAAATACAGCCTTGGTTGAACTTTAGCACTAGTTTTGATTCTAGTAGTGATGAATCGTGTAGTGATAATGATAGCATAAGTAACTGTAATAAAAATGATGAATAATATCGAAGAAGGAAAGTTGATTTAATTGCGTTCGTTAAATTAATTTTATGTAATCCTTTGAATTATACAAACAAAAATGTTATAATTTAATATAGCTTAAATAACTAATACTATTTGTCTATTTACAATATTGTAATTATTTATGTATGTGTAATTTTAATAAAAGCATTGATTGTTATGTATAAATTAACTAGACTCATTTTTTTATATCCCTATTTACCACGAGGACGTGTTCCTTGAGGATGGCCGAGCTGTTAAATATGTGTATAATAAATATAACAATTTAGTTACGTATATAAATATAATCGATTATATAAAATATGTTGCTTTGTTATTAGTATTCGATTCGACCATTTTTCGTTCGCGCCATTGCAACACGTATCCATTTTTGAGTACTGGTCCAATACTTTGGTTTCTTGTTGTATTAAATAAAAAACGTGTTGCTTGTATGACGGAGGTTTATTGAGTGCGCACATCAATTGAAATTAACATTGTACATAATTTTAACAGAATAAGCATAACGTGAGTTACTTATGTACGTAAACAGTGAGAAATAACACAGGTTCAGTTTAGTATGCTATCTATGCATTAACATTTACGTGTGTGCTTATTACACACACTTCACCTCCCCCGAAAAGATACTGCTACCCCTCCGCTCACTAAAAAGAAAAACTTAAAATAACAAAATTTTTGAACTACTTTGAACAATATTTATAAGAAAATAATTACTAACATTTATTGTAACGAGTTATACATTTTGAAAAGTGTTGTATAAGCATGTTTCTTTATTCGTAAAATAATTTTGTATTATTTTTGTGGACAAGACATTCTTTATTTCCTTTTTTAATTTTCACATTTGGAGATACATCTTCTATGACTTCAAATGGACCATTATATAGTCTATCCAACTTAGATCCTATTTGGTTCTTTAACAAAATTAAATCACCTTTTTATACTTTACAGACCTTTCGTAACTGTTTACTTTGTAATAAAGTTTCTTTAGCATCGAAACGTGCTTTTTGTAATCGATACTTTAATTCTAAAACATAACTACCAAAATTATATAATGGATCTAAAGTTCTATATAAATTATTAGGTAAGTTGCACAGTTTTCCAAATACAAGCTCATAAGGGGTGTATTTTGTTTCGGTATGTACTGTAGTATTATACGAAAAGCACCAAAATTGAATCCAATCACTCCAATCCGTTTTGTAATTTGCACATTGTATTCTTAAATATGCCCCCAAATGTTTATGGCTATTTTCTAAAGATCCTAAAGTCTCATGATGATACGGAGTCGAGTTTAGTTTATTTACTTCTAATAATTTGCATGTTTCCGATAATACTGAAGACATAAGCTCTTTCCCTTTGTCGGTTATTATTTCATTTGGGATGCCATAGCGTAGCACAAAATTATTTACAAAACATTTAGAGACTGTAATAGTATCCTTCGTCCTAAGAGGATACGCTTCTATAAATTTACTCAGATCACACTGAATTGTTAAAATATACTTAAAACTATTATTATCTATATCTAAGGGGCCCATTAAATCTAAGCTAATTCTTTGAAAAGCTGAACTAGCAGTTGTGGTAATTACCATTGGTTCCTTAACTTTCTTATTATGGAACTTATTTATTTGGCAAGTCCTACACTTTTTTACAAAGTTACTGACGTCATTAGTTAGTCCTGGCCAGAAGTAATAGTTCTTTATATTATTGAGCATGCGATTTATCCCTGCGTGTCCGCTAGTAGGTAATAAATGAAAGTCGTTTAAAATAACTTTTTTATCGTCGTCATCAAAAATCCTCAACACGTCTCTGGTAACGAGAAAACGCGGTAAAGTAAGTTGCAACCTCTTCATTTCGCGTAATAAGTGTCTTAAACATTCTTCATTATATTTATTCTTTACAATTAATAACTCTTTTATTTGTAAATGTCGACATAACTGATCTAAGTCTCTCGCTAACACCTGCGCGGTCGATAACGATCGAGAGCATAGAAATATCGCTGATTGCGATGGAACAAACGTACATAACTTTCCCATGGAAATTATGTTATCATTATTCATTAGACATTTTTCATTATATTTTTCAGTAAAAATTAATTCTACAATATCGTCAGGTCGTTTCAGAACTTCAATAGCCGCAGGTTGATCAGACCTTAAAGCTGTGAAAGGTTCTGTAGTCTGTCTGTCATTGGCAGCGCTCGTTAGTTGCTGTCGCTGAGCTCTTGTTAAAACAGATATCACATGGTCGCGCATTTGCTTGAAATCGTTGGACGTTAACGGGAGTCGACTTAACGCATCTGCAGCAGCGTTATTTCGACCCGGAACAACTTCGAAGTCATATTCTTCGAGATAAAGTCGGAACTTAGTTAATCGACTTGAAGGGTCGTTTAAACTAAATAAATAAATTAAAGGTTTATATTTTATATCGGTCGGTGCATATTTTAAATTTCCTACCATACAAGTACGGACGGAAATGTCGTACTGCCCAAACAATTGCAAGTAGTTCTAACTCGATAACGGGGTATCTACTCTCGGCGGGTTTCAGGTTACGACTCGCGTAAGCTACGACTTTACCATTACTATTTGATAATATTGCGCCTAACCCAATTTTAGACGCATCCGTCTGTAATTTGAAAATATTTTTTCAGAAAAATCTGGATATTCAAGGACGGGTGGACTAGTTAGAGCAATTTGCAAATTTTTAAATGCAGTTTCGCATTGAGCGTTCCATTCGAATTTAACACCTTTTCTACATAATATGTTTAACGGATAGACAATACTTGAAAAGTTACGAATGAATTTCCTATAATAGTTTGCGAAGGCTACAAACCGTTTTATTTCGTCAGCGTTCGTCGACCAAGGAAAACTAATAACTGTTGCTATCTTATCTGGGTCGGGTAAAATACCTTCTGAACTGATTTTATGACCTAAATAAATTATTTCGTGTCGCAAAAATTCACACTTAAGCGGGTTGAGTTTTAAATTTACTTTTCTTAACTGATTCAAAACGCTAACAAGATTCTTATTATGATTTTCTAAGGAATTTCCCAGGACAATGCAATCGTCTAAGTAAATTAGAAATTTATTATAATTGAGGCCTGCCATTGCTATGGTCATGAGCCTTGAGAATACACTAGGACTGGTCTTGAGACCCATTGGACAACGCTTCATCTGGTATTGTTTTCCTGCCGAAAATGCAGTGCATTTACGAGATTCTGGGTCTAAAGAAAGTTGATACATTTTATCTATTGAAAATGAAGTGTATTTTCGAGATTTTTCATTTAAATTTAATTGATAATAAGATTGTGATAAATCTAATTTTGAAAAATAAATATTCCCGGAAAGAGAATCTAATATCTCCGTAATATTTGGTAAAGGAAACTTATCATCCTGAATTTTATTATTTAATTGGCGGTAATCTATAACAAGTCTCCATTTCCTTTCTTGCGATTTATCAACTTTTTTTGGAACCAACAAAACGGGGCTGGACCATTCTGAAATAGTCTCTTCGATAATATCATTATCTAACATTTCTTGAATTTGTTTATTTACTTCCGGTTTCAAGGCATGTGGAATTCGATAGGGCTTAACATAAACGGGCGTTACATTATCTTTTAAAGCGATAGAATGCTCCATTAAATTGGTGACAGATAACTTGTCCTTAGGTAGATGAAAAACATCTGAATATTTTGCGCATATATTCTCAATACCTATTCTTTCTTCTTTATTCAAATAACTTAGATCAAGTAAGTCAAACAAAGTTTTCACTCGTTGCGTTGACGTATTTTCGTCCGCAAAGTAACAAATATCAAAGTTATTTAAACAGAAGCAGAGAGGGGAGGTAGTATAAAAACGGTTGAAATGGCGCGGAGCGTCACTATGTCGTAGAACGTCAAAGTGAACGTACATTATTAAGTGGCTTGTTATTGAGGGTTAAAAACTGTGAGACGTGTATTTTGTGGATCTGGAAATTAAATGATTTTATAAATAAGTTACAAAGTGGTTTGATTGTGAATAATATGTGCTCGGTATATTTATTTTCTGGACATTTATTGTTCTTTCGTAAGATTTTTTACGAAAGAATAATATACTATAATTTTTTAAACTTACTTTTGTTTTCTACTTCGTACATCGTCGTTCCTTACTAAATGGTGACTATATTCTTCCATATTGTTCTAACTCCGAAGGCGTGCACTCGATTGAATTAATCACTAATTTTTAAACTTTTCTAAACACAATTTCTATTTGGTCGTTATTAATATTACTAGATCGCTTTCTTTTATTCATATTATTAAACATTTTTACACACAAGTTATTGAAGAGGAAAAATACGTGTGGTTTGGACGACACCAAAACGAGTAATGCTAATGACAGGTGAAAGGCGGGGGCCTGCGCGGGAGCGTGGAAAGTGGGTAGTCAATAAAGTTTTTGTACTTAAAATTTATTAAAAATAACTTTTGAACTATGGTGAGGTCGGCAGCATCTCGTGTACTGCTGCATGTAAACCCTAATCATCTTTGGGAGAGATATGAAGTATAATTAAAAGCGGATTTTGCAACACATATTATTATAATTTTCTACTTTATTTGAACCTGAAATAATAAAGTTTTTTTCTGTTCAAATGATTTATTTAATTAAACAATAAAAAGATTCTAATATTTTTTAAATTAAACAACTGCCCGCCGACATATACCGGTAAGATGCAATTGATAAGATGTTTGTCTAATAGAATACACATAACACGCATATACATACATATGTATTATATCGAGACATAATCTCCGAGACACACTTTAGCCGTAAATATTTTTATTTATCTATGCTTCGTTCTCTTTAATATATTTGCTTTATCTTACTTCCTGCTTTATCTTACGTTATCTTAAACCTTCATTTTTTTGTATTTGTCTTATATTTCCTTTCTTTTTTTCCTTGAATGTTCTCGATACATTAAATAATCTAATTTGCAGTATAAGTAAGGAAACACACCAAAGGTTCACTCTAGAGGCTACTATTTTCAATTTGAAAACAATATTAGAAACAGGAAGGCTTGTCACGGTTCTCTCCAAGGGATAAGATAAGCCCTTTTTGAAATTAAGCAAATGATATACGGAAGACAGTGCGCTTTTAGGGAATAGGTAAAGAGTATTTTCCTGTTCACACTGTCGTAATAGAATAACGTTGATTGATGCTTACTATATAATTTATCGGTAGAAAAAAAAATACTCTCTGCACTATTTTTTGTGTGTTACATTGTAGACTAGGATTTATTAATGTTCAATAAAGTTATCCACATTCTCTTCAGTAAAGATTTAATATAATTACGTCAAACGCTTTTCGTTGGACAAGAATGGCTACACGATTTGGCATTTCCAATGGCCATTCGTACAAAAAATTTATGAAATAAATTAATATTGTTATAGAACGTCGTGTTTATTAATATACTTAAAATGTTTTAATATTATCATAGATTTATGTTAAAGTGTATTTATTTTTATTTCAAGGATATGAAAACTAATATGAAAATAAAATAAAAAAAATAAAATGAAAAATCGCGATAATATTTCCCGCAAAGGTAAAGTCTTAAAAGACGGAATAAGTATATCAATAAAAATTGCTTATATGTTACCTAATTACACATTTATAATAAGGTAATTCAAATTAATGTCTCAAATTGTGAGCTCATTGCGAAATGGTGGGTATTAACGACTATAGATGTAGCTGGATCTAAAGAGTTCCTTCCAAAGCACGAAGGAGCTAAATAAATACATTTTAGTCAACCACACTATGACCGACCCTTGCGAAAGTTTCATTGCTGTAGTGCACTGACCTCTGCGTCATGGAGTTCCTCAATAAAATATAGCGAGAGGAGCTCGGTGACGTAGTGGATGAGGGTTGGGCGCGATCATTGTAGATAAGCAACTTTAGCAAGGGCCGGTTCGGGATGGGTGACCCAAAAATATTATTCCGAGCTACTCCGTACTTTAAAAGGTAAGCTAAGCCGTTTGTCCCGGCTGCATTTGCAGTCATTAATACCCTCCAATCCGCATTGGGTCAGCGTGGAGGGTCATGCCCCCCAACCATCCATGAGGGAGGTCTGAGCCTCTGCAGTAGAAACGTAAAAGGGCAGATGATGACGATACCAAGAGGCATGAGCGAGACGTCATCGGCGTACTTCTTCATTTGGTAAATCCAACTGGCTTAATTACTTTAAAATGAAATACAATTGCTTTTAGTCATAACGCTGTCTTCAATACCCCTCCCGTTTAATGAAGCGATATTAAAGCGACACCTATGCATACATAATTAATTGTTTTCTCACGGCAGAAATCATGACAACTAATTTATAGTCGCTGTCTCTACGGACAGTAGTGATTGCGTAGTTGTTTATAGGATTAATTCCAAGTCTGCGCATAAACCTTTTTGAACTTACAATTTGCGAATTTTTTAGAAGGTAGATATACAATACAATTTTGATTTATTAAATATTGGATAGTTTTATTTAATAAAATCAGTTAAAGTCATTATATGTGATCAATTTTCATCAACACAATGCAAAATTGATCAGATTTAATAATTAGAACAGATTTTCATTATCATCGAAAGTTTATATATGTATAAAAATATTTCTTTTGGCTGTTTGAGTAGATTGCCTGAACATAGATGAAAAAATCTCCGCAGTACAGAAACAGTAACAACTGCTTGAAAAAGTCGTCATTCTGTTAGGTTCTGAGAAGCTCAGTGGTTTGAGCAGTCGCCAGGATTGCGAAAGGTCATGGGTTCGAGTCCCATCTCAGAGTGCCAGAGACAAAGTGGATTTTTCAAGCATTTTTTCGCCGTTCGGCGTTAATTAATAAATAACAATTAGTATATCTATTTTATTTATTTAATCTAAACGCTGTAAAAATATTTATAAACATTTTGCATAACATCACGTAACTTAATTTTGAACTTGGAGCAACGTTCCAAGTTCAAAAGTAAGTTACTAAATGTGCCATGAAACCCAATACCCGAGATAACATTGCAAACTCTTACTAGACACTCTTTTTTCTAGAAGTCACTTTTTACAGTGACCCGACCCAAAAATCAAACCTGGGTCCCAGAGATGATGAAACTTGGATCCGATGTGTGAACCAAGGAGGTGTCAAAATCTTTATTTCTCATTTCTAATAAACTGAAAACATAATACTGTAAACCTTAGATGCTTCATAAGGGTGTATTTGTGTATGAAATCGAGTTTCGTAGTTCAGTTGTGAGTGGCTAAAAAAATTATATTATGGACGAAAAATATTATTGGTTGCTCTGGTCTCAAATAAATTACAATTATTATAGACTATTTAAAATCGAATATGTCACGTGGTTAACGCGTTTGTTCTACGATGCTAAGGTTAAGGCCCTGCTTAGGTTCCTATACAAATATGCGCTCGAAAAGAAAGATGCGCTCGCATTACTTCATACATTTATAATCATAATAAAATCAAATGCAGTTGTAAAAAATATAACTAAATGATTTTAGATTAAATCAAAACCTAGTTTGACATATATATTTTTAACCAACTACAAAAAAGGAGGTTATCAATTCAAGGTAATATCATTTAATAATATTGGAATGGCGTAATATTAACATATGTTGGTTTGTATGGGCTTCTAAATACGCGTGCAATTTTTTACAGATGTATCTACGTACGTATAATATATATCTGTATGTTTGTCCATGGATATTTTGCAAACTAAATGTCGAATTGCAATTTTTTTTTTGTTAATTGCTTAGCTTTCAACTTGTACCCTAAATTTATTACAACTTAAAAATCAGTTCAGTAATTTTAAAGATATATAGGTAAACTATTAAATTTTAAGCTACTTACAAAAGGAGTAAAAAATTAGCCGACTTATAAAAGGAGTTAAAACTGATGACCTTCTTTTTAACCAACTTTAAAAATGGGAAGCCGTCAATTTACCTGTATGTCATTAACCGACTTCAGAAGTTGTCAATTTAACCTGTATGTATGTAATTTTGGTGGAATATCGCGCAATATTCTTATACGTTAGTCTATATGCGCTTCTAAACACGTGTGCTACATTTTGTAGGTGTGTGTACCCAGGTAGTGGCAAAATAAGCAGATGATATTGATGATGAGATTTTATATGATAATATCTATCTGTATTTTATATTTTACTAAATGGCGGAATAAAAAAAAATCAATCAAATTCACTAAATATTTTTAGCAAAACGCTTACATTGGGACCGAACTAATAGCAAGCTGCTAATAGCGAGACATTCCGCTCCTTTTAATTGCTGTTTAAACTGGAGAGACTGTATTGTTGTATTTTTATAATAATAGTTAAATCAACCGTATTAAATATAATGGTATTTATTTATTTATTTTATCTTTATTGCAATATAGTAAATAGCAGACTTAATGCACGCATTCTCTACCAGTTAACTAGTAAGGGTGTTTGATAGAATGCTTACGGGCGCAACAAAGCAAAGCAAACAATGGCTTTAATAAAAATAACATATTTCCTTAAACTAGTGGTCGCATAGTGGTCGGAATTCGACCATCATAAATTTAAATTACAAGTTATTTAACAAAATTTACAACTGAAATAGATTTGTTTAGCCTTCACAATAAAAATACAAAAGATCTTTGAACGAGCAATAACAAATTTATATATTTTTTACCTGTATGATGAAATTTTTCATTCAGATTACTGCTACAGAACTTTCGTTAAATATAGAATGATTGCACATTTGCATATTGCATTGCATTGTACTTATCACTCAAAATCACTTATTTTTCCTGTAAGTATATGAAATTACTGAAATCGAAAATCTTTTAACATTCAGTAAGACCACACTAAACATCACAATCATATAAATAGATATCTATGGTAAATATATAAATATAAATATAATTAATAATATAAATATATAAATAGATGTCTATGGTACGTTCAAGCGTAGAGCATATTCGTCCCTCAAAGGCCGGCAGCGCGCTTGTAGCTCCTCTGGTGTTGCAGGTGTCCATGGGCGGCGGTAATCACTCACCATCAGGTGATCCGTCTGCTCGACTGCCCCCTATTCCATAAAAAAAATATATAAAACCTGATACTGGCTAAATACACAAACCGAGCGAAACCAATATTCAAAAGAAACAAACAAACTCTATCTCAAAAGAACAATTTGAACACATAGTACATGTATGCGTGTAGCAAATACTTATTTATGTGTGTCAAATGTATAGTAGTGTGTGTAATGTTTTATTTATGGATTTAATGTACTGTTGTCTATTAATCTTAGAATATAGATATAATATCAAGCTATTACTTATTAAAATTTCAGAATATGTCACTTTTAAATTTCAACTGATGTACACATAGCCAATTTATAATGTTAAAAATACCAGTTATATAAGAATAAAAGATAATACAATAATCGTGTGAAAATAAAATATTCATAGGATAGTTATTTATCATTTAAATATTAATCAATCGATTAGTAGCCATACCACGATCCAGAAGCGTGCTATTCGCTTCTGGATCGTGGTGGATCGTGGTGGATCGTAGTAAGGATATTTTTTTCCACATGGCAGATCCCTAAATTTTGATGGTATCTTATTATATATTTTAATAGCCAAACAATAAACATTTTTACTATAGAGAATAAGCTTAATCTTAGTTATACAGTTATCTTTTTTATATTTATTCGTAAATTATTATCATTCTTTTAATTAATTATTAATAAATAATTTGCAAATTTCTTTATTTAAAATAAAATAGAGTCATCAGCAAAGAGAAAGTTTTTGGTCACATTAGGTAGGTCATGTATATATTATAAAAATAGCAAAGGTCCTAAAACACTCCCTTGTGTCATCTTTATTGTCACTGAAGTTTGATCTCACTGTTTTATACAGTTTTTCAATCTCGGTGTCACTATGAAGAGGTATACTATGACTTTAAACTAGTTTTAACTGTAATATTTATTTAGTACCAAGTTCCATCCGTGAAATACTAGCGGCGAAAAGATAAATGCACATTTTACGTGAGAGACCTATCAAAGAGGATCACTTAGGGTTGCCAAAATAGTATTTTTACTTTTAGCCTACATAAAAATACTGTTTAAAATAACGAAACGAAATTCATTTATTTGTACATCACAGGTTTTCGACATCTGTGATAAATGCAAACAACAAGACATACAGATTAAAATGTCAAAATCTAATGAGTTTCGTTACAACATAGGTTTTTTAGCAACAAGACCTGCAAAATTCAAAGTAAATTAGAATAAAAAAGCATCATGAACATTCTTAGTATGTTTCAGAATGGTTTTTGGTGCTTTTAGTCTTTAAAAATATATTGGATCTGATAAGAATTCTTCTAATACGACAAACAAAACATATACATATTTTAACCATATCGAGTATTGCAAAATGCCCATAGCTAAGAAGTAGTTAATGTAAATAAATCCAAAGTATAAAAAATGTTTGACAAATGTTTTTTTTTAATTAAATTGGAGAAAACTTCCTTCATTTTTAATTAATCAGTTTACTTGGATTTTGTTCGTTTTTCATAATTTAATGATCTTTAAACGTCGCCATAATACATTTATATGACGAAAACAGGAGACGTACAATTGGCAGCCTTATCACTAAAAGTGATCTCTTCCAGGCAACCTTGGGATGGAGTTTAATATAAAAGACCTAATGATGGGGTAGTTGATAGTGTACATATAAACAATCTGTAAATATGCATAAATGACAATTGTTATTTACTTATTATAATTTAATTTTATACTATACTTACATATACTATAATATAATACCTATTATCATATAAAATACAATACATGTATAAATAGTGGACACGTCTGGTTACTATAGAAAATTAATTCAGCTTTAATCCTTAGTACCGGAGGTCTTTGTAATAACCTAGTAAGGGATTTCTTGATTGGTCTATAAATTGGTCGATTTACCTCATGCAATGACTCCCCGAAGACATAATAACGACTCATCAAAATCAACATCATAACTCAGTCGTTTTATCGCCTGCGATAGTCCCCTGCATGCAATAATATTATATGTTTATTAACAAGTGAATTTGACTCCCCGAATTCGAGCGCATCCACAACTACCAATCAAAATGCACGATTGAAACATAAAAGACGAAAAATGTTTTAAGGAATTATCCTGCCATGCTTCATTTGCCATGCACAAAGGGTTCAAGTAGATTTGAAAAAATGTATGTTTAACTAATTTGCCGGTACCATACAACAGAACATTGCCAGAAATATAATATTGTAATCAAAACTCGATAGCAGCCCTAGGTACTATATAAATACTATATAAATCGACGTCCCAAGCAGAGCTCGAGATTTATTGACCTGCATTACGTCTACACCTTGACGTATGTTTGAGCTTGGAGCTAATAAAAACTATTTAGGTGACCTCATAGCTCTACGTTGATTGAGACTCACAAGCCACATTGAATTATTATTTATTACTCGCTCAGTTAATAAGGTGCAAGTTGTTATTATATTTTATTTTATTTAATTTTCTTTATAAATCACTATAAGTATAAAACTAAGTCGCTTTCTCTGTCAATAACCCTATGTATGCTTAAATCTTTAAAACTACGCAACGGATTTTGATGCGGTTTTTTTTTTCATAGATAGGGTGATTCAAAAGGAAGGTTTTTATATATAAAACAAGACCACGCGGGCGAAGCCGCTAGCGGAAAGCTCGTGAATTAATAATCTTATCGATGCACCTGAACTTTTATATAAAATATCATTTCGTATTCCCTGACCACGTGAACGGCTAAGTCGCAAAAAGGTTATTTTCTCAGGTCTAGTTGCAAAGACCTGCTATGAAATTAATACTAACTAATATTTAAGAGAGAATCACTGGATTTTATCATATGTCTCATTAAATGTGCAACACAAAAAAGGAGGTGTATTTTTTGATTTCCCATATAGATAGTGATATGTGGATCAGACATAAATAATTGTAAATAAAAAAATATATAAAAGTTGTTCATCCTTTCAACATCTCTTTCTTATTACATTATTTATAAATAGTCGATTAAGATAAGAAGTGCGACCACTCATATAAACAACTAGCTGTGCCCGCGACTTCGTCCGCGTGGAATAGAGACTTAAGGCAGCATCTTTAATTTTTAAGGTTCCATACCCAAAGGGTAAAATGACAACACTTTTACTAAGACTTCGCTATCTGTCTGTGTATCTACAGACTGTATCTCAAGAACCGTGAAAAATAGAAATTTGAATATTTCAGAGATAATGTATTTATGTTGCCGCTTCAACAACAATAAATTAAAATAAATATTTAAGAAGTTACTTATACAAAACACGTGATGTTTTTTGTTACCAGGCCGTATCTCATGTACCGTGATAGTTATACAAATGAGACTTTCACAGATGATGTAGTTCGGTTGCCGCTTTATCAACAAATACTAAAAACAGAATAAAATAAATATTTAAGGGTGCTCCTATGCGACAAACGTGTTTTTTTTTGTTCGTTTTTGGTACGGAACCCTTCGTGCACAAATTGACTCGCACTTGACCGGTTTTTTATACTAATTATTTTGCAAAATAAACATATGTATTCATTAAAAATAAGCTATTCACAGTACTTCACATTATTTAAACACATAAAAAAATAATGTCTACTTTAGTACACCTAAATATTTAAACCTCTGTAGTTTTTACAATTAATTGACTTCTGAACGCAAGTAAAAAAAAAACAAAATCAAATCATGTTTTCAAACGTGTTTTATATAATTTTTGGGGCAACAATTCTAGTTAATCCGGTAGGTTATTATTAAATACCTCTATCGACATCACATTAGAGTTGCTTTTACAATAGTCGGTTCTAATAAATGGTAAATGTAATTTATTAGGAAATATTGTGTTGTGCAAAAGGCCATCAATATTTTTCATTAAGAATATATTCCTGTATAGGCCTGTGAATGTAAAATTGATAAAAAATAATAACTTTCTTAAAATGTCTACTTTAGTACAATTTTCTTTAGTCTACTTTAGTACAATATACCTGACACAAAAGGGAAGCGAGCCATCAGTTAAGTCAGTTAAGAACAAGGCAAAGGTTAGTGATAATAACATTTAATGACAGTTCATTGTTCAATTAAGTAGTAGAATCTTTATTAGATTTTAAGTCTTTCAAATTGTTTTCAGGTGTCAGCTTTCGAATTTATGTTACGTTGTACTCAGTTAAAGGACTCTTAATACTATTATAACTACTTCAAACGTTAATTTGAAAAAGGATAAAATTGCATTTATTTCAAATCGATGGAACATGTTTACTTAGTTAAACGAAACTCTAAGAGATTATTTATTTTTTTGATTGAACGCTTTAATCCCTCTTTTGAAAAAATAATTGAGCAAAAATTGACATTTATGTTATTACTATAGCTGTAATCCGCGGCTTCGCCAACGTGGTATGAACAAATAGTAATTAAAAATCTGCCAGAGAGCATCCACCTTCATGAAAATTATGAAACAATTATGGAAAATCTACCGGTGTTAATGTGGATAACGCGCTTATCTTCATAGAATAGTCCAGTTGCTCTTCTTTCCAATTTAGAGCGTAGTAAAATCAACACATCCTGAAAAAAAATACAAACAAATGTTTTCTTTGAGAAAATAGTCCTTTTATGAAAGTCATTTAATAATTACGCCGTCGTTTCACTTAGATCTAACAATATTTGGTACTAAAAACAGACAGACTAAAAACAGCTTGTCCAAGATTCTACGATTGATCCTCACAGCAACTTGACGGTCAGCTTTTTCTTGTTTTCCCAATTCTGCGTTTTCAGATATTTTAGTGCGTGACACGAAATTAAATTAATTTTATCAATGGCAATTCTGCCACCTCTTCAATTTGTAGGTATCGAACGAAACATAATTTATCACCCCTCCGTTAAGAATTAATGTATCTCGTTAATAGTCACCCGTGTTACTTTGTCGTCTGATGAATAATTCTCCGTTGAAATATATTATTAAAAAAAACAGGTAAGTGCAAATAAGAATCAAATCAAGAATTCCTTAAAGAATAACATTATTTTGACGTTTGTTAATTTCGAAAATAATAAATAAATTTGACCGACGATTACTCGTGAACTTATTAAAAATAATAAAGTTGTCCTATTAATTTCGTTATATACATATAATTTCGAACATAACATATAATTTCGTGAATTTTGAGTTTCGAACAATCGTGTAGAGGGGCGATTTGACTTTGACTCTAAAAAGAATTGGCATTTTGAAGCTTAATAAGTCACGAACGGTTAACTTAATCGAAAAACGGTTTTCCCCCACTCCTAATATATTTGAAAGACTTATCAAACGCTATGGGAATTTAAAAAAAAATCATAAAAATATTTTTTCCATAATTTATATTGTCACTTTCTAGACGTGACATTCTCATTCAATCATTTTCGAGCTTAGCCGCGAACCGACGGTCATGGTGAAACTAAAAGGTTCCTAGTTAACTACAGAACCTTAAAGACTTCATAATTGAAAGTGAAAGCGACTTTGTTTGATAAATATCGGAAAAACAATACCATGTTTTAAGAGTACAGTAGCCATTTAGATATTTTGTGATCAGTAGCTTCAGCTAAATGTAACATTTTATTTTTTTCGTCCTTTTAACAATTCTGCATTAAATTACGTTTTTGGGAAACCGCAAATTAAAAAACGAAAGCTACTTATTTTGGTAAAAATAAATACTATAAACATAACAAACTTGTTTGAGCATTTTCATTTAAAAATATTTAACATTAATAGTTCAATTCATTGAAGAATGTGAAACTTAAAGTGATGCTACTTCTATTACCCTCATCAAATACGGCAAAAATGACGGAAGAATTGAATTCTAGAATTGGTTACATGAAACCTCGCAGCCTTGAACCGAGTGTTGAGTTGAACGAATCGCCGAAAAAAATATAAATAATAATTCTAAATAAAAACAGTTTTGAAAGAGAATCAAAGTATAAAGAAATATTTCTAGTTATAATTATATTTCGTCAAAGTTATTTTGGATTAATCTGACAGCATCTGACTAAAAAATGCAGAAATCTATTTTTGCAACAATTGATTTCTTCAGTAAAAAGTGAAGTCTTTCAATTATTATATTTTGATCAATTTCGTATTCGCAAAAAAATATTCATAATGTAAATTCATTCAACTTTTTTCGAGAAATGATCTATCACCGAAAACTTAAAAGAACGACCGAAACCGCAGTACAAAGTTGGTTTTCAAATAAATGACGAAACATTTATCATAAGATATAATAGGATTTATAAAAAAGTTTCATTACAAAACTGAAAAGCCCGAGTTTAGATATAAATTTTGATAAAAAACTTTTTTAGGACCGCTAATGAAATACGTTTCAAGGGATAAATTTATGGACTTAACAGAGTATTAAAAAACGTAACTTATTCTTAGAAAATACAATTGTTGACGATAGGAGCCTCTTGAACAGATGTGCATACTGACACAAATACAAAATGCACCATCGCATTTTGAGCTTTATAACAAGAGTGGAATTAACCTAAAATCCAAAAAAAGAAATGCAAACCTCTAATGATGAAATATTATATATAATACTCGTATTAAACATGTTGTTCAACATTCTATCTAGAAATCTATTTGTTTATTTATCTAGAACATTACCTATATTAAAATTTAAAGTGACATTGACATATAGTAAACTAGACTAGTTTTCCGCCAGCAGCTACACCTGTATTATATAGTATATATAAACGATCCTCATAAATCACTTTGTATATTGATGAAATTCGCATTGAAATCTGTTAAGTACTTTTAAAAATCTTAGCGTACAGACGACCACAGTGACTTAGTTTTATACTATATCCGTACATCATTAATAATAAACGAATGCAGCAAACAAACCTTTTATATCATATTTCTTTAAATTAATTATTATTTTCACAGTTTCTTTTCCTATTTCCATTGCAAGAAATATATATTTTCTATTAAAAAGAAGGAAGTCGCTTCGTCATTACAGCTTAGCGTCAAAGCAGCATTAAAAGCTTATCTAGATCTCGCCGTTACTACGCTCAGAAACGAAGTCGCTTGCAAAAAGTAGTACTTACGTTATAATTATGAAACAATGGAAGCGTTTACACAAATGAAAATCCATTCTTCTTCAATAATGAGGCTAATACTGAAAAATCCGCTATTTAGACGAAACAAAGGAAAATTATTACGAGCGTGGGAGGACGATTAGAGCTATTTATAACAGTTTTGCCGAAAAATTAACCTATATTACAATGATTTTCATGTAGAGATTGAGCAAACCTTTTCGTAATGTAAGATTTTATATTACAGGCACACTTGCTAAATATGGACAAATGCTAAAAAGTACGTAGACTTTTATAATGATTTATATAATGTTTACAGTATTATAGATAATTTTAACATTAATTCAAGTAAATTCAAAAGACTGGTCACTTAAAGACTTTACTAATATTATAAAGGTGAAGGTTACTCCGTTACGCTTTCACGCCTAAACTAGTGAAATGTTTTTAATAAATTTTAGTGCAAGGAAAAAGAACAGTATTTGCGAAAAAAAAGGATTGTAGCCATTGGAATAGAGAAGGAAAGTTTTATAGAAGTTCGACATTGTCGTAGATAAAACTATGAAACCATGGAAGTTTGTATTTAGGCACTTGGTATGATATAAATAAATGTTTGTTCTAACACTTTCAAGCAGTATATTGATAGCTATTCATATTTTAAGCAAGATTTTAGTGATTATTTTTTAAATATTGATTTACATATCTCTAACGAAAATATTTCATTAATCAATACACTTCTAATGACCTAATGTCACTCAGATAGCAACCAGTTGTTTAAGCAAAAAATTTTTGAAGCTACTGGGTTTAGGTACAAATTGGAAATTCAATAGTTTCATGACAAAATATGCAACATTCGCCAGCTGTCTGGAAACTTCGAGTATTACTTTCGATAATTAATGCCACATCTGGCGTTTAAAGTACAAAGGAATGTAAACCAAATGGTTCTATTGGTTATAGGTATTCTAATTTAAATTGTGCATCGGTGTTAGACAGTTGGTCTACTACTGCTTGAAGGATATTCTGGTTTAAGTACTTCAAAATTTTTGGTAATTAATACAATGGATTTTAAAATCTGGGATATTTAGCACTTTATATTAATATCTATAACTACTTAATATTATAAAGAAGAAACATTATAGGTACTGTTTCATCTGCGGGAAGTTATCTCATACGTAAGTGTCATAGTATGTATTTACGCGGGCGAAGTCGAGGCGTAAAAATTACATCTCTCAGCAACACGATAACACTCTGTTAGCAACTGGCTATATGTAACAACGGCTTTATTAAACAGAATTCATCTAAAAGGGGTGTAGATCTTTTTATTTATTTGAGACACATGAAATACAACTAACAAATAAATATTTAAAAAGTATCATTCGTTATAATAAGTTAAAATCGAAAAATCAAAATTTCCCGCGAGAACGCCAACCTCTCTAAATGCGTCGCTATGGCCTCGCACCCCTCTAAAATTCTATGTATACATACAGATTTAACAGTATCTAAATTATGATATGCGTAAGAGGGGTTTGACGTCACACGTTGTTTGCGGTCACGTGACCACGAGTATGAAATATTTGTTTTTTCATAATTAATTTAAGCAATATTATAAATATAATAAGCATAAAAGATCAAAAAGATTTTTAAATAATTACATGGTTGAACCGGGTATCGCCCCTGCAATCTGTATCAGGTCCTTTTTATATCATTTTATCTTTCTTTTTTTCTTTTTTTTCTTTTCCCAGTGTTTAGGACACCTAGTCGGTGAGCATTATTCTTTTTACCCTTGGGTTTTCTTATAATATTTATAACTAATACATTCTTCTTTCCTTTTCTTGATTTTGTTTACATCTTTCAGCATAGGTTATATAATATTTTGTCGAAATAAATCAACTCGATTAAGCTGGAACCTTTCTCCAATTGTATTCCGACAGTTACCTATATGGCAACATTCTTCTACCACAATTTGCAGTCATCCATCATCTAAGAAAGCCGATAAAACGTCTCAGAATTTGATGTGAATCACTACCATTTCTTCGAGACATTAAACATATCCCCTTTATGACACCTGCCATTACTCCTCACATGTATCTGAACGGTAGAGCAACCTTGAACCTTATTCGATTGTCATATGGTGTACTATATAATCCGTTTGAGTCGCAACAGTTACCCTGTCACATCTGCTGTGTCACCGCTCGAAGCAATCGTATTAAACAATCTCGTTACAGGCGGACATTACTCATCGCGTTCGTATTAATACGGCGCGTGACTCGGCTCTGTCGGGGTGAAACGCCACAGGAATGCGCTTTCTTTTCTCCTTTCAAATTAAGCTGCTTTTATAATTCTTATTTGGTATTTTTTGTCAAGGAATATTCTTATTTTGATTTATAGTGATATCATAAAATTTTAAAATACCTATCTACCTTTATATAAAAATTAGTTTGATTTTAGAATCATTTTTATTTAGATAGATAAAACGAAAAAATGTGGCAAAACGTTTAAAGTTCTTTATTATAGATATTGTTATGTTAAAAAATACTTGAGAAGAAAATAATATTATTCTTATATCGCTAATGTAATGTAATAGATCAGTAATTTAATAACGTAGTTTGGCAAAAGCGTATAAAAAATATTTATTTAGTTTAATAACGAAAATATAGCAAAGAACTCGTAATAAAATAAAAATACTCGTAATAAAATTTGCGTAAATGCTCGTAACTAAAATATGAAATCAATAACTTACACTAAAGTGTAATGAGTATACGGGAAAAATCATTGCATATTTAAAATTATATATTAAATGAATTATTATTAAAATTATAACTGTAAATTATATTCATATTTTTCTTTTTCTTAATTTACCGGTTAATCATCGGGAAAAAATATTATATAATGTATATATATATATATATATATATATATATATATACCTAAAATCGCTGTTTTTTAAGATATATCTACTATACTTGGAGGTTGATGCTGATTTTTGTCGATTTATACATAGTCTGTTTACTATTATTATCATGAACATCAAAATATTAATAACTATGTAATAAAATTAAAATTAATAAAAAAAAAATATTTTTCATGTGAGCACAAAAATACACAATAGCATTAAAAAAAATTATTTTAATGCTATAGAGACTGTCTTGATTTCAATTATGGTTCAAGTTAAAATAAACATTTCACAAATTCGGGAAAACCTTAATATTTTCTGTATTTTTTTTCAAAGCCTTAGGCTATTTATTTTCTCAGATCAGGGAGGGGTGTTTATAAGGATTTCGTCTTTTCTTTAACAACTTCAAAACTCGAAATTATCAAAAATACATATTTATAATACTCATAACAAGCCCTTTCATTTAATAAACTTTTGGAATTAGGAACCCTAACAATATCGGAGAAAACAATATACTTTCTATAATCTGCGATTGGAAAAATGTCATTGAAAATGAAAATAATTCTAATCACATTTACAGCAATAACACCAAATCCCATAAGGCTTTAATTAATTACTTTTCATACTACATTATGTGGAGCAAGAGCTCTGTATTTACGTGGTTCTAATGGTCTCAAATTAATCTGTGTCCTTACAGGAACAAATGAACAAAATTACTTAACTGTCTTCGCAAATGGTAAGCGTGGATGCTAATCTAACATACAATTATTTGCTTGAGTTGTTTAAAGTAATTTCATATGGGCCGACTATTTATCACTTAAGCTATTTATTATCACACAAAGATTACATAGTTCTGTTTAGGGCGCAGCTTGCTCATTTCTCATGTCACCGCAAGCCGACGGGGTGCCACAGTGTTTCGACGCGACAAATAACAGAAACTTTTGTGACAACTCGTCGTTGCAATATTTTTTTTTTTTACCTTTATAAAAAAAATATTATTAAAAACACGACTGACAATTTCGAGCTAAAACTAAAAAATCAGCAATGAGACATTTTTAGTGAGCATTTATATATTTTTGAACATAAATTTGATACCCCTATTACTATGATTAAAGAAAAAAAATGTTTTTCATATTTTTAAAATAACGTTATACATCTCATCATCATCATCATCATCATCAGCCCTTTTACGTCCCCACTGCAGGGGCTCAGGCCTTCCTTATGGATGGTTAAGGACGATAGGCCATGACCCACCACGCTGGCCCAATGCGGATTGGAGGGTATTAACGACCGCAAATGCAGCCGGGACCAACGGCTTAACGTGCCTTCCGAAGCACGGAGTAGCTTGAGATGATATTTTATTGGTCACCCATCCCGTGACCGACCCTTGCGAAAGTTTCTTAACGACAACGATCGCGGGCCGAGGCGCTTATCCAATACGCCACCGAGCTACTTCTCCCATATTGAATATTAAAAAACATATATATATATATATATATATAGGTAGTACCTTAGAACGACCGATGAAACGTGTCTTATGTATCATTAAGAACCGATTAATAATTAAAATAATAATACATTAACAGTATACGTTTGTATTAAGAAAAACTAATAATCATAAAAAGAAGTAAAAATTAGTCATTTTTCTTTTTTATAAGTTAAATACTATAATTTTCTTCCCACCTTTAACCAAAAGTACAATTCTGAAACTAGAAGTGAATGATTTTTATTATTATAATTTTTTTATAACTGCTCATCTAAATAAACAAATATCATAATTTCCTTATCCTTAATTGTTACAATTTTAGACAGATTACTATAAACAGTTTTTTTTTTTAAATAACTTTATAAAACAAATTCAATTTATCACATTAAAAATTCCATTACCCATTAAAAAATGAAGGAGAACTTTTAGATAGATACACCCTTGGAATATCTAGTACTTTCTGAATATTAACCCCTATAACATTGACGGAGTTATCACCTGATAATGGAAAAGTAATGTCACTATACTTTTACACGTACAATCTACTTTATGTTTCACGTTCCGATTTCTGGTTTTGTAACGACGGTACGTAATCGGCATTTTTATTGCAGATGTGGACATTTGATGGTTTCTATGTAAATCGAGTCTGCTTTTCCGCAAATAGAAAAACATACTTGACTTCGATACAATTGACACGAGTCATAAAAACAACGACTTTATTATCTACTAGCTTTCGCCAGCGGCTTCGGCCGCGTGTACCCTATGGAAATGTTTAGTGGGATAAAAAGTATCCTATTATCTAAGTCAGCTAACACCCTATCTGTATACCAAATTTCATCAAAATCCGTTCAGTAGTTTCGGCGTGATTGACGTACAAACATCCAAACATCCAAACAAAGAAACTTTCACATTTATAATATTAATTATTATCTATAACAATAAACTTATTTGCGCCAACAAAATTATTTTTCATTAGTATATGTTAATCAAACATTTCTTACTACGTCATCGACAAGAGATTTTGGAAAAAAATATCCATCAAAATAAATTAACGAAATTAATATCAGCAGAATATATAGTAGGTACTGTATATGGCGCTATTAATTTTTATGAAAATACATAAAAGACGTCAATCGAGCAATGGTCGCGACGCAACGTCTTCCCTTGTCTATCAGCCAGTTACACAAACGTCCACGTCATTAGTTTAAAGCGACATTACCCTTACAAATTAGACACTCATTAGAGCTTTAAGGCGTATTTACGTTTGTCCAACTTACCGTGTGTCAGTCAAATCTAATAAATTATATAGAGTTGTATTTATTTATTTACACGACTGGTGATACTATGAAATCTACATTCTATTCCGTCAACTATATAAGTCGTCAATAACATTCATCATTAAACTGGAACATTGCATAGTAATATTGCCAGTCATTACTCTCACGTGGATCTATATGATCCGCCATATAACCAAACAGCTTCTTACTTTGTAACAACAGCCTTGCGCGAGACACGTACTTAATGTGTCCCAAACGTATGTTTCAGTTTTGTTACAGCCTCAAGTTTCTGTTCAGGGGTTATAACACTCAGAAGACAGTCATTTGTTTACAAATTTTGTCTCTAGATACTCAACATTCTTCAAAGCCTATATTTTTCTTAACGTTTCTGTTGAAATAGAGAAAATTGCGTCAAAAAAACCATAATAAGTTGCACTTTTGAATTTATTAATATTATATAATCTAAAGGATTAATTAATGAATACTTTATTGTACTCGCCACTCTTAACCCCAAAGTGATGGGTACTTCCACTTACTGAAGTGTCAACGAATAGAATGCTCTTACACGTTTTTTTCACAAGCTCTCAGTCTGATCTTTATTTATATACAACAGAGGAGAGTGACATCAGAAACTTTTGTAAGTACCAAAAACGAGTTTCTAACATTCGGATTCGATTGGAAAAATTTAAATTTAAAAGTAGGTAGGTAGGCAGTTAGTTCTTTTTTATTTTTATTATTCCTGTCACGTTTTGTGGGACCAGGGTTTTTTTAGGATTTTACGCGTAGTAAGGACTCATTTTGTTTTTAAAGTGCTTTTTTATTACTTTACAATGCTACCTACTAAACACTCGTTCGTAAAAACAATGATGCCATTAACAAAACTTTAAATTAATGCAGCGATGTAAAAATTTGGTAATGATCTTATTATTTTAAGCTTTTGCGCTATACTGTACAACTAACTGTGTAACAGTTGCCTTTTTTGTTTTGTTTGCATTCTATAGTTGACGTTGCTTTTACGTGTAGCTCAAAGTAAATAACTACGGCACAGATTTGTAATAGACACAGCGAAATAGTATGAAGAGTTAGCCAAAATAAATTCTGTGCCAATTTGTTATCACAATATCTGCAACACTTTCGAACAAAAATACTCGTTATATTCGACTCATGATTTTATGTATGGGATAATGTTCAGCCAGTTGATTTTGATTCATATATTGTATAATGCATGAGATGCTAGGGATTCTAGTTATAACTGGGTGGTTTTACCATTAGAACTGTATTAATTATGGAGGGTCCGCTATTCATCAAACGGACGATGCTCAACTGTTTGGTTAGTAAGTGAGAACTTCGCGTAGTCTCCACTTGAATACGAGTTGTGCAGCAGACGTGCGACTGTAACCGACATAGGAGTGGGCCGGGCTCACCTTAGAAAGCTGTGGGCACATCCAAGAATGTCCATCGGGTGATTTTTTACATATGTACCTTTCTTTTACTAAAATAAAACAAGAGAACTGACAGACGGTTTCTGAAAAGAGAATTTCCCTTAAGCAGTTTTCCATTTCTGATTTAAGTTATCTAAAAAAAATATTATAAATGATTAATTTTAAGTATTTGAATGACTAACGTGTTAAGCGCATGCTTTTAAGAACTATTTCATAACTTAGAAAAACTCGTTTGACAGTTCTCAAACCATTCTTAAATAACTTTATTTCGTGACAATATCAACTTGTCTGCTGTATCAACAAATTCTTGACGATTTAAAATGAGCGATGTTGACAGGTGTAATTCAACTTTGTAAAAAAAAAACTTAATTGTTATGACAGTGAGGAGCTCGACGGCGCAGTTACTAATGCGCTCGGTCTGCGAATCGCAGAAAATTGTGAAATGAGGAATAATACTAGGCGAGCATGACTCATGCATGATCTCTTACTCTTATGTGTATAGTCGAAAATCGTGTAATTTATAAAATACTGAGTAAGAATTAAGTATTTAAAAATATATAACAGGTGCTCACCTTTATCTGCGATACGGTTTAGCAGAACTTTCACTTATATCCGCTTCATTTGTCGAATTTCCATTATTAATCTATGTTAGTTCGGGTTTTCTGAAAAATGATCTGATATCTGTAAAACGAAAATAACAGCGTGTAGTTATATAAAATACACTTATTTTCTATACTTTAAATAAACCAGCGTTTATCATAGCCTTAAATATATTTCACTCTATTCTCGCTACAGTTAATGTTCTGAGTAAATATTTTCGGACCAAAGATGTAACTTTATCTCAGGCCAGTGACTTAAAAGCCAGCACAATTCTGAATTTCGAAATAACTAGAAACCAATTTAAAATTTGGGAGGATATCGAACAGTTTGCAAAGAAACGACATTTTAGTGGAACCTGTCCGAATTTCAAAAAAAAGGCGACAGGAAAAGGATTTCCATATTGAGACAACAATTGGAAAGAGATATCTTAAATTTTCCAACAGACACTTAGTCCCGTGAATACTGGAAAATAAATATTTATACCCAGGTATTGGACAATATCATTGCCGACTTCAAACGACGGTTTGAAATTATCTCATTGGCGAATACGGTAGACGCTTTCCTGGAGCTAGATTTGGAGAATGCAGATGATTTTGTTAAAAATTATAAAGACATTTTGAAAATCGACGAACAGGCATTGGATGCCTAAGCAACGAATATATGGGCCTAAACTTATATAAACTACTTCAAGAAGCACTAATGCTCCCTGTTTAGTTCCGCAAGTTGCGAAAGAAGTTTTACTGCAATGAGGCGAAATAGACCTGGCTGAAGACAATCCATCTATGCTCCAGAATCATTTCTCTTAGATTGTATTAGATTGTATCATTCAAATTTTCACCGTGATGTTGATAATTACTCGTGGTTCATTTAGTGTAATCAACAGTGACGCAAACTTTGAAAGTGCCCATAATGTTTGTAACATTACATTATTTATGATACGAAATCTATAAAATATTAATTGTGGCTGTCGCAAGTTTGCTTAATACATTAGTTACTAACATAACATAAATTTGAAATTCTAGTTCAATATAGTCTACGATAAGCTGAGGAAATTATTACACAATTTTAAATTTATTTGATATTGGACCAACCTAATTAGATAAAAAAATGTAGATTTGTATTTCATCTTGTTAAACCTATATGGTTTTGTTACAGGAACACTCGGTCTATTCATATAAAATTGTTTAAAAAAAAGAATTAAGATTTTGCCATCTTACTCTCTTTTTTGCTTATCCAATATAATCTTTAAAAAACCTTATATATGTTTTAATTATCTTTGTCACAACTTAAAATTTAGTTAACACATCTGAATAATAATCTAAAATATTGAATGTATACCTATTTCTAAATACCATGTGAATTAATTATTTTGTAACAATTAGGTAGCTTAAGGCAGGGAGACGTTATCTCTCCAAAGCTATTCACCGCTGCGTTGGAGGATATTTTCAAGCTTCTGGATTCGAAAGGATACGGCATCAATATTAATGGCGAATGTCTTACACACCTATACTTTGCCGATACCGAACGACATGTTTGAAAATCTCAGTAGTTCATCCCAAAGAGTGGGTCTTAAGATGAACATGGATAAGACAATAATCATGTTAATCGTCCATGTTGTACCTACTCCAGTTAAATTGGAAATATTACTCTTGAATTTCTCGACCATTATATGTACCTAGGACATACAGTCCAGCTAAGCAAGTCCAACTTCGAAAAAGAGATCTCTCATCGAATTCAGCTCGGATGGGCAGCATTCGGGAAGCTACAAAAAATCTTCGCATCCAAATCACCACAGTGACTCAAGACCAAAGTCTTCGATCAGTGTGAGATGCCAGTAATGATATACGGAAGCGAAACGTGGACGTTCACTATGGGTCTCATAGTGGTTCAAGGTCACCCAACGGGCAATGGAAAGAGCAATGCTTGGTATTTCTCTATGTGATCGAATTAGGAAAGAGGAGATCCGTAGGAGAATAAACGTTACTGACATTGCTTAATGAATTGCTCAGCTAAAATGGCAGTGGACGGGACGCATAGCGAGAAGAACTGATATCTGTTGGGGCGGAAGAGTTCTCGAATGGTGACCACTTACCAGACGACGCTCAGTAGGTAGGCCTCCAACCAGGTGGATCAACGATCTTATAAAGGTCGCGGGAAGCCGCTGGATGCGGGCAGCACAGAACCGATCGTCGTGGAGATCAATGAGGGAGGCCTATGCTCAGCAGTGAGCGTCTTACGGCTGATGATGAGGTATGTTGTACCACTCTTTTAACTGGAATAAAACATCTAATTTCAATTAAAATTGAGTTTAGGTACTCTATTCTTTTATGTTATATACTAAAAACTCTAATTTCAATTAAAGTTGAGTTATTCCTTATTCTTTTGTCTTATATAATCTAAAAGTATATGTAGCTTGGTGAAATCTCTGGAAAATAAAAACGACAAAAGCAATGGAATAAATGTTGGTATATTATTAAGGATAGTCTGCCGTCGCATTTCGTGTTCGAATAAGTATAAAGAGATGGTGCTCTTGTGTTGACGAAAATTTAAGAAAAGACTCGCTATGCGAATATATTTCTCCGTTGCGCACACTTCACCTACATGACTCTTTTTAAACTCTCATATAGCACTGGTCTCTTATTAAACACTGGTTAAAGACAACATTATTTTCCTCGTTTCCATTAGTCGGTCATTGAGTTATTGGCCAACGAATAGCATCCTGGAATTACCTGCACTCCAGGTGCTGTACTTCCTGTATACTATAAACACTATAATAAAATAAGGTTTTAATATAAGTTGTCAATAGAATTGAAAGAAACGCAGTTTGATATGATTAAAAGAAAAAAATTGTTCTAAATAAAATCACGACCGTCGTTAGATTTTGTTCTCAAAACCGTACGTATTAAAAGGCTGTGTAGATTGGCGAGAAAGTTAGCAGTGCTCATTAGCGATGAAACCTTTGTAGTAGGATCGATGAACTAACTTATTTTTGAATACTAAGAAATTATTAATTATGTTTAGGATAGTAAAACAAAGTCCGCTTCGACTATGTATGTGGTCATAAACTCAAATATAATAATTATGTGCTTTAATTTTAAAATTTACTTATTATTTATATCTATTGGATTCGCTCTATTGAACAAATATTAATGTTACAAACATAAATAAAAAATATTTGGACTTTGAAACTAGATGAGGTATTTTTTATACGTATCAGTAAAGTCCATTTGGATTCCTACTAGTTGAGGATATATTTGAGATTTTATAATATTCATAAGAAATGATGTTATTTATTGTTAAAAAACAAGAGATTTAATAATTTTACCCAAATAAAACTTTTAAAATAAAAAAATACCTAAAGAAGAAACTGTACAAATGAGAGAATCGCGCGATATTTACACAAATTAACAAACAGTACGCTTATAATCTTGTTACTCGTACACTTTTATTCGAATAGTCTCTGCCAATTTCGACTTTACCCTTTCGTACTTAAAGTTCAAACGACTTATAAACGTAAGGCTTACCGATTTTCTTGAGGTTCATTGTGTATAAGGAATTTTGGAGGCGAGATTCTCTGTGTGTACATAAATGTATCTGATGAAGATGAAAAGAGGGTAACAAATTGGTAAGTAAACTAAGACACGACACTTAAGTGAACAACTTGTATTTATAATGGAATAAAAAGGTTTTATATTTTTATCGTATTTTTATTAAATCAATATTAATTATACGTTTTCAACGTAAATATTCATCGCAATTTCTAGTTTCCATTTCATTGAAGAGGGATGACGTCTAGGTAAAAAAAAAGGAATTCTATTTAGGTAGTCCGTAAGACAGATATTAGAAAATATATTTTATTTCAATGTAACCAGAAATTATTTGCAATTAAATAATTGGTTTAAAGGCTTGCTACGTCACAACTATGTAAAGACCCCCATATAAGTATGAGGCAATCAAGGAATAATTTCCATTAGTAGTATTAGGTTTTAAGATACTCGATACAGGAAATGTATACGTAAGTGAAATCAGAATAAAGGTCCGTCAAACATTAGACGGAAGGTAGATGTTAGGGACATCTACCCCATATTACGTTTATGACCTGTTTTTTTCCATTTTAATAGTTACGATGACGTGAACATTGATAAAACAGCTGTTATCGGTATTATTTTTGATACAGTGCAACAATAAAAAACCGTTCACGGTAAAGTTAATTTGTCTATGCGTTATTTAGAATGACTTGAAGTGCTAAAACCGGGTCTTCTGCCCTACAATTAATACCAGTTTTAAATATATTATAATTTTCCTTGTGCTGTTTTACTCTCGGGCATGAAAACACGTAAGTTAAAACAGGATAGACAACGAAATATTCCTCAATATATCGGATGTTGATCTTTAGACTCACGTAAGAGCAGCTATCTATCGTTTCCTTTGATAGGTTTTGACTTCCCAACTATATTATTTGTATATTTTATTCTCGTGCGATTTTTTCAGCCTGTTTTCCTCAAACGACAATTTGTAACAGAATATTTCAAATATTTTAATTTATTATGATGAAAAAAAAGGAAGCAAACCAGATGTTTAATCAATAATTACAGTTTATTTCATTCGTCAAGTATAAGAATTCCAAGAAATCTATTTTGAGTTAAACCAGTATTACATTATGAGTATTATGAATGATAATATGAATAAAAGAAAACGTCTTTTATGTTTTGTATCTGTAAAAAAATGTGCCTAGATTGAACACTGTTCATTGTACCTTCTTGGTATTTAGCTCCTATATATCAAAGGTAAACGAAAATAAATACATTTCATGATCGTTGTCACGTCACAATCCTCTTACTCATATCAGAACTTAACGAATTCAACTTTATGCATACATATAGATCGATATTCGTTTCAGAGTGCCGTGACGTCATAGTGACGCCATAACAGAAGTGGCGTTTTCGCGGGAAATTTTGAAAATTTAATTTTATTTTTAGATATTAACTTATTATATGAATGATATTTTTTAAAATATTTTTTACCTCTAGATATATTTAATGTTTATCTATAAAATGAAAATGTAAAACAAAAAGTTATCTACAAACCCATTCTCTCTATATCTTGACATCGTCAGCCTATTAATGTTCTGTTGCATGCATTCTATATAGATGAAGACAGATAGGAAGAGTAGCTCGGTGGCGTAGTGGATAAGCGCCACAGCCCGCGATCGTTGTCGTTAAGCAACTTTCGCAAGGGTCGCGGATGGGTGACCAAAAAAAAAATATCTCGAGTTACTCCTTGCTTCGGAAGGCACGTTAAGCCGTTGGTCACGGCTGCATTTGCAGTCGTTAATACCCTCCAATCCGCATTGGGCCAGCGTGGAGGGTCATGGCCCATCCTCCTTAACCATCCATAAGGAAGACCTGAGCCCCTGTAGCGGGGACGTAAAAAGGGCTGATGATGATGATGATGAAGAGATAGGAAGAACAGATCAGAATCGACCACGCCCCAGCAGACCAGTTCTGCTAATATCTAGGTTATAATCGCATCTCAATAAAAACTCAACTACTACATTTTAATTGTACTATCTACCTGAACTCCAATATTATTATTATATCTGTCCTCATTGATGTGCGAGGAAGATATTGCACTAGTAATATTGGACTTTTTTTATAATCTGGTTTCCCCACTGTTTAGCAGGCTAGCTTTTTTGCCTTGTCATATATTTTTTTTTTATGCATGTATTTCTTTTTTTTCTTACGATAGGTATGATATTACCTATTCTTTGGAGGATATTATTTTTCCCTCTTTTTTTTATGATTATTAATCTATTTACATTATTTTCTTTACATTATTATTATTTTACATTTTTTATTTTAAGTCTATTTACACTTTTTAATATACTTATATCTATCTTTCTTTTATTTAGTTTACAGGGTGTTATTTTATTATTTATATATTACTGTAACAAGTATTTACTATACATCATGGAAGCAGCGCGCCGCCGCACGGAGTCGAATACTTTCTCGCTCGCACACCATCCATCTGTCTCAGTCGAACATCTTTTGCACACGGCACTCGCCGTGCCGGGGTTATATAAACGACCCGCGAGCCGAGTAAACTTTAGTAGTCAGCTAGCAGCCGAGCTGGAGCGATAGCCACGCAGTCCTCCAGTATTGGTCATTTGGGAGAAAGAGTGCGATAGCCCCGCAGTCCACTCTGGATCCCTAGCTTAGGGTTAGATAACTTATAGCCTAGGAGTGCGATAGCCACGCAGTCCTCTCCGAAGCTGTTAGGAAGTTGAATAAAGAACCATCTACTCATTATGAATGCTACTAATTAACTTAGATGCAATAATATATGTATATGCACTTAACTGTTACTACGCATCTATATAAATTTGAAGATTTGGATTGTATAATTACTCTCACAATAAAACAACGGTACTGACTTAACCGGCGTTTCATTACTACCCCCTTCATTACTTATTTCTATTATACTTTTAGCAATTGCAGGTTTAGCCGGGACATGCCTTTTGAAGCACATTGGAGCTCGAAATTCATTTTGGTCACCCATCCGACTCTAGCAAAATCGCAGTCCGAGCGCGCTAGCCACTACGACGTCGACCGCTTTCCCTTTACGCCATCTCCTTTTCACGGTTGATTATTTTTATTTATCAATAGATTCTTATATTACCTATATATTCTAACATTTGTTATCATTTTTGATAATTTTGCATGCACAATGCTATTCTCAAATTAACTTTCAGTAATAGGCTGTGCTCATAATACAAATTTATAGGTCAAAAAATTTTAAATAACTACTATTTTATCAAGACATTACGATAATAGTAGCGCATATCATTAACAAAACATTTCAAACGCAAAACGTATACAAATAAATATCTAAAGATATTTACATTAATAAAAGAAATAAAAATCTTCAATTAAGAAATTTTAATAATCAAAACATACCACGATGGTGTTTTAGAATTGTTATACACTTGTTAATAAATTTTAATTAAAGTGACGCAACAAAACGTTCTTAAGGCGAAGAATAGCAATCGTAAATCCCTTGTCTTATTACTTTTATCGGCCGATCAGGAAATGACAAGACCATTTATCGACAATAGACGAGATGTCTTTCTCAGATAAAAGGTCACAACATTACTCCAAATAAAAAAGCAGAATCTTTATGAAAAAACAACAAGATTTCATGGATCTTATATAACTCTAAATAATAATATAACTATAAAATATGTAAATAGAAAATGATTTGATAAATATAATGTAATTAAATTAGACATTATTTCTAGCGGTAAAAACGTTTTTATCGTACTAAAATTAATCGGTTTCATTCTTTCTTAAATAAGTATAATTAGATAACAACGACATTCAAATTAAATGAGTTTTTAACATTAGTATTATAGAAATCTGGGATAATGACAAAAGAATATCGCTTCAGTGTTTATAAAATATATTTCGAATATAATTTTACTTTTGTGCCGTAAATCCCTAACACGTCGGCATTCCATACAATCCTAAGTAGACACGAAAGCCCAACAAATAAATGGAAACTCATTAACATTCAGAGTAACACAGATCCCGACACGTCTCTCTGAGGGCTTTAAATCGTTAATTTCTGTAAGTAGATTAAATTACGACATATATTCTATTACAAAATACAATACAACAGTAACTTTAACAGTGCTTTATGTCACTACTAATCTTATTTAAGCGCGTTAAGATACAAACATTTGTAGGATCCAAAATGTTGTCAGATAGGCACCGTTTCTTTCTTTGAACAGATTTTTACCAATGGCCTAACACATAAAATTCAAAATTTATCGTAACCCCTTTCAAAGGTATAACGCTTGTGCTAGCGATTTATGGAATTATGTTACGATTAAATTGGCAATCGCTTTCGAATCAAAAGATTATTTAAATAATCAAGAAACGTAATAAAAACTTCCTAAAGTAATATTTGTGTGTAACGCTTGCCTTATACAATTCCAATTAACTTCAATATCTTTCAAAATAAAGTCGCGCTCGCAATCGCCATCACATATACTCGTGAATCACGTGGGAACGATGCAGCTGATGAACTGGCACGCAGGGGATCAGACGCAACACCAATGGGCCCCGAGCCGATAATCCCTATCCCCGCAAGCTGGTTAATTGGTAAGATACGATATTACCTATTCTTACTACTCAGGTAAACTACACCAACAATACTGGCACACCCTGGAGACCTGCAGGCAGGCAAAACTCGCACTACCCCGAGTAAACGCTCGTCTCTCCAAGGCCCTCCTACAGCTAAGTAAACCAATATTGCGCCTGGTAACAGGCGCTATCACTGGTCATGGCAATTTTAACAGGCACCTTTTTAATCTAGGTGTCACTGACAGCCCCTTATGCAGAGGATGCATGAGGGAAGAAGAAACAGCCGCTCACGTCTTGCTGGAATGCAACGGAGTGGCCAGCTACCGGGCAAAGCACCTCGGCTCGCCGGTTAACCTCCAGGAGGCCATCGCAAACGTGAAGGCGCTAGGAGCGTTTCTGGCAGAGCTGGGTTGGCTGGAGTAGTATCCGGCCACACACCCTCCATACGCAAAACAGGCGCAATCTTGACGTCGAGTTGCGGAGACGCCCGTTGGAAGAAGAAGAAGAAGAAGAAGATACTCGTGAATATTTTACAAATGGCAAATTGAAAGCGTTTTCGATAGATTTTAAAATTAGTCAATTAGAGTCCAGATTCCACGCTTCAGTAAACATAATGCGCTTCCACGCGCTCTCTACATCGTGTTCGTTCGAATCAGTGACTTGGTCATTAGCAATATGCAGTCTGACGGCAAAAAACTGGTTATTGAATTATTGATTCGTCGAAAACAAAGAGGAATGTGATCGCAACTTGCTGAAATAATCCTGTTATCAATTGTTTATCTTTAAATATTGAAGTGCCTATGTAAGATATTACAGTTTATTTAGTGAATAATTTTAATTGATTTCTTCTCATTTCTTTTCATAAGCTGTGATTTTATCAAAATCATTTAGTTATTTAGTTGATAGGTCTTGGTTGAAAGTATAAATGAGAACTGAATTATAAGTATGGAATATTTTACATATCTTTTAAAATACTAATAAAGAAACAGTCTAAGATGCGATATACGAAAGTTTATCATATGTTATTTGATTGCGACAAAGTTTATATGATAGATAACATGTATATTGTGGCACATCTGTTTAATAATCTTTGTCGACCACTCTGTCTGACGTAATCTGTGAGATTTGACCTCAAAATTATAACCAAGGCAACCTATATTTTGCCAATTCTTCTTCTATTTGGTTGTTTTGTATTTTTTTTTTTCAACAACAGATATAAAATAATTGAAAGCCCCTGACTTAGCTGGGCAACCTGTGCGTATTTTATATCTTAATGTTATGTTACATATAAACTTTGTAACAATCAAATTATATTTCGTATCCCTACTTATAATTAATCTTTTTAAAAGTCAACTAACGTAAATCTTTGAGAAATACAAAAAATAATGGTACATCACCTTGAAAATAATTGCTGTCATTAGCTTTAATTATTTCCATGTAATTTATTTCTATTTTAAAACCGCCCAATAGGTAGGTACAATCAGCTGCGTGTCAGGTCAAATTTCGCCACTTGGTTTTAAACCTTGATGATCAAGGATAAAGTACAAACTCAATTGTAAAAATTTTACATATTGTGATTACCTGACGTGCAGCGTGTGTACCTACTGAATAAACAAAAGGTACGCCAAGGGGTCAAATCTCATTACTTTACCACAAATGTACTTAAATATCTTCTTCAAATTCTAAACTCTACAGCAATGTTTGATACTTTGCGGTTTCACTAGTCCGTGAATGAATTACTGTTTCAATGAATCTTTTTTAAATGGTATTATCCCGTTTATTTTATGTATGTTTCGGATCCTTTACAGGTTCCATGTTCACTAAGTGCGCTCGCACAAATGCATCTATTTTGTCATAATAAAATTCACCTACAATGTATACGATATTTATAAATAGTATCTTTTTGGTGACTGGACTTATAATAATTGATAATTATTCTATCAATTCCTTGCCTTTAGGCTCAGTAACGGAGACATCAATATGGTATGCTTTTCAGATAATAAATTCATAGTTTATACCTATCCAAGAAATTTGTGAAATCTACGTACTTATATTAAAACGTTTAGTAAATAAAGCATCCTTTTTACATTCTTAATTCCTTACTATCTAGGTTTGGCAATTTTATAATGGGTAATATAAATGATTTTTATAAAAGAATAACTAGCTTAATAGTATTTTATGTTTCAATAAAATAATAAACTTAACCAACTAAACTAAACTTGTTAATGTAACAATAAAATTATAAACTCTCTCTTACCATACTTACTTACCTATTTATTCATAGATATTATATAGTGACAGGAACTACTTAAAGCGCAATAGACTACCTAATTTGTAAATTTTGCGTCAAATTGAGTTTGGCTGGAAAACTTGCTTTTTTGCAATAAGGCCGCCAATTATACTTTCTGTTATATTATCAGGTTTTGTATATTACTTATAGTGCATATACATTTAAAAGTATTACATTCATTCGTTCATTACAGAATAATTCGCATAACTTTTATTGATCGATAAACCAGATTTTTTGATTTTCGTTTGATGGAACAAAACATACTTTTGAAATGGTCCCATAAAAGTTTTATCAGAGTGAATCAGTATTATTTACTATTTTTTAATAACTGTAGGAATCATATCGTTTAATCAAATTTAGATGAAAGAGTCAAAATTGCAAATTTTTCTTTCTATTACTTTTGTAATACTAACATTAATTTATACTCTAACTTTCTGCACAAATATTGGTAACCCTAACTCCATTTTACATTACTTCCGAGAAGTATGTCAAATGAATGTTTCGATTCCGTCAATATGAAGAAGGGAAGCGGAAGTTTTTTAATAATGAACATGAAAGTTTAAGAAAAAGGTATCAATATATCTAAAGACATTATCTCAACTAGCTCATAATGTTTGTTTACTTTTAAAGATACAGAAAGAAATGCAATCAGTACAGAAAAAAATATTGTGCGTGAATCACGTAATTTTTTTGTTTTCTCTCTCTCTAGGGTTTATTTTACCCGTAGGATAAAAACAGGATCCTAATACTAAGACTCCCGTATAACAAACGGAACACTTCGTGTGCGAATCCGACTTGCACTTAGCTGGTTTTTTAGCCTTATGACTTATATTATTCTGTCACCGTTAGAGATGGGTGGTGGGAAAAAACCCAATATAATATCTGCTCTATGGATATATTCACATACATGACATTGTATGCCAAGTGTTTCACAGTCACGGACCTACGACTTTTTAACAGGGCAGAAACCTTATAATACCCCCTCCCTCTCTTTCCGTGAGATCTGTTTCTTTTTTTTTAATTTAGCGACTTTAAATTTTTGTGGCCGTATAAGGTGTATGAATTTTGAAGATATTTTTGTGAAACTCGTCCCATAACCATATTTATTATATTTGATGATTTTTGCGCCCCCTTGAATGCTCCTACTTACCATTCTTAGATTCGGCTTTGATGTTATATAATGGAAATATGACAATTGTTTAGTCATGATCATTTAATACACCATTTGCTCCAAAGAGAAGAAGTATATATAATGGTTATTTATTTAAAAAAGGTAATGTGCTCTTTCATTTCCCATCACAACACTGTTGTTTTTGCGTTCTGTTGAAGGAATTACAGCAGAGTACAATAGAATATTGCAATGTGATACGTGATAATTTTTCATCTTTTTTAAACTTTGTTTACTTTTATATTTCAATAACTTCAGTGTTACCGAAAGATCAATCTCTTTTTCCAAAGCTTCAATTCGCTAAAAGATATGATGTTGCGCACAACTTTACACATTAATATTGTTTTTAAATATTCTATATCAGATTTTATAGTGTTCAGAAGTATAAATTATAAGTAATTTTCTATTAAAATTGATATTAAAAAAACGGCTTGGGAATTTTCCTGGGTTTTTCCGGATAAAATCCCTTCTCTAGTCACCGCTGTATCTAAGTCACTTAATTGCTTCGTGTTCAAGTGCGCGCACCTTACCATACAGTCACAAATACAGTGACATGAGAAAAAAGTCAACAGGCGCACATAGCCTCAAACTGAACTGAAGTGTCTGTTGGTTCCGGCTATTCTCAAAACAGCTGAACCGATTTCGACGGGACTATCATTAGCAGATAGCTTACGTAATAAGGAGTAACTTAGGCTACTTTTCACGTGGATGAATCGCGGATACAGCTAGTACAAAACTAAACATTTTTGTAAAATTTTTATATGATTTTTAGCGTTATTATCATATCAAAATATTAGTATGAACAAAATAAAGCATTATAAGAAATACTGTTATATATTTAAGAGATAATAAAATAATTGTCTAGCTGTCTGAATCTGAAATGGGTACCACACTTTTTGTAAAAATCTAATTTCCCGGCCTCCCTAGACAACTGAGCTTTCCAAGAAAAGTGATGGAATAGACGTAATAAATGTATAGAAATGACAACATAAATTAATATTAATCGTTTTAAATAGATTGTTAATAGAAGAAATGAAAACCTTCAAATGTTTTGTAAATTTAATGCACGTAATAAAAATGGATTTCACACTACTGATTTCTTATAGATTCATCTGTAATATACAGATAAAAAGAACTATTTTCTGTTTTTTTCTACATTTGTATAGTCGTTTTAAGTATAAGGAGAGAATTTTGCATGAATAAAAATGAATAAACTATACATTCCTTCTTTGCTTGATCACCCATTTTATATGGTCCGAGGATACTGTGTGCACACTGACCTGCTATACTGGAGTCTTAAGCTAATCTTAATTAAAAATCTGCCAGTAAGCATCCACCTTTATATCATCGTCATTAGCTTATCAGCATCCTCATTGCTACCTTAAATCCTAACTTAGTCATTTTTTTCTACGACCAGTAAAAGCATTTTATATTTGTTTTTTTTTAAGGCGCCAATTTTATAAGTACACGATTACCACCTAAAACGTAGTTACAATTTTAATCTATACTGCATTTTAGTTGGTTAATGTAATAACAAAACTGTCGACGTACAGTAATACTGGGTTAAAAAAATATAATGACTTACTTTATTTATTTGTCATGTATTCAACCTGAAGTTTGTGAATTATTTTAGTATTCTAACTCTTCTTACACTTTGAATTCACAATTTGATAATAAACAGTGATTTGTTTAAGATACACAAAATTTAAAATTCACGCGCGTTTCTCGGTTTCTTGTTTTTGTTATTACTACGGTTTAGGTTCGACACGGCAGAATAGATGGAACTGAATAAGAAAAATCGACCGGTTTTTCTATGGATAACACACATGTCTTCCGTTCAGTTGTTTTTCTTTCAATTTTAGTACGCAGTAGAATCAACACACATTGCAAAAAATACAAACAAATGTATTCGTTGAATAAATTGAATTTTTATTGAAGTCGTTTAATAATTAATTACCCTGACATTTTGCTTGGATCTAGGATCTTGGATATTTGACTACTATGCTTATTCTGGACTTTCAGGTAAAAGCTTACATTTTATGGGCCTAAAACATATTATGCTAGACTTGTGCAAGATTGTACGCCTGAACCTAATAGCAACTTGACGGTCAGCTTGACATTATACTTTAATTTTAAATAAACCATTTATTATATTTGATCATTTTTTCACCCATTGAAAATACATTTTTATTTTCAATGAAATTGACATTCTATTCACACTGTCTGACTTCAAAATATAACAATATATAAAACCCTAGTCCAGACTGAGCGAACAAACGGACAACAAATAAGATTCGTTCACTGCCGCATACCTCACACATTCGTTCGCCTTCGCGTTTACGACAAAACGACTATTTGGACGACGTCTTTTCATTTACTGTACAATAACTTGAACAAAACTATAGATAATGTTACAGTGCAGTAGATTTTTTGTAGCAACAAATTGCTACTACGCATGACACAACTGTTAAAATTAATTCTAACATAAATTATTTCTTTCAAACTTTTTATATTTATACGTATTTCACTGAAAATGTAAATTAGATTACTAATTTTATTTCGTTTGATCATCTTGAAAACTCCATAAACAGTTCCGGTGAGTTGTTTGTTTACATCATTCGCTACTTAGAATAAAACGAGGTATACATCTCTAAAGATTCGTAATATGCGTATACTAGTATCGCAAGAATTAATTACTTTCGTCTAATTCATAGAACAAAACATCATAAATTGGTTTTTTTTCTGAACAATCTTCAATTCAGTAAGCAACTCCAAGACAAAGCAAATGATTAAACGATTGTTCCGACGTCTAGTGCTTTGTGATTGAAAACGTCGATTACCGAAGTTAAATGTTGGGCGCCTTATTCAACCCGTGTGTTTAGGAAAGACGTTTCTCTACTCTTCTTTATATTGCGGATGAATTAAATAAAAACCGCTTAAAAACTTTTCCGTAATAAAAATTAATACCTTATTATACTTTTATAAGAGTTTAAACTTTGAAATAATCTACCGGGTTCCGAAATTGCCACTTTAGAATAAAATCAGAGCAATTGATTGAAACACATCTGCAGATGTGTCGAAAACAGACGTGGATCTGCCAAATCAATCAGAAATCAACAGCCGAGTTGAAGCCACACGCTGTGCACCCTACATTTGGCCCTCTATAGCTAGATAGATTTTTCATCATTATGAACAACTCAATATAGTGCACAAGTCTACTGCGTGTATTGAATTAAATAAAGAGAACAGTTATAACCAACAAAGTGGACTCAGTATGGATTAATGACAGCAGATCTCGGGATGATATTTCTTTGGTCACCTATCTTATGACTGACCACTGCAAAAAACATCCTCATCGAATACCCAATGCGCTGCCCAGAAGTCAAATACTATTAAAATAAAATACTATTGACAGTTTATTATTATTTTGAATGTATGGGCAAGATCCTTTTTTCTTTATTGAAGTTTTAGATATTATTTACTCGTATTTCATTTCAGACACGCTTCTTTTGAATTTTATGAAGATTTCTGTGTGTTCATTTCATTGATCGATAAACTTATGACTAAAAACATAAATTAAAAATTAGATTACGAACCTGTAACACGTTACCTCCTTAAAATCAAAATATAATGGAAGACAAAATACTATTTATTATTTTTCAATATGATAATCTTCATTTGTTCAAGGTATAAAGAAACTTGTATGTACATACACCTGGGTTCATATTGAACAAGTAATTTTAGCAGCAGCTCTTTTTTTCAGAGGATAAATCATTTCTTCAAAGAAGAGCAATCATTTTAAGGATGTACCGGCATTGGCTATGGATGAAATTCATCGAAACGTCCATTTGTAGTCGTTAGATCACTTTTTGTGGCGATAGAAATACATTTTTCTATCCACTTTATTTTTGTACAGATACTTTTTAGTTCCCAATTCACTAGTAATATTCCAAAATATTTATCACGAATTGTATTTGTTTAATTCGTGTCAAGCTTTTTATTAAATACCTCAGCGTATGGTTTCGAGTGAAATTAACAAATTTTACTTTCATTATCATGTAAGATTTCTTTTTATCTTTAAACTAAGAGAACATATGTGCTTATTGTAATTATACCTATCTACCTGTAATATTATTTTTAATTGTATGTCGACATATGCCAGAGAGAAATCTTACGTTTAAATAATATTATTATCTCATTGTAAATGAACCTTACGTTTTTATGAGAATATATGTCTTCAAACCTAATTATGATGATATTTTTGTGTCGGCAATGTTTAAATTTCTTAAAATATATTTATTCAATATGAGGCTAACAATAGTGTTTTATGGTTAAAAATACAATGGCAAACGTAGCAGCCGACCGACTTCCTTCAAAATGTTAAAAAGGTTTGATTTGATTGAAACTTTACTGCTCCGACAGGGCTGTGTTGGACGCTGTATTTTTAAGAAAAGAGCAAAGCTGATCAATCTGAGGCAATCACTTCTTTCAGTATCACGAAACGTACTTTCTTTACACCTCACAAATTAATAACATTTAAATTTTGACCATTCGATATCACTAGTAGCTCGGTGGTGTAGTTTATAAGCGCCGCGGCCCGCGATCGTTGTCGTTAAGCAACATTTGCAAGGATCGGTCACGGAATGGGTGACCAAAAAATTAAAATTTCGAGCTACTCCGTGCTTCGGAAGGCACGTTAAGCCGTTAGTCCCGGCTGCATTTGCAGTCGTTAATACCCTCCAATCCGCATTGGGCCAGCGTAGGTCATGGTCCATCGTCCTTAACCATCCATAAGGAAGGCCTGAACCCCTGCAGTGGGGACGTAAAAGGGCTGATGATGATGATGATATCACTAGTGTGCGAAGGCTCATATTTTTTCATAAGAATAATTCTGAAATTTGCTTTCGCCTCCTAGTCTACTCTGTTTATTCTACTCTAATGATGTGTACGGCACTCCTATGGAAATATCTTTTCAAGATCCACAGATACAAAATTAATGACAACCTTATAGACGCCAAAGTGACGCATAAAATGAAATAAAGTACCTGACTTCACGAATATATTCAAATTGAAAAAAAATATGAGAGCAATTCTGAAATTATTTTAGCGAAATACGAATTACCTATGTAGAACTCTCAGTTTAATGACGCAGCAAAAATTGAGAGATGAAAGCAATCGTTTTGCTGAATTGATTCGTTGTACAGTTAAATGAGCGAATGAATTTGTTTGTATATTACTATTATATAGTTATTTTACTTCATTAAAGATTTTTTCGTTTGCCACATTGTCTTTTAGGGTGTATTTACACTGGTGAATAGGGTATACACGCCGAGTGCTGCAGGCCAATTCTAATATTTAAGTAATAGTCTCATCTCAATAGAATCAACTAATTGCATTTTGTCGTAGTACTATCTACCTGAAGTTCAATATTATTATATATCTATCTCCATTAATTTCATCATCATTATCATCATCAGCCCTTTTACGTCCCCACAGCAGGGGCTCAGACATTCCTTATGGATGGTTAAGGAGGATGGGCCACGACCCTCCACGCTGGCCCAATGCAGATTGGAAGGTATTAACGACTGCAAATGCAGCCGGGACCAACAACTTAACGTGCCTTCTGAAGCGTGAAGAAACTCGACATAATAATTTTTTGGTCACCCATCTGGTGACCGACCCTTGCGAAAGTTGCTTAACGACAACGATCGCGGGCCGCGGCGCTTGTCCATTACGCCAACGAGCCACTACCATTAATGTGTGATGAAGATATTGTTTTAACAATATGAAACTTTAGGTAAATAGTACAATGGTATAATGCAAGTCGTTGAGATTCCGAACAGATGCGATTATTGCATAATCATCAGCAAAATTAAATTTCATCAACTACTTTAAATACGCCACTAGAGGACTCTTAATTCTATATAACATGTATATTATGACCAGCGGACGGTTAAAATTATTTTATCAATACGTCAATTAAGAATTTATTAGTAGTAAGTAATTTAGAAGTTAATAGATAACATTAAAATCCTAAAACATAAAATTTGTACACTAACCTATAGATTTACGGGCAAAGAATAGTTAAAGTTAAAGATTGTAACGTCTCATAGGAATACAAATTTTAATTTGAACTTAAGACATTATTTCAAGTTTTCACACCAACCAATATCTTAACCATTACTAACTTCTCAAATTAATACCTAAATAAAAAAAATTGATTTAAAAAAATTTAAATAAAATTTTTATGTACCGTATTTACATGCAAAAAGTAAGTACAATTATCACCAGCTCAATGTATGACGATCCCATATAAATTAAAGTATCATCCAATTAATGGGAATATTGAAAAGTAACTTAAGGCTTCCAGAACATTCACTATCAACTCTCCAGACTAAATCATCATAATCGAAATCAAAATATTTCCTATAGATCATTAAGGCACCCTGCATAGTCTTCTTAAGGAAGGAAGTCAATAAATAAATCCCATTTCATTTTTCTAGTTACGATTTTAATTTAGCCGTTTATTTATTATTATATTTATCTAAATTATTATTTATTTATTAATTTAATTCTTTCCATTACAAAAATTTGATAATCTTAGGTCTCACAAAACTATATTAACAGTTTGACTGTGGGTGGGCTAGGATTCTCGTTTTGAGTTACATATGATGCAACTTGTTTAGTTAAACTTATTTATTTATATTCATGGTAAGTATTATATGTGTTACAGGCTATCCATTAAATAGTTCTTTAGAAGGTTCGAAAATATTTTAGGGTTACTTTCATGTCTGATATTGTCTGGTAAGCTATTTAATATATATGGGGTATATATATGGGACTCTTTTGTTTAGAGTTCTATCACCATAATAATTGTTAACTGTGGGAACTACATATTTACCTACTGCAATTGCTCTAGTATTATGTTTATGTGAGACCAATGGGTGACGCTCCCGACTACTATTGTTATTTATGGCAGGTTTATATGTATTTGAGTTTTAAACTAACTGGAAGAATTTTACAAATTTGAAATAACTATTTATAATCTCTCTTACAGCTATAAGTTTTTTTATTAACGAGTAGTTTCAAAAAACGTTATTGCAATGATTCTAGTTTTTGTATATTAGTATAAAATGTAAGACCATATGTGTTGATTGCGTACCCCAATATGGAATCGACTAGAGACATATATAAACATTTTCATGTATTTGAGGGAACTTTGTTACTTAAATAGTAAAATTTGGCTAACAATATTCTAAGTTTAGAACAAATATGGATTACATGATTTGACCACGAAAAATGCTCATCCACTACCAATCCAAGATAAGTAATATTTTTAACCCTTTCTATTGGCTAACAATAACAAACGATTAAACTATTATGACAACAATCATAACAATGAGCAACTATTGAGTGAGACATATCAGGTAATTCTATATAAGGAGAGTGTATTACCAGTAGTTTCGTTTTGTCAGCATTAAGCACAATCCCATTGTCGTGAGACCATTTAACTGTAATCTGTATCTAAATAATCTGTATTCAATTTATATTGATACTTACACGGTATAATATCGTGCGATATCTGATCCGCTGGATAAATCCGCGTATCGGAACCATGCATTAGCATATAAAAGACATCATTAAGCGGATATTCCGTAGGGAAACAACCAATCTTTATACATTTCCGATAGAGTTAGGAAGGACATTAGAATCTGTTCGAGCTTTATAACAGGGACACCATTATCTATACGGTTCAAATTCGGTTTCTTCTGTTTACAAAATAAATAGCAACTCAATTTACATTTCATGGACATCAAAATGAGAAGACATTGGTGAAATAATATATATCTCTCTACATAATATGTACTTTCTCTAGTTCTCCTCTAACAAAAAGTCGTATAAATACACATTTCACAATTTAATACACCACTACATAAAACATATTTTTGATAGTCTATGACGCGATTAGAGTAGTGCCTATCATGTCATAGATTATTGAAATAGTGGATCGTAAGTGATGCTCGTAGAAATATTTTTCCCAAAATTGTAAAACCCTCTTCTTCTCTTTTTCTTATTGCACAAGCCGCTGCTTCCACGTCCTTACTTACAGTGTTATTTGATAAAAAAAACAGTTAAACTCGTCGTCGAATACAGCGCTGACTTTGCATCGAGATTGAATTAAAAACCTAATTCAAAAGGTACTCATAATAACGATTTTATTTAATTGAATATCTATGATTTGTTAACATCAAGTGTCTTAATTACGGAACAGCATAGCTGATGCCGGTGCGAAAATTTACACTATTACATGGCATTGATGTTTAGCTCGAATAAAGCGATGATTAAACAACATAATATTTCTTTTTTTTATATAAAACGAGATTTTTGCCAGCGGAAGCTTTTCGCTAGGAAATTGTTTAATGACATTAATGAGACAATAAAAAAGGTAGATAGGTTACTTGAATTCAAAAAGTGTCACCTTAAAACTAAGCTAATTAGCATACCTGAGCGCGTTATGGCTAAAGCGTTGATTGTTTGCGTATATGTACCATAGTCATTTTAAAAATGCTATTTTGTGTTATGCGAAACTGTAGAAACAACATAAGTAAGTCATCTAAAAACCAAGGGGTCAAATTTGGTTTGTAAGTATAATTTTTAATTGATTTGCATTTTAATCAGAAAAAAAAAAAATGTGTCATAAAAAGAAAGAGTAAATACTCCGCTTACAAATTGTGATAAAGATTTGTCAAAGATTGTGTAAGTAACAGAACGGACAATTTGACTTTTGTGCCTACGCTGTACCTTACATTTATTTGAAAATCTTTATGAGATTGAAACTCTGAAACTTCAGGGTTTGAATTGGGAGCATCGAAACCTAACTCTGCAATTAAAAAAATATATCAGTGCCAGGTTTATTTTATCGGGGTCTGGGGTCACATTCAATGTTGGCTGAACGTGCTCAACGCGCTGTCCTTAAGGTTTGCTGTAGTAAGTCCCGTTTGTAACCTATTGACATGTTTTATGAATTTGTCAAGTTATGACAAACTTACGTAGTAGCGTACAACTTTATGTAGTAGCTACTACTTTAAAGCAACACTTTTCAATAAATTACTTTCAAGGCACGTCTTGTCGTAATAATCTAGTAGTCACAATAAAAAAAATTAATACATCTTTTACCCAGAGATTTTTTGTTTTTAATGGACCACATCTATATAACAAATTAAATAAATTATTATCTCTTTATGCCCTAAATCGTCATACGTTTTAAGGGATTGGCTTCTTAAACAGTCTTAAGTACAAACTGAGTGACTACTTGTCGCCTTGGTGTGATTGATACTGGTTATGGCATTGTATTGAGATCGACAAATTTTGGAGTAACTGTATAATTTTTGGTACTCTTAAGTTTCTCTAGTTTTTGCGTGAAATAATAACAAACACGCGTATGTATGGATATACACCCTCACATACATTATATTCTTAATATTGAACCAGCTAATAATCCAACATATGTAATGCACTTTGCCCACTTTTGATTTCAGTTTGTTTAGACGTTGTTTCTTTGTCCAAACAAATCAAGTTGGTTGACCTATAGTTTTACGCGCCCTAACTGCATTTCATTATTAGTCTGTAAAAATATATTTATGCATAACTTTTTGAACTTCTATGTTCTAAATTGTTATTACCGCTGAGAGGTGAGGACCTGGTGTCCTGTGCAAAGGTTTTAATTACCTAAAACTGGCAACAACAACCAAAATTGGGTTTAAGATATATTGTATTTTATAAGTCGTCAAAAGTTTGTAAAGAAAAAGAAATTTTATTATTATTATTGTTAATTTAATACATAATAATAATAAAAAAGAAGGAAGTGTGTAGATGCAGGAAAACCTTACGGACACTCCGATAAACCACTTGTACGCAATTGTACACTCACCTCTATTTTTACAACTATGCTTCTGATCGTATTGTTATTCACGATAATACGTTAAGTTCAACTCGAACTCTTTTCAATGGCAAATTTATGAAACCTGTGTGGTTACCATAGCTCTATTGATAAGTGACTCGGACCCCTTTATAAGTAAAATATTTAACGAAAGTAACTCCTAAGGAAATTTTTACAACCATGAGTTGAACGATTGAAAGAGATTTTAATGTTTTGTAAAAGGCGAATCGTATATTGTTAGTATAACACAAGAATTGTAGCTATTTATCTCGGGATCAGTGTGATGCGCTATCCAACGTATATTTATCGTATTATTTTACCCATGTCACGTCAATATTAATGCGTTTTCCAACTGTAGATCCAGCCGTTGGTTCTACCAAAAAGGACCCTTGTTCCATCCGCTGGAACCAGATACATTTTTCAAGTGTTACAACAAAAATGTATTCACTTCAAAATAGGTCACAATAAACTTACATATATGGCATGTTTTGTGGACAGGAAATCGAGCTTAATCTTTCAAAATGAAAATAGATTCAATTATGTGATTTTAACTAATTTCTAACATATGTATATGTATGTACAGTGTAGCTCCAACACGCTAAATAAATGCCGTTTAAACCAGTTAGTATTTACCCTTCGAGGCGATGAAAGATATTTTGAAACAAAAATTCAATGCCAACGCAACTATAAAGGGCCATTATAGAAGTTGAACATGTCAAAAATATGCCTACGTTTCGATATAAGTCTTCCTGGAAAACCATAACTACTTAACTCTATAGCTTCTCTAATTACAAAGTGTGATGAACCTAATGAAGTGCATCTAGATACAAATCTTTGTCTTTTATCTTCTACAAGTTGTATCGGTGCGTCGTACCACACCGTTTATTTTGTCCTAGATTCCCACATCCAAACTTTTTGCGTGTGATCTTTAACATCATTATTTTATTAATAATAATAATAATAATAATAAAGTGTATTTATTTAACTTTTTCTACAGTAACTAATTAGCAAGTATACAAAAACTAATACAAGTTTGACCGTATACCGCTCATTCACTATCGCTGCTCTTTAATTTGTTCCATCTACTATCAGTCAAAATAAACGTAATAGTGGGTACATGGATAAAGACTTAGTAGTTAAGAATGTCCCGAGTATATACAGCGTGCGTTTGATGCAAATGGGAGTTAATGTATAAATAAGACAAAGTTGACAAATTATATATCATACAAATATAAACCCGATAGTACATTCGTTAATATATTAATGCAAATAACATACCTATTTAAGTTTTTCGATATAGTACCTCTTCAATGTCTCTTTTAATATTTTTGGAATTTATTGTATTTTTAACTTGATCATGCAGTTCATTAATCAGAAATGGAACCAAACATGCAAAACTTCTTGCCCCATACAGATTATTAAACCTTGGAATCACAAGCCTCTTTGATTGAGACCGCCTTGTATTTTTAACATTAGTATAAAAAGATTTTTTAATATTATTATTAAAGTAATTTTCAACTAATATTGTATAATTTACTTTGTAATGAATTGGAAGAATACTGCAATAATGGAATAGATCTCGATAGTTATCTTTGTATTTTGCTTTTATTTTAGTCGGTACTATATTTTTAATAAGGCGTAGTTGCAACCCGTAAATTTTATCAAGATGACTTTTACACGTACGACCATAACTGCTGAGACCATATGACACAATAGACTCCGCCAAAGAATAATACAGGGCTAATAATATTTTATACGGAACCTTATTTTTAATTAGGCAAATTTTTGCTAAGATTGCTCTTAATTTATCACACACCAGGTCGATGTGATCCGTCCACTTAAAACGATCGTCAATGACCAAACCTAAATACTTGTGACTAGTTACAACTTCAATCGCGGGACATTTACATGGTCCTGTATACGCATGCAAACAATTATGTTCATGAGCAATCAAATTCAATGGCATAAGACTTCGGTTGCTGCTTGAACTTACATAAATCATTTTAGTTTTTTTAGAATTTAGAACCAAACCGGCATCGTGAGAACATGCTGAAAGACGAGTAAAATCTTTTTGTAACTGATCTAGAGCAATATTGATGTCATGATGAGCTGCAACTAAGCATGTGTCATCCGCGTACTGGTATATCTTGCAGTCCTGAATAACATTCACTACGTTATTGACATACGCAATGTAGTGAAGTGGACCGAGTACCGACCCTTGAGCTGTTCCGTCGGTAACGTGAACACGTTTGCTCAGTTCCTTGCCCACTTTAACATGATAAGTTCGATTCCTAAGGTAATCCTGACAACAGTTCAACAGTGAGCCCCTTACACCACATTCATACAGCCTCTCTGACAGTATTTCATGTTTCAGGGTATCAAAGGCCTTGCTGTAGTCTATGAAGACTACCAGTACGTGTTTTTTCTTATTTAGTTCGTGCATAATTTGATCAGTAAATGCCGATAGAAGTTGACTTGTGTTTTTATGAGGTTGAAAGCCAAATTGTGTGTTTGTCAACACATTATTATCCGCATAGAACTCATAAATTTGCTTACTAATGAACTTCTCGAGTATCTTATCAATCACCGATAATATAGTGATTGGCCTATAGTTTTCACATTCTGATTTAGTACCGTTCTTATAAATGGGTCTCACTATTCCTACTTTTAGTTCATTCGGGTACGTATTAGTTTCAATACAAGTATTTATTAGTTTTGCAAGTACTGGGGATAATTCCTGCCAAAGGAACTGAACATCTAATGCGCGTATACCATCAATACCCGGTGACTTTTTACGATTTGTACTTTTTATTAATCTTTCCATATCTTCAGTGCTGGCTTTCCGTAATCGCATCGATACATTTACTGAACGTTGGTAACTTGTCTTATCCATTAAAGAGAATTTACAATGAGGAATTATATTTTTTAGACTACCTATAAATGAATCTGCAAAAATATTGGCAATATCTATTTCTTTCACTTCGGAATTTATGAAACTACTAGATATTATTTCATCCACTGAAAGTTTATTACGACCTGTTATATTATTAAGAATATTCCATAATGTTTTGGTTCTCCCTTGCTCTCTTCAATTTTATTATAGTAGTACTGGTTTTTTGATTTTTGTATAATTTTATTCGCATAATTCCTAGCCTTATTATATTTCTGTTTTAATATCATATTATTTTTATCTTTTTTATTTTTATCCATTTTTCGTGATTTGAAATTTTGAGTAACGCGATATGCTCTTTCTGAGTGTCAGTTCGTGAAAATTCTTCCACCAGTACATACGTAACATGAGATTGTTATGATAAAATATTTTAATTATTTGTTTAAATGTTTAAATATATCTTAAAAAAATGTTTTATGTATTAATAAATGTTACATGTAAAAGAAAGCCCAGAAACGGGGTATATAATTGTTTTATTAGTAATTTTGGTATACATACATACGAACTGTTTGATATTCTTTTTTTGTTGTTGCAGTTATATTTTATTTAGACCTTAAATATATCTAGCCTAGGCAGTCGTTTGATTTAATACCAACTACGAAGAACTGAACCCGTCACAAATTAGTTCATATTATACGTTTTGCTGCGACATTATAAGCCAAAAAAATGTTATTTCAGTTTTATAAAAAGTTTTCATGGTAAGTAAATTGCTTACGATAATATGAAAGCAGTTAACAAGGTCTCCATTTTCTGAATCCCTTTTCAAAGTTAACTCTGTTTTAATGCACCCTGATTATGTTCGAATTGTCTTTGAAAGTTTTTCTTTCAGTAACTTGCAGTCATTACAGTTAATTTAAAAACAAAGATTTGTTAAAGTTTGGATAAGATGTTGAATACAAATTTGAATACAAATAAGATGACAAAACGAATAATAAATAAAAACAATAATTTACCAAAAACTATCTTATTTAAATTCAAAAGTTTCATAGGACTGCACAAATAACAAAATCACATCCAAGTTGAAACGTCTAGTCAAACATCTTTCAATGTACTCAATATAATAAGTTTCGGATGACCAATTTAATAATAAATTATCTTAGTAAACAAATAAACCATAGAAATATTGTGATAAAAAAAGTACACGTCCACATAATTATTACTCCTCAACCGAAATCAAAATCTACACGTCAATAGCAACATGGCCGTCCATATGATCGGTTCTCGGCATAGCAGAGCTGATTTCTTTGACTTCAATTTAAAATTCCTACTCTACGTTGGCCTGTGGCACGATGAGAACTGGTCCAATACCAAAAAGATTATTTATCGTTTCTACGAAATAACGTTGCTTATTTTCTCCATTCTTTACATGATTATCACTGCTATTGGTCTTTATCTTGTTAAGGAAGAATCTATCATATTCTTCACCGCTTTGGATAAAAATATCCCTGCTTACAATTATGTTCTCAAAATAATCGTATTCTTTATTCAACGTAAATATATTAGGAGCTTAGTCTCCCAGATTATATATTCCGGTGATCAAATCAGCGAGACAAGGAAAAAATTAATGATTTTCCACGTCGTTGCGGTTACAATGATGATTATTTCTCTCATCGGAGTATTTCAGGTTCTAACATTTCTCAGAGGAGAATTGCCAGTTGACGCCTGGTTCCCCTTCGATCATTTGAAAAATAAATGGACACTATTTCTAGCCACTCAAATTTTAGTAATATTGTTCACAGTGCCCTGTATGCTTAGAGGTATTTCGATACAAGGTATAGTGTGTAGTATAATAATGTATCTTTGCGATCAATTGTCAGAGCTACAGATTCGCTTGAAGAGCTTAAATTATTCTGTCGAGAACGAGATAGAGATTAAAGAAGAATTCAAATCTATCATCAAGAAACATATCAGATTAATGGGGTACGTATTAATTTCATTTGATAGGTATATCATTTCCACATATTTGTATTGCATTAGTCTTACTTCATTGTCTCTACTAATAAAAGTAAAAATTACAAGCAACTGAGAGTTTCAGTGGAACGCTGAAGATGTCTGAGAGATGAAAGAACACATTTTTGTATCTATGCTGAGGTATTTTCAAACTTATTTGAAACTATTTAAGTTTGAAACTATTTCTAGACTATTCTAGTCAAAATATTTTTTGATAATTTGACAGATATGCAAACGCTTTGGCTCGAAACCTCAAAGAATATTTTCTGATTCAAAATCTAGCAGTCACCGCTGAATTATGTCTAAACGCATTAATGGCTTCTATGGTAAGAAGGTATTATTTAAAAATATAATATTTATTAATTTACGAACGTTAATGAACATATTCAACATTCGGTGTAGTTATTATCCATTTTGCTGGATATAAGAGTTTAAAATGTTTATAGTAGTAGATACTATTACAACTTTTGAATAACTTAGAATATGCTCGCTCTGTAATTCAATTATTATTGTAAATAAAAATCTTTTTTTACAGACAGGACTCGATCAAAAGAAACATTTGATGACATTTCTGGCTTTCTTAGTACTAGCACTATGCAACGCATACATTTTTTGCTATCTAGGCAATAAGTTGATGGATGAAGTAAGTTCGTACTTATAAAATCACAGATCAGTAATTCAATAGCCTTAAGGACTTCGATGGCGTAGTAGTTAACGCGTCCGGTCTGCGATACGATTATTAAGCATCTTTGGCAAAGGCGAGTTAAAGGATGGGTGACCAAAAATTTATTATCTTGAGCTTCTCCGTACTTCATAAGGCACGTTGAACTGTTGGCCCCGCCTGTATCTGCAGTTGTTAACACCCAACAATCCACATATGTCATGGCCCATTCTCCCTATTCAATTCGATTCGATTCCTTCAAAAGAACCTAAGTTCTAACACGGGAAAGCTTTAGTAATGATGAATAAGCCACTGGACCTAAAAATCACGGAGATCATCAATTTGATCCACATAAGTAAGAATGGTAATAGGAATAATATTTAAAAAATTTGCTCATAGAGTACAGGTATAGCTTTAGCAGCTTATGAATCTAGCTGGATATCCTGGCCATTGGATATGCAAAAGGATCTTCTGCTGGTAATAACAGCAGCCCAAAGAAGTTTCAAGCTAACTGCTGGAGGTATAGCGTACATGTCAATGCCGACATTTGCGCAGGTAAGAAAACTTAAGCTCTGTAAAAAGTATTGTTTTCCGATGCTGGATAGTAAACCGCCCTTATATATGTATATATTTGCAATCATCCTTAAAAATAATTTACAGCATAATTTTGCTTAAAAAAGTACTATAATCCAAAAGATTATATTTAATTGTGTTTATAACCAAAAGTGTAGACTCGCCATAGTTGAGGTTGCGTACTAGTTGAATGTAATGTAATGGCACGAATATGGTGGTTTGTGTTGCTTTCAAATCATATCCAATTTATACGTTGGTGTATAAATCTTATGGATATCATATTAAATTATTATACGGCAAAATGTATGGGAACGAGAGTTGGATATGTCAGAAGGAGCATGTAAGATGCAATAGTTACGTAGAATTTGCTGTATACGTAAAAAAGAGAAAAGAAAGAGATTTGACCTGAAAATGTCGGTATAAAAATCAACAGAAACATGCTCTGTTGGTTCACACATATGGAAGCAATGATAAAACTGATATACAGCACGAAAGTGGAGAGAAAGATGTAGAAGCCGAAGAAGCACCTTTTACAATCAAATCCATCGTGTAGTTAGAAGATGATGTCCGAAGTAACAAAACCGAACATGTATTTCGTCTCCTCATGTATGGAAGAACCTTGCTTTGTGACTTTCGGTTTTCTTTACGTACCCCGTTAGGGACACGGCATTAAGATATAGATATAGATAAGGTAAATTTGGTTTCTATTTTGTACCATGTCGCAACACCGATAAATAAATAGGTGATAGTTTTATGCTTGTAAATTTGAATACATTTTTAAGAGTATTTATTTTTTATTGCATAATATAATCATGCAACATACCTGCCATATTAATGTTATAAATTACTTTCACATTATTTAAGGGATATATGGAAACTGCATTGATCTACAAGCCTCTTTTTTGTGAAAAGATAAATCACACTAAACTGAAACTGGAGATACCTTTTGTAGAATTGCACATACATTGCTTTTATCTAAAAACAGTCTCTCAAAAATATATACCTGAATTTAGATCTAACTGTAGCATAAGCTGTAGCACTTACGGTAATCAGAAAACAACAACAAACGTTAACCCAGAAATCTCAAGCCAGAGATAATAAAGAAAATTAAACCTTAACGGTGGACCCGACCCCGTCAACCAACTTAGCTAAGTACCCAGTTAAGACATTTTTCCCGAATAACGTTGTACAAAATTGCCACCTATTTTTACTTATTATAATATGACAATTGTATTCGTAAGTTAATTCCATTCACAGGAAAGCTTGTACGATTCTTGACGTATTGAATTAGAATTTTGCTTTATTATCGAAATATTATGTAATCATGCAAACTCTTCCTTATATCTTATTCAAGCGTCTCCCAATATGTAACAACATTTAAGTATTACAAATGTAACTTTAACACTGTTCAAGTCAATGTTACGAGATAATCCTTGGAGTTATCTGTAGCTAATCTGCGATAGCCATCACCGATAGTTAGTAAGCTAAAGTCTCAAGCTAGTGTAACATTGATTGCATCTCAAGCGTCAACAAAGTTTGCCCAGTTCGGCTTATCTTAGGGCTTTCTTGTATCGAACGGCTACCAAACTTTTAGTTTGTACGAAGTTAAGATTGATCATGCAACACGTTGTGTGTGACATTACAAACAGTGGAAGTGTTTTTTTATTACATGAATAATCAAACTCAGTTGATTTACTGTCGTTAAGATTTATCTATGAAATTTCAGAAGTTTAGGAAGTATTTATAGGCGTAAGTCGTATCATAAAAAATGAGCCTTGATGCGCCAAAGTTTTCTATAAATCTATTCTGCAGAAAATGGCATATTTAAAGCTGCTTATAGCTTGAAATGCTTGATTACACTTATTTATGCCTACTCTATTTTGGTGAGACTTTCTCTAGTGTAGGAGCTGTGACTCAAATACTACACAAATGCTACTTATATACTAAATTTACGCTGGGAATGCACTTAGTATTAGTCAAAATAATAATATTAAACAGAGACTTCGCAAAGGTTAACCTAATACGAGGTTCTACAGGAGTAATATTTACTCCTATTAGGTAATAGGTTTGCTTATTCTCTGTATAATACGAATTTGGACTTATACTAAAATTGCAATTTTAGCGTAAATTTACTTTAATTTAAACTTTAATTTAATGCTAAACTTTGTTTATTAATAGTACTGTTATTGTATTTTGTTCATACGGATTCTAAACCAATGAATGTGATTGGTATGACATCCTACTATTGGTCTATGAACATTTTAGTATGTGTGTTAACAATATATCTTCTTCAACATACAATAAGAGATATGCTAAAAAAATATGCAGTTCATATTATATTAACATTAATGGATAGGGAATCGACTAAAGGAAAAGGCACCTTCTTTTGAATTTAATTATTATTTATTTTATTTTCAGGCTCTTTACAATGGATATTCCGTATTTGCTGTTTTAAGGGATGTTATCAATTGATTTTATTGATTATTTATAGTCGTACCTATAGAATAGTAAATATATATTGTGTGAAATTAAGTATTTTTTTAATAACATACATATTGGTATGAAGAAATCCTAATTATATTATAATTTGTCATTAATATCACCCTATTAATTATGCACGTACTGAGACACAGAGTTAAGTTAAGGAAAAGGGACCATATCCCACTACGCGGGCCGAGACTGCTAGAATCAACGACTTACATGACATGCCTTGTGAATTTTGCTCCTATTTACACTACAAAAAAGAAGTGTATAGTATTTAGGGTTAACGTATGTGTGTGAGTTTCTTTTGTCCATCATAACTTTTCTTAACATAACATGTATAGAGTAAACGTAATATCATCCTGTATGACCCTATCGAATGTTTAAAAAAATATTCAATATGGCGAATATTAACCCTAGTTGCACAAAAAAATATTTAGTTCTTAGTGCTCTGATCACTTGCATTATATACGACGACCTTATCTATTTATTATATTTGATCAATTTCCAATTCATAATTCTATTGTGGAAAATATTATTAATGAAAAATGCTGACCCGTAGTGTGCGTGCTGTGTATCTCGAGACACGGCGGCGTGTATCTTAAGACATGGCACGCACTTTCTGATTGTTTTGCTTATAACTTTGGTTTGAAGAATTATTTCCGTGTAAAATTTGTCTATGAGCTGGCTGAATGTACAAAAACTATAACCAAATAAGAATTAAAACATTTTCAGAGGAAAGTGTGATGTAATCGTCAATTGAATATTATCGAGCGGAAAAAAAGGACATTGAATGGGCGACCCCGTTTTATTACTATTTTGATAAAATATAGCATGTGTTTGCTGGGAAAATACTTAAACAAGATAAAAAATTAAGATAAAGTTGTAGAAATTGAAGGTAAATTTAAAAAAAAAACAAAAAACTTACGAATAAAAAACCCACATTTTCACGATATATCAAAAGTAAATCGTCATTGTGAATACTGTATTTATAAGTGGTTAGATAATATATCTGAGGATACTATAAAAAAAATACCCAAAGTTTATCAGTTCAGTATTTTAACAATAGAAGCGAAAAAGTACAAAGGGCGAGAGTTGCTTGATCGTACCGCATACGAGTGGGGTCCGTGCTTAAAATCCGCCGCACACCAAAGGAATCTACTCTGTCCCTGGCACACTGAGATGGGATTTGAACCTTTTTCTTTGAGAATATTGTCCAGTATGGCATTGTGGATATGAAAGATATCAAATAAGTAGGTATAATAATTGGAACTTTTTTTCATCTTTAAAATATTTTCAAAAATATGTATTTCGGCTGTTTGGGTGGATTACCTATATATTGATGAAAACTCTGTAGTAGCGAAAACGTAACAAGTGCTTCAAAAATTCATCATTCCTGTTAGGTCCTGGGTGACTCAGTAATTAAAGCAGTCCCGGATTGCGGAAGGTCATGGTCTCGAATCCCATCGCAGAGTGACAGGAACAAAGTGGATTTTTTTAAACATTTTTTATTAAGAATACTTTATCAATTTTCATACCTTTTTTTCTATTACCAAGAGTTTTCCACTTGTTTTCTTTTTTAACTCAATAAATAAAATATAAAACCTGTCTTTTAAACTTTATAAAAATAATCCTTTAACCCGACTTTAGGTATAATAAAACCTGTCTTTTAAACTTTATAAAAATAATCCTTTAACCCAACTCAAGTCCAATAAATGCTAATTTGTATTTTGACAAATTTATATTTATGTCGCTCACATTAGAAACGTTCTTTCATTGTTTATTGTACAACATGACAAGATTGATTGAATAATATGTCATCAATGAAATGGAACATCAATGTTCAAATAAAACACCGTGATATTTTTAAAATAGATATATAGGGTTTTCTTTTCAATAAAATATAGATATAGGATATACATTAAAAATAATTCATCTCGGATATTTATATTTTGCAATATATGAGCGTTTGATATATATTAGTATTCTTTAATCGATTCATTTCAAATAAATGTAACGTAAAATTATAAATGATAAACTGTATGATACTGCACCTAACACACAAAATAAGCCATATTTAACACCGAGGAGTTTTTTGCTTAAATATTCATTAACAGTATAATATCCTTTACCAAGAAGACAATTTTAATACGTGTCTTAAATTAAGACAAAAGTAAATAATTTCGATAGGAATTTTATTATACTAGTTTATACCTTGTCCCATAAATGTTGCTAGAGCTTTCTTTAGCCTGCATGACGGCAAAACAAGTTTAACTTTGTTTCTAATATTCAAATTGTATACATTAACTATGTTTAACGTTACTATTAACATTATACAATTGTATATAAAAGACAGGGAGGTCACTGACAATTTCCCATTTTTATTTGAATTTATCTCTATTTATTTTACAAAAAAAAAGTAGTAAAAGCTATATATCCCTAATTGATAAATAGCTCTTACTGATATAAATACGAAATATATATGTGCAGCCACACTCCACAGCAGAATACCGTACAATATAACGCTATGGAAATAACTAAAGTATACTGTTCTGGCAGTATCTCCATCTGCGAGTTGTCTGGTTTTTGTTATTGCTGTTATTCCGGCCAATAATGAAATGTGAGGATGCCATTGCAATTTAGAATCTAGTGTTATTCCCAAAAACATTCTTGGATCAACCAACTAGAGCTTTTCAGCATTAAGTTTTATTTTTGTTAGTTCTGTTTTTACGTTAGGTAATATAAACTTTATACGTTTCGTTTATTTAGCATTTAGCTGGAGATTATTTACTATAATTTACCAGTTGTTGTGAATCAGCAATGTTGACATCGTCAAAGTAATTTTTACATCGATAAACATTAAATATTAAAGAACCAACGATTTAGTAACAGTATCCTTTATGTTAGGCTTAGAATCATTAGTTTTATGAAAGTATCGTTTAATATAATCTCAGGTATAGAACTTAATTCATATACCTTATGTCATCAAAATCCGTTGCGTAGTTTTTGCGTGAAGATGTAATACACATCAAAACCTACAATCGCTATTATATTAGTAAAATCATACTATCATACTTGAACCAATGGCTAAACGTGCTTTCCGGAGCAAGTATAATATTTTCTTTTTTTGGTCACCCATCCCGTGACCGACCTTTGCGAAAGTTCCTTAACAACAACGACCGCGGGCCGCGGTGCTTATCCACTATGCCATCTATCTACGCACGTAGCACAAGGAGCTGTTATATTAAACACTTGAAAGATCATTTTATTCAACTCTGATTTGCCAAAGCTGAATAGGATTTTCCAATACCCTGATAATTAATTAACAGCTATTTCAATCAGAGTTATAAAATTTTGCATGCGGGGAATAACAACAAGTCGGGGTCTGTTGCTATTCGGCTCATTTTAGGATACTTTACTATCGATTCAATTTATTTGCATAAAACGTGGTCACAATATAGTCAGTAATAAAAAAAGCGCTTCACACGTTTAGTCTTAACAGGCATGCAAAACACATTATCAACTTATATCTAAAAGATATTATCAATTTTACATTAAATAAGACAAGCATCATTATTAATAATCATTCAAATATTATGCATTATATTAAGTTAAATAAGTTATCAACAATATCAAAACATAAATAAAACAATATAGAAAGTCTATTAAGCGATCTAAAATTCGCAATTAATAAATAAAACTATGTCATAAAACAATAATATAGAATTGTTACCTATCATAAATTATTTGCTAAATATTCATTACCACTGTGATAACATTTATCCAAAAGGAAGCGGTACAGTTTACCTTTAAGTAAATTTATTGCCACGTTCACTATTTCTCTAGGTAATTTATTGTAAATTCTCACTGCCATCGGGACTATTATCTGATTTATGAATTGGCTTCACTACTGATACTTTAAGTTTTTCAGGAAATATCCCTTGTTCGAATGATAAATTTACCAAGTGGCTCAACACAGGTGCTATAATTTCTTTTACCGCCTTTATTATTCTCGTGTGTATTTGGTTTGGATTTTTTTAAACTAGTAATTATTTTACCCATTTCTCTAGCATCTGTCGGAAACAAAAAGATGCTGTTGTTTACCTGCTGAATACTTTGCAAGTTATTCATCAGAGGCGCAAATCTACCATTCGTTAAATTCATGAAATAGTCATTTAATTTGTTTGCAATATCGTTTGGCTCATTAATAATCCTATTATTATATGTAATTTCCTTTATATATTTAAAAGAATCTTTAGATGAAAATACCATAACAGTAAACATACCCAAATCAAAGCGTGCCATTAAACCATGGGTCACGCCAGGTATATTGCGATGTATTAAGCATCGCAATAAGTTACAAAAACAGGTACGGAGTGACAAATATAATTAAATACTTAATATTAGTTATAAACGTTATCGTAACTTCTGTAACAACTTGATTAAGAAATTAAAACGCAAATATGAGAGGGAACAGTTTTCGCTGAATAGTAATAGTACAAAAAGTCTGTGGAATAGCATTAAGAATATTACCTATACACAAAAAAACAAAAATGAAACTAAAGAGTTATTAATGTTGAAATCTTGTTCACAAAATTCTGTCAATTATATAAATGACTTTTTACTGGAATTGGTAAAGAATTGGCAAACGACATTCTAAATAAGGGTAATGTAGAACATTCAAAAAATTATGAAATTTTAAATTTCATTTGCATGCTCTAATTTTATTTTATTTTATTTTTTTACAAGACAAGTGTACTATGTAATAAGTGAAAAATGAAAACAATTGTAATAAACGAAATATTTGTACAGATATTTATTATATCTAAAAGAAATAGTCCAGTACAAATCTGGTCTTGAAATAAAATATTTTTATTTTATTTCGTTTTTAATTATTTTTTAAGCTATTTATTATATTCCAGGTTAAACATTCCTTATATCACAATAAATCAAGTTGTATACATCTACGCAATTTTATTAACCAGCACTCTAAAGTTAAACAATAAATATCATTAATACTTCATCTCCCAACATTACATAAAAACAGCTTTAAAGGACCAAATTAAAACTTAAATTATAAAATTTTCCCAGCGACTTTGTGTAACGATATCCGGTCATAAGTTTTAATGACTGCACTTACTGAAGGCCGGATACGTTGTTACCCGACGTCTCGTCATTGGTAAGGTTCCTGTTCGCTACAGAATTGCAGATGGCGAAACGTAACAATGTTGAATTATTAAATGTAATGAAATAAAACTTGTATTTCATGACCGTTTTTATCTAGTCACAGCTATGAGAACAACTTTCCTTACGAAAGGTAAACCGTATAAAAAAAATCGGAATGAATACAGATTGGTCATTTTTCATTTAATGCAAATAGGTCCGACTGTTTATTCGTATATGTATTGTATATTAGAGTTTGGTCTTTTTACACGACTGCCCGAAGAAGGAGTGTATATTGATTAATGTATATATTCCACCTTCTTTTTATCCACATGAACTTTTGAAAGACTTAGCGGACGTTAATGTATAGGTATCATTAGAAACATTACGTCATCTCGAATGACACTGGCTATATATATATTTTTTTATATACATTATGGGAATGTATAATGCCATTTTCAAAACATGAAAAATTTTTTTTCTTTAATTATAGCAATATGGGTATCAAATTAAAGGTCTTGGTGAGTGCATTTCAAATATTATATAAATAAAATATATAATGAAATGCTCACTAAAAGAAATAAAATAAAAATAAACAATTTAATAATTTAAAAGCATGACAGCCAAAATCGAACGAAATATAATACAAACAAGTTGTAGGTATTATGTCTTCGCCAAACAAAATTTTCATCTCAGTCGGGGGACCGCTCTATTTATTTGTAATGTAATAGGTCCCTTGACTGCAATGAAATTTTGTTTAGATTTTATTCTTTAATGCGGGTGCTTAATCTTCTAGACACTGTATATATTACACTGAAGATGTTTCGGACTATTACGCATGAAGAAATTTGCTTTTTATTTATATGTTATGATTTCATGTAGTAACGTCTACTAAATGAAAAACATTAAAAAACTATTTTAGTAGATGGCATTGCATAAATTTTAAAAGATATACGAAATGTTTTTCATCAATTTTGTTTAAGAATAAAACGTAGTTTTTCTTGAATTCTTTTTATATTTTGTCTTTTAAACATTAAATCTTTTTATTGTTTCCAGTATGAAAACTCACAAAAAAATATTCTTAAGAAGTACATATCGAATACGAGGGTCAAACTGAAAGTTCTTAGAACTGGCCACTTATAAACAATATAATAAAAAAATAATTCTAAAATTTGAAAATATAACTCTTTGCCAATATTACTGAGTATATATTTCATTCATTTGTCATTTGTTTTACGATTTGGCGGCAAATTGAAAATTGTCTGTGTCACGTCATCATGAAGTTAACACGAGAAAATTTTCGTGCAATGATTTTTTATGACTTTCGATGTCATTTAAGTCAACAAGAAAGTTATGATAGACTACGATTGGCCTTTCACGATGAAGCCCCATCTCGTGCGACTGTTTACAACTGGTTTAATGAGTTTAAACGTGGTCGCACTAATCTCACTGATGATTTACGTGAGGGACGGCCTTCTACGGCGACGACTGAAGATAACATCTGTGTTGTGCGGCGTATGATAGAGACTGACAAAAGAGTGACCTATCAACAGATTCGGACAAGCTTAGGCATCGGTATGAGTCAAGTGCACAAAATCCTCCACGAACATTTAGCGGTCAGGAAGCTTTGCGCCCGGTGGATACCTCATAATTTGACTGAGGCTCAAAAACTCCATCGTGTGGATTGGTGTCGTAAAATGATTGAAAGATTTAACGGAGGTGACTCAAATGCTGTGTTCGACATACTAACAGGTGACGAAAGCTGGATTTACTGTTATGATCCTAAAACCAAAAGACAATCTGCTCAGTGGGTGTTTCCTTTCGAGGAGTTGCCAACTAAAGTGAAGAGAGATCGAAGTGCGGGAAAAAAAATGGTGGCCTCGTTCTTTGGAAGGATAGGTCATTTTGCAACAATTGTGTTAGAGGATCAAAAAACAGTTTCTGCAGAATGGTACACTACCAATTGTTTGCCACTTGTCTTGGAAAAAGTTCGAGAGAAACGACCTCGCAGTAGGATCCTCCTTCACCACGACAACGCCTCGTCGCACACCGCCAAGCGAACGATCGACTATTTGGCGACATCAAACGTTGAATTACTGGGTCACCCGCCGTATAGCCCCGACCTCGCGCCTTGTGATTTTTATTTATTTCCAAAAATTAAAGAAAAACTTAAAGGAAAGCGGTTTATGAATGCTGAAGAAGCGGTGGCTGCGTATCGCGATGCCATTGAAGAGACCCCTAAGGACGAGTGGGCAAAGTGCTTTTCCCAGTGGTTCCATCGCATGCAGCGGTGTATTGACGTGAATGGACAATATTTTGAAAAGATATAATAAGGCTAATGTAATCAGTTTTTGATTTTCTAAGAACTTTCAGTTTGACCCTCGTAACAGCATTTTGTTTAAAAATAAATTGATAAAAGTCTTCAGACGTTTGTACTGCAGCACAAACACGAATGTGATTAGTAATTCTCGTGGCCTATTCGACACTTTATAGTCACATCACTATGCTACGTGCCTTCAATACGCGACTATGTAACGATGACGACTATTTCGTTTAAGGCTGCTACAGTTGATTTCACTCAGCCATTCCAAGACATCAAAATTCTCGAACATTCGTGAATGTACTGGAGTGAAAACCCTATCATAAACTAACCTATATTTTGATATGTTCGCACGCCAGTTTCAACGTGTCTTTGATCCTGAGCTCGTTTCCCGGTCGGGTCAATGTAGAAAATGGACTTTTCTATATTGTCTCAGGTCTAGGTATTGGGGAGTCTTCGTTGTCTCAGAGTAAGTATTGTACATTCTTCAATAATATCATAACTTTTATAATACTAATTGAATAATTATATTTTTAACAACAATATTTTAATGATTTATATTTGAACTGTTTTGCATTCACGATGTTAAGATATCTTTATATATATATTATATGAAGAAGTTTAACAAAACTAGGGAATACCCTAGTTCATATAATTTACGTGTCGTTTAAATATAGTAACCAGTCGTAAACTGACATTGGAGATAAAACACTTTCACTAACTTGTTACCAACTTTAAGTAGTAACACAAAAAAATGAATACTCGTAGGATGCCAGGACAGCAATAAATGTCTAATCTAACTTTTAACTTAGATGAACCAGTAAAATTCGTCATGGTATTCTCAAGCTCGTTGATAGGAACAAACAAATAAATCTCACTTTCCGACATTTCGTATCACCGAGTTCTAATTGGCAATTTCAAAAGAACTAAATGAACGGTAAGGTCGCGGCCATGTTGTGTAATTCTGTACAAAAGCAAATCATCCACCATTTGTGCAAATTTTAGATCAGATACGTACGCACTTATTTGTTCACATGAGTGTTATTATGGCATGGAATGAAGCTGATCCGACGATAGAGTTGGAAAGTGGCCATGGAACCTTTAATCAAACGCATCGAATTTATTCTCGTTTGATTTGTCTTGACAAGAACTTGGACTCGAGTTATTTCCACGGTCTGATGATGGAAACAGAAGGTATCCAGAAGAACTTTGAAATTAAGTAACGCAACCCAACTCGGGCTCATTAACAAGATCTCTGTTAATAATGATTTGGATAGTACTTAAAAATGTTAGACGATTCAAAATATAGTAATTTTGACTGTGATTTTCTGGTCCAAGATAAAATACAAATAGCTTGTTTTTATAATATAAAATTATGAATTAATTTATAGAGTAAAACCAAATATAGTACCTAACATTAAAAAGTGCGTTATGCATTTCCTGTGGCTTCGCACTAATCTATTAAATGAATACTTGATCGAAGCTTTTGTAGTCTATCTATTATTTCCGTCTATAATAATCATTGCTGCCTCGTCTTCCGAAAATTATTCAAAAGTGGTTTTAAACATTTAAACTTAAGCTTCTTGTGATTTCAATATTCTAAAGTGGCTTTTCAGAGTCTCCGTTTTTCAGACTAGTCATTTCATTTACTCCGCCTTCGGAACCCACATCAATTAGTAAATTGGAGAGTTTTAATAACAATCCTTCTTTAAAAAAAAGTTTTAAGAACAAATTTATAACTTAAGAGAATTTTAGTTCCGTAAGTTATAAAAGCTAAATTATTCCTTTCGTTTTAAGACGATTTAAGTTGAATTCAATATTTCTTCAAGTTTTAAGGGTTACAAAGGAAATCTAAGAGCTTCTGATATCTTTCTTTATTTTTCATAGAATATTATAAAAAATAATACGAAGCACAAGAATTAGAACGAATTATCGGGTTGGCTAATAAGTAATGAGCGCTTTAATTTTTATTTCCTAGAAACTTTGAGCAGGGTCGAGAACGTTCTATGTCGGGGAGGTATAAAAAAAAGCGAGTCGTGATCATGCGAGCCAGTAATACTTCAAATGTCGTCGCATTAACTTTAACGAAAAAATGAATGATATTAAAACCCATGTCCGACATTATTTACTATATGAGTAATCTGGCCATTCCGCTGCAGAAGCTGCACGTAAATTATGCCAATGGGTAGCTAATGAATACATGACAAAATATTTTTCCTCCATGATAATGCACGACCGCATATTGCAATGAATACCCGAAAGAAACTATTGGAGCTGAACTGGAAAAAAGTTTCACATCCTCCGTATTCACCGGGCTTAGCGCCAACAGATTTTAGTTTATTCCGGGTCACTTAGTAATAATTTGCGTGAAAAAGCTTTCATGATGAACCCCAGTTACGACAGTACATATATGACTTTTTGAAATCCAAACCGCCAAAGATTTACAGAGACGTAATCCAATCTTTGCCTAATCGCTGGCGTACTGTGGTTGATAACGACGGTGATTACATTGTGAATGTTATTAAATAAATAAATAATTAAATTTAAAAAATAAATAAATTCATAAATAAATAAATAATTAAAAGTTTAAGTTACGTGCGTCGCTCATTATTTATTAGCCAACCTGATAATAAAATACATCATTAATCAAACCACCTCCAACGTCTAAGTTTTGATTAGATTACATAGACTTCTTAATATTTTTATTTTATAGATGTACATGAAACCATTCTGAAATATTCTAATAATATCTGTATAATTAAATCTGGGCTAAAATAAATTCATCTTCAAGGCTATTTATATTTAATGTAGGCATTATTCTTCAATGTAAGTGCGGCGTCTTACTTGCCTAATTTTTGGAGGCTTAGAGAGACAGAAGTCAAAAATAAATCTTGCCTTGAATCTCATCGGCTAAGTCTTGTTGATAGAGCAGTTTGAAACCTTCGTTTCTTGCATTCATTAAAGCATTCCGATAACTATTATTTTGGGCTTGCGCTTATAAGGCTCATCCACAGTAAGACCAGATGTTGTAAATTTCGCCGACTGCTTTAGATTTTTAATGTCTGCTTTGGTCTCCGTACTCCGCCATTTCTTGTCTTTTGTAATCCTTCTACATGCAGCTTCATTTGTTCAGGTATTATTATTTTTTGAACTTTGGATTTTGTTTTCTCGCTCGATCTGTAGGATAAATATCTACAGAACTTATACTATTAGGTTGAGTACAGTTATTAGAGATTTTTTCAATCAAATCGGTGAAAAGAATGCTTGCCGTTATTGGTTTAGAGGTTATTTCGATGGTCTCCTTAATTGCTCAAAGCCGTTCCGAAAGATTATGCTTTTCTTTAAAGGCTTGTAAAGTAATATGGGTCTTGGATGGTCTTCTGCTTAAGCGAATGATACTGTACAGCTCGTTGAGAAGTCCCATGTCTAACTTTACGGAGTAAATTATTGATTTTCAGTTTTTGTTCGGAATCAAGTTTTCCTTTCAAGGAAATAGGACAAACCTAATTTAGGCACTTATTGATGGTACTCATCCAGTTATGAATTTCAGCTATGGATACTACTCCAGGAGGTCTTCAGGAGTAATGTGGATACATCTTTGTTGCATTGGCACGGGTGCGAAAGGTTGACGCAAAGACGTTAACGGAGGCCTGCGGTGCATTAAAGAGGGACTGCCGTACATTTCTACCTGTTATATCTATTCTAAATTAATACAGAAAACATTATAATATCCACTAAGTCACGCAACACGAAAGATGACACAGATAAGTTAAAGCACGAGGGTGTAGGTATCTTCTGGGTACACTCGTCCCATCATAGGCCTTACTCTTAATGTTTTTACGCAAGATGTCAAGAGTGAGCCCATATCGGATAAAAAAAAAAGTTACTTTCGCATTAAGTAGATCTAGGTCACGATTTCGCAAGTGATTGTTTATTTATTTCATAACATAAATATACACGTCCGATCACAATAACTGCTATATAATTACCCGAATAGCTATAATTTGATCAATTTTCGGATAAAGGTAAAACAAGCAATACAAAGGCCTATGCCCAGCAGTGGGCGTCTCTCGGCTGAATTGATGATGATGATGATGAAGCAATACAGTATTACTGTTTTCGACCACGACATATACACACATTAACCCTAAACACAATACACTCCTTTTTAGGCAGTGGTGTAAAAATTAGGAAAGAATCGGTACCATACCAAATTATGTAAAAAACACAATTGCCGGATTTTCTTAGAATACACCTCTGAATGGTAACAGCCTCTTATTATTTTCTTTAATAATTATAAAAAATCAAAACTTTTAACTCCTCAATATCCTTGTATAAGGTTCGATTACGTTTTCCCACAAAACGTTTTAAAGCACGGATTCGCCCCGTGCGCTATAATTTCATTTGAAAATGTTATTATGGAATTTTTATGGGCCATTTCACGAAATCCTCTCTTTTATAACTCGCCTGTTTTATTTATTTTCCACTGAAATATGTTGATGCGAGGATTACGTTATATTTATAATGTACTCGTTTAAAAGCTTTGCATTAGCGTGTTAAGAGTGCGCAAAAAAAGAAGAAATCCCGAGGCAAGTCAATAAAGCACGAAGAGAAAGATAATAGCATATTGCATGAAATTAGGCGCCACAAATTTTTGATGAATCACTTAAAAACTAATACGATTATTTATTATTAATCATCTCTTAAATGTCTAAATGTAAAAACATAAAAAAAACTTATCTGATTTAGAGACCGTTTAAGCGTTGTATTATTAAATCACATATTCTCGTTCATGTCCTTTTCTCTATGAATTTATCGAATTTTTTTTCACCCGCATAATAATGCCCTGATGGCCTTGATACTTGTCAAACCAAGTTCAACACACATTCCTCGCCAATTTGCCTAAAAAGTAACTTTTCACCCAACTCCGTTACATTAACGTTACACGACTAAAACCGTAACTTTTACGCAACTTTTCAAGCTAATGGACTACAGAGGTTACTATAATTAATGAGTAATATAGAATCATTTATGTCGAGTTTGTAGTGAGCTAAAATTGGCAAATGACATTTTTGTAAATTTCATAATGGTGTGATTATTTTAAATCAGGAAATAAAATTCATCTAAGATCTATCTAACTGTTTAATATATTGTCTGTTTCATTGCAAAATATTTTTTATGCAAGGTACTGATTGCATTTGAACCCTATATTGTCGGCTTCAAAAATTTAACGGGTGCGACTGAAATCCTTTGTTCAACATATTTAAGGGTGACAAATGCTGAATTTATTTTTATAAATGTTATAATGATTTAATTATAAGACTGGACATGCATTATAATACATTGAATTGCCTGCATTCGCTAAAGAGCTGGCCGTCTTATTGTTAGGCTTTTTTTACCCGTCAGCTGCAAGTACAAATATGTTACTTTCTCTTTGATTGAGAGTGCATCTCATACAGAAAAAAAAATTAAATTGTTACTAACATTATGGACGTGTCCTAAATATTTAAGTTTTTTTTTTTTATTAATTTGTGCATCTCCTAGGGCACGTATTTTAAAAATGAATGATTCACTTTTAATATTATTAGTCGAAAGATACGAAGAACTGTATAGTTTGCAAATATAAAAAGATGGGACAATATTTGGGAAAAGATAGGATTAATAATGATACAACCAATTTTATTTATTTTTGTATTTGCATACTGCTTTCAATATTTTTTTACTGTAAGTCATATCAATTATCAATTATTATGAATATTTAAATCGTGGATCATAGACACTCGTCGTTTAAAATATAAAAAAAAAGAAATTGGACATCGCTAATAGTACAAACCAAGTCCAACATAATACAATCTTCAAAACTGTTTATATAAGAATATTCGGTAAAAATGTACGAATATGCCCAATTAAATAACTCCAAATCAATACACCTGGTTGATGATGTTGATAAAACCTCCTGTCCTGTCCCAATACGGATTGGAAGCTTAATGTGCCTTCCGAAGAACGCAGTAACGAATTTTTTGGTCAGCCACCAAGTGTATATAGTATTTAAGACTAAAAGCATTTTTGCTTGAAGCTATTGTATTATATAGCCACAGGTTCGCTGGGCTCGCCAGATGGGGAGGCTTTCCTCCGACCCCCAAACGTGTCCACGCGGATATGTTACCGCCATGACCAAGTATTTTTTTCCTACATAATCATGTATTATCTATGGTAATAATCTGCCTAATATTATGAAACGATATTCGATTACTAAATACAGTGAAAATAATCTCGATAACTTTTAAGAATCAGATATTGTAGTAACCATTTTCTTTGGCCCCATTCCTATTTTTTTATATATCAAAACTGTCAAACAGTACTTCTATTAGAAATCCGTATGTCGTCATCTGCATAACTCCGACGTCAAAACCACATCTATGAAAAATGCGGCTGTAGTAGACATATGACAACGGAAATTCTATTCAATATGTTACGTATAATGCGGCCGGTGCGTGCATGCTGAGTCGATGACCACCCTTAGAGTACACTGACCACCAAGTAATAAATATAAACTAAACTTATATCTAGTACTTACTTTCTTATAAAAACATTAGCGATTTTTCTTAAAGATTCTTACGTAAGTTTAGAAGACAGATCACTGACAATCCTATTCCCAGCACAATATATCTCTTTGTGGCGAAAGTCAGACGATCTGTAATTTAGCGAAAACCTCAGTGGGATTTTCGACAATCAGCTAATTTTCCACTTGAACAATGACATGAGAGAGTTAATAACGCCTATTGCCTTTGACCGTTCGTGTACGTCAAACATTATTAGTTTTATCCTAATTAATCTGTTATTTAGAAAGTTTATATTATATACCTTTAAGAAAAAGAGAAAATGATGACATTTTGGATATTTCTCTACTGCTTGCTACTATCTATGTAGATGATCTGTTCAAATAGACGGAATCAATTAAGGAAAATGGGTCATAAATCATTGCGTGGGGCCAGTGCGGGTTTGTGGGTGTTAAGGACTACAGATGCAGTCGTGACCTACAGCTTAACGCGCCGTCTGACTCACGGAAGAGCACGAGAAAGTAATTTTTTGGTCACCCATCCTATAACGAAAGTTGCTCAATCCGAACCTTAACAAGATTTAGCGTTGGAGTAAATTTACGCTAAGACAGCACATCATATTACTCAAAATTAATATTATTAAACAGACTAAGCCAAGATAAAGCCAATAGAGGGTAATGAGAGCAAAATTTACTACTATAAGACAGTAGATTTACTTTGTTTCTGTTCTCATAATATAAATTTTGACTGTGCAATTTTGGTGTAAATTAATTCCGATATTGAACTTTGCTTTTCAATAACACCGTATATTTTATGGAAAATAATCCCCAGATCTTGCTGCACCCTTTTTATTATTTGTTCAGTTTTTAAAACAAACATTATTCCAAATGAAAACAATAATGTATGTATATTAAATAGGTAAATAATTGTTTTATATGGATAAAGTTGCGAAAAATGCATCCAATATTTTATATAAATTAACTTTAATTATACTAGTACATTATTAGAGTTTATATTAATATTTTGAGAAAAGCGTTATTTAAAAATAATAAAATACAGAAACAACCTTCACCTTATGACTCAGTGACTTAATTAAGGCCTGTCACAAAAACTAGATAGTTCATGTCGACCCTTGTCAATTTCAGTACATGACAGATTTTCTCTACTGATTAAATACTAAAGAATGCCTATAGACTATGATTTAGCATACAGACAATGAATGAGACTATGGTTAATATGAGTCAATTCATTATTTCAATCCTAACAATTTTATCTTCCGAAGTTACAATTAAAATATGTAAATTATGTTTTAAATAATAAGTTGGTTACTTTTCAGGTTTCGGTTTGCAATATCTTATGTCGTTATAATCTTTTGTGTTTCATAGATAAGCCTATCACTGTATTTTTAAAATTGAAATTAGCTTCTGTCCTGCTCTAACTTACATAATTTAAATGTTATGAAGCAAGACAGAGAACAATGAAGTCGACGATATATCGAAAATTGGGTTTCAGAATACAACCCCCGCTTAGATTGTTAATATTTTATTCAAATTTGATGTTTCAAAGTTTTATTCTTCAAGTCATTGCTTTACACGACTTCCCAGAATAAGGTATATGAGTTGTGAAAACGGTTTATGTATGAATGTGAGTTTCTTTATTCCACCATTACTTTTGAAATAATTAACGGATATAAATTTATAGAGTATCATTAGAAACCTTACATCATCCCAAGTAACAGTGGCTATATATAACTTTATAGCATATTGGTATATATAAATGGAGGTGGGCGTTTGTGCTGCAACGCAGTTTTTAAACTAAAGCAGCTGCTTTCGTACACAATATAACTTGTAACGTGTAAAGTTCCAATAAAGAATATTATATTATAATTTAATTTATAATAATGTTATTTAATTGACTATCAGCCAGTTGACCAAACGACCATTAAAATTTTCATTAGTAAAAAGCGACATTACCCATACAAATTTGACATTCATTAGAGCTTAAAGGCGTCATTAAACCCTAATGGACGTTTGTGCAACTGACCGTATGTAATGTAATTAATGACTTAGAATTTTAATAATAACATACTTGACATTGTTAAAATACTTAATTTCTTTGGTATTCCTATAATGACTTGACTTGCATAATCTTAGTATTTAAATTGAAATGTTTATTCTAAAAAACTTGCCTTGTGTAACTTTCTGAGTTATATGACCAATAAATAATTGGATGTGATACAAATATTCAATATGGCGAAAGTATGACGTCATTTAAAAATATGAAAAGATAATATTTCTTCAATTACAACTATATGTGTATTTACTTATAGGTCTTGATGAGTACCTTTTAAAATATATAATTTATATACATTTACTGGTCACTAAGAGGAATATAATAAAAATAAATAATTAAAAAACACAACATCCAAATTCGAACTAAAAATAAAAGAAACAAGTTGTAATTGTTAACTAAAACCTCACTTTCAATCATCAAACTATTTATTCACTAATTTGCATACATCACACATAGCTATCAATAATCACAACACTTTATTTTATAATTTACACTAGTTGTCACAGCGCGAGCGGAACTAAGACTGCCATGCTTAGGTCGGTTGCTTGCTTATATAGTCGCCATCTTGCACGTGAACGTCATTGTGCGCCGCAAGATGGCGTCACCGGCGTCAACTTCCGGTCAATTAATGTTGATTTCATTAAGTTGCCAACACGGCCATTCTGCAAGGCGTTTGCCCCAGACGCCACAATTTTATGGAATATACTGAAACTGAAAATATGAAATTAAATATGAAATAATGTAAATGTTCAGTCTTCTTAACATGTTCACATACTGATCGCAAACAGAATATTTTGAAACTGAAGACCACTCGCACTTAAAGGGACTTTTCCTCACTTAAGAGACCAAGTTCGTCTTTGTTTCCATGACGACTAAACTGAAGACCACTTGCACTTAAAGGGAATTTACCACACTTAAAGGACCAAGTTAGTCTTAGTTTTTGCAACCACTCGCACTCAAAGGGCAATAACCTCACTTAAGCATACCGAGTTGGTTCAACACGTCCTACCTCACTTATATACGAGTCAGTATGTTTACACGCATGAACTATATTTAGGTAACTTATTTATTTACCTTGGAATACCGACGGTTTTAGGTATTTTTAATTTCTATTTATTAAAATAACAAGTCAGTTACAGGAAATATTTAAAAGTTATATGTTATTATTAGTAGTTTAACATATACTTAATAAAGGTGTAAGGTAATGCGATCATATTGTTACTAATATCACACATAAGTAACTGTTTCCACATTTGTTTGTCTGTTAGAAAACTACTTGCACTTAAAGGGACTCTGCCGCACTTAAGAGACCAAGTTAGTCTTCCACCCTGCACAATAGAGCCACTTGCACTCAAAGGGATATATACCCACTTGAGCGTACCAAGTTCACTCACAATTATGCCTATGTACCTTTCAATATGTTTACAACAATTATCAATGTGTGACATAAATATAAGTTAAAGCATTTTATCTTGACTCGCAAACCTTACGTGTATACTCGTATTACTTTATAAACCAAATTGTTATGCCTGATGTAATATTTTACTTGTATACATAATTATATTTGAATAATGTAAATAAATAATTAATTATGCACTTTTTTTTTCTTTTTTTATGTGTTCTATTTTTAATAAACTATGAATTAGGTAAGATACCAAAAACAGTATATTGAAGTGTTTACCTTGCCAACACGAATATCTATTATATACATAATATAATCACGTAATTATTCAGATTTATTCCAGTTGTCTATTTTAATCCACGGCTTCATATTTTCAGCCGCTATCACGCCAGTATACTTTTTAAAGGATCTTTCACTTCCTTTAAGATCCGTTACCTCATATCTGTCATTTCCCACAATTTTTTTGACTTTGAATGGACCCAAGTGGTCTAAATGAAGTGTATGAAAAGGTTGAGCATATTTTGGCATTGGAAATAATTCGCCTTCCTTGGCACCCCCTTTGTTTTTGAAGTATATATAATTTAAACAATTTTTTATGTACTTTTTTGTAATACGACGCATGTGGGGAAACCAGTAAAACTTTGATATTCTTTCTACAGTTTTGTCTATAGAAAAATGTCCAATGTCATCATGGTTGTATTTAATTATTTGCCAAATACATTTTTTTTGGTACCAACCATCGACGACCCTTTGATGTTCTTCTGTAAACTTTTGACCCAAGCAATTTGTATTTGTCAAAAACATCTCTATTTTGGTCGGCCTCTCCTGATTTTAAAATTGATTTTAATTGTTGAATTTTAGAGTCTTGTGTTTGCACTAACAGCAACCAATCTGCTTCAGTAATGGACATAATGATTTCAACTTCAGACTTTTCCCCCGAAACTACAGGATTTCGACTTAATGCATCAACATGCAGCATACGTGTACCTGCTCTATGGACAATTTCAAATGAAAATTCTTGTGTAGCTAATACCCATCGAGCTATGCGTGGGACAATATCTTTTTTAGTGAGCGCATATCGTACAGCACTGCAGTCAGTTATGATTTTAAAATTTGAACCTAACAGATATAGGCGGAATTTTTGGAGCGAACAAATAATTGCCAACAGTTCTAATTCAAATGAATGGTATAATTTTTCATTTTCGGTAGTTTGCCTACTATAATAATGGACTGGTTTTTCTCCCTCATTAGTAATTTGCATAAGTATTCCTGCAATACCCTCTCGACTAGCATCAGTGTATAAAACACTATCTCTATTGGGATCAAAAATAGGAAATTATCTGATGTTAATTTATTTTTTAACGATTGAAATGTCTCTTCTTGTTTGTCTTCCCAAGCCCAGGTAGTATCCTTCTTTAACAGTTTTGTCAAAGGCACCAAAATCATTGCGCTATTTTTAATAAATTTCCGAAAATAGCTTATTAGACCAATGAATCGTCGAAGTTGGTGTACTGTTTTGGGTCTTGGAAACTGCCTAACTGATTCTAATTTCGCTTCATTTGGCATAATTTTCCCAGACTTTACTCGATAACCTAAGAACTCTATTTCACTTTTGAAGAAATGACACTTTTTTAGATTCAGAGTCAAACCATTCATCCTAAAAATTTGCAATATCTGTTCTAATAACTTCAAATTTTCTTCCACCGTATTTGTTACAAGATAAATATCATCTAAATAAACTATTACATTGTTAAACCTTAAATTACCTAAAACTTTATTCATCATATATTGAAAACAAGATGGTGCATTAACTAAACCAAAGGGGAGTCTGAGAAACTCATAATGGCCATCTTCCGTGATGAATGCAGTTTTGGGTATTGAATTCTCGTTCATTAATACTTTTACAGGATTCGCTGTACCTTATTGCATAATGAAACCTAAAGGTATTTCCTACACGTATGTACATCAAATCTGATCGCTCAGTTACATTCCTACCTATCAAAATATCATAATCCATCAAATCATCAAGCACATAAATGTCAATTTGCGTTAAAGCTATAGAGTTCATTTCTAAATCAACGGTTATCTTATGACTCACAAATTTTGAGGATTGTTTAGAAAATCCTTGCAATAAAATCGGAGAGGATAAAGGACTAATTTCAAAGCAATTTTTCTTTGCGAATGACTCTGACACTAACGAACAACTACTTCCAGTATCTATAAAAGCTTCACACTTCACGTGATTTAGTATTATATTTTTAACGAATTTGTTACGAGGGTTGGGGGTAGAAATAAATTTAGTTTCGTGCGTTTCGGTTTTCGTCAGTTTTTTGTGAAAGCATACAGCTTCTAAATGTCTCCTTTTCCCACAGATGTCGCATTTATTTTTATCACATTGATTTCGTTTATGATTCCCACCACAAATGAAGCATTTTAACGATTTACGTTGTATGTTCTGCATGGTCGCTAGTGAACCAGATGGAACAGTTTGATCTATTATGGTTATACTACCTCCATTTGTGGAGGAAGTAGTTGGTTGTGCGACGGTTTGTCGTGGTTGGTTTTCACAAGGAACATTTGAAATTTAGGAAATTTGGATTTGTATATTCGACCATGCAAAAAACTTGCTAGATTATCGCATGTTGTAAACTGATTAGCGTCTATTGATGCTAATAAATTTGCCTCTCCTATGTTCCCTAAAATAATAGATATAATATCTTGTTGTGTAAAGTTTAGTGACAAACGATCGATTTTACATTTTTGATCAAAGTAGAAATCGTATAAAGATTGATTTTCTATGGGTTTTTTATTGAGTATTTCTTTTAGAAGATCAAAAATATTTCTCCTACTTTGAAAACAAGCCGATAGCTTTATTCGCCAATCTTTCCATTTCCAAGATGGCCACTGATATTCAGTACGTAATAAGGAGTCGTACCATGTTTTAGCGGAACCTTTCAATTTGTTCAAAGCTTGATAGCGAATCACTTCATCCGACCAGGCAAACGTTTGAGAGTAAGATTCGATAATATTAAGCCATGCGTTTACATCGTCTATTAACGGGTCGAATTCTGGTATGATATTGCACAATATTAAGCTGTTGTTAGTACTTACAGTCGCGGTGTCAGTTTTGTGTGCTACCATTTTCCTTTGTCTCGGTGAGGGCGACGGTGTTCGAGCGCTACTCGACGTCGAACTCGAGCGTCTTTCGCGACGTTTAGAGCGCTTCCTGCGAGAGCCCATTGGCGCCTAATATCCCACTTCTGATGTTAACTAAAACCTCACTTTCAATCATCAAACTATTTATTCACTAATTTGCATACATCACACATAGCTATCAATAATCACAACACTTTATTTTATAATTTACACTAGTTGTCACAGCGCGAGCGGAACTAAGACTGCCATGCTTAGGTCGGTTGCTTGCTTATATAGTCGCCATCTTGCACGTGAACGTCATTGTGCGCCGCAAGATGGCGTTACCGGCGTCAACTTCCGGTCAATTAATGTTGATTTCATTAAGTTGCCAACATAATTTAGCTTGTATAACTAAAGTTGTGATAATCAAAATATCCTCTTTTTGTAAAACTACATAGAAAGCTCTTTTTATTTAAACAGTGCAGTAAATGCTTAACGTATTATAATTTTCTTTAAAAAACTCAACGAACATTCTCTCACGCACCAACGTTAAACTAAGAATATATTAATGGAAATTATTTAAAAATATAATATTCAGTATTAGATCGCTAACAAATGAGTAGTCAATGCGTTTAAGAATAAAATTATAAAAAAAATTACACCTATAATGGCCTTCTAATAGGTCCATTCTTTGCAAGTCTAAAATATTCCTAAGAAGACCGAGCTATCAATTATTATCTATGACAAGCTTTTTTAATCAATATTAATATTATAAAGGGGAATGATTTAATTTGTTGTTTTTTTTTACATCGAATCGTCTGTTCAGTTACTGTTGATTTATATTTAATCAAATAATTTCAAATAATAATAAACTTTTTGAAACGGCCAGTTTTCCCTCATAAGAAAATAGGAAAACTGACGATATTTTAACTGAAATCGTAACAAAATCATTATTTCTTCTTTACTAACGCATAACATCTTTTTATGGTTATTTACAAAACAAAAAAAATATAGGTTATTTACATTAAAAAATACCCTTTGTTGTGTGCAAGAATTACAATTTTAACGTCAACGACTGAAGTCTAAGAAGCGAGGGACCTCACCATCAAACTAGCATCACAAGCGACTTGCCGCTTCGATTGGAAGGAATTTGTCATCATATGATAATAACTATGATTTTTATAGTTGGCCTTCGAAGGAACATGGCCTTCCATGGTCCACCTACCTAATATTATCAATATTACACTGGCCGCGGATCCGATCCCTGCGATTGGTTGATGACCTCACGTTCCGAGTGTCTAATTGCAGTATATTGCAGCAGGTAACGACATTCACAGGTCTATTCTTACATTGTTACGTCGGTATTAAAGATTTAGCAACAATACTTATTTTCATTTTTTGTTTTAAAACAGTTACTGAGACTTTCAAATCAACATACATAAGATTCAAAACTGGGTATAAAGTTTGACGCCTTAACAGCTTTTTTTAAATATAAGTTTTTTGTTTACTCTTGAAATTGTATAAAGATATAAAATACCTAAGTTACACTTTTATGATAAATTTTTGTTTGTCCTTTTCTGTCAACCAAAGAAAGAGAATGATTGTGATTAATGAGACAGGACTTACAGATTGCTACATGTTAGTTGAATAAAGTAGCCTATACTACTTACAATAGACCCGAATATACATTAATAAATAACCTGCTATTTATATGATTTAATTTCTATAAATAAAATGACAATATTTATGAAGTCCATTTGGACCAACTTATTATCTTTAATATTGTAATAATTTAAAGGTTTTTTATGAAGATCCACCAACATTCCAGCGTACAGCGCCCTAAAATCCCCATAGAACCCTAATATGACAATATGTGTAATTTTTGTAGATATATAATTGAATAATGAGCCAAATCAAAACTGAAAGTGTTTGCGTGCATATGTGTGTTTGTGAGTTTGTAAATGTGGGTGAGTGTGTGTTAGTGTGAAAGATAATGGATAAAAGTGTACATAAGTTACTAATATCATAGCACCGAAACTATAAGGAATATAATATATAACGAATAAGGCCGCCATTTGTCTCTTCCAGGCAACCGCAAAAAGCAAATAAGATACGGAGAACAATTTAGGGCAGTGCATTTGAGCAAAAGTATAATTTATGCATAAAAATACACAATGCAATTAATTCACACACACGCACACACGCACACATACACACACACACACAAAAACATAACTTATAGAAATTTATTATTATCTACAATAAATATTATTTGGATGTACAGCACTTGAGAGATAGTATTCTGTAACGAAATTTTTAAAAATATTTTAAGATTGAGCACGCCTCGCAGCATCCGTCAACTCGTTCCACAGACGAGCGGCGTTCCGTTGATCTCAAGAGACGGGAGTGGGTGTCAGACAGAAATTTGAAACGCTTTTTTAAGGTAAGCAGGAGAAGCAGGATTATAGAGGACATAATATAACAAAGAAACTATGTGAGCATTCCGGCAAAGTCGATCCAAATATGAATCTTATTGCTAAGTTCTGAAGTCGCTCAGGTTAATTTAGTTGCTCTTCAGTGAGATCAAGATAACTGACGTCAGCATAATCTAAAATTGGCAAGGGGGAGACTGCGCTAGTGTGATTTTAGTAGCAATAGGTAAAAAATTCCTAAGTCCCCTCAAGGACGCCGCCGAAGCAAACAGTTTGCGACTTACCTCCTGAATGTGTAGTACCCATTTGATACATGGGATGGATTTTTTGGATTTTTAACACACTCACTATACGATAATCTCACACCGCCGAATGTAATAGGCGGTAATTACGACCATTTTATTTCAGATGCCAAACTAGGAACACCCACCACAATCGCCTGCGTTTTTAAAGGACTTATTTTTAAACCATAAGACACACTCCAATCACTAATTAAAGCTAAATCTGAGTTTATATTATCAACTGCCGAAGCCAAATTATCCAGAGAAGCTTGACAATAAATTTTTAAGTCATCTGCATAAAGGTGGTATGATGAAAGAAGTTTAATTGAGACAGAATTAATAAATATGGCAAATAGTAAAGGAGATAAGACGCCACCCTCTGGTACACCAGCACAACTGTCGCACCAGGAGGAAAAAGCAACTTCAATGCAGACACGTGACGGCGGCCAATCAGGTAACTACGAAACCAGTCAATCACCGTTGGAGATATGTTAATAGAGCGCAGTATGCAAAGCAGAATATCAAAGTCGACAGTATTAAATGCATTGCTAAAATCTAGTAGGGAGAGAACCGTTAACTTCCCTTCCTCCATGCCCAGTCAATGTTATCTGTGATATGAACCAAAGCCGTAGTAGTACTATGACCTGGACGGAAACCTGATTGAAAAGAGTTTAGGAGTTTATTCTTGTGCAGGAAAATGGACAGTTGGTTATGTAAAAGGCGTTCGAGGGCTTTAGAAAGGAAGGGTAAAATGGATATGGGCCTGTATCAGAAAAGGAAGAAGGGTTGGATTATTTAGGAAGAGGAGTAATCTGAGAATTTTTCCAAGCCGTGGGAAATACACCAGTGTTGACAGAATAGTTAAAGATGTGAGTGATAACACGGAGAATTTCATCTAGGATGGGCAAAATCATCTTACGATTGATGCAGTCACTTCCTACTGCATTGGAACCTATGGACATAATACTCTTCTTAACATCACAATCGGAGAATCGATGCACGATGAAAGTGGGGGCTTGATAGCAATAAAAGATTATTTAACATATTCGACTTAATAGCCGGATCTAAGTAATGAGAAGAAGAACAATATTGATTAATCAGATTGATATCTAAATTAGAAGATTGTAGACGTTGTTTACCAATCCCCATAGATCTGAGAAATCTCCAGACTTTGGCTAGGTCACCGTTATCACAGGATTTGTGAATAAATTGGCGTTGGGCAGTTCTACACACCTTATTGCAGTGATTTCGAATGTTGACATATTTTTCCCAGTTTGAGATAGAAGGACGATGCTTATATTTGGCTTTGGCAGCAACTTTCTTGGTAGATAATTGTTTGATATCTTCAGTAAGCCACAGTGAAGGATGATGTCTCATTTTAACTGCTCGAATCGGTGCATGGACATCGTATAAACGAATAATTATTCCATTTCATCCACGGACCTGCTGTCAAATAGTTGAGCCCAATCCACTTTGACGACGACCTCACGGACATCAACTAAAATTACGCTGCAACAGGACTTTAGGTTTCAATTTTGGAGCGCGTACTTTATACGAGAGGAAAATTAAATCGTGGTATGAGAAATTATCAGCTGAAAATTGTCCATGGCGTGCAACGTGTTCTGGGGAAGAGAATAATAAGAACTAGAAGTGAAGCAGCAGTTTAGGAAATCTATGAACGGCGTTTGAGGGTAGAGTAAACAAATCGCAAGATTGTAAAACGCTGCGAAGTGCTGCCGACCGGGAATTTATAGTTAGTGTGCGTGAAAATATAAGAAATCAATAAATGTTACTATTAAAATCACTGCAAAATTACAAAAAAATTCTGTGACTAAACTAAATAACTCAAAGAGCGCAATTTTAATTCCTACAAGGCAACATAGTTATTCGATGCCTAAAACACGAACTGATAAACAGCTCTCAAAGTTAATCATTAATATACAAATCGACTGGATAATCTTCCTAATTTCCCTGTACTTGATACTATCATCGACAGTTTGTACCCAAAGTTACGGAGAGCTTTTTAATTTATGTGTTTGGAGACCGCAACTTTCCGAATTTCTCGGTTAATACCCCCGAGCCCCTGTAGCAGTACGATAAGTATGATTAATGTAGACAGTGAAAAATTAACACAGTGACGTCAAACAAATTGAACTTTAAGTACCATTGAAGTCTGTAAGTAACTAATTATACGATTTACTTCTGAGAATGCTTCGTCTTTTTACTATGTTTCAGTTCATTACGTTCATAACTTCGAAAATAAAACGTGATAATCGAAGAATGTTTATTCAGTTTTGTGACATTATTTGCTTAAGAATAAAATCTAATATTAAATGAGCCACGAATAAAATGATTACGGCGATTCTATATAAGTATTATTTTTAAAAAAAGTATTTACTGCGAAAAAGGAATCGATCTACATACACGCAAAACTTCTTTCGGCTATGTGTGCAGTATTACGAGCCATGTTTTGTCAGCTGGTAACTCCAGTGGGGTACCCTCTTCAATCAATCAAAATTCATGCTGTGGGTACGCGACATTTACCTTACGATGCTAACATGACACACAAAAATGGACATCAAGACACACAACAATGGATAGTTAGTTAGTAGCAGTAGTAATTTTAAGAATCGGTCAACAATTCGTGGAAAACCGGTGAATATACAAAAAAACTCATTGCAGTCGATCATAGAACATTTGGAGATGGAGTCAGTTAAAAAGTAGACTAAACTGTTCAGTTTGCTCAATCGTAAAACGCAGCGACTCAGCAGATCTCAGAAGTAGGTGTGAAAATGAGTTCCGAAAAAGAGTTTCGTAAAGGTTAAAACATTTTAGAAGTTAGTTATTACAAAAAGAAACAATTTTCATTAAATGAAACAAAAATATTCAGCATACTCTTAGCACTTCAACATACTGAAATATTTAGTTTATAACTCTTGCACATTTTTGTCACGATATTTTAGACTATAAACTGCAGCCGTGACTGCGATTACAAAGTTATTCAGCCTGGGCCTGAGTTTGCCCAATTTTGCAATCTCCATTAGTTAAACCAAGGTCCCAAGAGAGAATATACCTTTAATTTCTTATACATAGTTGCCATTATCCATGGGACCTTGCCACTTATTAAATCCACGACCCAGTACTAAGACATCGGCACTTAATCTCACAAGTATTTGCGTCCCACATATTTTATTTATTATCCGTACCTTTTATTGTTATATATGCATAAAAAGTGCATCAATTCATTTTCATAGTTCTGCTCTTTAGTGCTATATAAATGTCTGCATGTAATTTATCAACGTACTCGTAGAATTATTAAGAAAAAGCCGCGGAATTCAGACTTAAAACATACATCTTCACGCTGCATCCCTTATGTTTTTTTAATACTACTCACCGGTTTTTATGACTTCTGACATCACTATCTAACAGCACGTGATTGATTTGATGATGGAAGGATACAGTATTGAAGGAAGGTAACGACACACCTTGTCGTAACCTTCCTTCAATACTGCATCCTTCCACTTTCTCGTTATACTTATATCAGTTTTGTCAGTCTTTCCACTTGTGAGAACCAAAGGAACATGTTTCTGTTGATTTTATATTCTTATATTTTTATTTGTGTTATTTTATGAGGATAAACCTACCATTCTCTTTACTTATCATTCTTTAGTAATCCGCTGAGCCAATACTCGACCCGTCACTAACAATTTCACCGGAGGAAAATCCGACAAAAAATGTTCAACTCACTCTTATATTTCGGAGTGACCCTGCGTCGCGGCAACTTTCCCCGCAAATGTTTTTGCTACGTGATAGTGTCTCGAAGTAAAGGGCTACTCACATACAACCGATTGGCTAATACAGTCTTATTTGTGAAGAAATGACGGTTACATATTTCTGTTGTCAATATCTGTGGAACAAAAGCTATGTACCTACTCATCTGGATTTCGTTCGTTAGTTTTCGATACTCAATATTTTTGTCTGAAAGTCGTAATTAAAGGTAAATTGGTCTAATTAAATGCACATAAATAATATATAAGTAATGATAGACGACATGAAACGTCTTTCATACCTCTCCAGAGTTGGTATAATTAACGCGTCTTTATTAATTAGTGTAAGTAGAAGAGCTACTCCTGTATTTTCGTGAATTCCGTGAAAAATATAATAATAACAATGGCGGCCAATCAAATGATTAAAAATATATTTATATTTATAAATACTACAGATAAAAGTTTGTATACGTCATCTGTATGTGTACACCTGCGAAGAATGACTTCACCAAGCAATATGTTTGTATAGCCTTAATTAATTACCTTCAATGCATATTTGCTACTCAAAAACTTTAACAGTATTAAAAAACTCAGAATTAGTCAAAATTCATATTATTAAACAGAGACATAGCAAAGGTTAACCTAGTACGAGGTTCTACAGTAGTAATGTTTACTCCTAGAAGGTAGTAGGTTTACTAATTCTGTCTGTAACATGAATTTGAACTAATACTAAGATTACAATGTTAGCGTAAATTCACTCCGACGCTAAACCTTGTTTATTAAGAACACTGCACGTGTATGAAACTTATGCAGTAACCAAGATTATTTTTAACACCGCAATTTCTCTGGCAAACCCGCCAAACGATAAGAACATCCTTCGCATTCACCTCAAAAAAGTTAGTATATCCTGACCTTTATCGGGCATGATGCGATCGGACAAAACCCTACGTGCGTGACCTAATTTGAGGTGAAAAGGGAACTTGTCACTAATGCGGCTTTCTATACTAAGTTGAACTTTTATTTGGTTTCATTAAACCAATCACCAAAAGAGTATCCCGATTTATATTAATAGTGATATAAAATTATACGACAAGTAGGAGCTAGTTGTTAAGCTACTTTTACAATGGCCAGTCATAGGATGGGTGACCGATTTTTTTTTATCTCGTGTGCTTCAGAAGGCATGTTAAGCCGTCAGTCCCGGCTACAACTGTAGTGGTTAACACCCAGCAAGGCTCGCGAGGTGAGTCATGACCCTTTCTTCCTATTCGTTTTGATTCGAATCCATCCATAGGGCCTGAGCCTCAGCAGTGGGAACATAAATACGTTGATGATGATGATAAAGTAGGTAAAAACAGAAGTTGGCTACTGATACTCTTTCTAGTTGGTTTTAATCGCTCTAGTTATCAAAAGGCTTTGTTATCGTACCTACACGAAGCTAACACCTATTATTTGAAACGGATCTAACTTACCTCAAAAATATTGATAAAGTCAGTATAGGCAACTATTTTAGTAGTAATTTCATGGGGTTGATCAACATTAATATAATACATAATATTTTACATCACACTATTAGATCATAAGTGTGTTAAGTTAACCTGAAACAGTATGAAAATAGTATCACATCACTGAAAAATTAAAATCGCAGCTATTAAAATAACCCTTAAATTGTTCACTCGCAGTCCCTTCACGTTCCATCTGGGTTCTTAATTACCGAACTTGTGGAGTTGTTTGTTTGCACACAACGAACTCTAAAAGCAGAACATATATGACAAGGCTTTGACATATCCCATACAAATTAGAGATTGACCGGCACCGGCGTAATTTCTTGTCCAGTATCATATAATTTATATTTTCAAAGCTATTTGCACAAGTGTTTGCACTTAAAATTCCACTAAATGACAAAATGGAAGAGGTTTAACAGTCCGTACCGCTAATGATGGGGTGATTTCAAACAAGAACAGCAGCCGCTAAAGCTAGATTTAAACATCGTTCAACTTCAGATAACTGGGAAAAGTACGTCAATACCCGCAATCACTGCAATAAGGTGTGTAACACATTTACAAATCCGTTGAAAATGGTGATCCAGCTAAAGTCTGGAAGTTTCTTAGATCTATGGGAATTACTAAGCAACGTCGTGAATTCCATAAAAATTTCGACAGAAATTTGGTTAATCAACATTTTTGTTTCGCTCACGACTACGATCCGGCGATTAAGTTGACACAATAAAAATTTTTTTCATCGCTTCTATATCTTCTTTATCCACTTTTCCGTCAATCCACCGATTGTGATGTTAAGCAGAGCATTATCTCAATAATTTTTGTATGTGTCTGTACGAGTCGGAAAATGCTCCTACCCATCGAAGTCCTTCCTACCATCACTCATATATTTAACTATTCTGTAAACACCATGTCATTGTAATTGGCAGTCGTAGTTCAATATCAAAAATTCTATGGTTTGAATTGCCACCTATTACGTTTGATTGTTAACCTATCTATTAATGTGTCATGAATTTAGGATTAATTAATGGCAAAACCTCTCTTGGGATCACAAATCTGAGCGAGTAATTAATTAATGACGATAACCTCTCTTGGGACCACAAATCATAGATGAGTCGTAAATTGTTTGCATGTGGTGTCCTTAAGGAGACTTTGATATTTTTTTGCCTATTGCTACTTAAATTGTACTGAAAACCAGCTAAATAAACTTGAACAATTTTAAACTTCGTAATCAGATTCATATTTGGACTTCGCAAATATGATCACTTCTCTGAATACCGTCAAAAGTTCAAGTGGTAGCATATCCCACTTCTCCTGCTTCTCTTAAAGAGAGTTTAAGATTTCTGTGTCTTGAGATCAGAGAATCTGAGGTAGGAGATAAATATGCATTGCTCTATAGTAGTATAGGTATATGTTTAAATATATTTATATTATAATGTATATATATATTTGTGTATGTCTATGTGTATATATAGCGTTATTGTATTGTCTTTATGCACCACACATCACCCTAGTTCTACAGACAATTATCTATAATTGGGTTGCCCGGTATTCCTAAAATGAATCAATTAAAATATTGATAAAAAAAGTTATTTGTTGCTAAATATTAAAAGCATCGCGCTGTTGCCAAATTTAGGAATAACAGAATATTCAATTCGTTATTCTTAAACAAAAAAAAAACACAATTATTCTTAACAAAACAAATATTTACAGGTAAAAACTTAAAAATAGATTGACGAAATTAGATATCAATTGACAATCTTATCTCAAAGATTAAATTTCATTCAATCGAGCAGATAATAATAAAGAGAGAAAACAATAATAATGAAGGCGGGAATGTAAATATTATTATTATAACAAATAATTTTAAAGAGAATATTTCTATTTATTCTCTGTTCTCTATTTATTGTTTTTATTGTTTCTATTATAAAAAGGTAGTTTCTAACTTTGCTTGTAGGGGATAATCTTCTGAAATACAGCTCCGTACATGGAAATTTAATCACCTACGAGAAGATAGCATTCGAGGTTAATACAGGTTTTAATGTAAGCGGGCGAACTCACGGGAAATAGCTAGTCTATAATATAATTAATGAAAATAATAATGATGTTATAAATTGCATGCATTGCATTTCAAAGAGCACTACTATTGAAATACGTAATATACCAAAAAGTGAACAGGAAAATAAGAAGAACTTAATTGAAAAAATAAATCATATTCGTTCAGTGATCGGGTCTGATATACTACAGGAGACCGAAATACGTGACATACACAGAACAAAATCAAATACCATTCTGATTGATTTTACTACCACAACTAAGAAGAAAGATATATTTACTGACTTCAAAAACTTCAATCGAAACAAAAAGGACATAGGACAACCTCAACTCAACACCCAGTCTCTCAACTTGCCAGGTCCGGTTAGACTTATCTAGATATCTGAAGTCCTGACAAATAAAGCTCGGCACATATATTATCTAACTAGGCAAATGGTTAAGAACAAGAAAATTATAGCTACCTGGACTTCTTACGGCAAGATATATATTAGAAAAGAAGAAGGGAAACCCTCTATTCGTATAACAGATGAAGAAAATCTGCAAAAACTTTTTTTATAAACCATTGCTTTATCTTTTAATATTAGTTTTAGTTGTATTATCCATGTTATATAAAAAAATAATAGCTCAAACTTGTTACCTTTTTATATTCACTTATTTAGTTCACGTCATTTATGTCCACTATAAACAAACCAGAAACCTTATTCAGTTACTGTTAATCTCTCCCTATATAATATGCGTAAAAAAATATTATTATAATTTCTTAAACTATATACATAAAACACAAGAGTGTAGTAGGCAAGATATATGGCATGTCAATTATTCAACACGTTACTATGTAGTATCAATGTGTAGTTTATTCAGTTTTTGTTTATGCTTACTTAAAATAATGAACCCCTTAATTTATTGTACTAATTATATAAATCAACTTAATAAATACGATATCCCAAAAAGAGCCAACTATAATAAACTTATAATAACGAATATTCTTTTATGGAACATGAAATGTATGAACGAACATACAATTAAATATTTGTTTAACTACCTTGTGTTTTAAAGAACTTTTCAGTTTTACGTATTGTGATCATCAGAAAACTTACATCTAATATCGATGACTAGTTTTTGTTTGTTTGTGCGTAAGAAAGATTATTGATGAACAAAAAATACCTATTTTTTGTTTCTTCTTTTTTTCATAAGCAATAACTTACGACGACACATTGAGTTGAAATGTCGCATGAAGTCACACATTTGTATATTTTCTACATAGTTGTAACGTAGCGAGCCTCCACTCCTCAACTTTAATGCACATTATCTAAGTCATTTCTTATTAAATTAAAAATTAGAATGTCTTTTGCCCCGGTCATTATCCCTATTAAACGGTTTTATATGGTACTAATTTTACCGTGAAAGATGTTCTTATCTGAAATATCCTTCAGGAAATAAAGTAAATTATTGCTCCATGTTGGTACTTACATATAAATAATGCTGCAAACGCAAAAAAACAACCTGCAAATCAATAAAACAAACAAAAAATAATTTGCTGCTATACTGCTTTTACTTTTCCTGTATGGTAAAATAATAATAATAAATATCTTTATATCTCCTCACAAATTCACATACTACACTATGGGTATATACATTTTTTTTATTATTTTACACGTTAATTTGTGGGAGACTGATGTCTATAGTAGGCTTAGCCTGAAATAATAAATCACCAGGTTCCCACCCCACGATCGATCGAAAACATCTCTTATTTTCATATAAATTTAAGCTATAGGTACTACAAACACCATTCCTGTCAATCTCGATCTTTACATTAATTCATAACGTACAGTAAAACAAATACTAAATTTAGTAAAACTTATTGTAAAATATAAATACATACCTAAATAAATACTTACATACATAGGTATATATTATGTTTCAAAATACATGTAATAAGTATTTATTTATTTTTATTGCATTTCACTATGTAATACCGAAAACGGGGAAAGTCTAAAAATGACGAATCACCACCAATCAGGCATTTTTTATCAACTATTGATAAGGTCGAGGAGCTCGATGGCGCAATGGTTAGCGCGCTCGGTCTCAGTTAAGCAACTTTAGCAAAGGCCGGTCATATGGGTGACCAAAATATTATTATCTTGAGCTCTTCCGAGTTTCAGAAGGCACGGCAAGCCGTTGGTCTTGCTGCGTTTACAGTCGTTAATATCCACCAATCTAGATTAGGCCCGTGGGTCATGGCCCATTTTCTTTATTCGATTTGATGCGATTCCATTCATAGGGAAGACCTGATGATGATGATGTTGATAAACTTGACAAATAAACAAACTTTTAATAGACATTGCTTGTTGAATGTTATTTTCGCAATTTCCCCGCTTTCTTCATAACAAAAAAAAAACACCCTACGATTAGGGATGCAACTTTTTTTTTAATTAAAGTACATTAGTTATTATAAGTACAGAAAAAAAAATACATAGAATCAAAAAAAGTATAATTTATTTTTCTTTATTATCAAACTTAAAAATATATATTTTTTATTTATCGATTCAGAATCCATAAATTTTGTTTAACGAAAAAATACTTACGACTAACCTTCAAAATCACAAACAAATCAAATCATGTGAAATAAAGTATTTTCGTGTACTTTATTGCTCTCATAGAATATAGAGTATAATTGTCTGAAATAACGTACAACACTTTATTATAAAGTACGGGTAACCCTACATACAATAATTGCAATGAATTCACAAAGTTATATTATATCTAAATCAACGAACAGTTAAAGTTTAGGTCAATTTAATAACGATTACAATTTAATCGACTGATTTCTTAATCGATGTTGAACCGACAGTCGGTGAACTCCAGCCTAAGAGATCAATTTTTAAGATCTCGATAAAACCTAGATACCGGCTGGCTTGTACAAAACATCTTGAAGAGAAACTACATCAATCATTCATACGTATAATCAATCATATACATTTTTAGCGTTTCTACATAAGGAAATTTTACATTATATCCTTTTGTTAAAAATTCACAAAAAAATGTCTCCATACATTACTCATTCTTCATTCTGGTCAAGTAATTTACGCACGGCTAGCTCAAAAAGTCCTTTGCTTTTTCAACCCTCTTTGGACCGCTTTTTACTCAGCTTTTATTATGGTAATAATAAAAAGCCAGTACTAAAATCTCGTTGTTCACTGTCTATTGAAATGGGTATAATAATTTAAGCCAAGTTCTCAGTGACTTTCAACATTTATAAATCCCCATATTATTAAAGTTATAATAACATTTTTTGATGTCCATATTTCTATGTTGTGTGAAGTCAAATCTTCAATATACAAACTAATACTAAATGATAAACCGAACAAAAATACGAATGATAACAAAAAATATAATCGAGCTATGACACTTAAAACGTAGAATATTTTAATGTGAAGCTTGCATGTCTTACGGATCTGCCACTATCCTCCTAGATTCCTTAAAAAATTGCCTAAACAAATGGATAATTTCTAAGAAACATGAATTATTATAGCATTACCAACCAAAATTCGACGGCTTGTACTACTATCTCAGAAATATTAGTAATTGATAAATAACGAACTAAATTATGATTAAAATCAATGTGGTATAATCATACTAACCTTAATTGTTTGTGCTACAATATCATAAAAAAAAATTAGAATTTGATAAAAAAAAAATTTCATCGTTATAAAACTGGAATAGAACCGTTTCATTATTATTTTACAACGTAATAAAAGGCGGCATGCCTTACCAAATTGCTCTGAACTTTTAAATGAAGTCGACGATTGTGTTCCTCTTTTCTTGGCTTGCCGCACTTAATTTTTGCTATCGGCAGTTGTATTAAGTTGAACTGATTCATTTGATTTAAATCCGAATATAATATTCCGAGAATACTAGCATCTGTGTGCGGCTGTACCCGCTTGGTACAAAGATAAAAAACCAACCAATATATGCTTTAATTAGTGGTAGATGTCTTATCACTCCTATACATTTGTGTCTATCACACTTCACACCGTATTTCTTGAGAGGTAAGCAGGAAGGACCGAGTGCCATAAAACACGTCTTACACACATCATCAGCTCCTTCAATTTCATTACCTTTTTCATATATTTACATCGGCTTCTTTAAATCCTTGATTAGGCATTAGAATATTGTTCAGTCGGATGGCATCGTAGTTAGAGGCCAGAAATCCAAATAATTGCACCACGGTATCTGTTTTTTTAATATTTATTCAATTAAATTTTGATAAATTAGAATCATATTTTGTTGTCTTAAAACAATAAAAAGATTTTGTTCATAATCGTGTCTTACATTTGGTTAAATAGAGTGGTAACATGTAAGTTCATCGTTAGAAATTAAGAAATTCAAAGGTCTAATATTATATGGAAAAACTGTTATCTAGACCTTTCTATAGTTACTAAAGTTGCAAAATACGTATTTTACGCCATTTAAAATTTACGATCCAATATCCATTATGCCTTTGATGATAGTAAGTAAGGTGATAATTAATTGGAAAGTGAGGACTGTAATTAAGGTCTTAATTGAGACAAGGGTTCCTGAATATGAATATGAATATACTTTCCAGACTAAAATGACAAATTATGTAGTAGAGCTTTTATAAAATAAATATATCAACTCTAATGGGATAGTAAACACTTGCATCAAAAGTACGAACGTGCCTTCAGTTATATTACAAAAACACTTTTTAACCAGACGAAACTGGCCTACTTATACAAATAAAAATATATATCTGAACTTTCTTTTACTGAAAGATGTTTTTGACATGAACTAGGTTTTGGAATTGATGATATATCTGGGAAAATTGAATAGTTTATGTAAAATATTTCTAACTTTTTTATAATTAAGATTTTATTAAACTGAAATGTCATTATTTAATATTCTTTCATCATCATCACCAGCCCTTTTACGTCCCCACTGCAGGAGCTCGGGCCTTCCTTATGGATGGTTAAGGAGGATGGGCCATGACCCTGCCATGACGACTACAAATGCAGCCGGAACCAACGGCTTAACGTGCCTTCCGAAGCACGGAGTAGATCGAGATAATAATTTTTTGGTCACCCATCCCGTGACCGACCCTTGCGAAAGTTGCTTAACGACTACGATCGCGGGCCGTGGCGCTTATCCACTACGCCACAGAGCTAATATTCTTTACAATAAGCATTATTAGAACTTGATAGACTATAATCATCATTACCAGTGTTTTAATCGTACCACTGCTGGGACTCAGGCATTCCCTATGGATGGGATCAAATTGAATAGGGAGAATGGGCCTTGATGAATGGGTATGAACGACAGCAGGTGCAGCTGGGACCAACGGCTTAACGTGTCTTCCAAATTTTTGGTCGTTGCTTAGCAACCGTACTGCAGACCGCGTGCTAACCACTGCGCTGTGGAGCTCATCCGACAGTCTCTAATATTTGAATGTTCTTAACAAAATAAAATAAAGATAAAGAAAATAAGCGATCGTATGTAAATGATCTAAAGTCTGAATTCATTCTACATATAAATGTACATACTATTTATTGGTGGTCTCAATTGCGTCTATACTCGATAGCACCAACATAATAAAATCCACAATTATCTCGTGTGAGTTGTGTCCCTCTCCTGCTTACCAGGACTTCATATCTAATTTCAAAATCTATGGCGATACCTTTCAAAGGTTTAGGTTTGTTATTTCATTAGAGAATGAAAACTTATATTGACCCGACCGAGAATCCTTTCTACGGTTCCCGGTCATTATGGAAAATATACTTTTTTGTATTCTTTCTCGGATCTGGGTGTTATTCAGGTGCTTTAGTTACTTACTTTGAGATATAAGCTAATCTAAAATTTACCCCTGCATCAACTAAGATTTTTCCACATAATGAAAAGCTTCGTAAAAGTGTATTTAAATATTTTGTCCTTAGATATTTATTTGAGTAGGTGACACTGAATCCTTATCGTAATAAATATGCTTTACGTCAAGGAAATTTAATGCACATAAAACTTGTCATTTTCACCAAATGAATAGAATAAATAGTTTGGATTGTACTACGATGTTTTTGAGAATATTTTACATGCTTTGCAGTAATTTAACTCCTGCTTAATAAAAAGAATGTGAACTTGACGAAAACTTAGAGAATAAACGACATCACCAGAATCGAATTATAATTCTTATAAATTTAATATTCTCAAATTTTATTCGGGCGAAGATTTGATGGCAAAATTTTTACACGTCTGATTTCTGATATAGTTTGAATTTGTCATCGTAAGAATTATTTTACGATTTTCAAGTCTATTTATTTGTGAAAAATAACATTTTTATTTTGGTATTCCACTGTGACAGCAAGCACATCAAGTTAATTTAAGCGATGTAGTTCTCCTACTTTCTCTCTTTTATTAATTTTTATTTTATTTATTAATTTTTTTTCTCTCTCTTTCGTCAAAGTTTTAATTTCGAGAATATACTCGTAAATGCACTTTCAAATGAAATAAGTGCAATATTTATAGAAAAAAGAAGTTAATTTGAAAACTAATTCATAGTTTTTTTTTTAATTTGGTTAATATAAACGTATCACCCAAACAAAGTTGCGGGCAATAGCTAGTAATATAATAATGCGTTTCTAGGCTGAGTTTAAAAGTATTAAGTGGGTCCCGAATGGGCAGTGTGAAAATTACTGGGCCATGGAATAACTGTTTGGGAAGTGTTAGAACATTAAAAAAAAAACATTTCTTCGGTATCCTCATAACGTAAAAACGAAAGAGCATACCACTGTTACCATTTGAATTTCAAAACACCGGATTTATTCACACCCCCTGCGAATTTATGATGTCGTGTACTGTATTCCAGCAATCCGCACACGCACGATTTTATTAAGAGGACGTACACATCAAAAAGCACTAACTATCAAAATAAGCTTTAACTAAAAATGATAAAACGAGATCATATTTCTGAGAAAAAAATGCGAAGTTACCCCTTAAATGCGCTATTTTTTCCATTTCTTGTAGTTTTTTAACTTTCATAAGGAATAATGATAAATTTCAGAACACGCTTACTTGTCAGGTAACCGTAATATTTCAAATTTCTGCAACTGATTTTGAACTCTAGTTGGATTTAGGTTTAAAATGATGTGGAGAAATTTTACCGTTATGTATAATGTGACTTACTGTTACACTCATATCCATAATACCTAATTTGCGAGTTAATTTTTTCTCTTTAGCAGCCTAATAATCTATCGTATGTCCCTATCAATCTCATTCATGGACACGTAAACGTCGTCCTGCCTTTGCTTCTGTCTTGACGGCCAGCCTTAAGGCCAGCGCTTCATAACATTATATGACCACATAAATCATTTTTGTGGCTATGACATTTATGCTAGTAAAAATGCTAATCGAGCCGTTAAATTTCAATAATGTTTTTATTTTTTCAACCGATTGGCTTCTTCAGTATTTTTTTCTTTCATTAGAACTGAACTAAAGTTTACGAAACTTTATAAATAACAACATATGTGTTCAATTATATTTAATAAGTTAATATTCGTTTTTATAAGTAAATTTAAAAGAAGCAATCATTAATATCAATTAAATTTATACTCGTGAAATGATAAAAGTGTTAATGATAAAAAAAACAAGTGGGGAAAATCAAATAATATGAAATAGTTTGAATAAAATAACAAAAGAGTATAAAAGACCCTTAAGAGGTTAATGCTTAACCCATGGAGGACCGCTCAGCCTGATTTATTCTATACAAATCGAATAATAACACTTTGTAAACAATATTTTTGTCGATGTTGAAAGGAATTCTGTGAAACACAAATACTTAAGGAGCGTAAAGAGCTTCTTAAGAAGCTTTAAACAAAATAATCACCTTTATGATTTTAGATAATTTAATATAAGATTTGATTAGTTGAATTAAAGTTATATGCAATGCTTATACAATAGCCCCATTTAAATGACAAAACAAAAATATGTCTCCGGGATCAATTTCCAATACCCGACCCTTTCGATTGATTCGTCATTCACCATCATCATCATCATCAGCACTTTCTGCAGAGGCTCAGGCCTTCCTTATGGATGGTTAAGGAGGATGGGCCACGACCCTCCATGCTGGGCCAATGCGGATTGGAAGGTATTAATCCAGTCGGGACCAACGGCTTAACGTGTCTTCTGAAGCACGGAGTCGCTCGAGATATTTATTTTTTGGTCACCCATCCCGTGACCTTTGCGAAAATTGCTTAAAAACAACGATCATGGGCCGCGGCGCTTATCCAGTACACCACAATCTTTAATAATTGTTAATTGAATTATATTACTTATGTAGACCTCGTTGGCCTCATTGTTTTTGCCCTTTGCTACTTTTTAACTAAAAATAATGCATGTATTCTTCTATCCTTATTTTCGAAGGCACGTATTATTTTTATGAATGTTCACCGATTTCTCCATGAATTGTAGATTCAAATGTAATTTTAGCTAAACACCGCCTGATTCCAATAGACTTTTCATGAACCACCTTTCAAAAATATCTATTTTATTATTTTTTCAATCTCTCTAAGTTAACTATCACTAACTGCTTTCGGGGGTTTGCGGTTCATATAATTTCCTCAATCGATATTAAAAAAACCGTTCCATCAATCATACAATCTCACCTCCTTAAAATTAAAAGAACATTCGATAAAGGAGAAATATTTAGATGTAAATTAGTTTTTATTTCACGATGACTTGGTTAAAACATTTATTTGCTTATTTCATAAAGATTTATACTATGGATACTTTATATAATTATATAATATTTGGCTAATTTGCCAGATTGTCGTTAAGAAGTTCATAAATTTTTACCAACAATGTAATTCTAAAAACTAATTTGTGAGGTGATAGCTGCCACAGGTTCGAGTGTCGATCTTGCTCAAACCTCGGTTAATAGTTTCGATTATATGTCAAAATTCTAAAGCACAGGTATTCTGTTTAAATACCTAACAACCAATCTAACAACTTACAAATTTTAATATATTTTTTAACTTCTATAAGTATATAAAGAAATACATCTTTAATAATGTGGAATTTATTGAATTAATAATTGAAAAAATATCCTACATTGTTTTTAAATGATAACATTTTTTTCTCCTATTGTATTAAAGTGAATTATTGATGGTCTGGAATCGACAGGGGGCCTGTTTCTCTCACAATGACAATTTACATTAAAATGAAGTGATAGGCACCTTCTATAGAGCCAAGTATTTACGTATAAAGAGAATTTGTAACACAAATTGGATATGCCAGAAAAACGATAGAATTTGCCAAAGAGGAGCGAAGTATCTTTGTAAGCGAATATTCTGTTGTAAAACTTATTGCATATTATTGGATTTGTTTTTAAGAAGTATTAAAGACATAATAGTTCTCATAATGGATGTCGCTAGGTTTTTTGCAACGTGCGTTAAAGTATGTTATATGTTTTTGTTATCTACGATATGCAATCCGATTTTCTTTTGAATATATTTAAAGTAAATAAAGTTTTGACAGTCGTCTATCCTCATATTTCCTGGCTCTTTTTATTTCTTTTCGAAGTTTGGAAATTGATGTACCCCGGAATATTGTATGTATATTGGTTACTTATAAAGAAATGAAATTACTCTCTATGATCCATCTGGATGGATGTCATCGTAATACATATTTTCCTAATTGGCAAAATTCGTTTAACATAGTACATCAGCAGCACTTTATCATTATCAATATAAAATCATCATATTCTTAATGAAAAATTCAGAAAAAAATACATTTAATAATTGTTCTCTGACATTAAATTAAAACTACTTATCTAAACTATTTCTTAAAATAATAACTAAACTAAATTAAAAATGTCTCCCAGATCATTGCCTACAGGTAAGGTACCCAGAAGGCTGCGAGCGTTACCTCTTTGAATAGCTAAACTAATTCTTTGGGCGAGGTACAAACCAGCCAAAATAAAAAATAAAATAAAAAAAAATAATATACGAAAAGTGTTATTCACATAACACTTAAGATACATTTATGAGACCAAAAGGTTCTTAACGTAAATGTATATGAATATATCAACAACTGTTAGTACACGAGTTGTAATAAATAACATTTATTTAATAGTTTACAAAGTGTGCACTGAGCCTTAGGTGGGTCCAAATTCCAGTCCCATATCCAAGCCGTCGCTTCGCCGTGAGCAAACGTGACAGTCATGTTCATCTGGTCTTGCGGAACGAATAAGTAATACATTTATTTTAATTTCAATAGACTTTCGATAGATAAATATTTCAAATGTCGTAAAATACAATAATATAGGTACAACAAAGCAATTTTATTACAGTTATATTGCCTATTTATTTGGTTATTATTTTGACAGTACGCAACGGATTGTACGGAATCACCAATTTCATATATCCACTGCATCCGGATTTTTAATAGAAGTACCATTTTTTTCATTTACTGTACGAGTATATTATAGTTTCTACAAAACTCGAATTATGAAGATGTTTATTTATAATCAGCCGTCTATTCGTGCCGTTTGTCAAAAAAAACGAGAAAGAATGAAACTAATTTATGAAAATAAGATTATAATAATTTTTAAAATAATATTTATACGACTATTGGCTCCGCTCGATGTTAGAAACGAAGTGGTGGTTTTCACAGTCCAGGCGATTGACCCGGCGATGGTCACGTGACAGCACATCCGTGGCACGTTACCCTGAGACGGCACTTCTTCGATGGTGTAATGATTTGGTGGCCTCCTTGCATATGCAGCGTCGCCAATACTCTTATATCTAATTTACGTAATTCGCTGCAAAATAATGTTTTTTTATTTGCCTCTACGGAAGTAATCCGTATTACGTCGTCGGCACGAGTCGCATTCTTTAGTCGTGTAATGCGTGCAGTCGGTATGACAGTAGACGGAGTACTACACCAATTCATACAAAGCTATGTAAAATCCATTATGTACCGTGCGTCTGTTACATTCGTGCGTACAATGTGGATGTTCAACTTTAACAAGAATTATAAGTTTCTCCTATAAACAGGCTAAGTATATAACTTGTCACCTTACAAAAAATATATTGAGCATTGAAATTATCAATCGTCTGAAACACCTTCCTTTAGTAGCATTACTTATTCAAACAAATAACGTCGCTTTAACAGTCTCGTTCTGAATAATGGACCAGGCGAGCTCTACGGAGAGGAAGCATTTATCAAGTCAGTTTTAATTTATTCTATGTTGAAGGTAGAGTGTTGTTTCTCCGCTTGTACGTAAATCACATTGGTTAGTATTGATCTTATTGTAAGCTTTTAAGGATTGGACCCCATCAATTCTCGTGAATATAATGAATACTTACGACAGTTTACTTTTTGCTTGTAACATGTAGAAAGAACTGCAGTTGAATTATAGTAAGATCTACAGTTGAATTATTACAGAATAAAGTTAAAAATTATACTCAATCTTCCTTATTAAAGCCCTAATAATGAGCAGTTTATAAGCGGTTGTAAAGTCATACAGCGATTTGTCTTTTTCACTCTACTGAAAGTCACATTGAAATGATGTATAAATTTTACTGCTGGGGCCTTCCGTATCAATGGAATCGAATAGGGAGAATAGGCCATGACCCCCCACGCTGGCCCATTGGATTGGAGAGTTTTAACGACAACAGATGCAGCCAGGACTGTTACGTGCCTTCCAAAGCACGGAGGGGCTTGATATATTACATTTTAGGTCACCCATCCTATGATCGGCCATTGCGGAAATTGCTTAACAACCGTATCGCAGACCACGCGCGCTAGCAACTTCGCCATCGAGTGCCTCCACATCAATATTATCATTATAATCAATCCATTATTGTTTTCACTTCTGCCGTTACTGATGCCACTGATCTTTCTTATAGAAGGAATCAAGTAAAGGGACCAGAGGTCTTATTGTCTAATTTTAAAATCTATCAGAATACCTTCCAATTTGCCATTTGAAAGATATTCTCGAATTTTACGCTACAATTATTTGACATATAATAGTACTTGTGACCGCGACTTTTTTTAAGGATATTGAATTAATGATATCGTTAATTTGATTTTAATTGGAATTGTATAAGTTTATCGTTAAACGCAAATCTATACTGATATTAAAAAGCTGAAGAGTTTGTTTGTATGTTTGTTTGAACGCGCTAATCTCAGGAATACTGGTTTGAATTGAAAAATTCTTTTTGTGTTGAATAGACCATTTATCCAGGAAGGCTTTAGGCTATATAACATCACGCTGCAACTATTAGGAGCGAAGAAATAATGGAAAACGCGGACGAAGTCGTTGGCGGCCACTAGTGTTACTATAAATTTGTGTTACTAAATTTTATAATGTATCTTGATCATTCTAATTATCGTTTGTTTTGAAAGCGATTTCCATATCTATCTCATTCTCCGTACCTTTGAAAGAGAGATCGATAGATTTTAAAATTACATAATTAGTCGACAAGGCCATAACCCACCACTCGATAGTAAATTTTCGACCACCCATCCAATGATGGTAATAGTTGCTTAACTGCATCTGAGACTAAACAGGCTAACCACTGCACTATCGAGCGCATGATTTTATTTCTATTTACTTATTTATTTTAGTTATTAGTAGTATATACTTATTAACTGAATTCTGTCCTCTTGGGACAATTTTATTTTATAGCATTCCATTTTTAGTTTGGAATAATTATTTAATATTGTAACATTTATATCAGTAAAGATCATTAATTGATAAAAATATTAAAATTAATCTACATATTTCAAATCGCGTCAGTCCCTTTATTCAAAATTAATATAAATTAATTGTTAAATATCAGGAATTCTACCCGTAGTCTCAAAATAATTTATCATTTTCGTTAAAATCTTTTATTACGACCTTTTGATCTCCGTAGCCAAGAGGTTCGCTGGTTTCAAGTTGTCGCCAATTTGGATTCCCCGTCTGGGAAAAAAGGAAGGGTCTGGGTTTTGTGGTACTTTCATTGTCTTAGATACTCCATAGGGGAGAATTAACTATTTATCTTTGAATCTAAGTAATTTGGTATCTACTAAAAGCTATTGCCTACTACATTTTATAATAAAGAGTATAATTTAATAAACACGTACACAAACAAACACACTACGCTATTGTACGCTAGATTAATTATGTCTGTTCCATTTTAATGATTTAGGTTGTTACTTATTTGTGAATAAGTTATAAATATAAAAAAAATATATTCCGATTTCATAAAATAAATATTAAAATTATACTAGGTATTTTCGTAGGAATAATATAAGTTAAAGATAACCAAAGAAATAAGAGAGCTAAATCCATGCCTGCTTACCGTCTGTAATTGATTCTCGTCATTTGTTAGCTTATATTTCTTGAATATAGCTATATATTTAAGAGTAAATAAGAGTCGGCTGGAATTTCCCAAGTATTCAGGAGTATGCCTATAATTCAATTACTTAGTTCATTTTGACAATTAACATCATATCATATAATTTATATGTTCATAAGTAATATATTGCTGAAATAGCTACAACCATCTATGTTTACTAATAAATCGATCCTTATTATTATTTTGAGTAAAATATTAAAATTAAACATTTAATATACAAATGTAAATTCAAATTGAATAGCTAACTAAACGTGGGTATCTAAAGTAGTCGTATATAAAGTTTATATAAGTAAAAACAACTTATATTTATTAATTGAATACGGGCAGTTTCTGAATTGAGAAAAGTACAAAATTTCAACTGATTATTGGATTATTTGCAATAACTTAAGTTTTTTTCTACTTTTCACAAGACCAAAAAGTCCTAGTTTTTATCAAACTGCTATAAACTGATCATTAAAAAAAAATAAAACGGAAAACCTGTTTAAGTATAGTTTCAGATGTGCCTAACTTTTAATACTCAATTCAGAAACCAGATCTATGTCTAGCTAGAGCAAGTCGACGTCGATATATGTCTAGCTCGATTATCTCTTTCCAAACGACTGTTTTTGATTCATCCTGTACTGCTTACCTCTTATTCATCATATCGACCTTGGGATCAAAGGATGTAACCGCTAATTTGGTCAACATTGGTTAAACCTTAGATTAATTTCAAAAGTATCTCAATAAACCCCAGTAAAGTATCCATTTATAAGAAATAACAAAAGTAAAAAACAATAAAAAGGTTTAATAAACCTATTAAAAACGGTTGGCTTACTAAAGGCATAAAAAAATGCTGTATTCATAAGCGATATCTTTACCTACAATATCGTCTAAACCAAACAAATAAACATATGAAGAAAAATAAATACTTGTCTTACTCTAAGATACTAAAAAAATGTATATATCAAGCGCAAAGGAAAACTGATTCTATTTACATATCTAGAGCAAAATATGTTTGCAAGTCGACGTGGGATATAATCAAATATAATTTTATAAACAAAGAAAATAAAAAGGACATCACAGAAATCAAACTCAATAACAATTCATATATAAATGACCCAATTCAAATAAGTGACCATTTTAATGAATATTTTATTAATGAAACTAATGCAAATAATGAATTAATTGTCATATCTTATGCAACATGCAACATACCAATCTGTAACACCGGTTAATGAAAATGATATTAATAAAATAATAAAAAAATTAAAAATCACACACTCAACTGGCATCGATGAATTAAGTATCATAAAAAAAGTGCTAGTTTTGTTGTACATCTACTAACTCACATTATAAATTTGTCTTTTATGCAGGGTCATTTTCCTTCAGTATTAAAACGCTCATTAATTAAACCGTAACATAAAAAAGGATCTTTCAATGAACTAAGTAATTATAGCCCTATTACACTTATTTCAATCTTCTCAAAAGTATTTGAAAAAGTGATGTATGACAAAGTTTACTCTTTTATCTCATCTCAAAATACATTAAAAGATGAACAGTTTCAATTTCGAAAAAACAGAAGTACGACTGGTATGTTTTAATCTCATAAAACATGTTACACATAATCTCGATCTTAAACTAAATACTTTGGTAATATTCCTGGACATGAGCAAAGCATTTGATTTTGTTTCACACAGGTTACTCTTACACAAATTAGATAGATATGGAATAAGGGGCAATGCCTTAGAATGGATGAAAAGTTATCTAAGCAACCGCACACAGTGTGTCGAAATATCTAAGATGCAAGGTAATTTTAGAAAATCTTATACTTCTAAATATACACTAAATCATTGTGGCGTACCCCAGGGTAGCGTACTTGGACCACTTTTATTTTTATTATATATCAATGATTTGCCCAGTGTTACTGACCAAAAGTGTGTCCTATTTGCAGATGACACAACACTTATTATCAGAGGTCAGGATTGTGATGATATTGAACGAATAGATAACACTGAATTCAGAAAAGTCACACAATGGCTGGAGAAAAGTAACCTAAAAATTAACATTAATAAAACGAAATACTTTCAATTTAAAACTACAAATACTAAAACTAGAACAATAGATATATGGCATAAAGATAACAAACTAGTAGAAGTAAATGAAACAAATTTCTTAGGGATCACGATAGACAGATTCTGTAATTGGAAGGCACATATAGACATGATTGCTGCCAAATTGGACAAATTTATATTTGCTCTTAATAGAATTAGGCAAGTGGCCTCTAAACAATCCGCTCCAATAGCATATCATAGTTACGTCTCATCTGTGTTGCAATATGGTATAGTGATATGGGGTAATTCGGTCGATGCAATTCGTGCTTTTAAAATACAAAAAAAATGCATACGGTCAGTCTGTGGTGCAGGCTACTTGGACTCATGTAAGCCTTTGTTTAAATCATTAAATGTATTACCACTTCCATGTTTATATATTTTTGGGGATACCATTTACAAAAATGGGGATATTTGTTAAAAAACATTTCCATTTATTTAAACGAAATAAATATTTTGCACATAGAGGAAGGAAGGGTACAAATTTATGTATTCCAACTCAAAGACTCGTTGTGAATTCGAAGAACTCGTATGAGAATACGCATTTATAATAAATTAGTGAATAATATTAAAACTATTGATAATGTTATTACATTCAAATCCTGTTTATTTAAATATTTAATGGATAAAAATTATTATTCAATTAATGAATTCTTGCAAGATAAATCTCATTCTTAATTATTATATGAATGCTTTAATTATATATAATATGAACCTATTGTATCTTATTTGACATTTGCTATTTTTTAAGTAATTTAATTTTTTGACATTTTCTTTCATATAAAATCAGATTATTTTTTGTATATTGCACATCGTCTTGACGATAAAATATGCTGGTCTAAAATTGTAAAACTAACTTGTAACCATATTTTCGCAAATAAATAAATATTTTTATTATTATTATTATAAAAGAATTTGAGATATTAAATTTTTAAACCAAAATTTTATTATTTAATAAATGAAATGGCATAGTTTTATGATAATCTTGATAAGGACCGCCATTTTCAAAGGTTACAAATGAAAATATTACAATAATGTTACTGAGAAAAAGACATAATCATAAATTTGTGGTCGCGGACTATGAAAGTAAGAGCGTCGTAAGGCCACCGTAATTCTTGCAGAATAAAGAAAACACCCTATTTACAATTGTAATTGAATTGCTATGCCGTAGTTGACAAGAAAACGGTAAAATAAAACCTCTTCGATGCTAATTATAATATAGTAGTAAACGTATTGCTATAAACACCTTTATGAACTCACTGTACTTGTATAGACGAAATATGTTAAGAATTCGACAAGTGCAACAGAAAATCATCGAGAGGTATACTTATGCTATGTGGTGTAATATGTCACGAAGAGAGGATCAGAAAAATATAATTTTTAATCAACGCTTTACGCCTGTAGCTAAACAGCTACACCTGACAATTGCCTAAAAAAACTATCATATCAGTTCCATTGCAATAATTTATATAATTTGTTATTTCTGTGTAAAATGAATCAAAATTTACTATTTCATATTATGTTGACAGTTAATAGGTACCAAGAAAAATAAATTCAAAAATGCATAAAATCATGTAATGCGTAAAAATCGATTATAATTTAGATTTGAAACTATCAGATCAAGAAACTTTATATACTGTTAGTGTTTACTTATAACGTTCATAATGCGTCTGAAACATTCACTACCCGCGTTTCATTACCTCAATCGCCAGGTGAGAGCGAGTAGGTATTAAATTGCACACAGTGGGAAAGGGACGCAAGTAGTCTTATACGGAACCCACAAATTTCACTCCATTAGGTTTCGCATCACCTAAGCTTCCCATTGTGTGAAAATGCCCGCTTTTATAAAGAGGAGGACGAGATCTTTTGCTTTCTTCTGATTCATTCGTCGAGTTTTCTTAATTTTTGAAAGCGTTTGTTTCTAGTATTCTTCAATTTTATGCGATTTATAGAATTCGTATATCGATTAATTTGTGAGACGAAGTGAAATTTGCGTGAATCAGCTTTCGGTATTTTATACTCATATAAAGAAATTTAATTATGATGTTAGTTCTTATTGATTTGTTTGAAAAAGGTAATAAAGATTTAATGAGAGGCGCGTATAAAATAATGAATGCTAAACATACGAGTATATTTAAAACAATTTAACGTTGTCTAGACAGACTATCTTTTACATTTTCACGCCTAAACCATTGAACAGGTGTTAATGAAATTTAGTACAAAGGATCTTGGGAAAGAATATAGATTACCTGATATCGCGAAAAAAGTTTGAAGGGGTTGAACCATAAAACTTTGCATTTGTCTGAAATTTTCAACTTGGTTATGATTTTTGTACAAAAATTGTCTTTTATAAAATTCTTTTGTTTTTTTTGCAGATTATGGAATATATATTACTGCCATTGGATCAATTATTTAACCCACTTCAATACTAAAAGGAAAAGGTTCTACATTCGAATGCGATGTATATTTTATATACTTTTACCGATTTTTCCGCGAATAATTTACCGATTTCCAAATTACTAGCTTTCCCCGCATGTAACATCACTTAAATATAACTTCTCGTAGATGAAAGAATTTTTGAAATCGATCCAATAGTTTTCGTTACCTTTTATGATATTATTAGTATAAACTAAAATCTTATTATTTATATAGGCCATCAATTCGATAGAGAAAAGACACGAGATGAAAAAAAAAACAGAAATTTCCCAGTATGTTTCTTATAAAAGCTTTTCGCTGAGAAAAAAAGGCACGTAATAACGTTTCATCTAACCTGATTAATGGGTTAACACGCTCCACTCGATTGACGATTGATCGATAACCGTCGAAATGATTAATATAATGTTTGCTTCCAACATAAATTCATGTTAAGAACACATAACTTAAATAAATAAAAAACCGAGTGTTAACGTGGAAGAGTCACATCTGTAAAGAATGTGATGAAAGTGAGTTATACTCTCTATTATAAGACGGGAACGAAATAATATATAAAATTGTTTTTTTATATTTTCACGCGCACTATCCATATAAATACAATACAATACAAATACAAAACCCTTTATTGTCCATATTACACATTGTGTAATCAATTGTGAATTAACACTATTATGTAACAATTGGCGGCCTTATCCCTTAAAGCGATTTCTTCCAGGCAACCAGTGGATGGAGAGAGATAACATGGATAATGAAGATGGGGGTGTAAATGTTGGCATTATATCATTGAGGCACACCAATTATTTATTTAAATTATCTTAACAAAATTTTCGTGTTAAATAGACATACAAATGTGTATGTAAACTCAAGTTTATTAAGCTAGTTCTCCGAAAAATCAAGATAGCAGGTGTCGGCGTAATCGAGGATAGGAAGCAGCAAAGATTGCGCTAGCGCAGCTTTAGTGGCAGTGGGTAAGAAGTTTTGTAGTCTTTCCAATGAAGCGGCTGATGCATATAATTTGCGACTGACAGCTTGGAGTTGTGCATCCCAATTCAAATAACTGTCCATAACTATCCCAAGGTAACTTACCGTTCGACTAAAAGGAATATCAATGCCATCAAAAACCACTTTCGGTAGTGCCTGTAAATCAACTTTAAAAATCATTCTGGAGGTACCTGTAATCATGACTTTAGTTTTAGCGGGATTAACATGCAGACCAAAATCTTTACACCATTCCGCAATGCGTTGAAGGTTGTGATTAGTTTTTACTAACGCCTGATCTAGTTCAGCCAGTGGTGCTTCGCAGTAAATTTGAAGATCATCTGCATAGTCATCAGTTATTAAATAGAATATTAAAAAAATTGTATGGTGAATGTGTCCAATATTGTTTTGATGGTAGCTATACTCTTAATTAAAAAGACAATCAACGCCTTAATTTATGTGAACACGGAACCCGTAAAAAGTCCGAAACGTCAATAAAACTAAATACAAACGCGTTGAAACTGTTAAACATTGGTTAATGTATTTATTAAATAAATAATAAACAACATCAAATGTATGTGATGTTGTTTATTATTTATTTAATAAAATTACAAGATGAGTAGCTAAAGCCCCCATATTACGGAGTATCTAAGACAATGAAAGTACCACAATTCCCAGACCCGAGACAATATAAAAATGTCGTTTTTCTACTATTTAACCGAAAGGGAATCGAACCCGGGACCTAAGACATGGCGACACCTTGAAACCGGCGAACCACTCTGCTACGGAGGTCGTCATAATAACTAATAACTCTAATATGTACCGTACCATGTTTAAATGATTACTCGACCAAATTAGTTAACACCTTTCAATTTGACATTATTTTTCTTTTCTGTCATTATCAATTTATTTTAATGGGCCAAGGGTTTTAACCAAGTATTTACTTTAGTCATCGTTTTATAATAAGACCGTTATATAGTGTTTGCTCATTAAAAAGATAGAAAAATGTAAAAGAAACTCAGTGTTAGCTCATTTATGAGACCTCCACAACATGCTGCGTGCTGTGCATCTCATTTATGAGATCTCCACAGCATGCTGTGTACTGCGCAGCCTATTTATGAGACCTCCACAGCATACTGCATGCTGCGCAGCCCATTTATGAGATTTGCACAATCTATTACCAGAATTTGGTGCCGATGTGGAAACAAGGTTGTGTGGTGTCCGCAAGACTGTTTGTTAATACTTATGTCTCAAGATGCGTTTCTCACACAAAATTTAAGAAGTAACGCTTGCAGACTGCATTTATAACGAATATATAAGAAATATAAAGGACTGCCGGATAAAAGAACGACAAGTAAATAATGGAACAGCGGAAAGCCAAGATACACCTTTTACGATAAATCAATAAAAATCGACTAGCATATATGACAAGAGTAATGGACGTGGAGGAAGTGGAAGATGCAGGTAAAGACCTTGACTTGTTGTAATCATTCCTCTCTGCCTAACTCACAAGCTTAACGACACCAAGATATAAAAATAATTCATTGGTCTGTGGTCAATATTATTTAAATAGATTCATCATACTAGTCTCATACTTAAAGCAAATTTATAAAAGCCAAAGACATGTAGCTACATGTCTTTGGCTACACTAGAGATAATAACAGACTTGTTTGGAATACAAACCAAAAACTTCAATAACTCGGAAAATTTGTTATTGCATGTGCGTCAAGGTACGAGTAAGATTCCTGAACAATATAAGAATGGATCTATGAGCTTAATGAAAAAAGACTGCGAGAATGGCTCGTGAAAAAATTGTAATTATATTATAAACACATTCCTGAAATCCGATAATATTGCATGTTAATTATTATTAACTGAATAGCGAATAATATTATTTTTAAGATCTTGTAGTACCTATTCTTATCAAATAAATACTTTGAACTTTGCAAAATAATGTACATCAATCAACTCTTTTTCGTGTTGAACGAACAAATGAAAACGGGAGCAGTTGGTTTTTTATATATAGACAACAAAAGTGAGATTAATATGAATTATTTGTCCAACTTCTTTGTGAATAGATTTCTTTGTATGCGAATAATAATTCCCGATACGCCATTATACGAACAAAATGAAAGCCATAAAACTTCTGATGATATAGGTTTTGTAAGATTGAAACTTGCTTACCCATAAGGAAAAAGGTCAACACATAAAACAAGATAAGATAAATACGAAAGAGATGAGAATAATAACGCCGCAATTTTTTATAGATAACGAAATAAAATAAGGTTTATATTGCCATTTTAAGACAAGCTACTGCTAACAAGTATTATATTTCAATTTATCCTTGAGAATAAAATAAAATAGCGTATTTATATATGTTAAAAATTCTAGTAAAATAAATTAAATACATTGACTAAAAAATTTGTTGTACTTTTAATAGAATTATAGCCGTTACGAAACTTGATATTTCAAGAAACCAATCGAATGACTCATCAAATATAGGGAATAGATAGATATCAAAAATCAATGGCCAATGTAAATCTTTTAGTAAATAAAAGATAAAAATATAGTTTTACGGTAGTGGACTATTGCAATAAAATACTAGATAAGCCTATTAATATAATTTTTTGGCTATATTGTATGATGTAGTTTTTTTTTAAGTTACCCAAAAGGTAAAAATAGGACCTTTTTACTACTCTACTGTCCGTCTGTTGGTATCAAAGACCGTGCTATCATGGCCAAATGTTGTCTAGCTATCTAGACAGTTGAAATTTTCACAAATGATGTAATACTGTTGCCGCTATAATAGTAAATACTAAAACCACAAATTATATAATGTAAAAACAGAATAAATGAATAATAATAATCATTTTATTTGCTTGAAAACATGGTACATAAGGTTGTCATGGTATTATTAAAGTTCAACATGTTTTGCTATTCTTAAAATTTATTAAATGTCGTTATTGTCAAAAATTAAATTATACGTTTTAGAAATTATTTATAATGCGAGCACAATCTCATTAAAGGAATGAAATATCCGTTATAACATTTTATTAATAAAATTATACATATTATATTGATTGTATATCGTTATCCAAAAAATATTCATTAATATTATAATAACATTTGTCTAATAATAGTTTCGTCAATACATTTTTAAATTTAATCATATTGTAATGTTTAATTTCTTCAGGAAGCTTATTATACAATCTAGGAGCCATTTCAATGACACTTTTCTTCATGAGAGCTATTTTACAAATACTTGTACAGATCTGAGGTTTCCGAGGACGAAGTGTGTATTTTGTATAGCTCTGCATTTTTCTTTACAAAAATACAGCATTCTTCTTCCGTACAAAAACGTTTTTATTTTTCTGAAACTTTTAGATAACCCTTCGTGCGCGAGTCAGATTCGCACTTGAATGGTTATTTTTTTATTTTTTTACATTAACCAGTGGAAATTTTATTATTTTGAGAACAAGCGAATACAAAAAGTCATCCTTGCGATCTTGATATTAAACTGTTGTAGTTGTAGTCAATATAAAAAATGTTTAAAGACGCTACAAAGTTCGCCGACGCAACTCGTTTAAAATATAAATAGAAGTAGCACTAACTTTTGTTAAACGTCCGCACATGCTATTTGCAAGCGAGTTGCGCCAAGTTAAATTGGTGTTGTGTCGACCGACTTTAAGAGTTACTTTGTTACTACAACTCGTACGAATTTACATGACACCTGTGGGCCTATCTATTTATCCTTGAACGAAAATTATTGTTTGGGCAGCAAGATTATACTATTGAGCAGCAAATAACACGTATAAGCAGTGTATTTGACTGGTGTGCATATTTAAATTTTGGTATACAATAATTATATAGTAGCGTTTGTTGAAACTGAGTGTCGAGGAAGCGGGCGCATGTCATGATTAGCTAATCGCGTGTAAGTAGAGCCCTTTTACGTCTGCATCTACAATGGGGACATAAAAGGGCTTATCTTATGGATGTTCAAGGAGGATGAACCATAGCCATCCACGCTGACCCAATCTTTTACTCGTGTAATTAATATATACTGGAAAATATTCTAAATGAAAAATGCTCTAAAATCTACAACCTTTTGCAGTATGGCGACCGCTCTAACCATTGGGCTATCCGAGACCCAACAGCACATTTTGCATGTTGCACTCGTACGTACCTACTGAATGATTTCTCCTCTTTTCTCCTGTCCTTTTCTTTCGCATCGTGTCCGTTAGTAGTGTAAATAAATTTGATCACTCATTCAATCACCGGCCTTAGGGAACGTCGTTTAACCTCCGCAATCACAGATCGATGATATGTGCAATTTCATGATTAAACATTTTAGATTCTTCTTACATTTTATCAGGACTCGCGATTAGTGCGATATCGCTCATCAATAACGAATTGCGTCGCTTAAGGCAAATCTTAGAGGCACAAAATTTATTATTTGCTAACTCTCTGAGTCCTTTCTACATTCAATTTCATATGAATCACATTTTGCAGCTTTTATTCGTCTGTACAAAAAATAACTGCTGTTCAGAATAATAAAAATTTCAATCTGATTAAGAAATATTGCTGATCATAAGTTGCTGCCCGACTTGTTATTATAGCTAACCAATTATATTTATTGCTCATAAAAATAAAATTCACCAGCCCCAAGTTCCCCAAGACGCAACTCGAACCCACGACCTGCTCTAACCATGAGTATGGTAGGGCTATGGCCCATCTTCGTTAACCATCCATAGGAAGGCCAGGCCGGCCCTCGTTCATCAATAAAAACGCAACCAAATTTATTTTGCAAACCAAAATTTTAATCAAATAAACTGTATATATAAATGTTTTGTTTCCTGCTCAATCATAAGTAGGTAAAATTATATATAATCTTGCTACCCAAATAATTATTTTGCAGCGTGACTGGTTATTATGATAATACATAATAAAATACGCTGCCTATATCTGTTTAAATTGCTAATTAAAATTGCATTATCCTAATTGTTGCCTTGTTGAACTGTAATTGCAGCCTGTTTATTAATATTGCTGACAAAATATTTGTATGCTTGCAAAATTTATAGGCTTATTTTCCTTTCCCTAACCAAATTCTTAAATGGCATGCCAATTTATTACTTCTCAAAATGATTAACTATAACATATTGTATTGATTGCACGATGTATGACCTATGATTCGTTGTAATGGATTATAAATTCCGTACTAAGTATTATTTATTTAGCATAAGAAATGGTCTGTGTTACGGTTGTTAAGCGACTTTCGCAAGGGTCGGTCATAGGATGGGTGATCAGATTTTTTTTATCTAGAGCTCCTCCGTGTTTTGACAAGGACATCTGCAGTCGTTAACGCCCACCAATCCGCACTGGGCTCACGTCGTAGGTCAAGGCCCATTCGGCCTTTTTGGTTCGATTCAATTCCATACATAGAAGAGGTCTTGTGGGGATGTTAATAAGCTGGTGATGATAATGAAAACAAAAAAAATGAAATCATATGAAATACCTTCTCCATAAGTAAGTACTTACTAACTTAAAAGTAAAATCACCAGTTTTACAAATTTAAAGATCTGATCCGGAGATAGGCAGATAATAAATCCAGTTGGCTGTAAAAAAATGTGGATAATTTAAAAGAATTGTGTTGTCTGATGATTATGAAACATAAAACTCTGCAAATATATTAACCCTAGAAGCCTTATTAAGCTACACAAAGCCTAATCAATAGGTTTCACAGGAGTACATAGGAAATTACAACCTGATAAGAAAAGTAGGATTATTAATTTACAATAAAAAAAAAACAGTTTTATTAATGAAAACATCAACATCAACAGTTGAATATTACAATAAAATAATGAGTATTTTTAAATTTAACTATTTTTAAATTTATATAAAAAACACATTTTCGGAAAATACGAAATAGTTTTTATTTATTTTTATCAACATACTTCATTATATTGAATCATTGTGACTTTAAATAATATTAAGGAGTTATTGAACTTTTAATAACTGATTGTCGTTTTAATGAAATTTAATAAAAATTTATGGTTAATAATCATACGACTCGCAGACGTACTGATCTCCATAAACCAAAAATGGCTGGACTTATTTTAGTGATACTAACACTATCGGCATGCTCTCGTTAACCTCTGAGTCGGTTAAACATCACGATGCGCTAATTTCGTACGTCAGGAAAATAGAGTGAATATTAAATTTCGTGTACGCTTCGCAGACTTTGATTGGACTTCTAGTACGCGATATCTAGCATTTCATTTGAAAATTTTCCTTTTGAATGTACTGTGACAATAATAAACTTCAGCGAATTGTTTGTTCGTACCGTCACCATCCACTCCAATAAAAGTTTTTCACACAAAAAGTACCTATACCGTTTCAAAACTCCGTACGGCATCTCATGAAACTTTACACTCGAACAAATCGGGTAATATTCCTGAATATTCTTTATATACATAGCTGTATATTAATAGACGGAGAGCTCGTAGCAACAATGTGCAAAAGCTTTCTAAATATTGATATTTCAGTGCGGTGGTCAAGTGCTGGAGTTTGTGGCCTCTAGCGATTGCTGAATGTGTTTGTTCAATTAAATGAAAATCTGAATAAAAAATATCTACATTGAACTACTAATAAGTTAGTAACAAATTACCTTTTGACCATTACGAAACTCATTTTCATACCAACTCCTGAGATCTGCTGCATTTCACGATTGTGCAATCTGAGCAATTTACCCTACTTTTCTATATTAAAAATAAGTTTTTTACTAATTTTATTATATTAACTACCTAATAACATATGTTACAGTTTTCGTGCTTTACTTAGTACATCAAAATATCAAGCTTTTGAAACTTCTTGCACATTTTTGTAACGACCTCATAGACTAAAATGAAAGGATGTATCCACCGAGGGAGTGCCTACACAAAGTTTTAGATAACCTCTGAATTTATAGCTACTACACTGTCAAATGGGGTTCGGACACGTTGCTTACAAATGCTTGCAAATTTAAACTTGCTAATTAATTTACTTTTTTGACAAATGAAAGTTTTAAAAGTTACAAGTTAATTTATGACACATGTGTGTAAAGTTAGTGCTAATGAAGACGTTATGATTGTTCAAGTTTTATAATAAATAAGCTGTGTATTCACCTAAAAATAAACTTGATTTCAAACCAATAAAGTTTTATGGTATTTGATAAATTTTAAAGTATTTTTCTATAAGTTAATTTTTTTAATGAAAATTTAAGAAAATTTATTAACCCTAATTCTCAAAGGCAAAATGAACTTCTTAACGCAGTGCAATGGCAACAGGAATTATACTTTATTCAGAAAAAAAATGTTCGAGAAGAAAAAAAAACTTTAGAGCCATCAACGATAATACTGTTTTGAAGTCGGACGGAGAATTTGTGAAGTTTGTTAATATTTACATGTCTTATTGGAAAGAATTGTGAAATTCGGTCTATAGTTTGCGAACAAAGAGATCCCTCCCTCTAATTTTTTATTTTGAAGTTTGTTGAAATTCATCATGACCATTCCGTTCCGGTCATAAAAAATAGTAACGACAAATTAATATTAACATTTAATTTAATAATATTAATATCAACATTTAATTTGTTAATATAAACTTACTATTATATCAATATCACCTATTAATACCGCACTGCTGGAGCTCAGGACTTCCCTATGGATGGAATCCAATCAAATCGAATAGAAAGAATTGTCTTTGAAGCACATCACGGGCCCAGTACGGAATGGTAGGTGTTAAAGACTGTAGATGCAGCCGGAACCAACGGCTTATTGCACAGTTCCGAAGCACAGAGAAACTTTATGTAATAAATTCACACATCCTATGACCGGCTATGACCAGCGCGTTAACCAATGCGCCATCAGCTAGGCAAATAAAGAAGACAATATTATTATATAGAGAATTATATTTTTTTTTTCGTGTAGTAAGTAATTAAGACAAACCTCTCTCTGATCTAACCTAATCCTTATTGTTAGTTTATCACAAAAAAATCTCCGCTAACTCTTATTCAACATACTAGTCGCTCTTTCCACACGCGCACATATAGGTGACTGTGGATAATTTATCGTAGCAATTTCCAAACCAGCACGCACTATCAGTACCCTTCGGGGCGGCCGGTCCTTTGATTTTTCACTCTTTAAATAAACTGCATGACGTCAATGAGATTCTGTAGGGCTTCTCCGTAAATCTTTTACGTGTGCGTTTAAAATACAACATATTTCATGGATAGAGGAATTTATATATATTATTACTCAATAAATAAAGGCTGGAAAACAAAGAGGTAAAGATAGTCGTCGTCTCTTAGTATTAAACAAAATTCTGACTCGGGCTACCCTTCCAAACATTCCACCCAAAAGCACGCATGCACTTACGAAACATGCATGCATGCATGCATACACGTACAAATGCCCGTACACCCGCATGTACGCAAGCATGTAGGCACGTACGCAGTATTCCTAATGATACTAAATACTAAATGTAGTTTTCAATTATTTTTTGGAAAATTTGTGTATGTAGTATTGTGTATTTAACCGCCTCATTACCTAATATAGTTTATAAATCTAACAATATCTTCTGGGACTCTTATTAAAAATCGAATTATGTAACTAATATCAGGATAACGTCACAAACATTGCTTTCATCCCAAAGGAAATTAGATAGAAGGCACTGATGTTATGAAAACCGAAATCACGTCGGTTACACAATCACGTAGACCACATAACATAGGTGAATTAGGGAAGTTTTATTATTCTCATTCATTATTACCGCGAAACAAATCCTTGGAGACACGGACACCATAAGCGGGTAGGTAGATTATTAAAAATACAAAGTAATCTGCTATCTATATAAAATTCGGGTTTAATAATCTTTAAAATAACCTTAAGATTAGTTTACGAGAAGACTGTCGGATTCAGAAAGGTCACAAAATATAATGCAAAGTCACGACTTTCAGATTTTACAATGCCATAAAAAAATTCGTTGAAAAAAAATGGTTTTGCTTGTCCCTCATTAATATAATAACCTTAGCGAGATATATAATCTTAGAATCTCAGATCAGAGACGTGCCAAAAATACCATCTCCATCATACTTTTAGTAATGTAGGTAGTGGTGGTTGATTCTTTATTTTCTTTGCTTAGATAGGTGGATTCGTATAAGGGAAACGGGTTGAATTTATCATACTTTTGGAGTTACCTAGGGAGAACCAGCAAGCTTATTATCACTGTAATCTTAAGACTGGCGCTAATTACAGGTGAGGAAGGCGCTAACCATAGCAGATGAATTCAGAATCAACTACTAATAAATGTTTATATAATTATATATAATGAGGTAAAATTTCTAACTTTATTTATTTGTTTGTGGAACTTTACCTTCGGAAATACTGATCTGGTCGCTTACCAACACCTTTTAGAGAAATATTACTTTGATATAGTTTAAACAAAGACAGAATATGTACGAACGGTAATATGAATAGGAAAATTGGTAATTGATACTGTATTGCCAACAGTCGAAATCATTCATCGAAATCATCCTTTTACCCCTTATGATGAATGAATAAAATCAATTAGTAAAATAAATTTGTTCAAATATAATATATAAGTAAATAATTAGTTGCTTTTGTCCCTGCTGATAGAAGGATTACTCAGGGGACTTCAATAGTAATCAATCACTTCTGTTAGGTTATTCACCAATTATTTAACAAGTTGCTGACACTTCACACACTGCTTAATATTATTACTTGCTATGTTTATGCACGTAAAATATATTTCAGAGCTTTCCAAAAATAACACGGAATTGTCTAGCAGTAAATGGACATTAGTTAATGTCATTCGTTCCGTATGTAATCATTCATTCAAACAATACTACTTTTAAGAAGGTCATGGTACGAATTAAAAGTGATATTACTTTGACCTTACATTAAAACATTATCAAACTATGACAGTTTGCTAAAAGGTGGCGGTAATATTCTTTCAGCAACGGGAAGCTACATCGAAGCACAGTACAAATATATAAGTAGGTGCACTCGAGACGCGAGCGAGACATAATAGCCTAAACATGTAGGACTGTCGCTTATAGGTTATTCAATCGTCAGAAATGCATGATCAATCAATCTCTAAAATATAGTTTCTTTGGTAGGGTAAAGATCCGGGAACTATAATACAACTTTTTAATGTTTTTTTATATTTTTTTCATACCTAAGTCATGTCATCAATTTAGTGTTTTGTAAGGGTATTTATTCATTTTTCCAAATGATCAGGCTACAAAAATAATAAGATAATGTCGATCTTAATTTTTAATAATCATGTGCTTTGTACAAGTTTCTATCAATGGCCCATATAGAAAAAATATGGGCCATTGATAGAAACTGTTTGTTATTGTCTAAAACGCAAATATACAATTTAATATCAATTTCAATTTGGCGGTATTCGGACATTAGATATGTAATAAATTAAACTACAAATTGATGTCTGATAAACGAAAATTTTGGGCAGAAATAATTCATAAACACAAAATTATAATTACTTATGATATTATAATAAATTACCCGAATAAGTACCTAAAGAACGAAATACCATATGGTATTACTATGGTATACTTGATTTATAAAAATGTAAAATACCATATAGTCGATTTATAAATGCATATACATTAGTTTTCAAAGCAATCTTATTTACGTCCAGAAATTTTATAACGAGCGGCAATACAGCGACGCCGAATATACGCAAGCATGGCGTACTAGCCACGACTGGCGAGTTGCCACTCGTACCTCGCACTCCTATAACTTCGATAATTTTGTAAGTGTGGGCGCGCTCACATACAAACCACTTGATCTTACGCTGATCTCTGATCATACTCTGTTGCTATAGCATACACGAGCAAAGTCGCGGGAAAACAGCTAGTAGATAGAATATGCCTCCTTAATGTCGCCTCTGATGCTTGATAAATCAGCCTCAACTACGCCTTTGATAACACGATCAAGCTCCTCAAGATTGAGAAATCAATTGTGTTAACAGAATCTCTTACCTAAATAGGTACGTCATAAAAATGGCGAAATAATAACAAAATATTACCTTGATTCAACAAACACCAATCAGCGTTTTTAAATAGGCCCAGTCATTATTCCCTAGTCACTGGCATCCCTTTACTGGGCCCGAATGATTGATGACGGGTCCAAATTGCTCGGGGCCCTATCTGTTCACAATTTTAGGACTACGGAGGTTTTAGCGTACGGTGGGAATCACAGGCGAAAGCGAGTTGAATACTTAATATACTTTTAAACTTACTTCTAGTCAAACTTACTTTACGATGATTTGTTTCTAGTATAATTATATTAATATAACATTTTCAAATAAAGAGATTAATAAAATTAGATCAATCATTGAATCAAATGTGTGATACTAGGTGACATTATAAATATGATGATTCAGGGCACTGATGCGGGCAGGTTCATGTTTTCATACAAACAAATGTACAATTTTTCTTTACGTCTTCATCTTATTAATTTTTAGCTCTAAATGAATTCTCGCTCGCTCATATTCATACAATTTTCAAGCTATTCCCACTTTATTAATTGAGTGAACGAAAAATCATTCATTAAGTATGTATAATTTCTTTGTTATGGCTACGTTATAACTATAAACTTCATATGGAAAGATGAATGATCGTTTTTGTCAAAAATTATACTCTAAGCTAATCGTTGCTTATCAGAAATTTTGAAATTTATCCTCTGAATTCAATATTCTCCATTTCAAAACCTTTAACTAGTTACACTGCTTATTATCGAGACATCAAAGAGAATAAACCTCTAAGTTTTATAATATACTAGACTAAGTTACTAATTTTACCACTAACGATAAAATTGCTTACATTTATTAATGCAAATGTTGGAGTTCTAAAGATTGGCACAATACATAAGGGAACGCGATGGTAAGCTAAATTTATATTTAGATTTTAATCAATGTCTTGTAATTCAAACTAGTATTACCACGATAGCGTTGCGTTATACCTACACACAACATTTAAATTAAAATCAACCATAAGTAAAACTAAAGTTGATAAAATAAAACTTGGTAATCAGTTAGAAATGATGGTCTTTAGCTCAATCTTTTGTACTAAAGACGCAAATATAGCAACTGATTTATTCGCTGAATCTTTACGTAAATGAATTACAACTAACACTAAAACAGTACGGCTCCCAAGATCCAAAAGAGTAATAAAAGCCTGGATTTCTCCAGGAATTTTAAAATGTTTGAAAAACAGAAATAATATGCATAAAAAATTAAAAAAAAGAACCTAATAACGATATCCTTAAAATAACGTTTAAAAGACACAAAAATTATTGCTTAAATATTCTAAAATAAGTGAAAAGAGACTATCATCGTCAACAATTACTAAATGCAAGAAATAATAATAAAGAACTTTGGAAAACGATAAAAGAGATAACCTACACAAAAAAAAAAATCTCGAAAATCCATCTGCATTACTAAATAATAATTATCCAATAAAATCAATAAATCAGGTAAACAGTTTCTTCGCCAATATAGGAAAACAACTAGCTGAAAAAATTACAGCTAATTCTAACTCAAAATTAACAGGACTCCCAATAGTAATTCTAGCTCTTTTGTTTTGTTACCTACGGATTGTAACGAAGTCGAATCACTCATAAACAATCTTAAGGTTGATTGCGCTGTGGGATTGGATATGATTTCATGTGAGATTTTGATTACATTTAACGATATCTTAACACCGCCAATCACACATACATATCTGCAATTTGGCTCTTTCAACTGGAGTCTTCCCCATGACCTTAAAAAAGTCAAGAATTCACCCAATTTATAAGGGCGGTGACAGAGACTGTGTTAACAATTATAGACCTATAGCTATTCTCCCAACCTTGTCCAAAATTCTAGAACGTATCATAAACAAAAGATTAATGAATTATCTGGAGGCAAAGAAATTGTTATCACAGGCTCAGTTTGGTTTCAGAACTGGTAAATCCACAGCCGATGCAGTCCATGTAGTAACAGACTTTATTGTAAAAGAAATAGATATTAGAAAGAAGGTGATAGCAATATTTTTGGATCTAGCGAAAACGTTTGACACAGTCTCTGTCTCTATCTTGATCAATAAACTTGAAAGTCTTGGTATCCGAGACCTACAGTTGAAACTTTTTAAAGATTATTTATCTAATCGCACCCAGCGTGTCCAAATTAATAACCACATCAGCAGAGAACTTCCAAGTTACTTTGGGGTCCCCCAAGATAGTATTTTAGGCCCCACTCTATTTTTGACTTACATTAATGACCTATGTCAGTTAGTCCTACCTAACAAACAGATAATCGCATTTGCTGACGATACTGGATTGCTGTTTAGTGGGAACACCTGGGAAGAAGTTTTTTCTCATGCCCAGATGGCTTTCAATAAAATAACATCTTGGCTAAAAACAAACGTGCTGACACACAACGTAGAGAAGACTCACTTTATGACTTTTGCTCTACGGAATAATGTACCTGCTTCCTCCTATTATAACATAATACACCATCAGTGTAACAAAAATAATGAAAAATCATGTATATGTCCAAGATTACTAAAATCTGAGTGTGTAAAGTATTTGGGTGTGATGATGGACAGTAGGTTAAATTTCCAGTCTCATATTGAAATGATAACCTCAAGGGTTCGAAAACTTATGGTAATATTTAAAAATCTTGGACACATAGGTGATGCATGGTTAATTAGGACCGTTTATTTTGCCCTATGCCAGTTTCTACTTACATATTGCATAGTGGTATGGGGTGGAGCTGCAAAAACAACTTTCTTGAGAGTAGAAAGGGCACAGAGAGCAATTCTAAAAGTGAGTATGTCGTTACCATACCGTTATCCTACTACTGAACTCTATGAAAAGTGCAATGTGCTCACAGTGCGCCAACTATATATTATTCAAACCCTTCTTAAACAGAACTCAATGTTAAAATATGAACCCCATAAATTTATTCATAAGCGGAGAAAGGACATAGTCTGTGTCCAGAGCAAGTTTAATAGTTGTTTCTCTCATCGTTTCTTCTGCTATCAGTCTTGCAACTTGTATAATAAGGTAAATAGAATCTTATCAATTTACTCTTTAACTTCAAGTAAATGTAGAGCTGTTGTGAAGAGGTGGTTGCAAAAACTTAACTATATTTCCACCGAAAACCTACTATAAATATAAATTGTGATTTGTGAGTAACTTTTGGGGTTTTATATATTTCTTTTAAATAATCAGAATAAGCATTTACCTTCATACACACCAAAACACACACACACACACACCAACACACACACACACACACACATACACACTCACATACACACTCACATACACACTTCACACACTCACATACACTCACACATCCCTTTTTCTTGCTCTTATTGTGCTAAGTTAAATGTTAAAATATTTCTCTTCTTTTTTATTTTTATATTACAGCATTGTATGATGAGTACCTATAAAACGAAAGTCTGTAACATGCCGAGGGGTGGGGTCCTGGTGATTTGCAATACAGGTTAATCCCATTTCAAATATCAGCTCCTCACAGCATTAATATTAAGAGTATTTATGTATTTACCCAATGCAATATAAGTTTTTGTGAGGAGAATAAATAAATTATTATTATTATATTTATATTATTAATATTATTATTATTATTATTGTCATAAAGTCTTCATGGTTTGAGGTTTTCGAAATTAACTTTTTTCATATGGTTTCTATGATGTTCTTCTTTTAAAAAATTTGGAACATTTAAATATCGACTTTCAATTGTTTTTGTTATTCAACTTAGACAAAAAAATGGATACCGCGAAATTCGAGTGATTTTTGAATACGAGTTCCGACGCGGAAGTAACGCAGCAAAAACATCCCGCAATAACAATGTTGCGTTTGGAGAGGGGTCTGCTAATGAACGCACCGTGAGATTTTGGATTAAACACTGTCATGATGGAAACTTCGACTTGAATAACGAGCCACGAGGAAGACCACCCACAGAGGTGAATAACGATGAAATAAGAGAGATGGTGGTCTGATCTGCAGAGAGAAACACGTGTTGAAATTTGTGTTGGATCAAATTGTGACATGTGATGAAAAGTGGCTGACCCCAGGTCAAACTCCACAACAATGTCCTAAAGCAAAACTTACCAATAAAAAGGTAATGGTAACTGTTTCGTGGTCTCAGCATGGTGTAATTCACTATAGTTTTCTCCGATCTGGTCAAACAATAATGGCAGATGTCTATTGTGCCGAACTCCGAACAATGTTGGCAAAACAAGCAGTAAAACAGTCCCGACTCATGAATCGATCTTCACCATTATTGTTTCAAGACAACGCGAGACCTCATACAGCATGAGAAACCGTTTTAACCCTTCAGGAACTGCAGTTAGAAACCATTCGTCATCCTTAATATACGCCAGACCTTGCTCCAACGGACTACCATTTTTTTCGCGATTTGGTCACTTATCTACGTGACGTTTCTTCCTAGGAGGCAGTACAAAATGCTTTCACATAGTTTGTGCACTCTAGAGCCTCATAGTTCTATCGCAAAGGCATAAATGACCTTCCTATTAGATGGCAGCAATGTAAAGATAATAATAATAACTATTTAATTTAGATTTAAGGATTACCATTATCTCGCTTTCCAATATTGAAATGCTCAACTTTGATATTGTCTGTAATGCCAAATATAATAGGTACCTTATGATAAACAAATTTGTTAAAAATTAACAATATTGATTTCCAGTACAAATCAATAATTTCATACATTAACCCCTATCATTAGAAAAGTTGTCTATACCCCTATTACGTAGAATTTTATTTAATCTCGGTAATAAAACAATGGGGTTGAAGAAATTACAGTTAGAATGTTTATTTCTGTTTCATAAATTAAAGGTTTTGAGATTTACACAAACCTAATACAATATTATATACAACATACGGGTTACATGTTCCGTCATCTCGTGACTATTAGAGGCTAGCCCTTTATTTGTCTATCTCGGCCCTATAGTCTCCATAGGTATATAGGTAAAGATAGGTATGTCGTAGACTATTTCTTTCTTCAGTCCTTCAGAACCTTTAAAATGAAATTGGCGACTGATGATATATCAAAAATAGTACACCAACTCTAATATACGGTACTTTAGTTCCCAATCCACTTCCGCTTGTCGAAAGACGAACAACGATTTTGTATGTCTTTCAGCCCGCCTACGCTTGTGGTATCCTTTGTATCTGATAAATAATGGAAGTAAACCTCTTAAGTACCTTTTTACGCAGTCGGGTAGCCGTGAAGGTTCTGTTGGAAACTTAATTCGTTAAATTGCCATAAAATCGCTTTCTTTTGTGACTTGAGATGGTACTATTGCTCGCTCACGTCCGACACGCTGGCTTCAATTTGCATGTAATCATTCGAATGGTAAACGAATATTGTGCCTGCCCCATTCGATTATTTACTACTATTTGTATAATATCAATAAAACTAACCATTCGTATTGGAAAAATAGTAAAATTGTTATACAGTTTTCAGTCGAAATGCATGCAGGATATGCCTTTACTCTATTCCACAGTATTTTCATGAAGTTTGTCGCGTCCGTATGATAAATTTCATACTTATCCGTGCTATTATTATAAATCTCACTCTATCTCGATACTAAAGAAGCTCGATGGCGCAGTCGTTGGCGCACTCAGTCTGCGAGACGGCTGTTAAGCTACTTCCGCAATGGCTTGTCGTAGGATGGATGACCAAAATTTTACTATCCCGAGCTCCTCCGTACTTCGGAACTCACATTAAGCAGTTGCAGTCTGCAGTCGTTAATACCCACCAACCCGCACTAGGTCCTCGTGATGGGTTATGTATGGCCCATACTCTCTGTTCGATTTGATTGGAGTGGTGACATTAATAGGCTGGTGATGATGAACTTTGTCTGCATGTGTGTGTGCGTCCTTTAAGTTTTCACACCCAATTACTGAACTAACTTCAACGACATTTGGTACACAGATAGAATGGAGCTAAAGAAAGGACATTTTATTACGAAAAATGAGCTTTAAACAGGCAATATCAATCGAATTCCAATCTGTAATAAACTACCACATCGAACTGCAACAAATCTTGCAATAGACAAAACGTAACTAGAGAAATAATAAGTTTACCACCAACTAACTACCTACTTCTGCATTTCAGTTATGCTATCGCTTTGTTTGCTTTCTCTTGTACAAATGGTTTTACAAGCTTTGATTTAACTTATCCTGTTAGTATGAGTCAAATCTTGCAAGCTAGATTTGACCTACTTCTCGGTTTTAGTTCGAATGGAACTGATCTAATGACGGAATCGGAAGGGTGCTTGAAAACTGGGCAGTTAAAGAAGTGAGCCCATCGAGTTTTGGTCTAAGAAATCATCGATTACAAGGTCTTTTTTTTATATTGATATATTAGTTTGGAGAAAAAGTCTTTTCGCATATACGAGTAGTAATGGGGTTGACATATCCATAGGGATAAAAACCCCTTATAAAATTCAAGAAATAAAAAATAAAAAAATACGAGTAGTATGCATAAACTTGTAATAAAACCTTTCTGTCTATATCATTTGTATCTGTCCGGTTTCAATATCATTAAAAAGTTTCAATTTTAAAGAAGATAACTCCGAATTCAAATTAGGAAAATACTAAAAAATAATAATAATAAACAGACATATTTACACAAAGTTATGAAATTAAGACAACTAGCATAAATACATTAAAATGCATTTATATATTATTTTTTATCTATCTAGATATACCCATATGTGTATACCTATGAATGAGCTACGTTTGACTACCTAATTAATTCGATCCTTAGATCCGTAATTATTTAAATCAAGCGGCTTTTCACGTACCATCAAAGGTTAAATTCTCGGAATCGTAGTCAAATTATCGAGAAAAGAATTGTATTTAATATGTTCATACACACTAAAATGCAAAAGCGCGTTATCTACCTTGACACCGTATCCCTTCGTATGCGTGTAATGTGAAAATATTAAAATATCGAATTCTGTATTTACTAAAAATTTACGCAATCGATTCTTTTTGGCTCATTGACAGTGGTCGATAAGGCCCTACATGCTGAGGTGGGTGATATCAATTTTATTTATATCGGTCAGTCATTCGTTTAATGAGTTTCCGGGAAAATAAACATGTGCCTTTATTCTAAAAGTAAGGAACATTTATGTTTAGAATAAAGGCACATGTCACAAATCACTTTTTTCATAAAATTTTAGGACAATATAACATTTTGTCATAATTATATTTACGCATAAGTTTTTAAGAGTATTTTTTCTCATTATCATAATCACTACATAGTATAAAACAAAGTCCCTATATCCCTATTGTATGCTTAAATCTTTAAAACTACGCAACGGATTTTGATGCGGTTTTTTTTTCATTGATAGGGTGATTCAAAAGGGATATTTTTATGTATAATACAAGACCACGCGGGCGAAGCCGCTGGCGGAAAGCTAGTAATTTATAAGATAACATCCGAATTCATAAAAATAACTTGTATTTGCTATTCACTGACAGCTGCTGCGATACGCTCGCTCGGCTTAATTTTTTTGGACACAATTTTAATCTATTTATACTAAAATATCTATTTAATCTAAACTTAAACCCCATTCTTTCACGAGTAGTAATTTTACGCAACAAAATATTGAAATAAATTGCCTAATATGCAAACGTAGGTAAACAGTATGCAATAAATTTCGAAAGTTCCTACTATTGTAAGGTTAAACCTTTGAAAAAATGCAAAACTCAAATACAGTACAAAAGTCTGAAGATTTATTCGATAGCAATATTTTTCCATTCATATATTGTGTAAAAACAACTGTAGTACGAAATAGCGGACATCTGCCGTTCTCAATATCAAACGCGGAGAAAAGGAAGTTTTTCTCTCATAAGAATAGTTCGAGTAAAGTTGTATTCTTTTGACCGCCTGCAGCATTTTACATAATATGAATATTTTATGTACTCTGCTCTTTTACAATATTTTCGAAGAGGTACATTTGTATTTTTAGAGTTTCACGGAAAGTTTCAAAGAGTATAACCAATGTGGTACAAAATAACAAAACTACGAAACTGATACATAATATGTCTGTTTCACTTTGTACAGTACCTACCTTGTACCTACAATAATTAACGTCGTTTAATATTAAGGTGAAATGTCACGGTATTATTCTTTATATGTTTGAATCACGTATATTCTTTTTTAAAACACGGAACTTTGATACACCAGTTTGTCACAAGAACGTGATACACGTGTTCGCTGCGATATCTCAAGAGAAAGAAAATATTTCAACTTGTAACGGTGCGTACAACGCACACATCTTCTTAGGTTTAACTTATTTTTGTATCTGATCTTAAATGTCGTTTTCGATTAATCTTTAATTCTTTATTCGTAATTTTTGAATATTATTAAATGTTTGTATATGTTATTGTATCTTTTTATTACAGTTTTTTAATATAACGAAAAACATAATGAAGTTTATCCAAGTATTTTTTATTCAGCCCCACGGATATCCTGTCATAGCTTTATTTTATTATGTTTTACAAAACCTTTAAGTGAAACACTATAATTAGTACTATGAGAAGTAGGTATTTAGGTATAATCCATCGCCTTCATAACAAGGAAATTTAATTGATTTTATAATAGTATCTCAGTAAAAACCTAATCAAGTGAAGTTAAAGCCGGATTAGTCGTGTCAGCTATTTCATTAAGGTTTTGGCAACCTACGGCCTTTTGATTTTATGTTAAAGTTACCAGTTTTACCCCAAAAGCACAAATTTTTGTGATTGATATTCAAAGCAGTTATCAACAAAAAACGTTTAAAAATTATTGCAAATATTGACAGATATCACGTGGGTTTGGGGCAAGAATGTGAATTTTCTGTTCAAAACGTTAAATTAAAAATAAATTAAAGTAATGTACGCTAGATTTGTTAATTGGTTTGGTTATGCAAAACACTAGGACGTCGCACCTGTGTCCGAAGAAGTACTAAGAGGTGGAGGCATGCACACCTGTATTCGATTTTTTAAATTATTATTTATGAGGACATTACCCACTGCGCACACCCACATGACTCTACCTATAACGTCTTCTATACAGGAATTTATTTTATGTACACATGAGTGTCCGAATACATCTTATTTAAATATGTGTTCCAAAACTATCCGATTACAAGGTGTCTCCAAAAAATAATTCTATTTATCTTGTAGGATAAATAACAGGTGCCCGAGGTGGAATTCCTATAGTATTTTCGGTATTTTTTCTAGAAAACAGTATCAATATATCATCCATCAAAGCTTAATAAGTAACCTTCAACATTGGATTGGTAACCAAAATCTACTATCTCGTGTCGTTGATACGGACTGCATCTATAACCAATCCTGATGACAATGGCAGCTATTTAATTTGGGGAGTCGGCTCAAACTAAAAGTTCGGTCTAATATGGTCTATAATAGCTGAAACTAAACTACAACAAAAGAATGTAATGTAAATATTATTTAATCAACTGCTGTAAGTATACAATATAATTTGAACTTTTCACTTAAACCAAATCAATCGTGCCGGTTCAAAAACTTTTAATAAGCAAGGGCCACCATTATGGCACGATGGGGACACTCAGATCCGTAACAAAAAGGGAAAGGTAACAAAAAGGGTGACGTCAGATTTTCTTAGTCTTATAATGTCGTTAGTCTATGACTAATTATACAACACAACACAAAATCTTGATCACGGCATCATAAATTGTAGGAAACAACTCCTTTACAGAAATTCACTGTTTTAAGTAGGATCATATTTTTTTACATCTCGATTTATCTCTGAAATTTATTGCATGCGTTAACAGATAATATAGGTTCTTTACTAAACTTATGTAATAGAGATATTATAATTGAGATTTTCAATTGAACAAACTATAAAACAAATAGAATATCGAATATACACTTCAATCTACAGATTTGAATGGATTTGAATAAACGATCCGCCTACACCTAAACAAAGCCTTTTGTTAGGTAAATGATAAATACAGACTCATTGTATCATAGCTAATTGAGACAAATGATAGATAAATAAATAGCAAAAGTGGGTGTTCCAATCTCAAAACCAGCGAAGGATAAATTACTAATGTATAGCTTGTTGTTAACGAAACTAGTAAGAAATACAAATGAGAAAAGAAGAATTATAAATGAAAAGGAAACGGAATAGATTTTAAACTTATTTTCCTTTTCGCTTTGTTTGGTTCGTTCAGCTGCTTGGTAATTAGATAAGTAACTTCCAAATAAGCTTTAGTCGACAACGATTTAATACATCTTATTTCGATAATCTCTGTCTGAATGTGATTTTTTAAAATATTATCGATATGAAAAAGAAATCAAATTTTGCTAAAACTTCTGTATATAATAAACTATTTTTAAGCGGCAAACGACCGGTGCCATAAGATCACGCGAAATTAATTAAAATTATATTAATTCTATTAATATTAATTATATAAACCGCTCAACTTCTGCCTTAGTATAACTGTTAATCCGGAATAAAAACATGATTAATATTTTAGCTAAAACAAAGAATATATACATTAACGTTGCTAAAACGAAGTGGAACTCCTTTGTTTTTCTTGTTTCTTTCTTTCTTCTACAAGGTCTCCTGTCGTCGATTTGTGAATTGTTACCTCGTAAAAGCCTAGCCTAAATAAACTTTTTAAGGGTAAATTAATGGAGTTCGGCGCTTTAAAAGAGTAAGAAGCATTATTATACACTTATATTACTTATGTAGATAATAGCTACTTTAAAAACAGTCGGCAAGGTTTTTATTAACATCCTCAACATCGAATGTTTTACACAATATCTTACAAAACCATTTACACTTATAAAGGTTACTATAAGGATTCTCAAACTTTCTTATCGTGAATACCGAGCTTATTTTACTTATACGGTTAAAAATATGGCCAGCTCATGCTTGCTCGAATTCAAAAAGCGCCTTTGTAGATATATAATGATAATTGTATTCGGATTTGAAGAACACATATACTTGTAAAGTTTTGCATAGATATCAGAAATTAAAGGAGGTTTTGTATCATCTAGACTTGTTGTGTTCAACAGAGAACACAATTAGTTTGAAGATCAAGACGATGACTATATTATAGAACGTCTTAGTTTGGGTTTATTACACAGTGATTGAGGAATATTTGTTTAGCTTTTGCTTACTCGTTTACATGTTAGAAACAACGCCTATTTATTTTTGAAATTGACCACATTAATCCTCAAACAAAGTCAAATTATCATATTTTTTCTAAATTAATCAGCGGTTATATTTTAACACAGTTACATAACACCGCGTGACGCTACGGGTTGAAGGTATTAATTTTCATACATTTGCTCGACAATCAGACCGGAGCTAATATAACCACTCCCATAATAAATACATAAGTTAAATCTAATCAAAACCCTTTATTCAGTTTAAGCTGTTGCAGGCACTTGTGGAAAGCGAAACTCAATGCGATCGTTCATAAATCGACTGCAGGAAACCTCGTACCGAGAAGAACAGGCGAGAAACTCGGCAAGAAAGCAATAAAAGTAACCAAACCGTACTAGATGGGGCGAAGCAGTTTAAATGTAAATGCAGCTTGAAGCCTATCTCACGTGTCGAGCGAAAGTATCAAAAATAGTAGCTAAGCCCGTGGACGCCACGCAGGACAGGCTAATATAACTGCCGCAATACTTATTATTACTTTGTAATCGTAAATCCTACTTCACGAGTCCATGTGCCGAGGAAAAGCAGCAAAAACGTGGACAAGATCTTTATTACAGAATCAGTAATTAGGTACGACATTACAATTTGGCAATTAACAAAAGGGTGTTTTGAACGACATAGTGAAGGGACTTACCACGAACTCTCGAATGCGATGAACAAGAGAAGTAAAGTGAATCTTCTCAGGATAACAATGCTTATGTTAATGAAATAATGGTATCTCAATAGTTTCAAAGTAGTTGCAGTCGCTATCACATGACAAATAGTCGTAGGGTGAAGATCGTAAATATCTTTCAGAATGTCAAATTGCAAGGGATTGCGATAGACTTTAAAATTAGACAATTAGGCCTTTAATATTTTTTCTTATCCTGTATGCATATATACCTAACACAATATTACTTCGATTACAGCTATTGGATCGCGTTATAGAACTAATGGTAAGACTAAGAACCATGGTCTGTGCCATTAATATACGCTTGAAATGGTCCATTAATCGTGGTGATAAGAATTTAAAGTATCTCAAGACACTCTTAAAAGTAACCATTAAAGAAGAAGAAATTTTATAAAATAAGTATATTAAAATCTTTTATTATTAAAATATTTAATAAAATAAATTACATCTTAAAAAATAACTTACGTTTTGTTTTTTTTTATCAATTCCTTATCATTCAAAAACATATCTGGATCAGTTTTAAGTGTCATTTTTTATTTACAACACAATTAAATTGTATTCAAAATATTTTCAAATCATCTTTTAACAACTCACATTACACTCTTTTCTTAAAACCGCTATAATTTAATACAAAAACATTGTGCCATCCGAGTGATTCTCAACCTGTATTGTGGGAGGAGGAGGGCTTCTTTCTAGTAGATAAGCTCTTACTTGAATCAACACGACATTTGTAACGGAACACAGGATCGCTCCTATTAGTAACCTGAAAAAAATATATAAAAAATTCATTCTATTCGTTCAAGTTCAAATAAAATAGAGGGACATAATAAAATAGATTCTATAAATAAGAATACGGGTAAATTTTATTCAATACTAATTTCTTATATGTATCTTCACGCGTACTACTCATTAAATTTTATCTAAGTGAACACGGACATTGTTAAGTATCCGAAACGTCTTAAAATGATCAAATATAAACGTGTTTTATCCGTTGAAAGTAGTTTTATTTTAATTCTAATAAACAGAAAAAGCTATAATATGACGATAACCATAGGTATACATTATTAGGTATATGCCGTTGAAATATTGCTAAAAACCAACTTAGTATAATACCTATCAACTTGCAGTCCTACGGTTAACTGACCAATAGGAAAATAGATTATATTTGCGTTTTGATTTGATTTTTTGAACATAAGCGTTAAAAAATTATTTCTTAGGCAGATTTCAAATTTTAAGATATAATCTATATAATATAGTCACTTCCCGGTATGTGTAAACTGTATACTGAACTACAAACCGAATTTTAATATACAGTGGTACATGAGGAAGGTTTATATGTCCACGCGGGCGCCAGTACAATATGAAATGGCATCGTTTTATTTGCCCTAATTATATTTACGCATGACACTATTTACACATAACAGCTCACGTATAATTTTTAAGCATTATTACTCTACTGATAGTGATGTTTAAAAGTTCCTTATACATAAATATAATAACGTGTATCTTTTGGGCACTCTTCAGTCGCTCTGCCCGCTGACACACACTCACTTATTGTTTTCATTACAGCTCTAACCCAAACCCATCGATTGATACATTATTTCTAGATAGTAACATCATGCGGAATAGAATTTTTAAATCGAACACATTGTTAATATAACATATAGGTAGGTATATAAACTTAATAATATTTCAACATACTTGAGTACCACACACAACATTATAATTCCACATCTTGATGTAGATACTAACCAATAAGAGTATCCTAGTGCAGGAGTTGGATCGAACGGACCAACCGATATATAAGAGAAAGCCAAGTGATCTTTCAAGCCAGACGTGGTCCAGTATATGCCGAAGATCATCATCACCACAACGCCGAGACACGACGCCACAATATTCGACCAAAGGCAACCTGAGGTAGAGAAATGATAATTTTATGTAAATAAAAATTATCTGCCATTTAACTTCATTGGTTTGCTTCAGATTGATATTTTATTGATACCTCGTAACTTGATAGATTTGTGCGTGGTACACCTCTAGTGCCAGTAAAAAACCTTCAAATGTGCATGGTGCGCATGTTGTACTAGCTTTTGATATTCTTCGGCAAATTAAATCCAGTAAACAATTATATCTTTTACCAAAATTAGAATAGATAAGCATTTAGTTCGTTTGTTTTATAATGTACAACATAAGCACAAAATAAAACAAACAAAACAAGTAAAATATAAATACACCAACTAAAAAGTGCAAAGTTGTGTGCTGTCAAAATTGGTTATAGTACAATGTAAGCAATGGCTATTATTACACGGATACACCGAAGAACTGCTGGGCTTTCTACATGTAGGTACAACATCCTTATAATTTAACAAGATAAAACTCTGATATTGATTCTGTTAGATACGTATGATTATATCATAAAACACACATAGTTCCTTTGAACAAGCGATCGAACATGAGGCCTTATTCTCTAATTTTAAAAATTATCGCGTTCCCTTTCAATTTCATATTACAATGATATTCACGAACGACGGGTTAGAAACGAGTTTCTTGATCATTCAAACCATCATTCGTTCCAAAAGTGTTGCAAATTTCGTATTTTTATTATTGACTTAAAGCTTAACGTAACAGATTTTAAACGTTTCATGATACCTTAATTCGTTATGACAATCGCTATTCCTTTTAAAGGGATTGCAATAGATTTTTAGGCAGTTATCCCATAGATAAATTTCAGGAGATATTTCTAATTTTACATGAAACAAGCAAGATTTATCATCTTTTAAGCAGAGCTGACTTATGTAGATCAAATTACATAACAAACTGGAATGCCTTATAAGCATTTAACGATTTATATGTCAAGATAAAATAAAAAATGTTATCTATCACTCTATTGATGTTTATCAAAACAATATCGATAAAATTTATAAGAAATTAATGACAACCATTTATTGCCTATAATATTTTTCATGAATTAATTCATATCTAATATTATTTAACCTAATTTAGTTTTACATAACTTGGTACCTATAACGACGCATGAAACCGGCTCGCTAGTCACTTTCATGGAGGTCGGGATAATTAAGTTTTGTCGCTCATCCAATTAGTTTTTTTTTTATTAATAATAAGAAAACTACATTATATTTGGGATTTAGTCGCAGTCAAAAAGACAATTGTATAAATTGTTTTTCAAAAAAAAACACATATGTACTTCTAAAATTTACCATTTCTTAGCGTAATTATTTACATAAATCAGTAACGAATTACAGGTTAATTTTCGCGCAATTCGTGAAAATAAATTTTCATCAGTGTATGGCGATTTAAATCGTTTAAAAATTTTGTCCTATTTCCCACCTCAGAATCCACCCCTGGTACCTAAATGACTTATGACTCATAAACATTTATAGTAAGTACCTGGTAGACCAAGTATAGGTTCAGTAGGGTTCATAGTAGCGTTGATGATAGCTAAACCAGCCGAGATGACATTGAACACCAGCATCACGAAGATGAACAGTAAAGTGCACACGTAAACCGCGAAACTGATCACCGGCGGCCTCGCCACTGGAAATAATCACATCAAAATACACTAACTGTTTTAACCCGTAAATTATAGCCAATATCAACCCCGTATGATATAACTTTTAAAATCTGTCCCGTTGTTTTGGAGCCCATTCGATGCAAACATACAAACAAACAATTAAATTTCTCCTCTTTATAATATTAATATAGAAGTATACATATCTAGTTTAGATATGTATTTTTCTACTTATATATTGCTTTGGATCGTTAAATAACCTTAGGGTACTAAAACTAAATAAGTTAATAAAGTTTTAAACAAACTGTGTGTTAGATTTCATCAAAAAAAATCCATCTAATCGCGTGAAAAAAAAAATATCAGAACCTTTCACACAATCAAATGCAATGTATAGATTGTGATAGCGCACCTTGTCTGCATTAAGGTTGTTAAACAATTTTCCCAACGGTAGCATAGGATGGATGACCAAAAATTTATTATCTACTCCGTGCTCCAGAAGGCACGTTAAGCCGTTGGTCCAGACTGCATCTGCAGTCGTTATACCTATCAATACGCAATGAACCCGTGGTGGGTTTTCATCTATAGAGAAGCCCGGAGCCCCAACAGTGAGAACATTAACGGGTAATGATGGTGATGTTGTTTTAATTCGTAGTGAAATAAAGGCTAAGCTTCTAATTTCAACATTTTTAAGATATGTACAACGCAAAGTATTTCTGCATATATCCTGTGAATGGATGAAATATTTTCTTCAGAAATATCTAAGCTATTAATACCAGTTTCCATTAACCTAGAACAAGGCATATTTTAACTAGAAATCACTTAATATTAAAAATTGCTTAAGTAGATTTTACATTTCACCAAACCTGCACGCGTAGCATGACGAGCTCGAGAACGTTTTATTTTCACTCAAATATCACTTTTCTCGGGTGCGCCCATACAATATCTCATTCTCGATCCGAGAAACTGACAAATGAGTGTAGACAAAGCATTTCTCGAGTTTGTCATGCTACGCGTGCTGCAACGTTAGGTAATGCGTTACTAAGCAAGTTTGTCTTTTTTTTTAATGTATGGCATATTTGCGTTTTCACAATTCCAATGTCACATTAGGGGCTTTACACGTAAAGAGATAGCAATAAAAATATATATATTTTGAGATAATTAAACAAGAAAAAATATATGTGGTCTTGTATTTACACGAGCACCCAAGTCGTCATCGTCCATTAAAACAAGTCCAAAAATTCTAAAAATCTCATTGTTTATATCTTAATCCAAATCATATATTTAGATTCCAACTTACTAAATTGATTTTACCCCTTGACAGACCCGTTTTGACCAAAGAGTAAATGTATATGTCATATTGCGCAAATACCCAGCGCTAGGTGCCGCATAACGCACGATTTTATGTGTTGCTTATACTCGTTTAAGTAGCTCCTTGTCGTTGGTAAAACACATTTTCACCTTTGACAATGCCCAAATATTTAGATTATGTAGGTTCTGACACCTACATAATCTAAATATCTAAATATTTCAGCGACCATCTAATTATTACATTTTTCGGATTATAAAAAATTCGCGGTTAATTTTGTTTAATAGTTTGAATTAGATATCGTTAAAATTATGAATTTCTCTAAAAAAATAAGTAAAAATAGAGAATAATTTTCAAATGATAGATATCCTAAGTCCTAGGCTATCAATGAGGACAGTCCTTGATAATAATAAGATCACTCACATGGGTTGGTCGTGTCTACCTCTGTGACAGAAGCGCATGGTGTGGAAGGCCTGTGTCCTTGAGCTAATGCTCGCACCTACAAAACAATTAGGATATTGATACCGATCACTTTTCCAAGCGATCATTCAATCTCGAATAAAAGCTTTATTAAAAACCCATTTTATAATCAAATAAAGTAAATAATTAACACTTCAAGCGCATCAAGTAAACTTTTGATCTGAAGGTTAGAAGAACAATCAACCCCAAATTAAAAACTGATGATTGATTAATTGATGGTGATACGTACAATTAGAAGTGAAAAATTATTTTCTTCAATTAATATTTATCATAATATTTTTTTTATTATTTTACTACAAGGTCGATGTAAATCTGAGGAATGATCCTTCGAAAAACTGACGGAAGTATGCAGTCAGTACGCACGGAATTTTCTTTGAGTATGCAAGTTCGAATGTCATATTATATAATTTTTCAGTTTCATTGGCGTAGAGGTCAGTTATAGTATATGACCATGAAGTTAGAATACTTTTATATTTCTTATATATATCAGTGGTTATAACGTTCCGCGATCGACGCGACGCTTCGTTCGTCAAATATACATGGTCAAGTAATTTTGAAATCGAAAGCCTTAAATCAGAAACAGAGGGTAAGGATACTTTATTGAGATTCAAGATCCGCCTATGGGAGGTCTGACTACTACCATGCTGCCATTTTGGCAGCATGGTAGTAATATTTTCTATTTGAAGAGGCAATGAATGGGTTAACCCATTGCGTTAATCTTAATTTATATGTACTTACAATTATTTAAGGTAAAGTATTATTAGTACCTACTGTAATATGGGTGGTGTTACGTATTAGTTACCTCTATTTCCCTTGCTTCCGGTTCCGTTTTACAGCTTACAGCACAAGCGCTTACATCGGGTACGCAAGTCACTATAAATACAAAAGAGTTTAGACTACTCATCAACAATATTATATAGGTAAATACCTTAAAGCATTTGTTCCGGGAATACGATATATGTATTTATATTTGACATTCTAATCTCTATAATAAATAATAAATCAAAAACTATATTTTTTATATAGTTAAGATTAAAATATACTAGCCGTAAAATCGATCCAAAAAACCTATTTAGAGTCATTTTTGTGATTATTGAAATTTATGTTTCTGATTGTAGCAAACTATCTATCATAGGTAAAATTTCATAAGATCTTCTCCTTATATTAAATCTTGTCGACATTTTCTTTAAATTAAAAATGAGCAATTTATTCTCTAACTATAATAAATCGTTCATAATAATAAGATTTTTGCGTTCCTTTCTCTTCTCATAATATACTTACTATAAAGAACACTGAAGCTCGGGGTTTGCAAAGTGTTAAGGACCAATTCTCCACGGAATAATCCATATTGTATAGTACTGTCTGCTACTTGATTATCAAGAGTCGCTGTCGATACTATCTGGAACAAAGTAGGCGTTGCAATAAAAGTAACGGAACTTATCCATAATCGTAAAATACAATCTAGGGTAGAAGACCTGGTTTTGGCCATTTGGCTGTTCAAGACGTTCTTACTAACGCATAGGCAAATATGTATATTCCTTTACCATGAAAGGTTATTAAATATTGCATTGCGGCAAAACTAATAACGTAGACATCTGTGATGTGTCTAATTCCTTTCCTCATAATTCTTAAAGTGGCCAAAATCATGTCATATTCTTAAGTTGTCCAAAACCGGGATATCTACCCTATATGATCTCTGTACATAATTATAAATTCTGAACATTAATTTATCTTAAGATTTACTGAATTTTGGTCACAACGACGTACGTCAACTCACATGGTAACCAATAAAAATCATGTTTACTTACCCAATGATCGCTAGATATTGCAATAACCGTTAGCAAAACACTCAATACACTTAATAAAAACGCACAGAAGATATATCCACGCCTGGTAACGGCCATTTTGTGACAGGACAATCGCTTCAACTTATATCAGTAATCATAATAAATATCAGATAACGCAAATTAGTCTTTGATTATAATTGATAGGGCAACTAGGTATTTGACGATTCATTTTTAGGTAATGATATTGTTTTATGACTAATAATTAACATTATTTTCAATCAGTAAAAAGTTGTGACATCATTGACCTATCTCCGCGGTTAGATTTCACTACCATTTATAATCAGATGTGTAGTTATTTGCTCTGACTTTGTTATAGAGAAAACGGTTTTTTTTCATATTTTTTTGCTTGAGAGATTTGATTGCTTGCATCGTATAGACATCTAAGCTATGGGATCCGATTTTAAAAAATCACCCGTAGGTGAAAAAAGCTTCCCATAGGAAGGGAAGATTTTGCGCGGAGGATACAGATAGTACAGAGTAAAGCCATTTTTATTCATTAAAGAATAATGACGATTGATCTGTTAAAAAAAAACATTAAAATAATTAAACTTTTAAACTATCGCGCTGCATTATTAAATACTTATAATAACTACTATTAGACGGGATTTTTACACTGACCTGCGCCGTCGTCAATGTAAAAATCGTGTCTTATACCCCTTATTATAAGTATATAACGTACAAAATATTATGTTTTTTAATATATAATAAAATAGGGTTTCCTTTTTTTCTTTTCCCAATTATTAACACATTTAGACATATGTGATTGTATGAACTATATTAATTATTATTCTTTCCTGAACCTAATGCTATTTTGCAGAATATAAAAGTAAAGAATATTATCTGAAGTCTGAATCAAATTATTTACATACATTAGCGCATTAATAATGGTCACGTACGTAACTATTATTTTTTTGTTATTTTCATAAAAGTAGTACGAATGGTAACATTTCAATGGTTATTATAAACTGGCCATATTTGTTGTACCATTTTTTTTCAATAAAATCAGTTAATTAAAAGCATACATCAGAAGAGCTGCTATTTTGAAGGACTTCTTACTACGCAACAAACAATTGCATACTGTTTAACCGACTTTAAAATCATTTGTGTGTTGCCAAATAAAAACCTATTCTATTCTATTCAAAAGGAGCTTGTATTTTGACGACGATGTATGTTTTTCTTTATGTGTGTAAACCGAATTTGCCGCCAATTAATGACCGATATTTTTTTGTATTAGACTGCTTATGGGCCCGAGGTGGTCCCATATAAATGTTATAGTAATGGAATAGGTATTTTTGTTTTTTTTATAACAAAACAAAATATGCTTTTTACCAAACATCACCAAAAATAACAAAAGATAGTGTATTTTGCATACATTTTAAATTCGAAATGATGATTTTCTATTTTGAACGCAGATGAAATATTTGATTGAAAACAGTCACTCAACGATCATAAGTTTCGTTCATTCGTATTTAACTTATTGAAAGCCCTGACTCCGCTATTATAATAATTAATACCAACTTTGGTTAGGAATAATAGGGCTTCTAGAGTTAGGAATATGTCCCTTGTAATGTCCAGTGGCATAGCGTAGTGAGAGCAGGGGGGGCAGCCCCCCCGGGGGGCAAAATTTTACAGTAAACAATAAAATATGTTTTTTAAGTATTTGAACCAATTCATATTTTTAACGTAACTATAAATTTGGGCCGAATGAAAAGAGCACAGAATTTTTCATTACTTATTCTGGAAACACCATCTTTACTGACTTACGGGGTTTCTCCATATTTTATTTTGTGCTTGGATTGTTTATCAGCAAATATCATAAACTACAATAATGGGAATTCAGCCAGTATTTAACTGTTACCGTCTTCACCGCGTGGAGTTACTCCCAGCATGTCATTAATAAGTTTCAGTGTTATTGTAAGACCTATTTAATGTTGATTAATACCATGAGAAGAATAAGAAAAAAAAGCAATGATTCCCATTTTACAAATAGAGGGTTACTTAAAAAATCAATTGCCTTTTGTCACCAGAATGTACTCATCGTCTTTAAGAGGTTTAGTTAGTTGGACTGCTAAGGTTCCAAAGGTGTATTAAAATCTTGGATTTTTATTTATAAATAGAAAATGTTCTACACGTTGCATAACTTTTATTAAGGCGTTATACACTACGTAGGCATTAAAATCCGTCAAGAAAATGTAGCGATCCCAATCGCTATCACGTGTTACATAATGTAGCGTGATAATCGTTATGAGTTCGCGAATATCTTTAAAATGTCAAATCGAAACGGATTGTAATAGATTATAAATTAAAAAATTAGTCCCCAGTTCTTTGGAAAAAACAACCCGCTTTTCTTCCTACCGGATGCCGTTGCCGTTTCACTAACACATCACGTTTCTAACATAAATCAAGGCAAAGAGAAAAGAATTCTAAATCCTGAAATATGTACTGACGTTTTCCGTCTGTGCTTTCTAAAGTAGATATATCAAAGGGAAACTCGTATGTCAAGATATATAAGGTCGAGATTTAGTTAAACTTTCATGGGATTAGAACCAGAATAGGGCATGTTAACCGATGTACTTATACGTAGCTTTAAACACACTAAAATAATCTGACACGTTTTTCATGAAACAAAAACGTGCACAGTTAGAGAATTTTCTATTAGCAGTTTATAAAATAGAGGAAAACGTGAATTGACTGACGTGGGAAAACTGTAACGAACATAATATTACATTCTATGCATTGACTAATTTTTTCCTGTATGATGTTAAGGATCGTCAGCTGGACCGACGTATTTTTATACATTCTCTATGTTTTTATAGTTTTTTTTTTTTTATTTATTTTTGTTTTGATATTGACTTAGGTTCTAATGAATTGATTGACACGTGTTTTGGCGAGAAACTTTATGGACAATATAAGTATTTATGAAGATAAGCTGTTTATTTTCGCACCTGTGCCCACACTATTCCTCGTCGCCTCTTCGTCGATAACATCGGTCCTTAATGTAGCTTCCTCACTTTCATTGTGTACAGCTTTCATAGCATATCAAATTATTGCATTGATTTTCAACTCTACCTTAATGTATTAAGGTTTTAAGTCAAGTGAAGAAAGACAGATTTGTACAGCCTGATATGCTTCGACTGTATAAAACCAATTGAAATGTAGGGGTTATTGGTAAACGCACCCTACTTTCGAAATTGATCAAAATTATAAACACCCTCTTTAATTAATAGGTAGAAATTTACGATTTAAATATATTGTCATTATTATACCCTATAGGAATGAATGAATGAATATATACTTTATTGCACAGTAAAACATTAATATAAAAAACATATAATTAGGAATTATTACCTCAAGCTCCTCCATGCTGCGGAAGGCACGTTAAGCCGTTCATTCCGGCTACATCTGCAGTACTTAATACCCCACCTATAAGCAATTCTGTAAAAATCCAGACCGGAATCCGTATTCACTCATGTAGATATCCGAATTCAGTCTTTTAATGTAGAAATTATATTGATTCCATTTTTTGTATAAAAATACCAAACAAAATTCATTAAATATACGTGTCTCAGATATTCTAATCCTATGTCATTTCGAAACTTATGCCACCAAATATTATTACCAATGATGATTAAAAAAAAATTAGTTCCCGAAATCAAACAAGATGTCGCTCCGGTACGTTCTTGATTTCTACATGACAACCCTTCCGGTTTTCTTTTATGTTTAAAAGTAAATTAGTTTCCAAAACGCAATAAACAATTCATATTCTATTTGTACTTTTTCGTATTTGTATTGATATCTAAGTTTCGAACGGCAATGACTGTCTCTGGTCCATTAGTTTCCTGCTAGTAGCATAGCATGCCTTGGCGGGGCCCCGTATAATAATTTGTTTAGGGGCCCCTTATGGAGGGTACAGATTTCTCACAAAAGGAAAATAAATGTTGGATTAAATGATTATTATTATTATAAATTGTGCGAATTGTAATCATATGTACGTCGATTATAGTGAGATTCCCCCATTGAAGTAAATGACTTAAACGGAGAAATCCCGCAATCCATGAAAACCGATTTCTGGTATAAAAAGAAATTTGAAGAGTTTTTATTAATTTTTTCTTACGCACGTTGGGAGCCCCCCTCGCCCGGGGGCCCCGTATAATTGATACGGTAGATACGGCGGTAACTACGCCCCTGTTTACTGCAAAAATCAACTTTTGCTTGAGTCGCCATCTAATGGAAGTGCTTTTTTAATGCTTTCGTTCTTTTTTATTACTTCCTCATTCAAGGTTGAGCGGAAGCCGCTTTTTGAAGTGAATTCGAACACCTGAATGAATTCGAATTTAGATTTGTACAGAATTGCAGGGCTGATCCCAGCAGTGAGAGAGAACATTAATAGACTGGTGATGATGATGATGATGATGATGATAATTATGAGATTCCGAAACTACTGGATCGATTTTAAAATTTCTTTTACCACTACCTTCTTCTTCTTTAATTAATGGCTTATCTGCGTATTTCACACAATTCTGCCAATGTCAATTGAATAAATAAATTTCTACATGTAAAATGAAATGAATGAAAGATGGCGAATTCTTTTACCACTACATTAGACATTATAAGCGAGTGACGTAGGCAATAATTTACGAGGGAGTTCTCCTATAAACAAATATTTTCTTTGGGAAAAGTAAAATGAAATTACCATATATTTGTTTAATTTATGTATATTAGGTACCTTTCCATGAAGCTATGCGTTACATTATAATAACTGAATTTGTTAAATATACAACAGCCTTTTCGTTTATCTAATAAAATCAATAATAACATTCATTAAATCCCATCTTATTTTTTTTTATTTAAAAAGTGTGCGAAAGAAAGATTTGGTTTATAAAATATGTAATAATTTTTTCTTTTATAATGATCAACTATCGAAGGAAGAAGCTATGTATTTCGGGTCGTTGATCTTAAAGGTATATATTGATATGGATATGACTCTGAGATACGAGGTTTTAAATATATAAAACTTTAATCGTGGAAATAGTAGTCTGTTTAGTCCAAAATTATACCCAAACTATATTTTCTTACTGTTTGTTATCACCAGTTTGTATCACCAGAATATCCATATAAAGACAACAACAAAAAAAGACCACCTACATGTATGACTGGTTATAATATTACTTGAAAAAATATTATATTAATCTACTCCGGTCCTTCGTCAAATTGTCTGTACAAATGTCTGTATTCTATATTGATCGAAGATTATATTACACAACCATAAAGAGAAATACCAATAATTTGAATTCATTAAAATTTGAACAAGATTTTTTATTCACGTTTCTTTCACATAAATACAAATTTCAATATAATATATTCTAAAACATCCATTTTACAGTGCCTTCAGTTAATTTACCAATCTGTTTTGTCAGCTGGCGTTTCACCATAAAAATTACATGTTTTTACATTACTAAAGAATTTTTTTTAAAACTGTCATACAATTAATTTTACAGATATTTAATATGAAAAATCATCAATTTCGAATCATTATTCGTATGGAGCATCTGTATTGATATTGGAACAGCGCTACTAAGTCTCATAAAGAGAACTGAGATTACAAAATCAAAAATTTTGCATTTATATTGGTAACTAATTTGATTCGAAAAAAATTTTTCGCTGGAATAAATGTATTTGCGTTATTATATTTACAAGACCTGATTCAACACAAATACACGACACGACGGCACCTGAATGCCTTTGTTATCTTATACCTCGCCGCCTCGAGCATGACTCGTCCATCAAAATAAATTAAAAAAATATTATTTTAAGCCAGTTCGTGTCGCTTTTGCATGTGGCAGTTGTGATAATAACACTTGACATTTCATACTTTCGTTTAGAATACAGACTGTTTAAAATAACACGGATATTCAGATTTTCGGATATTCGGATGGCTTTTCATGCAATATATTTTTTATTGCATGCAATTTTCGGTTTTTAACATATTATGAATGCATGCAGGACAACAAAATTTCACATTTATTTTATTTGTTTCAAACCATTTTTTTCTCATGTCTACATAAAAATACTGTATATACAAATTATAGCGGCCATTTTTATTGTATAATAGTAAAATACAGGTATGCCCTCCATTAATCTATAATCGCAACTATATAAACAACAAATAAATCTATACATACAACAATCAGTATCTAAATTAAAGTCATATTACAAGCTAAGGAATAATAGATTTCATTTAACTACTTAACCACTACGCAGAGGAATTAAGCATAAATTCATTGTTACATAGAATAAAAGGTTATGATAAAAATCACCAAGGATATATTTAATAACAGATTATAACTTTTCGGTAATGAAACGCAGTTTGGAATTAAAACAAAAAGATGCTTCTAAACTATGTGCAGTGATCTAAATACAATATAATTATTCTATAATCATAAATTTCAAATCTTTGTACTAAGTCACTTAAGTAAAATTACGGGACTTGGTCATATATAGCGACGTTTTGCGATTTGTTACAATCAGAACTAATAGCACTACTATGTTCTATTTCTTTCTTTTATTTGGACGTTAAATTGCTGTTTTCTCAAAGTAATATTCTATTGGTCGTTTTCCTGCTGTTTTTCTCCTGTTTTCCTTTATGATAGCACTATAAATATTATATATATAGTAAATCTATTAGACCCATGAATTCTATAATAAATTTTCATAGTCACCGACACATTTTAACTATAGAATAAGCTATTTTCATAATAAAAAAACGAGACACAATAACTCTCAGATACATATATTTTATCTCGATTTTATTAGAATATTTATGTTATAAATCTATTGTCGCAAAACTAAAAATGAATACATACCACTATCAAGGCATTACTACAGACACTGTAACAAATCATTTAAGCATTCATTTCCTTCGCACAACTCTTTGAGTCTCTCTAACTGAGATCCACTGAAACTAGAATGTGTTGCCACCACACACAACAATCTACGATCGGAAAAAGACATGGTCACCCCATTCTTTCTCAAGAACTCTTTAAAAATACCCCATACGTCTCCCCAATCCATACATTTGTGGAAACCTAATTTCAAGACATGGTAACATAGGGGAGCTACTTTTCTTATAAACCGGTTAGAACTGGCTGATACTAATAACATTAGAACGCAATATGGCAGTAGATTTGGTGATATTTTTCCAGATAGTAAATGACAAAGTGCTTCGAATATCCAACCGCTTAAGACTGGTAGCTGATCTTGGGTTACGGCTGTTTCGAATACCTACAAAAAAATAATAAAATTAACCTCTTCATGCCTTACTTTAAACATAACACAGACTTGTCGAATTCCTTTGTTCAAAAATTCAAACCAAGCAAGAAAGGCGTTCTTTTAACATACTAGTATTTTTGTGTAACGTTACTACATTCAAAGTCGTTTGTCGCTGTCTGTACGCTGAGATCTTTTAAGCTACACAACGGTTTTAATCCAGTTTTCATGAATACAGTGACACGAGAGGAAAATTTATATGTACAACACAGGACCACGCGAGCGATGCCGCTGGCGGAAAGCTAGTGTATACTAGCTTTCTGCCAGTTAAATAAAAACATACCTCAAAAACTATTTCAGCGTTCAACACCGAACAGTCGATCCATCTGTCTCTATCGTTCAATATTCCCATCTCCATTTTCTCAGTCTCTTTACAGCATTCTAGGAATTCTATGACGACTCTACTCAGTGTCGCAGCTGGTGGTAAAGTTTCCCTCAAGAAATACTTCATGGTATCAGCTATGATCGCTTTGTTTTCTCTAGATTTACACTGACGTAGCACTTTATAGAGTAAGGTCAGGCGTTCCATTGAGTTCATCAAAATATCTGGGTCCATGTTAGAAACGTCTGACGCTAGTTTTGGACTTAATAGTTTGTTATCGGCTGCAAAACAATATTTTATTATATATAATTGTTTTTGTTTTATTCAAAAATAGTATAAAGAACTCAAACAATTTACTTGACTGTTTGGTAAAATAATTTAGAATTTTTTTATGATCATTTCATCCATTATATTTTATTTTTCTCCAAAAGGTATTATCAAATAAAGGAAAGACACATTTTTATTCATAAACTAGTGGACGCCCGCGACTTCGTCCGCGTGGAAGTCGGTATCCCGTGGGAGTGAGAAGTTTTCCCAGTAAAAAGTACCCTATGTGTTATTCTGATGTATAACCTATATTGCTGTAAAGTTTTATCCAAATCCGTCCAGTAGTTTTTTCGTGAAAGAGTAACAAACATCCATACATCCATACTTACAAACTTTCGCCTTTATAATATTAATAGGATTTAAATTGTCCCGCGGAAACAATTAGTTGCGTGACAATGCGAGCAGTGACGTCACATTTCAATAAACATGAGTACTGGTTGCACTTGCAACAAAGACATTGACGTTTAGGTAATTTAAGTGTAACATCACAAGCTACGTCATGGCCACCCGCGTTTCGATTCTTGTAATTGACAGATACGATTAAATTCAGTTCTTACAATTTATTTTAAAACAAAAATTACTTCATAGTTAATTACTAATTTTTTCCATAAATAATATGATTTCCAAATCATTTTATAATTTATTGTTATAACTATCAAGTAGCCAATTATAATAAAATCAGCATATTAGTATATCAAACCGGCGATTTACCTGAGAAAAGGTGCACTAACAGTATTTGTATAGCGTGTTCTTCTCTATAACTCTTCATGTTTTCTAGCAGTTTCTCTATAACTGAATTCTTGAGATCTTTAGGTAGAAGTTGTTGTCTGATTGTTATAGTTATGCCCTGTAAAATGACCATATCATTATCTGCTATGTTAATATAATAATAAAGCTCTGTAGCGATTCCATTATGACCTATTTTGCTATGATCATTAAAATAATCAACTCTACATTATAAAGACCAATGGTTGGGTTAATTCATTAGTTCACAATGTACACAGCAGATACACGTGAATCATTTAACTAAATCCTTGTAAATGTATGTTAACCCACAGACAGCAATATCATTCAAACCGAAAATTGAACGAAATTTAATTAAAATTTCTTAAACGAGTTGTAGGTAGTAAATTTATTGCACTAAATACATGGTATGTTTAAAAAATATCATGGTATGTATAATTGTTAAAGAGCTTGCATCACATCTCTCGTGTTAGCATGCGAATTACTAATATAATAGAATGAGATACATGATAAGAGATAACGTCAATACTAAAGATTTATAATTACAGTGAACAGTATGTAAACATAAAAAATTTACAAATTTACCTACTTGATTTTTAACTTTAATGCATTTTAGATAGTGTTATAAATCCATTGAGGGATGTCATGGATACAAATAGTGTACAAAGAAAAAAATAACTAAAGCGACTTACCCTAACAACGAGGTCAGTGCAATAGTGCCTCTGATTATTGAGCACAAATTCAACAGCTAAATTAATCAAATCCGGATGACCAAGCTCTATGAGGGTGAATAACACCGTCCAGTATAGGCTTTGTTCATACAAGGAGATTCTGAAAAAAATCGTAAATAAAAGAAATCAATATTATTTATCTCTTCTTTTCTATCGTTAGTAGCAATCGTAGTTAACAGATACTATATGATAGTTGTCCTAGTATGGATAAGCCTTTTATTCTAACGTCATTGAATATGACGTTAATCACAATTAAGAGATAATAATCAATTTACAAAAGAATACGTACTTAGCATTGGGCTCAAGATATTGTCTGACAGCGACATTAAGCTGCGTCACCAAGTCGTGACAGTGAGCAGATGGGTGTGCAGCTCGCGGCTTCGCAGTTAGTTGCAGTAAGCATCCGTGCAATGCTGCTTGACGCAGCGGAGCGTAACTCGATGATAATGACTTGAGTAATTTTTGGTGTACAGATGACAATTCCTGTCAATTTAATTTATTATTAATAACTAAGTTAATATGGATAATGACCTGGGCAGAGATTGACATATTCCACCTAACGCTGGTGGATTTTTTAAGTAATTTTCACTAAAAAAATATTAGTAAATCTGAATGCAAAATTGATCAAATATATATAAATTGTGAAGTAAAATGTAAAAAAAGTAAAATAAAAGTGTCCTGTAAATAAATTTAATGTTAATGGATAAAAAAAGACAATATATATTTAACAGATTTTACAATTACTTAATGCATTTTTATATTATTATGTAGAAAATATCGGGTCAGCATGAATATCATGTACACCTCCTTCTCTGTTATTATGGCTATGTCTTTCTCCATCCACCGCCTGGAAGAAATCGCTTTAAGCGATAACGCCTTCAATTGTTACGCAATCTAGTTAAGTCTGTATAACAGATTATATTGTAATGAGTATATTGTTAACAATAAAAAGTTAACTATCTATCTATCTCACCTGCAGTGGACTGCAAACAGTGTCCAGTGCTGCTAAACACAGCGAAAGAGCATGGAGCAAAGCTCGCGCCGCGGTACTGTACTGCTGTAGATGCGCGTGCGCTGCGCCTGTAGTTAGGTAAGTAAGAAAGTAACCGTTTTATTAACCATCACATTTACAATAGATTATTCTACTTTGTTAAAAATGGTACATGTTTAATTTTATTTAACAAAAAACTATAAAACTATATTAGGGAATAATAAACACATTTTTCTGCCTTTAAATTAAATCAAAATTTAAACTTTTTTTTATACCCTCCAAAACGCTGTCGCTATATTCATGACGTCATTCCGATATGAACACAAAACAGATACGTAAAGTAGGAGTTTAAAATATGTCAATTGAACAAGAATAGTTAAATCCAGCGATTGACTACAAATTAAAAAAACTTAAAAAGATGAGAACAGCGCAATAGGTTGTTATTTCTTTTATAGTGATAAGTGTGGTCAACCCCAATTTATATGTCAAAACAACGTTTGCCAGGTCAACTAGAAAACATATATAGTAAGTATAAACACTTAGACCATACAAATCCAGTTGCATTAAAATTGTCATTAGTTGAAAACGACATTACCGAAACAAATTTGACATTCCTTAGAGCTTAAAGGCGTCATTAAAAGTTAATGGACATTTGTGTAACTGACCGAAGGAGTACTTGCGATTAAAAAAAAACTGTCCTATGCGAGTAGGTACCGATACTTTTACTTCGATTACGTGTAGGTATTGATCCGGTATCGAATAAAAGTATCGATATCGATATATTTTAATATTTAATTATTAATGATATGTAATATGTTTGTTATGTATATTGCATTATTTTGTTTTTTTTTTAAATTGTATATGTGTCTATATTGACTTTATTGTTTTTTTTTTTTTGTAGCACCTCCTTATTAATGTATTCCATAACTTTTCGGTTGACTGGTAGAGAATGGCTGCTGTCATTAAATCCGCCATTTTTACATTTTATTTGTGTTTGAAGTTGAATAAAATACCTAGGTACCTACCTGTAGTGGCGGCTATAAGCGCCCCCGCCCACCACCACTGCGAGGCGGCACTAAACGATCCACCGCCGCTAGCGTGCGCTACTGATGACACTAATGCTACACGAGCGCAAGTTCCCGTCGACGCCTGCACATAAATTAAGGCTAGATTTAGTGCATGACCGTTGCTGAGCGCGTATGTTTCGAGCTGACCGCCGTTTGTTTAGAAAATAAAGCAGAAAAATTATAAGAAAATTATAAGGAGAAATTATAAGTTTAGAAAATTATAAGGAGTATTCCAATTACATTTAGCAAAACAAAATACCCATATAAGAAATCGAATCAGTCTGTTGTATGAGATTATTGCAGATAATGACATTGTATAATTCGCTAAGTTATTCAGAGTGACTTTGTCTGCTAAAGTGATTATTTTGATTAAGACTTAGGTCTAAATGTTATACCTTTGGCTCAAGCATTTGTGAAGTGACATCCATGAGGAGTTGAAGACAGCTGTTCACATCAATATCCTTATACTTCTTTGATCTTTTGATGTGTTGGCGAACACGGAATGACGAATCGTCACTTATTTCTATGTAACAATGATAAACAATAGTCAATATTGTTGTCTATGATTATGAAATGCTTTAGTTAAATATCTGGAAGAGGCTCTACATGCAAATTATCTGCAAAGATATATATTTTTTTAATTGAACTTTATAAGAAATCCTTTATTTACATATTGTATATAATTTAATACCAACACTATAAACTGCATTAAAAATTCAAGGACGATCCACTACCCAGACACCACATCCGATAAAGTTTCCTCCGTGTACCAAAATCAACGGTCTTTAATTTAAAACGCGTATGTTTTAAAATATATCATATATCTTTATATAAAGATCAACTTTCAAATTAACTTCAAGGATAATAATCTTATTAATAAGCCAGAATATTTTAAATCAATTTTACGTACCAGAAGCTACTTTCAGATACTCCATGCTGAACTGCGCATAGTGATAACCGACTTCTGCATCGTTCATCAGAGGTATCCGTTCTAAATTAACGGCATCAAATATCTTGTATGCTGATGTGCCAACTAGGAGGTTTCGCAGCCTCTGCATACTGTAAAAATAATAATATATATATCGCACGTTGAGAATGACAATGTCACTAACCAAAAATGAAGTATTTTTTACTTTTGACAACATTTTTCTTTGTTAAGTATAAACTTTAAAATGCAAAGATCCCTGTGAACGTAGCTTGCATAGAAACTGCTAGGTGGCGTAGTGACGATACGTTGTTTAGAGGGGCTGACTACAATTTCTTGAACTTTAATAATAATAATAATTTATTTTGCTAGAAACATGGTTACATTGATGTTAGGATAGGGTACACTGGTCAGCATATTTCGCTAAATATTCAGCATGCAAAATATAAAAATGTCAAAGTTAAACTATGCTATTATAATTATTGAACACAACAAATAATGTAAAAATTAGTAAATTGTAAATTATGTCATAATCAAGTAGTATCAATATTAAGTCATTATTACTGTACATATTAAAGAATGTTTAGTTACATTAATTATTATTTATTCATAAATTCCTTAATTGAATAAAAGCATCTGTCACAAAGCCATTCGGTAAGTTGCCTTTTAAAATAATTAAATGGAAGTTCTCTTATGTTCCTTGGAATTCTATTATATATTTTTACTAACATAAAAGAACTATACTATACTCAAAATCGCATTTTTGCATTGTGTCACTATCGTTCTCAACGTGCGATATGTATAAATATTATTAGTGTTACAAAGCTTTTCAAAAAGTCAAGATAATTCCGCCACCGCTTACACAAATCCAAAAGAAAGTAGGAAAGGGACCCTGAATCATTTTGCCATGCCACCGATTTTGGGGGTTTGGAATCATACATATCTTAGTATTTCATACAAGGAAAGGGGGAGATATTGATTTTTACTGCTTTAAAATCACAAAAATGCACTAAGTTAAAACATATGCGATAAAAAATAAAAGCAAAGTTGATAATAACCAAAAATAATCGTAAAATATTTTTTTCCAAATTTTTCATATTTATTAAATTTAAATATGAAAACAAACGTTTCTACGTTTTTTACATAAAAGGTTAATACTAAATACTAAATAGTAGGGGAAGGAGCAGCAGATACGGATATTTTTAACATGAACAACAAAAACCGGCCAAGTACAAGCGGATCCACGCACGAAGTGTTCCGTGCCGGTAACGACCCAAAATCTCGTTCGTGTGGGAGCCCTTTTAAATATTTATTTTAATCTATTTTCTAGTATTTTTTATTATAGCTGTAACAAACACACATCATCTATGAAATTTTCAATTGTCTAACTAACACAGTTCATGAACACTGGTGACAGACGGACAGACAGACGAACGGACGGTAGGACAACCGAGTCTTAGTAATGAGTAACCCTTTGGGTATAACGAATAAATAGATAAAAGACCAAAATAAAAGAAATGAACATCATACCCAACAGTAATGTGATGATTCGTCCGAGGCACGTGCAATATGCCCCGCCTCTTAACTCGAGGAGCAGTGTTTATCAGCAACTGTGTGATGCCTCGTACAGCCCAATGCGTCCCATTGCCTTGTAACGCACCAAGAAGACCCACCCATATCTCCTCAAACTGTTTCTTTGACGACCAGCCTATTAAGTTGACTCTATAGAAAAATCACACCATTATCACCTCTCCAAACTCTACCAATATTATAAGCGTGAAATTGTTTTTTTCAATTATGCTTTCATACGTAAAACATTGAACCTAGTTCAATGAACTTTGATATGGAGTTGATCTTGGGAAGAATATAAGTTTTCTCTTATCGCAAAAAAAGGGGTTGCACTGTACGCAAAAATAAAGTCTTATCCGTGTTATTCTTTTAATGAACGTAAGTAAAGGACCAAAAATCAATCTGCCTACTCCTACGACTGGTATAATAATAATACAGTTAAAATAAAATAGTCATGTTACACAATTTGATTTCCTACATTTCAGACCCATTGTAGAATATTACTACGTAACGCTCAAGAAAACAAAAAAAATCAAATGGAAAGTATCGTATATGCATCAGAATCAACTGATTACATTACTTCAATAAAAATTTTACACGTCCAGTTGCACCAACGTCCATTAACCTTAAAAGTTTCAACCTTAAAGATCGTTTGTGCAATTAAATTAACAACAATCAAAGGGGTTGTCTTAAAGTAGTCTATATTTAAGTTAAATGAGTTAAATTTTGTGGTAAACTAAAGAGCTGAAATGTTCAAAGTATAAAGATATTACCTGAACAAGAATGCCTCTAACACATCCATGTCCTGTAGAGCTTGCAAAGGCAAATCGATCTTTTGAATTTGATCATTCTTACACACAACTTCTACAGAAGACCAGGCTATTGGTGGTATCAATGCTATGTTGCTCACGATGTCTAATCTAAAAATGAAAAACGTATGAGAACCTACTCGCTGTTTTTGTCTCATTCCTACAAATTACTATTTCATCTCTTTCACTACATTTTTTTTAAATATAATTTTTGGCTTTTATTGTTTGCAGACTTCGCAACAGTAATTACTATGGGCCTGGCCGGTATTTCTTTTTCAAGAATTTTAACACGGAAAGATATCAAGATATAAAAAAATGTGTATTCTAAACATAAACAGGTAAAAAATTAAAAGTATAACCCAGGCATATTTAAGGGAAGAGTAAATAGGTTCCTTCTAGGCAAGCTCGTCCCATCATAGATCTCGTGTACTTGAGATTAAATTATTTGTGGCGATTATTACAAAAGCGAAAAGTTTCTACTACGGAATACCTTTTTTTAATTCTGTATTTTATTTGGTGTTTTCCTAATATTTTTTTTTTTATTCTAAACCTATATTAATGAAATAATGAAAAAAACCTAGCAGTTCTTTAATTCGACATTGTAATGTGAAAATTTGGAGTAATAAATAATAGAAGACGAAGGAACTTTTTTATCTATTCAGTGGTTCTTATATTACATTATTACCTCGAGAAGCTGACCAGCAACCTCTCTAAAGATTTTTTGTAACACTTCGGTAAACAATCGGTTTGTCTCACACACATATATTGCTCCCAGTAATCTATAAGTGTTACCAATTTATCACCTACTATGACTAGATCGGGTTGGGGACCGGAATCAGCTATGTGCATATAGTGTTTTAAAATTAGAGGTCTTGTATCCTGCAAAGAGAAAGAGAGAAAAGATAATTTTCGGTACAGATTCCAACTATTTTTATCATTACATTATATGCATAATAATTCTCTGAAATATTCGACCTCCTTTGACGACCTTTATAGCCCAAGGACTCTCAATATTTGTTTACTTAAGTAACAAATCAAATTGAAATTACAAAAAAAATAATGACACTAGAGAATAAAAAATAATTTTAAACACTATTAATCCTAGTGATACCCAATATTACCTTGACTAAATATTTAACTACAGCATACAAACAACTGATTGCCGACTGTGTCCTATTAACATTACTATCGACATTCAACTCGGTCCATATCTCTTCAAATGTCAACGCATCAGCCACGTTTTCCACCACCATCTGAATAACGTTGTCGACGATGACGTTTTCTGTCACCGAAGCCGACACTCTAAATGAAACGTCAGTCTGTACCGGGCTTTCGACTATCTTTTTATTTTTTATCAGAAAAGAAAGGTACTGCAATGAAATCACTGAGAATATCGCTATATTTTTAGCTAAGACAGTGGGTAAAATGTTTTCCATGGACTTTTCTAGCAAATCACAATCGGCTTCGTCGACTGTGCAAATGATCCTATCTAAAGCGTTCAACAGGCCCGTCAAAATGGTTTGCAACGTCACGAATTCTTGATAAAAGAGTTTGTCTTGAAAAACTTGATGGCATCTCCGCGTGTATCTATCTATTGTCAATTCTAAATTCAAATTGAAATTTTCTGATTGGCTTAGAGGCCGATTTTGCTTAGGGAATAATCTTATCACGTCAGTCAAAGATTTGTCAAAGGTGGTTAAGGCCACTTGGTACAGCTCTGGTATATCAGGCATTACTAATTCCGTTTCATCATCAGACAGTTCTAAATTACCGAATCTTTCTTTGATTTCATTATCCGATATAGGAATAAAGAACTGGGATTTGGACTCTTTGTTGTCACTTTTTTTGAATACGTGCAATGTGTTGACAACATTCAATTTATTACTATCAATCGATGACGTCATCTCTTCTTTTGATTTCATCATCTCCCTTTGTCGTTTTAAAGCGTCCCTTTCTGCTTCTCTAGTTTCGTAAGTTGATAAATTATTAAGAAACTCTTTTAGGAAATTATCGCAAGACACTTTGAAACACGAGCTAAGGAGATTCTTGTCAAACTCTTGACACGTCACAACAGTGGTCAAATTCTCTCGAGTCAAATTGGATAAGAGAAGTGCCAACTCATGATGCTTGGGCACTTTAGGTGCAACACAATCGACTTGACAACACCTACAAAAAATATATAAAAAAATTTAAACGCTCAATATTACAACAAACATTTTTTTTACATTAACATTTTTAAAGCTAGACAATGAAGGCTGAGTCACCTCTGGTGTAGTGGGGCAACGATATTTTTCACTACTAAAGCGTTATCGTTTTTTTTATAAGGTAAATAAGGTCGAATATTGAAAATTATCGAAAACTGCCGCACTATCGCTCTTAGTAATCATATTCTACATACTAGGATTTTTAGTCGTATTAATTAAATTTCAATCTTATGTCAACAACCACAAAACGATTATGTTTAAGTAGTGAAAAATACTCTACTTTGCGCTTCGCCCGATCTGTGTCGGATTTTTACAGGCTTATAGAAGTATTATTAGACTATAATACAGAATTGAAGTGGCTTATGACAAAATATATCTCTCAACTTACCTAGACTTTACTTGATTGAGTAACCAATTAGAATCGACGCTAGTAGTGACTATGTATTGAGGATTGATCGCCCTATCCTGTGACAGGTCTAAAGGAGACAGATCAAATACACTCGAAGCCAACGAGTTCAACTCTAACACTAAAGAAGAATAGCTGAAACGAAATAAAGAGTCTGGTAATTAGCGAAGTCATTTATATTCAATACTAAATTGCAAAAAAAAAGTCTATAATTTTTGTATGCGATTTTAATAGGTGTCAATGTGTGTTACGTTTAGTATCTCTTTCTTAAAAAAATATAGTCTCTTTCGTACATATTGTGTGACCAAAAGTATATAAGCTTATACATATATTTATTCATATAACACTTAAAATACAGCTCAATGAAAAAATAAATGTTATGTTTTATAAGTAATTACCGCACGTGCACTTTGTCTCTCTGCAATAGCTCTAACGCGACTTGAACATCTTCTTTCGCTAATTGTACGTGAATTTTCTCTATTGGCATATCTTTTAACATTTTGCATCGCTCCACTGCAAGTTTCGCAAATCTAAAGAAAAGAAATATTAAAAAACATACAGAATTTAAAGTTAATATAAGTATATACGATATTTAGATAATAAACTGTCATTGGAATTTCGGCAAAGATTTAAAATCTAATTCATTGTATTTATCTCACATCAGTGTAAATTAACACTGATGTGAGATACATACAAGTTATAAATAATACTATCAAAATAAAGTTTAATTTATTATTACTAAATCGTCAATTTTTATTATTAAAATTGTTAATCATACAAACCTCACAGCTAAAGCCGGCTCCAATTTTCCAATAATACGACATATTAGAAAAACTAATGCTCCCGATTGACTTTCGTGACATAATGACAAAATTTTGTAAGTATTTAACGCGAACTCATCCTGCAAAAATTGAGACAAATATAAGCTATATATGATTCAAACACTATATACGAAAGAGATATTTAAGAAAATGCTGTTAGGGACTATATATGTGACAAACCTTCAAACAAGTTTGACATCTAGCGGCGATTGCTTGTAACAGAAGTCCAGAAGCGCCACTAGTTTGTTGCACTTTACAAATCAACTTCTGTACTATCTCAGAGTGATATTGGTGAACTAAAATATGAACTCGGTTTACAAGCAGCCATGTCAAATGTACAGCTTCTGATAACCCATTTTCAACCTAAAAGACATTATATAATAATATTAACTTCTCAGCGATTTATTTAACAATAAATAAGAACATTATCTTGAATATGTTGACAGAAATAATGCTAAGTGACAGATGTAGGTACATATAAAAATATACTTAAATATACTTTATTACTAACTCACCATGTTTTTTTAATTTAACCACTAAGATTAGTTTTATTAACTTAATAGTATTACATTAACAATTAACATCAATACTTAACTAATTTTATAAACTTTATTTTTAACGTATATTATGTGTTACTGATATAGTTCTAGTGTTTTGTCTTTTTCACTCAAAATAAAAATCACGATGGAATAACGTGAAGAGAGCTGTGTATAACTAAACCGTTCTAAGTTTATTATTAATAAGGGTATTACTCACAAAATACTCGCAATACGCCATGACGCAAGCTATTTGCAATATATCAGCACATAGCAGCTTTGTATCCCCACTGTGTGCACTAAGAGGAAGATTCCTGGCAAATCCAATAAGTTTCTGCCAAAACTTATGGGAAAGGAAATTCAGTCTGTAAACAAAATAGTAAATTACGTAAAAGAGATGACGACTTGATAAAAAAAAATCTATTTCGTCAGTCAAATAACAGACAATTATTAGATACAACTTTTTTTTTTGCTTCAATTTATCAAGACGTTAGAAGCTTAAATAAGTGGCTTTAAAGTTGAGAAGTGGGTGCCGGCTACGTCACAGCTTTGTAGAAAATGTATAAAATAGGGAATCATACGTCGTTTTAACTCAATGGATCTCCGTAAATTTATTAATTACGAAAAAAAATAGGTGTTTAATTTTCTTCAATAATCTAACTGACGGAAGAATAAAAATGACTCATTTCTATTAATTTAAGAAAATGTGTTAAAAAGTTTAAAAGTTGACTACGCTATCGAGCTTCTACGATGCGCTACTTCATAATTATGCTAAAAAAATGTATAATAACGCTAAAATATTCAATTCACCTTATCAGTAAATGTGACCAGTGTACGGTCAGCAACGGGGCTCTATGTGCAGATCTTAAACAGATCAAGTTAAGTAAGTCCAGCGGTATGTTCTCCTCTGGACTGTATAGGCCCGTGTTCAATCCACTTTGCTCGTTATGTAGAAGACTTTGAGCTGTCTTTGCAGTAAGTGGAAAAAGGCAACCATCTTAAAAAATACAAAACCCGTTAGTTTGTAAAAAGTATTAAATTTCTTTTATTTATGTATCATATATTCTTTTATGTAGATCTGGAAACAACCTTTATATTCTAAGTCAATACTTTATTAGAATTGAAACACTGTGTGATATCTATTTTAAATAATATCGCTAATAAAATACAAACTTACCCGTTAAATGGAGCATATGTTTCACTTGAACAATTATATTGACACATACTGCATACAACAAACTATGATTTTGAACTCTACTGTTACCATCTTTACGGTCGAAATCAGAACAACTCTCTTCGTGACACGAATCCATTTCTGTTATAGCGTAAGTTAATGTTTTGAATAGAAATCTGACCAAGACGACATCTGGCGAGAGATTGGCGCAATTCTCATTGACGTTTTGAACATTTAACGGATCGATATCTAGTTTGGCGTTGAAGAAGATGGATTGTGGTGATACGCAAGTAGCTTTGAGGTAGTTTATTGAGAGCAATATCTCGCTCTCTGGTATGAGGATAAGTACTTTTCGCAGTAAAACCATTATTATTGATAAGTAACGTAATTTCATTTTGTATGGTATGGTTGCCTGTAATAAAAATAAATTTAAAGTAAAATAATCCTATATCAAAATTGAAAGTTATTTTCGTGTCTGCACACTTTGTAACTATCTTCATATTATGTTCATAGAACGGAGAAAGATATTATATAACATTTACTGAATTTTACTGATTTATACGTTGAGTATGTTACGTTAATAGTCTACCTTTTCCTATCTTAGATGATTAAGCAATAAAGTAGTACCTGATCAGGTGGTGCCTTAAATAGTATCTTAAGTACCAACTCCACTCTGCTCTGCTCCAAAAGTACATCTTTGTACACGGAATCCAGCAGTCTCTCCAATGACGATATGGCTTCTCTACAGTCCACTTCAACTGACCTTCAAAAAGCAAAATTAACTATAAAACCAGTAATATAAACTTTTTCAATAACTAGAAAACAATCTTCATGCGTGAATTTAATAAAAATTAAATACAAATAATTTCATTCGATACCTTTGACTCAAGAGGTTTAATAGCGTGTCGCACGCAAGCTCTGACCATCTGTAGTAAGACTCGGGATGCTCTTGTGAGAGAGACAGTACACATGACACAAGGTCTAGCACCTAAAGTAGAAAAGGATTGATTAAGACGGCGTGCGGTTACGTTTTTGATAATAAGCAATACAAATGAAAATATAATCACGCTTTTAAGGGTTCCGTATCCAACGGGCAAAACAAGAACCCTATTACTAAAACTTCACTGTCTGTCTGTCACCAGACTGTTTGTCATGAACCGTGAAAGTTAGACAGTTAAAATTTTCACATATGATATATTTCTGTTGCCGCTTCAACAACAAACACAAAAAAAAAACAGAATAAATAAAATATTTAATGAGGCTTCCAAATATCAAGCGTGATTCTTTTTACTTGTTTCCGATACCCTACGTGCGCGAGTCCAACTCGCACTTGCCCGGTTTTTTCAGTAAATATTTAACTAAAATCGACAATTTAATGATAGAGTAAACAACCTCCTTGCTCAAATGTTTCATAGTTACTATCTAATTCCCGAACAGAAAAGTAGAAAAGTTTTTATATTATCCTGGTTGGTTAATATATTCTTTCCCTATTAGCTTGGTGGCGTAGTTGGTAAGCGCCGCGGCCCGCGATCCTTGTCGTTAAGCAAATTTCGCAAGGGTCGGTCACGGGATGGGTGACCAAAAAATTATTATCTCGAGCTACTCTGTGCTTCGGAAGACACGTTAAGCCGTTGGTCCCGGCTGCATTTGCAGTCGTTAATACCCTCCAATCCACACTGGGCCAGCGTGGAGGGTCATGGCCCATCCTCCTTAACCATCCACAAGGAAGGCCTGAGCCCCTGCAGTGGGGAAGTAAAAGGGCTGATGATGATGAAGATTCTTTCTCTAGCAAGCTAGAGAAAATGGTTTAGCTACTGAAGTTAAACTAGATCATATTTCATTTCCTCAGACTATCTCCTGTTTTAGAGAGCGAGTAGAATCCTTCGAAAAGGTTTAATACGTCTACGTTAAAAATCCATTGTAACGCCATACGATGTCTAAAAACAAGCGACCAAAAATTTAAAAATTTATGCCAATAATTGGGGGTTTTCATTTGGTCCTTCTCGTACTTTACAAGTCCTAGGAGCAATAAAACATACGGAATAAGAGAAAGAAAACTACTACAGCTTAAAATGTATTTAAGAGTTGACATAATGATATAGTTAAAACCTACCTTCCTCTGATGCATAGTCTTCTGAAGCATATAAAATAAAACTTCTTTAGTAGCCTGGGCATCTTGTTGTTGAGTTCTGCCCAAAATACTGGCACCTGATGGATTCATAAAAGCGATGAGATTTTATTTCCGAAATTATATTCATGACTTAATAAGCAATAAAATCAAAATAATATCTGGGCGACAACATAATTTCATTAAGATTAAACTAATGGTACAACCTGATTTAATTAGGATTTAGTAATAAAAATCTATAGAAAATTGGTCCATATCAGTTTGGTTTCTATTAAGGAGAGAAACATAAAATTTTTGACTCACCTCCCATATTGCTGAAAACTTTTACAGCAACTGGCTCCAGACCCGCTATACACTCGGCATGTGCCCCAGAAGCCATTAATCCGTCGCAGAGCTGTATAAGCTGTTATAATAAAGACAATCTTATTATAACACAATTAAGACTTTATTGCAATACCAGTAAATTAAACGAAATAGTATATACACCAATTTGGACGCCACGCCAGATTCCTTTCATTTATCCCGCACCTTTCGAGAGTTAGATACAGTGAGCTAAGTACCAAAAGGCACGGTCTTTCACTTCCTTGTCATTTTTTACGTTATCGCCTATTTTTAATGATAAATTTACCTTTAACAATTGTAGGCAAAAAAAGCTTTTATTTCATATATCGCAAAGGCTCAGGTATAATAAAAATAATAAAAGTTACGTTAGACTTAATAGTTTTTATAAAGTACCACATGCCTACCTTAGGTATTTCAATCAACTGCTTCGAATGGTGTTTTGATGTGGACAACTGTACGAGGAACGTCAAAACAGAGTTGACCAGATCACAGCAGTTTCTGTAAGCAAACAATGCCGTAGTTATATTCATCGCTAAAACGTTTCGTAATTTTGTAGAGTCGATTTCCAATTCCAACTGGGGCGTAGATCACATTTTAGGCGTAGATAACATTTTTAATATTTTAAGAATACAGGAAACATATCTATATATAAAAAAATATAATTAAATTCTCAAAAGAAATTTTATTTTCAAAATTTCCCGCGTAAACGCAATTTTTTCTCATGGTATTGCTATGACGTCATACCCATCTAAAACTAATATCATTCTATATATACCTACATAAGTTATAATAGGGAATATGCGTCTGATTCAAAAAAGGGTTAAATATATTTTATTACCATCATTATTGCTTTAGAATAAAGTCTCTGTAAATATTTTTCAACATTAATTCGTTTTCGCCTTGAAAATAATTATTAAAAATTGACTAAAAAATGCGGTAACTTCAAAATATTCAAACGCCATGCTACTTGTCAGAGCGGATGTGACGAAAATGTACACGTATAGGGATGTCGTTGTTATAAAAAGTTAACATCGATGCAATAACATCAATGTATTTATGGCAAAATTAAAAAACAGTTCACAATTTAAATGATTTTTTAGGCTTTTATTTTTATTTCATCATTTTGGTAAACTATATGATTTGTTAAAAAGTTTATTATACTTTAAAAAATCGATTAGTTGTTAATCGATTTGGGTAATTAGATAATAATCAATCACTCAAAATACATATTGATTTAAAATGTCATATCTCTAGTCGTGTACTTTGAAGTCACGATAAGCGCGCCAAAAATTCCGCTGTTTAAACTGCTCGTAGCTATTACTTATTTTCATCAATTATTAATGCTACAAAATTTTAGTTTTTCGGTGTCGGGTATTTTTTTACAGTTATATATCGATATAAATTATCATATAAATACATTTTCCAAAAATGTGCATATTCCCTATTATTTAAGTCCACCCGACACGACGTGACGACACGCGATCTTTGCGGTCACGTGACAACAAGAAAAAAATATTTGTATTTTCATAATTAATATAAGCAATATTATAAATAAAAAAAGTATGATTATCATTCATAAAATATTAAACACTACCAAAAAAAATGTGTATTTATTTTCGTTTACTATCTACATTTGTATTAGGATCACAATTCAGAAGCCCACTTACGGAATCTCGTGCTGTTCTACCAAATCTAACTGCTTTAATAGAAATCCGATGAAAACTTGGTCGCTGTCGAGCATGCAGTAGTTGACTCTCAACGTCAACAGTTGATCTAACAAACTGAGTACCGCACATTGCAGGGGTATATCGTTTTGCATCGTGTAGCTCTAGAAGTAATGTATACTTTAGTTTCGTTCTATCAACTACGTGTTTATATTAAAATAAAACTAAGGCAATATTGATCATAGCTATCGTACATTCCCATTTAAAATATTAACATTCTTAATGAATTTATTTTTAGTAAAATTTTATGTATTATTACCAGAAAAGAAAACTGTAATTGTAGATAGTCCTTCTTTACTTTTCTGCAACTTATGAAGCATCTCAAAAAAAAACTCAACTAGAGTAAAATCTGCCATATATTTTATGAAAATCTCCATAATTTGTGTCATATCTATTTTATCATTATATCTGGTGTAATATTTATCGTCTTCTATACTATAGATTAAGGTGTAAAAAAATTGCACTCTCACCTTTAACGCCTGAATCACAACCGGCTCAAACAATCTTATATATCTTTCCAATTCCTTCTTGTTAGTGCTAAATTTTCTGTCAGTCCTATTCTTAGAATAATTCTCCATACTCATCAATAGCTGCCGCTCAGCTATCATCCTAGGATTCTTGCTGTCCAAAGACAATTTCTGACTAGTGTTAGAACAGACGCTACTCCTTCTAGACTGTTCTTCTTGTATGTGAAAATCATTTATCAACATAACGTCTTGATAAAAACATTTGTTTGTAGGAACTTCAACCTTATCGGCTATACTGAGATGGTCTGAATATTGACTAATTAGGTTTGTGCCGAATAAGCATTTCAATAACTGCGTGATACAGTATACTGTGGTGTCAGGACATAGAGGCATGATTACTTTGAAGTAATACAGAATTTCTTCGGTGACAACACCAAATTCTTTCTCAGTGGCCAACTCTAGTTGGACAGCCAGACAATTCAAAACTGTAGTCAGATATTCGTGGAACATACTCGACTTAGGAACGAGATTTATCTGAAAAGTGATCCATAAGCAATATGAGACATCAATAGTTTCTTAATTATGTTATTTAGAAGAGAAAAAAATCTGGAGTATTTGCCACAGTTGCCACGCCCGCGTCGTCCCTAGGGAACTGTTTAGTGGAATAAAGGAAGCCCATATGTTAATCCAGGCTTAGAATATAATAATTCATTCGGATAAGGTTCATATCATGACACGGATATAATCACAATTACAAATTGAATAGTAAACAATGGTTACTATGGTAACGTTTTAATTCCCTATACAAACTTCCACTCCCAGCTTCATCCCTTTATTTACTATTTTTTGGAATAAAATATAGCCTATGTCCACCACATCGGTACAGTAGTTTCGGGGTCTATTCATTACAAACAAACAATCAAGTATTTCCTCTTTATAATATTAGTATAAATACATTCATTAAAGTTCTAACTTTAACATTACTTCGAAAGATCTAAGTGAGGATTTTTAGCTGGTATTACATATTTCTATCATTTAAACATTGGTGTAATTTTATTTCTACAATTCATGCGTTAATTCCGGTTGGAACCAACCTTATAATTAGAGTATGTTGCTCTTAGATTTTCATAGAATCTCATATAGAAAGGTTCTGTGAAGAAATGTCCAGCAAAATTGGCTTTCAATGTGTTAGTCGGAGTCGGCAATTTCTTCCTAAGAGAACTTTTCTCGTCTAATGTCTCGTTCATATTACCGCTCTTACGCTGTATAGAATCTGCAGGGAAATGTTGAGAAATATTTCATGATTTAAGCATTATGTTCATTACTAACAACAAAAATTTTCTTAAATAAAAAAAATATCTTTGGAACAAGACTTGCTTACCTTTAGTTTTCCTCCTTACAGGACTGCCTGGTAAAGCGATACCACTCCTATTCAAATGCACATTAGGATTAACTTCCTCAATCAAGTGAACCAAAACATTCAACATTTTTAGTGTAACTTGCAGAAACTTCTCGGCCAAATTAGCGACAGGTTCATTTTCAAGATGCAGCCACCTGTCTTTAGTAGTTTGTGAGTCGCGTTCAAAAATATCTCTGTTATTTGTTTTATGACGCATGATGTTATGTATTTCAACTGTAATAAAATGCAGAAGTTGCCTTAGTTCTTAGAACTATTTAATACATGGAGTTATTAAATGGTGGGTATCGAAATACCTGGATAAATGAATGCGCAAAGTTCTAATAGCACAGTCCTTACTGGCACTGTGCCATTGCAGTAGTCTAAACTATCCAGACAGAAGCTCAGAAGTCCTTGATCAGAATAGGCTTCTAGATTTTTCCATGGCGAATATTTTCTACAAACAGCTTGCAAAGTCTCCAAAACTCCTTGCTGATAAAAATGAAGTTTAAAATTATTACTATTGTCAATTTTAATTTCAAGTCCAAGTCAGGTTACGCCACTCATTGTGGACGTTGTGCAAGTAAACACGATCTATGACAGTTAAAATAGGAAATGACAAACAATTAATTCGAAAAAAAAAACGTTTTTTTAATGTTGAGCAACCTTGAGCAATAGCATAGGCAATAGCAAAGCTTCTTGTTAGGGCCTGTTATTATAAAAGACGACGGAATATTAAGATATATCTTTATACACTGAATATTCATAACTGATTATACAAAATGTATCTTCATGACTTACCGAATACGATTTACTGTTAGAAGTCATCAATTTAGACACCAAATCAGCGACCAACATTTTCAAGCAATCCTCATTCAATGTCGCTCCACATTTCAACTGCCGAGGTAAATCATTGTAGAAATACAACTCTCTGACTAGTTCCAACGACATTTTTTTATGATCAAAGTTGAAATTATCGCTGTGTCTCTTTGCTAATTTTGTAGCCATTGTAGTGGGCGTTTCTCGTCTCGAAGGGTACAAATACGGAATTATGCTGTAAAATTATTAAAAACGAAAAGACTTAAGTAAATATTAGGAAATAGGAAATTTCAATATAACATAACGCGAACTGCCCTGCGATTCTGTAAAAGTCCGAATATGAATTCAAATGCACCCAGTTGTCGAATTCTCTTCAAAAAGGGCATCCGCTCAACCTTGAATAGGTAATAACGTTTCGTGGCATAAGTGAAGTTTGTTACGAAATGACAATGGAATAGAATATCTGAGACACGTATAAATTAATCAATCTTGATTTGTATTTTTATACAAAAATGGAATGAATAAAATTTTTAAAATAAGTGACTTGAATAACGGACACATGAGTGAATTCGAATTGGAGTTCGGCTTTTAACAGAATCGCTCTGCAGAACCTTTAAAGTTAGGCGAAGACCAACCGAAAAAAATGCTGGAGCAAAGTTAACTAATCAAAAATATTGTTTGATAATTTTATATTTTCGAGTCTTTAAGGAAGTATTAATTTAATAAATGTATAATTGTATTAATAGCAATTAAATAGTAGGTTAGAAAACAGACTTTATATAAGTAAAATAATACATATACCCATGTTATTTTCAGATAAATATTTCATACACTTTCATTACATGATTTCAAAATATAAAACACGAATGAAAAATTTTTCGTTTGTTAGACGGCCGGTTTCTGAATTAAGAAAAGAACATAATCTTAACTGACTATTTTCAATAACTTCAGTTGTCAACGTATCACAAAAAGTCCTAGTTTTATCAAACTGCGATAACTGATCATTTAAAAACTAAAATCAGAAACTCAAACCAATTTAAATGACATTCAAGTACAGCTTGCGATGTGCCTAACTTGAAATTCTCAATTCAGAAACCGAGTGTAAATCTTAATACTTTATAGTAAATGACGTACATACTATGGAAATAATAAAACAATAGTGATGGCCGAACAAAACTAATCGCAGATGGCGTTGTCATAGCTTCTGCCTCCGTATAGTCCAATCAAATAAGCACAGAAAAGGAAACAGCCAATCAATAACGTGTATCCAATAGAGCCGTAGACGTCAAGTCAATAACACTACTAATACTTCTTAAAACTACGAAATGACGTTGAAGAAACTGTTTTACCGACTCAGAGACGAGACCGTTATTTTCTTTCTTTTCGTGTTTATATCTTTTGAGATTGGATGTTAGGATGAAGCTACGGCAGCGCCATTTTGATAGTTGCCTTCAACATACTTAGTGATGGTCTGTGATGCTGCATTCCTCACTTTTTGGTCTTGATCACCCAAAAGACGAATTAAAGTGTCCATTATTAATTTGCTTTTATGACGGTAGTTATCATACAACATAAATAATCTGCAAATTAAAGTAACTTTAAATTTAAAAACAATTTATTATATTAACAGAGCGCATTGAAATAATTTTTCATAAAAAAATGTTTGTGCTTAGGATATCACTTAGGACATTAAATATATTCATAATCCAAATCATGCGACCGTCTACGTTACAAACGTTCAAAACTTTTGAACAACTGACAAACTGTTAAGTTTCGAAAAAAAAAATATTCGTGTTAATTCATCTTATAAACTAATGCTTTAATGCTACACCATAAACAAAAATTTAATGCAAACTCTTTTTAGAATAGAAAAGAATTTACGTTAGAATTTTATATGTTCATTCATCGTCCATAAGAAAATGCACCATACTCACTTCTCATAAGGCAACTTTTCGTAGAGCTTACACAAATTAACCCTGCATAACCAGTAACTATTATTCTCAACGTTGACAAGAGCGTTCAACGCGTCCGCAACTAGAGGCCAATGTAAACTGTTACAAAGTGCTGGAGTTACAACTATCAGACTTGAAAGCGTATGATTAACTGTGGAATGTATATCATCTGATAGGCCCTGAAAAATTGGATTAATTATATATGTTTTTGCTATCAATTTTTAACCGCACATTTTTTATTTTCAAGCCACCTACTTAAATAGTGTGAATTTTTCTAAATCCTTTTTAAGCGAACCACTACGGCATAGTAACAGTGTATACAAATTTGAGCCAGATCCGTCCAGTAACTTAAGCTTTAAATGAAACAATTTTAGTTTTCGTTTCGGATGACGACGAAGACATTTCGGATCCTTTACAGGTACCGTGATCACATAAGACTAAGGCGTTAATTGTCTTTTTAATTAAAAACATATATATAAGCCACCTTTAAGAACCAACACCATTGGACACATTCACAGTACATTTTTTTATATATTATGGCAACATTTACATTTAATAAAATGAATTATTTATTTTTTTTAAATACATTTGACTCATTTATTGACGCCTGGCTACCGTAATCTACCATCAATCCCAACTTTGGGAGTCTTTTCTGAGAAGAACTGCCGAAATAAACTCCGACAAGAAAAAGATCTTAGTCTTATGTGATCACGGAACCTGTAAAAGTTCCGAAACGTCTAAAACAAACGCGGTAAAATAGTTTAAAAGTTGTTTCATTTATGGATAGTGCGCGTGAAAATATAAAAAAATCCATAACTTAAGCTTTGCATAGATATATCTATCAAGTGGCTATCTTTGAATTTTACACAAATAATAAGTGTGTCAAATTTGTTTTAGTACTACTAAACAAAACTAAAATCAAAACTTACTTTCAAAATTATTGCAAACAATTTATCAGTGCTAATATTCTCGCTGACATCCTTAGGTAGACTACTGAAATTCCTCCATCTATGATAATCGCCATGCGAGAGAACCAAAGCGGCAGTCAAATAATTTCCAATACACAATCTCACCAGACCTCTAATCTGTGGATCACTATGACCTTCCAGTAACACAAAACTATCAGACATGTGTTGGGATTCGAAAGTTTTTTCACTGTCTAAGGCGTCGTCACTTTTAACGCTCTTCTCAATTAATCCATCAGGTGCATCTTTACTATGAACTTCATCAGTGCGCGTCAACGGTCTTTTAACTCGTTCCTCTTTCCTCTCCAAATCTTTCAGTGCACCGAGATGATCAAGATTAGTGGTAGATTCTCCAAAATGGTCGAACTTCATATCCAAATCGATACTCGACGATAAAATGTCTCCACTACTTGACATCGGATAACCGGTGGTGGGATCGTTACTCCCAGTCATGTTCGAATTAGTAGTGAAATTACTATTCGTCATATTAGTATTAGGGATACTGTCGCTTATTTCACTCGTAATAAGTTCGTTTTTCACGTACAGCTTACTGTCTAAGATTGCACTTTGTACGTCTTTAGAGGAGCTCTTTTGTTCGACACTTTCTTGTGATTTGTCTAATGATTTGCTATCTTTCTTTGATATAGGGTGAGATAGAGGCTGACTATCACTGCTTTGGTTAAGCAAGTCTTGACTCAAGGAATCCGTTAAAGAATCCTGGTAGCATACATTTCTCTCTAGTATAAAATCATTAATGTGGTCTTGATTAGAATCGGTGCCTTCAGATGATCCTAAGTAAACAAAAATAGAGAAGTTTATAATATATTTTTAGGACAGGCGAAAAACGGAGTTATAGTATTATGTTAACACTGATAATATACTATACGTATCGTTAGCCATAGAACTTTGTATCGTTTTCGCAGAATACTCCTTATAGTTGCACGGAGCAGCGACGTATAGCGTCCCGTACAACAAAGCGCAGCGTTTCGCGTTTTCTTTCAACGCACGCATAATATCTGTGTCATTGTTCGTGTTTCAAATGCAGAATGCATTCAAAACAATTGAAATCACCGCGTAAGCAATAAGTTTTTGGATTGATATCGATTTGTAGGACGAATAATATACCTTACTGGAGAGCTTTAATTGTATTGAATGTTGAGTACATTTGAATCAAGCTAACGCCAATATAATCGAAGCCATTCGATATAAGCTATCTATAATGAGAGGTCAAGATTTCAATTTACATCTAATATTTGAGAAAATTCTGAATGTTCTTAGTAATATGGCGAATTTCTATGATGAGCGAACATACAATTAATATTTACAATGAGTCTTGCTTTAACAATCAGATGGTGTAAAATACGACGCATTAGGTGTCCGTCTCTACTTGGCTAGGGTAGAATGACCCTCTTGAAAATAAGTAACAACAGTAACCAGAATTTGTATGAAAAATTTGACGTTCAAAGGGTTATTGGCAATCATTCGCTCTTCTAGGCAAGTACGTCCATTATTTTTTACAGCACATTTTTATCATCACTTACCAGAAATGTTATGTGTTTTGACATCAGCATCTTTATCGAGGTAAATAGTCATCGCCTGAGGGTATATACGCAGTATTTCCGCGAAGCAATTCAATGCCGTAGACTTTACTGATACCCTAACACATCTATAGAAAATAAAACGAAATTTAACTTGATATCTATTAGGCTCATTGATAAAAAATAAATAATTACACTTAACAGATTTCATAAACAATTACATATTTTTATACCATAATTCTTTTTTTCATTTATTGTAGTTTCTGAGAAAAAACTTAGTCTGTATGAAACGAACAATAATTAAATTATAGTTTTAAATGAGTTTAAGTTCTTAGTCGTATGCCACGAAGATCAAATGTCGGTTTTAAAGACTAAATACTGACACTAGAATGAAAATATGCAATTAAAGTATTATGAATTTAATGAAAAATGCTTAAATATTCAACAATCCCAGGCACCCCGAGATGGGACTCGAACACATAATCTGCGATTGCTCTAACTAGAGATGAAAATTTCATAAAAATATCGATATATCGAGTCCGATATATATCGGTTACAGTCGATATTGATATATCGCTTCACAAAGCCGATATATTACTGATACATTTTTGGAATCTGAAGTAAATTCAAAAATCTTATGTAAAATACGTCTAATCTAAAATTTATTTTTAAAAAATTGGCCAGTACTTTGTGGCGGCTACTGCCTGGCTACTTAGCCTGTTCTTACTTCGTGTAATGTTGAATCCTATACGCGAAACATGACGAACTCGAAAGCGTTTTGTTTACACCAAAATATCACCTTTCTCCAAATGACACATTTACTCTCAACCCGAGAAACGTGACGTTTGGTGTGAACAAAGGATCCCTTAATCTTTTCATTCTATGCATGTTGCTTTAAAGAAAGGCATGCAGAAGGGATGCTCCTGATGACAATAGGAAAATGTCTTATTGCCACTTTAAATAGATGGCGATAACATTGGGAATAACACTTTATTTTCAAATTTAGTACAAATAATAATAATAATAAATTACTACAAATTTCGAGGCAAAAATCAGGGTTACAAATAATGTCACACGTGTTACTAATGTAATATCACATGTGAAGATGCCGTTGGATGTTAAAATTTAGAAAACTGATAGACATTTACTCTTAGGATTTCATTCAATATTAGGTTGCGATATATTGTTTTTTTTTTCTTTTCGATATATATTTTTGGGTGTCGATATATATCCGTGTTCCGATATATTATTGCATCCCTAGGTCTAACCTCTGAGCTTCCAGAGCCCCAACAGGGCTGCCGAATTTCTCAAGGTGTTATTACTTTCACTGCTATATTTTAATCAATATAGCATTGTGAAAGCAAAATTGATAAAATTTAATAAGTATTATACATTTCTTACCTGTCTGAAATAAGATCGCCTTTATTACCAGTCAGTAAATATTTCGAAGCTAGAAGCCTTGAACAGTATTTCAAAGGGACATCATTATCCAAAGAACTACCGATGTTTATCTGCAAATAAAATATATATAAATATAAATTACAAGATTGAAATTGGTTAAAACAAAGCTCCCTAGTGTGAACAGGAAACTTTTAGCATAAGAAAATGATAATTATGGACAGATAAGTTTAGAATATAAACTGCGAATTTTGACAGTACCTAAGTAATTTATGTATAATATTGTTGATTGGTAGATAGGAAAACCACTTTTATTAGTTAAAAATCCGTCCCTTTATTCTTTTAGTAATAAGGTTAATACATTTACTATCGTAAAAGTTACGACCATATTTCGAACGACCGCTTATACAAAACTGAAACTACGAATCAGGATTTTTTATCCTTTTTTTATAACGCATGGGAAATGCACCTTAAACTTTATACCAGAGCTCTTCAACCACCTTGTCCTGAAAAAAGGCAGTTTAAAGTGTTGCCAGTCTACCTGGTAATACCATGGGTAGGTGAGGGGAAGGATCCGGGATTCAGCAAGGAGACCGAAGGGTCCAACGCTACTTTGGGGCCCCATCATACAAAGACCTACCTTAAATACAGACTCAACAGCATGATCTGGTTGGTCGCCTTCTTCACTCTTTTGATCATCTTCATACTCTTGCAATCTATCTGTTACTTCTTTAGTTAACTCTTCAGCGGTAGGCAGCGGAATATCTGTACCGCTAACTGGAGTCACAGGCGTCTGTAGGAATAAATACATATTACTAATTATTTTTTATAATATTTTTATTCATTAAGAACAAGTATTTCCATTTAAGTAATTATCAACTCATCATAAATTAATTTACTTCCACAAATTTACCTGTATACTTAAATCCTCAACACTTAAACTTGGCGTGTTGAGTTGTAGGAGACTGCCTAGTTGTAATTCGCCTTTGAACGAAAGCTCGAGCTGATCACGTGGCTCTGATGCGGGACTAGGAATGTATCGAGCTGATATCACACTTGTGGAACCTTAGAAAGTAATATTGTTTCTCTTCATTAGGCTCGTATTGCAAACAGGTATAATGAAAATTTTAGGAATGCATAGTTTCATTTGACATAGAATATCTTACTGCAGAGCCGTTTGGTAATACAAACGTGGAAATGAAACTTGTTATAACATTGAAAATATAATTATCATTATTGCTCCATATTTTTAACAAAGATTATGTTCTCATGTAAGTGATGATTGTCTTGATGAGAAATAAAGATCTTTAAACCGAATTAGAATAATAAAACTATAAATTTCTTACAAAATCTCGAAATAAGATATGTCTATTCAATTCTGGCATTCTTCAGTTCAATATTCTTAACGCAATCTTGCAAAATTGGGCGCAATTGTTGGCACTACATTTGCAGTTACTATTCAGCTTTGGTAATGGCCATACTAGGACCAACCTTTTCAAATAATTTTCTATATCCAATTTTATGAAAAAGAGTGTAAAGAGTTAAAAATTAATTAACTTACTTATATTCCTTCTGTGGCCTTTTCCACTTTGCCTCTCATCTAAAGAGACAACAACAGGGTGCTTTTCAATGAGGACTTTCCTATATTCTCCTGAAGCTTGAGAAAGAAGCACAGTGAGGCATTCAGTGACCGCATTCTGAATGTTGTGATCATTTTCAATCTGCTCTATGTAATGTATGCAAAGTTGATATAACTGAAATAAATTAGAAAACAAATATAAGAGGATTATTCCACCCTTTAAAGTAAAACTTTTTTGTCATTCAGAACAGAGAATGGCATAACCTTAATTTTGAATAATATGTATTTGGCATAAAATCGTATTAAATAGCATAGATAAAAAACTCGTAAGTCTGAATAATTATTAAGAATAAATTTTGTATGAAAAAGTAAAATCATCACTTCACAGTCAGAAACTTCTCACCTCTAAATAATCTTCAACGCCGAACAAGTCGTTTTCAGTGAACTTCGATATATCGTTCAACTGGAATATGGCTTTGATGACACAAAACCAGCCCATTACAGTTGCATTGTCGTATGACGTCGGCCAAAGCTTTTCTGGTTAAAAATATGTTATTAAAAATATCTTATCATTTAATTTATTTATTTAAAACACTACCGAGTCAATTTCGCTATTTATTCCAATGATTGCAAATAAATATTAACGGATATACATCGATTGATATATACGTTGATATATATCATTGATATTTATAATATTTATTGTTAGTTTGAGTATTAAGTCTCAGTTAGAAAATTAACCAACCCGATGTGACGTTGGCAACATTAGCGAAATTTCGAAATTTTAAAAGATCAAATATTAAAAACAGCCCATAGCAGCAGCTTAATAATCGAAGCTTTTCATTAGCATGATATATCTCGGTTATATACCAAATATTGGATATTTTGATATTTGTTATAAATATCGGGTTTTTGTGAACCATGATTTATTCTATTATTAAAGTAGTAGCAAACTCTGGAGATGCTATTTATCTTTCTCACCATAAACTTTAGTCAGTACACTTGTAAGCAGTAAATCTCTATGTAGACAAAGATGAGCTACACATGATGATATTCCTCTTCTTACTGCAGGCTCACTTGAATCAACATGTGACAGAAGTGACTTAGACAACTCTGAAAGGAAAAAGACCAGAGGAATAAAAAGTAATAAGTGAAAATAAGAATGTTGAGGGAAAGAGACAATGAATTGTCTCAACAGCAGTAGCACAGTGCAAATTCTTACACTAAGCATTCAGCCTTTACTTGCTACCTGTCACTCTGCAGACAATAGTTTAGTAGATGTTGCTAAAGAAAGATTAACAGAAGTGTGTTTACATATTTCCTTAGACTACTAATTTTATATTTGAGTTTCGGCAATTGCAGACATCAAAAAGATTACATCAAACTGAAATGGCCATCTGTCTTCTCTAAATTTTAGTTTATTAAAATGTGTATCTCTAAACATCACTGATCCAGTACCTTATTTTTTATGATTCTAATCATTTAAATCCCAAATTATTTTTCAGATACCAGTAGTTCTTATGTAGTTTGTGATATTAAGTTTATTTATTAAATAATGTCAAAATATTTACCAGAAATTTCTTCATCTGTAGTATATTCAGCCAGAGCTGTCAAGATTCTTGGCAAATTGCTCTCTAGTGCTTCCACAATAAGTTGAATTTCCTTTGTCTGTTGTACTATCTGAGTTAGTTTTGGGAACAAAGTCTGTGCTTGTGACCGAATTTTGCCAGAGCCAGGTCTAAGCCAACAATCTCCTAGGCAAACACGTGTTAGAGCCGCACGAATCCATCTATAGATAAAATTAAAGAATTTATTTATATTCAATCAATAGACTCAATTCTTTTGAGTTTTTTTTTCATAGATACATGACTCAAAAGTAAGGTTTTTATGTATAATACAAGACTACGCGGGCGAAGCCGCTGGCGGAAAGCTAGTCATTAATATAATAAGTTAAAATCTAAAACTAATTTTATTATTATGTTTGATCAATTTCGCATTCACAATGCTACACTGAAAAATGCTTGAAAGATGGTCTTGGGTAGCTCAGTGGTTAGAGCAGTCCCTCGGATTGCGAAAGTTCATGGGATCGAAGCTCATCTCAGGGTGACAGGGACTAAGTGGATTTAGGAAGGAATTTTTTCTTTAAAAATATTTATCATTATGGCATTGTGAATGCGAAACTGTAACAATCTGAACCCTGAGTCTGGATAACCACTGGGCTATCCAGACCCAAGATTCAGATGGTTATGGTTATTAACCAAACATAAATAATGCAAATGGTTAATGGGCTTCCAAATCATTTTGGTATTTTGATAATGTTTTTGAAATATTTCAGTTACAGAATCAAATGTGTTAAACCGGAGTAATCTGTTGCAGAATATTTCAGTTCTCTTTAAAAATTTGTTTTGGTTTTTATGTGTTTGACAGATATTGAATGTTTCATTCCTCATTCTGAGTAGATATAATTACCTACATTTTCTAGCATATCTTTAACACGTCTTCAGATAAACTGTGTCATTGAAAGAAAATCATAATCGCCATAATCGATAACATGACTTGAAAAAATTCTTAATAATGTGAAAAAACTTTTTGGTAATTTAATTTGGGTATTAGGAGATATATTTTGATAATTTACCCTAACCGAAATGAATTACCGCTAAAAACCCAGGTAACCGTTTAATGCAGGCTAACAGTTTCAATTAATAACACCCTTTTAATATGGTTTAGACTGTATACTGTTAATCCATTCATTAAAGTTTAAACAAAAACACTTTTAAAATGTTAACCGTTTCAAACAGTAAGCGAAAGAATCTGTAACCGTTTCAAACTAAAGTCAAGAAAATACCCTTATTAAAATTACAATAATAATGAATTATATTATAATAATGATAATATATATCTATTACAAACACATAAATGGATTACATTGAAATTTTAAAATGAGGTAAGCAAAAACCTGTGTTAGAATGTTCAAATACCTTGCATTTTTAGTGTGGTCAATGAGATTTTGTAAAATTGTATTGGTTTTATGGGAGTGGAATGCAAAACCTCCAACCACAGCCCTATTCAGTGCCTCATCGCCAACCAAACGAACCTCTGCCTACAAGATAAATAATCATGTATAAAATTAAACACAATTTGTATGTAACATAATATTTTGAACAATAATCCTAATAAAAACAATTTTCTTAAAAAAATAAGGACAAATATGGAATTGTTGAAGTAAGGTCTACTTTGCGGAATAACGACACTCACACTGTTATTACTTGCTAAGGCAAGCAAAGTAGGGGCTGCTGTGTGCAATAAATTTGCATAATGCCTGGCACAATTCGGTCGGCTACCAAGAGCACCCAGACATCTCCCCAATGTCCCAGCTGCTGCTTGCAGCTCATGACTCCTATGAGACAAATGTAAAAGTTATTGGAACACCAAAAAAGTGTTAGGCACCGTCAAATTCACTTTATTATGAGCACTCACTTATTGGAACCTTCGTTATTTTTCAAGTACTCTAAAGCTTTCTCTGCCTTTTCCAAGACGTTCATGGCTTCATAAAATCAAACCAGGCGTAGATATACGAATATAAATCATACTTTACACATTTTTATCAAAAACTAAATTTTCACAGAACGCAAACAAAGCACGAACAAACAAGCAGCTGACATTTATGAAAAATCGATTGAATCAATGACATTGACATTGATATTATTTGACAGTAGGTGTACTGCGTTTCGAAATCTACAGTCTATAAATTATAATTATAATTTTATTAAAATTATAATTATAATAATTAGTCTTATAGTGAGCTCGTATCAAATCTGAGACCCGCACCCCGGCGGCGAATAGACTAATGCGCCGATTACACTACCCAATCTATCGGGCACGATATATCGGCCTCGATTTAGGGCGGTTGGCGTCGTTGTGATTACACTGCACATTGCTTTTAAGACTAACTATGCAGTTTGAACTATTACAGAATGAGTTCTGCACAATTTGATCATATATTAAATTTAGTCATACCTTATATAGCGCAAAACAGCGGTTAGCTGTGCTGTAACCTTAAAATTTTTAGCAACGGGAAATGCATATCATGACATGACTTAAAGTATAAATACTAAATAAGTTTATTGTTTCCATAGGTAATTTAAAATAATATTACATAATTAAGTTAGTCTCACTATGGACCCTATCGGGCACAACAATAATATAAAGGAGGAGCATTAGTTTTTATTATTGTAATTTATAAAAAAATTATAATACATAATTATAAATTTTCAATTTCGCTAAAATCATTGACATCAGAACCCGTGCTATCAAAAATTGTACCAGACACATGATCCATCGGGTACATTGTAAATTGGGAAGATGTGAGTCAGGGCCGATTTATCAGGGAATGTGATCGCTGTTAGGGTGTTAGAGCGCTCAGTCGGTTGTTGCGCAGCGCGCGTGTGAGACGTCAGTGAACGACAATGAAATTTGCGAACAGAGAAAAATGTCTTCTCAAAAGGAAAAAGAAATATTAAATGTAAATGCAATTTAATATTATAACTTTTTCTTATTATATATATATATATAATGTTTTACAGGTTTCAGCACAACTAACCGCTGTTTTGCGCTTAAACTAGTTCTAGTATAAGTAGTTTTTTTTTATACAAGGTATGACTAAGTTTAATATATGATCAAATTGTACAGAACTCATGCTGAAGTAGTTCAAACTGCATAGTTTGTCTCTAAGAAGCAAATATTTTTTCACCCAACATTTTCTTTTGTAGTTTTATTATTTACGCCCGCAGTTAAATTATGGACTATGCCAATTTTTAGGTACTTTGTGAGCGCAGGAGACATCCTTTCAACGCCGCGTTTGCATGCCAACCACAGACGAATAAGAGATACTAATGCCAATGCCAACTGAGTTAGGGAGGCGATCTAGTGCAGTGTAATTACAACGACGCCAACCGCCCTAAATCGAGGCCGATATATCGTGCCCGATAGATTGGGTAGTGAAATCGGCACTTAACATGTCATTTGCGGTTTGCGCTTTTCGTTCCTTTATAAAAGCCAACCCTTGGTTCTTGACAAGTTCTCGATACAAGACATTTTTTCTAAATGAAATCAAATTGCTTCACTTAATTTTAAATCTTAATATTTTCGGGGTAGAGTTCTAAGTCAATTGAGGAAATTTGTTTGACGTATTGTGGTAGCCTGACGTGCAGTCGTGTGTACTTATGGTTTATTTATGATTTCTCATTGATTTCTTGAAGATTCAGAATATAAACTTTACTCTTTGGTTCTGATTCAACATTTATTAAGATAATGATAAGTTTATCATAACTTCAAAACGTAGTATTTCGTTAATAATGTCCGACGAAGTTAACCAAGAAGTTGATCTAATGTACGGCCTAAAAACAGTTCTTTCTCAAATAGAGGCAGCAGTGGCTAGGAGAAGTAAAGTAAGTTTTACGATTGCCCAAGTTTCATTTTAGATTATATATAAGTAAACGGAGTTCAATTATATTATTTTTGTAGGATCTACCTCAAGTAGCACCTAGACTAGTAGCCGTATCAAAATTAAAACCTGCTTCTATGATAGTCGAAGCATATGAAGGAGGCCAGAGGCATTTTGGTGAAAATTATGTGAACGAACTAGCAGATAAAGCTAGTGACACAATTATTTTAGAGAAATGCAAGGAGATAAAATGGCATTTTATAGGACATTTACAGACTAATAAAATTAATAAATTACTTGGGTCACCTGGACTCTTTATGGTTGAGACTGTTGACTCTGAGAAGCTTGCTGATAATTTAAACAAGCACTGGTTAAAGTTCAGAAAAGATGAAGAGAGATTGAAAATTATGGTCCAGGTAAACACAAGTGCTGAAGAAGGTATGGGTATTAAAGATGCTCACTTTACTGATTTTTTTTTATGTTTCATTGTAATACATTATGATATTTTATTTTTCAGCTAAAAATGGCATAGAACCATCACAATCAACAAAATTGGTAGAACATATTTTGAAAAGTTGTCTGAATCTCGAATTTGTTGGACTCATGACTATTGGCCAATATGACTATGATATGTCTAAAGGTCCTAATCCAGATTTTCTGACTCTTGTAAAATGCCGTCAAGAAGTCTGCGAGAATTTAAAATTAGATATCAACCAAGTGGAACTGTCTATGGGAATGTCAACAGATTTTGAACATGCGGTAAGTTTTATGAATGTTTCTGAAATATTTTTCTACACAGATTAACAGTTATTTTCTATTGTTCTTACAATTGTCTATATATTTGTTTGCAGATTGAACTAGGAGCTACAACAGTGAGAGTTGGATCTAATATATTTGGTGCGCGACCACTAAAACTGAAAACAAATTAATCTAGAACTTATGTATCAATGTCATTTCTTTTTGCTTTAGATAATTATTAAATAATTTGGGCTCTATTTACTTGTACTGATGTATGTTCAGACATCTGCCTAATATTAGTGTCAACGCTACCAAATGGATAGAAAGAACTGATCTATTTAATAATAGTATATTTTTTATAAATATTTAAATTGGTTTTTCAAAGTTGCATCCCATGTGACGTACTACATTTTTTTATTATATTAGTTATTTGTGCTTTACATTGTAAATTAAGGTTGATTTTGTTTGATTATAAACATTATAAGATTTGTTATGAATATTTGTTTATTTTCATGTGGAATTGTTGTAAGTTTAATTTTAATAAGTTCAGGGGTTTTTTATTACTTGTTACTTTGAGAATTTATAAGTTATTCTTTGTACATATATTTAGTATGAAGGAAAAAATACATTGTTTTTTAAGCAAAACATGCGTCATGCTTCCCCAGACAGATGCATCATTTGCGCATTAGCGAGGGGCTATCAGTCAAAATGTGCAAGGGTGATTCTTCCTCTTCCTTGCATAGTCTGCACACTGTACTGCCGCTGATCCTGATGTTGTACATGTGTCTGTTCAGTCCACAGTGTCCTGTGAGTGCTCGTACTTGTGTGCGAAGGTTATTTTGGTTAGGTTTAAGGTCTCTGATGCCGCCTTTTTGCTGAAAGTTTAATCAGGGTCTTAGAGTGTTTCATACCGGGAGTGTTTCTCCATAGTTGAATAACTGCATTATGGCAGTACGTTTTCAAGGTTAGCTGCGTTAAGCTTTGAGGGATGTCGCAGAACGGTTCTGGTGCGAGAAGGGCGTCTTTAGCACCCTTCTTCGAGAGTTTGTCCGCCTGTTCATTGCCCTCGTGCCCAGCGTGACCTGGAACCCATCGTAGAACTACTTTGTTGTTGTTGCCCAAAGAGTTCAATGCCTGTTTGCAGTTCTTGACCAGCTTCGATCTAGTTTCGTCGGAGGCTAGTGCTAAGAGTGCAGCTTGACTATCAGAGTGAATGTAGATAGTACGATTGAGCTAGTTGTTTTGCAGATTGGCTGCCGCACATTCCAAAATGACGTACACCTCCGCCTGGAATATTTAGGAGTAGCCTTCCTTGGGGCTTCTCCATACATTCAACATCCTACCTCAGGGCCGGATTTGGTGCAGACAGTGTACCACAAGTTTCCATTTTGCCATATTATACGATTGTTTGACTAGTCGTCCCTGGTGGGTATCTCCACAAGATATGACCCGTGGGAATCGACTCTCGGGGACATGGTGTCAGCAAGCATCCCTAAGATTGGTATATTGTATATTGAGTCCTTTAGGTACCTCAAATTACATGACAGCCATGTCTTCGTCTCCATGATAGTGACCCTGTACATACTAGCCCTCGCCACCATTTCAATGTGTAGATGTAAGGGCGGCAGGTTTAGCAGAGCCTCAAGAGCAGCAGTCGGGGTGGAAGACATAGCTCCTGTTACTATAAGACAGACAGTCCTCTGCAGACTGTTAAGTCTTGATATAATAGTACTCTGTGTCGTTTTTCTACTCCAAACCACCGAGGCGTAAGACACCATCGGCCTTATGATGGCTGTGTAGATCCAGAGGGCTATATTGGGTTTCAAACCTCATGTATTTCCCGCTAGCCGGCAACATATCATCAGAGCTCTTTTAGACTTCTATATAATTCCGTCTACATGTGCGTTCCAGGTAAGTTACTGGTCCAGTGTTACCCCCAGATACTTTACCTCCGTCGAGAACGGAATGAGCATCCATTCATGGTTGGAGGCGAAAGCTTGTTCAGTTTTCGTTTCCTTGTGAATGGGACGATCACGGTTTTGCCTGCATTCATCGACAAACTATTGTGTTTGCACCATGAGTTAATTGTGTTCAGCGCCCTCCGCATAAGGTACAATAGCGTACTTTGACAGTTTCCTTTCAATATCACCACCAGGTCATCGGCATAGCCCAGGGTGTCAAAGCGGAGTTCAGCCATCTTATGGAGGAGCTGGTCCACCGCAAGAGTCCACAGTAGCGGAGAAAGTACTCCACCTTGCGGGCATCCTCTTGTTGTTGCTGACTCTAGTGAATCATTGAGTAGTTCCATCCTCACTGTCCTACTCGCATGGCCCTTATCCATCTTACAGTAGTGGAGTCAATCTCTTTATGGACTAGTCCTCTTACTAATGTTTCGGTGGGCGTATTATCGAACGCTCTTTCCACATCAAGAAAACAACGAGTGCTATTTCTTTATCGTCCAGTGCCTTTTCAACCTTGTTTATAAGGTTTAGTAGGGCAGTCTCTGTAGATCTGCCGCTTCGGTAGGCGTGCTGGGTTTCATGTATGGGTTTGTTGATGAGACTCCCTTGTCTGATAAACTTGTCTAATACCTTCTCCATGGTCTTTAGTAGAAATGATGTAAGGCTGATTGGCCTGAAGGACTTTGGTGATGTGTAGTCCTTCGTTCCAGCTTTAGGTATGTACACGACTTTCACCTTAGCCCGTTTCACGTTTCACCTTATTCTGAAATGTATCCCCAGGCAAAACTGGCTCTGAAGTTTTGTACTAGATAAGGGATGAGATTGGCGGCACCCCGCTGTAAAAGCACCGCCGCCACGCCGTCAATTCCCCCCGCTTAAAAGGTTTGAACGAGTTAATGGCCCATTTCACTATTCCAGGCCCAATAATAAGAGCGGCTTTTCTCCAGCCCCATTCCTGGAGAATTTTGGCCCAGTTGATTCCAATAACCTTCGTGTCTTCTCCCTAAGCCTTTTCAGCTTTGAGTTCCACCACGGTACTTTCCGTTTGGATGACTTGATTTTGGGTGTACAGCTATCCTCGAAGGCATCTTTAATGCCTTTAGAGACAGCCTCCACCGCAAATCCAATGCTCTCAACCGTTCTAATGCATTTAGGATTTTCTTCTAAGTTCCGTCCAAGATGTTTGTTATATTCGTCGCAGTCGGTGCGCTTAGGGTCCCTAAATGCACTAGTATGTGTACTTAGTTCCGATGTTAGTTTTAAGCATATATGCCTTTGGTCCGACAAAGGGTTTCAATGTTAATTAGCACTATCATCAGTTCCTTTAAGTATTGAAGTTGCTTCTTCTACCATCCCATTACCATAATAATGAACCGATCATGGACTCTCAAATGATAGGATACCACTACATCGCTCATGTGGTTAAAAATGCGAATAAAATATAATCCGATACCTGTCGGGTGTTTGGTGGGGAGCCCATCCGTTTTGTCGAAAACAATTGCATAATGCCTTAATTCAAAGCCATTTAGAATATCTCATTTCTATTGGAACCTTGTCTGTAGTCATCCTTAAAAACTCTTGATAAGGTCCATTCGTTTCCTGCAAAAATCAACTTTTGTTAGAGTTGCCATCTAGTAGAGGTGCTTTTTTAGTGCTTTCCTTTTTTTTTAAATACTTCCTCATTAATTTAAAATACATGATGATGAAGTTTTTAAATTTTGTCAACTCCCGGATTGAGATTTTAAAAAATATTATATTTTCTTATTCTTGCAATTTATTGTTCTTTGCGCTTAGCAGCGTATATTGGCACTTTAAAACAAAATCCGACCGCACTTTTTTTTAACAAAACTAAATAAACGCATTTGTCGATATTTTCTTAATAAATATTTTGTCTTTATAGTTATTAGCTTTCTTTTTGTAGACCGTAACTTACAGTTCTTAACTATAAACAGAGACAAAACGATATTGATCACAAACTTCCCAACAGATATAGTGATATAAAACCAACCACTCGAATACGTAGACAAATATCTTTATTTGGGGTAAATTATCTGCCTCCAAGACCAAACACAAATAAATAAACCGAAGAATAGCAAATGAGTGGAAAAAATACTGGCCACAAAAAAAAAAAAATTAGAAAACAAGGGGTTGAGTGTGAGGCTAAAAAAGGAAAACCTTCAACCCCTGTATACTTCCAGTTATCACCCAAGGGTGTGAAACCGTAAAACCAAAACCCATAGAGAAAAGAGGGAACGATGTTAAAGTCACAGAGATATACATAGTAAGAATAAAGAAACAAGACAGGGTGAGCAGCAGCATAATAAGAGAAAAACTAAATTAACGGATAAATTTACTCGAATAGATCAACATAAATGCAGATGGACAGAACACATGTTTCGAGATAAACAGGAAAAATGGAGCAAAATTATATCAGAATGATATCTGAGAGATGGGAAACGCATAAGAGGATGTCAACATATGAGATGGGAAGGTGATTGAAGGTGATCTAAAACTCACAGCTATCTAAAACCACAGACAGATGATCTAAACCAATGGAGAAGAGTAGCGAAGGATGAACTCAGAGGAAACTGTTAGAGGAGGCCCACAGAACAAATAAAAAGGTTAGAATAATAATAACGTACTAACATTAGTACTAGGACCGCGAGTGCCAGATATCACACAGACGTAAAACTTCACATATTCAGCTCACAAAGAGAGAGATGCTACCATTGGCTACAAAAGTTTCAGCAAAATTAGTGTATACTAGCCTATTAATACAGGTGATTTTACAGTAATACACAAAATGTATGGCTAGCTATAATAAAAATCTGCACAATTACTTTTGTTAGTTCTAAATATTATATTTTGTGCGCGGATATTAAATAAGTTAATGTGCAAACATTTGAAATACATGTTTCATTATATAAAAATGTTATTTCACGACGTATCTGCATTAAAACAATTTTTCAAAATATAATGCAAAGAATTTTACGCTTCTGTCAACACTAAAATAGTGATTTGATATCGATAATCAGAAAATCATTAATATAATAAAATAATTTATTAATTTATCATTTCGCAACTGTCACAAAAAAAAATCCAATGAAAATAAATACCATATGTATGTAATTTCACAATGTATGTAATCAACCTTCACTTGAAACGGCTCGATCAATTAGACCAATTCCTATCTTGCTAAAGTAGTAATGTAACTGCAGAATAATCAGAAGTAGGTTAGTAGAACGGAGTCACATATCAAGGGCAGGTGACAGTGATGAGAATTTGGCCCTTTAGGGGCTAGATTTTTATAATTTTAATTAGCTTTTTTTTCTATTATAAAGTCATAGTTTTATTTTTTGATACCTAGTTATTTTTTTTTTGTATATTTAATCATAATTATTATTTTTACTAACTTTGTATTATATGAAGCACAATATATTAAGAAAGGAAAATAATAACTAAGAAGTCTCATTGAAACTATATTTATATCCCAATATAACATTTAATTTGACAATATAACTAGAAAATTAGATATAATACATAATATTTCATTCCAAATATATAAGTAATTTATCATATTATTTTATTTATCATTTAATATTAATAAAATCATTTTCAGAAAAATGTGTTAAACAAATGCAACTAGTTTTAGAAGGAAACCATTGAGCATTTCTACCACTTGCGTCAATCCACTTTTCTTTTATGTTGGGGTTTCTAGGAAAACTGAAACATACAAATCTTTAAAAAATTACTGTTAACTATTTATCTTAATAAAAGTTTGCTTTAATGTTATAATTGCATGTAAATTGATTGCCATTCAAAATATTAAGGTTAAGTACTATCGATAACATTTTATCGATATCTGGAAGCACTATGTTAATACCTGACACAATCTCCCGAAAAAAAAATTGTGATTATATCTCGATATACTGTTATATAACCAATATTTTTTACTTACTGATGGAATGAAATTTCTCCTTTTTCAGACTTACATTTTCACTACGCAAACAACACGTAATAACGGCACAATTCGGCATATTTTCGTATTTTGCGACGCACCATAGACCACTATGACATTGTGCAAATACTAAACTGGAAATTTGAATAACGTGACGTTCATATGACCGTTTGGGCATATGGATGGTCGCACGACCCCGCCCACTTAATCGTTCTACCTTTTTATCTTTTCTGTGAGGAGGCCTATGCCAAGAGACACACTAAACTACAAGATATTTTGTAGGGTCAATTTTAAACAAGCTAAATTTATTTCAAACTAATGTATTCACAGTTCAGAAAGGCTTATTATTATAGGTAATTAGATTTCTTAAGACTTCTACAACATAGATAACCTCCAATAGATACCGCATGATAACTATTTTGTTAAATAAATAAAGATATCAATCTTAGCGGTGGGGTAGGTGGCGGGCGAGATGACTGTGGCGACGCTATTGGCTAGTACAAAGGCACGTATGCCATAGAGTCTGGCAAGCGAAACGTGTCACAAGAAAAGGGCGGCAATTTCAAAAATTCTTAAGCAGTAAACACTGAATGTAGTACTGCAAAATAATTTTGATACTTTTATTAATTATATTTAATCTTAACATTTAGATATCAATTAAAATTATTTGTTTTGGAACATTTGACTAAAGCGTGACTGTTCTTAATTGTACAGTTAACAGCATATCAGTAGGCCTATTCACTAACTCAACTGACAACCAAGAATCGTCATCACCGTAAAAAATAGACACTTTGATTGTGTCAAAATCACTATTTCGTATTCTCTATCAATGATGAGCAATTTCGAAATGTCAATATCGGCATTCTCCACTGGACTCCATTTTGACACTTGATTTCGTATCGATAAACTGTATTAAAGTAACATTGTTGCAAAGCATATTTGAAGTCGTCGCATAGTACCTCTTAAGCCATTTGTTGTTAAATTAAAGCGAAAAAAAATACGTATCCAATATTTTTCTATTATCTGACTGACGGACTAAATCGAATCTTTTTTTTAACCCATTCGTTATACCTATTGGCTAACAGCACTTATAATATTAAAAATTCATATTTGTCATTAATTAAAAGGGTGTTTTTTGCAACGACTTCTTTGTTTTTTTGTAATGAATATGGGCGACTCTGGCCACATTTTTTTAATAAATGTGATGTTAGCCAATTTTGATTTCTGGCCCTTATATTTATAATGTGTTCATAACACATACATGTCTCCTAAGGGATTTTCATCACAACCTTTTGCTCTGATCCAGAACCACTATCTATCAAATTAAATTAGTCAATATAAACACCAGATTACAATAAAAAAAACATTTATTTTTGTTACAATTAAGTGCCATGGATAAATTACATAATACAGGTGTCACAAAATCATCATGTTAATCACAATAGAAAATTTAAGATAAGATTTTGACTATGAATCAGACTAAAAATACTTTAGTCTGATTCATAGTCAAAATCTGTTTCTAAATATTCTACACCTGATAACAATGACAAGGAATCATCAGAGTCACTCTCTTCACTACTGTCTGCACCAACAGATATAATAAATTTTTCAAGTTCGTTTTCAACAATGCCATCTTTTAATTTGTAATCATTTTCGACATTTAAAACATGATCAGTGTATTTCTTCCAGTCACTAGGGGTAATTAAGTTAAAACACTCTATTATTAAGTTTTCCATTTCCTTTCCTGGTATTCCAATGTTTCTGCTTGCAATTTTTCTTTTTGCTTGACTCCAAACCATCTCTATTGGGTTTAAGTCACAATGATACGGTGGCAGCAATAAAAGTTCATGATTATGTTCTTTTAAAATCTCTTCAGCTTCATATACAGGCAATGTTTTCTTATCATTAACCAAACACATTAACTCTGCCTTTGTCTGATATTCCTCAAAATGTATTCCATTATTTACAAGCCATTTACGGATATCTGCTTTGGTATTAGACATTATAGGCGGTTTATTGATTTGTTTTATATGGTAGCTGGCATTATCCATAACAATTACACTGGGCTTACTTAAATTTGGTATTAATTTTTCTCTGACCCATTTCATAAAGTTCGATGAGTTCATATCATCATGATAATCAGCAGATTTGGATTTACTACTGAACACTAATAATGCACCAGGCACAAAACCTTCCTCAGATCCAGCATGCACAACAATATGCCGTTTTCCAGAGGATATCTTTGTAGTGACACCAGTTGTTGAAGGTCCTTGCCAAGACTTTTTAACTTTATAATTCTGATGTACATAAGTTTCATCAAGGTACACAATTTGCTTTCCTTCGTTTCGTTTTATATTTATTTCTCTCAAATACTTGTGCCTCCATGCAGAAATCTGGTATTTTTCTATAAGCATAGAACGTTCATTTTCATTGCTTTTAAAAGAAAATCCATTCTTAAGCATAATTTTTCGTAAAGTCTCACGGCTACCACTGAATCCTATTGCATCTTTTAATTCATTGTGAAGGCTTCTTAATGTTGGAACAATTTTTTTCACACAGTAAAATTCATTTACTTTATTCCGAATTGCACTTAAATCAAAATTATCTAAAGCAGACACTGTTGGTTGATGAGGTCGTTTTTTCCCAGGAGTGTCCCATTTTCCTTTATTAATTAATGCTTCATTTTTTATCCTTCTTAGTGTCCTTATACTTACATCTATAAAAGATTAAACACTTTGAAACAAAGATATGTTAAATGTATTTAAAAGCAAATAATGATAGACACATACATCAAAATAATTTAAATACCTATTCAACTATGAATGCAATTTATGTTTAATTTAGTTAAGTTTATGTGCATATTTAGCATGTATAACAATTACATGGTTTGATTAGTTTCATGAATTCTGTGAATTTCCTTGTTAAACAAAACATTCTTATGACATCATTGGATGTCAACAATAAAAACCAATACATCATAAAAAACCTATGTAAATATTATAGGAATACTATCAATCTATCTTAAATCAAAACAAGAAAAGAGACCTGTCATTGAAGAAATTTTTTGTAAGTACTGCGTTTCCGAATTCAGCATTTCTTGTTTTTCTAAAGTTTTTATTGCATTTATCTCCTCCATTATTGGTTGAATATCACCATCACAGTTATCTGAAATAGAGCAATATTTTATAAAAAATATCTGTTTAGTTAATTACAGAAAATTAAAACGAAAGTATCAAAATTATAATACAAAACTAACCTAAAAAAGATACAACTTTATCTAATCGTTGTAATTTCTCCATGAAATTTTTATTTAATTCAGTTTTCACTTCAGTAAACTTGTCAATCATGATGGAAAGAAGTTTCCTCGATGAACTTTTTATCGGCTTCGACATAATTTTTAACCAAAAACACAAGTTCAAATTCGCAAAAACAACAAAATTCAATATTCTTGAATTGTCTAACGTAGTGTCAAACTGACAGTTCTATGTTGTTGCCATATGAAAACGGAAAAATAGGTGGTGTCACGTTTCGCTTGCCAAACTCTAGTAATGGGAACCATAATGTGTTATTAGATGTCATTAAAAATAAACCATTTAATTAATTTTATTGTTATTTAATTAACTCATATAAAAATATCAAATCTTCAAAGCGGGGTTAATTTTGACGAAAAATGCAAAAGCTGCAAATTTTGGGCTTTTAAATAACAAATAAGTATAAAGGATGAAAATTATTAGTGAAATGTAAAATGACATATGTTCTGAAGTATCCTAAATTAGTTAACATGGGTACCTACTGTAGGTACATGTCAAATATTATTTATTACCCTTCGAGTATTTTATGTACTAACTTGCGCACTGAGTACCTAAAAATTTTTCATTTAATAGTAACAATATCAATAAGTGTTTACACATGGAAATATTGATATCAATCATACCTAGAAAAAGCATGCAGTAGCGATACTATTGTTATACGTGTCTATGTCAGACTGAAATAAATACCTATACTATTTAGTAATGAAAGAAAGGGATGGGTTTCAAGAAGACCTCAACGCGTGCTGTGTTTTTATAAAGTTACCTTTAATTGTCCACTGACTTGAACTACGCGGGGTAAAAATATAAATATTTTTTTTGTCACCATAAAAATATTTCGAGGATTCGCACATGGGTATTATTACTTTTGTTAAAACGATCTATCCAGAATTATAGATGCTTGGTTACAGCTTGCTGTCTTCTATGCGGCATCTATTGGAAGTTATCTGTTGTAATTCACACATTTTATTAATATTTAATACGTAATACATAAGTATAAAGAACATTTGTTTTACTCCAAGTATGTACGTATCAAGTTGGCCACACTGGCTGTCAGTGTCATCAGCATTAAGTAACTGTCATCAGTGTCATTTCATTTGTGTTTCGTTTCGTGAGTTTAAGGAGAGTGGTGTCGTTGTATCTGTGTCATTATTTTAGAGATTCTTGTTGGAAAGTTGTTTATTTTGTCCCGACTTTATTTAATAATTCTGTTAAGAAACTTTATCTGGACAATCTTTTGATGAAATATTTACTAGTTAGTTTTGTTGTTACATAGTACGGAATACGGAGTCGTAATTTTTTTGTGACAACGGTGAACAAGTTTTTTGAGTGTACATATGTGTTGCATTCCATTTTGAAAAAGCAAGGCCGAGCTATTCGTAAGTAAAAAATGCAATAACCTGCAGCGTTTCTCTTAGTTTTAAGGATAACTACTTTCTCAATCTATTACAAGTTTTTTACTAATTGTAAAACTACTAAACTTTTCTCGTACTGTTTATAGCAGGATAACTTTCCCCTTTAAGTAACTAAATTGACACAAAATTTATGGATAACAGGCATTGAAATATATTAGGGACTTGTCTTATCTTTATGAAAAATCAATTATAACAACTTTTTCATTTATTATCTAATACATTTTAAACAAGTAGATATTTAAAAGACATCAAACAAGTTTACTGCATACTTATTAATAATTGCTCTTAGATATAAATTACTAATATATTGTTCTTCTAAAAAGTAATGGGTGTAAAAAACCGATATGTTCACTTAAAATCCACTAAATCAATATATTTAAAATTCAATAATATAAATCTAAAATAACAATTAAAATATTCAAAGTAAGAAAACCATGTTACGCAAATAAAAATGAAAAACACCCCAGTAAAATAATTTTACTCAAATAATATATTTATCAAAATAAAGTTAAATGAAACTAGTCTGTCAACTTTAGGGTATCAGAATAGAAATTAACAATAATATTTAATGAAATAAGCCTCTATCAATTTTATATAAATTAATGATATAATCACAATATAGTATTAAATTAGACAAAAACTAACTAACATTTTTTATTTTATTTTTCATTTATTTAAGATTTATTTCTAATAGAGATGCACCAAATATTCATTTAATATTAGGTATTCTTTTTCACTATTTTTATTTGGCCGAGATATTTAGTTTTGGTGCCAAACATATTTGGTTTTATTTCAAGTAGTTCTATTTTCTTTGCTGCACTACAAGATATAGGACTAAATAAAAAACTGCTTATGGAAAATTTATCTTACAATATGAGTCAAAGAATTCCTATGAATTATGTGTTTAATATAATAAAGGAATGTAGCTTCAATCATAAATATTTATTTTATAAACTAAAGTCACTATAAAAATATAATAGATATCAGAAACAAAATAAAACATAAGCAAAACTAAATATATACATATTTTAATATTTATAATTAGATATGCTCCAAATAACGGCTTAACTTTACTGAACCAGATATTCGGCCAAATTATAAGGTTTATCATTCCATTTTTTCAGCCAGAATGTTTCTGAGTGCCACTTGTAACTTAGTGAATAATGATTTCAGAAGCAGGGAACCTATATGAAGAATACAATTTTAAATAATACTTATCTTAAAAGCAGCTTACAGCCCGTTTCTGAATTGAGAAAAATACAGATATGCTTAACTTTAAATCAGAAACTGGGTGTATTCCAAAAAACTGTTATTGAAGTTGGTCATAGGTTTACTGTAGGTTATTAATTAAATGATAGGCACCCCACTTCAATAGCAGTTTCTTGAATAAGTTACTTTTGAGCTGAGTATTATTTATCCATTTAAAGTTTGAATTTTATGCTTTTTAGTGATATTGATATTTTTTATATAAAAGGTTACATTAAATACCTTAATAAAAATATGTCAACAAAAGGAGATTTTGTTTATTTGCTTGACATAGATTTTTCCAATAATCTATACTCATATTATAAAGGAGAAAGCTTTGATTGCTTGTTTGTTTGCATTGGATAAGTTTCGAAACTATTGTACCAATTATAATTTTTTTCCACCAATGGGTAGCTACATAATACTTGGCATAGTCTATAATTAATGTAGACAAAGTCACAGGGAAACAGCTAGTTTGATAGAAATTTGTATACAATTCAAGAAGACATTGATAAACAATGAGGAAGTTTCATAATGTTGATATTATTATATTTAACATAATATATAGGTTCTAACTATCAGAAATCTGAAAACAAAATGTAAATGTAGTTTAGTTTTATTTTAAACTATGTGTTTTCTCACGGAATGTAAGTGGCCTACGACTTGTCTGTGACGTCACAGCACCGAACTCATAAACTCTTATTCTAAACAATAAATGTACGATAGGTAACTTTTAAATTATTTTTGCAAACATGTAAAATGTATTTAAGGAAAAAAATGGATGCAATTTGGTAAAATACTATATCATGGATATCATGTAGTTTACATCTATGGCGGACGCAAAATGCAAGTTTGGAGATTCGTGGTAAGTCGGGTCTACCTTATATTTTAAAAAAATAAGCAAGTTCATGATACTCATAATTATAAAAAAATAAGCAAATTCATGATAAATATTATTCCTTTTTTAACCGACTTCCAAATCGAAAAGGAGGAGGTTATATGTTCTAAGGCGATGTATTTTTTTATGTATGTTCACCGATATTTCCGTCAATTATATACCGATTTTCAAAATTGATTTTTTATTCGACAGCCTACAGGACCGAGGTGTTCTCATGTAGATTTTATTGAAATCGAATCGGTAGTTTCCCTTTTATAACAAAAGAAAATACTTTTTTCATCACTTATTTTATTTTATACCATATCCATCTTTCTAAAAAATGTTGCTTTGCCTGACAGGATTCATACTTTGATTCTGATAACAGGTATTTTGTAACACTGTTTGTATCATATTTTTTGTTAATATTAATGAAGGATTTGAAGTTTATGAAAGGTACATAATAATTTACTATATTGAATATTAATAATTGAAGTTTCGATACTGATCATCATATCAGCCCAGTGCTGGGCATAGGCCTCCCCCAAAGATCCCCAACGTGATCGGTCCTGCGCCTCCCGCATCCAGCGGATACGGATCTTTATAATAAATATTTTTTCAAGTTCCTCTAATTTTCACTGTGTTTGCTCGTGTAATCTAATGTTTACACTTTATATGGTACGTAGTACCTACTAGGTACGCGGTATTAATTTACTTAATTAGAATTTATTTTTGGTTTTCTCATCATCTCATTGTTATAAAAGTCATTTTATAACTTTCTATAATATTGATCTCATTATAATTATAACAAAGATTTAAGTTTTGGTTTTCTCATTTTCTTATATTTATAAAAGTGACGTTATAACTTTCTATAATATTTATCTTATTATAAAGATAGTTGATTAGTACCTTTGAGTTATGTACTATTGGTATAGTAACTTACTACGATAAATGTTTGTAACATAAAATTGCCAAATATTTGATTTTAAGAAATAAACAAATACATGAATTGAATTTAATAGTTTTTTAAATCTATGTAATCACATAATATAACATTTCATCCTATCAATTGGAAATTAATAAGTTAAAAGATCCGTCAAAGATCCGCAAGAAAAGTAACGGATTCGGATCTTTATTATCCGCGAATACGGATATCCGGAACATCACTAATCGTATGGTAGATGACAATACAGTTTGAGATTTTATTGCAAAATGCAAGATGTAAAATTGCTTAAAAATTGCTACACTAGTTTATTATGAATGACGAGATGATCATTTCTGTTGTATCTGACCTTACTTTGTATTTAGCATGAGAATTCACACAATGCTCACAGATTGGTACAGCTGTTATAATAAATATAAAATAACATTACTTAGTTGATTCATAAAAATATGTTTTATACTAAACTCACTCTGAAAGTTTGTCATTATTACTTTATAAATGGGTAATTCCACAAAAATCATGCAACTTTTGGAAGAAGTTTGTCCAGAGCTTTTTTAGGGTGATATCGATTCTATATTAATATATATGATAAGTTATTAATTAATTACGAATACTTCATCTAAAAGACATTATGCCATATTTTAGAAAATATTTAGTGTTTTCTAGATTTAGACTTTTAGGGAATGATGGTTACACCTAGGGACTGATGAACTATGATAAAGTGAGAAACAATATTAATATATATTTAGAATCACGTGTACTAATGACTTTGTTGGATTATACTATAGAATTAACAAAATGGCACAAATAAAATGTTAAATTCTTAAATTAATTACCCTTACATTTGTAAAATACTCTTAATTAACATCGACATAACATTACCTTTTGAAACTGCTTAACTATATCTTATTTCTAATTACATCATCAGTCAGAAATTATGAAATTACATTATTTTGTCTTTGAATCTTATAGTTTAACTCTGTTTCTAAATTATTGTCAAAAATTTCACTTTTCTAATACATCAATAACATTTTAAAAATTGAAATATTTTACAAGCCTTCAATAGTCAAAGAGATATTCGCGGTAAATTTTGAATAACCATTCAATCACATCTTTGACAGGCATGTCTATACCAAAGAAACATTATAGACTGTTCTCATTTTTCTTCGTCGTAATTAGAGCAAATTGCTGCATAGCGGTATTCTTTTTTCTTTAGCATACCATACTAAACTAAACATAGCATTTTCAACATGGGTTGCTGGACGAGATTGCCGCCTAGCCATAAGGCCACCTTATATACTTTATTTGTTTATGCAGTGTACAATAAAGAATATAATTTATTGATTAAAACATTATCACATCGTCATAGTACACTTTAATTTTTCTCTAAAAACCTTACTTGTGCTTGTTGCTTCAATAGTTTTGCATTGAAGTAGGTTCTGTGAGCAAAGAATATCATGTTCAGAATCTACTTTAAATCGAGTTTCAGTTTCGTGGTCCAGAGTTCTTAATTTATAATGATTAAATATAATGTTGCAGAAACAGCAAAGTGATTTCGTGATCGATTGAATATATCATCTGTGTTTTGGTGCATAATAAGTGTACCTTTAAAAGCTATTAAATTCTTTTGATTACTCGAGATCATTCGAGGGATTCAGGTCTCTCTACTATATTCTAAGATTTGAATTTTTATTCCTAGGTCATTCTTACGCTAAGGTAATCTTTGAAATTAGGTTCCATTAAAACTAGGGATTGACGGTTCAGGGAATGACGATTTAGGGTAAAATTGGACTCAAAATTCTAATTATCACCTTGCTAAGATATATAGTAAGATCTTCCAAAATAGCCTGACAAACCACTTGTAACTTGTTATAAAGAATTATTCAGAATAACTTCAATCAATTAATAAAATCATTCACCTAGGATTGGATTGTTGAAGTTACTGGAAAGATACGCGTTTGTACAAAAACAATTGCGATTACACTACCTTACAAAATGGCCGCGAAGAGAGTATTGTAAGCAGATAAATACTGAACTAAGTTTTAAATTGACTAGTGTATATTCCTGCTACATTAAAATGAAACCACGAAAAAGCCGTGTTCGAATTCTGATACTTTGCCTTTGAGAATCTTTATGTCTAGAAATATAACATTTATGATTTTAAATTAACAAAGAAAAGTAAATCATAGATAGTAAAAGTAAATCATATATTTCTAGACATAAAGATTCTCAAAGACAAAGTATCAGAATTCGGACGCGGCTTTTTATTGGAAATAAAACACGTTGTGATCTATTGTTGCGAAATATGGAATACAATATTATTTTGTATGGATGGCCATGAATATCGACTATCACGATTTTTGTAGAATGACCAAAACTGTTTTTAATTACAGTTATTACCAGGTTAATTTATTGTATTCTACAATTCTGTTTTGTATTGTAACAGAAAAAAACCTTTTTTACACTGTTTGTTTTACATCAATGAGAATATTGGCACATCACAATTTGGTTTGATTTGTTGTGTAACTGTGACTTTATGGATGTTTAGTTTACTGTTATGAAAATAATCCACACATAAGCCCGGCTTCATTTTTATGTCACATTACATAACCCAAAAACATTTTCTATCTAATATTTACCCATTAAAAATGTTTCAAATTCACTTAATACATTATTTCGTGGCAGCGATTGTGGCTTTAATTTAAGGGTTCCATTATTCCTCTTTGGGTCCGGAATTCTAAAAATAAGGACATAAATTTTGCATTTTTTAAGTAGGCATAATTATATGCCAGTCATCCCTTAACTAAACTTATGTATCTTTGAGTAATCAATGCCAATAATCAAACTCCTCTTTTGAATTAATAACTATTGTACGATAACTTATATAATTGTTAAAAAGATAGGTAATGATATTTCTCTAAAATAAATTACCTAGTTACTTTTTAATTGTATATATATTGTATCCATCTTGAATAATGTACCGTTCATATAGCGAAAACTTTTTTAAAAAGTAAACTACCTTTTTAAAAAAGTTTTCGCTTCACGCATTCACTCCAAATAATTGTAAAAAGCTTGCAAAATATGGTCAGTTTTTCCTAGTAAAATTATATAAAATTCGATGGTATACAGTAAGTAAGCCTATGTATATTGTAGTGTGTGTTTCTCCATATACCGTAAAGATGAAACTTAACACTTGTGTCATTGTTTACTGACCTAATTTACATTAGAAATTCTCGTAAGTCCGTATAACAGAAGACCTTTATAAAAATGTAGAAAAAACTGTATCGTACTAAACTAAATGAAAAAACGAAAAAGCTTTCTTCATTTGACCTTTTTAATTTTACTTTCTTATTGCCATATTCTTCAGTAAATTACCATAACTCAGATAATTGGCTTCAATTTCATTGTACAGTCAACAGTATATTACAAAATGCAAAATTTCGCCAATCTATTTTAAGCCAGTAATCTGGACTGTTATAGTAACTTCGCGTACTGTAAATACGTAACCCAGTTAGCAAAGTTCGGTTAATACTATTGTTATATCTTAATGTGATAAAATCTGTAAATTTGTAATGTTCTCACTATTTAACAATTTCCATACTAAAGACATTTTATACTTACTGTTTGACTTAGCGTTTGCAGTCGTTCAAAAAGTTCGTTCAAAAGGCGTATTTCCGAAAACGATAATTCGTATTATTTTAATATTACAATAAATAAAATTATTTAACAAAGATTCGTCCTTTTTACTTATGAATCATTTATTATTATTCATATTAATATTTTCTTAGAAACTTAAAGTTATGCAGCCTCGATTCGATGAGGCATTGTTATTGAATTCGTTTATAATTTAAAATTGGATACTTTCTAAATTCTTATTACATATAACTAACCGAACATCTATAGCAAATCTATGCGTGACAAAATCCTATAATCTGTTCCATAACATTTCGCTAAACTTCATAAAAAGTAGTTTATTATAAAATTGAGTGCAGGCAGTAATTTACGTTTTAATTTCTTTTATGTATGGCGTTTAGTATGGGCGTCAGAAATTACTTTCCACTTTCTAGCCAATGTATGTATACGTGACTGGCTTGTTTTAATATCGTATGGATTACACCTGCCTTATAGTAATTTGAAATTTTAGTTAGGTTCTATTACGAAAACGATATACATTTGTTTTCACGAATTGTAGTTCTTGCGGTCAAATTGTATAATGGAATCAATACTGCGTTCGGTGGTATGCTATTTCCAAAAATAGTTCGAATAGTTTCAACTGAATTAGAAATTAATAACTATCATGGAAATCGAATAATGTTTATTACAAACAAAACAGCACAAAGCATTTCTTTTTTCACTTTTTCATTGTCAATTTCTCTCAACAGTAGCAATCATAAATAGCAATCTTCGCATAATACGCTCCAGAAAACACAACATCGATCCGATACCTTACTTCATAATGTTCAAAGTCGTTTAATATTGTACCTTTGAATAATATTAGTAAAACTACTCAGCAATTTTCTCTTTTTGACCATCAAAAAGTGCTTACTACTGAAGTTTACGGCAATATCTCTACCATGATCGTGCAATAAGAGTATCATTCATAAGCTTAATGTAGATATTTCTCTGTTTATTGCAACCGTTTTTGTTACGCCAGTATTGTGTGTGTCGATGATATAAGAAATTGCCCAAGAATGACCTATACTAGAATGAGTAAATTAAATTTTAAAATTTATGAACGTTTTAAGTTTCAAACATACTGACTGTATTGTGGTGTCGTGGTAATTGTTATTTAGAATTGCAATTACTAATTTTACCCACCCGTATGAAGTTTTGTTGTAGAGGATAGTGATTAGATTAATTCCCATACTTTTGTTGTAAAAATTTTCACTGTAAAATTATTTATAGTTTACAGTGTTTGATGTACTCCATTGCTTGTGGTATCGGCTAGCCTTTTACTTTCATTAAAGAATCTTCAAAGTCTAAAAAAAAAATGAATATATACTAACATGCTGCCACTTGTGGAAGTTGTCTTTGATTCCCTTAAAGTCTTATTTAGTTATTTTTGTATACTTACAAAAATGCTTGACTTATTAGAACGATTTATGTTGATGCGAAATCTAATTCTTGAATATTATTTTTATTTAATGAGCGCAGTGCTCGGAGCATGTTGCCACCATTATCGGTTGTCTTTGATCCGAATATTGCCATTAAATGAAGTTCGGAATGATTTTGATGATGAGAGATTGGATTCTTAAATATTTTTTGAAAAATATGTTGAAAAATAGGCATAGGTTGTAGAAAGTATGATACGAACCAATTAATTCATTCTATTATACATCCTAAATTTGGTGAACTAAAAGATAATCAAAAAATTTCTAACAATACCATTGTTTACATTCCGTCGCTTTTACATTGTCATCAGGGGTTCCGACGTAACATTTCTTTTTTTAGTTCCGCCGTAATATCTTCTGACTTTATTTATTCGATCAACAATTGTTGATTGAATCTTTAATTATACTAAACGATTCTATCGAAATGTGCTTGGAATATGAAATTCTGTAGCGCCAATAATTTAACAGTTGTATAAATTGTAAAATGTTACCAATCGATTAAGTCATAGCAAATATGTTAATAGCTTGGTCAGGAGTTAATGCTAATTCAATTAGAGTAATGCTAATTTAATGATTTCAAAAGTTAATAAATAATAATATTTCAAGTCTAGTGTCATATTTAAAATCACACGCAAATACGTACATTATTCATTTCATATTAAGTTACTTAGTCGCTTTATAACTACCGTGAAAAGAGTGCGTCTCAGTATTTTATTAAATTATTAGCTTCAAAGGTGTTTGTTACACAAAACTGATGGTATAAGGGTATGTCTATTTCTTTTGTCGCTTCAGAAGCTACTTATACTACCGGTTTTGAAACCTAAGAATATTGCTTACAGTTTTATCGTATGTTGTAAAAGTCTCTAGTGTTTCGGTCTGGTATACTTTGTTCCACGACTATTATGTCCACGGCTCAGTAGTTTGAAGTGTCAGTAGGGCTTATAAGTACCTATCTAGCGATTAATTAGATGTCGGATTATAATACTCTTGATTTAATGTTATACAAGTACAGTAAAGCCAAATGTATTTTAAAATCTTGATAAAAAAGATTGACAACAAATATCTAAATATATATAACTCAAAGGTGACTGACTGACATAGTGACTTATCAACGCACAGCTCAAACCACTGGACGGATCGGGCTGAAATTTCGCATATAGGTAGATGTTATGACGTAGGTATCCGCTAAGAAAGGATTTTGATCAATTCTACCCCCAAGGGGATAAAATAGGGGATGAAAGTTAGTATTAAACTTTGTCAATTTTAAACAGATCGGGCTGAGACTTTGCATGCATAAATCTAATATGACGTAGGCATCCCCTAAGAAAGGATTTTGATAAGTTCCACCCCTAAGTGGAAAAATAGGGGATGAAACTTTATTTCAGGTTTTTTACACGATATATTGAATAAAGATTCGTTAGAAAGGCTGCTCAGAGTAACTTTACCACGCGGACGAAGTCGCGGGCATAAGCTAGTTCTTAATAAAGATAATTTATCTTGCCATTAAGTTTCTTTCGGAGGCAAAGTGGCATCTGATCAAATTTGATTTACCATTCGTGGCAAAATAAAGTTAAAGAGATAATGTCGACAGACATTTTACCGAAGTTTCATTTATTATCAACAAATAAAACATATAAAAATTTACTTTTGAAAAAAATTCACAGAATAATCGTATTTATCATCACAATTGAGAAATTTATATTTATAAACGAACAAATAATGATGGTCGCTATAAACATTGTTATGCAGTGAGTTCAAACGATTGCAATCGTTGGCGTTTACGTAATTGTACCCGTTGTGAACTTGTGTCTGTTAAATTTTGTGTTTGCTATTTTCTAAGTTTCGTGTTCGTCGAATGGAGTGTTTCGAGTTAGATGTTCTTTATGAAATTCTGAACGTTATCCAACCGAATCATATTGTGTAGATTTTCATCTTGTTTCTGAACAGACTGATATTAAATGAAATATTTGTATGTCATATAGTGTAGCATATAGTGTATAAAACCACTTCTTTTAGAAAATAAATTACCTTAGCGTCGACATAACAGTGACTGTGAACCTATTAAAGCGTTGTCTAGTCACGTGTTGAAGTACTCGAGTGTCACATAAGTCACTCCTCACCTCACCAACTCTCTTATTTCCATTGTTGTCACATTCCCTTTGATCTGCATACTAACAATCGTGTTAGCATTATATAAACACAATGAAATGGTTTTTATCGAAAAAATATCACTATAGGACTTTCACCTATTTCATTGCCATTCGTACGTATCACGAACTATGTTGTGTGAACATTATACCGAAGATATAAGATTACATAGATCTATTTAATTTTATATTATAACATCTTTTACTTGGACTTAAACATCAAAGTAATAATATAAATTTTTATTAAAAATACCCTTGGTACAAAGACATTTTATTGTACTGTACTTCATAGGTTACAGATTTTTTTTTGTGAACTCTGCTTAATGTTCTTAGTGAGAAAGTAAATCATCAACATTATTATTAGGCTAATGTTAGTTAGCTATTATATTCTTCTTTTCTTTAATTTGGAAAATACTAGTTTTGAAGCTTGTACTTATTCTAAGCAAACTTGTACTAGTCCGAGCAATATTAGTTCTTTACTTTATTCCTCTTCAACCTAAATTATTCCACCTTTGTAGTAGCCTCGCAGACATCGTATACAGTATTAAAAGTTCTATTAAATATCATGCATGACCGTTACCCGGGATGGATAATTCGATATTATAATGAAATGAAATGAAAATATCTTTATTCAAGTAGCCTTATTACAAGCACTTTTGAATCGTCCAAAAAATTTTATTTTCTCCTACCACTTGTTCATCCTGAACAAGTCTTTTAGCTAACAAGAAGAACAAGCGAAAGAAATTTAAATTGTAATGATATTTACATAAATCATGTCATTACCAAAATAATATATATTATCACAATAATAAATACAACTTTCAAAGTCTGTAGGTCATAGGTTGTACATATAATTAGTCGTTATAGAACAAAGCGAAGGCCAATGGCACTGCAAGAACGATATTATGTTTGTTTGGTCATGATATAACGTTTGTGAAACTACGTAATGTTAATACTTTATTGTAATGTTCAAAGATAAATCGATTTTTTGATAATACTTGTATTTATTAAATGGATGACACCAGGAGCGATTCTCCACATCTACCTCTTCAACGTAGGCTATCTGTTAAAACATAAACATTAGATGCGTCTTGGCCGAAATGTCGTGAGATGAAATTGGCAAAGGAAAGCTGTCAGTACTTCGACAATACCAATTACTAAGTTACACTCTCCCAAAGAATTACTGCCTTTCGACGCGGCTAATGATTTTGGTGCAATTTCGATGTTTCTAGTCGACATGAAATTGTTTTGTTTGTCTTCATTGAAGAGTGAAAGGGTTAGGTTATTTTTTGTTTATTTAGGGGATTTTTTTTAGCTGGTTTTAGAACTAATTGGGGTGAAATTGCCTTGCACATCGATTTTGTAATATCACCATTGAGGTCGTAGGTCAATTCTCGAATAATAATTTAGAAAACCTATTAAGCTTTGACTACGTAATTTGGGATTGCAGTAAACAATCAGTTATTTTAAATAGATAAAGTTTTAGTTGTATGTCTGTTCATTTATCAATCAACTATTATATATTGTTATTAGACCGTTCGATTTTATTTTAACGGTTGGACACGGATCAAAGTTACATTTGTATGCTTCGTTTCCGTCAATCATTTAGTAAAAAAAAAGAATGAAGAATAGAAGTCGAATCCGTTTCCTAATCGATTGTGAATAAGACTTCCAAGACAGTTGGTGTTTGAATTGAATGTACTGATTTACGTAATATGTTTCATTTGTTTAGTATAGCATCTATACTAATTTAAAAACCAAAACTATAGCAAGTATTACAATATATTATATCCAAGTATATGATATAACGTAATATTTGTTTGTCAACAAAGTAAATTGAGAGATTGCTTATGGATATTTAGGGTTCCGTTATAGGGTCACTCTTATAGGGATCAATTCGTTGTCCGTCCGTCCATCCGTCTGTCAAGACTATATTTCTCAAAAACGCGTGGCGATATCAAGCTGAAGTTTATATCAAATATTCAGGTTTACCTTCCATTGAAGCTGTGAAAAAACAAACTTCTAAGCTAATGCAATCAAAAGATACCTACAGCCGTTTATGCCGCAAGGGAATCAAAACCTCCAGGGTACTTCTTCCCGTGAACTCAAAATCTTGAAATTTAGTACGAAGCAACGCCTTATAGCACAGACAAAGGAAAAATTTCGAAAACTGTAAATTTTTGTTAAATCATATAATAAAAATATTTTTAATAAATACAGGTTTGTACGGAACCCGCCGCAAGGGAATCAAAACCTCCAGGGTACTTCTTCCCGTGAACTCAGAATCTTGAAATTTAGTACGAAGCTACGCCTAATAGCACAGACAAAGTTAAAATTGCGAAAACGGTAAATTTTTGTTATGAAATGAAATGAAAATGAAATGAAAATATCTTTATTCAAGTAGGCTGTTACAAGCACTTTTGAATCGTCCAAAAAAATACTTTTTTCCCCTACCACTTGTTCAGGACGTCTTTTAGCTGACAAGAAGAACAAGCGAAAGAAACTTATCAGCTTTTTATCATAAGTAATGACATTTACATAAATCATGTCATTACCAAAATAATATCAATTTATCACAATAGTAAATACAACTTTCAAAGTCTGTAGGACATAAGTTGAACATATAATTAGTCTTTATAGAACAAAGCGAAGGCTATTAATTCCATGCATTGCGATCCTTAAAGTAATCATCAACTTTATAATAGCCTTTACTCATAAGTATATTCTTTACATGAATTTGAAATTTATTTATGGGTAGGTCAATTACATTTTGTGGAACTTTATTGAACATAGCAATACATTTACCCAGAAATGATCCTCTGGTTTTTTGAAGTCTGAAGCTTGGAACGGCAAGTTTATCTTTATTTCTTGTGTTAAGATTATGAACACTACTTTTTTTTGTGAAGGAATCGTAATGTTTTCTTGTGTACATAATATTCTCATAGATGTATTGAGAGGCAACAGTCAGAATATTTATTTCTTTAAATAGTTCTCGGAGAGATTCCCTAGACCGTAAATTATATATAGCACGGACAGCTCTCTTTGTAAAATAAAAACATCCTGAATGCTAGCCGCAGAACCCCATAACAATATACCATACGTCATTACACTATGAAAATAACTAAAATATACCAATCTTGCCGTTTCAACATTTGTCAAGAGTCTAATTTTCTTAACAGCAAAAGCTGCAGAACTCAGTCTACTTGACAAGCTATCAATATGAGGATCCCATTGCAGTCGGGAATCTAGTGTAATACCAAGGAACTTTGTCGATTCTACTAACTCAACTTTTTCACTATTTACATTTATAAGTGTACTGACATGCCTCACATTAGGTAATGCAAACTTTATGCATTTCGTTTTATTTGAATTGAGCTTTAAATTATTATTATCAAACCACTGTAGAACATTGTCGAGAGCATTATTTACATCGTCAAAACAATCATTACCCCTCTCAACTTTAAACAGTAAAGAGGTGTCATCTGCAAATAATACTGTCTCGCACAAATTCTTCGTAAAGTGAGGAAGATCATTTATATAAATTAGAAAAAGCAATGGTCCTAATATCGATCCCTGAGGTACGCCCATAGTAACTGGTGCCCCTGCAGATTTCGCTTCATTGATTACTACCTTTTGAATTCTAGCAGAAAGATATGATCTTATTAGATGAAGTGAATTTTTCGTCACACCATAATGTTCTAATTTCCCCAACAGTGTTTCATGACAAACGCAGTCGAATGCTTTTGATAGATCACAAAAAATGCCAATAGCATCTTGTTTATTCTCCCAAGCATCATAGATATGCCTCAGAAGTGCAATTCCAGCGTCTGTTGTACATTTACCTCTGCTAAAGCCAAACTGATTTTGGTGAAGTAATTTATTTAATGAAAAGTGTGCAAGCAGTTGATTGTAAATCATTTTCTCAAATACTTTACTTAACGCTGGTAGAATAGAAATTGGTCTGAAATTACTGGGATCAGACTTGTCGCCTGCCTTGAAAAGTGGCTAAATCATATAATTTAAATATTTTTAATAAATACAAGTTTGTACGGAACCCTCACACTTGGCTGATTTTAAATCAATTAAAACTAAAGGTTTATGTGAACGGTTGATGTAATTTAAGAATGATTGTACCTTGAGAATGACATGAAGAGCTTTGATGTTGTCTTGTATTTCCCTTCATTGGAGTTATGTTCCCTTCTCGAATTACTGAAATTTTAACCGTGAGAACGATTTATCTAGTAACAGGTGGCAATCCTTAATTATATAGTACGTAATTTTATTAGAAGCCCGAACGTCGGGGTGTCACTATCTTAATTTTGGGGTTGATTTCACGTTGAGTCAATGTAGAAAATATATTTTTCTATATTATCTCGGGTCCGAGTTTTTGTGGTAACTTTGTTATTTTGGAATTCCGTAACAAAAGTGCTAAAAGTTACAAAAAAATGAAATCTGAGTAATGTATGTAATTTTAAATGTGAGAGGTATTTTACCTGTAAAATTCTTATTGGCTAAGATTTAAGTTCTACATAGAGAATTATTTCAGTGATATCATAGCACATCATTTCTCAAACTCTCATGGTAAACGAAACCTTTTGGAAACCAAACATATTCACATAGAGCTCTAAAAGAAATCTAAACCTAGCTTTACATACATGTTTTGATGAAACTCTGATCATTTTCCGAAATATGACCAATATTTTCGTGGAACCCATCAAATTATTTATGCCTGGCATTTATAAGTTGGATATCAAAAGAAAATATTTGATACCAATTGCGGAGTTTGATTTCTATCATCTTATTTTTTGCAACACATGAGAGTTTGTGTGGCCTCATACCCATTGTCGATCGGTTGAAACGATCCGAACGGTGGTTTATAACTGTACTCAAACAATTAAAAACATGAACTGTTAACTAGCCATGAATAATTTACCGTCGATAATTCAGCATTCATCGTGCACGGTAACTGCCAATCGTTTTTATATCAAAATAAGTTTTCCGTTTCTCAACATGGATGATTTTTAACTGGAGAGATATGGGTCTCGATTCTGACGTTAATGTAATAATGGAACTTCCAAGGCGTTTCAGTTAATTAGTTTTTGCTATTGCATTATTTAGTTGACGCCAAACATGATTAGTAAACTGGCACCTGGAGAAATCATTGATGACAAATTCTTTTGTTATGTTGTCATAAAGTAGCAAAAATTGTGTAAAAAAAAATATTTAAACGCTATTGCGTAAGATTCTTTAGCCTGTACAACAATACTAAGACTCGAGATAATATACAAAAGGCCATTTTCTATTGTGACCCGATCGGGAATTGCCACTGCCACGGAGATCTTCAAGTATTGACTAAATTATACGGATAAACGGATGCCCTTATACTCAATTTTATTTTACATATCGCACACCTAGATCTAAACTGAGACAACTTAAAATTTGAGTGAGTTTTGTTTGACTAAGTACAATATTCAAATACTCGGTGATCATACGCATCTATCCAACATAACAGATTCAATAAAAGTTCGGGGATGAGTCACTAGATAACTTTAGCTTTCTTTAGTTAAATTAACAGTGGTCGCGCTCCTGCCTATTAACCAAATGTATTGTCAGACCTCCACATTCGTTTTTTGAGTTGTCTTAGTTTAATTCTTTTTTTTTTAATTCTTTATTGAGTAACATAGCGTAACAAATCAATTTGCCCTGTCTCCCAAGTTTAGATCTAGGTGTGCGATATATTCATCTTTTGTAAACTATTTTATTGGATTCTCTAAGTGGCTGGATTTTTTTATTGGGTTCACAGTGAGGCAATCTCATTGGCAAAGCTAATGAGCCTAATCCACACCTTACATGTATCTATCTGATTATATGCCGCTGCTACTGTAGATATTCTACGCTAATACCGACAACCACTATTTGCTTACTCAGTACGTAAATTGTATTAGTCAGCAAAATTACGTCATATATAATGTCTCCTTTTCGATGTCTATGGCGTGACTAGGCATTAAAATCATTAAGTAACATTTTGGCTGCTAATCTTAGTGTCACTGTTACATAACCTTTTGTTATTACTACTATCACTTTTGAGTCGTAACCCAATAGTGTACCTATTCCCTTGCATCTTATTCGTGTCAGAGTATTATGTGCTTTCAGCAACTCCTTAGTACTAGCTTGTATGTTAATTCTTCTTTCTTGCTTAAGGGATCTGATCTAATTTTGTGCCAACATCATCTTGTTTGTTTCTGAGATATAATGATTTGACGGGTATTTCCTTGTTGTTTATAAAGTAACCCAAACATTTAAACGTAATTTGATTTCACGCATAATGTGTTAAGAATTATTAAAGTAGTATTAGTAATACGTTACCTAATGATGAATTAATAAATCGCATGTTTAAAGTTATTATGTTATATTCTGATAATAATCTAAAGACGACGATGAAAATGAATGCGATGACGACTGATAGAGATTGGAAACCGTTCATACTAAAGAGATTTGACTCAATCCTTTATATTGTGCGGCATTAGCTACGGGTATTCTATTAATTTTTGATTGGCACTAACTGTCAACTTGCGTCATTGTGTATCTGTAGAAACTAAAACTAAAAATCTCGTAATATTTTGCGTTTACCAAGCGTCATCAAGCCATTAGCCATGGATTCTATCTATAACCGTGATGTTAGAAACGAAAAGCACAAATGGTGCGTTTAAACAATTATACCAGTCAGTGAATTTAGTTTTGAGGATACCTTTCGATAATTCATTTACAATGGTTTTTTGTTTACCTTAAAAATTTCATTTTTGTAATTGACACCGGAGAATGTTTAACGGTCAAGTTGGTGACATTGTAAATAAGAATCGAAACTGGTGTTTGCCAGGTAAATAGCAAATGGAAATTGCTTGTGAGAAATTATTTCTTCTATACAATTATTCTTTGCAAGTAAATATTGTCTAAACATAGAACTGTATTCATTATTCTACATAATTAATGTTCTAATATCTTCAATTATATTTTCCTTGATGTCCTTTGTCTTTGATGTTTGATGTTTCCGCTAAAGAGAAAAATCAATAAAAGAAGGACAGGTGTGACTGATACCTCCGTTTTACTACTTTATTAAATATCTCAATTCTGTATAGCATTTTCTTTATGTGTTGTAACATTGACTTCAGAAGTGTTACTATAATTGTTAATAGCTTGCATTAATAAATCAGTGAGTCAAATTCATCTCGAAGGATAATATGTCTTACCAGATTCATATCTTCAATAAGTATACAACTCGTGGAACTGGTACATATCTGTGTTCATTGAGTACGCAATATATATATGCCATTTTACATGTTTACTTTTATCTTGTTACCTGGAAGTGTTTACATGTTACTTAAGTTAGTTGAATGAACTTAAATTGTAAGTGGTTCGTTTCCTTTACGCTATCTTATATCCGCTCTTATGATTAGATGGGATCGATATGTAGTTTCTCTTTAAATACTACTAATGGTTCAAACTATATTATTAAATTATGCATACTTATATCTTGGACTGTAGATAGTGTTGATTCGTTCGTATTTTGCATATATGTATGTAATATTCTTTATTAATTCATATCTTCAGAACCGCTGAACGGATTTATATAACTGAGGTATCGTTAGATTTGTCTATGTAACCCAAGTATTCATAGATAGGTAACTTAAAAAAACCAAATACGCTGTGTGACGTCATTATATTTAATGGTATAATTTTTCATTGTTTCAAATACTAAAGTATGGGTATAAAATTAAAGAGCTCAATACAAGGATTCCAAAAAAGTATGCACATGATAATCATAAACGTAAATACTAATAAAAATAACAATGGTAAAATTTGGACCGTGTTCATTCACTTTCTGAACCAACCTGGTAATTCATATAAAAAGGCATAATTAAAATTATAGTTAAGTTAAAACACCCGCCTGCGTGAAAAAAAACCAATTGAAAAGGCTGGAACAACATAAAAAAAATATTTAAATTTATGTAACATTATACATAACATGCGGTCGGAGGCATGAAATTGAATAATAAGTCAAATCATTGTCTCTGTGCATGCCTCCGACTGCATGTTATGTATGATGTTGCATAAATTTTTTATCTTGTTCCAACCTTTTCAGTCAGTTGTTTTTTATTTTATTTTAACTATATATTTTTTGCATTAGTTATTACATTTTGTTAATCATATATATCTAATGAATTACTGTGTAACTTGAAATTTTCTCTTTTAGTTCTTAATTTGTAGAGTTCATTAAATAGCAGCATGAAGTGAGTTCAGCGTTTGACATAATTACGTATTTGTTTTATTACCCGCATTCATTAGAATTGTTGGCTTAATTTTCATAATCCATTTGGAAATTTCTTCTTAGTTATTAATAGAAGGCTATTGTTAGTAAACATTCTTCAGTTGTTATGAAATATCTGTTCTGCTCTATTTACTAACGTGTTTCGCTCTTTAATCTCAATACAAAATCACAAATAGCAATTGTAAGGTACAAAGACAAAGATTTACAATTGCTAATTTCTCAACATAACTTATTGTCTTATTTTGCTGCATTTAAAAAAAATATGAGCTTCTGGCCTTATATCATCAATATCACTTTTAATATTCCTAATTATGGGGCACACGTCAATTTAATGAATAGAATAAATTATGTAAGGACATTAGGCTATCACCAGGCCACGGTTTTAAAGATTACTGACGCAGTCGGGAATAACGGTTAAACGTGCCTGCCAAAGCACGGAGGAGCTCTAAATAACAAATCTTTGGTCACCCATCCTATGAGCAGGCTTTGCAAAAGTTGCTTCAATTCCGCAAACCGAAGATGCGAACACTGCGCCATCGAACTCCTGTCATATAGTTTACGTTAGTTTACATAATGTATAAGTCTATAATCGTATTCGTACCTACTGTATAATGTTGCATTTAAAATATGTTCAACTATCCGGTAGTATGAAATAGATGTGCAATTGTTATTAAATACAAAACATGTAAGCGGTTCGGTACTTCGTTCCTGTAGTTTTATACACATTTTGGAAAACTTATTTGCCCCGACCCGTCCATCTGTGTAGTAACTAACGGCTCTCCAGCTGCTTTTATGTTTTGTGAGGGTAAATTTTATCGATCAATTGAATTTTCGAAACTAATTATGTTGTCGTCAGTTATAATTAAAATAACGCAAATAGTCCCACCAACCTTGACAGTGGTCAAGAGCGTTACATCTGTGTGGTGTGCCCTAACGGACGTACGTGGACGGTGTTATGGTCCGCTAAGCATGGCTGGTTACGCTGACGATTCGTTAAAGTTACTATCCGAATGTAAAGCTGAGTATACATTTGTGTCTATGTTGTTGAGCAGAACATTAACTAACTGTGTGACGGATTCCATGCTTGGGCGAATTAATGAAAGGCTGACTAAGCTATAAGAACTTGGTTTTATTATACGGTAATAAAGGAAAAGAAAATATGTAACAAAAAAAATGCATATAAAAATAGCTCGTATGATTACTTAAATATATAATTACAATTGTTAAATAGAACAAATACATACCCCTTTTTTGGATTTCTTGTAATAGATAAAACTTGGACGATATTTTACGAAGATATACTTTTAAATTAACAATTTTCTTATTTAAATTATAATAACTTAATTATTATAAAATTTTATATTTAAATTTATATGATTACATTAACATGTTCACACCAGATGATTTTTTTACGAACTGACATTCATAAAGAGCATATTGGATTAGTCAAAAATTCAAATCACGAAAGGTGAATTATAAAAAGAAATGATGTTGACAGACAAAAAGTTTGCATGCTTCAAACCTAGGACAAAAGAAACGGTGGCACGGCACACCGTTACATCTGTGACAGCGACACATATGACGCGCGGCAATATCTGTAACGCAGCAAAACAAACTCAAGCTCATTTTATTCATTAGCAGCAGCCCGGCGATTCTGTAACAATCCAGACCCGAATTCGAATTCACTCATGTGTCCGAATTCTCGTCATTTAGTATAAAAATCATATTGATTCCATTTTTTGTTTAAAAATACTAAACAAAATTGATTGATTAAACGTGTCTTAGATATTTCAATCCTATATCATTTCGAAACTCACTTCACTTATTCCACGAAACATTATTACCAATTCAAGTTTGAGCGGATGCCGCTTTTTGAAGTGAATTCGGACACCCGAGTGGATTCAAAATCGGGTTTGAAGTTTTACAGAATCGCAGGGCAGCAGCAAAATATTCGAGTGGTCTTTAAGTTTTTCTTAATTATTATTTTTTTGAAAACTACGTCATACACAGAAACTCTCTTCTAAAGATTGTAGGACATTATTCAAATTTATATTAAAGTTTGTTAAATATTAACCAAAAAGAAAGACTACTTAATGGAATGAGATATATATTAGGCAAAAAATAAAATAGCTTTCGTTTAATTTGTGAATCTGAAAAGGATTTGTGCGGTTTAATGGTGACGCAGTTGAATATTTGTTTGTAAACATTTTGCGTTGTTTTCATTGAAATATATTTTTACAGACGTCAACCAGTGTGCTCATATCTTAACATAATGAGTATTTAATTTTTGGCCTCCCGTTTTTGTTTTGAAGGTCTGCATAACGATCACGGGGTACAGTATTGTTTTAATCTTAGGTTTTTATTGTCAACCTTTTAGGGTTCCGTACCCAAAGGGTAAAACGGGAACCTTTGCTGTCTGTCTGTCACCAGGCTGTATCTCATGAACCATGAAAGTTAGACAGTTGAAACTTTCACAGATGATGTATTTCTGTTGCCGCTTGAACAACAAATCCCATGCAACAAACGTGATTTTTTGCTTGTTTGTTTTCGATACGGAACACTTCGTGCGCGAGTACGACTTGCACTTGGCCGGTTTTTATTCCTATTTTTGGGTTTAATATTTCTCATTGATTTATGAAAAAAAAACACTTAGTGATAAAACGTTACATATACCAACTGCTCCAGACATCGTTTTTTAAATTAATTTCATTATGTATCCAAAACGATTAAAATAATGTTCCGTATATTGCTAACTAATACTGCTAATAGCGAGTAGTAAAAATAAACAGAAAGTTAACTTACTTTTTCTAAATTATCTTCTCTAGTATCAACATGAATTAAACAAAAACATAACGTGGTTCGTGCAAGGAGAGGAATGTTAGTGTTATGAGACCTGCGTCAAGTTTCACAGTCGGTTAGGTTCTGCAGTTATTCTGTTACAAATACGTCATTACAAGTTCAATTAAATAAAAACTACTTCTAAAGGTAATAAAGGTTTTATGATGATTTAACCACTAATACTGCGTAAGAAGTTTGAAGCCGTCTTCAACGCTGTATTTTTACAGAATAGTAAAACTAATGATCTAGAAAATAATTAAACATATGTATTCATATACAAAGAAAAAAATACAGAAAATATTCTTCAATATATAGTGTAGTACTTTACATTCTACTAATATTATACATGCGATAGTTTGTGAGGATGTAACTATGTTTGTTACTCTTTCACACAAAAACTACTGAACGGATTTTGATGAAATTAGGTGTACGGGCAATTCTAAGCCTGAATTAATAAATAGCCTACTTTTTATCCCGCTAAACGGTTCCCCTAGCGATAAATTTTATTGTCGAGTTATCGTGTTAACTACTCGGTCGAAGACGCTAGTACTATAAAAGCTAGTACTATAATAATTAGGATATTTTGAAAGCTAATATATTATGTGAATTCATTTATAGGCAATTTGTTTAGATCCTAAGATAAGTGTGTATCTAATATTCGTGATTCGAATTACACTCGTACCACAACTAAGCAAATCTAAATTAAGGAAAAAATCATTGTTTATGATTTTAACCTGTGGGTTTTAATTTAACCAGGAATTAAAGAATAAATTATAAAATGTAACAGGAATTTTTAATTTTCTAATGTTAGATGTTAATAGAATACTCACTGTTGTTTACACACTATTCACACACTTTTATAATAACTTATTAGTACTTACCTATATCAATATTATTTCGTCGCAAATAGTAATGAAACTATGAGTAGTTCATTATATTTCAAGGTCGATTCTTATATTATAAAAAGCCAAGTTAACCTTTACTAATTTCTAAGGAACCGGACATTGCCGCGACTACCATTTATCTACTAATAACATTGATTCTAAAAACGTGACTTGCTTTTCTTTGGAGAAAATATGGCGATTCATAGACTTTATTTGTTTTGTGTTATTAATAGACTGCGTTTGATATTTAGGTAATTTACTGAGATAAAGGTAAACAATAAGCCAGTGTCGGTTTTGGGCATCAGTTTATAATTATGGTTATAGAATAACAAGGATAGGGGAATAACAAGGTAGTAATGTCACTGATATCATCACCCTTCCGTAACGGTTTTGCACAAGGCAAATAAAGGTCAATGTTTACCTAGCTCTATCATATAAAAATACTTACACGCAGTTTCATAAAAAGTTGTACAAACGTCCATTATCTTTAGAACTTTGATTGATTTTACCTTAACAGTATTATTAATAAACAAGGTATAGCGTTAGAGTAAATTTATGTTGAGACTGCACTTAGTATTAGTCAAAATTCATATTATTAAACAAAAACTTAGTAAAGGTTTACCTAGTACGAGGTTTTACGGGAGTAATATTTACTCATAGAAGGTAGAAGTAGGTTTGATTATTCTCTGTATAATATGAATTTGGACTAATACTAAAATTACAATTATAGCGTAAATTTACTCTGATGCTAAACCCTTTTTATTAATAGCACTGTAAAGGTTTAATGACATCTTTAGGGTCTAATGAAAAGGAGAATGGGCAATTTACTATGAGAGTTCGGCTATTTTTGGGTAACCGTGCACATTGTTAGAACCAATGGTAAACGATAGAGAATTATTTCTAGAATGAGTAGGAAAAAAACCATTTTAAAATAATGCCGGAGTTTGAGAATATCTGAATATTTCACAGAGATTTTGAGGTTATGTCGTTATTAATATCTACGTAGGTATATAAGAGCAATAAAATGAATAATGTATTTTAATCAATCGATGACTAACGAATATAAATATTTAATTGCGAAAAAGTATATATCTATACCTATATTATAAAAAGGAAAGATTGAATTTTTTATTGTAAAAGATAAACTCTAAAACAACTGGGCCGATTAAAAACTAGTATTTGACTAATATAGTACCTAATTAACATTATCAAAGTTAAAATACTTCATATTGTAAAAGTAGTGGTAGGAAGTTCGCACGTCAAGTCGATAATTAATTGAAACTTAGTAGGTAGTCGTAGTTATATTGCAGTGGGTAGGTATATACTCACCACTAAAGAAAATATAACGAATGTCACTAGAAATCTTAATTAGGTATTTTTTAATGGAATCTTGTTATATTTATGTATAACTCCAAACATTTTGTTATATTTATGTATAACACCGCTTAAACATGCATGTTTCTTCCTCCGTGAAAACTTATCCTTATGCCTACACGAATAAACAAAGCCTGTTCTTTGAGAGTAGTGATGAATGTTAACTTGGCCAATCGTTGGTTGTTTGTACGCGTCATATTAAAATTCAATTAATTTGTCTCTTAATTTACTATGAAATAGCGTACATACTTTTGATAATGCTCAAAAGCAAACCGAAGGAAGTCTTATCTTATATTTTTTCGGTACGAGATTAATCCCTTATTTTTCTATAATCGATAAGGCGATCATCCTAATCTAGTCTATTGTTGTATGGTTGACATTTATTCAAGGCCATATCATGAGTCTAAATTGGTCAGTTGAGCAATTGTTTTAATACGGTTAATTTTAAACGCCGCATAATTATATAATAGTATTTATATAAAATAAATTATAATTAAAGAGAAGATTTTTGATAAATAAATGCGTAGTGTGCAATTTATGTAATTTTAGCCGACTTTTGTCCATTCTCCTTTAGAGTGAACCAAATGAGTAAGATAAACGATATCTTTAAACTGATGACAATTTTAATGGACGTTTGTGCAACTGGGTGTTAAATATTCAAAAAGTAAGTTCGTAGTTTGACATTTTGCGTAGATAAATGTCAAGGGGGGGAAAGTATTAACATTTTATAAAAAATAATGTAAAATTAGGCATTAAAATATCACATTCACTTATAATAGATGCTTTGATCTTTCCAGATAATATTCCTATTTACTTGTATTTATTTCTGTTTAAAGTAGCTTCCAAGTGAATCCATCCATAACCATTTTTTACATCTTGCAGTACAAAAAAGTTTTAGTAAACCGCTGATCAGTCACGTAATTCTTTTATTGTAAGTTAACAATGCACCCTAACTTATTGCATTAAGACTCAAAATAACTTTTTCCACATAAAGCGAGTCAGTGTGATATTAGGTCAATACTACAGGTTCTCTCGCATACACGCACCGGCAAACGTTTGTCATAGTTTGTTCATCATCTTGAAGTGTACTTTATAGTTATAAGAATACGGTTCCGTATCCTTTGATATATACATTACAAAAGCTACTTTAGAACAATCCATCTTCTAATAAACTCGTACCTCCATTATTTATTAGTCCGTATCCTCGTGTCTAGTTCAAGAATACTTTGCCAATCTGATTAGTACTATCAAAGAGTAAATTAATAAATTTATGACAACCGAAAAATTATTATCTCTAAGCTATAAATACAGCAGTTTAATATTATCTAGGTTGTATGTTGATCTAAGTACGCTATCAAAGTTGTATGTTGATCTAAGTATGCAGTGGCATTATTCCTTCAAATTTATTAACTTCTCATTGGTTTAGTATTCTTATATATATATCTAAGCACCAGAATCTATTATCATAGTTAAATATATAAATAATATTTTATACTTTCAAAAAATTTTAACACTTGTTAAGCCTGTATTCCTAGTAGTTATAATATGGACAATATGTCGTTTAGATACTCTTTATGATATATACTACGGTTTATAAAGAATTCGGTTTTTATCTATCAGTGAATCTTTAAATAAATAATGTCTTTATAAAAAGTAGTTTTAACTGAAGAAAATTGTATCACTTTCGTTGTTAAATTATTTATGAACGGATGACACGGTAACTTCATCTAAATTACTTTACCGTGAAGAGATTGCAGAGTTAATATCTTTATAATTTGCATGATAAGTTTTATTTTATGTTTAAAATCAATAATGCTATTGAAAATTATTATATAACTCGGAATCTTATGACTTGTAAATACATTTTAAGATTACCATAAATCCAATATGTACTATTCTATTCTCAGTTTGATTATCATATCCTTTACAGAATGTCATATTATTAAGAACGACCAGTAAATATACTAAGATCTGCATTCATACTTGAATAACAAAATAGGTGTCAATTCAGGAATTGAACCAGGACCATCTGAAAAAATAAAAGTTACATTAATTCTATCTAGATATTCTATAGTTACAATGAAACATGGCGTCTAAAATAAGTAAAATGCTTTGCTCTTTATATATACTTTTATTTATTTTAGTAGTTGTTCAAAATGACAACAATTTAAATGTTGTATTAAACGGAACATCAGAGAAATGATAAGTTACATGATAATATGACATTGCACACTTGATGGAAAATCTGTCGCATACTAACGTCGTCGCATAAAACATTTCAAGTTGAATACCTACCTACTTACTTTTTTTTATGAATGGCACTTTAGTATTGTTACGCGGTGTAACGATTTGCATAACTGTGACTGTTGAAAATTTACTTTTAACAAGCAGTCAATTAGATTATACGAACTTTAAATTTGAGTTTTACATAATAGATTTTCTTTTTGTTTCAGATTTTCTTTTGAGAACTCCGTGAGAAGGCGGGACAAAAGAGAAGAGCAATTGTTATGTTCGGCAGGCTTCAAGAACGTTCACAATGGACTTGAATACACTCCCACCAACTGAATAACTAGAAAATCCGATAAAAAGGCACAATTAATGCGAAACGTGTGCCAACAATGTGACGTAACGACATCTATTGGATAATTGATGAACTTGATCGCGGGTGAAAGTGGTTAGATTCTGTGTACGTTCAATTTTCAAAATGAAGCTAAATTTATTTAAGCGTTCAATGATATTTGCGACCTTTTTTGGTGCGTGTCTCTGTATAGCATTGATCGTTGCATCTCTGGGGACAACACATTGGATAGATGCGCGAGCGCATCGAACATCCATCCGGGATTCCGACGGTCGAATTAGTTTTGGGTTATTTGAAGGTTATAAGCAATTAAACCCCAGATACGGCTGGCGTAGTCATAATTTTAGTGGTAAGTATTAACTAACTATCATTTGGTTTTATTTAAATAATTAATATTTTTTAATAGATTACAGATTAGTCCTGAGATTATTAAAAATAAAATATGATGTATTAGATAACATCACATACATTGTTAAAAATCGAGTCGATATTAGCTAAGATATATAAAAACTAGAAACATAAAGATTTTCGGAAACTGACACGATAAAACTGAAAATAATAGGAATGTTAAGTATTGATGTAGGTTGAATATTTAACATTATTTAGTTCAAAATGTAGTACATATATTGTTGCTCTGATAACTAATGTAACTTTTTTGGTGAAGGAATTTTTAAAATATGTCCAGTGGTTTATTACTTTTGTACATTGCAAAGGTAAAAGATATAAGGAAATAAAAAAGCAAGCCTTTCATCAGTGTACAAATTCATCATCATAAACTGCCTTTTTTTGTCTCCACTGTAGGCTTAGTTCTTCCTTATACAAGGAGGATCGGCCATAACCCTCTACGCTGGCCCCAATGCGGATTGGAGGGTATTAACAACTACAAATGCAGCCGAGACTTACGGCTTAACGTACCTTCCGAAGCACGGAGTAACTCGCGATAATTATGTTTTGGTCATCCACCCCGCGACCGACCCTTCCGAAAGTTGCTTAGGAACAATGATCGTGGGCCGTGGTCCACTACGCCACCGTGCTACTACAGATTATTATAGTTTAAAATTGGTTCGGTTTCAGTGAAAGCGGGCACGCACCCGGCACGTCGTTGGGCGTGGTGCGGCACTGCTGGCCAGTTGGGCGCGGCTCTAGTGTCAGCGGGTGGCGCTTGCGTTCTCGCCGTTCTGGGCGCCGCCGCGAGACATAGATGTTCCCCGAAACCTTTATTAATCGCGAATTCCTTGGCAGGTAATAACTATGCTTTTATTGAATCTATAATGGACAACTTATATTTCGATCGAAGGCAAGCGAATACAAAACACCAGAATAAAGCGCTAGTTGGACTTGCGCATCAGTAACAAGTAAATAAGTAATACATTCAAATACCTTAATTCAAATGCCTTTCCTGAAATTTATATAGGTATTTTCATTAGGTAAACACAATTTTCATATTTGACTTACTAGTTTCTGATTTCCCCGTTTGAACCAAGTGATTTTTCGAGCAGAGACAACTATTGTAAACCTTGCAAATTGAACAAAGTCGTGTGCGAGTGTAGTTTTCAATAGCGTCATGTAAGAAGGACTTAACAAGTCTCTTGTCGGCCATAGGTATTTTTATCATAGGTCAACTTTTATTTGTAATTTATGTTGATAAAGTGTGTAGTGAATAAATACCTTTATCGTTCTCTTTTTCAGTTTTATTCACATTGGGTGCGATATCAGTATGGCTGACGGAGTATTTTTTGCGGCTGCAGTACAACGTGTTGTCTGATGAGGACCTCGCGAGCACCTGGACGTCTGATGGCATGGCCGACCTTGGTCTCTCTTTCTGGTAAGATTATAGGCCTCATCATTATCATATCAGCCTGTTGCAATACACTGATGGACGTAGCCCCCCACAGTGCGCCACAAAACACTATCCCGAGCTATCTTCATCTCAGCCACTGCCGGCCAACTTTTTGAGATCGTCATATTAAGTCACTAATGCTTACGGAATACGAATAACAGTTTATCGATACAATATCAAGTGTCAAAATTGAGTTTAGAGTAAATCGCCCATTTTTGACATTTCAAAATTGCAAACCATTTGTTTTCACTTTTTAAGGTGATTACGACTTTAGGTTGTCAGTTGAGTTAGTGAATACGCTTGCCGATCTGAAAGGTGGCCATAACAGGCCTGGGCCTAGGGCGGCCAGCAATGGTTACAAATATACTAATGATAACAAGAAATTACCCAGAGAAAATAAAATATTGTGTCTCGAAAACTGATTGATGAAATACCGAGGTGGTCATTGAATCTTCACTTGTTCATCAAATGTCTTAAATGAATACAGGTATACTGACCTTCGATAAGAATGGGAATAAAACAGCTTTTATTAGTTATTACTTAGATGTTTATTGTGTTACATATAATGTGAACTTGGTATGCACATCTATTGACAGTAACGATGATCATGATATCATCACCAGCCAATGTTGGTCTGTCCAAATTCAATGTCCTTGCTGCTGTGGTTCAGGCCTTCCTTATGGATGAAATCGAATAGGAAGAATGGGTCATGACCCAATACGCGGGCCCAGTGCGGTGTGGTGGGTGTTAACAACTGCAGATGCAATTCGAGATCGTAAATTTTTGGTCAGCCATCCCATGACTGGCCTTTTTATAAAAAAAACCCTTAATTTTTGGGGGTGGGGGTTGGAAAAATCCAGCTAATCCTAATTTGCGACTTTATTAAGGTCCCTCCACTGAGTCCGCTGCCTGTCCATCAACGCATAGTGGCCCTGGGAAGTAATACTGGCTAATCAGAAGAGGGGGCGGTAGTGCTCATAGCGTCTGCGTCTCTCACCTCTCCTTTCCTTTTGCGAAATAATGTCCTCGCAAAAGGAGGAGGCGACTGCTCTGTCTCCATCCAGCATGGTTTTGACCACACTGGGTAGGAAGAGATTCTGACTTAATATTATCACTCCCATGACTCGGCGCTGCTCTGACCAAGCGCTGCACTCTTCAAGAGTGTGCTGCGCAGTGTCCATAGCCAGCGCCTCAGTGATGGCAGGATGGGGACTCTTCCCTCCGAATCAGGTGCAAATATTGACCGAAACACCCATGTCCGGACAAAATCTGCACGAGCATGTAGGTTAGAGACCCATGAATCCTCTCTAGCCAGACGAGTAGAGTAGTACAGTAGAATACAGGCGGGATTGCATTTATGGTTCTAACCTCAAATTCTAGGGCTTCGATCCTCTGCAACCAACTCTCCAACAGAAACTCTCACACGGTCCTCTTAATTGATACCATTTCCCTGAGGATTAGGGCCTCAAGATCCCAAGATCCCAAGGCATGCCATTACACAGCTGGCAGCCACGGAGATAAAGCAGTAGCCTTTAATTACAATACTAGAAATTACTTTTATTTAGAAATAGTTCTTATGACCGGACCTTGCGAAAGTTTTTTTAAAATCGTAACGGAGACCGAGCGCACTAACCACTGCGCCATCGAGCTCCCCATCATGATATACACACCAATAAATTTTTAACAAATGCTGCCCAAAAAGTTAATTCATAGAAAAAGGGGATGGCTTGTGCTACATGGCCTAGGGCAGTCAAGCCTGCAAGTCCCAAGTCTTCTTCTGGTCACGTAATCATATAATTATTGTTTGTTTATAGGTTAGTAGTGGCGGCGTCAATATCGGCGCTAGTAAACATAATTTGTATAGCGGTAGCGGCAGCTGAGGGACGCGACGCTGACACTATAGCCCCGGCCCTAGAAGAAAAAGTCAACGGAGCCATCATGCTGTATTAATTGCTACTGATTTAAAAATAATTACATACTAAAATGTACACAATCCCGCGCAAAAGACTTATTTCTATAGTCAATTTTGAACTTAACTGTTAATAAGGCTTAAAATAGATTAGATGTTCAGTAGATACTGCAAAAACTGACGAGAGATTATTAATGTAAATAAATATCTTGAGAAAAACAAGTTGGTATTGGGCCTTTTAAAAAAATGTAAGTGAATCAATGTTTTTGAGTTATTGATGAATTTTATTCGAAACAGCAGACATTTTTGCTCACAGTTCAAAGCTCACAACAAAATAGTATTTACGATAAGTGATCAGAGTGAGGAAGAGCTATTTTGATACTGAGGCTGTATTATGTTTAGCATGGATATACCCACGATCCCAGAATTTCAACATAAAGTGTATATTAATAAATTATTAGCTGCAGACATTTACATATGATACAAAATCGAGCTAATTAGATTTTGTTTATACAAGTTCTAGCACTTTAAAATCTAAAATCTTTAAATCATATCTATATTATAATGTACATACATGTGAGGTTGTATATTATAAAAAGTTGAGCTAATCCGATAATTGATTAAGAATAATAGTATTTTTTTTGTTTGTATAAGTAAATAACCTATAATATTGAATATTTTATTATTGAATGTTATTTTGTCAATATATAGTAAATATCACGTTACAAAGTCTTAACGTTTTCGATCAATTTTAAGCCTTAATATGTTTTCGGAATATTCAAAATTGAATGCAGAAAGAACTTTTGTAGTGACCTATTTTGTTGCTGTATGTATTTTGAATATTATGTAGTTCTACTTCTAATTTCTTTTTATTGAGGAATTGATAAACAAGTCTAATGTTGCCGGCAATAGAACTTTGGATTTCCAAAGCTGAAAATTAAAATTAATCTTAAGCTTTGGAAAAATATTGACTTATGTCGAAACAGAATAGTACATAATTAATATTCCGTTCGTCGAACAGGAAGAATTTTGTACAATGACCCTCATTACATACCTTTTTCACTCGTGCGCATACATATTGCTATTTCGCTCGCACAGATGCATCTAGACAATTTTGACACTAAAATGAACCTAAAATGTTTCGATATTTATCAGTGGGCACAAAGTTCAACGTACGAAATTCTTTCTGTTTGCCGACCGTAATATAAAAAGAAATTATTTTAGATGAAATCGTAAGAAATTTCTTGTAATCAAAATACTATAATAATCAAAATGGGATATTCAGTTATTAGTGTATGTGTATTTATATAAAAAATATGGTGTATATTTAAAGTGTAGCGTTAATACAGTTAATTTTAATCTTAAGATAATAGTCTTGCAACTTTATATAATTAAATTTAATTATGATTGAAGGCTGAATGTTAGCTTGTAAGTTTAAATAATGATTAATTATTATTATTACAAGAGAATAAACGACTCCGTCCAATTTTACATTTCATTGTATTTTATGCTATAAATATTTAAGCAGAAAGCCTTGAGGTTTTGGTATATTATATCTTAATTCAAATTAAAGATAACATTCGTAATATTAATTCGTGTTTATAAGCAAATGGAATATATTTTTATATATTGTTATGGTTTTAACATTGTAACGTGTACTTAAAGTCAATAAGAAGTGGCTTATTTTTTTTACATTGAAAGTTATTGTTAGTATATACTAATCCGTCCAAAGCATGATTCAAAGGACATTTCCTGAATTAATATGAACGTTAGCCGTGCCATTAGATATAAGTTTCTATTTAAGTGGTTTCCTTTTGTATATTTCTTGTGAATTCATTTTTCTGAATACTAACTCAATTGATATTTATGATGGTTTTTATTTTTGGTTCCTAATTTTAGAAGAACACCCTTATTACAATTTTGTCGATTTTCATACTTTATCTTGCCTATTCTTAATATAGTAATAATAAAATACTAATTTGTCTTTATTTAATATAAATTAATAATTTACTGTTGCGGGCAGTCAATATTAAATATGCTTATTGCCTATTGCACAAAATGCGACATTAACGATATAAATTTTAGAATTTTTATCATTAATTAGAGCTTAAATTTTTCATTAAGAGCCATATTACATCGCAACTGTGATTTCTGCATGATTTTTCTCGGAAACAAAAACAAATTAACAATTTTGACTTGTTGAATAGTGAAGAATAACTCTTGGTATAGAAATTAGTGGCTCAACTTTTTGGAAATTTTGCTCATCTTTTTAATTAAATCCAAAATACCAGAGAAAGTTTTTCATAAAATGCGCAAAGACACTTTTTTGAAGTCCTGGATTGAGCTACTGTTCTTAACAAACGAAATAAAAGAAATAGAATGATATCTCTTATATAGTCGTAAAGTAAACAGTAGCTCGAAATTTTGAAATAGCACTTATTAAATATAGAAAAACAATTATATTACAAACTTTTACAAGCTTTTCACTAAATACATTTGTGTGTATACATGGTACATATACAAAAATAATATATTTTATCTGCCTGTCTGTTAGTTATGGCTAATCTCTGAAACGGCTTGGCCGATTTTGAAGAGACTTTCACTAGAAATTGACTTATGTAATGAGGATTAACTTAGACTTATGGCTCGATGCAATTCGACCGATATCAAATTTATCGGAGATCCGCATATGAAACAACTTTTTCTAAATTCAATATATTTTTAATCCCGGACGCAAAAACGACGCGGTGTTATAAGTTTGACATGTCTCTCTGTGTGTGTGTGGTGTGTTCGTGTCTTTTTGTGGCATCATAGTTCCCGAACAGATGAACCCATTTTGATTTTGTTTAAAAGGTGTATTAGTCGGGAGTGTTCTTCACTTTGATGAAAATCGATACAAGATGGCCGCCGCCACAAAATGTCGGATCACATATTTTATCACCATTCCATCAATATGGGTATCAAATAAGAGGGCTTGAGTAGTAGAATACTGAACACTATGACAAATTTCAAATCCAAGATGGCCGCCACCAAAAATGTTGGATTACCAACATATTTTTTACGACTTCCTCAATACGGACATTAAATAAAAGGGCTTGAGTAGTAGAATACTGTTTACTATGACAAAATTTTATATACAAGATGGCCGCCGCCACAAAATGTTGGATTATCTATTTATTTATTTATTTTGTACACACATACAATTTCATATGAACAAATGTAACAGACATTAGTACAAGGGCACTACTTATTTCAAATTGAAATTTCTACCAGCAGGCCCAAAACAGGAAAAAGAAATACAATAAGGTAGTCAGTGTGTACCTCCTAAATAAATTAATATGGAATAAAAAAAAACAAATTCAAATACCGGGAAAGAGAGAAAATAAAAATACATAACGGTTCAAACATTTCTACAGTATTCACTCTACGGTTACCATATTCAAAATGGTCGTAGAGTGGGCAAAAAAAATGGCAATGAAAAAAGGTTTGTTAAAAAAAACAAAATGGCGGCCGAGATATTTTACCTCGAAAATTGACATTTTTCGACCTCTGTTCGGGCGATTGTCATTTCTTTTTTTGTGGGTCCGGAGGGAGGATTTTTGCTCCTTCAGCTCGGAAGTATAGTCAATTTTCACGTTGAGGGAGTTTTCATTTGCGCTTCAACATGGCGGCGGCGGGGGCGGCCATTTTGTTTCGGCAATGAAAAATCGCCATTTTCCAGTGAGATTTTCTCCAAGATGGCGGCAATGTACTGATTTTCTTTATATGGGGCGGTCGTGGGGCTCGGTAGGATCTCTCCATATTAGTACTAATTTCTACCATTTTCGTGGTAGTTTATGAGATTTTGGGAGAAAAGTGAAATTTCGATGCGGTGTGGCGCCGGGGGAGCCCTATGACTTTTGGTAGTTTTCGTTTCCGCGAGCTGACAACCCTGGGCTCCACGGTAGAAAACGTGTTTTTCGACATGCCCTCATAACCCGAATTGTTTGGGAACCTGGGCGGCCAGCGGAGAAAATCTGTGAATGAGGTCCCTTGCCTGATATAGTCGTGACTATGGGAAATTTATGAAATTCGGCAAAATCAATATGGCGGCGCCGGCAGCGGCCATTTTGTGATTTTTTCACTTTTTCGAAAAATTAAAACGCACTTTTAGCACACATGGCAACATTGTAGCTCTTCGCCTGGTATGGACTGGTCGTGAGTCTCCGCTGGCTCTTTCGAATGACGTGAAAATTTTCCCCGATTTTAGGGTAATTTCGGAGATTTACCCCAAAAAGGTGAAAAGTAGAAGGAGCCGTTTGGGAATTTCAAAAATGCTTTTCCTCGATGGAGGGCACTCCCCGAAATGACATTTGACCATTTTTATCGTCGTCACCTGGCAACCCTGGTAGGAGCGGCGATTTGAAAAATTTTGCCCGTTTTTTACTTTGTCGACTCTAGCGCAGTCGGTATTGCCACTAGGAAAATGGTAAAAACTGCATCGGATGCGTTATCGAGTTGGCCACACCGGTACGGTGCCGGATTTTCGAAATTCAAGATGGCGGCCAAACCAGCGGCCATTTTATCCGAAAAATTGGGTATCGTCACCACGTCGAGCCGATTTTGACGCACTTGGCGACATTTGTCAGAGTACTTCCGGGGAAACATTTTTTAGGCAAGTAACTAAAGTGTTGCCAGGTGAAAAAAAATCTCGAAAATTTTTGATACTTAATGAGATTTTTGGGGAACCACTTTTTGTCGAATTTTGAACTGTTTTCGATGCAAATATTTTAATTTTAACTTTTCAAGATACCCGTTGGAAAAAATAGAACGATCGACTGGCAACACTGAGAGCAAACAACGTTTGAAATTCAACCTCGATTTTGACCGACTTGGCAATCCCGCAGGTATTTGGCATGTATGGAGCGATTGTGTATCTCTATAGACTCTTTCATATGGTGGAAAAAAATTACCCGATTTTAGGGTAGTTTTTGAGATTTACCCCAAAAACTGTAAATGTCAAAGGAACAATTTTAGAACTTGAAAATTGGTATCCGACGTTGAAGGGCGCATACCGAAATCACATTTGACTGTTTTCATCGCCTACATCTGGCAACCCCGGCAGCTACGGCGGTTTGAAAGTTCAATGCCCACTATTCACGTTTTGGACTCTAGCGCAGTCATTGTAGCCGCTAATAAAAATAATAATAACTGCGTTGGATGCGTTAATAGATGGGCTACATAGGTCTGAGGTTAAAATTTCAAAATTCAAGATGGCGGCCTTAATAGCGACCCTTTTATCTAGAAAATTGATCATTTTTCATGACTTTCACTTTATACAGCTGATTTTGGCGTTTTTGGTAACATTTTTAAGAATACTTCTAACAAAAAAATATGTATTCAGCTGAAGTGTTGCCAGATGAAAAAAATCTGTAAATTTTTTTATAACGGGATTTTTGAGAAACTTTCATGTATGTCTTTATGAAAAATATTTAAATATCTTTTTACAGTGATTTCACTGTTTAACAAAATTTTTACTGTTGCATTTATAACATCATTGATGGAATAATTTGAGTGATCGACTAGCAACACTGATAGTAGTCACCATCAGTGTTGCCACCTTAGCCCTTTTGGGGCTAGATCTAGCACTTTTTATTGTAGGTGAAGTCGTTGTTTTATTATTTAGCCCGGAAAGGGCTAATAAGTCCTTTTTACATTGTCATAGTGTCATACATATTGATGTTTGTAGATAATCCGTTGATACCATTTGTTCGATTATGGAAACATACCGCATTTCTACGCCGCGAGGCCTATGTTCAGCAGTGGATGTCTTCCGGCTGATGATGATGATGATTGGTATTTTTTTGTTCATAAGAACATAAATACTTATGTTTTAAATTTTAAATCTCTTTAATTTTGTTTTGTTTTGGCAAATGATTACTTTAAGATGTTAAACCGGTTAGATTTGTTGAATTTTAATTTAAAAATACATCTTTATTATTTTTTACCTATTTTTTTATTTGTAAACTTTTTATATAGAATAATTTTGAAAATGTTATTATGTTATTCAAACTAAAAATAAATACATAATTGAAATCATTAGGAAATGTGTTTTTTTTTTAGTTTTACGCGGCAAGTTTATTTTTTTGTTATTACTAAAATAAATACAGATAGCTCTGGAGTATTATCCATCGAGCTCAAGATTCCAATAATACATATATAAAAAAATATTTATCTTACTTATCGACAACAAGTGCCATCTGTAAAAAAAAGCATTACAATTTCACTCATGTCCTTCATAAAAACTTTTTTGTTGGTAATTTGTGCTCCATGGCTCCATCTAGCCCACAGATTACTAATATGTAGGCTATGTAGCTAGCCCAAGGGAATGACGTGTCCTCTGTCCCCATATTCGATTTCACGTTGACAGCCCGATCTAGCCCTTTTTAGTTTCTTCAACTGCCCCATTTCTATAATTGAGGTGGCAACACTGGTCACCATATTAATTTCAGAATGATTCTGACCGAGCTGGCGACTCGGAAGCTTTGCATATATAGACCGTTTGTGTATCTTTACTCACTATTTACGTGGTGAGAAAAAAAATCCAATATTTTCACCAGAAAAATAAAGCGAGCGAGACATTGTCGTTCGGTTAGATTAGAACTGTGACTAAAACAAAAAGCGAGCAATGCGAGCCATAAAGAGCGACCAATTAGAGAGATTTGATTAATTGGTAAGGTAAGAACTGTGACTAAAATAAAATGCGAGCGAAGCGAGCCATAAAGAACACCACCAATAGAAATCTGGTAAATCGGTTAGATTAGAACTGCGAAAAAAACAAAAAGAAAAAGAAAAAGCTTATAAGTGTGCTAGAAAATGTATCATTTTTCACGTTTTTACTTTATAGAGCTGATTTTGGCGTTATTGATAACATTTTTCAGATTACTTACAGAAAAAAAAAAATGTATTCAGTTGAAGTGTTGCCGGATGATAAAAAACCAGTTTTTTTTTTGATACTGTGATTTTTAGGAAATTTTCTACTGAATAAGAATAAAAGACTAAAAGGCGACGTATACAACATTTATTATTTTCATACGTTTTTCAACTAAATATTTCTTTTTATATTGCGTGTAAACTGGCAATCTTTTTTTTTATGTATGATGTTTTGCGTTATTAAAGATCTTTTATTTGAAGATAGAACTTACTAACTTTTTCGAGGCAATTTCATACTGTAAACCCAACATAACAAGAGGCGGTCTTAAAACTCCAATATTTGTATTAACTTAATATTAACTTACTTTTGAATAAGAATAAGAGAATAAATGACTACAAGCCGATCTATTACAAATTTTATTTTAGTTTTGTATGCGTTTTTCAACTGAATGTTTCTTTTTCTATTTAGTGTAAACTGGCAACCGTTTTTCTTTGACGTATGGAGCGTTGTGTACTTAAACATAATTCATTTGAAGATAGAACTCACTTACTTTTTCTAGGCAATTTAAAACTGCAAACATAACAAGAGCCGGTCCTAAAATCCGTCCGCTCCGATTCCACAAGTTTATGCTCAAGAACTTTACAACAAGTAAAGCAACAAAAGCTTGTGTAGGTTTATTATGAAATATGGGTTAGGTTAGTGTATGAAAAACAACGCACGAGCCGAGCGAGCGTAGCGAGCGTGCCGCGGCAGCGGCCGGCGAAGTGCCAGAAACGAATCGCTTTTGTTGATGGTAACATATGGTTTATAATGTTTAAAAGATGACCGTGACCATTTTAATTTCAATTTTGATTTCGATGTACTTGACAATTCGGGATCTTTATAGCCACACTTTCACATAGGTAAGTATGGAGAAAAGAAAATCCAATTTTTGACACGATATTTAATACTTAAAATATATTTTTCTATACTTTTAGATTATTGAGAAAATATGTTCTTTTGATATTCAAAATGAAAGTGTGCTACGTAGGTATGAGTTTGAAATTTGACATTTATTTATTTGGTGTATTATTTAAGGTAACACTGGAGGAAATATCTACTCGATCCTTTTTCATACCAAATATAAACTTACTATTGAATGAGAATAAGAGACTATAATTAATTTAGAGTTTTGCTTGCGTTTTTCGACTGAATATTTATTATTCTATTGCGTGTAAATTAGCAACCCTTTTTCTTTGATGTATGGTGCTTAAACAACTTTAATTTGAAGACAGAACTTATTAACTTTTTGTTGGCGATTTCAAACTATAAAACAAACATAACAAAAAAATCGAAAATCTCAAATTCTGCAACGGAGGCGGACTTAAAACCCCACCGCCCCGATTCCACTAGCTACTTGTGACCTCGCAACCAAGCGAAAGCTTCTATTCTGAAACGAAGGCGGACTTAAAACCCCATCGCGTCGTGAATTGATCTATTCTAATATCTGGCCACGACATCGGTTCCCTTTTCATATAATAAATAAATCTTACATAAATAATGTAATGTAATAAATTAAATACTATTTCTTGATATTTAATTAATTAATTAATTATAGTAACACTGATGGAAATATATGTTCGATTGTTTTATAATATTATACAGTAATTTACTAATACGAGGGTCAAACTGAAAGTTCTTAGAAAATCAAAAACTGATTACATTAGCCAGTTATTAGTTTTATTATATCTTTTCAAAATATTGTCCATTCACGTCAATACACCGCTACATGCGATGGAACCACTGGGAAAAGCACTTTGCCCACTCGTCCTTAGGGGTCTCTTCAATGACATCGCGATACGCAGCCACCGCTTCTTCAGCATTCATAAACCGCTTTCCTTTAAGTTTTTCTTTAATTTTTGGAAATAAATAAAAATCACAAGGCGCGAGGTCGGGGCTATACGGCGGGTGACCCAGTAATTCAACGTTTGATGTCGCCAAATAGTCGATCGTTCGCTTGGCGGTGTGCGACGAGGCGTTGTCGTGGTGAAGGAGGATCCTACTGCGAGGTCGTTTCTCTCGAACTTTTTGCAAGACAAGTGGCAAACAATTGGTAGTGTACCATTCTGCAGAAACTGTTTTTTGATCCTCTAACACAATTGTTGCAAAATGACCTATCCTTCCAAAGAACGAGGCCACCATTTTTTTTCCCGCACTTCGATCTCTCTTCACTTTAGTTGGCAACTCCTCGAAAGGAAACACCCACTGAGCAGATTGTCTTTTGGTTTTAGGATCATAACAGTAAATCCAGCTTTCGTCACCTGTTAGTATGTCGAACACAGCATTTGAGTCACCTCCGTTAAATCTTTCAATCATTTTACGACACCAATCCACACGATGGAGTTTTTGAGCCTCAGTCAAATTATGAGGTATCCACCGGGCGCAAAGCTTCCTGACCGCTAAATGTTCGTGGAGGATTTTGTGCACTTGACTCATACCGATGCCTAAGCTTGTCCGAATCTGTTGATAGGTCACTCTTTTGTCAGTCTCTATCATACGCCGCACAACACAGATGTTATCTTCAGTCGTCGCCGTAGAAGGCCGTCCCTCACGTAAATCATCAGTGAGATTAGTGCGACCACGTTTAAACTCATTAAACCAGTTGTAAACAGTCGCACGAGATGGGGCTTCATCGTGAAAGGCCAATCGTAGTCTATCATAACTTTCTTGTTGACTTAAATGACATCGAAAGTCATAAAAAATCATTGCACGAAAATTTTCTCGTGTTAAATTCATGATGACGTGACACAGACAATTTTCAATTTGCCGCCAAATCGTAAAACAAATGACAAATGAATGAAATATATACTCAGTAATATTGGCAAAGAGTTATATTTTCAAATTTTAGAATTATTTTTTTATTATATTGTTTATAAGTGGCCAGTTCTAAGAACTTTCAGTTTGACCCTCGTAATTAAGAATAAGAGAATAAAAGACAAAAACTTATTTTAAGTATATATACAAAATTTATTTTAAGTTTTGCGGCTTGCATTTTTCGACTGAATATTTCTTTTTCTGTTAAGCGTAAATTGGCAACCCTTTTTATTTGATCTATGGTGCTTAAACAACTTTCCTTTGAAGGTAGAACTTACTAACTTTTTCTAGGCCATTTCAAACTATAAAACAAACATAACAAAAAAAAATCGAAATACTTAAATTCTGCAACGGAGGCGGACTTAAAACCCCACCGCCCCGATTACACTAGCTACTCGTGACCTCGAAAGCAAAGCGAAAGCTTCTATTCTGAAACGAAGGCGGACTTAAAACCCCAATCGCGTCGTGGATTGATCTATTCTAATATCTGGCCACGACATCGGTTCCCTTTTCATATAATAAATAAATCTTACATAAATATTGTAATGTAAAAATGCAAATACAATAATTACTATTTCTTGACATTTAATTGATTAATTAATGATAGTAACACTGATGGAAATATATGTTCGATTGTTTTTTCATATTATACAGTAATTTACTAATAAATAAGAATAAGAAAAGACAAAACCTATTTTAAATATCTATACAAAATTTATTTTAAGTTTTGCTTGCGTTTTTCGAACGGATATTTCTTTTTCTATTAAGTGCCAACTGGCAACCCTTTTTCTTTGATGTATGGTGCTTTGTGTCCTTTAACACCTTTTATTTGAAGATAGAACTTACTGACCTTTTCTACGCAATTTCAAACTGTAAACCCGACATAACAATAGGCGGACTTGAAACCCCACCGCCCCGATTCCACCAGCTACTCGTGACCTCCCCGGGCTGCTCGCAGCCCGGGGCAACCAAGCGGAAGCTAGTCTATAATATATAAAGATTAATAATACCTACACTATCCAATATCAACAACAGGAAAGATAATGATCCTTTACTCTTTTTTTTAACACAGAAATAGTACGACTGTCACGTATATCGGCAGGCAAAGAGTTCCAGAGTCTAGCAGCATGAACAGTGAAGGAATATGAAGCAAAATCCGTTTTGTGTGAAGGAGTTTGAAGACTTAAGGTGGGATCTGCAAAGAGCATCAGGAGAACGGAGAAAGGAGAAACGCTCACGCAGATAGGAAGGATAGACGGGATTATACAGGATGTTGAACAGAAGACAGACAATCCTGACATATCTACGCTGACGAATGGGAAGCCACATGAGCTGCTTACGTAAATGTGACACATGATCATACTTACGAAGACCATAAATAAATCTAATCGCTAGATTTTGAAGTCATTCAAGTTTGTTTAATAACTCCTCAGTGGCATCCAAGTAACATGCATCTGCATAGTCAAGAAGAGGTTTAATTAAGGATTGTGCTAGTAACACTTTAGTTTTAAAAGGTAAAAAGTTTTGAAGGCATTTAAGTGTGTGAAATGAGAAGAAGGTCCTACGACTAACCTCAGATACATGGGCAGTTCATGATAGATTTGAATCCATTGTAATTCCAAGATTTTTTACAGTGTCTGTTAACTCGATCTGAGTCCCATCCAAAAGCAGGGGTGGTAAAGATAATGCAGAAATAGAATTAATATTAAACCTGCTACCTATCACAATGGCCTGAGATTTACTCGGGTTAAGCATGAGGCCAAACGATTTTGCCCAAGTACTAATGCGATCCAAATCGTTATTAATAGCTACCAGTGCCGAGTTACAGTCTTCTATTTTAAAGTGTCGATAAAGCTGCAAGTCGTCTGCATAGAGGTGGAAGTTGGAAGATATAACTTTAGTAACCGAGTTAATGAAAATAGAAAATAAGTGAGGTGAGAGAACAGCACCCTGAGGAACACCCGCACCGAGGTCGCACCAATCAGAAGATTTATTACTAAGACGCACACGTTGCGTGCGTCCCCGAAGGTAGGAATCAAACCATGAGAGAACAGAAGGAGAGATATTGCAAGAACGAAGAATAGCGAGAAGAATGTCAAAATCGACAGAATTAAAAGCACTGCTGAAGTCTAGAAGAATTAGAACTGTAAGAGCTTTATTCTCCATAGCCCAACGAATATCATCAGTAATGTTTATTAAAGCTGTTACAGTACTGTGACCAGGGCGGAAACCAGATTGGTACCTATTCAAAAGGGAATTAGAAAAAAGAAAAGTTGATAATTGCTTATGAACAATATGCTCAAGAAGTTTAGAGAGAAGGGGAAGAATAGAAATATGACGAAAATGAGATGGGACTGAAGGATTAGATACTTTAGGCAGTGGAATAATGTGCGCCATCTTCCAAATTTTGGGAAAAGAACCGGATTCAAGTGAGAAGTTAAGTATGTGAACAAGTATAGGAAGGAGAAAAGATAAAATAGGGGTAAACATTCTTACGCTTAGGTTGTCCTCGCCAGCAGCCTCGGAAGAAATGGCTTGAATGGTATTTTTAATGTCAGTTTCGGATATTTTTGAAAAGACAAAAGATGTGCAGTCTGGCCTCGGAACCAGTGAAAGTTCTGCGAGCGTAGAATCCTTTATGTCACCATCGATAGTAGAAGGAGGAAGGTAGAAGTGTCTGTCAAGGACGCTTAAATCTACATTGGTAGACACAGTAGCAGTAGATTTCCCCACTCCTACAGAGCGCAAAAACCGCCAGGCATCAGTAGGATTGCGATCAGTAAGAGAGCTATGGAAGAAGCGTCGCTTAGCATCCCTACACATACGACTGCAGCAATTTCGAAGAACCTTAAAACGAATAAGATTGCGGTTAGTTGGACGTTTCTTATATGCTCTTTTTGCCTTATCTCTTTTTTGAACACCAAAAAAATTGACCAGCCATCCAATTGCCGGCCTTTGCAATCGTCGCTTAACCTCCTCAATCGCAGATCAAACGAGCTATCCGGCACCATCGAGCTTTTCGGATATTGCCGTATTTTTTTGTAAAATTCAATATATTTTGATGATATGGTAAGTATGAGCAAATGAATCGTTCCTCGATATTATTGAACAGAAAATCAAAAGCAGATCGAGCGTTCTACCACCTTCATACATTTGAAGTGATACCGCAGACCATGAGATTTGTGACTGATATTGACAGATAGTACAATCTCATGAGCAAACACTTGAGTTTTTCCATACATTTTATAAGTGCATGCCATTCGTGTGATATCGTTCATTCATATCGAATAACATCGCATCTAGCCATGAGAAAAGAACCTTAGGTTACTTTCCATTCGCATAAAGCCGCGGGCACAACTAGTTTAATATAATTCTAATTTACTACTTTTCCAAACAGGAAACAGTCCATGTTTCCTATGGATGACGAAAATATTTCGAAATCGTCGACGAAAAATATGGCACGAATATTTTTTAATTAATATTTATAATTTTATTGATATTGTCATCACTATTTATATTTATAGCCTATGATTTGGCTAAACTTGTGTCTTTTAATTTTTGTCCGATCTTAGCAGTCGTGTTTTTAATTTTTAAATAATTTTTATATTTTATTCATTTTAGTGAGCAGTTAATTTTGTATACAGATTATATATTTTTAATGGACCTTTAATTTGATACCCATAAAGATATGATTATAAAAAACATACTTTTTTAAATGGCGTCACACGTCCCCATACCTATTTAATATTAATAATTAAGCTAGTTTCACTGATACTCTATGTATTTTGTGGTAACTTAGGATGATGTTTCTAATGATACCCTGTACATTCATATCCGTTATATCTTTCAAAAGTTATGGTGCAATAAAAATACTCACATACATATATTAATTCTAAAAACAATAGACTCCTTTTCGAGAGCAGTCGTTTAAAATATTCGGGAATCGATAATGAATCTCACCATAGAAATACTAAAATAAATACAAAAATTGGGAAAAGTATCAAAATAGCTTGAACGTGGTTTCAACACAGTATTGTGGACTCGTAACCTTGAACAAGTTCTCGAGAACTCAAATCACAGAGTGAAAATTTGTCATATGGCTCTTAACCTTAATGTACGTTTGGCGTTAGTAATATTGCGTTTATTTTATCAGTATATGGCGACATTCGTGGCCGAGTGACTGGAATTGCGGTTATAGGAGAGTCAGTCTATGACGGTGCTTTGTTGACCTCCGGGCCTTTACCCTTCTTTGAAGAGGGTTTGGGCTTCGGCGCTCGTGGCCAATCTTTATAGTTTTCTGTGTGACCGATTTGGCCACACGGTACACAGGCCGGAGGGGTGAGAGTGTCTCGAGTTCGAGAGCACTCTTTTGTGGGTTGTGACTCTAGGCACTTTGCGCACCTCGGAGTCGCGAAACAGTTAGCTGCCGCATGTCCAGCTGACATCGGTGGTACTGTCCCGGGGTACCGCGTCGGTGAAGGGGTTCGAGTTTAACCCCGGTAAGGTCGCAGACACTAAGGTCTTTAGCCTTGAAAATGTCGCGAGCATTGAAGACACCCCGTCGAGCGACATGAGGGCCTTGGGAGCGATGTCATCCGAGGAAGCGTCCGCACTTGCTCCCGGGGAGCGTGGCTTACGGCGCTTCCTGCGGCTCTATACCGTATGAAAGGATTTGTCGACTCGTCGGAGTCAGACGTCCTGAGAAGGTGGCGATGCCGGGGGTTCTGACATCGTCGCTCGGTGGACGATTTCGAAAAGGCTAGCAGGCAAAAGATGCCGTAGCTCATCGAGTGTGTAAAATTTTTGAGACATTTCGGTTGTGAATGAAAACCGTAGCGAGGGGGAAGGGGGACGTGGAGAAATTGCAGCTATTCCTAATGGAATTAGCGGCAAACCCTTGGGACAAGGCCCAAGTGCAGTGGGATTGGGTTTTCGTTATTGCTAAAACCTGAGGGGCTCTAGCGAGCGCACGGGGATCGCTCAACCGGCTTAGTTGCCACCGTAGGGTATCCACCGACTCAAGGATAGTTGAAAGTGAGTCAAGTAATACTGTTTTAATGAAAACAGAAAACTACAGGGCCTGCGCTCGGAGTGTGCAGAAGGCACGAGATGTACTCACATTTTGGGTAGAAGAGAGTGTTGTACGCGCACGGGGGCGCGCAACGAAAGCTCAGAGCGGGATACACCCCATCCAGTGACAGGTCTTTTTATATCTAAGTTTCTCTTACGTTCCAGTTCTAATAATTTTACTTAATCATTCATTCCGCATACTTTATCTTTCTTTTGTTCGTATTATATTCTTTGTTGATTTCTTGTCAACTTTTTTATTGTCACGTCTATATCCGTTTTTATTAGTTTATCTATCTTTATTTTTCTTTGTTTTACTGCCTTTTAATTCTTTCGTTTTTATTTTTGTCTATGCTTTCAGATTACTCTGCTCCTACTATCAGTTCTGTTAGGTCCTGGGTAGCTCGGTGGTTAAAGCAATCGCCCGCGTTGCGAAATTGGAATTAGTAGGGCAATTTTGCTAACGAGAAAGTCAACCACAAAATAATAAATTAAATCGCACGCTGAGAATGATAGTGACACCATACAAAAATGCAATTTCAAAAAAAAATCAAGAAAATGTGTCGAATACAGTTCATTGGCTTAAATTAAGATTTTTTATCCTGTTTTCAACAGTATTCATACTAAACAAAGGCGCATTGAAGTTAGTATACTAATTTTATCTAAACAGCCTTTATGTTATGTTTATTATATGGAAAAAAATGCTTACAAACGAGCAATAAATGAAATATTGTCACTAAATTTATTTTGTAAATAAAAGATAAAAATCAATGACATACGTTTGGCAAAGAAATAAGAATTTGTGAATAATTCTTAAATTATTTTTTTAAGTTTATACTCAACAACGCCAATGGCGCCAAAAAATGACAGAAAGGGACGTTATCATTCTCATATATGTAATAATTTACGTAAAAATTACCAGAATTAAGGTCTACATATAAAAAAAAAAAATTTGATAATAGTGATACAGCACGGCACGTCAGGTTTTTTTCTCTAATTTCAGCAATCAACTTTGATTTCTATCATTAATGCGTTAAGTTTTAAATCAAGTGTAATAATTTAATAAAATCGTTCAACTTGATGTGTTATGTTGACTGTGCAACATAATTGGTACTTATATAGGCAATGGTCCTTAGAGCTTTTTTTTTATAAATTTAAACTTTAATAAATTTCTCTGAGTCTTCATAGTTGTTAATATCAGTCTTTTAATATTCCCACTGCTGAGGCTCAAGCCTTTCCTATGTTTGGAATAAAATAGGGAAAATGGACAATGTCTCATCATACGGGCTTAGTGATAGATTGGTAAGTGTTAACGCCGGGACGGGCTTACCGAATCACGGAGGAGTTTGATGTAGTAAATTTTTGGTCACCCATCCTATGACCGGGCTATGACATATTTGTTTAACTTCCGCATCGCATACTAAAGCCCTAACCACTGCGCCATTGTACTCCTCTATATTCAATCCGATTTAAAGTAAAAAGTAATTTTCGACAAAGGACATATCTTGGTAACAATATTTATTCAGTTACATTCTCTACCTACTTAGAAATATTCTTCAGCATCGAGTTTGTGTGGAAGGAGGCAAAATACATTATTGTCTTGAGTCTTCCGTGAAATCTTGTTATGAAAGGTAACATTACGGGCGGGATATAGGGGAAGATTGGCACCATTCGTACACTTTTTAGTCAATGATTTTTAAAATATTGATAATCATAGATAAATTAATCAATTACTTATTAAAACATAAAGCATACTTTCTGCTCCTTATTTAAAAAGTTGAAAGCTGATATCTTGTATAATATATAAAAGGATTGAATTTTACTAACAGCTTATGAATGTCCGAATCTACCCCTATTACGGGGTACAAGCGTACATGGGCCGGGGAACATTCAGACAGTGTGGTAACTTCATATATATTAAGTAAAATAACAAATTAATTAAAAAAAATTGTTTTCATTGATCTCAAACTTATCAATGATGTAATAAACAAAACGACATATGCCTATAAGTCGTTTAGAGTCTATCTTTTTTACGAAAATCGTGCATCCATTCTATATCAGTGAAGCCAGTTTCATTACAATTTTGCAAACATTTATATTTAAAAACTTTATCATAATCATTTGATAGTGTTGTGACTTCCAATATCGTGATTCAGAAATGTGTTTTTGAACTTTTTCAATTGATTATTCTTTTCAGTAAAACTATTTGTCTTTTACTATATAAAAATACCTTTTACAGACGCAAAAAAACTCATTTAATGAATATTGGGAACGTATCTGCCTTTTCTTCTTAAAATTCCGATCATTTTTTCTAAATTTTCTGATATAATAATAAAAATTGTTAGCACACAGGGGGTTAGGGGGTACATACATACGCGTACGAATGTGCCCTTGCTGGAAATGTACGAAGGGCCCCGAAGATCAAGAATAAAATTATTTTTTCTAACACAAAACCCACGTAGAAAAATACACATAATAGATATATTATTATTATCTTAATCGTATTCACTTACGATTAAGCAATAATCCAGTAAAATTTGACGTGTAATTAAAGCACGGAAGATCCAAAAACATTAACAAAGTATTTACTAAGAGCATGCCAAAACACTTTAAGTTCTCTAGTTTCGCTCGCAGTGGCTGCATGTGTGGCTAAATTCGTGGACAACTGGCAGTCGCCGGCGCCTATCCACTGACACAAAGTCGTAATAAATAGACTTTTCTACAAGATGTAGTAGTGACTGTATGAAGGTTCCCCGTGTACGAATGGTGCCAAACTTCCCCTAAGGCTCAATTCATAATTGTAGTGGCAGCGGCAGATCTTATATTTATACAAACAGTCATTATAATAATTTATTATAATGTATTTTCTACTATTTAATCGGAAAATATGAACCATTTCAACTTATGAATATATAATAAAATATATTTATAATAATAATATAATAAATTTTTACTGCATTAATTTGGAAAATATTACGCTATTAAACTTGAAAAAGGAGGAAAAGCAGATTACATAAATTTGCTACAATACATAAACATTAAATCAGTTAAATAAAACGTTACAAATATATTGCAAGCATTGCCCAGGAATACGTTTGTCGCTACCGTAGCAAGGCGTGACGTTACTTCGTGGTTTGAATTTGTAGGGAGCATTTTCGGCAGACTAGCAGAAGTTCCACAAACTATCTCCATATCTCCGAAACTATTAATCTCAGACACGCTGTTACTTTGACATTATTTTTCAGATATTAATGGACTATTTATTTATAAAATAAAAAAGTGTTCAATTATCCTATTGAAAGTAATTTATACTATATCAGAGGAGTTCGGTGGGGCAGTGGTAGCGCTGAGCAACTTTCTCAATGAACCATAAGATAGGTAATCAAAAATTTGCTATCTCGAGTTACTGTGAGCTTTAGAGAGATTGGACTGGCAACATCCACAGTCGTTATTAGCCACCAATACGAGATTTGCCCACGTAGTAAGTTTGATCTACCAGCAGTGAGGATATTAATACACATGGAAAATAAAGTCTACATGTTTTTATTTTGAAAACACAGTTACCACACTCGGTTTGGTAGATTGCCTAATTTTATTATCCGCCGTTGTAAATATATTTGTTGTCCAGTATGGTCCTACCTTTATCTGCACTCGGTTTGCATCTTCTATCTGCTGTTTTCCCTACAACAATAATAATATTATTTTATAGTAGTAGTGCCTTTGGAGTATATCTGGAACAGATTTTCAGGCGTAACGTTGCATTTGTAAGCTTTTATTACATTCGATTTTAGAAAAATTTAGTTGGTTTGTCGTACTCTTTGTGTACAAGCTGTATTATTTTTTTTATTTACGTTTAAATCGGCCTTAAAGGAGTATACAACATTGAATTCGAGGATCTAAATATTAATCTACTTAAAATAAGCATTACTATTCATGTGAATGTAAATATTTAAGGCAATAGTGATCCAGTGACATTCGTAAGATTAACTAAATATAATAAAAATATTATGATTTTTCAAATAAAAGTTTTCAATGTCGAGGGTTTATAAACCCTAAATTTACAACACAATAATTTATTAAAAAATATTTTAGTAAGTAGCAGTAACAAATAACTATGTTATATTTAAGAGAAAAGACGCTTTCATCGCTAAAATAACACTAATTCACATTATTAAAAAATCTCGATTTGGGAGTATTTTTAAGTTTTTAAATTATTTATTTATTTTTATTATTATTTTTTAAGTATATGTTTTTAATTTATTATTCGTTAGAGTTTGCAAGCAGGTACTGAATTATTTAAAACTGTTTTTTTAGCGGCGCAATTTGCCATCCTCTATCTCTATCCCTACCGGGCGCCATATGGCAGGAACAGTGTTGTCTCTTGACGCTCACTGTTAAGTCCGTACAAAGCTGTTAAGACTGGTTTTACCCAGCAACGCCTAGAATGTATATCTATATCATTATGATAGATTTTTAATGGAAATTTTTAAATAACTAGAAATTATTATACATGGTGGTTTGGATAAATATAACAAATCTCTGATAAGCAGATGGAAACGCTGTTGGCAGCTAATGAGGCTGAGCTGTAAGATATACTATCAGGGTGGAGAGCAGTATGGAACTGGGTCACAAAATCAACCAATTCAAACTAAAATTATCCAAGCCCGGATTGCGAAGTGTCTGGACAAGTGAATTTTTTAAGCATTTTTCTTTTTTTTATGGGATAGGGGGCAGACGAGCAGACGGATCACCTGATGGTAAGTGATTACCTTCGCCCATGCCCCTTCGCATATGATCATAGGGAGGGGAGGGTTCAGGGGTAGAGGGAAGGGAATAGGGAAAGGGTTGGGCCTCCGGTACCCTCACTCACACGACGAAACACAACGCAAGCGTTGCTTCACGTCGGTTTTCTGTGAGGCCGTGGTATCACTCCGATCGAGCCGGCCCATTCATGCCGAAGCGTGGCTCTTCCACTTTTAATATTTTCCAGTAAAAATTGATTAAATATAATAAACCAATGGTGGTTTACCGCATTAATGTGTACTTCAAATATTAAATGTTTTAGCCCTAGAAAAGGTCGAAGATTTCGTATAATTGAGTGATTAATCATTAATAATACAAAATCTTGACATTCGGAGGTGAATCGACATGCCCAAATATATTTTCAGTAATTCAGTTAAAATATATATGGAAGTATTTTTAGAACGGTAAACAAAAAATAAATTTACGAGTTTGTTAGATTTCTCCTTATCTTCACCTTTTATTACGGGTCGTAAATATGAACACCACTGGGCGCAAAATGGCTGATCGTGATCACATACACCTTTTCGAGACGTGGTTGGTGGAAAAAAATGTCATGCTCCTGGAGGCTTACTCTGTTTTGTAAATTTCGACATGTTCTTATAATTTTGTTAAGGCGCTCTTGTACCTCCGCTTACGTTCTTATACAAATACGTAAAAAATACGCATCGAGAGTAAAGACGCGCTCACTTGATTTTATACATTTAAAACAACGAAAAGTGTTCTTTCGATTATACTAAAACATGTTTTTGTATATAGTTAAGATGAAATATATAAGTCGTAAAATTGATCCAAAAAAACTTATTTAACGAGCCAAATTGTAATTCATTTTTCTGAATCTAGCAATCAATCGATCACATGTTTAATTTTAATAAAATGATTTTTATTTAAAACTGGTGGTGATTTCATATAACCTTACTTTAAAATCATTTACGTGAAGATTATTTGCGCACCAGGGACTCTGTAGCATGATAAATTATTAAAAAATGCGTATTTGGGGACATATGAGATTTTTAAAAATAGACGCAATTTCGTTTTTGGAGAATCAAAATAGATTCTCAGATCCGATCCGAGGTTGATCTATAGTTTATGTACGTATTTTCATCTTATATTTTATTTTACCTAAATTCATGATGCGGCCATTTAATGAAACAGTCGTATTTCATGAAATTGAAAAAATTTCTGCCCACATCAAGATGTGGCCTGGCCAGATCAACGAATAATTTGCATTTAACAATATCAGCAGTTGGTCGTATGACTGCTTCATGATGTGGCCAAGCATTAGTGATCATTTCGTAAAATAGAACTAGTCGCAGTAAAAGGCGCTAATGTCGCAAGGTTTTTGTGATACAAAGCAGAATGACCAAGCAACGGAAAACAATTGTTTGATTAAGGGGATGACGACTGGGTAAAAAAAAAAATGCAAATCTATTTAGTCCGTCAGTCAGATAATAGAAAAATATTAGATACGTATTTTTTTTTACTTCAATTTAACAAGAAATAGCTTAGATAACAGGCATTAAAGTTGAGGAGTGGGGCTCGCTACGTCACAGTTTAGTAGAAAACGTACCATAACGTGACGTCATGCGAAATTTCAACTGCATGTAACGCTGTAATTTTATGATTACGAAAAAAATAAAAAAATACGTGTTTAATATTTTTTAACAGTACCTGACGGACAAACAAACAAAAATTAGTCGTCATCCCTATTGTAGTGTGAAGTGTAATATGAAGGTGCAGTGGCAAAGGCCATTCATTCAACAGTTATATGGATATGTCGCAAGATTATAATCTAGACACGATTTCAATCTAGCTCCAGAGGAAAATAAAAATATATTGGAGGATATAAAAATTTGTTTTAGATATGAACTGAACTAAATTGTCGATATGATTCACTGTAGGTTAAGACCATGTTTGAAATTTAAGACCATATTCAGTTTTGAGGTTATTTTTTTTTTTCAGATCACATAATCATAACGGTAACTTATAATCAATCTATTTCAGCAAATAATTAAATATTCTTTTTGGACACTACATTTATGATATGACCAAACGTGGAGTGCCATATCATTAAACATTGACGTTTAAAAAATATTAGATGGCCGTTTCTTGAAATACGACCGTCTCATGAAATGGCCGGCCGGATCATAAAATGATCAATTCTACGATATTGCCACGATATATGTACGTGTTTTTGATTTTATAAAATCAAGCGCTTAAGGCATTCAGATCAACGAAAATATGAGATGAGTTTGATGTATAATATTTATTTGGAGTTCATTATTTTCTACCCACGTTCGTAACGGTTTTCATTCGAGGATCAATTTAAAGGATCGCCAAAGCGTTATGGGCTATTGACCTTAATAAATAAGTACAAATAAACTGCTACCCACCTAGGTTCGGGAAATCGTAAAAACTAACTGAAATCCCGTTCATGGTGATCGTGTGCGTATACCCCCGGGACGTGTAGTTGGGAGACTTTGTTGTAGACGAGATATATAGAAAATTTATTTTGAACTTAATATAATTTATGGAGTAGCTCGGCGCATAGTGGATAAGCGCCGCGGCCAACGATTGTTGTTCTAAAGCAAGTTTCGCAAGAAATATACTTACAAATATTTATATATATCGGGTTGGCACAAAAGTAATGAGACACTTGGTTTAAGTTTTTACTTTTTTATTATTATTACAATAAAAAAAGTTTAGTCAATGATGTACCATTACCAATGATTGCCATTAGTATCTAAGACATGCCAACGATCCGGCAAAGTTTGGATGCCTTTTGCCCAGAACTCTGATGGCTGTGCCTCGAAAAAGTTGTTCAACTCCGCCTCTACGTCAGAGAAATCATTAAATTGTTTATCCCGCAAATGCTGTTTCAGGGCTCTAAACAAATGATAGTCTGATGGGGCGAGGTCTGAGGAATAAGGTGGGTGGGGTATCGTCTCCCAGCCCAAGTTCTCCAACTGCCAGTGAACCACAGATGCGACGTGAGGTCGAGCGTTATCGTGCAGTAAAACTACATTGACTCGTCTTCGTCGTTTTTTCTTGATAGCGGCAGATAATTTGGTAAGCTGGGTTGAATATTTGTCAGCGTTTATAGTTTCATTGTGTAATAGCTCATAAAACAGTATGCCTTGCGCATCCCAGAAACAGCAAAGCAGAATTTTTCGGCGGTTCTTTTGACTCGGATTCGGTTGAGTTGGTGGCGTTTCTTCTCGAGGCAGCCAAAAAGCACGACGTGTATCGTTCTCGTAATAAATCCATGATTCATCTCCAGTAACCAGATCTGACAAAAACTCTTTACGTCGGGGTCGCAGCAAAAGTGACTGACAGATAGCGACACGGACTGCACGACTGGCGTCTGTAATAATGTAAAATGTGCGGTACCCACCGAGCCAAAACTTTTCGATAACCAAGCTCATGCAGATGGTGTTCCACGGCGTGGTGACTGCATTTAAGTGCTTCCGCTAATTCACGAGTGGTAGCATCCGGATTCAACTGCAGTTCGCGGCGCAAATCGTCATCATTCACTGCGGGTGGTCGCCCTGAGCGTGGCTGACTTTCAAGGCTTCTGTCTCCTGATTTAAAACGGTCAAACCATCGGGACACCGTCGCATGGCTTGTACTTCCAGCGCCTAATGCATTGTTGATATTGTCAGCCGCAGCCCGCGCATTGTGGCCTAACAAGTACTCGTATAAGTATAGTGTTCGAACTTGTCGCTCGTCCATTTTTCTTCAAACTGACTAAACAAATCGCGAACGCGGCTTTATATACCCTACACCAGAAGTACCTAGAATGTTCTACAACATTTTAGAATGTTATCGAAAAAATTGATTTTAAAAAGGAAATGTTATAGATTTTTCTAGTGTGTCTCATTACTTTTGTGCCAACCCAATATTATGATGAAATATTCATCTAATGTTCTAATAATCGGTCACGGGATGGGGACCAAATAAATATCTCGAGCTACTCTGTGATTGGGAAGGCATGTTAAGCCTTGCAGTCGTTGGTCCCGCCTGCGCTTGCAGTCGTTAATACCAGCCAATCTATATTGGGAGGGTCATAGCCAATCTTCTTAAATCATGGCAGGCATTTGTTTATTCCGAACTTATTACGAGCGTATTAAGTTCGGAATAAACAAATGTTTCACTCAAAACGGTATTATTATAGTGATAGTCTCTGACGGCGAGCGGCCATGTCCATTAAGCAAGTTCTGCAAGTGCTTTTATGATCTCCATAATATAACTAATGTCCACTGTCTGTTCGTGGCATGTATGTTTCCTCACCGTCTATAGTATGGATATTAGTACCTTCAGTTAAGTTTATTTATTTACTTTTTACTTCTTTTTTTTTTAATTTTCACAGAAATCTTTTTAACTATGTCTTAAATAAGTGACACTGAAAACTGACAAGTGACATCTGTAAAGAGCTTGCATTCCATTCTACGCCATTAGTTTCCATTGGTTTTTTTTCCTTTGTGATTTTGATAACAATGGACACAAAGATACATTATGCAATTTTCTTATTTGCCTAAGCATCTTCTGACAGTAATCTAAAATAATGTCATATAGTTAAATTTACGGGAGTTTGTGATTTTTTTTCCTTTTCTTTGCTTGAATAATCCGATTTACACTTCATCCGGCAGGTGAAGATCTTTATTAAGGTTAATTTTATTGCAATATATTGTAGGTATTTATTTGTTTGTTTATTTAATTATTTATATATGTTATATATTATGTCTCTCTTGAGCAGTGACGATGATTCTTATATGTCATTGTCATCTTTATGCCATTGCAGTGATAACAGTTTTGCAAGATTTCCATCACTTTTTGATTCTCTTGAAACTGAGAGACAGTAAACTACTGATGTATCAAAAAAATTTAACATAATTCATATTAATGCCCAGAGTATTCCGGTTCAATATCCTGATATGTTGGCGTTACTTGACCATAAAACTTACTACATATTAAGAGCTGGTTGAAGTCATGTTTACCTTCTTCTGCTTATCTGTACTACCTGGTTTTCTTCTAATTCGATATGATCGCATTGGCTCAGTAGGTGGTGGGGTTGCAATTTACACATTCCTTTCTCTATTATCAATATGTCTGTTCAGCCGCTCCCACCCAATGCTAGTGAGCACCTATTGATTGAAATCCTACTCTCTCACGTAAAGGTTCTTCTTCTTCTTCGTAAACGAGCAAGTTGCACTTTATAATGACTTTATCACCAAATCAACTTTATAACAAACACGCACTTTTTAAGGTGATTAAATTAAAACATCTTCCTGCTCTATGGCTTACGGATAATATCAAATTGCTGATGCATAAAAAGGTTATAGCCAAAAGCAGGTTTTATTTCGGCCGACGGATCATAATAAAGAAACCTATAACAGAAAACGTAATCAGTGCAATAAGGTGTGTAGGGACGCAATGCGTCGCCATATTCATAACTCAGTAGAAAATCAAGATCCGGCTAAAGTCTGGAAATTTCTTAGAACTCTTGGGATTGGCAAATCGAATCACGAAAACGTTCCTGCCAGTATCCATATTGATTCTCTTAATATTCATTCTCGTCCGCATCCACTATTCATGATGCCATTAAATCTAGAACCATAACCATATCTTTCTTCTTTGCCGATCTCCCACTTCTCTCCATTTGTCTTTGATCAATTATCGGTTTGTGATGTTAAGAAGCCTTCTGTTGATCACCTCTAATGCTGTAGGTAGTGATGGTAGTAGTCGCAATATGTTGATACCCATTCTTGATATTATCCTTCCCATCCTTACCTTCCTTTTCAATAGTAGGTAAAAGTTATCGATGACATTCGCTTTGGAATGGAAAATGGTCAGTTAACTGTTCTAACATTATTAGACTTTAGTAACGCGTTTAACACGGTCGACTTTACTCCATGCCATTATGCGCTCACTTAACATATCTCCAACGATAATTGATTGGTTCCATAGTTATCTGTATAGATAGGCAGCGTTTTCGTCTTGACGAGAAGCATGCGTCATGATGCAACACGACGGCTGGCGTTCTGCAGGGCGGTGTGTTATCTCCGCTACTTTTTGCAATCTTTATAAATGATATTTCTCATAATCTTTCATGTTCGTACCACATATATGCAGACGACCTTTAGATTTATTGTCAGGCTCCATTTTCAACTAGCTGAAGTGATATCGTCAACGAATGTTAACTTGTACCGCATCAATGAATGGACTGAATTTGGACTAAACGTTAACCCGTTCAAGAATCAGGTTGTGATTATGGATAGCTCCAGATTGTTATCTAAGGTTGACTTTCAAACACTTCCAAAAGTAATCTTTGATGGAATTGTTATACCATTTAGAGCAACAGTAAAGAATTTGAGAGGAATAATCGATGACAAACTGAATTGGGAATCACAGTTTCAAACGATTAGTCGGAAGTTGTATGCTTCTGCGTCTTCTTTGAGGAGATTGCGAAATTTCATACCCACTGCCACTAAAGTCGTACTTGCGTAGTCTCTTTTGTTTCCTGACTTTTCTTGACTATGCTGACGCCTACTTTCTTAATATTACGCAGTGAAATTACGGTGGACCAGCTATATGAACTTGAGCGCTTTTAAAACTTCTTCATAAGGTTCATATTTGGCCTTCGCAAGTATGACCATGTCTCTCATTATCGAACTGAAAACAAGTGGCTTCCGATTCATCTTCGCCGGAATGTTCATATCCTATATCTTCTGTACAATATATTGTTCAATCCTTCCTACCCTCTTTATCTCAAAGAACACTTAAGTTTTCTTCAGAATTTCAATTATTCTATGTATGTTATGTATTTGGTGTTAACAATAAAGTGTTATCTATCTATATATAATGAAAGCTTGAGCCCATGCAATGGGAACGTAAAAGAGCTGATGTCAGTGACAAACATGCATCAAATATAGTTTGTTAGCAGCTGCCCACAATTTTCTTTAGTTAGATGAAGCGAAACTTCATTCCTTTGTTAACTTACTTTCAACTTACCGCATTAATTGTAGCTCGTCTATTAGAGCATCTGGATATTGTAACAAAAGTAAGCCGGTACACACGTCTGGACCGTCTCGTCTCTCCGACCGACGCCTGATTGAATCGCACCCGCCAGCCCGTACACCGCTAGTTTATTGCCAGTTTGTGACTAAAAAGCTGGGGCCGCAATTCTAGCGATTGTCAGAGCGAGTTTGACGGCGTAATTGCTAGCGAGTTCGGTCTGTGATACGGTTGTCAACCAACTTTCGCAAGAGCCGGTTATTGATGACCAAAAAATTATTATCTCGAGCTTGTTACGTCGAGCACGTTGAACCGTTGATCTCGGCTGCATTTGCACTCGTTAACACCCAATCAACACGTAAAAATTGTTGGAGCCGTTTCCGAGATTTAGATTATAATACAGGAATTGCTCGTTTAAAGGTATTAGATAAAAAATATGATTGCGTCAAATAATGTTAAATTCATAAAATTTTGTTGAAAATATCCGTAAAAATAAATGTTTATTTCATAATAGCTAAGATATAATTCCTATATATTTTTTCCTAATTTATTCAATTATAATGAGTATTCGCAACAATAAACTCACAAAAGTGCCAATCTTGCGAGAACTCGCGGTATTTATATTCATAAACTCGCGAGATCCCGTCCGAGCCCAAATCTCGCGAGATTGCATTCCCTAGCGGTGGGTCAGTCTTTATTCTCCTTATTCCATTCCATCCATAGGGAAGGCCTGAACCCCAGCATATGGCATTAATAGACTGGTGATGATGACAGAGAGTGCAAGATGAACTCCTGAAAATGCAGCATGTATGTGACGACATTAATATGTTTTACCTCGTTTTTTTAATAATAACATAATCAGCATGATCTTTATATCACAAAATTTAAATTTGGGAAGTGAATTTTTACATGACTGCCAAAAAAGGAGAGCATTGTGTTTAATTAATGTATGTGTATGATGGGTATGTGAATTTACTCCACCATAATCTTTGAAAGACTTAACGAATATGAATGTATAAGGTATCATTGGTAACGTAACATCATCGAGTGACACTGCCTATATTTTTTAGAATATTCAATGACGTCATTGAATAATGTATGAAAAATTAATTCATAATAGCAATTTGGGTCACAAAACAAAAAAAAAGTAATAATTTATTTCAATTCGATTTTGGAAGTCGCGTCTTTTAATTATATCAACTTAAGCTTCTCGCTGTTATCTGTACCACATAGCGACGGCTGTGCCTAGAATCGAAAAGGCATCGAGCACGTTCATTTGTTATTAGGGACTGGGTTCTGTGATCGAAAACGAGAAATCTAATTGTGTTTTCTGCTCGTTGAATAATAAAGTCGATTTTCATTTCATAGTAAGTACCTTTTTGACAGACTTCCCTAAAAGATACTCAATTCGATTATATTTTTTCTAAATGAAAATGTTCGATTACTATGTACGATTTTATTATTTACATGCACCGTGTGCATAAACTAAGTTGAATAATGATGATATAGAAAGGAACTACTTGGTTATGGAACTGGAAGGCAGTTATGGGGCCAAAGCAACTCCATCGATTTTGGGCTCGGATGTAGATAGTATAAGTATCTCAATTGCGATTTTCACCTTGAAAAGCTGCGGAAATGCCCTTTTAAAACAAAGTCGCTTTCCGCTGTTTGTTTGGTTTTTAGACTACACAACGGATTTTAATGAGTTTTTTTTTAATATATAGAGTGATTCAAGAATAAGGATTACATATCGCGCGGGTGAAGCCACTGTCGGAAAGCTAGTAACGCGAGTATTGGACGCGACTTTTACACTGACCTGCGCCGACGCCGACGTTTCGGCCGGGTTGCAACGGCCGTGGTCACGACGAGACTGGAGCAGCAAGACTACGCCTCTGCATCCGCGGATGAATCTTCTTCCACCCTCAGATTTTTCATCCAACTACCGACACAAACAACACTAACGGTGTCCTATTCCGCACATGAGCCTTTTTTTAGGAGATTTACCGATTGCCATAAATTGAGGTTGCGTCAGTCAAGTAAGTCTGCCATTGCGGAACACCTACTGGAAAGGGGCACAAATCACTGGATCGAATTTTACCGTACGCAAGTCCTTTTAATGATCGCCACTTTTATTCAAGGGTAGTGCGTGAAGCGATTGAAATTAAGAAATATCCTAATAACTTCAATCGTGAAGACGGATATAAATTGTCACAAGCGTGGAATCCAGTATTTGCTAAAACGCAACCTCATTTTCGCAATCGGTAAATCTCCAGAATATGGCTCATATGCGGAATAGGGACACCTTTCAAATAATATGAGAACCTAAAAGTTTTCCATTATAATAAAAAAAATATAAAAGCCCCTCTTTGTAATAAATTTATGATAAAATATTCTCGCATTGTGGGCGGGTCAATATTACTCTTAAAACAAAATGCTACAGTAAATATTAGCTTTTCTTCATAAGGATTCTTTCAATATTCATTGGTTTCAAATTAACTCCGTACGTGGGTTTTGATGTTGAGTAGGTAAATCTGTAATATTGTGTTTATTTTTTTTTTATTCAATATCTTAGTTTCTTTCTGCCCATTCACATGATTATTTAGTTAGATAAAAATAATAATCAGTATATTTATCACATAATCATTGATTGATAGGCACTTACTTTTTATTGAAAAATAATCATTAAAAGGTTTGAAAGATAAGATTGATCATTGAAAGATAATTTTGATTATTTATTTTAAACAAAAATAATAATAATAATAAAGTTGCTCGTCGTTTTTGAAGTATGGTTGTAGATGGTTGTTTATAAATATAGTAGGACATCTCTGTGATTTCTGAACTCAGGATGCAGACTACTGAACTCCCCAGTCTAGCTTCTTACCGGCACCTCTGTATAATAACACTTAATACACTTTCCGCAAATAAAACGATTTTTTTAGTCATAGATTTTCAAAATACATATCGCACATTGAGAACGATAGTGACACAATGCAAAAAATGCGATTTTGAGTAATGAGCGTTTAAAGTTCAAGAAATTGTAATCAGCCCCTCTAAACAACATATCATCACTACGCCATCTAGCTGTTTCTATGCAAGCTACGTTCACAGGGATCTTTGCATTTTAAAGTTTATACTTAATAAAGAAAAATGATGCCAAAAGTAAAAAATACGTTGTTTTTGGTTAGTGACATTGTCATTCTCAACGTGCGATATGCAATAAAGTGATTCTATAAGGTAACACATTCTAGTATTACTTGAATGATAATAGCTAATACCTTAAAATCTACTAAAATCTAAAATATTAAACACGTTCCTATTATTTCATTTGCCGATTCGTTTCTTCTTATCATATTTTTTAGGGCCGTGAGAGTTAATTTAGAATTCTAATTCTTTCCAAGGTACCTAAACGGTAATGAATTGTGAATTCGGGATAGCAACTATTAAAGCATATTACCAAGTTTCCCAGGGACGAGCGCTTTCATTTTAAATATGACAGTTGCGAAGGTTACCCAGGAAATTGGTACAAGTAAATGAATTTTCTTACAAGGTGTCTTTGTGACTATTACGGAAATTGGGAACTTTATATCTACTTACGCCAGAGGTGTTTTTGTTTGGTTAAGATTAGTATTGCGCCGAATATTCGTTTGGTATTCGGTATCTGGCTTATTCGGCATCTTTTTCACTATTTGCACAGAAATATATTCTGTGTCTATTTGTATTCGGACGAATCAGTCGGTTTTGGTGCCGAATATATTCTGTTCTCTTTGCTACACGACACGGTATAAAATTGTAAACAATGGTTGCTATGGTAACATTTTGATTCCCCATAAAAACTTTAACTCCTATTTTCATCCCTGTAAGTGTTAGATTTCGGGATAAAATATAACTTATGACCTTCATAGCATCTTAAACTACCCAAATAACAATTTTTATTGATATGGGACCAAAAATAAAGGAGTTTCATGTAAATGTTTTCACCGTTTTTGACTACATTCACTGTGAAATTTCCAAAAATACCTTCTTAGTACACTTCAAATTATAAGAGAAAATTATCCTCCAAATTTTAAGTCTCTACGAACAGCGGTTTAGGCTGTGCGTTGTCTATCAGTCAGTAAGTCAGGACAATTTATTTTATAAATAAATAAACAAAAATCCAATGAAGACGTATTCAATAAAGCTAATACAATAAAACAATTAAACTTGCAATCAACAGTTATATGTAAACCTGTTTACGCGGTAAAACAATGAAATTGTAAACCGAAAGCACCTCTCGTTAAAATAAATCATTATGAATACATAACGATTGATCTTAACTAGAGATGATCTTAAACCTTAGATTCTTAACTAGAGATTTATAAAATGGGAATTAAAGAATTGTATTCCGGAAGGGTAAATAAATATACGTTTTCAAAGGTCACAGAAAAGTAACAAATATGCTTTGAAATGCGAGGTTTTATTCCAAAACCAGGATTTGTTAAAAATGGTAGGTATATAATTAATAGAAAAAGTACAATAAAATCATTAGATTTCAGTTTCAAATTCAGTTTTAATTTAATAACCCATGGATATAATTTTTGAATGACAATACCTTACTCAAGACCTCTGCCGCCAGCTGAAATGACGCGCCATTGAGTAATCCCCGAAAAGCGAGATTTGCCCTGCATTTGATTTTGACATGGCATTTAATTTTGAGCCAAAAATATCAAAGTCCTGTCAAAGGCGAGATGTTAAGCGACGTTGCTTGAAAATTTTGGTAAAATATCTTGAATTTGTAAAAAATCCGAGATGAAAATTGTTTCCAAAAATAATATTTAGAGAGTGTTTACTTATAAAAGAAAACTCTAGGGTTTCATAAACGCAAATTATAATTAAATTTGTTAAAGTCCGAAAGTAATTAATAATACATCAATGAAACTGTATTTTTTTTCTAATTAATCGAGCTCCTGGCTTTTCTTTTTGTTTTTATAGTTAGTATAAAGTTTTCTTGTAATTTTTTTCGCATAAAATTATATACTATGGCCTAATTGTCTAATTTTTGAATCTATTACAATCATTTTCAAACAAATAGCGGTTGTGATAGTGATTTTTGGAATTGTGTAACTTTTAATTAAAGTCACAATTGCTTTCGGAACGAATGATAATTTGCATGATATAGAATGTAATAGATAATTCATTTCATTTTGTTGTTGGTATGTTGTCAAATAATCTTTACGACTTTGTATGATTTTGACTAAATTAATTGTCTCCTTTTGACTAAATAATAAAATAATTTATTCATATAAATAAAATAATAGAATGTTAGATTATTTCATACTTTTGATAAACTCTACGTTTTATTTCTACAAAAAACATAAACAAAACCATTCATCGTTCTAATAAAACGCACCAAGAGCGTTATTTTTTCAGTTCTTCTAGGAATTCATCGATACAAGTTTGATACTTTTATTGATCCATAGTTCTTTAAAACCGAGTAGTATGTAGTATTGTGAAGTAAGTTTTTGTATTGTTACTTGGTCGGTCACTCACCGAGAACCAACAAAAACTCGCATGCATAGACTGTTTAAAAGAACCACAGGCGCAGCGTCCCTGTCGTTTGACTTAGCATTACTAACCTCTACTAATTTTATGCAGTTAGAGATTTATATAGAGAGGGTACTGAAAACAAAATTTTGAAGGAATACCTAACTAAATACATACTAAATATTTTCTATGTATATCGCTTTTTATGTCTACTTCTCTTTCTTTCCTAAACAGGGTATTGCCTATCTACTATACTACCTATAATGACTATCAATAGTATCAAATCTACACTAAAAATCGAGTAAAAATATTGATACCTATGTAGTATCGTCGAATCCCTAAGCTCTTCATGTTATCAGCTTTTCATCGTCTGTTAGAAAAGTTGGTTACACTTTGCGTTAGTGATGCGACTCGAGAAGGGATTTTGTGATTCGAGTCACTCGAGCCAATTAACTATCTCACTCGAGTAAAAAAATCGCATAAGTGCTCTCTTAGTAATTTTGAACAAATACTATACTATTTCGCCCAGCCTGATAATTCTTCACCGCCACGTTTTGCTGACAGATTTTGTCAATTTTCACTAGGTCAAATAGAGGTCACAGAACGTAAAATTATGGAGATTTTGAAAACATTAGACATAATTAGGGGAGCTGGTCCAGATGGTATCCCTTCTATTTTTATTAAATTGGTGTTCATAAATTTAAGGCTTCCCTTGAAGATTATTTTTGTCTGGTATATTCCCAACTGTATGGAAACGTTCTAATATTATCCCTGCTTTTAAGAAGGGTTGTAAAGACAATGTCCAGAATTATAGGCCGATTTCCATTACTAGTTTGTTTGGCAAAGTTTTTGAATGTATCATATATCCGGTCTTAATGAGTTACTCAAAAAACATAATTGCGGAAGCTCAGCATGGATTTAGTAGGAGAAAATTTAATAGACTACGTTACCAATATTGCTAGGGTTATGGATAATCGCAGCCAGGTGGAGGTAATATATGCCGATTTCTCTAGCGCTTTCGATAGAGTTGATCATGTTTTACTATTAACTAAGCTCGAATCATTTGGTATTCATGGCTGCCTGTTGCGTTTGTCCATGGTTATAAATCGCACGATTATGAGGTTAATTCGGATGTACCCCCAGGGATCACATATTGGTCCAGTTCTTTTCCTCCTTTGACATTTCAGAATTCATTAAACACAGCCTAATTTCTATTTTTGCAAATGACTTAAAAATATACAATCTTCAACTGAGTCTATATCCAAGAGTATAGATTCAGTTGAAGATTGGTGTTTATCAACAAAATAAAACTGAACCCTCTTAAATGCTCATACTTACAATTGAGCAGAAATAAAACAATTTTGCCAGCAAATTATTCCATTTCCAGTCAGGTCTTAACAGTATTCTATTATGACTCGTGATCTTGGAGTAATTTTAGACAGTAAATTAAATTTCATACAGCATATTGACAACATAGTATCACGTGGCTGGAAAATATTAGGTTTTTTGAAGCGCAACTGTGGAGATTTTAAGAATATTAAAACAGTTATTACAATTTTCAACGTATTGATTCGTAGTATTTTAGAATATGCTTCACCCATATGGAACCCAAGTTATTAATTTAATGTCCAAAGAATTGAGCGTATTCAAAGAAATTTCACTCGTTATCTTGCTTATCGTTACCGAACTTGTCCCTACGGATCCGACTATGATACCCGAATTTAACACTTTAAGATAAATTCACTTTTCAGATATTTTGACATTATATAAACTCGTTCATAGTAATATCAACTTCTCTGATCTGTTACAAAAAGTGACTCTCAATGTTCCTTACCATATTCCTCGAGTCTTTAAAAATATGCTTTAGTATACCTTTTAGCAAAACAAATTTAGGAAAGTTCGCTCCACTTTACCGGTGTATGCAGGCTTACAACAATGTTAATGATTCTAACATTGATATCTTCAGTGACTGAAATTTTTTTTTCAAAAAGAAGTGTGTGGTAATACTTTCTTCTGTTTGTGATTAGTATCGCGTAATCTCTAATAATATACCCTATATAATTTATTGCTACTTCTTAAATTTGATTCATTTTTATTTTTATAAATAGTTTGGAATAGTTGATATGCTCTTTTAGAATAATTTATATTGTATTGGTATGTTTTGATTTAGTAATTATTTATTATTTTAGATTTGACCAATTTGTATTTCTGTTGTTAATTTGTTATCTTTTTCTTAATTATTTTGAAATGCTGTATGTACGCCTATAAAGGCACTTCATTAAAACTAATCCATTATCTTTATATGAATTGTGTAATGTTGTTGTCGCTGGTGTATCTTAATCAATAAATAAATAAATATCTATCATAATATTATAAAGAGGAAAGATTTGATTGAATTTTTATTGATGGACATTATGATTAAAAATTGTTATTGATGAACATTGTAATATTTGAAATACCTAATTTATATTTAATTTGATTATTGTTAATATTTATTGTAATATGCGAATCGCATAATATAGTTTCTTGACATGTAATTTGTAATATTACTAATTTTCAAAAATGCCCTGTAAGGGCATAGCAATGTATTATATAACATTGCTATGCCCTTACAGGGCGTCACATGTACACTAACAACAAAATAATTACCATCTTATAATTTTAATGTGACATGCAATTAATTATTTGATTTGATTTGATGAGAAGAGAAGAAATCTAGGTAATCAAGAAAATAAAAAAATAAGCGGCATAGATAAATAAATTAGAGTAGCGAAGTGACATCGAGTTGACTCGATAACTCAAGTATAAAGAGACTCGAGTGATATTGAAAAGATATATTGAAAAGTACACTCGAGAGACTCAATAAAACACTGAACTCTAGTGGCAGCACTACTTTGCGTTTCTAATTAAATTCCTACTACAAAATTTGCAAATTATGTGGTAGTTAAAAACCATTTATGAAAATACAAAAGCAATCAAGTAAGTATTCTTAGTATTTTTTTCCACCGTAAAAACTTAACGAGTGATTACTACTTCTAAAATAATAATTATGAGCGTTTTTGGGTTTTAAATGTATATTAAATACCGATATCCTTACCAAAATTTTATAGCAAACCCAGAAACATAATAAAAACAAACATAAAATGTCGAAAGATTGCAGTTAGTATTCAACTCTTTTATTTGGCATAAACCAATAGCTTTTAAATGTATTTTGTAACTATCAATTTGCTAAGACTATTCCGATTTACGTCAAATTAATGTTATCATTTATTTAACATCTTTCGAAAAAACCGTCGTCATCTTCATTGTTTTCACATGTTAAATAATTGTAGCGTAAAGTTCGCGAATATCTTTCAAATGTAAAAACAAAATGATTTACGAAATTGTTTTTTTTTTGGAGAATTAGGCTACTGGTTATTGCTCACACAAAAAATAAAATAAAAGATATATGAAAAAGATAATATTATCATAAAAAGGGAAACGATTCTTATGAAATCAATGTCGGAAGCATTAGGTACTGTTTTTATGAAGATTTATTGAATGCGGGACAATTTTCTATCCAGTCCAGGAAATAATTCATTTGCATAATGCCACGTAAAGATATATTTTATGCAATGAACTTGTTATTGCCGCTCATTATTCCATAAAAGCCAGAAAGGCTTGTAAAAAATATTTGGATTTTACTATAGGTATAACACTTTTATCGTAGGGAAATGCTTTATGCACTGTTTCCGCCGCATAACAGGCGGCAAGGGGTATGTGAGTCTCACCATCCGCACCCGAAGTCTAATCAAAACGTGGGTGGCATACCCACTAAGCGCCTTCCGTGCAGGGTGCACTTTTTTTGGGGACGGGCCTGGGATCAGAAGGAAGCGCTCCACACTCAGCCCCTGTTCCGTAGACCCGTGCCGTTTTTGCGAGTTTCTTATTAAACGGAAACAGTCTACCTTTTTGAAAAAAAAAACACTTGAATAATATAACGACCAAATAATACTTCGTTAAGAATATCTACTTAATAATACCTGTATGGAATTAAAACTCAAAGTGGAGCCTCTTTAAAGCATAAACTCGTACTAAATTTGTTAACCATAAATAAATATCCCTCAGTTAACTGTTTCATGTTTAATGAACAACAACAAACGTATTGTATAAGTAATATTATCCCGTATCTCGTTTGATGGCCGAAGAAAGCCTAGGCATCACCCATTGTTACACTCGTATCGACTGACTGACCGCATTATGTGAACGGAGGCTTATAATGATTGATATCTTCGCATATACATTATAGTAGGTGATATAAAAGGAAAGGATTTTCAATCTGTAGTAGCATCTGCCTGTAATTTAGTCCGTGTAGATTTGAGAGGAAAGTAACAAAAGAAACTTTTACACAAGGCTGCCTATAAAATTGTGATTAATAAAGTTAAGGGCCTACTGACTACATGTCGGGATTATTTATGGGTACTTTTGCACATAAAAATAAGTTGAAAATAAAAATAATTAGTCGGTAGTTCGAGCAAGTACTTTGAGAATAGTTTGAGATAGCACGTTTTGTTAATATTATTTGTAATCTGTAAAAGTTACCAACGATAAGACTAAAAATAAGAAAATAATAAAACCAGGCAAATTTACATTAATCGCCTAAACTAGTGTACCTAGAAACTTGAAATTTGGTACAAGAGGTCGTTTCTGAAAGGATTTTTAGAAAGGCACTGATTTAAATAGTTGTAAATATCAGTTTTGGTAAGTTCAAAATTATAAATGGTAGGTTTAATAACTAGTTCAGCAGTTAAAACTAAGCAGTAAAGTAAACAAAAATGAGTAATAAAAAATAATGAAATGGAACAGTGAATATATAATTTAGCAGGAAAATAATTAAATGGGCGTTAATAAATTATTTAACGAGCGGTTACGTGTGGGCAGTAATAAATCGGAATTTGTCGGTAAGAAATCTCATTCTAAGCAATTCTATAAACTATAAACGATAAAATAAAAATAGAGTAATAAAAAATTAAATAACTTTTACTTTGACTGAAGGAATTAAATTAAATAAATTATAATAAATTGTATTGTATAATAAGAGCAGGTTTGGCTTTCGACGGTCTGCCTCTCTTCCTTTTTTGTCAGAGTGGAATTTAGCTAATTATATGTTTACACACATATATTTTATAAAATTTTGGGCATGTACATGTTCCTTGAGTCCATTCTTCTTATTTTGCGGCAATATAACTTTCCCTTTTTTTAAAAAATTGTTCTTAAACTCATCAAAATTTTCTGGTGGATTTTCAATTATTGCGCATTCTTTAGCTCCTGCAGCAGGTTCTTGATAATGGGTCAAATTATCATTTTCATTATTAGGTATGGTTACAATCTCTTTCGGTAGTTTAGCCTAATTATATGATTCTGTCCAGTCTTTCAAATTATTTCCGACAATATTGCAAAATAGTTTTCAGAAGGGTTCTGTGTATACTTTACGGAGCACTCGTTCACCAATTCTTTCGCCACCCGCGCTTATAAGCTCCGCCCAACCAACGAACATTTACCTCTGTATTCGATGAATTTGAATACGGGTGTCACTGCTCGCTATGATCTGACGAACTATTTATCGAACCGCTCATTCCATCATTTTTACCGCTCATTCAGTTATTGGACTGCTCAATTATTTTTTGAATTGACATTGTATGATAAAATAACCGACAAATTATTTTTTTATAACTGTCCATGTTTTACTGTCGCAATAAGTAATCAACTGCCATTAAATTAAATAACTGGTCAATATGTTTTTCAACTGATCATAATAACATCTCGAATATTTAAATAACAGCTCAAAAAATTTATCCCCTTTAAAAATTCAACCTATGAGGGGGAAATGGGGGGAGGGGGGAGGCGAAGATATGGGAAATAGACCACGCGGGCGAAGCCACCGGCTGAGGGCTAGTATTATATAGGAATAATATCCTCGATATCATTTATCATACCCGATGTTATGTAATGTTATCAATCTTTTAAAAGGACATCATTCATAAACGTCCATTTTTTGCTGCTTCCTATAAACACTTAAGTGCTATATGCCTCATGTTATAATTTTGTAGTATAAAACAAAGTTACTCTACCGTCAAAGATGGAACATAGTCGGGGAGCTCGTGACAAAAATGTGCAAGAGCTATTTTATATTTCAGCATGGTAAAGTACTAAGGGTATATATTACTTAGTATCTAACGTGGAGTTCAGATGTCATAATAAAAGAGTTTCAAAAGTTAAAAAAGTGTAAGAAGCTTGTTCTTAATATATAAATAAATAATGAACTGATCAGACCACACAATAGTGGAACAGGGCAACTCATCACTTCTCAGCGGTTGTTGTGAAAGTCAGCTCCGAGGTGAGTAATAAACAACCATACATTCATAGGTCCTCACTAACTTTAATATTTCTAATATTAGTAGGACTGATTCAGAATAATTTTTAATAAAACTTTTTATTGAAGTTCTGAACAGATTGGACGTGTTGGTTGCATTGGAGATAAGACTTTAAACTATCTAGTGATTATTTATATAATTCTCTCATATCCTAACAGACAGATTAACAAAGAACAAGCCGAAATGTATGTCATTCAATAAATAGATAATAATGGTGCTAATGTGAGTGCTTACAGGGCATGTAGGAGGTTCACAAAAGATCACTTGCACACCGGATATTAGAAGCCCGTCCTAAACGCCGTTTGAATTTAGAACAAAGCATTAGGTGTAATGTAGCGTGGGCGTTTTAAGATATTCCTTCCTCTGGATTTTTTCAATAGAACAATATAAACTTTTTTATTAAGTTCCCTACGCCACATCTAAAAACTCATTTTGAAACTTGCCCTTAAGGTTTACAAAATACCTATTACAGATAATATTGCCAGATATAGTTATTATTAGGTAAGAAGAGTTTTTCTAGTTGTTTGTCATAGCAGATTTGCTCTGAAATTCAGTGATCTATTAGCATATAATTAAATAAACGAATTTTAAACACGGAAGATTGACAAAATATATATTTCTTTAACTGAATTAAGATGTTACTCAAAAATACTTCATTGCCGTACCAAAGCAAAGCTAAAACAGCACATCCGCTCTAGGCCAAAAAGTTTTATTTTTAATTTTGTGTTTGTGACCAACAAGTTTATAGAAAAGTCTTTATTCATAAGTATTTATTTATATTAATAATACTCGGTGAGTAAAGACCATACAGGTACTATCGTTTCATAAAAAGAACATTACCATATGGCCGCTGTAATTTACGGCATTTGTGGTCCTAATTTGGCTTTTTGTTTGTTTGTCTTTAGTTCTAATATTACAAAGACGAAAGGTTTATTTGTTCGCATTAAAGAGGCTCCGGTTTTGGAACTATTGGATCGGCTTCAAAATCCTTTCTTCTACATCATCATACGCGGTGACATAGGCTATAATTTATGTGGACCAAGTCGCGCGAAAACAGTAGTGTATAAATTAAAAACTCCCTGATTCATTTTAAGAATTCGGTCTCCAAAATAAAGCTAACTTAAGTTGGTTCGAATTAAGTAATTGGAAATATATTAGTAGTGCTAAAAAGACAGAAAAATGTCTCCAACTTGATTTGTAAAGAAGCCGGTTAAAACAATATGTAACCGGTTGAAACAAAATCCTATTAATATTATAAAGGCGAAAGTTTGTAAGTATGGATGTATGGATGTTTGTTACTCTTTCACGAAAAAACTACTGGACGGATTTGGATAAAACTTTACAGCAATATAGGTTATACATCAGAATAACACATAGGGTACTTTTTACTGGGAAAACTTCTCACTCCCACGGGATACCGACTTCCACGCGGACGAAGTCGCGGGCGTCCACTAGTATTATATAAAATGGTGTATTTTTTAAACTTTCATTATTACAGAATCTGTATTCTCTTTATTCACTCGCAATCAGCATATTTCGCTTCAGACCAGCATAATTATGCTCTCAAAGCTGGAAAACGACGAATGCAAAGGAAGCGAGTTTTGTTCCGGCAACTTCCCTCAGAAGGGATGCATTTGCAAGCTGTTTTAAATGCAGTTAATAATGGAAACACAATCTGAACAGCCGCTGTCGTGTCGCAAGTGAATATATATTTTTGTCCATAGCAATAATTTATTAATTTCTGTTCTATCTAAGATAATAATAGCTTTGGTGTATTTAGGTTATTTAAGTACCATTAGCTCTAGACGGACTGACTGCATTTATACTGAACTCGGTCATTTTGCAGTTTAATAATATAATCTAATTGAGTAGCTCGGTCGCGTAGTGTATAAGGGCCGCGGCCCGCGATCGTTGTTGTTAAACAACTTTCGCAAGGGTCGGTCACGGGGTGGGTGACCAAAATTATTATTATTATATCGAGCTACTCCGTGTTTTGGAAGGTTAAGCCGTTGGTCCCAGCTACAGTTGCAGTCGTTAATGCCCTCAAATCCGCATTGAGCCACAATGGAGGGTCCTTAGCAATCCATAAGGAAAGCCTATGTCCTGCAGTGGGGACGTTAAGGAGCTGATGGTGATGATGAATATTATCTATGACCGATATCTAATTGTTTAAAGTATGTCAATTCATTAAGTTTGCACTAATTTGTTCTTATATCAATTTTAAAGTAATGGTTTCAAAAGTGTCTCCTTCCACAGAAACTTCCAATATAGCCCTGGATATCTCAAATCCTGTTTTAGTGCTAACTTACTGTTAATATAATGGATGATGAGTCGGTTTTCATTTTTATATACAGTATGAGTACAAAAGGCAAGCATCGACGCACTCTCAATTTTCTTCTCAAAACTGTTTCAACCAATATATTACAGTTGCCATCAAACTGACTTTATAAATTACTACGATAATATTGAAAGTCCTCAACAAAATGTAAAACAAGTTACTATCCAATACACAGCTAGAACATTGGTTCAGGAAACATTACAGTCCGTTTCAGTTCTAGTTTCTATACAATAAGTCGTTTGGAAATGTTTTAAACATGGCGCTTTGTGTCATTTCATTTTGTGATCTAACAATGAATGTTTTTATTGTAACCTCATTGCGAATGCAAAACTAATAAAGTTACGCAAACGAACGCCAGTGAACCTACGGTGTTTCATTTTAAACGTAATTCACAGAATTGGATTGTGACAAATAAAATTTTAATTGTTATACTGAAATTCAGATGCTCTTATTTCTCTCTTGCATTATTAAACAGACAAATTGTTTATATAATTCTGGACTAGAATTCCTAAATGAAAACTTTCCAAGAAATTTAATATTGGTAGGTACAGATTTGTAGGAAGGAGGCAAAATGAAGGCGGGCGAACCTCCCATAGATGAGATGGAAAATCTTTATAAATGTGTCATCTCGCTCTTATTGTTGTTAATTTTTGAACACCAAGTTTGAAAGTATCGAATTTTAGTTATGTAAGCTCGATGTTCGTGGGTTAAGCGTACGTTTTGTTTTGTTTATTTGATGACGAATCTAATACTAATATTATAAAGAGGTAAAGTTTCTAATTAAGTTTCTTCGTTTGTACATCAGATCATGAAAGTACTTTCACGTCATAATCGCTTGCTATAGATAGATTATATCGATTTACAAGATCGAATTAACGAGATTATATCGATTTTCTTTCTTTCTCGGCCTAGAAATGTCCGAAAGTGAAGCCTATATATATTGTTAGAAGTCAGGATGAGATTATATAAAAATAAAAAGTGAGATAAATTTGCATAACATTTAATTTCATGATACAATTTTTCAAGCAAAATGCCACAGTTGTTTATAATAATAAGTTTATTACAAAATATGAAAATAAATAATATAATTAATAACACAGATCACACAACCGGCACGAGATATCCTAGTCTATGCATCCTCCCAAAAATATAATATTTTATTTTGTAGGTCATTATTACACTACAGCGCTATTCTGTTATAAAACAGGTTTTTGCATCAGAGACAGCGTGGAACGACAGAAATTGGTTTTAACTGATTTTGATAAAGACCAGAACTGCTTGCTCCCTGAAGGGTAGGCTGCCAAGCTGGCCCCCATATGACTAACATGGTCGACACGTGTTTAGATGACTTGGCAGCAGAGTTAAAGGCTCTCTTCTTGATTGCGGTCGCGTGCTTGGACCCAGGCTTGGTATGCTGACTGTTTACGGGCACCAGCACGGGTACAATCAGCGTTATACCAAGAGCGGGCTTTGTGTTCGAGCGGAATATCGGAAAATGGAATAAAGTATTCCAGTATCTGCGATCTAATGCGTTAGCCGGACAGGAAGGATTACCAGAGGAGAAGCATAACCGCTACCATGGATAAGATGCAAATTTTTTTTTTTATTTTTTATTTTTTATCTTATCCCAGTTTGCCGACTCGTATCGCCATACTCGCCTCGCGCCTCCAGTCCGGAGGTGAGCAGATCGACACGGATTTCACTAGTGATCAGATGTTCCCAGCGGCGCCGTAACTGATAACGAGTGCCTATCTGGATCTGTTGTCAGTAGAAGGTCCAGGCAATTGGGTGTTTGTCCATCGACGTCTGGTACATGTATAGCCTGATTCACGAGCTGGGTGAGACCTAGTGAAATCGAAAATTTGCGAGCCTCACGCCCAGCATGGTCGGTTACCTAGAATGGGAACAGCCACTTGCGATGATGAGCATTGAAGTCCTCCAGGAAAACAAGTTGTGCTGTTGGCTATTTCGTCTAGGCTAAATCTGCGACCTCAGTCAGATGGTTCATGAGTCGTCTCTTGATCGCCATCATGGGACCAGTAGACAAAGGCGTAGACTGTTTTGTCTAATCCACTGTCCACCAGTAGCCAAAGCACAGAAAACCTATAATTATCAAAGCAGCGGAATCGTCTACAGCAATGTCTTCGCAAACATACACGCACACCCCAGCCTTCTTCCTGAATTATTAATTTGAGAGTTTAGCCCGGGTAGTTTAGATATGCTACGTCCGACGGTGTCACTATCTGCGGCTCCATTAAAAAGAGGAGTTGCGGCTTCTCAGTCTCAAGATGGTCGGTCGAGATTGGAGTGCAATCCCCGGATATTAGTGAGGTGCACTTTCAATGGCAGCCGTTGGAAAACCATTTTTCTTTTTTTTAACCTTCATGTTTCGGCAGAGTGAGATGGTGAGAAGAGATAGGTCCAGGCTCCACTCAGTAAAAGGTGATAAAGGCTTTATTTCATTGTACCTTTATGAAGTGACATTGCTGATGCCCGTCGACGAGTTTCGGGCTGCTTTTTAAACTCAATATAATTAATCACTTAAGCTGTTTCTTCAATTTATTAAAATAACTTAAAACTTCATGTTATTAAAATTAACTTTATGTTATTATTAAAATAACATGAAGTTATTCCTAAAGATTTCCCTAATTGAATAAAGAAAACAAAGACTTGAAACTGGCGACAGAATTTAAAGTCATTAGTGAGTCTAGACTAGTCGATTCGAGAAATGGTTCATTTCAAAGTTAGTATAATAATACGAATTTAATATTAACATTTTCAACTGAGATTAGTTATTTGAGTACTAACTTGAGAAGTTAAATTTTCAAAATGTCTTCAAACTAGGTTATACGTTAGAAAATATAAAATGTTTTTTTAAGTGAATTAAATTTACTATCGTCGTTTCTTTTTTGTCTTTCGAAAACGAAGGTCTATTAAAAGTAACCGGCGTCATTTAAATAATAAATGTTTGAACAGTGCTGGTTCCTCACAGCCAACGCAGCCCGCTAAATGAAAAATGTAGAGGTTCACAAAAGTCTTGAAGCATTGTCGTTAATATTCATGAACCGTAAGTTGTAAGTAACGTAATGCAAGATGTTTTCTCCTTCATATTTATATGTATTGTTTTACGGAAACCAAAATAGTAGTTAATATAATCTATTAATTGAAATAATAGTTTGATGACTGGATAAAAAAAAAGGAATAATCGTGAATATGATTTTTTTTTGCCTCAATTAAACAAGAAATTTCTTAGATAATAGCAATAAAGTTTAGAAATCGGTATGCTATGTCACAAGTATGTAGAAAATCTTCAACGGTGACGTCATACGATATTGCAACTAAAAATATTGCCATGATTTATTGATTACGCAAAAAAATACTTGTTTAATAATAATAAGACAAAAAAAGTCATTATCTATACTTATTAATATTATAAAGAGGAAAGATTTGATTGTTTCTTTGTTTTTATCGAATAACCTCCGAAATTACGGGACCGATTTTAGAAAATTATTTCACCTACTTGTAGCTACATTATATAGGGTTGACATAGGCTATGATTGAACTATTTTTTGTTTGTTTGTTCATCAGGTAGATTGTTAAAAGATATTAAACACTTATTTTTTCGTAATCATTAAATTAAAAATAAGGAAGGCCTGAGCCCCTGCAGTGGGGACGTAAAGGGGCTGGTGATGATGATGATGATGATGATTAAATTACGGCGATACATTGCGTTAAAATGTCACATGACGTCACGCTTTGTTACATTTTGCTACAAAACTGTGACGTAGCGAGCTCCCACTCCTCAACTTTAATGCCTGTTATCTAAGCTATTTCTTGTTAAATTGAAGTAAAAAAAATACTTATCTAATATTTTTCTATTATCTGACTGATGGACTAAATAGATTTTTTTTTACCCTGTCGTCATCCCTATTTTTGTACGAAGTCACGGGAAACAGCTAGTTGACTAACAAAATTATTATATTACGCTCTTGGATACGGGCTTGCCATTTTTATCTATGAGATCTCATACGAAGATTAGTGAATTTAATTGAAAGTCTTAATCTCCACTTAAACTTGTTGTGGCAGTCGATAGCAAATTCGGTCTGCGATTTGAAAGTTAAGCAACTTGCGCAAAGGCCGATCATAGGATGGGTGACCAAAATTTTGTATATCAAACTCCTCTGTGCTTCAAAAGGCACGTTAAGCTCTAAGTCCCGGCTGCATCTCCAGTGCTTAACACTCATCAATCCACAATGCGCTCGTGTGGTAGGTCATGGCCGATTCTCTGTATTCGATGCTATTCATAGGAAAGGCTAGTGTACCAGTGAAATGAATTGGCTGGTGATGAGAAGATAATGACTGAAGCCTCTGAGCCGTAGGAAACTGATTGCACAAAAGTTTAATGCAACTGGATTTAAGCAATTTTGGCAAGACATTGTATGGATGATGTAATGATCCAATGTATTATTTAGAATTTCCGCTCCACGTTTCATTTTGGCATACATAAAATTACACCGTTGGTCACAGTTGCATCAAAAATCGTCAACACTCACCAATAAGCAATAGGTTAGTGTTGGGGGTCTTGACATGTTCTTGTTTTCGTATTGGCCCTAAATTATAGTCTCATTGTGCTAATGTCACAATAGCAATAATATTCTTTTACGAAAATAAGAATATTAAGTACATACAAATGACATAATGCATATTGGGCTACGAAGATAGTTAATGAAAAGCCAAGTTTATGACTTCTCAAATCTCAGGAATCCTTAGATTTAGTAACAAGAATATAAATCATCCATAACACGAGCAATCCCACGTTAATCTTCATCTAAGTTGTCGTTCTGACAGCGGTTCCTAAGATGTAACTACATTATTATATCCACAACCGCTCCACCCTATATTACTATAACGTACTAATGTACAGACGCGGTTTGTAGTATAGCGTTTTGTTGTTAATAAAATAAGGTATAAAAGAGCAATTATAAATAAATTTTATTGTTTCCCATATCTTCAATTCACATACAAAAATAATAACTGCATAAATAATCTATTTAGTCCGACAGTCACATTGAAAAAAAAAATTAGATACGTTTTTATTTGCTTCAAGTTAACAATACCGATTTCGATAATAGGAATTAAAGTTGAGGATAAATCTTTAATAATTCGACGTCCTGTAACACATCAACTCAAAGTATCACTATAATTTATTGAATACGCAAAATATATGTGTAGAAATAGTATTTTTCAATAACCTATGTCACAGCATTTTTAGTGATGATAGCTTTTAAAGGTGATCGCTGGTCAGTGTCAGGTTTTTATATATCTGAGGTCTCGGGTTTAGATGCTTTTCTGTTGTTTTTCAATAATATCGACTTTTTATGATAAAAGTTCTAAAAGATACTTAATTTAGCATCCGAGCAATAGGATCTGATCAAATGTGAAAAAAAACCTCAGATGATTATTAAGTTCGTTAACTGCAGAAAAACCTTATGTTGTAACCTTAAGTGGTATGTATGAAGTCATACACACATATTTTTATCGCTTTAACCGAAGCCACTGCTTAATAACTAATAATAAATTCATATTAATTACTTAGACACAGATAGCCACACCAAATAAATATATACCGACCATTACACAACATTAATAGACTTTTATAGGATAGGCGATGGAGGAAAAGTGGTAGTATTTCTTAAAGGGAAATGGGAAAATGAACGCTAATTATTATTAAAGGTCAGAGGGAAAGTTTATTTGTATTTTATATATAACGAACTCTGATTTGAGCGGTGGCGTAGAGTGGACTAATATTAATGTGGGCCAAATCGGTTCAGCGGTCGGTTCGGTTTTTCTTTTGTTTTGTATTCCTAGATTCTTTTTAAGTCATTTATATAACATGCATTTATACATGAGACTATTAACACTGTATTTAACAGAGGCGAAGAATGCCAAAATCGCGGGCATTGTTGTTGTTTGACAATACTTCATTTGTTCGGTATTTAAGGCGCTTGCATTAAGCGCCACAAATACCGAACAAATGAAGTATTATGGGTGGTCTACCATTAGCATTAATGGTGCCATAAATGGGTCATGACATGACTATCATTCGAGCCCGGTGCGGATTGGTGTGAGAACCGACTGTAGACGCAGTTGGGGATAATTTCTTGATGTTCTGAAGCACGGTGGAACTCAAGCCCTACAATTTTTGGTCACTTATCGTATGACCAGCTTTTGCGAAAGTTGCTTACTAACGCATTGGAGACATTATCAAGCTTGTGAGTAAAAGTCGACTCAAAAAATCGTTCATGAGAGTTTAGCATCCTCTGAATAAATTACTGTAATTTTGGTGATTATGGAAGTTCAAAACAATGTAGCCAGTATGTGTAATGGTCTCCTACGTGAAGCTGGTAGTATTGTGATGACGCAAAGTGCCATTAAAGTTAAGAAGAAGAAGAAATAGCCAGTAGATATATTTTGTATTTTTTGTGCAACTGTGAAGAGCTCTGATACTATTTTCATGATATTCTTATTCCTCGGACTCCCAACTCAATTCCCCAAATGGTTTATATAGAAAAAAAAAACTTTTTATATTGCATTGAGTCTGCGTGTTGAGATACCTTCATTGATTCTAATTTCCACAGCTTAAGAGGTTTAATTACTTGAAACGTCAACAATATATCACCACTATCATCACCAGCTTGTTAATGTCGCCACTGTAGTGATGCGACTCGAATCATGTTTTTACTCGAGTCATTCGAGTGAATTGTTCAAACTCTAACTCGGGTAAAATAAAATATCACTCAAGGCTCTATGCAGTGGAGTTATCGAGTCAACTTGGCGCATCAAGTTGATTCTCTTGCCACTAGATGCCACTTCGCTACTCTAATTTTAATCTATGCCTATCTATAAATAATATGTTAAGATGACCTCCGTAGCCGAGTGGTTCGCACGCCGGTTTCAAGGTGTCGCCATCTCTGAGGTCCCGGGTTCGATTAATAATAAACCGGTCGGGTTAATGTAAAAAATGAACTTTTCTATATTGTCTCGGGTGTGGGTGTTGTGTGATCTTCGTTGTCTCAGATACTCCATAATACGGGGGCTTTAGCTACTCATCTTGGAATCTGAGCAATGTATGTGATGTTGTTAAATATTTATTTATTTTATTTATATTTATACGTCAAAACTCTTTTGATGTGTCTTTTATTCATATTATGTATGTATTTGTTTAATATAAATAATAGCACTTTTGACATTTTTAATTGACAATATCCTACTCGAGTCTCCTCACTATCCCACTGCTGGGGCGCAAACCTTCCCTAAGGATAGAATCGAATCGGATGGAGCTGTATGATAATATATTGTTAGCAGAATACTCGTAACATGGAGGGAATGTCAGCTTGTGGTGGGGGCCGCTTATAAAAGCGCGCGCACGCTCATTCGGGCTCTCTTGTCGCAGTGTTCACTTGAGAAGGGAAACCTCTGCCCGTTTGTGTACTCAACTTGCTTAACCTCTGTTATTTTTGTTTAGTTAATTGTTAATTATTGATTTCAGTTAGCTTGTAATTTTACTGTTTATTTTTAAGTAACCGTTTGTATTACCATTATGATTTTACTTTTAAAAATAATAAATTAACCATGCGTTTCGTTATATTTTTTTATTAAATTCACTACTGGTTTCTAAGAATATATAATCAAATATATTTCCTAATTCGAAACAATAAATAAAATTAAATATTCTTGTCAATTTTTTATAAAAGAACTCCTTTCGGACAATAAGGAAATGACACAAGAATTATTGAGATTTTTGTAGTACGGTAAAACTAATCTATATCACTCTCTATTTTTTTCATTGAAGCTTTACCATGTGAAAGCGTTGTATTTGATGAAGAATTTGAGGCTGTTTAAAAAAAAAAGTGTAGAATGTGCCAACTACACATCTTCACATAAATATCGTAATTACGCTCTGTTTCGTCCTAAAAGAAGGATAAAGAAGCCCAATTTTTCGCTTATTAACATGACTGAAATAAAAAGTAATAACGGAGAATTTTTCCGAACAATTCATATTTAACAAACACGTGAAGCGTACGATAATGAGAAACCTTAAATTCCTATTGTTTTCCAATTCGCCTGCTCCTTAATAAAGTTTTCCTTTTGGAAAACATTCCGCGGATAGCTCTTGATCGTATTTTCCCCTCCAACGGTATACAAAACCGGTTACTGTGGCCATACTTAAAATAAGTAATGAGATTTTTATTCAACCTTATTACAAAAAACTCGATATTTATAGAATAATCAAAGAGTTACATACATTTATTTATATATTAATTACTAGCTTTCGCCAGCGGCTTCGCCCGCGTGGACCCTATGGAAATGTTTAGTGGGATAAAAAGTATTCTATTATCTAAGTCAGCTAATATCCTATCTGTATACCAAATTTCATCGAAATCCATTCAGTAGTTTCGGCGTGATTGACGGACAAACATCCAAATAAAGAAACTTTCACATTTATAATATTAATAGGACACATTTATAATATTAATAGGATCACGGGCTGACGTCTGGCGATAGAACAATATTGGTTGTTGTTTCTTTTATTAAAACAAAATTATAAAGTTACTTTATGTCATTTAAAATTAGGGATTTGCAAATTCAGTAAATAGCCGGTTACTTCTTAAGCAAACGAACTTTTTGGTTTAATATTTATATAATTAAAAATACATATATTAATATTTTTTAAAACGATAAAACTCAATCGATAAACAAGCAATCTTTACATTCGACGATTAATTTTGTGAATACTCAATAATCGGCGACTAATAAATTATAGACTCAACCATCCTGTATCTAAAAAGACATATATATTTTTTCAATTTCGAATCTACTAAAACAAAAAAAAAGGTATATGAAATTAACTGGGTAGCCGATGAGACACGGACGGAGAAAGGGGAATCAGCCGAAACGGCGAGTCAAAAACAATTTTTAATTGAATAGGTATGTACTATCACCATTATGATTATTATGGCATTTTATCAATGTTATCTCATAACCAAAAAATAATAAGTACGTTTACTAGTATAGACAATGTTTTAAATTTGCGATATCAACCGGGTATATATAAATTCATAAATTCAAACTCTTGGTCACAGTAGATACGCGTTATGGTCCTATCAGTACCGCGGCCGTTCGCATGGAAATTTCAATTTACAATGATACAATATGTTATCTTGTTCGTTTATAAAACATATTTCTCATGTGGCAGCCCTATTGTTTTGGGAAAATTTAAAGTGACGTCAGAGCCATTTTACGAAATGATTTATTAATATTCTAGATACATATAAATAGAGAATTGTTTACGTGAAGAATAAAAGTGGTGGAAGTAAATATTAGTATTTAAATCTAATAGTGAATCTAATCTGAATATAGCATTTATTTCTTCTGGCTTAGCCCGGATATAATGTGCAGTTGAATGATCCAGTTGTAATATTTTCTGCTTTACACATTCTATAATTTGCAATTCAAGTTTAATAATTCAATTCAAGTTTAATTCAAGCTGCGGAATAATTTTCACCGGTTTGAATTCTTGAAAAGAAATCTATTATTAATATAAACATTACAAAAGAACTGTGTGGATCGCCTAAACATTGATGAAAATACACTCACTAGTAGCAAAAGTAATGTATTTGAGAAATTCGTCAGTTCTGTTAGGTCTCGGGTAGGTCAATAGTTAGAGCGGTCCTCTGGACGGCGAAAGGTTGTGGGTTGAAATCCCATCGGGGTTCTCAGGGTACCTGTGTCTAAGGACTCTTTTAAACATTGTCTTTAAGATAAACTTCACTATTCAATTTCCAACGGTTAACATAACAGCAAAAATCAAGTGAATACATTCAAACACACAGGCAAATTGGAAAAATAGATAACAATAGTTTAACATTAAACCAATAATTCAGTTTGTTTTTGTGAAACATTGGAAGTTGAGCTTTATTTGAAGTGAAATCAATTGATATTTTCATATAAAAACAAACTGTATTTATCAATATTAATTACACTCCTTAGAATTGACCACTAAAATCATGAGTCGATTACCAATAAATCAATTTAATCTTATTCGGATCGTCGGTTCATGGTTCTTCAAGCGTGTTACGTGCACAGAATAATAATGAAATTACTACTATAAACTTCAAAGCTCATAAAATCATCAGACTTCATCAGTATTAAGTGCTCTGTTATCTTATTGAATGTTTAAAGCCAACTTGAATAGGGATTATGCCTGGGTTAAAAGAAATTTAATTTAATCCGTCAGTCAGATAATACAAATATTAGATACGTATCTTTTTTGCTTCAATTTAAGAAGAAATGGCTTAGATTATAGACATAAATGTTGCTCGGGGTTCGCCACGTCACAACCGTGTAGAAAATTATAAAGGCCATGCGATATTTCAACTTTATGTATCATTGTAATTTATTGGTTACGCAAAAAAAGTACGTGTTATTTAATAATCACACAAACAAATGAATATTAGTCTCCATCCCTATCGTTCGTTTGAGAACGCACCATCGTTATAAAGAGCAGACTGTGCGGTTTGCGTATGTGAGTTTTACAAAAACGGTAATTGGGCGACTGTAGCGCGTAGAAAATTCTACAATATTCGAAATAATCGTCACTTAAATGATGCGCCAAGTACTGGACTTATTGGGCAATGGGTCGAGAAGTTTGAATAGACCGGTTCAACACTGGGTAAACCAAAAGCTGAGCGTCCAAGGTCTTCGAAAACGGTCAAAAACATAGACAATGTTACTCAGTCTGTTCGTGATGACCTAAACCTTTCAATTCGTAAGCGTGCTGTTGCTTTGGACGTATATAGATCGTCATTATTCCGCATTTTACTCGAAGATTTAAAACTGCACTCCTACAAAATTCAGTTGGTGCATTAATTGAAGCCTCAGGATGCTGGTCAAAGGGTTAACTTCATAAACGAGATGACCAAGCGCTTTCCAACGTTTACCAGTATCTTGTTTTCGGATGAAACTCATTGTCATCTTAATGGACACGTAAACAAGCAAAATTGCCGGTACTGGAGTGCTACCAATCCAAAATGTCTGTGACATTACTTTTTTGAAGATGAAAGGCTCTGATAACGTTCCGTAGTCACTGTTACGTACAGTAACAGTTACTTTCTCTTATGTTTACAGGTGCGGTGTTTTTATTTAATAATTACTACAGTGAAATCAAGAAACGAGCTATGGATATTTAACATTGAGCGTCGCACACAACATAAGAAATGGTCCTTCGTTTGGCACAATAAAAATACTCCTTCGTTTGGAGTACTAGAAATTGACTTTCGTTTTCCTGATAAATATAAGTACAATGAGATACCTTAAATTCATATTGACTTAAGATTTTTGGGTAAGTCATCGAATCTTAGATTGTATTAAGCATCAAATTATGAAAATGAGAAAAGAAACTTTGCCTGGAAACTGAAATATTTTGTTTTTAAACATTTGGGTACAAAATAAATACTGCCAGTCCGAGAGAGAAGGTTTTACTGGGAGGGTAATCGAAATATCCCTAAAAACCCTTCGTATATTTGCGCAGACTTTTGTTAATAAATAAACAGTCTTCAAGTAATCGCAGGCTTGTTTAAATATTATCTAACCCTACTTCTTTATTGTCCCAAATAGCAACAGGAATTTTCAATAAAAAATTATTAACATAAAATGCCGTTATGATCCCATATAAAACAGATGTTAATAACAAGGCAAAAATAATTTCATGATAAGTAAGTCAATAAATATAGTTACGACAATGGATTAAAGTGTCAACACCGTCAATTTAACAAGAAAAAACTTAAAAAATCATATAAAAAATGCACATTTAATATTTTAATAATGATAGGTAGAAAACAATTAGTCATCACCCTATTCTTTTGCCCCGTACATACATATGTCACTGTTCTACATTTCTGCATTTTTGAAGTACTGTCAACAACAAAAAGTGAGAAATTACTACTTATATATTATTATATAAATACAAAAGTTTGTGAGGATGGATATATGTATGTACGTTTGTTATTCTTTCACGAAAAAATTACTGGACGGATTTTGATGAAACATGGTATACGGATAATTCTAAGCCTGAATACATATTATCCCACAAAAAAGAAACCGCTGGCGGAAAACAAATATCTGCTTAAAACAGAGTAGTCTTGCAAAATCTAAAGTCTGAGTTTTAACGTTGACTTCTACTCGATCACTATTCGTTTACTGATGATATACTTGTTGCAGTTGAGGGTAAAAAAATTGTGTGTTTTTATATATTAGTATATAAAAAATCGCAATTATAATATATAAAAACATACTATTGGTTCACTAGCAGTGATCGCCCGCAACTGCTGTGTGAGCAGTGCAGTGTCATTAAACTTGATCATAATTCACATCCATAACTCATTAGGACACGACTTTTGATTGGATGTTTATCTATTTAAAGATTTTATTAAAGCTTATTCTATCTGAGTGTGAGCAGAACTTCATATAATACACAAAAATGAAAATATATCGAACGTATACGTTGAAATATTAAACGCAACAAGTATAGACGCATATATCTAACTGCGATTAAATGTAACAGGTTGCTTAAACATTTACCCAGTTAACTTTACGATGATCAGCAGCTGACGCAGTGGAGGACTACACATTTGCCACCAGTAGAAATTGCCACAGTGACTTTAATACCGATACCGAGTGCCATAATCACTTCAGCGTTCTCCTGTAGTCTTTTATTGAACACAAGCGAATTTACTTAGGTAATATAAAATGAATATTATAGAAAGTTCTAGAAAACTCGAGTCGACGTCTCACGAGAGTTCCCGGAACTGTTGTTTGTGTAATTATTATAACATAGGTAAGTTGGACAACTTTGCGCCGCAGGGATCACTGCTTAATGGTAGAACAAACAAACTTTAATACTATTGTTTTAAATCACTTCGGTTTCGCGCTACTGCGATTTCAGATTGTTTTTTCAATCGCTACACAGTAGAAAACAAAGTCGCATTCCTCTGTCTGTCCCTATGTATGCTTCGATCTTTAAAAATACGCAACGGATTTTAATGCGGTTTGTTTTGAATAGAAAAGGTGAACAATAGCCACGTAGGGGCTTAGCCGCTGGCGAAAAGCTAGTAAATTAATAATTATTTGACAGTTTTGTATAACCTGACGTGTTGTCGCCCGTACGAAGATGTATTTATTGGAAATGCAAATATCATATACATAAACAAACAATTTGACACTGGGTATATCTTAAAAAACTTTACTTGGGATAGGTTTTCAATAAAACCTATCTGAAAAAAATTATTTTAATGTCGAGTATACTGCAAATTTGCTTAGTTGGATAATTTAACACTTCATTAATTTTCCATTAATCAAACGTAAATTGTTTGTCTCACTGTTCTTTGGAATGTCCCGAACGTCATGTAATTAAGCCTTGTCTTGTTATACCGTTGCAAACTATGGAAATTGTGTAGACTTTGTCACTTTGCATTTTGGGAAAATTGCCAGAATTTAATTACGGACTTCATTATTTTAAGATTGAAGTATAAAATGTGTAAGGTACATAACGATAATATTTCTTACATGTGACATAATAACAGGTTATTACATAGGATTGATCGATTATTAGACAGAAATCTATTCGATTCCATTTTGAAATTAGAGCAGATATTATTCATCTGGACGGAAAGATTAGTAGATGGAAATCGATATCATTTCATATTTAAATTAAACTAGAAGATGGTATTCATCTGGAAACTGTTTCAAATTGCAATATCGTCCTATTATCGGTTTTTTTTTTCTATTTAAGAGCAGTTCTTTCAGACCATTTTATATTGAAAGTTGATATACAAGTACTAGTATCTGAAAATATCTGTGCTTATTTTCGGAAGTAGCCAGAAATCGGATTATTATTTGCCAAGTCGGAAACTGTCCCACTGGATATTTTATTAGATGTCAGAAAAGAAACGGGGCACCTGACGGCGCGGCGGATTTCGGAAAGTTTTTGTATGTAGCGGTCACGTTTTGAAATTGACACAGTATTTGATTGGATGCGGAAAATAAGTTTCTTTTTAACTTCAAAGTTGTTTGTTGAAAATATTTTAATTTTCATATTAAGCATTATTTATTTATTTGAAAGTTTGTCATTTTCGTTAAATGGAAAGTGATAAAACGGAGGGGAAGTATAAAGCAAAACCCGTTGATTTATCTAAACAACAAAACAACTGATAACCACTTGACTATTAAATGTAATGTTTTTGATAATGCCGCCTCTCGTTATTGATCATCATCCTGAGCCCTTTTTTAGTCCTCATTACCGTCATCCACAGGCCTTCCTTATGGATGGTTAAAGAGGTTGGGCCATAAACCTCCATGCTAGCCCAAAATGAATTAGAGGGTACCTATTAACGGACCAACAGCTTAACGTGCGTTCCTAGCACGGAATAGCTCCAGGAAATATTTTTTGTCACCCATCCTGTGTTGGATCCTTGCGAAAGTTGCTTAGCAACAACGATCGCGGTTAGTGGTATTTAAATAATAAAGCAAAATTGCGTTAATTTATTAATTACATTTAAAATCATAAACCTTTAGGGGTATGGATAAAACAATCAATCATTATACATCTATTCTGTTATCTGTTTTAATTTTTATTCAACCTGAAGTAAGTTTTGATGTGAATCATGAACAAAATAATAAAATAAAGGATAGTATAAAAATAGGATAGGATAGGATAAAAATATATTGCTTACACTGACCAGGAAAACCTCTTTTATACTAACGCTTTCTCCTAATATCGTTTTGTAGTTTGGTAACAATTTTTCTAGTTGTCAAGTGTTATTTTTATGAAGTGTTAGTTATAAACGAGGATAAACGAGGTGTGGAAGAAGCTTTAATTGTATTATTTCACATGGCAATATTTTGTTTCCAATAAAAAAATAATTGAAATTGGTTCATCAACAATTAACCTAGATAACCGTGAAATACTTTCGAAATTCATTCGATCGAGAACATCTCTTCCGTTTTTGGTGTCACTCACAAATGACATATTTTTAACAATTAACTGCTACATTGAAATCCAAGTGGAACTTGACTGCTTCAAGTTTGTGCATAAAACAGTTCGTTAGGGTGATTTACTGTTCTTACCGGCTCAACGTAAAGTTGTGTTAAATTAAACTGAAAAAGTGTATGAGATAAACTGCTTTCAATTCAAGGTAATAAGGACTCTTTTACTTAATTAACAATATTACATAGATTACCTTAACTCGACTCGGATATTATTTCATCATAATAAAATTGTTTCTCCTTATTGGTGTTGAGTAATGATATCAATGTCTAAAAACAATCTAGAATTAGTTTATGATTAGTATTTTATTCAATATTTGTTTTTGTTTACATAAAATACTTGAACGTCACGTCGGTCGTGTTCAATTTTGCTAATATTTATTTAACTTAATATGTCGTAATCATGATAATAAATAACTTGAAAAAAAATGTAATTACGCATATTTCTGTCTATATTTTCTTAAAAAACGTCATGAATTATTCTAAAGTTTGTATTTTAATGCGATTGTATGTCGGCAATTGGAGGAGAGGATTGATATCTTTATTTTTGACTATATTTTGCATTATATTGTTTTGTTTGGACCATGGAAAGTTTTCTGTATTTATTTTTTAAAAGATTATCAAGTATATCAGCCTATGCGTGATAATCGTCCATGAGATACTAGGGAGTAATCAAGCGATTTGTTACCACGCCTTGTGACATACTACGTAATATTTAAAAAAAGATTGGAAAAAGTAAAATTTTACGGGACACCCGTTGCCGTATGCGCCATCTCTATACTTGCTTACGAAGAATGTAATTATTTTAGTGGAATTGAACTCTAAGTACATATTAATAAATTGTCGCAATTATTTTAGTGGAATTGAACTCTACGTCCATATTAATCAATTGTCGAATAGAATTGGCATACACTTGAAAAGTATAAGTGATATGCAAATTAGAAACCAACCGTATTTTAATAAAATTCTCAAAAGTTAATAGTTAAACACTTGCAGTGTTATTACAAAAAAGATAAACACGCGTTGAACACGTGTTTAAAAATTGTTCTATTTGAGCATTGGTTAAGGCAAAACAACTCTTAAACATTGTTTAAAATTTAAACACATGTCATGTTGACACATGATATGTTGTTTATGGAGTATCTTACCTTTCACAATATTTCACTATAGTTTTGATTTTGATAAGAATTATGTCTTTGAATTTAAATTAAAAATGATAATTTTAGATTAAATATTTTCATTTACAAAAATTATTAACTAGTGTGTTTAAAAGATATCTTTTTACGTCTAAAATTTATTATAAGTTTGTATACAGCGTGCATAGAATTGAACGTGTATGAACGAATGAAAGCTAGTAGTACGAATGTTTCTTTACTTAGACAATGTTTAAAAATGAATTTGTAATAGGGAAAATTAGACATCATTTTAAACAGGGTTTATATTCTTAAACACAGTTTAGATAAACACATGGTAAAACACTGTTTAACATCTCTTTTGTAATAACACTGTTGGTTTCTACATTCATAGATTGGAATAAATATTTACAAATAATAAGTGAGTGAGTCATATGATATGCTTCCCTATAAACTAAGTTTTTATGACTAATATAATATCGGTTAGTATAAAACGTAAAATATATTTGGCGTAATTTCACGATGAATATTTCTTTCGCATCGACGCTTTAGAGTCAATGGGCTGGGAAATTATGCCATAGTGCTTAGACGTTGAAAAATAAATTTTAATGTTATAATATTTTTAACAAAACTATGTTAATATTGTAAAGGATAATTTATTATTAATGCTTACAAAATTTTGCCAGTCACACTGTCGAACTACTATCCTATCTATCTATATTACTCACATATTACTATATTAATATGGAGCGCGGCGGCGTATTACTGGATGGTGTTATACGCCAATGAATGAATTGCGCTAATACTGTTGAAACTACCTGTGTCATGTAGGTATACATCGGGTCACCGAGAAAGGGACAGTCATTGGGAAAGAAAGAGATGAGTTTGAGTAGCTGTTCTAGAACTTTTTGGTAATGCCTCGAATACAACTTTAGGGCTGAGATCAACCTAGAATATTCGGTCACTATAAATAATACGCGGTGGACTATCCGTCCCGGTATTCTTCAGTGAACAAGTGATCTGAAAGCAAGAGTGATCGGAAACGAAACTCGAAGCGATAACTAGTTCGGTGAACTATCTACTAATGTTGCGGAGTGACCGTAGTGAAGTAAACTACATATTTTGTTGTTAGAGTAAATAAAGTCGGATTATGAAATTAATTAGCGTTACATTTTATCCCGAACCCGTAACAATATATACCAAATTCGACGAAAGCAACATGTCACATATTTACGTAAAAAAATAAATCGTATAATTCATTCAATAATTTATAAAAACGAACATTATGGTAATTACAAAATAGATTAGTCTTATATTAAGTTTATCGGTGTACGATACTGGTAATAGTGAATTAAATCGCAGTAAATCTTTCTGTATTGTCTATTCAATGTTAAGTCTATGATCAAGACTGGATCATAGGTATCACGCAAGGACGCCCTAATGACCCACACGCCCCTCAACTATACTTAGCTGTATTATCATATTCGTTTATTTTTAAATGGTATTGTATAAAATATAATAGATAACTGAGCTGCCAAAAGCATTGTTAAGAGTTTTATAGAATAGACGTGTGTAATTTTTTATTATAAAGTGCTCGTGTCGCCGTGGTAGGGATTATGCCTGGGTAAAAAAAAGGGAATTCTGTTTAATCCTAACGGAAGATAGTGAGATAAATTGAAAAATATTAAATATGTATTCTTTTTGCTTTAATTTAACATGAAGTGGCTTAGATAATAAGCATTAAAGTTGAATAGCGGGGACTCGCTATTCAAAACTATGTTGAAAATATACAAAGGTCATGCGATATTTCGACTCAATGTAATTTATTGATAAAGCAAAAAATAAATATTATTCTTGAATTATCTGCCTGACGGACAGACAAAAAATAGTCAAAATCCTATTTGGAAATTTGGACAACTTTCACAACCATATTGATATGTTTATGGATAGAAATATTTGATTTTTTGTGATAGATTATATAGTCCATAAAATAATTTAAAATTATTTCGTTTAATATATTTTTTAGAGATGCACCGAATAGTTGTTTCACTGAATACCGAATAAAATTCGGTTTAAGCTGAACCAAACCGGATATTACAAAATAAATATTTTTGATACAATTAGATTTTTTATTTATTTTTAATACAACATAAATCTTACAAAAGATGTTTTATCTTTTAATTCTTTGCATTGTTGTATAGCCAAGAAAATAGGAATGATGATTGGGTAAAAAAAAAATGCAATTCTGTTTCAGATAATAGATAAATATTAGAAACGTATTTTTTTTACTTCAATTTAACAAGAAATAGCTTAGATAATAGGCAATAAGTTGAAGAGTGGGGGCTCGCTACGTCACAGTTAAGTAGAAAACGGACCCTAACGTGACGTCATGCGAAATTTCAACTCAATGTAACGCCGTAATTTTATGATTACGAAAAAAGTTAAAAAATACCTGTTTAATATTTTTTAACACTCTACCTGACGGACAAACAAACAAAAATTAGTCATCACCCCTATTTAAGTACTCGAAACGAATATATTCGGCGCCCAAGTCGAATATTCGGCAGAGTACAAATAGCGAAAAGATGCCGAACACACTGAATACCGAATATCAAACGAATATTCAGCGCATCACTAATTTTTTTTCATATAGTTATGTATATCATTTCATATTCTAAATTGAGACAAATACTTGAAGAATCGTTTCAGATACTTGAGACAGGATTCCATCTCGAGATCATTTTTAACGAGCTTAATTTTGTGAATTCACGTTTATATTTCTCTGAAAAAAAAAATTATATCGCATTTACTATATACAATATGTATTATCATGTTCTTATGAGAAGGATATACCTCTTGTCACGTTGAGTCAATATTTGGGTTAAAGTTCAATACACTAGAAATGAAATAGTTTGTGATCTTTGTTACATCTCACACTTGTTACTGACAAGTTATTAGCCTTTCACTTTCATGAGTGACAACGAAAAATCTTATTCCTCTGTAGATGTTTATGTATCGCATAGGAGTTGAATATTTTTTTCGTGACATATAATTGATTACACATTATTATGTGAAATACCACAAGTGGATTGCTCCCGAGACGCATATGCTTGATAAGGGCAATTAAAACTGAATATAATTAGAGCCTGCGTACTATTTTGTTATTCTTTTTCAAATTTTTAATGGATTTTCTCTTGATCTAAATCCAATTCATTCATCCCACCAGGCACAAGTTGTTTTTCCAGTTTCAGCCCAGTAGTGGGAACATCAACAGACTGATGATGCAATCTAATTGTTACATAATTGCTATCTAAGTAAGTATGGTTATACAATTTAAATTATACTGCAGTCATCCAGATTTGATAACATTGAAATATCTATCTATATATATAAAATTCTTGCGGTACTGAATGACTGACTAACTAATTGACTGACAGACAACATACAGCCGAAACTACTGAGCGTAGAAAGTTGCGACTTGGAATGAAGATTCCTTAGGGAGTGTGGAGGAGCACTAAGAGAGGATTTTCGGAAATTCCACCCCGTAGCGGTTAAATTAGGGGATGAAAGTTTGTATGAAACTTCGTTACTACTAGCACTAGGAGTTCCAAATTATCCATGCAGGATCTTTTTAGGACGTAGGTGCTCACAACGGATTTTACGAAATTTGTCCTCTAAGGGGTTAACTTAGGGGATGAAAGTTTTTATAGAATTTTCTCATTTCTGTACTTGATCCTAGAACACGCGGGCGAAGACACGGGCAAAAGCTAGTATATTATATAATTTTAAATTTTCATTTTGAATCACACTGTATATTTATGAAACGTTCATTGTGTAGTTTAAAAGATCTAAGCGTACAGGCAGCAGAAAGCTTCTATTTTATATACTTACTACTGTTGTATATATTATATTAAGGGTAATTAAATAAATAAAATGTAAAGTCAGTCTGTTATTAAGGATAAAACCTTGTATAACATATTCCGTATTTTATTTGCTTATAGTTAAGTCGTTATAATCCCTAAAATAGGACATTTTAGGCGACGAGTATGGGTCAGACTTATTACATTGATTTGATTGAAATTACAGACCTCAGAGGTACACACAATCTTTAGATTATATTATCAAAATCAGTTTTATTAATTTATTATCTTAATCATAATTACGTTTAAATTATTATTGATTATATAACTTATATCAAAAGCTCATTAGTGATACAGACTAAGCCATAGGGTCACGTACGAAGAAAAGTCATTAATTCAGCGCTTGCAATCCTTCGGGCGGAAGTTGCCGGGAGTTCATTTCCGCCCGAGATTTCAGCGTGTACAGCGGATACTGAAAATATGAATCCGATCGGAACCCACTAACGATTCTTAGGAAATGACGACTTCTTATTTGCTACGGGCTACGAAGACGCTACGGATGACGCGGCTACGGATGCTACGATGAACGTAGACCAGGGCCACAATTTAATTTTATTTATCCATTCCTTTATTATATTTCAGTGATATTGTTAAAAATATTATGAAATATATTGTTAATCTATATTTTTGTATCAAACGAATTCGCTTCTCGCTGTCTGTACGCTCAGATCTTTCAAACTACAACGAAAAGCTAGTATAGCATAAGTGTTTACCTATTCATTTATTTCCAGTTATTTATAGCTAAGTATATTCATACTTTATTAATTCTCTTAGAAATATTATTGAGAAGGAAAATGTGCTCTATCCAGAAAAAAAACTACTTAAAAGCCTGCTCAGCTGTAAAACGATTATAATAAATACGTGAGATGTTAGAAAGTTTTATATTGAAAAATATTAATGTATTTGGTACGGCCCATAATAGTTATATCTTTGTAAGAACAGCTATACTATTATATTGAAAACAGTGTCCAATTCGTCGCCTAGCTTAGCGCCCAATTTATCATCAAGGATACTTTAAAATAGACTATTGACTACTTAATTATTGTAATTATTTTCATTGTCAGAACTATTTATTCAGTTTTTTATATTTTCTATCGGAAGTTAATGTAGACCCACATGTCGGTAATTTCCATAGAAGACGACGGTCTTCGAGGTATATTATACGAGCAAGTATTTATAAATATATGTTCAATTGTAAATTTTATGTTGCATTTTACATAAACAATTAACGTTTAAAGTATTTTCTTTTAAAATAGAACCGATTACGAACTTTAACAAAGTGTGAGACAATATTTATCTTAAAAGTGAATTCATTATTCAAGGAATTGCTATTGGAGACTTCTGTAGGTTATCGAATGGTAACCGCCCGACTCCAATAGTAGTGTTAGTGGTATTTAGTAGCATCATCATGGATAGTTGAACAGGAATTTATGAAGTTGTGAACTCACGTCTGCGTGTGCTTTGGAAGACACGTAAGGCTTTGTGGTATGTGATGATTGCTGCATTATCAGTTTTTAATATCCAACAATGAGAATCCAACAACAAGTGAGCCTTTGTGGTAGGTTAAGCTTTTGACACATAACGAAGGTCTGTGCCCAGCGCCCGAGCAGTTATTAGACTGACGACTATCATACTTTAAATCCTGGTGTATATTGAATCATAACGGAACCTGTTACTTGTTAAAGTATCTAACGGTAATGTTATATGGATCGGTGCATATCTGATGGAAGACTTCGCGTGCACATATATGAAATGTCATTTCCATTAGATGCTCAACGGAACTTGTGTAAGATTTATACTGGCCTAAAGAGCGTTATAACATGATATTTTCGTTCATTTCTACCAATTCACATGATTAGTTCAATCAGTTGAACTAATGAGAGTCCTATTATCAGTAGTTTTATTCCGAGTAACTTAGTGACTCGCATTCCGACTTCAAGGTGTCACCGTCTCTGAGGTCTCGGGCTCAATTCTTATTTAATTCCTTCTTTAATGTATCGGGTCTAGCTATTATGATAACTTCGTAGTTTTAGACAGATACTCAATAATAACAACGAAAAACGTAATGCTAATATTTATTTTTTTATATAAAGTCGATTCATCTTCTTGCTTTTGTGTTTGAACGAGATTAACTCAAAAATTGCCAATCGATTTGTGATATCGTTTTGATAAATGGTTCACGGGAAGGTTTGTATGTATAATTTCTAGGAGATTTGTGTAAATTGACTGAACTGTGTTGTGTGAGATGTAAGAAATAATTATGCAGACGGGGAGCTTACTGTATGTAAATGGCACCCATGCAAAGCCGAAACGGCTCTCTAATCTATAATGCTTCTATTCATAGTCAACCACCTAAGCTCCAGAGCTCCAATTTCGTGGAAGGTTAAACCTATAAGGTAAAACCTATTCATTCATTTCTCACAAACGATTTATGTCTATATTTATTTTTTAAAGATAAAGGATTTGATTTTGACTAGCAAGTTTATTAATTTTATCTATAAAAAGCATAATTACGAAGAGTAATGGACATTGTGAATCTTGAGAGCGAGTTTGTGATTTTTTTTCCTGTCTAGAAAATTTTGATTGTGAGAAAATCAAAATATCACGGTTTTTTCATTTATAATACAGATTATATGGGCGTTTGTTTTGGACAAAATCAAATGAAAGTTAGTAATTTTTGATTTACGGTTAAAAGTAATTGTAAAAAAATCGTTCAAATAATTCAAGAAAATTGAAAACAACAAACACCAGTAATCTTATTGGTAATAAACAAAAAAAAATAGTATTTTTCTTACTCATTTTCGATTAAGTTTTAATATTTTAACGTAGGTATTATTATCATACAAAACAAACGGCTCACATTCCTTCTCAAATCGATAAGACAAGCGAATGGCTTGTACAAAATTCATGAACTCACACCGTCCCGATTGCAAATCGATAGCACATCTGTGATGTTGGCATCGATAGAACTTTCCAAATAGCCCAAGACGCTTAGTGGTGAGTTAATCAATAAATTGTTAGGACCTATTGGATTATGAATAATGGTAGAAAGAAGTTATATTAGCTTTTTGATAAAATTGAGTAAAGCTATTTATTATACCACCGTTAAATTGTAGGCAAGTCAGTTTATGATCTTGCTAGGATTACATGGTATAATAAACCTACGATTCTTTTTTAATCTAACTAGGCAGATTTCATATTGGATATTTTTTAATTTTATGGGGAGATTTACAAATACAAGAGCTGATATAAAATTAATTCTGCCCTTTGAATTTTTAAATTTTTACTAAGTGTGATATCAAAAACATGACTTAGACTATGCTTTCATACTTAGATCAACATTCAAGCGTCAGCAATAGTAATGAGTTTCCAATAAATGCACCGTTTGATTCTTGGCTAGATAACTTTATTCAATGAATTAATTTAAAATACCTATATTTCATTTCGTTTTGAGGTGTTATTCATAACCAAACCAAATTTGGTTATGAATATATAATACTTTCAATTGAAAGAAATCATATTATTATATAATATGGTCTTGTTTCACAAATAACTATAGACATATTGTTATATTCTTGTTTACTATATTGTTATGTTCTGGTTTAATTGTTTACTATATAAGATATCAGAAGTAAAATTATTGTGTATAACAAAATAATTGTGTAGAACACAATAATTTAGTGATTCAGACAATTTAAACCGTAATTCGTAACAGAAAAGCTACCATCGTCTTGGTAGTTATGATAAGAGATCTTGAACTAAAAAAAAACTTCATTAATTATTTACTTCACCATCTTTGTTTTCTATCGATTTCAATATCAAACCACACATAATTCAAAGGAAAGTTGCAGTTATTTAAGAGGGCGTGGAATCCGACACATAAAACAGTTTTCTTAGATTGTATACAGCTTAAGTTTTAATGCTATATTTTTCTGCTCTGGGTAATTGTGTTTTGGCACGCAAATTTTTTAAAGATCAAAATATATATTATTTAATTAAAAATATCATTTATTTAAGCGCTGATCGTTGTTGTTAAGCTATTTTCGCTAGGGTCGGTCACGGGATGGGTGACCAAAAAATTATTATCTCGAGCTACTCCGAGCTTCGGAAGGCATGTTAAGCCGTTGGTCCCGGCTGCATTTGCAGTCGTTAATACCCTCCAATCCGCATTGGCCCAGCGTGGAAGTTCTTGGCCCATCCCCCTTAACCATCCTTAAGGAAGGCCTGAGCCCCTGCAGTGGGGACGTAAAAGGGCTGTTGATGATGATTATTTATTAGCTATCCCATTTGAATGAACTTTATGGCGCAGTGGTTAGAGCGCTCAGCCTGCGGTACGGTTGTTAAGCATTTTCGCGATGGTTGTTATTAGGTTGCGTGGCCAAATATTTATTAGCTCGGCACTCCTCCGTGCTTCGGAACCCCAGTAGTGGCGACGTTAATAGGATGATGATGAAAGTTTTTACTTCTTTAAATCTTATTTGAGATTGAGCTATTTTTGTGCGCAATCGACAAAAACGATATTTGAATATTGACAAACGTTTCTCAACATTTCAGTTTCATATTCAAATTCATATTTAAAAAAAAAAACAAAGTTCGTTAGGTATATCCACGGAATCTATCTGATATTCGATATGATAATTTCATTGCACCCGAAAAATTTACCAGATTAACAAGTTTGTTTTTCCTAATTGGTTACCTATTCTAGCAAACCGAATAAATATTTGTTTCGTAATAGTTTTCAAATAACACAAGCACTGTGTGATAATTAAAGTAATCATTATTAGGTATATTTTTAAGTGAAAACGTCTAAAAAATTAAATATTTTTCAAAACGACGACAAAACCGTTTGAAAGGAGCTTCGTTTAAAGCTTGTATGTATTACGATTATTATGTACAGTCATAAATATGCATACATCAGTTTAAAGAAATATAAACTTTAACCATACGTAATTAGGCAACTATCCCTATATATTTGATCTCACAAGTTTGTTATCTATTACGAGAAAGGTGTTCTCATTAATAAGTAATCTACACGCAAGTTGAATAAAATATATCTAAGGTGTTTACAGATTCAGCGTGTTTCAGGCGTGTGTAACATTGAATGGGATTACACCAGTATATTTACCTAAGTCAATCATTATATGCCATGTAATAAAATAAAACAAAAATATAAATTTCTTTAGTAAGAATGTAAAACTTTTTAAGTTCTTTAGTAAAAAAAAAGTTTACAATCCGAATCGTTACATACCTATAACCTAAAGAAAGAGTAATAAACCAAACCAAATTATAAATAATTATATTTTTGTTTAATTAGTTTTTACTAGACAAAATAAAAGTGAAACATATCTGTCCTTACACAATCCTACATTTCTGTCATTCTATATCTTCAAGCAATATCCTTTGTGGATATTATTCTGTCTACTTCTATTCGCGTACGAGATACTTATATGAAAAATGCCATATTATTATTAGTATTTATGGGCATACAAAAAAGAGCTTTTGCACGTGGAAAAATCCATCAATTTGTCTAAATGTTGCTTAATAAAATATTAAGCATGTGTGCGACTGCTTAAATTGCCACTGTATATGTATACTATATGTGTATACTACTATGTATACTTCATATGTATACTATATATCTATATTTCATTTATGATGTATTAATTTGTTATAGCGTACCTTTTTTTGTTAATAGCAAGTAAAGATAGCCTAAATTCATGAACTTTTTGATTACATAAAGTTTAAAAATTTAAGAAATTTTAACATAGTTAACTTTGAAGCGATACCTAAATAAATGCTAATGAACTTAGTTGCGGGTGAAACAGGTTGAATTATTGAATGATTACACTTTGTTGCACTAAAAAAAGAAATATAAATAGATTGGACAAATTAATTGACATTAACTTTCAACTAGAAGCTCACTAATAAATGAGAAAAAGTAATATAAAATAAAAAAAGAAACAAAAGGATAGACAGAAACCATTGTGTCTAACCAATAAGTACGTTATCTCGTTTACAATAATAGGTTGGTTATATTATTATTGTGCAGAACAAAGTTCATCACAGCAACGATACTGGAATAACGGAGTTAATTGTAGGGTTGTGCCTATCAGGAAGTCTGACAGGACATGTGACGGGGTGACGTGGTCGGGTCACAGGTTTTGATAGACATTTGTTTCTGTGACATGTGCTGTGCGTGCGTATTTAGCTATTAGTATAGTCTATACTATCTTTACTAATATCATAAAAAGGAAACATTTGATTGTTTTTTGTATATTTGTTTGTTTAAATCGAATATAAAACCGATTTTTTCAATTCTTTCACCTACGGGAAGCTACATCATATGCGATGAACATAGGAAGTGAAAGTTGGTTTAGGGAATTAAAACATTACCATAGTAACCATTGTTTACTATTCAATTTGTCATTGTAATTATATTCGTGTCATGATATTATATTGATATATAAATAAACAGTTTCCTAGGGACCATGCGGGCGAAGCCGCTGGCGGAAAGCTAGTAATATTATAAAGAGGAAAGATTTGATTGTTTGTTTATTTGTTTACATCGAAGAGGCTCCAAAACTACTGGACCGATTTTGAAAATTCTTTCACCTGCGGAAAGCAACATCATACGTGGGTGACATAGGTTATAATAATATCTAAGGGCGAAGTCGCGGGACAACAGCTAGTAATAATAACTACTATTATTAAGAGATAAAGTCTCAAACTTTGTATGTAATCTTCGAATATACTGATCCGATTATGAAAATTATTTCATCTATACGAAGCTACATCATACGTTGGTGTCATTGGCCATAATTAACGAAGGTGAAATCGCGGGAAAACAGCTTGTTGTTATCACAAAATGTAAGAATAGAAGTCAGATTAATGTGGGTAGGACTGTGCACTTTCTTTTTATATCTCTAGAAAATAAAAATCAACAAAAGAAATGAGTAAAAATAAGTTAGATTGGTAAAGTATTTATGACACTTGGGAGTCACATTCTGTATCCGAAAAGGCTGTCGGCGCTTCATGCCCCTTTCTAAAGAGGCAACATCTGAGTCTTACAACACCGTTATCTTTTAATTATGTTTGTCGCTTTGTCGATGTCAATTAATATTCTTAATTGTGAATGCAAAACTTTACAAATATAAAAGTCAATAAATCTTTTCATACTGGTCGTCGTTTGATTATATATAAATTTTATCGGCTATAATATTTTTTCAAAGTAGCTTATGTGTAATTAAGACTCTAATTTTAACAATAATTTGAAGTAGATGGTTGCTTCAGATCCGCAACTATGAATAGTAATTAGAGTATTTAGTAACATAGAAGTGCAACCCCTCATTAAATAAGAGCTTTACAAGGGTTTTGAAGGTTTCTGAGTAACGAAACTATAGGATAAGGGTCGACATGACCACTACTAAAGGGCTATATTCGTGATACAAACGTGATAGTTAAAGTGAGACACCGCTATACGCATGTATTTCAAAGTCCTCTTTCAACCATTGTAATTGTATTGTTTTAAAAGCTCGTAGTAGGTCTCTTTAACCCTATTCAATTATTTATTTAAGCTTAAACAAATATCTTTTGTTTGTGTTTGTATTTTCAGTGACAAAGTGTTAAATATTAATGTATTGAAATATTAGTTCCAATAAGGAAATCGCGATTTTAGTGACACACCTAATTTCACAAATAAATAAAGTTGGAGGACCAAAGGTCTTATATAGATAAATCAAATGAACCCAAAGTCGATAAGATACCGTTATTTGATTTCAAAAGTTTTAACGGGGGACATTATTTTAGACCAATATCATTTTAAAGACAAATCAAAGCCCAAACTCCATATTTGCTTCATTTAATTACAGAGATCTCATGGCTACTTGCCGGTTCCATCATTAGCCCTTTTATATTCCCACTGTAGTGGCTCAAGCTTTCAAACTGCTTTACGTGCCTTTTGGAACATGTATTAGCTCGAGATAATAATGTTTTGGTCATCCATCCCGTAACAGACCGTTGCGAAAGCTCAACGATCGTGGGCTGTGGCGCCTGTTCACCACGCCACCGATATGCACCATCATTAAAGTCTTATTCTGTATAAATAATGCATTGTTATTCTAGTTATTTATTCTTAGATTTGACACACACTAACAAAATACACGGAAGGTTAAAAAAAAATTAAAACGTTCTTATCTGTTCTTTTTACAAATTATTCATTTGTTCTAATAATTGTGATGTCATTTTTTTGGCCTGGTGGAATTGAAATTATTGTTAACTAGCTTTCGCCGGCGGCTTCGCCCGCGTGGACCCTAGGGAAATGTTTAGTGGGATTAAAAAGTATCCTATTATCTAAGTCAGCTAACACCCTATCTGTATACCAAATTTCATCAAAATCCGTTCAGTAGTTTCGGCGTGATTGACCGACAAAACATCCAAACAAAGAAACTTTCGCATTTATAATATTAATAGGATATCATACTATTGTACATACTATATTTTTAAGGCAAATTAACATCACGGGATTTCAAATTTTTTCACCTCCAAATATGTCCTGCTAATATTATAAATGCCAAAGTTTGTGACTAGATAATGGTTGTTATTTTTTCGCGCAAAAACTACTGAACGGATTTGTTGCTGAAATTTGGTATACGTATAATTCTCAACCATTTATTAGCATTATTTAGGAAATCTTGTACGAGGATAAGTTTACACTTGATTGAAAATTAATTTCAATGAGATTAATTATAATTCCAAAATAAAAAGCCGTTGGTTTTAATGTTTATTTCTATATCATGACATTATAAAACAAAATACAAAAAATATATATTAAAAGTACGAGTATACAAAAACTATAAAAAAGGTTTTATTGTCGCCGTCGTAGGCAACAGTCATTAATTCGGTACTTCCTCAAACATGTCTAATTTTAACACACAAAAATTATGAGTACGTTATAATGTTATTATGTATTATAGCAATACCATAAACAGTAATGAAATTACATTACAGAATAATCTCGACGTCACTCATACATTCCAACATTTAATTAAATTCTCGACATTTTTCTTATTATACAATGGGAAAAATACGAAATGCGATTGTCTAATAAAGTTCCATATTACTTAAGAATTATATGTTTATATACACGCTTTGAATTTTCATATAAATACTAGACTTACTAGACTTTGACTGCCTGTCTATTTATTATTAAAAGATAAAGGTTATCGGGATAATGTTTATGTATAAAATCATAAACTTTCAAGATTTTGTATATTTTCATTTGGCAGTAGTGGATTATAAAATGTTTTTTCACTATCCCTTGTTTTTTTAATTTGTTATTCTGTATTTTTAATTGCTTTTGTCTATGTGCACGACTTCAGCGACATCTAGCGTCCACAAGTTTGGAAGTTATGACGTTTTGGAATTAAACGTGTTAGTTAAGACAAAATATTAAAACCAACAACTGTCTTCATCATCATTATCATTTAGCCGTAAGACGCCCACTGCTGAGCATATCCCTCCCCCATAGATCATGGAAATTTAGGATACAACACAACTATCTATTAATTTATAGTACCTGGAAGACCGAGCTTTGCTCGTTCTTTTTTTTGTTAAATCCTATGTTTCGTAAATTATATAGAATTGATGAATATTTTTTTTTTAAATCTTACTGACATAAAAAATATGAACTGGTTATTTAAATATAATTAACGAAAAACGTAAATTAAATATATTTGTTTTTAAGCACAGTTCATTTATCGTTTTATCAATTCCAATACCAATTATAATTAAGATTTTACTTGAAATTAAAATAATTTTTTTTGATCGTAAATCATAATAAATAAACAGTTTTAACATTCATTATCATTATGGAATAAATAAATACAAGACCATAATAGGTATGACAGATGACAGAGCTCGCAGTGTATTTTCTTTTGCACACCATGAAAAATTGTGTTGTCCCCCAACCCAGTACTCTGCACTTAGCAAATGCTCATATTATAAAGAGGAATCTTTTCTATTGATTCTCTTAACTTCACTGAAAAAACTAATTTTAAATTGGATCTTTCAAATCATTCGGTTGTCTAGTTTGTGCCAAAGAATTGTCGCTATTGGTCTTGTTATTTATTTCGATTGCATTAGAGTATTAAATATAATATTCATTTAGCCAATAGTTCTAGTAATATCTCATTATATAGGTTCAATCAAATAAAACCTACTAGCAAATGCAACTTTGTACGTTTTTCGGAAAAAGAACTTTCTATATTGCTCTGTCTGGATGTTGCAGTACCTTCATTGTCTCAGATGAAATGTGAACAACGTATGAGATGTTATTTATTTATTTAATATTCATTTTTTATTTCATTAAACCTCTATACGCTGTGAGTTTTTAACAGAATTGCATATCTGAATTTCAGTAACAATGTAAAAATCCAATACAACTTTAAATAAAGCATAGCAACATTACACAGTTACGTATGAATGTCCCAAATACCGATATTATAAATAGTCCTAACTAAAATTGTCTATTGTCCCGAAGCTAGTGAAGCGGACAAAGTCCACCACAGACGGTAGCGGGCGTTACAAAAAAGGTTAGCGAATATTTCCATATTTTCCAACGCGAACGCCTAATGCATGCGAAAATACCTGAAGCTTTTTCGGTAATAACTGCTAAAATATTTCGTGTAGGTAATGACGGTCGCGGGAAAGAAACAGTAAATAAGAGTGGTTTATTTCATTGCTAATGTATAAGTTTGCCTGGAGCTTTGGTAATAAGCGCATTTCTGTGTACAATTAAGTATCAGAATACATGTAATAAACATTAGTTCGGTGAATTACGTATCTTTCTAAAGATTGGATCATTTGCATCTGAATCAGTGCAAAGATCCGAATCAATTAATGCTTAATTTGGATCATCGATTCTCAGATAAATTCAAGAGCAAAGAGCAAGTACTTAATTACCTAATGCTTTTTATTAACCTTTGATATAGAATGTTTGATATAGAAAAGCTAATACTTTGTTTTAAAAATATTCTTTAATATATTTGTTATATACTCAAGTTTAATATAGTGCTCAAAATATATATTTGAAATATTATTTAAAAATAATTTTATATGCATCTCAACATTATCCTCTTATTCAATAAAAACCAATTCATTGATTTTGTGCCAACCAAATAGGATAGAATTTTGTAATATGGAGTTGTCAATAAATTATCAAAATGTTTGCTCTTTTTCTTTCTCGGTTTTATTTCTCTGCTTAGCCAGTTATAATAATCAATTTGGGTCTAAACCAAGTAATGAGTATGTGATGTGTTATTATTATATAGTAATTGGAGTATTATAACAGCTGGTGTTTGTGATTGTAAGAATGAAACGCAAAAACTCCTTATTACGATCTATAATAATCGATACAGGACAAACCAATACAACAATATGCTTATTTCGCGACTGGGTGTTAGTGGTCCGTAAGTTCCAGTGCAGGATGCAAACGTACGCACTTACAACATTAGTGGTATAAGCTTAATTTAATAAAATAATTTCTTAACACTAGTACTTTACGAAAAAGGAAGATATACCGCGATTCACAATGGTACAGCGCCATCTATCGAAAATAAGAGTAAGCAATGTATTTGACTGCGATTGTTCTATATTATTTATGTAATAATTTACTATATTGGTGTTACAGTCTCCCCCTCTATTTCCGAAGACGTCTCGACGAATGAAATAGTTAAGAAAATGTTTTCACTAAAGTTATAATAAAAATAAAAAATACAAATGATTGAACAAACAAAAATACTTGATAAAATCTAATTTAGAGAAGCACCACAATATGCAAAAAGTATGCAGGTTTATTTTGATCTTCTCCGTGGCCGCCCACGTTTCTTTATTGGCTGTATAGGTGGATGTAAATTTTCTTTCTCACATCCTGTATACATACGTAAAGCTGATGCGTGATAAGTTCCTAGGCTTTCATTTGGTCTGTCAGGGTGTGCTACTGCAAATGAGCTAGGTCCATGTCTTCTTTTAATTACATATGGACCATCACGTCGAGGGCCTAGTTTTGCACAAAACCCTTGACTTGACTTACTCAATAGGTGTGTTTCTACCATGACCAAGTCATTTGGTTTGTATTTGGGGCAGGGTCGACGGTTTTTATCGACATACTCTTTCCTTTTTTCTTCGCCCCATTCTTGGATTTCTCTTGCCCTCTTGTTAACTTCTGCTAACACTAATAATTTTGGGGTTATTTCTTCTACGAAATTTTCATTCTGTATAATGACATTTAAGTCATGCAAAACATCATCATAAGTCCGTAGATTTCGTCCAAACGTTAGATAGGCTGGGCTGAATCCAGTGGCTGTACAAACTGCAGTGTTCATAGCAAATCTTATGCAAGGTAACTTTTCAGCCCAAGTAGTGTGATCATTCTGAACTAAAATTGCAATTTGTACTTTCAAATCACGATTTCTTCTCTCTACTGGGTTCGTTTCGGGATGATATACTGGTGTGAAACCGTGCTTTATATTTAAACAATATGTCAGCTGTTGCATTACGCCACTAACGAATTGCGTACCATTATCGCTTATAAATCTACGAGGGGTACCATAGCGTAAGATAATTTCGTTTAATAGTACCTTGGCACATTCTTCTGCGGTAGCTTTCTTTAGAGCAAATAACTCTATCCACCTTGAAGCTACATCTTCGACTATAAAAATCCATGTCTCATCATTAGAAGTCCTTGGTAGTGGTCCGAATAGATCAAAAGCAATTACTTCAAATCTTTGGTTTGAGGCTGTCGTTTGCAAAAAGCCAGCGGGTTTCGTATTAGATGGTTTGTACCTTTGGCACTGAATACACTGTTTAATGTATTTTTCAATTTGTGTCCTCATGCCCTTCCAATAAAATCGCCTAGCTATTCTTTCTATAGTCTTTTTAACTCCATAATGGCCTGCCGTTTCATCGTCATGATACGTTGATATGATTCTTTGTTGATTTTGTACCGGTACAACTAACTGTTTTTCGTCACTATCTGTATCTTGATAATATCTATATAAAATTCCATCAGACGTGATATACCCTTTCCTACTCCAGTATATCGAGTCTTCTTCACTATCACCTTCCAGGGCGCTAATTATTTTAAAAATATTCTCATCCATCATCTGTTCTCTTCGAATTTCTTCACTATTCTTTTTAGGTAAATCTACCATTATAGTACATAATCCACATTCATTCGTATTTTCTAATGTACAACTTGGGCGGGATAAGGCATCGGCGACGACATTTGTTTTACCCGTAATATATTTTATGTCAATATCGTATGGTTGTAATTGTAGAGCCCACCGCGCTAGACGTCCAGTCGGGGACTTGAGTGACATTAGCCACTTTAAAGCTTGATGATCAGTGAGAACTGTAACTGACGATCCCTCAATGTATCCTCGAAATTTATTAACTGCCCATACTACAGCAAGAGCTTCTCTTTCTGTAGTCGAATAGTTTCTTTCAGCTGACTTTAAGAGTCTACTAGCATACTCTATTGGATGTTCTTTTTCTTTCTCCCCCTGCACTAATACTGCTCCAATAGCATAATTACTCGCGTCTGTTTTAATAATAAAAGGTTTTGTTTCATCAGCTTGAGTTAATATAGGTGCAGTTGTTAGAAGATCTCTGAGTTTGTTAAAGGCATGTTTCTGCTCGTCAGCCCAATCCCAAGTAGCATTCTTTTTAGTGAGCCGCGTCAAAGGTTCAGAGATTTGTGCAAAGTTAGGGATAAATCTGCGGTACCACGAACACATCTGAATAAATGATAACAAGTGTTTCTTGTTACACGGAGTCGCCATTTTTAAAATATGATTTACCTTTTCGGGGTCTGTTTGAAGTCCGAAAGGGGTTATAAAGTGACCAAGATATTTAATTTTGGCACAACAGATGTTACACTTTAGTTTATTCGCCACGAGATTGTATTCTTGTAGCCGATCAAATACATCTTGGAGATCCTTTAGATGTTGACAGAAGGTAGGGGACAAAATAATCAAGTCATCAAGGTAGGCTAGTAATTTTATGTGACTTAGTGATATACGGAACCGATCGATTAAACGCTGGAAAGTTGCTGGGGCATTTCGAAGACCAAATGGCATTCGTAAAAATTAATACATTCCAAAGGGTGTAACGAATGCTGTCTTCAATTGATCCTCATCTCTTACTTTAATTAACCAATATCCTGCTCTAAGATCAATAGTTGTCATATACGGAGTTGGCCTTGCATTATTCAAAAGGTCATCTATCCTTGGTAGAGGATAGCGGTCGGGAACCGTAATAGCATTTAATTGTCTGTAGTCTATACAGACTCTTACACCACCATCTTTCTTGGGCACGAGAACAACCGGTGCAGCCCATGGGGAAACACATGGTTTTATAACATTTTCCGATATCATTCTCTCTATTTCCTTCTTCAGAATGTGTGATTTTGATGGAGAAAGGCGATAAGGAGGTACGGCGATTGGCTTGTGATTTCCTGTGTCAATTGAATGCTCTGTTTCTGTTGCAGGATTATTCGTAATCTTAAAAACAGAATCATTCCTTTCAATCAATTCTTCTAACTGCTTCCACTCCTCTTTGCCCAGGTGTTGCACATCCACTGATGATAATTCAATGCATGGAAACATATCCTGTGAGTGGGGGGACAATGTTACTTCTGTATTAGTTATTGCTTGTTCCGCATCACGATACAACAAGTCCAATACCGGAGAGTATCCTATAAATGCGTCAGTTTTAATTTTCTTTGAAGGTGTAGATGCCATCGGTATTAAAGGGCCATAAGGTCGACATAAACTTTTTTCGGTAGCGCTAGGTTCAGGTGGATTAGGTTCATTTAAATCATGAAAAACAACCGGCGATAGTTGAACTGCATCTTCATGAAAAGTAACGAAATCTTCCCTATAGAGTTCGTAAGTTTGATCACTATCAATGAATTGCCAAGTATACTGAGGTAAATTTAGAATTATACCTGCATCTTGTATAAAACCTACCCCCAATAAAGTACGGTTATTTCGGGCTTCCGGAAGCACTAGGAAAGTAGTTATAATTGTACGATCGCAAAGAGTAATAGGAACATCAACAGTCAGAACACATTGCTTTCTCCTAACACCATCAGCTAAAGTAACAATAACTTGACTATTTAGAAATTTGTAACCTTTATCCTTAAGTTTGCAATATAAACTATAGGATGCTACGCTAGATTTAGCACAAGTATCTATGTGAGCTATACCCTGAATACCATCAATCTTAATGAAAACAACTGGTCTTGGTCTAGCATCAGTCTTGACGTTTAGAGAACAAAATCCGATGTCTCCTGTCATAGGTTCACTTTTTGTTTTGTGGCAGTTGGGACAGTTACTTCTAACAACACCAGGTGTTCCACATCCATAACAGGAGTATCTTGGGGTAGATGGAGAAGGTATTTGAACTTTTGCTTCGGCTGTCTTGGCGATGGGTGGTTCCATAGGTCTCAATGTAGGGTGTTGTTTAAGTCTTTTCAAACAGTCTTCGAAGGAATGCCCTGGTAGTCTACAAAATTTACATCGACTTCTAACTTGCTTCAAAGGTTTCTGTTGGGGTTTAAACACTTCTGTAATTTCTTCACGAATTTTTTCGACCCCACGGGCTGCTTCCAATAGCTCATCATATGTTTTGACTGATTCGCGTGGGATCTTTTCTCGGATGTTGATCGTAAGCTGTCCGTACAACAGTGTCGAGTTGTTGTGCTTCACTGTGAGGAGGGGCGGGTAGTAAAGAAAACAGCATTCTTTTACGTGCAATATAAGTCTCTGTAGACTGTGAGCCTTGCTTTTCTTGCATAATTTCTTGATAAATTATGTAGGCTGGTTTTTTAGGAGCAAATGCATGACGGAAGCAATTTTCAAATTCTGCCCACTTATGAATGGTATTTTTTATACCCTGCCACCAAATGCTAGCTTCTTTTTTCAAAATTAGAGGCATTCCTAGAAGTGCCTCTTCGTCGCTTATTTTTTCAACACGCTTAAAAACGTTAACGGTTGCTAAGAATGTTTCGACAGTTTCCGATTTTCTCGTGCCATCGAAGGAAGCGGGGCAAGAGGTAAAAGTAGCGCCCCCCGTTCTCGGCATCGATAGTGTTGATAACAATTTGTCAAATTGGTCTTCTGTAAATGTAACTGCCATAGCTTTTGGTTTCGGTTTTGGCTTTGGGTTCTTCAAATCTTTACTTTTTGATATTACTTTGTATGAAGGGCCGGATCCACGACGACTCGTAATTGTAGTCTCTGTGTCGGCGTTCTCGTCTTTTATCATTGGTAAAGGTCGTCAAAAGTTGAAGCCACGAGTTGAGGCGCCAATTATAACAGCTGGTGTTTGTGATTATAAGAATGAAACGCAAAAACTCCTTATTACGATCTATAATAATCGATACCGGACTAACCAATACAACAATATGCTTATTTCGCGACTGGGTGTTAGTGGTCCGTAAGTTCCAGTGCAGGATGCAAACGTACGCACTTACAATATTAGTGGTATAAGCTTAATTTAATAAAATAATTTCTTAACACTAGTACTTTACGAAAAAGGAAGATATACCGCGATTCACAATGGTACAGCGCCATCTATCGAAAATAAGAGTAAGCAATGTATTTGACTGCGATTGTTCTATATTATTTATGTAATAATTTACTATATTGGTGTTCCAGTATGTTCTATTACAGCTGATAAACTAATATGAAGTTAAAGCTACTCGAGTTCCACAAACAAAAACGTTAAAGAAAACTTTCTTCATAATGTTTGGCATCAATCCACTATTTTAATGCACACAAATATCTCCCAACGAATTATTACATTTTAATTATATCTTTAACCTTCTGTTAAGGGTCTACTATCATTTTCAATAGTTATAAAGTTTATTCCAGTTACTGAGTATATAATTTCCTTAATTAACTTTAGAATAAGTCTGGTAGGTAATAATAATGCTTTGCTTATAGTATAGATATATTACTGGCCATTTGAAATATTTATTTACAGTTTACTAGGAATTTAAATGATTTTATTTGAGTAATAATGCTACATTTATACATATATTTAAGAAAAACTCTCAAAAAATCACTAGTCTTAGATGCCCATTGGAGTTTTTAAGCCTTTAAATTAAAATATAGAAATTCATTTTCAGATTCAGTCAATTGTTTTTGATTATTAACTAGGAACCTGTTCATCTATGGCAGGGGTGGGCAAACGGTCGATCGCGATCGACCGGTCGATCGCAAGGGAATCTATGGTCGATCGCATTCCTAAAAATGTACTGACGTGTTGGGCTAATTCCAATAACAGTGGTCTTTTCACCAGTCAAAATACCAGTATCTAAAGTGCGTTCATAAAAAACATTTTATTTTACACGCGCGTAACTTTAAGAAGAAAATACTTGTCAACAAACAACCTTTCACTGCGAAAATGTCGATATGAAATAAGAAGGCACCAGATTTATTTGCGGCTGTACTGTGCACGTGTGCCGGTGTCGGCTCGTTAAACGGCGCGGCGGCGTCCTTTGACCTGTGCGGGCGGCGAATTAGCTTTATGCTTGCCGCCCGATTTACTTTGCTTTGACAATTGCCGACGGCCGGCACGTGTTCGCCAGTCTCGCACAGATTTTGGTTTCGGTGAGACGTCATGTCGTGATTCTGGATTCTGTACTTGTTTATGTTTCCCAATAACTTTCGTGATCGTGTGACTTCGTGCTGCTCATGAATATATTTTGTACTGAGGGTAACTAAAGGAGAGAGTGAAGTTGGTAACTATTATTTAAAATGAGTGCGCCAAAAAAAAGTAAAACTTATCATTTCAACGATGAATGGGAAGAAGAATTCTTATTTACCATGGTGAAAGACAAGTGTATTTGTCTTGTTTGTCGAGCTTCAGTAGCTTTGCCTAAACGCGGCAACTTAGAAAGGCATCATAAATCCTTGCATAAAATTTACGAAAGTGATTTTCCTCTCAAAAGTGAAATAAGACGTCAGAAAGTTCAAGATCTGAAAGGTAGCTTGAAGGCCGAGCAAGCTATGTTTACCAGGCCAAGTAAACAATCGGAAGCTGCGACAGTTGCGTCCTTCAAAATATCTCATATATTGGCAAAACACAAAAAACCCTTTGAAGATGGCGAGGTATTGAAAAAAGCATTTCTCGAGAGGCGCAAATTCATTATTTGGCGACTTTAAAAATAAAACTGAAATCATGTCTGCCATAAAAGAGCTCCAGTTGTCTCGTCGGACTGTAACTAGACGTGTTGAGCTCATGAACAGTGATATCGAGCAAAAGCTAAAAAGTGATATTATGAGATGTTCATTCTTTTCTTTACAATTTGATGAATCCACTGATATGATTGACACTGCCCAGCTATGTGTGTTTATTCGGATGGCATTTCCAGATACGTCGTCTAAAGAAGAGTTCTTAACAATCATACCTTTGAAAGAAACCACTCGCGGTTCAGACATATACGATGCTTTTCTAAGTTTTGCGAAAAACTACGAGCTGCCTCTGTATAAACTAGTGTGCATAACAACAGATGGAGCACCATCAATGACTGGAAAGACTAATGGATTTGTGGCACTGTGCAGAGCTAATGAAGACTTCCCATCTTTTTTTTCTTTTCATTGCGTCATTCATCAGCAGGTGTTGTGTTCGAAAGTACTGAACATGGCAGATGTGATGAGCATCACTATGAAGATCGTAAATTCTATACGAGCCAGAAGCTTGCAACGACGCCTCTTCAAAGTGCAATTGGAGGCCAGCGAATCTGAGCACACAGATTTATTGCTCCATACAGACGTAAGGTGGCTGAGCCGGGGAAAGTTCTTAGAACGGTTTCAAGAATTACTACCTGAAATCATTTCTTTTCTGGATCAAAGGGGTGATGACACGGAGATTCTTAAAAGTGAAAGTTGGCTGTGTGATTTGGCTTTCCTTACTGATGTGACTGGTCATTTGAATTCTATAAACCTGGAGCTACAAGGGAAAGATAAAACTATTATGGACATGATTAGCACAATTAACTCATTTAAAAGTAAATTGCAGCTTCTGATCAACCAACTGAAAAAAAAGGACTTGAAAAATTTTGCGTGTTTGAAAGCAAAAACAAGCGCCGTAATAAATTATAATAAATACGAAACAGAACTTGGAAATATTCTCAGCGAGTTTGAAAGACGTTTTTCTGACTTACAAAAATTGACGAACGTTGTTACTTTCATGATTTATCCTTTTTCTTGTGTGGATGTTGAAATTACTGCTTCTGAAATATCGAACACTTTTGACATGGATTTGTCTTCTCTCGAAAACGAGATGATACAGATCATTTCAGATGTTCACCTAAAAGCCAAAGCAACAGATATCAGTTTTTGGTCTCTTTTGACCCAAGAAAAATACCCAAGTCTCCAACAAATCGCACAGCAATTAACTGCTTTGTTTGGGTCGACGTATTTGTGCGAATCTGCGTTTTCTGAAATGAAAATAATTAAATCCAAATACCGCAATCGACTTACCGACGAACATTTGTCTTCCTGTTTACGTTTGGCACTTACTAAATACGTGCCTTCCTATGAGAAATTAGCAGAAAATACGCAGTGCCATGCATCGACCTCTAAGTAAATCAGTCCAGAGAGGCCCGAAAACTGATAAAAACACTCTTAGTTCATGTGATTGGCTTCATACTTATTTTTAGTAGTTATTAGTTATTAACTTGTATAATAAGAAACTGTACTTCTTTAATTGTAAATAAAAGTATATTTAAATAGTGATATGTGCGCAATACCTACAATAAACGATTTAACATAAAAAAATATTGTCTTATTGCAAGTCGATCGCTTGTCGTCTCAATTTATTGATATAGATCGCCATTAGTGAAAGTCTGCCCACCCCTGATCTATGGTTATCAAAATAACTTTTTAGGGAAGTATATTGACTGCGTGACATCATAGTAGCTTTATAATGTGAATCTGTGAATCTGTAAAGATTATCCATTTTATATTATCACTGAATGCTTTATAATTATAATAATAATGTCACCCAAGAACACTTATTTGCTATTAAATTGAATAAAATCCGATAATTAGAACGACAATCACTTTAAATATCTAAACAACTTCTTGTACTGCAAGTAAAGTCTACCTAAACAGTCATTACGACAGTATTATTAGGTACTGATGGTTACCCAAACGCATATAATAGAATACCACGCTATACCACGAAGAATGAAAACAGATTGCGCTCTGCAATGGTTTATATAGCGGACAGTATTACTTTTATGTGTTACCTCATAAGGCGATACCACTTAAAAGTATGTTAAAATCTTATATTATGAATAATAATTAATAAACAAGGAGTAGAAGTATCTTTACAGGAATAGTATATCATTGTCTAATTGCTGTATTATTATTAACAATGTATACGCAAGGAATACACAGTAAACAAAAAGAATAGCTTTCATTCCAGGCTAGAAGTCTTTAGTATCTAATTCTAACCTGGATATTAAAAACGTGCGTGATGTAATATTTACAGGTTAGTAAATATTTTCTTATGAAGAGCCTAGCCTTCAAATTCCCAACGGTCACCCAGCCCATTTGTTATAATATGTATAAGTAATCCATTTGTCGTAAAGACAAACGATGGTGAACGCCCAACCTTTAGAATAGACCCTTAACCTCCAATACACTTGGTAAGAGTTATTTTGTCAGAAAGTTTATTTGTTGAACATTTGCTGCTGCTAATGTGATAACTTTGTTTAGTTTGCGCCATTATGTTGAACTGAAACTTTTTTGAAGCCAGTGATTGGATGAAGGATTTTTAAATGCTTTTTGTGCACTTTGGCCAAACATATATTTAGCCTCTTTTGTATAATTTAAATTGAGAATGATTAATGTTAAATCAATCTAACCATGGATGAAACTGTTTAGCTTTTTGAAATAAAAGTCAGTAAATAGTCAAACACTTTTATTGAAATTGAACACAAAAACAATGTCAAAATATAAAAAAAAGAAACACTTTACAAAACAATTAGAGAATAACTTTATAAAATAGCTGACAATAGATTAGTTGTGATCTTAAATACATTAACAGAGAATAGCTTATTTTTTTATAAAAGGACAAATCAGTTTTTGCCATATGTCCGATACAACTGTATAAATATTACGTCAGTAAATGCATAAAGTTCCACTTTAGTAGGCACAAAGATATCTTACAAATTTAACAAATGCAAAAAAAAGTTATTACAACGTTAAAGAGTCATTTGATTTAATTAAATATGTCATTTAAGAATCACCGACGTTATTGTACGCAATAGCGTATTATTCAAATTGTGAAAATTGACATACACAGATTTTCAGGAGGTCGCATTAATGACGTAGCTATTCGCAACGGTGACAAAGTAGATCCACACTGAAATTAAAAATAAATCTATTATACTAATGATCATTATTAGCAGCACTAAAATATCAATGTTTCCACTGATGATGTAATGATTTTATTTTAGGGAAAACACGTAATAATAATAATAATTTATTTTGCTAGAATCAAGATTACATAGATATTAGTATAGAGTACACTGGTCAGCATGTCTCTCTTAATATTCAGCATGCAAAATATAAAAATACTTCTTAAAGTATCATAGACTATTTTTAAATGTATACTCTATGAAAAATCCTTAAAATTAATCAAAGCTTCGATCTAAGAGCCTTGCATCTTCTGAAGATCTTGGGTTTGTATCTATGTCGTTAGATTTTTTTTAAAGAATTCAATCATTTGTTAGTCACTAAGACTAATATAATGTTGCGTGAATAAAAATATATACATGTAGCGCGTAAATATACGCGCCGCAGCACGCGATCGTTGTTGGTAAGCAACTTTCGCAAGGGTCGGTCACGGGATAGGTGACCAAAAATTACTATCTTGAGCCACTCCGTGCTTCGAAAGGCAGTTTAAGCTGTTGATCTCGGCTGTATTTGCAGTCGTTAATACCCTCCACTACGCAATGGGTCAGCGTGAAGGGTCATAGTCCATCCTCCTAACCTTCCATAAGGAAGGTCTGAGCCCCTGCAGTGGGGACGTAAGAGGGCTACATGTATGTATACATGTTTATCCACCGATACGGAAAATGATTTCTGAACCTTTTTTGTGTGAACTCATGTGAAAAGTCGTTGAAAAGTTAAAAAGGTAAATCTGCAATGAGAAAAGTCAAAAGGCTCTGTTTATCTTGGCTCGAGATCTCTCGAAAATTCAAAGAAGAGAAATTTCAGACTATCACTATTGTAACCATGAGGTTTGGCGTGGAACGGACCCGCGGTATTTTATAACTTATTTTCACCATAAATATCTTATATCCTCATTAATTACAAGTATCTTGTAAATAAATAATAACTTGTAAAAATATTGGTCGAACGGTTGGTATATATAAGCACTATTTTAAAACGAACTGATTGAATGAAGAATATGATACAAATATATGATGTTATTCATATGAAGAGAAAACAAAAAACCCGACTGCGTAAAAACGAATTTTAAAAATAAATGAACAAATTAACTTAAATTCAATTCTGAAGAATTCTGTTAAGTAATACTAAATAACTACATAATTGAAATACTTTTATAATCGATACACACATAAAACAAATCATAAACTCTAATGTAGTACAGAACGACTCATAGTCGGGGCCCCTTGCGAAGATTTGATTTGTAAAATTTAAATGGGCAATTAAAAAAGGCAATAAAAAAATATATTTATTTTTATTTTAAACTTTTTAGTTACGATTCGTTGACTTCGTTATAAGATGGTAAATTTCGCAATCTAGTCATTTCATTGAGGGAGATAATATCATTAGTTAAACAACTTTAAACTGTTATATATCCTAAACTATTGTTTAAAATGAAAAATGATGAAAGGTACCTAAAGATGATTTTAAAATACCTATTCAACGATACCCCACTTGATTAAGTCCATCGTTTTTTTTTCATTTTGGCAATATGACGTCTGGTTATCTGTGTGGTGAATTTTGATTACTGTCATGTCTTTAGTGACACACGCAAGGTTGAGACGAATCGATTGACGTAAGAATTATCAAAATCGGTTTACTCATTTGGTCTTTAGAACGCCACATTAGGTACAGAACGACTCATAGTCGGGGCCCCTTGTCGGGGCACATAGAAACAAACATACATATGTAGACTGATAAACACATAACCCTCCTTTGCGTCGCGCAGCCGGTTAAAAATTAAAAGGTCGGGGCAGTCGAATTCTAAGGTTTCTTGAATTTAATAATGAAGTTTATTGGAATAAAGTACTATTTTTTCAATATTATATTCATAGCCTGTTTACTTTCCTATATACCTTTTTCTGTCAAGCTTTTAGTAATATAATTTAGGGCAAATTTTCGATCTTTATTGCATTACTTTAGACTAGTTTATCATACGTTTTGGTCACCCTTACCGTCAGTCACTTACATAAATGTTATAGATTGAATGTGCATTTTTTCGAATACCTTGTCGATAGCATTGAAGAAAATTTACAGAGTGAACTGTGAAATACCTTTATAAATAAAGTCATATAAAGTACTTATTAAATAGCTAAAGAGACAGAGAAACCTGAAAATTTAACTGAGGTATGTTTAAGAATTATTATCTTATATTTAAGTCAGTTTAGAGACTTTTCTGAAGTGAGGTCGAGATTTGAATATCGTTGATTAATACATTACCTACTAATACATTAGGTACATTAATATATTAACGGTACCGATCGATAGTAGTAAGCAAAGAGTCCGGCACAGGGCCACGTCTGACGTAACAAATTTTATGGCATTGATAGAAGAAATCTACAAGGAGGCCAGGGGAACTAGAGAGGGCGGTCGTTCAGACCGGTTCCTTATTTGTGGATGGAAACCAAAGAGCTGTCGCGTATTAAAATAACGTATCCTTCACTCTATCTAGCCAGCGAGGAAGGTTGGCAACCACTCCTGCATTGCACGGTCTTGCTTGTCTGAAAGAGTCCCATGTGGACTCGAGTTTTTCCGAAGAGTCCCGATAGGAAGGCTGAGTGTCCTGGTGACTTGACTACGACTTCTCGGGTCTTAGCCCTCAGAAGACGGTATACCGTAAGGATTTTAGTGAGTATTCCTCTACGGTTTATAGAAGACATCCCTGCACACCTCTGCTACCTGGCAAGCGACAGTGCTTAATGCATTTCTCTGACGCACAAAAAGTCAGTGCTATTGTCAATTAATCTATAATTGTGATATGCATGAACACATATCACAATGTACATGTCAGACGACTATTAACAAGAGTATTTGATTTGCTCATAATATTTTTTTATATGTATATAATAGGAACTTGATGGCGCTGTGGATATCGCTCAATTTGCTATACAGTCACTATCCAACTTTCACAATGGCCGATCATAGTATGGGTAACAAAAAAAATTGCTATTTCGAGTTCCTCCGTGCTTCGGAAGACCCGTTAAGGCATTTATCCCGGCTATATCTGCAGTCGTTAATACTTACCAACCCGCACTGGATCCGCGTGGTAGGCCCAGGCCCATTCTACCTATTCCACTCATAGGAAAGGCCTGAGCCCCAGCAGGTGATGATTTAGATAAAATTTAAATCATTCTAGTCGTTATTCCGTTGAGTTTTTAAAATTATTGCTTTCGAATATCCAAAACAAAAGTACTTTTAGAGTGAACATTGCAATGCAATATCTAGAACATTTCGAAACCGATAAAGAACAGCGATGTTGATGTAGAAGTGCTTCAATAAAATGAGAATGCACTCTCACGATCTCAATATAAGTTGGATGTGTCTTTCCCACCCGTCTGTGTTGTGACAGCTTAAGGGTGCGGTCCCATTGACAGTTGTTAGATACTTTTATATAGTCGTCTATTAATTAATAAAACAAACAATATTAAACAATTGACATTTCTCTGATATTTTAATATAATAAATAATATAAACGAGTTGATAATTAATCAAACTTAATAAAACAAGAACGTATTTAACATCACAAAAACAAAAATTCATAATCAAAACAGAAGTGATAAAGTTGTAAAGTTTTTTTATTTCTGATCATCTTTCATAATCGGGAAGCTACATCATGATGACAATAGCTAATAAAATATAGAAAAATAGCTAATTTATATTATTTTTGGACTTAAAATATTATTCTGTTTCCGACTCAGTTTTTTTTTTTTAAGTTTAGACAATAATTATGATTCTTAGCTGTTATGAATATAGGTTAGCATAGCTTTGCAATCGCATATCATACGGCGAGCACAGTATCACCACATTGTTCCTAACCCTTTTCGATGTTCTTTTTCGATTGTGTATTTCGATGTCTTTGAAAATTCTGTATACTTTAATTACGATAAAATAATCATCTTTTGCCACTGTCATATTTGTCACATACGTAATCTTTATAAGTAGTATAAGTATTTTAATTTTCTCTTTCTTTTGGAATTATTTTACTCTTTGGTTTATGAAATTGTGAATCATAGCATTTAAGAGAATTTTCAAGACACATTAAAAAAAGCTTATGTTTTCTGTTTTTTTCCTACGTTGTATCCTTTACAAGCTAAGAATATAGTGCATTTTAAATAGTTTTACTGCATCCACTTAAGTTTATTTTTTGTATGTAACGGCTGTTATAGTTATAGGTGACCATAAATTAGCTGATTTCAATTAAAATTAGCAAAAAAAGAATACCTATATAAGAAGTTTTTTGAAACCGAATCAGTATTTAATTTTCAACAAACTACTTTTAGGATGTGCTTTAATTATGTTACACATTGTATATAACTCATGTAAAGTTAAGTCGAATTAATATACAATTATTTTTTCGAAGGTGTGGTACCTTCGAAAAAAAAGTTGAAGTTGAAGTGCCTAAATGAAATCCATTTAATAATAATCGTAGACGGTCAACTCAAAATAACGAGTTATCTAATTCCTTATAAAGTGATATTGTCTACATATGAATTAAATTCGCACTGTGTGTATGTACTGTTAAGTAGGCTGAAGATCTGAAATTTTAGTTATTAATGTATCGAAAACTATTAACCTATTACATCGCCATTTTGTTCATTCTTATTGATTTAATTTTGCCTTAGCTTTACTAGTTAACAGCTTTCAATGTGACCACATCCTAAGACAAGGAACTGTTTATTTGGATATCGATTCATATCATGACACGGATATAATTACAATGACAAATTGAATAGTTAACAATGATCAAACAAAGTCTGAAATCATTCCTCTTTATAATATTATTATAGAGACGCAAATAGTCTACCATTCGATGTTCAGACTGTCTTATCGCTGTTCAACAGTTAACTCAGATAAGGTTTATAAAAACACTCGCTTACTTACTAATTTCAACTTGTAGCCTTCAGGACGGGGATATATTTAATAATATTTTCGGTAGAATTAATGATAAATCATGTAAGCGAGAGAATATCCTAATTTGAACGACAAAATCCATCTTAATTTGAACTATGATAATATTATTATAGATTACGTGAAGTAAATTTAAGTGAATTAAGGGAGGGACACATGTCAACGCCTGCCCAAGCAAGTTTTAAGGGACTTTCTCTTGGGTATTTAGTCTTAACAGTGGTTATAGTCCTAGCTATTACAATTGAAACTACATCATAATATCAACCCAACAATGGGATCCGTATGCTTAACAAATTGCATCTAGTTTATCAGATAGCCTTTTTTCTGTTACTCGTCAAGTGGAAAACATGCTTTATTAAGATATGCGACCATTATGACATTACAATTATTAGATTATTTTTAAATGTAAAAAAAATGTTTAAAAAGAAAAATAAAATAATATTGCAATGTTAATTAAATTTCTAGCGAGAGAAAATAAAAACAACAATGTATAACTTTTTCTCAATCTATAATATTAATTTATTATGGAGCTAAGAAGATGAAAGTTTGTAAGTTTAATTAAAAGATGTTACAAAACTTTTTATATTTCTGTTTTTCAAAATGATTTATCACGGCAATGTTTTCTAGTCTGCGTGTCGCTTTATTATTCTTTCTATGTGCATCGGGTGCAAAAGATTTATTAGACAGTATGAAGACACTTTTATTAAAGCAACTGAACCTAATGTGATTCTAAGGCAAGATTTTATTGTTTGTTTATTTGCATTGAATAGGCTTCGAAACTATTAGAAAATTCTTTCACCTACTGGAAGTAACATCATACGCAGATGATATAAGCTATAATGTACGCAGGCGAAATCGCGGGAAAATAACTATTTAATAACAGTGAGAAAACTATTACATGTTACGAATATTTATGGATTGGATTTTAGTGCGGTTTTTTAATGTAATGTTTTTCTTGTTTTGCGCTGCACAATCTGTAGGTACAGTTGTTTCGGAAGAAAAATCCGCTATTACTGATGGACCGAAAGACTAACAGAAAACTGAGTAATTCTATAAAGGTTTATTTTTTTTGGTGGTGTTAGTCTAAGAGGCGGAAAACAGCTAATGGTATACAAAGATTTTTAAACAGAAAAACATACTTACATGTTAAGTAAAAGAAAACAGCAATCAAGAAAAATGCAGCGGTCAACCAGTCCATGCTAGCTAACATGCAGCCTTCTAAGAATACACATTCAAACACAACCATGATTATAAGTAGATATCCAATGAGCACGTTACAGAATACCAACCACACGAATAACTGTACGATACCTTCTTGATCCTGAAAACAGAAAATAATCTTCAATCGTTCAGACTACAGGAACATCTTAGTTAAAGTATAATAAAACTAAAAATACGTTGACTTTATACATATGCACCGAAAATAGTTCGCATGTAAGCCCACATCGTCATTGTAAGCTCACATGTCACATCGTAGTAGAGCATCTGATACGTTTACGTAGAGGCGTATGCGTATCAGATGCTCTACTACGATGTGACGCACACAATTCCAAAATTTATCGATAATAAAGGTGTTTAAGGGATGACTGACAAATCGCCAGTCGTGGTTATGCCGTGCCGTGCGTGATTAAATAACCTATAAGCGACAGTCCTACTTACGATAATTACGATAATATTATTATTTTCTTTAATCGGAGATTCATTTTATTTAATAGGTAAATGTATTAATTGTTGCAAAAAGTGATGAGGATATTACATTCCGTTCTCGAATAGGGCTTTCTCCTTGTTGCTCCTGTGTTGAGCTTACTAGGATATTCATGTTTTAAGTTTATATATTTATTCATAGTAATTTAAATTTTACTACATAGTACTTACCTTACCTTACCTACTTTATCTTATAGTATCTAATAGCATAACATATACTAATAAAATATTAGAATATTTACCGTTAAATTACCAAACAGCAAGAGTAACCCGGCCAATATGTAAATGGCCGATAAACCAGTTAAGCCAGTTACAATAAGTGTATTCAAGCCAGATAGTACTTCATCGGGCTCTGCAAGAAATGAAAATAAATAAACATATGTTGGAGCCTCTTACATAAAATCATTTTGTTAATGAGCAAGTATATTTAAATAACTTTTTAACAAAGAAAAAATAATAATAGAAGCGAGGAAAAAACTGAAAGGCAAAAATAAAAAACTCTTTTTACTCGACTGCGCAACGCAAGGGAGGGTAATGTGTTTATCAGTCTATGTATGTATGTATGTTTGTTTCTATGTGTCGTTCTAGAGACCAAATGAGTAAGCCGATTTTGATAATTCTTACGTCAATCGATTCGTCTTAACCTTGAGAGTGTTACTAAAGACATGACAGTAATCAAAATTCATCACACCGACAACCAGATGCCATATTGTCAAAATGAAAAAAAAAACATAGCCTATGTCAAGTGGGGTATCGTTGAATAGGTATTTTAAAATAATCTTTAGGTTTCTTTTATCATTTTTCAGTTTGAACAATAGTTTAGGATATACAACGATTTAAAGTTGTTTAAAACAACGATATAATCTCCCTTAATGAAATGACTAGATTGCGAAATTTACCATCTTATAACGAAGTCAATGAATTGTAATTAAAAAGTATAAAATAAAGATAAATAATTTAAAGAAAAACAAAAAACCCGACTGCGTAAAAACGAATTTTAAAAAACAAATGACCAAATTAACTTAAATAAAAACTAAAAAGAAATAATCAAGCCCAGTAGTTTAGAATTTTGTTAAGTTATACTAAATAACTACACAATTGAAATAGTTTTATAATCGATACACACATATAACAAATCATAAATTCTAATGCAGAACAGAACGACTCATAGTCGGGGCCCATTCAAATTTTACCAATCAAATCTTCCCAAGGGGCCCCGACTATGAGTTATTAATTTATTAAATTTTTATATTTATTCATTAATAATTATCTTCTTATACTAAGTCCCATCTCAGAGTGCCAGGGACAGAGTGGATTTTTTAAGCATTTTTCATTAAAGATACTTCTTATACTAACGTATGTAATGTATTCATAATAATTTTGAATCGGCGCCAAACATACTGTGTGTTAGTCTCTAGTTGCAAAACCTGATAAGCTAATAAGAATCGCTACCACGTTACGAGAACAAACATTAAGGGTCATATCTAATAGAAGATGCGTTGCATCTCTTCGGTCGTAAAACTAACAAATGCATGAATGAAATAATGCAGGAGATCCGTAACGTACTAATCATACATCTCTGAGACGCTTGTCAGATTTGCCCCGAACGACAGAACTCTAGAGTGATTTCTGCTCGCAGACGGGCGTCTGGCAAAAAAGTTTAATTGGTAGAGATGCTGCCGGCAAAACCTTTTCCGTGAGTTCACAGTACAAAATTATAACCTGCTAATGGCGTTCAAGTACATACAATCGAATAACCGGCGCCTTGCAAATTTAGAAGATTATTGCTTGCGATCGATCATTAAAGTTAGAAAAATTCTTCTTACTGCGCAAAAAAAGCTTTTTTATGATAAATGCATTTACATACCATCAATTTCTGTTACATTTCTTAGGTTAGAGAAGCTTGCATTTGCTTTCTGTTCTGCTACGGCTAGTCCGAGAGATCCCATCATCTAATTATACCAAAAAAAAAAATTCTTAAGTACAATCCTGTTATTAACGTCTTAATATGATGTTAAATTGTATAAAATCGTATGTTTTCATTATTTATTAATGTGGATTATTGAACCCGGACAGGATGTGATGGCAAATTTTGGTAACATCGGTAAATTATTCTTTACACGTTGCATTACAATTCTGCACATTACTATAACAGAAGTTAAGTTATTATTTTAAAATAAATTGGAGTGTATTATGTTCTTTAGATTACACATGGCAACGGAATAAAGTTATAAAGTTAAAATTTACGTTCCTTTTTTTAGTTTAGTTTAAAGAGTAGTTTAACAGAATTTAAAAGCGGTAATATTTTAACCTTATAAAAAAAGCAGAACAAAAACATATTTAAAAAACTTTTAGTATGAGAAATACGAAAGCCAGACTTATTATAATCTTAATATTCTACTGCGATAGAAATATTGCGTTGGCATTTTTTATTCTTTTCTGTATTCGTTGTATAATAATTCAATAGATAACTTTATTTATGATCCTTATACCAAGATAAATTATAAAGCGTTACATACACATTAGAAGATGAAACATTTCTGCTCAATAAAACGAGGTTCAAGAAGAAATTGTATACTAGTCGACATAAGAGCAAGAATAAGTAAATTATCATGTTCAAAAACCATTATTTCTTTACAAACACAGCAAATTTAAAACATTTTCCTAAACATGCTTTACTTGAAGTCCGGAAGAACAGAGCAATAAAATTCACTTACAACGGAAAACACCGCTATGAATAGCATTGCCAATCTTAGTTCTATACAGAAACAACATTTTTCCACTTCGGGAAATATTTCACACATATTGACAATTATGTATATTAATTAATCAACGTAAACCCAATCAAAAAATAATTAAAGAAACATTTTTGACTATACAAAAAGTCAAATGTCAAGGTTTGGCAGGTATCAAAGTAAAGCAGCCATAGAAAGCAGCTCGATGAAAGCTTTTAACCTTATTTTAACCCATGATTAAAGTTCAAAAAGAACATAGAAGTCAATCCTATTATTATAAATGTGAAAGTTTCTTTGTTTGGATGTTTAGATGTTTGGATGTTTGTACGTCAATCACGCCGAAACTACTGAACGGATTTTGATGAAATTTGGTATACAGATAGGGTGTTAGCTGACTTAGATAATAGGATACTTTTATCCCACTAAACATTTCCTTAGGGTCCACGCGGGCGAAGCCGCTGGCGAAAGCTAGTAGAAACTAAAAATACCTAACATGCAAAGATTTTATAGTAAACTAAACTTTTAACTGGAATATGCGTGGTACTGGAATATCCTCTATTAATCTTTAAAATGTTTGGAAGAGACTAATCAGGCTGGACCAAACCATTGATCTCTTTCTAACTGGAAGAGTGCTTTTTAAAACTGAGCTATCTCATTAAGGCATCCATCTCACCAGGTTTACATAAGATCTCGGCTCTACGTGAGAGGTCAGTTGGAAGAGCACTCACCAACTCAGCACTATTTGCAACAATAATTTTGTGTGCCATTTTTTGGTCGGGATTTTGAACATTTAGAAATTTATAACCGCTTTTTACACCAAATTAATGCTCATATTATATTATACTAGTTGTATATTATACTTTGTGCTGTTTTGGCTGTTAATTGTATTTTGTTGAATCTACAGTATTTTCATAGGTTAGTTTTCAAAATTAGTTTACTTTAAAAATCAAACAATTCATTTACATTTCTCGCAATCTAAGGACCTGCGTTCAAAACTATTTACTTTTCTCTAACACAGTAAATATTGTCTTCATCATTTGTGTCTTCGTAAACAAAGTAAACCGTGCATTAATTTTTAACAGAATTTCTTTTGTAAATCTAAAGTTATTATAAAAGAGCGGCTTTTGAATCTCGAGTACGAAAATTGTGAGGAACTTAAAAAATAATAAGTATTTATTATATTATTTCCGGTGAATAAGTCTGGTTGGTACTATGCGTTTATACGTACACAGATGCCAATCTAATTCGTGTACTTTACCCATTAAGCACTCACATTAGCACTGTGTAACCTGCGTATGATGAAGCTTCCCATAGATATAAGAATTCGGTCCAGTAGTTTAGGGGCCTATTAGGTAAAAACAAACAAAGATTTTTTTCTTTATAATATTGGGACAGATAAAACTAAAATTATACTCTTGTATTTAATATAATTCATTAGTTTGTTTTCATAACTTGTACTTCAATTGATTGATATTTTAATGTTACAAAATAAATTTCAAAGATTTAATTATCAAATGAGTTATTTAAAAAAAATGTTCGGAACGGGATGACTTCAGTATTGCAACTTTACGTAACGTTGATTTTAAAACGGAATTTAGTAATATGTTTTGTTTAATTATGGGATATTATAAAAGTGAAATAACATGTATATAAAAATAATAACAATTATTATTATAAATTTTTGGTCACCCATCCTATGACTGGCCCTTGCGAAAGTAGCTTAAGACAAGTATCGCAAATCTAGCGTGCAAACCACTGCACCGCACGATGGTCTTAGTGTAGTAGTAGTAGAAATATACAATATGAAAGAAGAATTCTGTAGATATATAAAGTTATTTTTGTGAATACACAAACACTAACCTAACCTTTTAACTTATAATAAACAGCAATATTTTAATATGAGCCGACAGACAAAATGACAGATTCAGACAGATCAACACGAAAATTTCTTAAGGCGCGTCTATATTTGCGTGCTGATTGGAACATAAGCAACTTTCTTATGAGACCCATAGTGAACGACCTCGTTTCGCTTCCGTAAGTTATCACTGGAAACACAGACTGATGGAAGACTTTGGTCTTGAGACACTGTGATAAATTGGACGCGAAGATTTTTCGTAGCTTCCCGAATGCTGACCATCCGAGCTGTCTCCATTTAACAGGGCCTAACTGGGAAGTATTGATAGATCTCCGCCTAACTGGAAAGTGCAGACTTCGGCTCCAATTATATCGTACCGTGGGTGGTAGAGACGGAGAAGTCGTGACAAAATTACACAAGGGCTTTCTAGTTTGATATTTTTTACATATTAAAGTACTAAGGGTATACATGACTCAGTAACCAGTGTGGAGGACAGGCGCTGGAATACCTGGTGGTGGCGGGGCAATACAAACTTTTGGCGATTACTGAATATGTTTATTTCATTCAATGTAAGTCTGAGTTCTTCTATTTTTTTTTTTATAAATGAATTATTAATACTCTAGTAACGAATTATCTTTAAACTATTACTAAACCCTTTTTCGGAGTTTATTTCCACACAAACTTTTGAGATCTGCTGAGTCGCTGCATTTCATGATTGTGCAATCTGAACAGTTAAGTCTCCTTTTTTATATCAAGAATAACTTTTTCAATAATCTTGAACTATTGACTAGTTCAAGATTTTTGAAAAAGTGAAAAAGAAGCACCTTTAACAATATGTTACGATTTTTACTTTACGTTGCCCCGCGGTCACGAGGTATTCCAGAACCCGACCTCCGCAATGGGTATGGAGTGATTTAAATTCTTAGTATTTCAACGTACTGAAATATCAAACTTTAGAATACTCTTGCACATTTTTGTCACGACTTCTTATACTAATATACAAGCTGAGTTTAGAGTCAAGTAAGTATACCGACTTATGAATCTCATAAGCACTTAAGAGTATTAAGCCTGTGTTTGATCTTCTTCAATTGCAATAAACAAAGGGATTTGAATTGAACGTCCATTCGATAATGACGGTTAGAACGGTCTGGTTAACGTAGACCCACCTTTATTTTCACGCTTGAATGAATCGGTAAATATCTCAACTTTGCCATCATACAATTTTTCAAAGAATAAGTATGGATTATATCTATCGAATGTGGTTTGAATACGGATTTTTCGTCTTTAGCATGTAATCCCTTGTGTATATGCTCTTTGAAGTGTCATAATCAGGGCCCGACCTAAAGGGGGACAAACTGAGTGCGGTGTAGCAAATTTTCTCTGTGGAGAGAAAAATGTATCACTATAAATAACTTATATTAGCCCAGTAACGTATTTTCAATTTTTTATTAAAAAAAAATCTTTTTCAATGCAATTGCTCATAACGCGCTATTTTTTTAATCCATTGTAAACACCGAAAGTGAGTCTTTAAACACGTGTTAAATAAAAATGTACTGAAATCCTTTACTGCACACGTGCTTAAAAGTATTTTTTTAAAGCCGAGCACCAAAGAAATTTAAAAAAAATTATAAAAATATGTCAAACTTTAGAGGCAAAAGTATTTCAAGGAGCCTAGAACGAATATTTTCAATTAAAAATGTATGAGACGAAAACATGTTCAAATATTACGTTTAATTTTAACAAATAATTGTTACCTTTAATACATACTTAGTTTTATTAACCTATATATTTGTTTTATTTCCTCGCAAAAAGCATTGAAAAATTTTGTTAGAAAGTTGAGCGTAAAGGTTTTTCGGATTCGTGCCAATGAAAACAATTTGGCCCTTATTCGTAAAACCTTACTTTCCGCACTCTTATCTTAAATAACTAATATATATTTATTCAGAAGCCCAAGTAAACTATTATATATGCATGCTCATGAGTAGAGTGTGGAATGTATGATATATATTACATACACTTATACTAGCTTCGCTCACGTGGTCTTTTATTATACATATAAACTATAAATTAGACATATAAAAAAACGCAAAAAAAATATTGTTATATGACTTCAACATTAAGTAACGTCAATCAACACCATGTATCGATGATCGAACGATCCTTTTATTTTGGTAGGATAAAGAAATGAAAGACAAAACAAATCATCGTATCGCAGAAAAAAGTATTTCTTAGTAGATAACTGACTATCGAGAACTGTTTAAAAAATATCAATAGACAAATGAAGTAAGTAACTTTTAATATTTTTCTACTTAAAAAAATAATCATCTCTTATTGCACGTTCTCAAGCATATTTTAATAGCATAGTTGGAAGTTCATGTTGCTTTTAATCCTTTTTCTACTCATGACCTTTATTAATGTAGTTATTGTGTAAAGTTATTTTTGCCCGGAGCGGCTAAATAAGTAGCTAAATAGGTGGTCTTAATCTGTATTACCTTCGGAGAAGAACCATTCAGTAGACGGACATCCTGTAGCTGTTTACTATTAGTAGACAGTACGCTGCAGCTGAAATTAAAATAGATAAGGGTGAATATTTCATTTCGTGCAAATCTAAAAATGTGTATATCCACCCGACACAAGCGCTTTTAGGCACTTCCTGGGTGATTCTGGCCACATTACTGTTACATGTATGCAATTTAAGGAAATAAACTATTTTTTAAGCAATACTTTCCTTTCTTTTTTTCTTTAAAGGGTGAAAATTTCGTTTGGTGCAAATCAATGGAATTATTATTAGGTAAACAGAATCGATTATAGTGTAACGTTTGCAAGATATAAGCTATTAAAATTTCGTAGCTACTCAGTAGTCTTAAAATAAGCTATTCTATTATATCCATAGTAGCGCTTTAAGGCTAACTGTTACAGATGTGTTTAAATTAAGCGATAATGTGGAATATGTTATTTGTAATAAAATGAATGCACATTAAATTGATTTGCCAGGCCAAAGTCGTTAAAACCTACCTATCTACCTAATCCTCGCTGTGCTATGAGGGAAATTTAGATCTACGAGTAAAATAAAAGCGTTTCGCTTTACATTACTAATTAAAGTAGACAAACAAATGCTAAATAAATAAAAAGTTTACAGCATTGCACTTGAATAGTGTTTTAATTCACGGCGAATTCACTCCGTCTCGAAACTGCTATATAACCAAAGTTATCGAACGCGAAACATATTCGTATCAAGTATACATTTTCATGTGGATAAAATACTAAAATTGTAAACGTCGATTAGCATTCGACGGCATTTTTTTCTATCTACAGGAAGGACCAGTGATCAGAAAGTTTACCTAATATTAATATAAGTGTAATCCCAAGATGTATAAGAGCGACGTTGAGACACTTATCCCAGCAAAACACCAGGAAAGTGAGGACAAAGACCAGATGCAAGATCCCCGTTAGCACGACGAGCCAGAAGTAAACTTGCAGAAGCATACCACGAGCACCTTCACTCTAAAACATAAATTTTAACATACATTAATAAAAACAATAGTAAACATTAAGTTTCTACCTTTGTTCGTTTGTAGGGAATAATAATACTAATGCGATCAAGAAAATTTTTCACTTACGGGAAACTGCATCATAATCAGGTGACATTGCGCAAGTTAAGCGGGCGAAGTCACGGGAAAGCAGCTAGTTCTACATATTGCTCAGTTGCAAACAAGTACCTAATCTCTTAAGATATGGTAATTGAAAAAACGAAAGCGTAACAGCATTCAGACTCAAGATAATAATATTTGTAGATACCACAGTATTTTTGGATGCTAATTTTCAGTGGGCCCACATCTTGATAAATTGTCGAATAGGTTTAGCTCTGCAGCACTTGCCGTAATGAAAATACGCCAGTTAACAAATGTAGATACCGACAGATTAGTATCAGCTACTTTTACATTGTAACAAAATTCCATAAACAAAAAATCCGTATTTAAACATTCAAACGATTTTCATTACAAAAATAGAACGGTTGCTTTTCAATGTGAAACTAGTGTACTTTGGAAAATAATTAATTTATTTTTAATAAAAACTGAAGTGTACCCAATTAGAATACTAGAAATGAAAGTAAATGATTTATTCAATCAGTATTTAAATGTATAATGTATATATATATATATATATATATATATCATATTTCAATGTTTAAATCTTTGAATAAATTATTCTTTTATATTTATTATTGTATTATTAGTTTGTAGAAAGTAATGTAATATCAATATACTTGCATGAAATGTGATATCACTAACCTTGGGATATCCCGCCCACTCCATGGTTAACAAAATCGATGAAGATAACCAGAAACACATGATCAATGTCAGCCAAAGGCCAAAGTTCACACAGTGGATGTTTAGGATACCAAAACGAGACGGGCCAATAATCAACAAGACTAGTAATGGAGTAAATAATATCTGTGAAAATAATTTGATCAATTAATTTTAAGGATAGAAACATACGCTTTATTTACCTTTGCTTAAAATTAAAGCCCATGTTAAGAATCGTCTTCTCAGGAAAGGATAATGATAAATAAGGATAATGATACTGTTGTTGAATATTTAAACGACAAAACTGGTGTTAAATATGGCTTATTTTTATGTATATTAAATAATTTATCGGCGAGCTTGTTTGCCTAGACATGTGATTCGATTGACGTAAATACTGTTTAACTTTTATATTTTCTAATATTGTAATGGAAAGTGACTTCATATTTTAATGAAGTAATTTTTCAATCATGACGCTCTGTATGAAATAAAGCAGGCAGAAAAAAGCAGCCCTTGCCGAGTTTCTAGCCGGTTCTTCTCGGTACAAGGTCCCCGCCGTAGATTAACGAACCGATGGCTTAGCTCTCGACTTTCGCAAGTGCTTGTAACAAAGTACACTGAATAAATAATTTTGATTTTATAAATTTTTAACAAGAAGATTTTTCGCACAATAAATTACTTTATGTGACGTTTTTTTTTTTTACTTGTAATTATACTAGTGTCAGTATTTATTAATATTAATGTATTATTTATTGAAGTTTACATAGTAAAAACCAAGCCAAGTGCGAGTAAAAAACGCGCACGAAGGGTTCCGTATCCATTAAAAAGTAAAAAAAGCACGGTTATAGTTTTCTATGGAGTTCAGAAAGATTGCTAAAGACATGATTGCTACCATGTTTATTTTATGACTTTCCGATATTTAGCAATCCCGTTTTCAGCAATCATTCTGATGTTAATGACCATGAAAGTTTCAAAGAACATATTCTATGGAGTTCTTCGTCATTTTCGAGTTAAATACAATTGGTCGACTATAAAATTGTAAAGCTAAATTAAGTGTGATAGTTTTACTTTTGATTTCGTTATATATAGGTGCTATTGCCGTAATTTTGGTATAGGGAGACGATAATTGACTCTTACGAAAATTAGCTCTTAAATAGCTAGTTTAAGCTTAATATTATTACGGAACCCTAAAAACCGTCTTCTTGCAAGTAGGCCTCGCGTAAAAGGTTTTCCGTAGATATCCTATCCCGTGTCTATTAACTGTCTAGTTCTCACGGTTCATGAGATATAGTCTGGTGACAGATAGACGAACAGAAAGACGGACATACAAACGAACAGAGTCATACACCCATTTTCACTAACCTAGAACAAGACCTAGCTTAACTACGTAACACTTAATATCTGGAATCGCCTAAGCATGTTAGTTCAATTCCAAATAAATATATTTTTTTCTTTTATCCCTTGACATATTTATGACCTATCATATACGCAAATTCCTAGCGCAAGGCAACGCAAAGAATATCATAACTTTAGACATCACTTAATTTCGTTAAGTGGTTCCAAGTCAACGGTGAAATGCATTTTGATTCCTAAATATTTAGGCGACAGATTAGGGCGACTCCTAAGTTTAGTGAAAATGGGCCTTAGTATTAGAGTCCTAATTTTACCCTTCGGGTATGGAACCAAAAAAGCAAAATCGTATTCAATAAAATAATAATGCATGTATTGGCTGTTTTGGAAGGTCTGTATCCCTGCAATTATTAGGCTGTGTATTAATAGGCTGACGATAATAATGAGCACAGAACACGGAAAAGAGGTCTTTCTGTGTTCTGTGATAATGAAGGTCGATTTAAAGGCGTTCTCAATAAAAAGTAATACATGTAATATACTAACCAAACCTCCTTTAGAAATCATAAACACTCCATCTCTTAATGAAATACAGAATAAACATTTCTTTAACTTTGGTAGACGATTTAAGCACATGTCTACATTTAAATTAATTGAAACAACCACAAACTTAACATAGTGTTATTCATTCATTTCAACTAATTGTTATCTTCGTTAAAGAAACACGTTTCTTGTACATAATATGTTTAGTTTACAAACAATCTTCTTCTTTTTTTTTATTTCATGGCCTGTTTACAAACATTAATAATATATATGATTTATTTTGACAGTGAATCAGTCAAGAAATAAGGTTAGGAATTCGTTCAAAAACTTAATAAAATTCAACAAAAAGATTGGAACTATGAAGGTTTATATACATTATTATATAAATTATTTTAATAAATTGTTTATATAAATTATATACAGGTACAGGAAGGTTTATATATGAAAAATCGTAAAATACTTGTTCCTAGTGGAAAATATTGTTCTATCTTTTTATTAAAGTGTCTACGAGTAAAGAAGGCATTTTATAAATAGCTTTTTTAGAGATCCCTGTCGGAAATAGGGGTGAAAACTAAGTAAAAAAAGAATTTCTATTTGGTCCGACAGTCAGATAATATTAGATACGTATTTTTTTTGCTTCAAGTTTACAAGACATGGCATAGATAGTAACACTTAAGTTGAACAGGCTCGCTATATCACAACTACGTAGAAAATGTATAAAGGCGTCACGTCATACGACATTTTAACTTATTGTAACGCCGTAATTTATTGATAAAAAAAAATATGTGTTTAATATTCTTCCATAAATTTCTTGAGGGACACACAAATAAATATTTGTCTGGCGAATTGTCCTATTGTGTGTGGCGAAATTGTCTTTGTCAATTTACGTGGAAATACACTAAATAATATTAAAAGTTGTTATAGACCCATTAATTAAAAACTGAAATCGGCGGTTCGCGGTAGTTGTTGTTAAGCAACATTCGCATGGGTGGCCAAAATTATTATCTTGATCTACTCCGTGTTTCGGAAGATACGCTAAGCCATTGCTCTCGGTTGCAACCTACCTACTTATGAATGGCGGTTTTTGAAATATTGATATCATTTTTTATAGATAATATTTCACATTATTTGGTAGGAGTATTAAACCAAGAGAATCGATGAGCATATATAAAAAGAATAATTCACAAAAAGATGCCAAAAGCATTTAGAATATAGTCTGCCTTAATGGTGAACGTCAAATCTTTATAAATACTATGCAATAAAGTAAGAAAAAATGTAAGTAAAGGTACGAAACTTGGTCCTAGGTAAATTACTAGTAAGCACATCACATGATCGGTTAATTTGCCGAAAAGTTGAATACACGGATAAACTAATAGGTAAATATATATTTATGAAACAAACTCATTTTGTTACTTTTATAATACGCTTACTGCTCCACTGAGGTTTTTAGGGAAAGGAAAATGAAAAATATTGCCGGGTAAATTGGCAAATTTGGGAGAACATAAACCATCTTGTTACAAAACATGGTATTTTACATTACAAAATACGGGTTAATATAATCCTTACCAGGTTTGAATCTAGTTATACCATGGACTTAGGAAAAACGATACTGTAAAGCTTTATTTAGCAATCAGTTCGATGTTTTGCTAATTTTATCTTTAGAACTCTTCCTTATTACCATCACCTACAGTCTTCTTCAAATATCAGAATACTTTTACTCTTAAGATCTTCATTTTTGAAGATTGTCGTTTGTATAATCGTTATAGACACTAACGTATATATTATCGTATTATAAATGAAGTTCTATTCAATAGTTGGGATGATAAATTGAAACCAATTCTTTATCCATTAAAGATTGAGCGTAAAGACAAAAGAGAAAACTAGACGAATGAAATGCGTAGGATAATAAGGATATAGAATTGTGCTTTGCGCGTAAAAATCTAGTTTTAAGTCACTGCAAAAGAGCTCCTTAGAATGTTCAGCTATAAAGTGAAAAATAATTGAAAAGTAAAGTAAGTTAATAAGAAAAGTTTTTAATAATTTACTTTTGACTCTGGTAAAACCAGTAGGGCATGATTTAGTTTTCTCTTTTTTTATCGGATTAGTAGTAGCTGAGCGTGTTCTACTAGAACCAAACAATTATAGGAATTATTTATAAAATTATTTATAAAGTTTTTTACTTATAAGCTCTTTAATATATTCCTAATATAACCTACTATAATAAAAGACAATGAGTATATATTTGGATCTCAGTATCTCATAGCAGTGATTTCGCTGGTATCTAGCGAATTTTCAGATGTATAACGTATAGATCGCCCGCATTTCCAACAACTATATATCGCTGTTATATCGACTAGAAATTGCAAATTGTCATCAGCGAGTCGCTTTCGACTAAAGTTGCTATGAATGTAGACTTTGCCTTAAATTAGTCTTTTATTTATATGAACAAATAGTAGGTTTTAATGTTTAGTTTCGTTTAATACCAGTAAAATAAAAACAAGTTTTTTTGGTCATGGTTTCAATTTAGTACTAAGCTTTTTTTTGTAATAAAACAGAAATGTTTTAAATTTATTAAAATTAGTAATGTTGAATAGAATTTTAGATAGAACCTGTCATTTGAATCGCCATTTTTTCCAAGTAACGGCCCGTCAATAGGAATCAATAACTGACATCAATAGAAAGCATGAATTAATATTGTAAGAAATTATCTTCAAAGGCGTCATCGACACGTGCTATCAAAGTCGTATTGTTGTGTCACAAGCAAACTTTGATAGCTTTCGTATCTCAGAAACGTGACGCTTTACAAAACTTCTTTTAGGTAATAATACTTCACGTTTATTTATGTCAGCCGTTGATACAGAAATATCTAGTCTGTCTTGAAAAATTATATTAGATTTTTCATTGAGAATATTTTCCAGTATAAATGCTATATTATGCAAAATTGATCAAATATAATAATTAGAACAAATTTTCATCTTTATCGAAAGTTGGAAATATTTGTAAAAATATTTCTTTCGCCTATTTGTGTAGATTGCTTTAACGCTATGTAGTAACGAAAAAGTAAGAAGTAACAAATTCGTCATTTCCGTTAGGTCCTGGGTAGCTCAGTGGTTAGAGCAGTTGCGAAAGGTCGTGGGTTCGATTCCCATCTCGGAGCATCAGGGACAAAGGAGTTATTTTAAGCATTTTTCAATTTAGACTATATTAGATGATTCAACTGGCGTGTTTTGGCAGGCCGCTATTTTGAATAATAAAATACGGCCAAGTCGGAGTTTCACTCGTGGGTTCACACGTGGGTTATTAAGTTTATTTTTCCTGTTATCTATAGATTTTCAGAGAATATATCAAACCTCGATATTGTTTTAATATTTAATATATTATATATATAAATAATATTTTATACAGGACAATGGTGACTAATTATCTTGAGTTACTCTCTAAACAGTTTCAAATTTAAATTTAGGTTTGATTTAACGTTTTTTCATAGTAAAATGTTATGAAAGACATTACTTGTTACAAACTTATTCTCCAGTAGATAAGTTTATTTCTGTTACCTTAGTTAATTCCATAATTAATAAAAAAGGCAGTTTGACAGTTATATTATGCAACAGAATCAGAGTGATCAAGGATTGTTACTAATGTCTATTTGGTCAATCGGAAATAAAACGTTTATACCACGAATTCCAACTTTATTGACACACTTAAAAAACTCACAAATCACATGTCGATGGCGACTGTCGAGTAAAGATGTTAGATGCCGAACGCGGCGTTTGCTTCTTTCAGGTATTGCAGAGACAAGCGAAGACTATTTGTAACCAACACGAAGTACGATGTCACTGAAAACATATATCCTTAACTAGCTGACCCAGTTAACTTCGAATCACTTACCTCTTAATAAAAACCATATTATTATTGAAAAATATTGCGTAAAGTGACCAATACACGACCATAAATATTGATCATCAAATGAACGTTTGACAGCTAAAAACAGTTTGTATGGGAAAATCAAATTGTCGTTTTTATTATTATACTCGCATTTTTTTATATTTTCTCATCGTTTAAACCTTCCCAGGACATCCACGAATATTTCAAGACTAAAATTTGTCAAATCAGTACAGCCGTTCTCGAGTTTTAGCGAGACTAACGAACGGAAATTCATTTATATATATATTTATTTACTCTCAATGTTACTACTTAATGTATTGTCATTGCCAAGCTGTATTGCTAATAAAGCAATCAGAAAAAAGATAGTACTTGCCGAGTTTCTTGTCATAACAAAACATAAGTTCTTGTAACTAATTAGAATGAATAAATGTTTTTGATCTTTAGCATCTCAGTAAAACTTTACACAAACCAACTTGATGCTATCTTGGACCAGAGATATTGTATAGATGAATGAGTCCAAACTCAACGGAGTTGCCTTATTTAATTACAAAGTTTATATGGACATCTTTCGGTTCATCGTGAGACCCTCGAATTTATATCGAACATTTTGACAAGACAAATCCGCGAGCAAAACAAAATTGGAGAGTTTCGTTAACTACAGCAGTTCCATGGCCAACTTACGTGTCTTCATCAGATAAATTTCAATTCCTTATTAAAACTGCATTATCATCAAAGTTATGCGCATCCAAAATTACAGGTTAATGAAAAATTGGAAAGTGGATCAAATATAGCTTGCAAAAAGTAATCCGTACTAACATGCATACTAACAAACCGCACCAAAAATATATATATGAAAATGTATGTTTATTGATAGCTACCCCCACGAGCGCTAATGAATAAGAAGTGGGTTTCGCATTCAACTGGCTCATTTGAAAAACATTTTTTCTATTATACTTGCAACCCGCGTTTGAAGTTGAAAATTCGAGTCACTGGGTTTGTATAAATCAGGCATACGTAATTACCCTTGACCTTAATTACTGCATTCGCCTGTTTTATCCATGTTGTTTATATATTTCTCGCGTATATTATAATGAAGTTGAACGAAGTTGAAAAGGCGAATTATATTATAAAATTTTTTTCAATGCAGTTGCTCATAAAGCGCTATTTTTTCAATCCATTGTAAACACCGAAAGTGAGTCTTTAAACACGTGCTTAAAAGCATTTTTTTTTTCGACCGAGCACCAAAGAAATTAAAAAAAATATATGAAAATATGTCAAACTTTAGAGGCAAAAGTATTTCAAGGAGCCTTGAACGAATATTTTCAAATAAAAATGTATGACACGAAAACATTTTCAAATATCACGTTTAATTTTAACAAATAATTTTTACCTTTAATACATACTTAGTTTTATTAACCTATATATTTGTTTTATTTCCTCGCAAAAAGCATTGAAAAATGTTGTAAGAAACTTGAGCGTAAAGGTCAAACCTTACTTTCCGCACTCGTATCTTAAATAACTATTATGAACTCACAAAATCCTATTTAATTTTTTTAGACAGGTACCAAGCTCTCGAACTTTTTTGATATTATTGTTTCACCTAGTGAGCGTATTTTTATCAATACAGTTTTTCATGATCATTGTCAAATTAATAGAAATACTATACAACATCACATACATTGCTTAGATCCTAAATTACATAATCCTAAGTAAGTAAAGCACGTGAACTATGGAAATTTGAAACAACAGACTAGTGGTGCCAATCAAGCAATATTTTTACTCGATTCAATCAATATGAATTTGTCAAACTACAACTCAATTGAAAATATATTAGTCGAGTCTCTAAGCACTCAAGTTGTTTTTGTTGCTTTTGTTTTGTTTGTTCACTTTTCTATTTTACTTATCTTAGTCACTTTTTTACTTTGTTGATAACTTAATTAGTTATTATGAAAAAACTCTTACAATGTGTAAGTTATTTCATACTAGCTGACTCGATAGACGTTGTCTAGTTTTAATTATGAATACTAAATTCGGATTTGAAACCATAAGGTGACATTAAAAAATATTTATACATTATCCAAAGCACTATGGTTAGATTAGAAATATTTTTATATCGTGCTAAAATATTCTTAAATTTTCCACACAATTTTCTTATTTTTTTCTTTCATAAAAACCTTTTCCTGGCAATAAAAATATAACAAAAAAAGAATTAGCGAAATCGGTGCGGCCGTTCACGTGTGATAGCGTAACCAAGGGAAATATATATGGTATGGGTATTTGTATAATATAAAATGGCTAAAAGAAATCTCACTCGAGTTGAAAGGTGAAGTCGAGTTCACGTATACTCGCGACTCGAGTGATGTAGTAAAAATGCTCGAGTGGCTAAAGTCACAAAATCCTATTCGAGTGGCATCACTACAACCCACTAGTGTTGATGGGAACAACTAGTACCTACCTACAATACGACTTCGCAAACGCTTTGTCGTTTATGCTATGTGTCGAATTTTCTAGAGATACTATATCAACATTTATATATTGAATACGGCGTTTTAGTCCAAAGCAACACTTCGAACCTAATTTATTAAATTCAGCAGCTCAATATGTCAAATCGCAATTTTCAACTCCACCCTCGATGTTTTAAGGTTTATTATAATCTAGTAAAGAAATTTTACAGATTCATATAACCTGACATGCTGTTTACTGTATATTGATGTTACAGTAAAAGTATACAAATAAATAATATTAAATAACATCACATACGTTGCTAAGATTCCAAGTTGTGTATATGTTGTGTATATTATGGAGTATCTGAGAAAACGAAGGTACCACAACACCCAGACCCGAGACAATATAAAAATGTCCTTGTCTACATTGGCCCGACCACGCAAAGGAAATAAAAACAGGGACACATTATATTGCTAGTCAACACCTAGAGCGTTGGTTCACAGAATTTTACTACGCGACACAACCGGGAATCGTACCAGGGATCTTATACATAGAGATACCTTGAAACCGGCGTGCGAACTACTTCGCTAGAAAGGTTGTATGAGAATCATTTCTTACTCTTACTTACATAATACGTGACAGACGATCAGAATCAACAGGGAAATGCCAGCGAAATAACAGTCTGTATGCACGAAGAAACAGAACCCGGCCAATATAATGTACATAAACACAACCACTGCTGAATATATAATCGCACCCCACTGGTATATCAGGATCAGGACCGGTATATTCTGTAATGAAAAGTAGGTTATGACTTACTAGACCGAACAATTTGTGAAACAGTGATGATCCAACAATACTGCAGTATTGTTACATATTGTTAAAGGAAAATATATAATATGTAATAAATAATGAGCGAAACGCGTAACTTAAAATTTTATTTATTTATTAATGAAGTAATAGCTAATAATTCACAATGTAATCACCGTCGTTATCTACCACTGTACGCCAGCGATTAGGCAAAGATTGGATTGCGTCTCTGTAAAACTTGGCCGACTTGGATTTGAAAAAGTCATCTTTGTAACTAACAACTGTTGTAACTGGGGTTCATCGTACATGCTCTTTTTACGCAAATGATTACTAAGTGACTGGAATAAACTAAAATGTAATCGGTGAATATGGAGGATGTGGAACTATTTTCCAGTTCAGCTCCATATTCGGTCGGGCATTATCATGGAGGAAAAATATTTTGTCATGTTGTGGACGCTTATGATGAAGTTCAAGCTTCACACTGTGATCGTGGTATTGGTATTGTTTTACTATACCAAGAAAGAGGATGGTGCAACGCATTCCACGGTCAATGCTAAAGTCAGCTTGACAGTTATTGTCAAATTTGACATAGACAAAATCCAACCAATCCAGCCTATGTTTTTTAAATTTATCAGCTTTGATAAATACTCTTCTATGATATTTAAGGACATGCAAATTTAAGGACATGCATCATGCAAAGTATCAGCTGCTTGTTAAGCCCGTTAAGTTTTAAAAAACAAAATGTTGTTATTTGATATTTCTAGGTGCTAGAGTTAGTGCACTCTTAAATATGCTAAATTCAATTGACGCCGAACATTGATTATTTGAGTTTCTTTAAGTTTCCAGCAAACATGAGAATAGATTATTTAGATATTTTGCACTTACACACAAGGCTCCTATTAGCAGCAATAAGCTGACACAGCAAAGGCCAATATGTACAATTCCCATGGTCATCTGAATGGCTCCTTCTGTTGCTGACTTATAGGTTGAAAGCACTCCTCCCATATCCCAGAAGCCGGGCGTATGATTGACATTAGGAGCAAAAATTGCACCTATTATCTAGTAAACATAATAGCAATACACAAAATATATTTGAATGTAATAATATATTTTTATCCGCTACTAAAATGATACATAAATTTAATGTATTATTACTCTAATGAGCTAAAGTAGACTAGACGACTAATATTATAAATAACACAAAAATAATACTATAAATTAGAGATATTCTGAGAGAAAGAAATTGATAACAGGAAACAACAAGAAAAGGAATTGCGAATGCAGACTATTACAGATACATATAAAGTACTATAAGCCTCATTGTTTGTTAACAAACTTAGAATTCTTATTACTTTGAGTACAGTCAAAAACATCAACTCTTTTTTTTTAATATAAAAAGATTGCTTGGAAACAAAAAGGTAGATAATATGCAATATCCTTTGTTACACCGTCTTGGGAATATCCTTTAAAAATTGGCCATCCTTCACTTAAGCTATGTCTCAAGGTCTTTTACTAGGGACTCAATTTTGCACCATCTACTCGTATTTAATTTATATGAAATATTGCAAGTTAATATATAATTTTTCAAGTTCTTAGTCAGTACATATATAAATATATGGTTAGCCGATTTAATCTGATGTGGTACATTTACTTCTAACATTGCATAAAATCAATCATTGCATAAAAGTAATGTTTACTTACAAAAGATATTAAAGCTATCATCACTGTGCCAGCTCTCAGGAAACAGCAAAAGCAACAGCTGATCACTGTTGGCATTTTATCCCAAAACTTCATGTTTCCAGAATTTATATTTTACTGTTTATCCTAAAAAAATTACTGGAAAATTTGTGTATAAATATTTTTTTATCCGTTTCTTCTTACAACATTTTGAAAGATACTTCTGACAGGTTTCGGTTTTTATATCATCTTCAATGACATTTCTCAATGTGCTATAAAGAGGAATTAATCGGTAGCATATTGTAGTAGATAATTAAATATCGAAGAACCAGCACATAGCTCATTGCGCCACACCTAGCGGATAAAAATTCAAAGATGTCATTTATAACGTTATATTTAAAAATAGGAGTATCAGCGTCTTGCTGTTGAGAATTTGGCTGAAAATAGTAAAGTGAGTTAAGTAACAATTTATTATAGAATTAAATTAGTGAACTCAATTATGTGGATACACTTTGAAATATCGCGATATTTATGTAGAAAATCCTCTTGTTTGATGCTGTGATCAAAAGTATTATCTCTGTTAAGTATTCTCTTGAATTACTTGAGTAATTTACATCTAAATTATATTAAAATATAAGGCATAATAATATTACGCTCAGTCAGTCTATTTACACCGCAATGGCAATTTCATAACGCAACCATGGGATTTTAACATACAAATTAAGCAATTCGTAACTGCTCACACATGATATTGAATCATTTGTTTCATAAAAATTATAATTAATTTTGGTAAAATAACTTCCAGGTAAGATTATTGTTTTTTCTTAAAATTTTGACAATAATACTCAAATGCTTACATTTCGTATCAACTTTATAAAAAAATAGTTACATAGACCTCTTTGGTTCATCGGCTTCTTCTTCGTAATCAGATCAATAGTTTTGAAACAAATTAGCTGTATCTGATGGTCGGTCACGGACGGACAATGCAGGGATCGGCATCCGCATAACTGACCGACCGATTTTCTTCACATCAAATTGAATCACTCAAAGCTCAGCTGCACATCTAGTAAAGGAGTGGCCCGTCCATTTATTTATTTTAATAAATATGCATAGGCATTTTATAAAGGAAAGTATTTTCATCAATATTTAACCTACCGCAATCCAGCATGCCTACCCATAACTTCACTTATAGCGATTTATTTGATATCAGATTGAATCAAAATGCACTCGATGCTTTATTAAATATTAAGTAAATTTGATTCAACTCTGTGTATTGGAACGTATATACAACCGTAAAACGGTTGACCGTTAAGTGCACTTTCATTCAATCCAATGTTAAAGAAATTGATGTAACTATAGTTATTGGGACCTATCACTGGATAGGTCCCAATAACTATAGTTACATCAATTTCAGGCACTGGCCTATGATAACATTGGGCCGTAGAACGGCCAAATATAGAGGAAAATAATGAAGTATACCTAAAATAGAATACTGAAATATTTATACACTTTGAAATAAGATAATAAAATTCTAAACCCATCAAATTTTCTGGGCTTGTTGAAAATTTACGAAATTCCTTCTTTAACTAATATTTAACTTAGTTGGATCTCGATAACATTTTTCAGCAGCTACCGAGATCTCATTATGAGTACTAATTTACAGGTCGACCCTTGGTATAAGGATATTACTATTCCTTAAATTTACGGATACCCTTAATTGTATTAGCAAATTAGAAATAGCTCAATGATTTTCACTATTACGAGTTAAATAACTTTCGATAGGTACCGTCAAAACTTCACTGGTATTCGATAGTTGGTATTAGAGGTATTCAAAGTTTATTAGACGCTAAGTAAATTAATTGAAGTATTTGAAGGTAGACAAGAATTTTGCACTAAAATTTACTGAACGTTAATATGAGCGCGTGAGGTACGATAAAGTGTAAATAATTTACATTTTAGAGATTTCATTAGGATGGGTTTATTTTGTAAATTGTAGGAACAGTAGCGGTTTAATAAGGATTAATAAATTCAGATTTGCGTGTAATCAGATATGTTGTTTAGTTTAAAATTTTATATTTATCATCGTCCTGTGGTAAAGTGTAGCATATTCTTATACTTAACACAGGTTTTTTAAAGTTTAATGTAGCGATGTGAATACAACATTCATACAAAGTAATCGGGAATCTTGATAAATTAAATTAGTTTTGTGTATTAAGAGTGATTTTATTTTTCCGTGCACACTATTCATTTAATAAAACGTATTTTAAAGACATTCAATACGCGTACTTTCTTAACAACTCAATGCGCTCAAATATCTGAAAAGTTGTTTCATTGAGTAATATTTTATACATCGAGAGTAACTAATAATTCATTAATTAATAGCAGTCATTATTTGAAGAACAGTATTAAACTCAACCCTAAATAATTATCAAATACAGATCCTAAAAATACATAAAATTCTTCGAAATCATTAATTTGAATATTTGTTTATTGTTTCTATGAATTTTAATAGAAACAACAGACAATTGTATATTTATTTAAAATTTGGCGCCAATTACTTTCTAAGAATATTTCTTTATAAATGTATACATCAATTTTTTATTACAATTGTCAATGAAGGTCATAGATAATTTTTTGGGTTTCGTACCACAAAAGAAAAAACCTTTCACCATCACCCGTGGATTTATGTCCATCAGCTTGTTTTTTTTTTACAGTTTATTTACTCAAAAACTACGGGACCAATCGAGTTTGAATTTTGGCACTCATATTTAATTATAATTCAAGATCAATCAAATGGATTTCGTATGTAACTTAAATACATTTCCAACATCTAGAAAATAAAAATAAACTTTTTCTGGCTATGTCCTTTTTATGATACTTCAAATAAGATTAAAGTTAGAAGTTAGCTGAAAGTTAGCATTTAAATTTAATCATTCATATGGAAACCTACTATCGTATGAAATCCTAAGTGGAAATGTGTATCAGTTGTCCCAATTTTAACATCCAACAGCATCTCCACATGTGATGTTTCTTTAATAACACATATGACACTATTTTCTAACCCACACATTCATACATACCTAGTTCGTTTAATATTGAATCTTCGTTTCATACTGTTGGCAACAGGCTTAGTTGCCAGGTAGAACCCTCACCAATTATGGGTCAATTTTTTTTTAAATATCTTTAAGATAAACGTATTTTTTACATAAGGTGTTGCCGAAAATTACCTACAATAAAATTGCTAGAAAAATACGTATGCATCAAACGTCTAGCTTGGTGAAATTTAGAATTGATACGAGGGTCAAACTGAAAGTTCTTAGAAAATCAAAAACTGATTACATTAGCCAGTTATTAGTTTTATTATATCTTTTCAAAATATTGTCCATTCACGTCAATACACCGCTGCATGCGATGGAACCACTGGGAAAAGCACTTTGCCCACTCGTCCTTAGGGGTCTCTTCAATGGCATCGCGATACGCAGCCACCGCTTCTTCAGCATTCATAAACCGCTTTCCTTTAAGTTTTTCTTTAATTTTTGGAAATAAATAAAAATCACAAGGCGCGAGGTCGGGGCTATACGGCGGGTGACCCAGTAATTCAACGTTTGATGTCGCCAAATAGTCGATCGTTTGCTTGGCGGTGTGCGACGAGGCGTTGTCGTGGTGAAGGAGGATCCTACTGCGAGGTCGTTTCTCTCGAACTTTTTCCAAGACAAGTGGCAAACAATTGGTAGTGTACCATTCTGCAGAAACTGTTTTTTGATCCTCTAACACAATTGTTGCAAAATGACCTATCCTTCCAAAGAACGAGGCCACCATTTTTTTTCCCGCACTTCGATCTCTCTTCACTTTAGTTGGCAACTCCTCGAAAGGAAACACCCACTGAGCAGATTGTCTTTTGGTTTTAGGATCATAACAGTAAATCCAGCTTTCGTCACCTGTTAGTATGTCGAACACAGCATTTGAGTCACCTCCGTTAAATCTTTCAATCATTTTACGACACCAATCCACACGATGGAGTTTTTGAGCCTCAGTCAAATTATGAGGTATCCACCGGGCGCAAAGCTTCCTGACCGCTAAATGTTCGTGGAGGATTTTGTGCACTTGACTCATACCGATGCCTAAGCTTGTCCGAATCTGTTGATAGGTCACTCTTTTGTCAGTCTCTATCATACGCCGCACAACACAGATGTTATCTTCAGTCGTCGCCGTAGAAGGCCGTCCCTCACGTAAATCATCAGTGAGATTAGTGCGACCACGTTTAAACTCATTAAACTAGTTGTAAACAGTCGCACGAGATGGGGCTTCATCGTGAAAGGCCAATCGTAGTCTATCATAACTTTCTTGTTGACTTAAATGACATCGAAAGTCATAAAAAATCATTGCACGAAAATTTTCTCGTGTTAAATTCATGATGACGTGACACAGACAATTTTCAATTTGCCGCCAAATCGTAAAACAAATGACAAATGAATGAAATATATACTCAGTAATATTGGCAAAGAGTTATATTTTCAAATTTTAGAATTATTTTTTTATTATATTGTTTATAAGTGGCCAGTTCTAAGAACTTTCAGTTTGACCCTCGTATAAGTATATTTTAAGTAATTTGTTTTATAAAAAATATAGTAAAAAGTAAAAAAAAAAAAGTATTTAACCTCCTTTGTCGGCAACATAATGTTTCTACAATATTTTTTTTTGGATTTAATTAAGATCCAAAAATATATCGAACGACTTTGTGAATCAAACTCGATATATCGAAGATACTTGCATCTCTATTTGTTTATTTGCATCCAATACGCTTCGACACTTCTGGGATAATTTAAAAAATCCATTCTCTTTTATGAAGCTATATCATACGCTATCTATTTCACCCATAGACTTTATTTTAGGCCGGCGAAGTCACGGGAATAACTAGTATAGGATATATATGATATAACAGGTGCGACAAATCACAACTCTCAGCCACAAGTGCACGTTTCATAACTCGGGGGTATAATTTCATCAATTTGCATCGCAATAGACCGTGACTAACGTGGGGCGAGGTATTAATTTACCGTTAGATGAAACCTCAGGCTAAGGGATTTTGTCATGTAAAAATTAACATAGGCGAATAACTAAAACAGTTACCTTTTGTATCTATTTATGAAAAATAATCAACAGACTGCTAAATATAAGAATAGAAAAGAAAAATTCTTATTTGTTGCGGCTACATAACCGCACAGTTAATAATTTATGTGACTTTGTTTTTTCCCCTTTAGTATTGGTGAGTCAGTTAGTCCAGACACAGAACGTGACGTATCTTTGATAATTTAGCAATCTGTCTCACATTTCTCTAACGCAATGAGTTAACTCTTGTCTCATATTTCTCCAAGAACAAATAACATTTTTTTAATTTTGCTCTGATTACCTACATGAATTTAATAATTGAACAGATCCATTCCCACACACTCGTTATTTGCCTGTGTTGGTATGTAGGTGTACCTGCACTGATAGGTCTGCCTGTGTAAGTGTACCTACACTCACCGGTCTGCCTGTGTAGGTTTACCTGCACTCACTGGTCTGCCTGTGTAGGTGTACCTGCACTCACCGGTCTGCCTGTATAGGTGTACCTGTACTCACCGGTCTGCCTGTGTAGGTGTATTTACACTAACCGGTCTGCCTGTGTAGATGTCCCTGCACTCACCGGTCGGCCTGTATAGGTAGGTGTACTTGCACCCACCGGTCTGCTGTGTAGGTGTACCTGCATTCACCGGTCGGCCTGTGTTGGTGTCCCTTTACTCTTTGGTTTTACTGTGCAGTACATGCTACTGATGAGAGGTTGTTATTCAAAAGCAAACCTGCCTAGGTAACCTCTCCGGTCGACCGTAGTGGATGACTTATACACACCGTGCCACATGAATAGGACCAGTGCATTTTCCTTTGCTCTTTAAAATATGAATCAAAATAAATATCTAGAAATAAAAGGTATTTAAATCTTAAGACATGCCACGTTTAACTATAAACAATTGAACACCAAAAACACTCAACGAGGCGCTCGCAACAATTCCAATAGTCAATGTGCCGCGCCACTTGAATACAACCATTAAATAAAATATAATATATATTATTATAAAATTTTATTATTAACATTTTTTATTGATTATTAATCAATGCCTTTTCCATTCTTTTGAATTTAATAAAAAATACGGGATGGCATTGAGTCGTATAGTTTTCTTATAAATGTAATTGGTAATTTGCTCCAACACTTAATTATAGCTTCCTAGAGCTCGTGCTTGGTGTTATATTGTTTACTGTTCTTATAAACTTCACGTGACAGCCATCCTCATACATTTTCAATTATGTTCAGGTCGGGGGAGAGTGATGGCCGATCGAGAATATTTATAATGATCTGGGGTGCAATATCATATAATGGACTGATTAGTTTAGTGGTAATAGAAGATAGACAAAGCTCTAAAAGTTATATCAAATTTCTGCAGAATGAGAAATGTAAGCTTAGTAGTGCAATAGGGAACGAAGGTTTTATCTTTCAACATGATAATGCTAGTATTTATAGTGCACGTAACGTTCGCGAGTGGTTTCTACAAAATAATATAAATGTTCTCGATCGGCCATCACTCTCCCCCGACCTGAACATAATTGAAAATGTATGAGGATGGCTGTCACGTGAAGTTTATAAGAACTGTAAACAATATAACACCAAGCACGAGCTCTAGGAAGGTATAATTAAGTGTTGGAGCAAATTACCAATTACATTTATAAGAAAACTATACGACTCAATGCCATCCCGTATTTTTTATTAAATTCAAAAGAATGGAAAAGGCATTGATTAATAATCAATAAAAAATGTTAATAATAAAATTTTATAATAATATATATTATATTTTATTTAATGGTCGTATTCAAGTGGCGCGGCACATTGACTATTGGAATTGTTGCGAGCGCCTCGTTGAGTGTTTTTGGTGTTCAATTGTTTATAGTTAAACGTGGCATGTCTTAAGATTTAAATACCTTTTATTTCTAGATATTTATTTTGATTCATATTTTGAAGAGCAAAGGAAAATGCACTGGTCCTATTCATGTGGCACGGTGTGTATAAGACACCTTGGATGAAGTGCTTTTAAGTAAGACAATCTGCGACTGCCTACTTTTTAGTTAGATTGTCATGAGGTTTTCATTGTGTGGGCACATTAAATTAGCTATTTCTTTATATAAACCTTAACAGCTATTTTACGAGCCAATAAATTCTACTGAGCTCTTAAGGTTTTGTCTTAAAATAAAACGCAGACTTCATATGCATAATTTAATCTGAAAGTCTGTACTATAGGTCTATAGAGGGGCGTAATACGTCAAGTGTCACCACACGTACCAACAAAATGCTCTTTTAAGCATAAATTATGACGGTAGCGCACTGGGTGCTCAAGTGTCCGTGACGTAGCGCCCACCGGCACGCATTTAGGGACATTTGAATTTGATCTACTGACTGGAAGATAGGCAAGCAAAGTTATTTGATATTGAAATGAGTTTACTGCACTAATTTTATTATTGAGTACTTTATTTAAATTTCCAATTCAACGAAACAACGTTGAAAGATTATTTACATATGAGAAATAATAATTGCTCATATTAACTACTATTTTGCCATAGTACTAAATTAGTCACGAAAGTTTGATTTAAGTTTTTATTAGTAGTTTTCCCGAGTGTTCACCCGCGTTACATCATATGTTGTTACCCGCATATGATAAAACTAATCGATTAGGTGAAAGAATTTTTAAAATAGGCCCCGTAGTTTCAGCCGCAAACAATTAAATCTTCCCGCTTTTTAATGTTAATGTATTTCATAGTTTAAATGAAACTGCACTGCTGTAGTATGCAACTCTTTAGAACAATCTCCGAGCACTTGATACTCGTAGATAACAATAAACTATAATTTTACAAACATAAAGGCCGTATGTAGTAAAAATGAGGTACAAGATGGCGTCGATTTCATAGAGCACTGCTCACCAAATTTGGTCCCCAAGAGAGCCACAGCGAATAGCCATTTACCAGCTTTTAAACCTGTGGAGTTGTTTATTTTTTTTTTAATATAAGTGATTTAAATATTCTCTTTGATCTCTAATTTATTTCATTTCACTTATTATTGTATTTTAACCATAAAAATGAAAGTAAACTAAAGAACCGTTTTAAATATTTTTCGTTTAAACGACACAGGAAAATTAAGGTTTTTAAAGGCAGATGTTCGACTTTCTATTCCCATCGTGTCAATGTAGAAAAAGTACTTTTCTATAATAACTCACTATTTCATGCAATTAGTTTACCATCTGCACCTGTAGCTTCGCTTCGCTTCGCTTCCCCATCTCCTCGGCTGCAGTTTCACTGATGCATTCAAATAGTGAACAATATTAAAATACCCGCTTTAACGCTATTTCAGGGTGCACCCCTACGGCAAGGCCAGTTGAATATAACGAGATTTTGAATCAGAAGGTCATCCCCTAGCACACCGCCAGACGGACTCCTCCTTTACCAAGGCAGTGGTATTAACGAATTGTTATTGCGCATCCTATCGACGAATTACGATTTACCCCCCTGTTTTAGATATTGTTAATTACACTAGTTAATAAATTGTAAAACTATATAATCTGTTTAATTAATAATTTTGAGCTCACCGGCACACTATTGCCTTGGCTTATAAAGATAATATTACAATTTTGTTTTGTACTATAAAATCCATTTTTATTTTTTATATCTTCGCCGAATTTAATAAATATTATTTTTATAAATAATCTACAATACTTATTACAGACAAGTCATAATTTAAACCAAAGAAAACTAGAGAGTGATTGAACTGCAATTGAATTTTATAAAATCAGTATTTTACTCATGAAATAATAATGTATTATTAAAATAATTATTTTTAATGAATTTGACTCCAATAAAACTCTTTGGGATATAATAACCAGCTTTATGGTACCTTATCTCATATTATTCATTGAACGTAGGTAACTGATTTTTTTATTTGTTTCATTCAAGGTACAATACATTATCTAAAACGAGTATCAAAAAGGATTTGTAGCTTACTGGATTTTTGACATCACGGTAAGGTTACATATTAAAGGTAGAGCTCGGCGAATTTACATAACGACATCAAGATTCACAAGAGTTCCTGTCTGGCTTATCAGGGCACCCTTTACTCCTCTGGGAACAAGCGAAGATTAAAGAGTCGACTGGAATAGCTAATGTGTTAACCCGAAACCTTAATACACTTTCATTGAATAAAATAAAAGAATTGCAATTTAAATTGTGACGCGTTTGAGTTTTTGTGTCTATCGTGTATAGAACTGTTATAAGGTCTTATTCATATTGTCCGGATGCAGATATCTTTACAATGACGAAGCCGGATCACATATACAATAGTCACAGACAACTATACATCGCGACACATACTTCGCTATAATAAGAGATCAATCCGATAGTGAGATTGACCTAATTGCTGCAAGTGTTAATTTCTGCAAATGATCGTTTTATTACCGTGTTCATTCGATATGCCACAATTGTGAACCCCGCTTTATGTGTCTCAAATAAAGTAAATGAAATACTGTAGCGCTTAGTGCTGATCAATATGCGAAATTTTTATAATATGAATCACAGATTTTTTTCCTTTAAGAAATCTTTGACTTTAATGTTTGTAATTATTTTAATTCAATTGTTATGAATTTACAACATTACGTTTTCCATTATTTTTTTTTAGATTTACATTCAACATTGGAAAGATCTACTGTGGAATATCGCCTATTTCTTACTTATCAGCTATGAAACATTTAATTGTAAATGAAATATTAAACATTGATTCTCGCTCGAGGTAAAACGTTATTTTATTTATTAAAATAAGAAATTCTTCGTCAAATTTCTAAGCCAATCAAAATCTTCGTCGAAAGTGTGTGATTTTTACCAACGTAATTTCTGTTAATTATAGGGACCAGCAGTCTGGTCCCTATAATTAACAGAAATTTGATGAAGGTGGTATATTTCGCAAAATATAAACTCAGTCTATTTATAGCTATTAGAAGAAAGAAAGCGAAGTATATTTAGTGAAAGATTATGTTCCTTTAGATAAGTAGAAGGGAATATTTATTATTTAAAGCACCTTCTTACTTTGAAAGGTTTATTAAGTCAAAATTATTGTAAAATATTCTCTATAAAAATTATTATAAAGTTTCCTTTAAAGCTTATAATTTATTCAATTTCTCCTCGTAATTGAAACTGATAGACTAATTTATAGGCAATTAGTGACCTTTGTATATTTCAAAAGATATCCATTAAAAAATATAACCTACCTCCTCAAGATGTTTTATTTTAACAACCAAATCGCATTAAGTTTTAATTTATAAATTTAATGCCTTCCCTTTCTTAGATTTGGTGTGGCTCGTTGACTTACAAAAAAACGGCACCCTTGAGATCCATTCACGAAAACAGATAGTATTTGAAATTCATGAGTGTCTGTGATTCTATTTAGAGATGAGGTCAGGTACACTTTGGCATAATGTAAAATTTCTGAGAAGTCAAGTGAAATTAGATATTTTTTTTTAATAGAACCTACTTCAAACTTTTAACAGCAGTAGTATAAAAATAGCATTTTCTTGAATAAGTAGCTTTTGAGACAAGTATTATTTATAATCTTTTTTAAAGTCGGTACTATTTTTTTAAAATTTTATTTCATGCTTTTTAGCGTTATTAATATATTTTTTTAATAATAGGTAACACAAAAAAATATTAATAAATAAAAATATTCAACATAGTGAAAGACTTAAAGAAGAAGATTTTGTTTATGTGGTCGGCGTATTTTACGGTTTTTTATGTTTTTTTTTGCTGCAAAGGCTATGTCTTACCATAACAACTAAATGTTTGGGTGATATTTGGTGAAAAGCGTATTTTTTTGTTATAAAAGGATACCGACTGATTCGATTTCTATAAAATTTAAATAGGACCACTTCGGTCCATTAAGCTGTCGAATAAGAATTTAGAAAATCGGCCAACAATTGGCGGAAATATCGGTGAACATACATAAAAAAATACATTGCCGTCGAATAAATAACCTCCTTTTGGATTTTGAAGTCGATTGACAATAGGAGTTGGCAGGGCTTGCTTGTAGGCGGAGTATGTTATACTTTCATAACTATACTATTAATGATTAAAGCTCGGTGGCATAGTGGAAAAGGTGCAGCGGCCCGTGATCATTGTCGTTAAACAACTTTCGCAAGGGTCAGTCACGGAATGGGTGGTCAAAAAATTATTATTTAGAGTTACTCCATGCCTCAGAAGGTAAATTCAGCCGTTGGTCCCAGTTGCATATGCAGTCGTTAATACTCTCTAACCAGCATTGGGCATCATTGCCCATCCTCCTTAACCATCCATAAGGAAGCCCATTGCAGTGGGGCTCAGGCCTTCCTGCGAAAAAAGGCTGATGATGATGATTAAAGTCATCAATGGACTTACCTTTTTGAAGTTAATACAATTTTTGAAACTACAAAAAATTTTGATGACTGAAGTGTAATTATACTCATAGCTCAAGCTCACTCAAACATAGAGTAAGTAAACCCCACTTAATCCCTGGCACTTTGAGATGGGACTCAAACCCATGACCTTACGCAATCCGGGCGACTGCTCTGACCATTGAGCTATGCAGGACCTAACAGGACTGCCAATTTTTTTCAAGCACTTGTTACTTTTTATATGTCTGCGTCGGCGTCGAACATATGTTGATATGTGAGTGCACCTGTGGATCATTAGGGTGCGTCTTTACTTGATCGTTGCATTGATTTTATACTCGTAGTAGCTGTAAATAGATTAATGTGACTGTACCATTTTCTCGAGCATCAATGAATTATACCTCACAAGGGTTACGCTAACGAAGCCCACTAATGCGGCCATCGAATGAGATTGCTCAAAGGGATTTCCGTGGTCGATCTTGACCGCTGTATTGGAGTGGCTTATATACTTGTTTCATGATGTTCAGTCGGGCAAAAATATCTCTGTGGTTGAGTTTCATTTACATACATTTATTGTTTCGATTTTAATTATACAAGGGTTTGTTTAATTTCTGATCTCGTCGTCGTCTAATAATATGTTTATTTGTCTCTTTAATTTTTTATGTCAAGACATCACAACATAGATGGAAAATCTACAATGACATATTTAACGCTGATAATATAATTGTAATTTATATTTTAATATTCAATAATTTTTTATTTCATTCGACTTCCATTCGCTATATTCTCTTAAATGTTTGATTTAATAAAAAATATATAAGAATGAACGTGTTTATTTCATTTCCAAAAACATATCGTATAAAAGCATTCGTTTACAAACAAGCGGAGAATATGACATTACCCCTGATAAGTTAATGCGTACCCAACGTGGCAAGCTAAATAAAACATTATCACTTTGAGATAAAGCTGACATTCGTGTAAACACATCACAGGTGGCGCATTGAATATAGAATAAATCGAGGTGAAGAAGAATATACCTATTCGTCATTTATCACGCGACCTTTTGTTTCGTGAAGCAAACGTGACTGAGCCGGGTAACATTTCACAATATGAGAATAATATTTAGACAAAAAAAACTGCGTGGTAGGTCATATGTATATTTATTTATTTTTATTTATCGATATTGTTCACGACTAACTGTTTTGAAACCAGGTTTATTATACTCTTTGATTTTATATAACTATACTTTTTAGGAAAACTATACATTTGTATGTATTAAAACAGATTATAAAATAAAATTATTAAATGTCAGTGTGCTAAAAACTGGCGGTCGTATCATTTGCAGATATTATATGTGTACTTCGGTTAAAATACATCTTCGAGGAACAATGAAATATACAAATCGTAGGAAGTAAAAACTCGAACGATTGTATGAAAAATCATAATAGAGATGAAAATTCTATTTAGTCCGTCAATCAGATAATATAAAAATATTAGATATGTATTTTTATTGCTTCAATTTAACAAAAACGCTCATTACGTCCCGACTATGTATAAAATGTACAAAGTCGTGAAGTTAACTTCTGAAACAACTGCTTCTAAAAATTATAAAATATATGCGTGAAAAAAGGAAACCTTCTTGGATTTCATCAAATTTTCCTGAGCGGTTAGGTAATCAAAACCCTGGAAAATTTTAATATTTTTTCCTTTCCTAATAATGCAGAGTCATTGAATCGTAATATATCAAATATTAAAGTGTTTTGTGAAAACTTACATTTCTAGAGTCGTATATTATACGACTGTTTGGTTGTAATGAACATAGTCTTTGCAAGTGGGGTAACCAAATGGAAATGAATGTTTATTTATGATGTAGATATAATTTTATTTGTGTTCTCTATAAAAAAAAAAAAAAATTATTGTGAAAACACAAACAACATAATAAATGGGAATTGATTGCTTTTCATGGAACTTGCAAAGCAAACTTCAAACTCCTTTTATAAAGTATGAATTATAAAATATTAATTATAAGTATTCACATCTGGGGTTTTATTCTGAAAACATATTTTCGATCTAGTATCGCTGATTTCATTATATTCTGTAAAAAATAACATTTTGATAAATAAGAGCAAAGTGGACAACGAAACAATCAAGGATATCGAATTTCGAATTTAAGAGTAGAGTGCCAAATGCCTTGCGGGGACAGAGAAGCACGATATTGACATAAATGTTTCATTTCCTTTACCTAGAAAAAAATATACGTTATGACTTTCTGACAGACGACCAGAAAACATATTTAATATAAGATTAATATTATAATTATTAGTAAGAATGATCGAACACAGACAGTACAGTCGGTGCCAATGCACGAGTATGTGTCTGTTATATTTTGACGCCTTCATTACTGAAATTTATTGAAATTTGGTACACTACTATAGTGAACCTTGGGACAGGATATAGGAGAAAATTCAGATCGTTAATATGTGAATTGCGATCTCATGTGTTTATATTAGTCCGAATAAATATACTCCTTGGATTAGAGTTAAATAAAAATATCAAAAGCATCCATCAATTACATTTACAGTTCTGCTAACAGAAACATACGGATGTAATAAGATACTCGTATATAATAGATAATATTAATAACATCATAGTAAAATTTTTGTAATGTAACAAAAATATTCTTGTAACCATATTTATCACTAATTGAAGATCTACTGATGTGGATTTTCGTAGAATTCTAATTATATTCATAAATTTTCACTTTTAATTAGTAAGAAATAATATTTTATGGCTTCTTATAAATTGTCATATTTATGTTTTTACAACTATTCAAGAACCTTTGCTAATGAATTATTAACAATTTAAATCATTCCTTTGGAAATAATGAAATAAATAGCAATGATTGCATTAAAAAAATTTCACACAACACAATTTTCATTCTTTAGAAGAACTAAACATTATTCACTAAATCTTATTGAGAAGCCGAAGGATACGTTTATGCTTTTATAGATGTATTTTAACGAAAAAAATGGGTACTTTGTTTTAAACTTTTTTAACATTTGAATTAGGATAATGCGTCTCCTGGGCACAATCCATTTTCTCCAATAAACTATCCAGTTTCCCGCATGAGGATAATAATGCTAACCAAAAAAGCGCTATTTACGTTTCGAATACAGCTGGAGGTTGTAGTATCTAATGGACTTTTAGGTATTTTTCAAAAATGTTTAACCTTTAAAAATATAGTAACTTTTAGAGCAAAGCGCTTTACTGTAAGCTGTTAAAAGGCCGCCCACGCCAAAATTCATTGACTCGCTATTAATTTTGAACAAAGAAATAAAATCTAAATATTAGGGACTGCTCTAGGGTTTGTCTTGTAAAAAAAATAGAAATTTTCCTCCCTATTTAAAAAAATAACGGACCCCAACAAAACACCTAAGACAATACCTAAATCTTCATCCTCTTACACAGTAATAGTACAGACAATTGGTTCCGTTTATTTGACAAAACATTTTAGCGAGGACAGCAAAAACATATTTGTCTCCCTCACTCCTCATTTCGTCGACAGATTTAAACACGACTAATGATCCTTCTGCTCTTGACGTGCCCGTTGTACCTATAAATACCCTGTGTTCAATTTCTGGCTTTATAACGCATCAAATTGGGATCAGTTTGCTTTGTTTTAACAAACAAAGCAAAGCCTTTTGAATAGAAAAAAGAACTGACAAATAGTAGGTATTTGACACAAAAATTACACATGCAATGAATAAGTTATTGTGTCATATATATATATGTGTATTTACAAGAAAAGAACACAACGATTTATCAGATTAAAGCAGCTAACGCCACAGGCTATATAATACGACTATCTTAATTTTTTTACAAAACAGTCAATTCATAATAAAATTGCCCAAGTAAATATTAGCCGACTTGCTGACTGCAAATTTGTCTCTTCTGAAAAGTTATTATTATTAGCGCGATATTATTACTAAAGTAACGATTTTCCATCTGGCAATTACAATTTTCAATAGTATGAATTTTATGTTTAGATGGCAAGGACTTTGTGTTGAAAAGACAAAATGAAAAGACAAAATAGTTAAGGAAACTATTGACACGCCATTGTTGCGACAAAGTCAACATAATAATTTACGTTACAACGTAATCTTGTTAAATGTAGAATTTTTTCGATATTTTTTATTTTTAGATAAAGAGAAGATAAGATAAGATTAGAGTTCACGTAGTCTTTTGATAATATGATTACTATCTAGTCTATTAATGTTCCCAATGCTGGTGTTCAGACTTTCCATATGGATATAATAGACTCAAATCGAATAGAGAGAATGGGCCATGACCTACCACGCGTGTTCAGTGCGGAGTGCTGATGCAACCGGGACAAACGGTTTGTCTTCCAACGTACGGAAGAGTTCGAGATACTAAGTTTTTGGTCACCCATTCTATGATCGATCCTTGTAAAATTTGCTTAAAACCATATTGAACCACGACCCTCCCCACGGGCCCAATGCGGATTGGAGGGACTTATCATCAAAGTTATCACTGGAAAATAAATTACTTATTTATAAATGTTATATACTAAGTAGGTTAGTATATAACAGATTCGTGTTCTTTTTAATTTTTCGACTTTACTTGCCATCGTCGCCAATTTGTTAAATAATTACTAATTATTTATTCACATAATATAATATTTATTTAATTGATTGACATAATAATCATTAGTTGCTATGGGAACTCAACTTTCTTTTTAATTGAAACTTCAGAAAAGTCATACTAAGTAGGTTAGTATATAACAATAAATGCATCATAAAACCCACTCGGACATACGGAATTCAACTATGGGGTACATCTACGAACTCAAATCTGGAAATATTACAGACATTTCAATCGAAAGTTCTACGAACTATAGTAGATGCACCTTGGTGCATAATGAATGACTACACAAAGACTTAAACATCTCAACTGTAAAGCAGGAAGTTAGAGATAGAATGCACAAACATAGAAACCGCTTACAAAATCATAAAAATGAACTCGCAACAGAGCTCTAAAGGCCAAGAATTGAAACACATAGACAACTTTCACAAAATTTGTGAACACTTGAAGTGGCCAAGTCACTGGACTTGATATCACATAAATAATAGTAAATTAAAAAAAAATCTAACACGGCCGCCGTAACAAAATGGCAGTATATAGGTAGATATTTCTGAACAACCCATCCAATAAAGTGTACAAATGTGTATACAACAAGTTAAACTTGTAGTATACACATCAAATAAAATGCTTATTTAAAAAAAATACTAGATAAATATCAATTTAGTATTGTCAAAGCAAAATATATCAAATATAATAAGCCTTTCTTTGCTTAAGGTATTCTTTCTGTCAACTTGCGGGTAAGTAGAGAGAACCGAGTGCCATAATGATGCGGTGCTTACACACGTTCTTCGCTTTCATGACGTTCATAACTCTTTTCATGCACGCTTGCCGGTTTTTATGGCTTCTGACTGAAGCGAGTCTTATAGACTTTTATATCCTTCCGCTATTCCATTATATACGTTTCCTCATTCTTTGTTTCGGGATTATTTCTACATGTCCGTACCTTATTAACTTAATAACAATACTCAATATATGTAGTATATGTATATCTATCTACTAATATTATAAAGAGGGAAGGTTTGATTGTTTGTTTACATCAAATAGGCCCTAAAACTAATGCATCGATTACAAAAAAATTTTCTCCTACGGGAAGCTACATTATATGCGGGTGACACACGCTATATTTTACACACAATATCGCGGGAAAACAGCTAGTTTATTATATAGTACGAGTAATATACTTATATTTCAAACTATAACTTAAATTCTGCTGTCGACTGTCGTAAGTGGCATTTTCGAGTCGCAAGAGTAAGAGTACACAAATAAAAATGAATTGGCGATCGCTTTTTTAACTTTTCATATTATTTTAGTCTTTGTATAAATCATAACGTTTTGTATTTTTCTTTTAATTTTAAACTTTTCCTTCTCTTTGTTTGTATATTATGTAATTAAATAATTGTTTATATGTTATTTTTTCTGTATATATTTTTCTATATTAACTTATTGTATAATTAATGTGCCGTTTGTTCCGCGTACCCACAGGCTCTGCCTGAATACTAGCGTTGGTGTGGCACTCATGTGTGTCATGCCAACATCAGCTGAGGCAGAGTCCTGATTGATCTTTTAAAAGTTTTTGTTATTTTTCGTCCTCTGTGTATCTTATGTATTATGTGTTCCTTTAATGTACGTTTTTGTTTTCTTTTTATTTGTTCTTATTTTGAGATCAATAAATGTTTCTTATTATTATTTTTATTCTTGTTATTCTTATTCTTATTTATGTTCTTGTTATTATTATTATTTACTGTTGGTGTACTACGGTATCCTTCAAGTGTCCTTTATCATATCGAATTTTCTGGTAGAGATATCTGGTAGAGATAATTATAAGACTGACTGCTCGTCCTAGAATTAAGAAACTTTTTAAGACGAGTTATAGTTACACTTTACTTTTTTAGTATAATTCATTAAATCACTAGATTAGGTTATTTGTATTCTTTTCTTAATAGACGCTATTTATTAATATTATAAGAAGGTATATATGACATAAAATGATTAAATGTCTAATACCATGGCCAGTATTATAAGTATATTATTATTCAGTTTTGTTTTGTAAAGAATAACTTGTGTAAACGATAAATTTTTACTTTTATGACTATAAATAACTTGAATATTTAAAGCGGATCTCATATGCCGCCGACTTGATCCAGCGTGTGAAATTTTTTACACGTTTCTGAATATCTTCGATCGTATAGAATTGTAGAGCTCACTGTAGTAACAGCTGTTGAATAGGATCAAATATGTAGAGGAAAATTTTACTAGAAAATGTCTTGCATTTCATACGTTACATTCAGTTTATGATTCGAGAAAAATCTAAGAATTATAGTTGACGATATCAAAGAAGGTCGAGGCCAGGCTACCAGGTATTTATTAAGGAAAACACCTAAATTCACCGGCACAATCGTATATGTTGATTCTTTCTGAAGTTTTCTTATATTCTAAAATTGTGAATATTAAAACTGAGAATTTGAATGTAAATTGCCAAAAAGGTTTGCGTAGCAGGTCAACAACATATATGATATTGAATGACGAGTATAAGACCTCTATTATTGTATTCCATATGAGTCCACTGCCGACTTCAAAGCCTTCGTCTTGTCAGGTATTATGGAAAAACCCTAGACCCAGTGCTCGATCGGTAAAGTATAAGAAATGAATAATTTTATACCTATAAGAGAGACCCAATGATTTTACAATAGAGATGAGGAGAAACAACCCTTAAATTTCTCGAAATTTAAAAACCCGTTAGCAAGTTGGTGTAGTATCACCATAAACCGCATGCCTAATGCAACTTGCTAATGGTTTTTACATTTCGAGATATCAGGGTTTGTTTAACACACCTCTATTTTAAAACTATTCTGTCTCACCTACTAATGTTATTTGTTTGTTTATATTGAATAAGTTCAGAAACTACGAAAGATTTTTTAAATTATTACACCTTCAGGAAGTTAGCGTTAGAACGCGTTTATCATAAGCTATTATATTATTTACAAGGGCGAAGTTGTAGGAAAACAGCAAGTTATAATTAAGGTCATGACAACCACAGTTGGGAGTATTCGCCAGGATAAAGCGCTAAAAGTCGCGAAGATTTGAGATGAGTGTACATTTCAATTATTTTCTTTAATTTAAATGTTAACAATATTGTTGTTTAATATTAATTTTTTTACGTGGAATTTTGCTTATATTCGGCTTTTAAATGTAACCTGATAAGCCATCTTCATATTTCCTGCTACCGCAAAGGTCAGATGTTGTGAGTGATGACAGATGACATCTCACACTACCTTGCTTTTAAGAAAAGACAGATCGCTGACAAAACTTATTTGCCGTGAGAAATATAAAACTATCATTAATAATAATATTATAAGTATGTTTACTGAATACTGAACGCACCTATATAAAAACTAATTAATAAATAGATTACTATTTCCAGTAGTAATCTATTAGTAATAATATATAAATATGAAGCATTTTAAAATTACTACCTATTAAATATTCAACTAATTGGCAGACGAAAAATTTTGGCTAACATTTTCCTGACTACGTTTTATCTTATCTCAAATAAAAATAAAGAAAATTCTCTTTATTCTCAGACAAACTGGTTAAAGCATGTAGGTCAACACATATAGTATATATAGCTGTATTCTGTTGTGGAGACTAACTGAGGCTATCTAGATGGCCTAGCTGTAGATAACAATACCTTACAATCCCGTCTTAGACTGTATCGAGATAAATATATAGGAAGGCTAAGCCGCGATTTTATATGAAACACAATACAGGAAACAATATTTCGGTGAAACGTATGTTTTGTATATCATCACCAGTTGCTGGGGCTCAGGCCTTATTTATGGATGGAATCTAATTGAATAGGGCCATGACCCACCACACGGGTCCAAAACAAACAAATACAAATAACTTTATTTGCCCTAAAATATAGTAATAAGTTCGTATATACAGATTAAAATAGTTGCTTGTTGAGCCAATGGAGTGGCATGCAAAGTTTGAAATCATAACTATAACAATAAGTAAATAAAATATGGAAATACAATTATTCATACAAATGCAATAACATTTATATTGTAATCAATTACATCATCATATAATATACAGTAAAATATCAACAGCTTGACGTGCCTTCCGAAGCGCGGAGGAGCTCGAGATATTAAATTTTTGATCACCCATCTAATGGCCTATGACCGGCCACTCCAAAAGTTGCTTGATAACCGTATCGCAGACCGACCGCGCTAATCGAGCCCTGAGCTGTTGTCTATATATCAAAGTTAAATTATAAACATCTTCAGTTTATAATCTTTTTAGAATTATTATAATGTAACAACTTAACCAGCAGAGCAATTCTGCTAATGTTTATTTAATAGAATCTTAACGGCTTACATTTTACCATTGTACTATCTATTTGAATTCCATTGTTAGTAGTGCAATGTCTTCTTTATATATCAATGGTAAGATATATTTAATATTATTGGACTTCAGGTAAATAGTACAATGGCAAAGTGCAAGTATTTAAATTCTATTGAGTAGCGATGATTACGTTATTATTACCTTCGTGGTTTACAAATGATGTAATTGCTTAAAAAGTGTAACTATGTTTAATCCTGTAATGTTAACAAAAAAAAAAAACGTAAACATTAGCAGAATTAGTCTGCTGCACTAAAACATTATCTAATATTATAACAGATTTTATAAACTGAAGTTGGTTGAAACTTTTTTGTTTTTTGTTTGTTTCTAGCTACTTTAGTAGGAACTACATCCTCTGCAGTAATTTTCTATTTCCTAGTATTGGGTACCTGGACGACGACACACTTACTACCTTCGAGGAGCAAAATACTTCCGTAGAACCAAGTACTAGGTTAATCTTTGCTGAGTCTCTGTTTAATAACATTAATTTTGTCTAATACTAAATGCAGTCTCAGGGTAAATTTACTCCAACACTAAACCTTGTTTATTAATAACACAAAATAAGTATATACGACTAATTAATCTTTTCTAAACAACCACACTGTTTTAGGGCCCTTTCTCTTTTACTTTAAAATTGTTTATCACTTATGTCTTTTTATATATCCACTATAGATGTTCTTATATTATTATGCTACTATTGGAGAACATCCAAATGATTGATGAGTTGAAAAAATTTGTGGACTTAGTTATATTTAATATAGGACTCTGGTCGTACTTCTTTTTTTATATTGTTTTAAATTTCTTTACAATAGTTCACACACTTCACACTATTTTGAGCATCTTTATTTTATTATATTTTTAGTTATATTTTAGTACAGCGATTTATTATTTATTTGTTTTTGGAGAGCGATGACAGAGATCTTCTTTTTTTATTTTATTTTATTGGGCGGTCGAAATTTATAAAATAGATGTTATTATCTATCGCTTGAGTCGTGTGTTTAAGTTTTTAATTTAATAAAATATGTGAATATCCCTTCCCAGCTTCTTCCTCACTACTGATCTCTGCCGTTTGTATTTCTGATCTTTCCGATCTTTCCCTACTTTCCGGTCTATCCTCTATCTCTCCTACTTTCTTTGGTGGAGGTGATATTGTGTCCAGGTCTATCCTTTCTCTCTCCCTTATCCCTGTCACTTCTGTATCCCCTATTCCTGCTTCTGCTCTTTTTCTTTTTTCCCCCCTTATTCCCTCTTCTATGATCTTGCTTCCAACCCCTATCTCTTCCTCAGACATTTCCGCTGTGTCCATATCCGTCGTTTCTCCCCCTTCTTCCGGGACTCCGTCTTCCAATTTCTGTCTCCTTTTCCCGATCGATTTCTTACAATGATCGAGCCCTGTGAAGTGTCCGTTGGATGTGGGTTGTCCTCTGGGAATTCCCTCCCTATCTCTTTTTCCTTCCTCTCTTTCCTTTTCAAGTGTTTGTGCTTCCAGGGATTCCTCTCTCTGGCCTCCCTGTACTACCCCACTTCGTTCCCCCTCTGTTGTATTCCCACTTTCTTTGGGAGTTTTCTGTGTCCCCGATATGTATCTCTTCGAGACACTCCTCGTGACTACTCCTTCCGTTTTTTCCTTTTCTTTTCCCTTCTCCTTCTCTTCCATGGATTTCTTTCTCCTTGAATCTGCCGCTTTGTTACTCCTGACTATTGGTCTCGTTTGAGCCTTTCCTCTCCCTAGTTCTATGCTATTCTGACTCCCTTCTCTACTCCTAGTCTTTCCTACTGGCTTTGTATTTTCGTAGAAAGGCAATTTGAGATCTTTCCCTCCTTTTCCCACTTCTTCTTCTTCTCCCTTTTGTCCGGTCACCACTGACCCTTCCATCTCTCCTACCTTCATCCTATCTGTTATTTGGCTCTGTTTATTCGCCCCTGAGCTATGGCTTTCGGCGGTTACTCCACTCTGCCGAGTGTGTGGAGCCTGTGACAGGTGTTGACGCGATGACTCAGCGCCATCACCTGTCACAGCGAGGGATTCTCCGCATCCCGCGGTACCCTCCGGCAGTACTTGATTTTTGTAAGTCGCCATTCATATGAATTCCCCTGTTAAGGCACGAGGAGCTCCTATTTCCCCTTTTTCCCCCCCAGTTGGTTTTTTATAGAGGTATACTCCTCTTGGCCCCCACTAGGCAGTGGCGGCCCCCGTTCCCGCACTGCGTACGGGGTTACGGGCGTGGCCGGCGGAGGTCCCAACTGGAACCTCACCAGTATGTCTCACAGATGCGGGTAAAACCGCACACACCTGTGCGACACACTGGTACACGCCGCCCACTGAAACAACAACGCCCCAGTCGTGGCTCAGAGTGAACCTTCCTCCCCTCCTAAGCTCAACAACGCTGGACGCCCCCCCACATTTTGACCCTTTCAGGTCCCCCTCCCCCCCTCGACGGCCGCTACCCGGAATATGTCCAGGACGCCCGCCGAGCCCCCAGTCGTCTGACCTCAGCCGTGGCGGCTCAAAGTATCGAAAGACGCTTTGAGCGGCCACGTTGCCCGGGGTGCACCACGAGGAGGTGGCCAGACATCGCACCCCAACTGAAGCCACCCTACATATGCCATCCTTGCCCTCATGTAACTCTAAAATACGACCTAATGGCCACCTAACTCGTTTTTCTGGAGTTTCCACCAAAACAACATCACCCACTTTTAAAGTGTGATTCGCGTCCTTACCTTTCAGTACTAATAATGCTAAATACTCGTTTCGAAAACGTACCTTCAGGTCATTCCTTAATTTTTGTAAATATTTAATTCGTACGTTCAGACTCTTGCCATCCAAATTATCCAAGTCCGTTACATCGGTACAACTTAAAGGTTGTAAAAAAGATGCTGGCGTAATTGGCTGTAATAAAATGTCCACATCGTCGACAATGTAACTCAGTGGTCGTGAATTGATGATAGCTTCACACTCCACTAAAATAGTCTCCAACTCAATATATGTCAGAGAAGCTCGACCAAGTACGCGCCTAAGCAGCTCTTTCACTGTTCTTATCCTGCGCTCGTACCACCCTCCCCACCACGGTGAACCTGGAGGGATCAGTATCCACTTTATACTCCAAATTGTAGCCTCCGACACAACTTCAGACCAATTTATGAGCTTAAATAGATTTCTCGCTCCGACAAAATTCGTGCCGTTATTTGAGTATATGGTAGAAATCCTACCTCGTCGGGCAATAAATCTCCTAAAAGACATCAAAAAATCTAAAGTGGATAAAGACGTAACTAACTCTAAATGAATAGCCCTGTAAACAGCACATGTATATAGTACCATCCACACTTTCTCTCCATTACGTAGGAAAAATGGCCCCGCTAAATCCACACCACTGATTTCAAATGGCTTACCAGCCTCGGTTCGATTAGTGGGTAAGGGTACAAGTGGTGTTGAACAAGATTTTCCTTTTTGCTTTCTGCAAATAACGCATCTTCTGGATATCTTCTTTGCTAAAACTCTTATACCCGTTATCCAAAATTTTTGTCTTAGATTCGCTAACAATGTTTGCATTCCCGCATGAAAAAGCTGTTCGTGTTTTTGAAACACTAACCTTTCTACAATCACGTGTTTTCCGGGAAGTAGAATAGGATACCTGTAACTTGAAGGAACATCTTCGGAAAACAACTTCGTTTTTACACGTATTAATCCATCTGAATCAACTATTGTACATAAATTTTTATACATTCTCTTATCCCCAAATGCTTCCTTTTGTATTAACTTAAATAAAACCATTTCAGCTGTGTCTATTTCTTCCATTTCTAAATAGTTGTGTTTTCTTGTTACATTCTTAAGATTATAATAAAATCGCAAAACCCAGGCAAGCATTCTCTTTATTAGGCTATATTTAGAAAAATATAAAAGGTTATTAGAAAAAAAATCTGTACCTTCTACAACGAAATTATTACTATCCACACCTTTCTTTGATAACAAATCTGGTTTATAGTATTCTTGAGTAATTGGCCATTCATCTTGTCTTTGCTTTAACCAATCTGGACCTTCCCACCATGAGGACTTCAGCAACGCGTCCGCTTGGCAACCCCTAGATGGAAGATCTGCTGGATTCAACGTGCCTTGAATGAAATGCCAATCGACAGTATTTGTTTCTTTGCGAATTTCTTTCACGCGGTTTTTAACGAATACTGCCCAATCTCCCTCATTCTTAATCCATGAAAGAACAACATTAGAGTCAGACCAAAAGTTACAAACATGTGTCATACCTAATGCAGTCTTAGCTTGTACATACAGTCTAGTCCCTATAGTGGCGGCGAGTAGCTCCAGGCGAGGTATTGAAACGGTTTCTTTGCTAGGAGATACCCTAGACTTAGCCAATAATAACTGCACTGTCACTCTACCCTGAAACTCGCTGCGAAGAAATACGGCAGCAGCATAAGCAGCTATACTAGCATCACAAAAGGTATGAATTGATAACTTGCACTGGCTTATGTCGTCCCCTGTTAAACATCGTGGTATGCGCACAGAATCCATAAAATGAAGTTTTCTAGCCCACTGCAAAAATTCAACACTGTATTCCGATGGTATATCATCATCCCACGAAAGTTTCAGCTCATATAACTTTTTTAATAATAATTAAGGTATCAAAGCGACATGAGTAGTATATCCTATAGGATCATATATTTTATGTGCTAAAGATAAAATAAATCTCTTTGAAATTTTTTCATCTTTATATTGAAGGCCTTTCAAATAAACAAATAAAGTGTCTTCTTTATTATTCCATAATACACCTAACGTCGAAATAACAGTTTCTTTGTCTGAAGGACCAGTTACCCACGCCCTTAACTCCATCTTCGCCAGTGACATTAGGGTCACCGACTCCTCCTGGAATACTACAGCGTCTTCGTGTGACGCACAACTAGTAAGACAGTTGTCCACATAAAACGAGTGTTTTTATTTATCGGCTGTACTCTTCAAATTATTACTATCCAAATGATATCGTATTGTAGCATTTAATAAGAAAGGACTAGAAGTGATTCCAAATACAACTCTGCAATGTCGATACGTAATGAGCTCGGTACGTTTGTCGTCTGACCACCATAAAAACTGTAAATATTTTCGGTCGGCAACAGCTAGGCTAATTTGTAAGAAAGCCTTTTTAATGTCAGCAGTAACACCAACCGCATACTTACGAAAACCGATTAAAGTTGGTATTTGCTCTAATAAATTTAAGCCCGGTTCTAAGGAACTATTTAAAGACCTTCCGTTAATGTCTTTTGTCGATGCATCAAATACAGGTCTCACCCTGGTTGTCAAGCTCGATTCCTTTATAACGGCATGATGCGGTAAGTAATAGCCACTATCATCACCTTGAACTCGCTCTATAATGCCTAATTGAAGCTACTCTTTTAGAGACGTATCATATTCGAGATAGTTTCCTGTAGAAATTAATCTCTTAGTAGTAGAATAAAGCCATTTTAAAGCTATGTCTTTATTACTCACCAAATCAATATCTTCTTTCCATGGTAAATTGACTTCATATCTACCTTCCTGGTTGACTTGAATGGTGTCATAAAAATAGTTCATTATCTCTCTTTGGAGCGCTTCAGTTTTCTTTGTCTGTGCCGGATCTTTAATACCAATTGTTTCTAAGTCCCAAAGTTGTGCTGTAATATTCAAGCTAATAGTAAGGTTGGAAATTGAAGAAACATATGCATTCGAAGTAACAATATTCCCTTGTAACACCCAACCAAGCTTTGTATTTATCGCAACTAAAGAATTATTTGTTGAAATAACTTCACCGGTAAATAAGAAACCTGAATGATCCGAACCTATAAGTAGGTCAACATCAAAACAATCGTTGTCGTAGTCACTTAACTTAATATCATTTTTACGTAAAAAATTATATACATTTGTACTACACAACTTTGGTAAATATCCACAAATTTTGTCTTTATCTAGGGCTGAAATAACAAATTCAAACTTACCATCGATATCCTGAACATTTAATTTGTATAAATTGTGATTTTCGACGGCTGTTTCGACTCCCCCAAAAAGACAATGTGTAACCGTATGTTGACTTACTGGTTTGAGGCCTAACATTTTAACGACTCTCTTCGAAATGTAAGATTTTTGCGAACCACTATCAAACAATGCTCGCACTTTTACACATTTTTCTAAATATAAAATATTTACAACAATTGTTTGTAATAATGTACTTGTACTATGACTAATATTTACACTTTGTTTTTGTACTTTATTGTCCTTAGTGACAGATAACTCACAATGACAAGTATTGCTTGACGTCGCATTGTCACATGATTTGTTTTGTGCCAGTAAATTACCTTCTTTTTGGCTGTAACTAGGACACATCACAAAATTATGCCTCTTTGTACAGTGTAAGCATTTTGGATAGCTCCGACAAGTATTTGCATAGTGACCTACCCTTAAACAAATCATGCATGCTCTTTTTGCTTTCAGATATTGTTTTCTTTCTTCCAGCGACATATTCTTAGTACGAATACACTCGGAACTCTTGTGGGTGGTTTTTTCACACCAGATGCATGTTGAAGTTTTGTCTGTTATCGAACTAGATCCAATATCTGATTTGTTGATGGCCGACTTCCTATACAACTCCTTTTTTTCCGTTGCTACTACGAGGGTCAAACTGAAAGTTCTTAGAAAATCAAAAACTGATTACATTAGCCAGTTATTAGTTTTATTATATCTTTTCAAAATATTGTCCATTCACGTCAATACACCGCTGCATGCGATGGAACCACTGGGAAAAGCACTTTGCCCACTCGTCCTTAGGGGTCTCTTCAATGGCATCGCGATACGCAGCCACCGCTTCTTCAGCATTCATAAACCGCTTTCCTTTAAGTTTTTCTTTAATTTTTGGAAATAAATAAAAATCACAAGGCGCGAGGTCGGGGCTATACGGCGGGTGACCCAGTAATTCAACGTTTGATGTCGCCAAATAGTCGATCGTTCGCTTGGCGGTGTGCGACGAGGCGTTGTCGTGGTGAAGGAGGATCCTACTGCGAGGTCGTTTCTCTCGAACTTTTTCCAAGACAAGTGGCAAACAATTGGTAGTGTACCATTCTGCAGAAACTGTTTTTTGATCCTCTAACACAATTGTTGCAAAATGACCTATCCTTCTAAAGAACGAGGCCACCATTTTTTTTCCCGCACTTCGATCTCTCTTCACTTTAGTTGGCAACTCCTCGAAAGGAAACACCCACTGAGCAGATTGTCTTTTGGTTTTAGGATCATAACAGTAAATCCAGCTTTCGTCACCTGTTAGTATGTCGAACACAGCATTTGAGTCACCTCCGTTAAATCTTTCAATCATTTTACGACACCAATCCACACGATGGAGTTTTTGAGCCTCAGTCAAATTATGAGGTACCCACCGGGCGCAAAGCTTCCTGACCGCTAAATGTTCGTGGAGGATTTTGTGCACTTGACTCATACCGATGCCTAAGCTTGTCCGAATCTGTTGATAGGTCACTCTTTTGTCAGTCTCTATCATACGCCGCACAACACAGATGTTATCTTCAGTCGTCGCCGTAGAAGGCCGTCCCTCACGTAAATCATCAGTGAGATTAGTGCGACCACGTTTAAACTCATTAAACCAGTTGTAAACAGTCGCACGAGATGGGGCTTCATCGTGAAAGGCCAATCGTAGTCTATCATAACTTTCTTGTTGACTTAAATGACATCGAGTAAACAATTCATCAGCTTTTCTTTTAAATGATTCATACAAGCCTTTTAATTCGAGACCTGGTATTTTTGTTTCAATAGCCTCTTCTAATTTTTTGGCAGCAATAGTATACGACATACGTGCTATTTTGCGGTTCTTCTTTAATTCACTTACGGTCGCCATGTTATTGTTGTGGTTTAATCCTTTAAATATCTTATTTCACCGTGGTATTTTGAAATCGGGAAAAATTATAACAATTATTTTAGGACATAGAACAAAATATATTTTTTATTACTTCAAAATCATTACATCAAAATCAAATTATTTCTTTATATCTCAACCATAAAGCATATTTACAAAAGAGTCCTGAACAACGCCTTTTACTAATTAATTTTTGTTTTTAACTTTTTAAATTTATTTATACGAGGGTCAAACTGAAAGTTCTTAGAAAATCAAAAACTGATTACATTAGCCAGTTATTAGTTTTATTATATCTTTTCAAAATATTGTCCATTCACGTCAATACACCGCTGCATGCGATGGAACCACAGGGAAAAGCACTTTGCCCACTCGTCCTTAGGGGTCTCTTCAATGGCATCGCGATACGCAGCCACCGCTTCTTCAGCATTCATAAACCGCTTTCCTTTAAGTTTTTCTTTAATTTTTGGAAATAAATAAAAATCACAAGGCGCGAGGTCGGGGCTATACGGCGGGTGACCCAGTAATTCAACGTTTGATGTCGCCAAATAGTCGATCGTTCGCTTGGCGGTGTGCGACGAGGCGTTGTCGTGGTGAAGGAGGATCCTACTGCGAGGTCGTTTCTCTCGAACTTTTTCCAAGACAAGTGGCAAACAATTGGTAGTGTACCATTCTGCAGAAACTGTTTTTTGATCCTCTAACACAATTGTTGCAAAATGACCTATCCTTCCAAAGAACGAGGCCACCATTTTTTTTCCCGCACTTCGATCTCTCTTCACTTTAGTTGGCAACTCCTCGAAAGGAAACACCCACTGAGCAGATTGTCTTTTGGTTTTAGGATCATAACAGTAAATACAGCTTTCGTCACCTGTTAGTATGTCGAACACAGCATTTGAGTCACCTCCGTTAAATCTTTCAATCATTTTACGACACCAATCCACACGATGGAGTTTTTGAGCCTCAGTCAAATTATGAGGTATCCACCGGGCGCAAAGCTTCCTGACCGCTAAATGTTCGTGGAGGATTTTATGCACTTGACTCATACCGATGCCTAAGCTTGTCCGAATCTGTTGATAGGTCACTCTTTTGTCAGTCTCTATCATACGCCGCACAACACAGATGTTATCTTCAGTCGTCGCCGTAGAAGGCCGTCCCTTACGTAAATCATCAGTGAGATTAGTGCGACCACGTTTAAACTCATTAAACCAGTTGTAAACAGTCTCACGAGATGGGGCTTCATCGTGAAAGGCCAATCGTAGTCTATCATAACTTTCTTGTTGACTTAAATGACATCGAAAGTCATAAAAAATCATTGCACGAAAATTTTCTCGTGTTAAATTCATGATGACGTGACACAGACAATTTTCAATTTGCCGCCAAATCGTAAAACAAATGACAAATGAATGAAATATATACTCAGTAATATTGGCAAAGAGTTATATTTTCAAATTTTAGAATTATTTTTTTATTATATTGTTTATAAGTGGCCAGTTCTAAAGAACTTTCAGTTTGACCCTCGTATGTAACATTATCATTTTGAGACGCATCAACGTTTCTAAAATAGACAATTTTTATTGTTGTTAATAAAGAATAGCAAAGAATAGCGTATCTATGAATATTATGGTGCAATAACCAAAGAGTTTAGAAGCTCGCAACTAAATTACTTTGAAAGTGGAATGACATGATATTATAATTAGTGGAATCTTTCCCACGTTGTGAGAACCAAATTGCTAAAGTTTCCTTATTTATACTCGTATCATAATCGTATATGGTCACGTAGTTTAATTTAGTGATTATGTAGACAAGCTTTAGCATCGGTAAAACTTAAAATTTATAATTAGTGACAAAAGAATATTTAGAGAATATTTAAATTGAAATCGTGGTAATTATTAATTAAAGTTTTTCATTAGTATTCAAGTATGTTCTGTGATACCATCGTAAATTGTGGGTTGATATTGATGAATCATTGTTTGAAAATTTATATCAATGTAGGATTTTGAATGTAAAATTCATCAAACAAATTACGATATATCTAGATAGATAGAAACAGGAGACGCACAAAAAAAAACTACAACTCTTGGCTCCCGCCTACTGAGCATGGTAGTAATTCTGTTACTTTGATAAGGTACGTAATTAAAATAAAACCTTACCTAATTACACAGAGGGCGTTACGCTAAGTTTACTAATTATTTTACCGGTATTTATATAGTTTACAATTGCTAACAAAACCAGAAAATACATGGGCGAACTCGTAATAATTAGTACCAACGGTAAATAATTACAGAAAATAAAGACAAAGAAAAAGTTACAGGAATCTAGCGTTCTAGAAAAATCTCTTAAGTAGTTTTTTTGTGAATTCATTTGTTTGTGTTGACCAAACATTTAGAATGAAATTTCGTGTACAAAAAAAGTCCTGTTGGGAAGCTCAATTGTTACAGCAGTCGCCCGGGTTGAGTAAAGTTTGGGGTACGATTGTGTGTTTGATTCCCTTATCGGGGTACCCGAGGCTGGTGGATTTTTAAAGATTTTTCATTAAGATTATTTATAGCATTGTGAATGCAAAATATATGAAATGCAATAATTAGATTAAATTATTTGCATTTTTATGTCATATTATTATCATGGCATTATATATAGGTATTCATAATAATAATTATTTAGTGCAGTTGCCTTAGCTATATAAATATAGTCTATCTTGCAGTGTACTTATAATATGGCGTACTAGACGTCGGCGTACTAGGCGCCTTTTACGTCCCCACTGCAGGGGCTCAGGCCTTTCATAAGAATAATAAAAGAGTAATTCCAAATGCAGCGGGATAACGGTTTAACGTGCCTTCCATTTACCGACACTTGCGAAAGTTCTTAACAACAATGATCGCGGGCCGCGGCGCTTATCTACTACGCCACCGAGCTACTCACTAGTAATATATTTTTGTTTAGTCAAAGTCAAACAAGTTTTGGTCATAAATGTTTTAAAAGCATGGGTAGTTGACCTTGTAGAAATAAAAAGAAACCTTTTTGACTTATTTTTTTACGGTTTGCTGATACAAATATTATTGTAAAATCATGTTCATGATATAATTTGATTTTTTACATCTACTACATGGCGAACTTTTAGCTTTTAAAAAACTTTGATTTTTCAGTTATGGACATCACAATCTATCGAAACGTACGCCTTTTTGTTTTGTTTTTGATGGACGTCTAATGTTTGAGAGCCTTAGCTTTATTATATTTGATCAATTGCGCATTCACAATGCTATACTGATAAATATATTTAATAAAAATGCTTAAAAATCCACTTTGTCCCTGTCACTCTGAGATGGGATTCAAACCTATGACCTTTCGTCATCCGGGCGACTGCTCTAACCACTGAGCTACGCAGGACCTAACAGGACTGACGAATTTTTCAAGCACTTGTTACTTTTTTGCTACTTCAGAGTGTATTTTCATTAATGTTCAGGTAATCCATTCAAAGAGCCGAAAGAAATTTTTTTACAAATATTTAAACTTTCGATAAAGATGAAATATTATATTTGATCAATTTCGCATTCCACTTTATCCCAGGCGCTCTGAGATGGCATTAACCACAGAACACAAATCCGTGTTCTGTTGCCTTAACTATATCAAGCACTGGCAGTTTTTCGCGAACTCTTTTGCGTAAATTTTATGTCCGCAAGTGAATGAATTTTTTAAACGGTCCAGTAGTTTTGGAATTTAGTTTTGCAAACAAACAATCAAATAATTTATTTTTACAATGTCAGTATAGAAGTGTAGTTTGTATAGAACAACGACAGTGTTGTTTTCATTCGCATGTTTCTTGGCCTTCTATAAATATTAACATAAAATGAACTACTACTTCAGTACAAACACACTGATATATTTTCGTAAAAAACTCGATCTCTATCAAAACAAACAAATATAAAATTTACAAGTGAAACAGTACATATCAATGAAAAATGTTAAATTGGACCTACCCTTCTCTAGTTTTGAATGAAGCAACTTATTTCAGTAATTCCTTTTTATCAATATCGTCTTTCTATGTTATTAATAAGCATTCCACTAATTTGCTCTTTGGCTAATAAAATTAGTTTATTACAATGTCTGCTTCATTAAAATAGATAACAATATACAGAGGTAATAAGTTAATAAAATAATTAATTTATATTCCCCCGATTTTAATTTAAGAATGTTGATTTGTATATTGATAAAATTTTCGGCTAAATTTCTGTTTAAATAGATTAAATAAAACACATTCATTCTTAATATAATTTATTTAACGACCATTCTTTACGATTTGTTAAAAATAAATCGATAATATTGCACGTTTGTCTATAGAAACTAAAACTATGTATATACAGATTTAACCTATTTTATTAATTTTTACACCATTAAGAAGATTACTTTACTACCTATATTTGTTTTGTTACATATTATTTGGGTATGCGTAAAATGATTGAGTTACAATAAGCAGTTTTTCAGCCTCATATTGCTATATGCTCTATTGATATCTCTATTGCATCATCATTACAATTAAATAAACGATAATTATTATTTTTTTCCTCCGAATTGATATAAAAACACAATAATTTAATAACGGAGCTGTATAAAGTTTTACTACAGTGTTAAACTGAATTTACACGTGTAAATATACAGTTTTAGAATGAATGCAATATAAGAGACTGGAGTAGTCTTGAGCCATGCATATTTTAGTTTTAAACTAATGGCACGCAACTAATTTCATTATGAAATTTAATATTATTTAAATGGCGAAATTTCTGTCTATGCAAAATGAAACTGAATTAACATCACGACATGAAATTAGTTTCTTTGCATGAATTTATATTAGTTTCACGTGTAAACGTATAGACGTTTATGTGTTTAGTAGTAATTGTACCGCAACACTTATATGCATTAGTTTCCTGACACTAGACTATTTTTCTGCTATACGCATATTTTAGAGGAAACTAATCTTATGAAATAAATTTGTTTTATATGAAATATGCGCATGGTATGAAACTAGCCCAGTGTGAAACTAGTGCAAGCATTGGACTTCATAAATTTGCTAGGGAAGTAAAAGTAAAACTAATTTCATGCCTCTTGATTTATAATGTGAATGCTGTAGTTCTGGTAAAATTGGAAAACAATATTAAATTGTATTTAAGGTCGTCATCGTTTTCCAATTACAGATAAATATATAACTGATGAATTGATGCTGGTAATTGAATTTTCAATACAGGAGTGAGTCCTGATTGAAAACAAAAAAGGTTGAATAATAATGAAATCACAAATAACATTCTAAAATATGTGTGCACATCAAATTACTTACACTTAACATCAAAGCATATAAATATTAGAAACTTCTTTACACTTACATATTCATTTATTAAATAAATTCAATTTATTTTATTAATAATATTAAGTTTTATATCAATTGCATTTTAAAATATACCCTTGCGTCATCACATTTTTATTTTATTATTTCATTAAAATATAAGAATGTAATATAATTTTCTGTTAATGAAATAGATGCATGTCTAGGATATTTCAATTAAAATGAACCGTCTTTCCGTGTAATTAAGGGTATTACACTAGTCTATTATGCGTTAAAGTTATGCAGTACTAAGTTTTTTTTATTTATAAATAAACTGATGAGCAAAAGTTCCGACTCATTAGAAAAACTTAGAATGCTCCAATTGTATGTGAGGTATATTTTATTTGGCATAAATTGACGCAAAGAGGTCACTTTACTTAAAACAAAAAAAAAATATATTATCTGCAATTTGTTTCAATGGGCTATGTTTGATACTTTAAAATATTAAAGTTTATAAGTGAGCCTTAACTTCTGGTCAGTTAAGTTTATAGCTACAATTGATTTGATTACGAGCAATCTTAATAAATTTTATGGTACTAGAATAAGCGTAACTATTTTCCCAAAGATTAAATGCTTTTAGAATGAGACTATTTTTCATTATAACACCTTTAACTATTTTTTATAAATAACTTTATGTTGGTGAATGGATTTATTTTCAATTTAATCCTTAATGGACAAATTTGTAAATATTTGACGAATATGTTTTTCGTCCATTATACGATGTCCTATTTCTCAATAAAACACCACATGGACTCAGTGTGGATTAATGGGTATTAACGACTGCAGATACCGCTGGAATCAACGACATAAAGTGCCTGCCGAATCACGAAGTAGTTCGAGATGATAAAGTTTTGGTCGACCAACTTATCACCGACCATTGCTAAATTTACTTAAGCCACACCGCTATGAAGCTAGTCAATGACATAATGTATTAGTATTTATCTTATAGAAAAAATAGATTGGATACAAAAACTAACAATGCTATTACTATTTTCGCCTAAACAATAATAAATATTAGGTACTTAATAATATACTTTTTTTCAGTTCAGTTTCCATAGCTACCTTCCGATTTCAAGATCAGTTTTATATTATTATGCAAATCATATTTGCATGAAAAAAAATTACCCAATCGAAAAAAGTGGGTCAAATTTAGTTTGCAAGATCCTCATCAGCTAATACGGTAGGTTAAATCAAAACTTGCAATTTATTTCAAAGATAATAATCGTATCTCGTTTGTGTGTAATTATTACAGAAGAAAATTCTAAAGATTAAAATGAATAATTGCTCGATTCTGCTTTAATCTGCAGAGATAATATAAAGGATCGTTTAAAGAATAAATCTAATATAAGAACTCTCTGAAAGTATTATTTTCCCATCGATTGAGCTCACAAAAGCTGACATGAAAACTTTTTTTATCGTCTCGAACGAGTCTCAAGATAAGCATCGGAAGGGAAACTAATTTTACCGGAGATAGGATAAGACGATCCCTCTTATGAAAAATTTCGATCGAATATGATGTAATCAAATTTAATAAAGTAAAAATAAGCAATTCTTGAAATCAACACTAAAATGGAATGGTGAAAACAATAAAGAGCAATATTGTTTAATACCCATACCAAATTTTTAAAATCGGTCAGTGGTTTGGGTTAAGTAAATTTGGCGATTTCGAAAGACTGAAACTTGATTTTTGGTTGTAGTAATAAATTTAATTAAATTTATAAATTGGCTATTTGACTATTTTAGGAGAGTATTTTAAAAATCGTTTTAAGTAAAGGAAAAACATATATTTATCAATTTAAATTGACCTAAGAAACATTTCAGTAAACGAGTACTGGTGATACTAGCAATAAGATGTTTACGTTTTGTTTATTGAAATGTGACGTCACATGATACTCCGTCCGCCCGCGCTTCGTTCTGCGGATTACACGCAGATGATAAACAGCAGCTTAATTTTGCAAAAATAAGATATACTTACAATTTTTAAAAACGACTAATACTACATAATTATTATTTACATATAAGTTATAACTGTCAATCTACTGTTGTTACAACTGTCAAGTAGGCAATTTTGTTTCCTTAGTGCTAATTTAGATGGTGAAAAAATAAATGTTATCATTCAATGCTTCTTAATTTTGTTAAATGTGATAGCTACATGCTTATAAGTGGTAAACGGTGATTAAAAGTCTAATCACCTTCCGTGTTGAGACAAGTTGATCTTTTACCTGTTACAAATATTATTTATTCAAGTATCTAAATGGATGTTAAAAAGTTTTCCATAGTAAAACAAAAATAAAAGTATAATAGTAATCGCAGCTATCATAATGTGCTAAAAACATGCATCAATTTCAGATGTATTAAACTATTTATAAATGTCAACACGTTATTAATTTATAATCGTTATTAAGTATTGAACATTTTTCTTTATAATTTTAATTAACTTCTATTCACTTAACTATTTTACGTTATCTTTTATTATTTTGACTTATGTATTATTACACCATAGTAAATACTCAAACACTCTGTACAAAAAACTCACAAAATAGGGTCTATATATAATATCTCTCAGGTTTTATTTACAAGGAAACTTATTACTAACAATGACATTTATTTTGGCACTAGTAATTGCCACATTCACTAAAGATATGTAAACGTTTATTAAATTCACACATTCCTTAACATTGAACATAATGATTTTATACAGTCGGTTGTTAAATGAATATGGGTTAGCAGGAGTTAAAACATTTATAATTATTACCACGGTTACCTAATAGTACATAGAAAAGTGAGATTTTTCTTTATTTTAACTTATGTACAAAGAGTAGAAGTCAAAATTAGCTCTACTCTAATGATGCTAAAGGCAATTCAATAAAATTAAAGCTGAATTGAGTATGATCATTTCATCCATTATACAGTAAGACATTTTGTTTTAGTCTCTACAAATTAAAAATCAAACAAAAACAATATCGTTTTCGTAATTCAACAAACCGAATGACTGAACCACAATTCCGATTGAATTATTGGAACTCCTCCGTGATATTTCAATTGTTCTAAAACTTTAATTGAAACGTATTAGATCGTTATCTGCGTCCTCGAATGGCTATTGCATAATCCAACGCTTAATATCATCGGTTCAACCTTCATAGAGAACTAGATTTATCTCAACTAATTTAAACTTTATTGAGAGTCCTGTTAGACTGAATTTATGCTGGAGCCGTTTAATGACCAAGATCTAGTGGGTTCATAAAATGCGTCTCAGTAATGATATGCAAGGCATTCGCCATTTCAATGCGCCTTTATTAATTTCGCTTTCACTTTTTCATGTCTATAATTATCAATATTGAAAACACTTGGAGCTGCTTATTCACCAATATTACCAGCGAGATCTGAGCAAAGAGGATTAGACAATTTTGATTTTCAATAAGATTAGATAATTCTTTTTTGATATAAAACCGGTAATTAAATATAGGATTGCTCACTGCATTCAGGGATTTGCCCGACATTTCAACTGAATTTATGCGACTGCTTAGATACTTTGAATATTAATTTTGTCTTTAATAAGATGAAATCTTATAATACCTCCATTTGCTTTCTAAAAATGAATTCTTAGACACTGTAACGAGTCTATGAATGATCTCTTTGATGTTTGATATTCTGTGGCGTTATGTACCTTGCAGAATATTGTAACAAGATTAACGGACGTGACTTTTAAGTTATCATATTACCTACCTCTAGTATCGGATTACTTATACTCGGATTTTTGCAATATCTGCGTTTTTGTCATTAGAAGATATTTTTCCTGAAATGATTATCTTTTATTGAATGTTGTACACATGGACACATGGAGTACGGATAGTTAAATATTACCTAACTTAAATTTGAACTCAAACGTTAAGTGCGGAAGTCACAGGTGCATTGGTACTCATTGAAAAGTAACATGTCTGCCAATGTTTATTTTTAGTTTTGTTTTAAGACTTAAGAGTTATTTTTGTTATTACTTGTTATTGTTCATTGCAAATTATGTATCATAGGCTAAACGACTGTGACATAAATAATATTAGTGAGTATTGATAATTAATACAACTAATAATATTATGATATATGAGTCCAAAAAATATGAAAAAAGGTTACACATACCACGTACTATTGTATTTATATAAATATATTTAATTTTAAATATTTGCTACACTCAGATCAAAGCATTTAACGATATATATATTTATTCATTGACATTAATACCTTTACATTTCATAATTTTATATTCCAGAAGTAACTATTTAAGAAATATCATTAAAATAAAATCATATTCTAAAATATATTCCATTAATTATTGAGTTGCTACAAGGTAAATCAACAATACCGCGAACTTACTGCCCAAAATCTAATAGATCTAATTTAAAAACGGAATTCAGACTAATAACATATATTTAAAGCCATGTTCCAGAAAAGGAACAACGAAATATTAGTATATCGTTTTAATAAATTAAAGTTGAAATATATGCGTCTACTGTCGATTATTCTGAGCCATTCATTCCAAATTAATCTATTTCTGTGCGACCTCAATTCTACATAAAGTTGGTTCAATTCTTGGAAACAATTTCGTAATATATATTTATAGTTAACAGGAGATCTTCGCAGAACCTTTATAATAATTAAACAATTTGTTAGAGTATAAATTTAACCATAATTAATCACAAAATTATAATAGAAGAGACAGAATAATAAGACGATTGTTATTGGTGAGAATTCGGGAAATTTCTTCACAATCAATTCACAACCTTAACCCACACCGATTGGATATATTTTTATGTTTCTACCATAAGATCTTCGGGTCTCGAAGACGATGCTTGATGAGCTCTTAAGACGTCGGCCGATGTTGACTTAATACAATTGTTCATATGAATGTCTGATGAAGCGTTGGAGTGATGATGCTCGCGACGCGGACGGTGGCAACATTTACGGCCTACATTTCCACAGAGCGACCTGTTAAAATAGAGAAATTTATAATTCACTCGTAGTGAATCATCAGACTCTCGACACGGAAATGAGGTTTGTTACACTACACACCACAGAACATAAAAAGATATTAGAAAATCCCGAAGAAAACGCGCCACAAACACACTCGTTCATATAAATAAAACTGACATGTTTGTGTTTGGTTAGATCTCTTCTCCCATTCTTTTTGGAATCTCTATTAAAGGGAATCCTTTTGTAATATTCACGTAACAGAATATAAGCAAGATGTTAAGAAACAAAGGAAGAAATGGAATTTTGATAAAGTTTAGCTAATGTCCTGGGTGATGTTGAGTCATATAGAAAAAAAAATACTGTAGCAATTAAAATAAAATTTGAAAAACAAAAAATAAAATAAAAATACTTTTTATATAATTATAAAAATAAAGAATCGAAATTAAGGCAACAAATAACTAACACTCATTGGAAATGTTCTTATATTAGTTTTTTACAATAGCAATGGGTAAAAAGATATGCGGATACTAAAATCGAATAAAATATGGGGTCATAAAATGGAAACGGATATGCGACACTTCATTGGGACTAGACCTGTGAAGTTCGATATTGAAGTCTACAAGGTAATATTACCTCTTCGTATCGTAATTCTTGTTGTTATTGTTGGCGTACGTGTAAATGAATATCTTAAGGAGACCAGTTTAACTCTACGTGTAGATTGCGGAACAAAGCATGAAGATAATCTAAAAGAAAATTTATAAAATTAAATAAAACCAATTTTAATTATAATTAAACAAACGTAAATTAAACCAGTGTTTTGCTTGACCGCAGCAAAAACAAAGTAGAAAAAGATAACTACATCGAATTGCACAAGTAACTATTTTCAAATATGATAATTTAAATATCGATTTTAATATAAAAATATAAATAATTGTGTATTTAATAAATAAATATAAAGCAACATTTGTCTTTATGAAAAAGAAATTACGTACTAAGGAACAAGAGAATATCGATATGGTATATAGACATATTAACTTTTATACGTACCTGCAGCAAGAGTCCAATGTTTTTCTGAAAGCAGCCCTAAAGTCCCTGTTGAAATACGCGTAGATAAGAGGGTTGAGAGCGGAATTGAAGTATCCAACCCAGAAGACTGCTGCCACGACGGGGGGTGGGGATGGACATGCGGACCCACATAATGCTGTTATTATGTACCTGAGGAAGACAAATACAATAATTTTCTGGAACTTATTAAGATGAAAATAGATGATGTCATAAAGGGAAACATTTTAGTAAAGCTTAACTGCTGTTGCCTTGAGTATTGTCGACGTCCATAGTAATGCTTAGTTTCCTCAATTTAAAAAACATTTAAACCAATCTGTTACTAAGTGAAATTGAATACAAAAAAAAATTGAACACACATAAAAATAGTTCGCAGCAATAATATAAAAAATAGTTTGGATAATAAATTAGCACTCGCTGAAAAGTAAAGAAATGATAGAAATACATTATAATAGGAATGACGACTAACTTTTGTTTATTTGTTCGTCAAGTAGATTGTTGAAAATTACGGCGACACATTTTTTACAAATGTCACATGACGTCACGTTTTTGTACATTTTCTACAAAACTATGACGTAGCGAGCTCCCACTCCTCAACTTTATCTAATCTATTTCATTTAATGCCTGTTGTCTATTCTATTTCTTGTTAAATTGAAGTAAAAAATTCGTATCTAATATTTTTCTATTGTCTGAGTGACAGATAAACAGAATTTCCTGTTTTTACCCAGTGGTCATCCCTATTGTTTGGCCAAAGAACATGTAAAAATACTATGTTAAAAATATAGTGTTATATAATATTGAGCTAAGAATATAGCTAGTTAGTCGAACGATACATTTGAAAGAGGAAGTTTTATCACTCCGATTTTAAGTAAAATTGGAAACATACTAAGCTAAAGTAAGAAAAAGATTTGCGGAAATTATTAAATGCCAAAAGTTAAAACAGTACACTGAACCTATCTTCAAACGGCTTAAAATATATTTAGCTCAATTTATAAATAGAGAATGGAAGTTCAGGGGTGAATTTTGTGGTATTAAATTTCATATAATGGACTAAAGAAGAATTACAATATACAATAGAATGGTATAATAATTCATATAATTCCATTTTAAGCAAGCTAATGGATATTTAAATATTTGATGAATAATTATTTTGTAATATAGAAAATATTAAGAAGAAAAAAAGGCTTATTTCTATTCTAACTAATTGGCGTATTGATTAAAAATATTTAATATTTATACATTCATCAGGAGACCGAATTATATTTTACTTAATGTCTTCGACTTCAGTATGATGTAAAAAATATGAAGATAATATAATTAATATATAACTCAAAGAAGAATATTGAAATGTACTCTATTCTCGTTAATTTATATCAAATTAAATAAAACTAGCAAATAAATTATCACAGTTGAATATAGGTACCTATTCTTCGTGGTCCTTCAAACAGATTACGGTCTTTAAACACTCACCACAAGAAGAAAGGAAGCCAACAGGCTAAGAATGCAGACATGATGATTCCAAGCGTCCTTGCTGCTTTCCTTTCCCTCTTCATCTTGCTGCTGGCCATAGGCTGCATCTGGATACTTTGCCTCTCTCGCATTACCTCGCCCATAATACCATTGATCTGAAGATGCTTATCCAACAGTAAGGCTGCTACTTTACTTCTAAAACAATAGAAAACTATATCTTACTTTATATGATTACATGTAGCTATCTAATAACCTTTTTATATTAACACAGAGAATTATACATTATGCCGTAAATTATGGGCTTTTGCCATTAAGACTAGCCTCAAAGGGTACTGTCAAAGGACGTGTACTTGCGGAATACCCTCGATAAGCGGAGAAAGGATCCAGGATTCTACATAGAGCCGCTGCATCCAACTCAGGTACGTAATATTATCTTAGGGTATTCCAACGTTACTGTTTCCCGAGGATATGCCCTGATTTTCGTATTGTCTTGGGTTATTCTGGGTAATTTTTAAAACATCTATTAAGATGTTTTTAATAGGATAGTATTTTAAATTCACGCTTTGCTTTTGGAATTTTACGCTGCGGATGACTCGTGAGTGTTTGCACTGCGCGACGGTGTTGTGCTGTTTTTTAAAGATAGAAAAAAGTTACTATACATTTTCTTACGTTTTTTTTTGCTTCAACTAAATCGTTATTCAATCTAGATTATTATTATTTCTTTTATTGCGTCTTGTTTTGACATTGAATTATAATGGCTTTTACAACTTCAAATTCAAGTTTTTGTTATTTGGCACTGGCAACATTAGAATAACTACAATTTTATCACGTTGGAAATAGTTAGGTTTGGTCTTTTGTCACGTTTGATGCGCTCGGATAACATAAATATTTATTATAAGTCCCATGTCAAGATTATGGATATTTTATTCATAAGACATAAAAACTGCACCTATACGCTACAAACCGCTACTAAATGCAACTGATTGCATTCAGTAGCGCGCTTTCTTATATTTCTCTGCTCTAGACCAGTCCACCAACAGTTTGTACATGGTGATAGATAAGAAATGCGAATTATTTGACTGCTAATACATTAGAGATGTCTCCCAATGTTCCAGTGTTTCTCTTTGCTCATATTCATTTGATCTACCGTCACCGGAGTTCAGAGACAGACATTACAGTGTGTGCTGGCCAAATTACCGTCAGTTTTGAAATATCAGTGGGAACTAGACAAGTCACGATGAGATATGAGTGTCATTTCCCTCGAAGATATCAAGTATTTGATGGAAGTAGCAAAATCTACAGCTGAAATTGCAAGTTGCCCTAACATATATTCTTCAGTTGACACGAAAGACACCAAGCAGTACAGAGGTAATAACTTTCCTATTATGAGAACGAGTAGAATAAATATAGAGTTCTATAAATGCAAGAAAAATCATTATATAAAGAAGTGCCCTGATTTTCTTTTCCTGTCTATAGATGAACGATGGCTGTATGTTTCACAGTCACGGAGCATATGTACGCAACGAATGTATATACATAAGGAGTACGTCATGTCTCGGCCATCGTCTGCACCTTACACTTATATATTGTCTGCACCCAAACGCAGCAGAAGCAGAATCATATTAAGATTTCACACCACTAAATGTTATTGCTATCTTTTAAGCTACGAGTAACAAACGATTAATTTCGTTTGAGTTTAATTAAATAGCAAGTCGATAATTATTCAAACAATTAACGCTCTTGTTGTTGCCGCCTAACAAAATGGCATCTTTAAACTTATCTAAGATTTAAATTGGAAATTCAGCATGAACGACGCTTGAATTCGCAAACAAGGAAGTGAAAATATTTTAGTTACCGAGAAATGCTGGATTACTCAGAATTATATCAACCACTAAGAATTTTATAAGTGTAAAGCTAGCATTAACAGTCACGTGTTCGCATTAGTCTACGTGGTAAGTCATGGCCCGTTATTCCTATTCCATCCATAAAGAAGGCGTGTACCTAACCAGTAGTAACATTAATAATCAAGAAGTTTTCAGAATAGCGGTACAGATTTATTTCGTCCATTAAGCTGTACGGCCACACTTATCTATGCGCTATGTTTTGGTGCTCTCATAATGATAAGTTCATTCCAATATAATTCATTATTACATTACAACTGTTTACATGAACGAATGTATCACACACGAACTCAAGTGGTTGATATGTTTGAGGAAAATGAAAACAAACATAAGTTTTTAATTATCTTACTGTGCTTGTAGACGTGTTTATATTTTTTGAAAATAAATTTGTTAAATCGTTCAACAAGATCAAGTTTCAATATTTTTGTAATTGATGAGAATGAGTATGTGGACGAGAGTCGTACTATTGTACACACGGCTGCACGTTAGGTTACCACAATATGTCATTCTCCAGTTAATTTCATTAAATCCAACTGTAGAATTTTGACAGCTTTGTAGTCTGATGTGATCATAAATGTCCAAATAATGCTGGAATTGAAAATTATTGCAAAAAGTACGCATGTTTCAAAGGGTTACGTAAGTCGGAAAGTAAATTTACAAAATTTACAAAACATATAGTTTCTCTTTTGTTTATTACTTTCCGAGCTGTAAGTTCATGAATGTAGTGGTCAATTTTTAAACATCGTGAAATGTCATCTGTATTTTTTTTTCGGCTATCTACCCGAAAAAATTGCATATATGATAATCTCTCAATATTCATGGAAGACTAATTCTCCATAAGGAAAAATTCTCAACTCCTACACAAGTCTGTGGTGGACTTCTGGACCTATATACTGGGAGGAACAAAAAGACCGACACAGCCGAAAGTTACAAGTTAGGTTACATGCAAACGCTCATTTTATTTGACAAATATTTTAAAATAGAGGTGTAAAAATGGAGTAAAAATTTTAAATTTCTAAGTGTTAACAGCCCTATGCGCGCATGCGCATTATCGATTGTGTGCAGATTACAACGAACCGCGAAATACATTAATTTAATTTAATTATTTACCGATATCTTAATGATAGTCGATGCTGAAAATGTCCACTTCCTCACTGAAGACTGAGCTAAGCACGCTCTTTTCAATGCCGGTGCATGCACGCGCAAAATACATCACACTTCACACAAAACTAAACACAATCTTCACTAAACTAAATTTAACACTCAAGACGAACAATCTAGTATCTTATTAACAAAAATTTTATTAAAAATGAACTAGAACAAAACAAAAATCGACAAAAAAGACGCTTCGCAGCGGTGCGTAGGCGGCGATGCGCAACAACACTCCAGCGCAAAAGGTCGACAGCGACTGATCGGCCGGAAAATATCGACAGAATTATGAAGCTACCTGGCGGCTGGCGGGCGGGTGGCTCTTTGATATTGAGGGACGAACTCGGTTCACATTATTTTGTCGTCTTTTGATATCACGCATTTTTTAATGTTCTTTTTAAATGCTATTTTAATAACAAATTGCTTAATGATTTTAAAACAAAGTTCATTTGTGTTAATGATGACTCGCTGGAAGATGAGTTTATCGAGTTTAATTAACGATCCCGTTGTTAAAGGAGTATTACCCCATTGAAACAATTTTTTTTGAGAATTGCTCTTTTAAAATTACGAAGGTTAATGTTGGGCTGATCTCTCTACAATAATTTAGGAAATTTTACACTCGGTTTCTTAATTGAGAATTTAAAGCTAAACGTCTCAAACTAACATCACTTAGTTTTCGTTTCCGATTTTAGTTTTTTGATGATCAGTTGATAGCAGTTTGATAAAACTAGGACTATTCGACTTGTGAAATTAATAAAACTTAGGTTGTTGAGAATAAGCAGTAGATACTTTCTACTTTTTTCAAATCAGAAACCGGCTGTTAATCGATTTAAGAATTTTGACTGCCTTGTTTATTGATTGTCTGGTAGAATTTGCATGAAAGCAGTCTTATAAATCACAAACTAGTTTATTTAGTTTTTAGAAATGAAGAAGTCAATGACCGATTAAAAACTTTTCCTTAGTACGTCCCAAAAACAGCTGACTCAGGGTTGAAAACACTCAATTTTTTTCAAAAACTTTGTAATTTAATATCTCCGAAACTGTTTGACCTAGACTTATAATTTTTTTACATCATTTTAAAGACAAATAGTACTCTCCAGGAACCTCGGGAGTGTCGGTCGTTCTGTTCCACCGAGTATTTCTTTAATAAAACACTGTTATTCGTATATGCACTCCAATCACCATATTCAGTATTTTCACTTAAACCACTAAAACTCTATAATGTCAAATGAACGTACTTAACCCTTAACTGGTGACATGGTTTTTTTGTAACGTGACTGGTGACGAGCGGTCTGAGAAGCGTTTTGGCTTTATAATTTAGTAATTAAGTATGATATATTGCCTTAGAGTTTAGAAATAGATAAAAAACATATTAAATAATAAAATAAAACGACGATATAAACAATCTATGTATTTTAATTATAATAAACTTTAAATCACAATTTAGGTAGTCTCTTTAACTGAAAATTTGAGGTGAGAACAAAAATTACTCATAAAATCTTATAAAAAAAATGTAACAGAAACAATAGTTTTCTAAAAATTAACATAATAATAAACTTAAATAAAATTATTAAGTAATCGTAAGTACTATTTCACTTAAATGACAATGGGTAAACTTTGGTTATTTTTTTGGCAGTCTGGGCAAAATTGCTTCGCACATTGCAAGCACACATGCTTTTTACATGACATACACTGATAATTCGATTTACGATTTGACTTGGGAGGACAAATAAAACAGGTTTTCCTTATTTTTGGTTTATTTTCGATGGTTTGTGGTTCACTTTCCTCCGAGACGAAATTTCCAGGAATATCTTCGGTTTCCCATCGGCTCGAGTCTGCCTCAGCCAGGAAGTCTTCAATTTGAGGACTAGTTAAGGCCTCAGATTCCTTATGATTCTTTTTTGGAGGTTCCTAAACTATTCATGACAATAAAAACTTGTCAAAAAAGAAAAAAGGAAAATACCAAAATTACGTTAAAAAATTACGTAATTGGTGACATAAGGTCTGAGAGGCCGCTTCGAAACTTTGAATCGATGTAACTTACCAATATGAGCCGGTGCAACACAGATTTCTCACTCCACGCAACTAAATTTGAAGCGCACAAACACAGGAAGCGCGGGGAACGGGGTGAAATGAAGTATTATTAACAACGCTCGGCCTGTGAGACCGCTTGTCACCAGTTAAAGGCTAATATTGACGTTAATGCTTCTTGTCATTTTATTCAGTACTAGCTGCATTCCTGCGACTTCGCTCGCCTGCCTATGATGTAGCTTCCCAGTGAAAGTATGTTTTAAATCGGTTCAGTAGTTACTAAAAAGGGTACACCCCGTATTACCTCAAGTATAAGTACCTAACAAAGTTATTCTGTATGTGCTCTAACATGTCGCTATATCGAATTTGGTGCGGACTCCAAATCATTGCATACTTGTCTCAGATATACACCTTATGCAATTTTGAAACTCACTTCACTTATGCCAGGAAACAAAACAAAATACCAATTCAAGGTTAAGCGAACGTCTCTTTCGAAGTGAATTGGAACACCTGAGTGAATTCGAATTCGGGTTCGGATTTTTACGGAATTACTCTGCTGATTGACCTGTCAGTTTTTGATAGACCAATCAGATTGATCTACGAAATGAAGTACACCAATATGATTGGTATTTGAAATTAATGTTACCAATTTGATTGATCGGAGCCACAAGAAATCTATATTCTTCAGATAGGCTTTGGAAAATGAATGGCATTCAATATTTCAGTGTTCTAGTAAAGAAAACTATGTCATAACAAATGTTATCGATATGCCACTGTCACGCCATTACTATGTAGCAAAATTAAGGACCGTAGCTAATACCTGAGCGTGTTACACGCTAAACAGCCTCGTTAAAAGCAATGAGGGTATTTTACTGATATGAGTAAGTACCAAAATAATATTATGTTTTTTTCTAAAAATATATACAAGTATATACGATATAAAGTTTGCTTTAATGTGCGTATTTGTTTACCCATGATTTGTCGCATAAGGGCCTGGGCCGTTGGCAGTGCTATTTTAAGCGACGCAAAATAGGTCAATTATATTATCGTCAAGTTGGCATGACATCCCTTTGAATTGGCATCGGAATAAGTTTATAATACCTTATTTATACGTATTTACGTATGGACGAGTATATAGTTTCATTATCTTTATAATATCAACATTTTATGTTAATATTAAGCATAATAACTGAAGAGGTTTGGTTGCTTTAATCAGTTTTGACTATCAACGGTGCTCTTGCTCTAATTTGATGATTTTTAGTATCAACATAAATATTATAATTACGTTTTATTGATAATTAAAATATTTGTTCAAATGATTTTAACCTATAAACTTCGTGTTAGACGTTTTCCAGTTCAACGTTACAGTAAACGTTTTAACATGAGAGCATCAAAGATTGTTTTTGTGCTAGTGAAATCAAATGTGAAACCAAGCTGTGGATACAGAAGTTCAGAAACCTTCAACAATACATATATTTTAGTCGTATAATATCTGAACTTGTAACACAAAACACTACAGTGCCATCTAGTTTAACAATGCGAAGTTAACTCATTATAAACAAAAATATTTTTTATTCGACATGTAATTGACAAATATTGTTTCAAGTGCCAGTTACATATAGTTCGCACTACCTCCTACGACTTAGAACGGTTTCATAGCTGGTGAGTGGTCGTCTCCTATGTCGTGTGAGGATATGAAAAGATGCATTTTACCTTATATCTACATATTTGTTATACCGATTCTTACTCACTATGAAATGAAACGAATTTAAATCTCAAGTAGTTGATGACAGGATCTTATGAATAGTGTATATTTGCAAGTAGAATTTAGTAAATTTAATTAAATCGGGTACACATTATATTAGACTAGTTTTCGGCCATCGGTTTCGCCCGCGTGGTCCTGTAATATTCATATAAATCTTCCTTTTGAATCACTGTATATAGAAGAAAACTACCATAAAATCCGTTTTCTAATTTTAAAAGGTAGAAGGGTACTTTGTTTTATAAGACTATATTGATTTATTTTTTAAGTTTTGGCAGAAATGAAGTGCGACAACGTTGTGCTCGACGCTACGTTCAACGCTGATGCAAATTGAATAGCTAAATCCCTCGTGATATAAATATCTGAAACAACGAACATATCAACACACAAAACGAATAAATATAGAAAATTTCATTATTTCCCGATTGCGAATTGAACCTGGGACTTCAGAAATGGCGACACCTTGAATTCAGTATACGAGCCACTCGGTCACAGCAATCGACAATTACATTATCTTTCATAAATACGATCAGAGTTAATTCCCCAATATTTATTTATGTAAAAGTAATTCTAGATTTCTATTTGGATTCGCAATGAGATGCTTCTGTTTTCTCAAAACAATCTTCGAAATTAAGAGAATTACCAGCTGAGAACAATTACTATTCGTTGCAAATTGCTAACTGTAAATTCTTTTGGAAAATCAATGATACGGAGTAAGTATTCCTATAAAGTATAGTCGTAGTGGGAAAAATTAAGGACTGCACAAGCATTGCCTTTCTGTTGGAAGGAAGAAAGTTTTTGAACTGGTAAAGAGCTCTTAAGATCCTTCTTATATTTTGGCACACACTATTGACTTGAGCTAGCCAATTTAAACTCAATTAAAACATATGCTGTCGTGGACTGTTTTTTAGAACTTTAAAATTTTCGTAACATATGATTATACACATGATGGCAACTTTCACCATTTAAATAAAAAAAAGTACAAAAATAGTCTCCTGATAATTCAGAGAAATCGGAACAATTCTGACAAATCATAAAATATAATTTTATTCCAAATATTTGGAAGATTTGGGAGTAAGAGAAAAAAGAAAAATCTACGAAACAAAATGAAGCTATGAAAATCGAAATAATTTATAACGCCGAATTCATTAACTGTTACGCAGTTAATTAAGGTTTTCACTTACAATTTTCCCGTTCCCCCAGATGCAAATGAGCTGGTGGACTGAAGGTTTTCTGGTTAATAACATGCAAATTTTTCACCTCCCTCCGTTTCTCAACTTTTATAGGCCCGCAACATTAAGTTACACGATGAAATTTATGTACTTGAAAACAACAGGTACAACGTTAACAACAGATGACTTTACTTAGAGTCAAGGTAATAGAAAATATAAGTGAGATTGGACAATGTCGATAACTTAGATATTTCAAAGAAATTGAGGAGGGCGCGTACATCCTAGTACAACTACTAGTAAAAAAAATATCGTTTATATAAGCTCTAATTCAAAAAGGGAAAACAATATCATATTCATTAGATTCTATCACAGTTTAAACATAAATTTACAAAATTTTCTTGATAGAAACAATTACAAAACTTACCTGTAAAATTCAGTCATTCGTGAGAGTCAGTGCATACTAGCTTGCCGTCGGTATAAGACATATAAATCTCCCTTTTGGATAATTATGTATATTGATGAAAACCGTATTAATATTCGTTTGGGCTATATAATACATACTTTTACTCTTTGGGGTTATATGAACTGACAAAGAGATTTGCAACCTCAAACCTCCTTGAAGCCATTAAGGCAATAAGAAGAAAAAAGCTTTGTAATTGTCTTTTATCTTAATATATAACTGAAAAATTACTAAAAAATTCGATGCACAGGCCGTCCGTGCTCAATTTATTCGGCTATGTAGCGGTTTTGTGTGTATATGTAATAGACCTTTTAATAATTCACTATATCTTGTAATATAGAAAACACATTCAGTCGTATAGACATCATCCTTTTTTCCGACGTCAATTAAAAATTAAGTTGTAATTTATCGTTTGATATAATCTAGAGGAAAACAATTACTTTTCTGCTTACCCACATTATAATTTTAATCACGCGTTGAATCAGGGTACGAGGGAAATAAAGCTAATGACCCGAAAAGGGTTCCAGAAGGTGGTGTACTGGGCCCTCTACAAGTTTTAACGGTTACTGTTAAAAGATGTCATTTTAAATAAGCCATGTGGTGAATATAAATTACCCAAAATATGACGATAGATATCCAAAATAAGTTGCATATTCCTAGATTCTCTAAGAACCTGCAACTTATTTTGGTTATCGATTCTTAAATGTAAATCTGTTGTATATTAGGTCCTTACCTATGAAATTGCTGTTTTCATTAAATAAATGAAGCGTATTTTTTATTTCTATTAATCAAAGTAATCACCCATGCAATCGATGCATCTTTACCAACGCATTGGTAGCTTATTGATACCCTTCTTGAAGAAATCAGCTGGACGGGAGGCAACAAATTTTTCAAAGGCATTTTATAATATCTCTCGAGTAATGAATTTTTTTTCCGGCCAAGAAGTTATCCAAATTCTGGAAAACGGAGACGGAGAACTTCCAACCCCGGACCTTGTAGCTTAGAGACCGTCTGCTATGCAGTATGAGGTCGCGCGTTGTTGTGCAGGAGCAATGGAACCGAACGATTGTCTAAAGTTGGTTGGAGTCGAGCGAGCTTCCCCATCATTGTGTTCAGTTTTACAGTAATGCTCGTCTCGTTTGGTAAGAAGCTGTGATGAATTACACCCGCGTTAGACCACCAAACAGTAACAAATAGTAACCAACTTGCTAAGCGCTTACGATTGTCGTACAGGATCCATTTCTCGTTACAAGTAACAATGCGGTTCAAAATTCCTTCATTTGTAGGCCTGTTGAGCAGTGCAAGGTACGTCTCGACGTGTACTTCGCGCTTGCGATCATTGAGTTTGTGGGGTATCCATTTACCAAGCTTTTTTACCTTGCTGATTTGACGCAAATGGACCAATATTGTTTTGATGCCAACGTCGAAAACTGCTTCTAAGTCAGCTGTACATTGAGTTTCATCAGCTTCCACAATCGCCTTTAATTCATCATTGTCGACCAAAGTTTTCGGACGACCACGGGGTTCATTTTTCAGGAAACGCACGTGGTGCGTTCGTTTGTAGTGTTCGCTCCGTAAACGTCGTTGATGTTGCGTGCCGCTTGTGCCGCTTTGCTGCCTCTCATACTTCATAATTACTCGAATTGGAAACTTATCCATGACGAAGAAAAATGTTCAAATACATTGAAAACAAAACACTAACTATTAAACAAGTGATTTAAGAAAAAAACATGTTTTTTTAAATATAATTTAATTTAAATTAAAATTATCAGCCAAAAAAAAAATATTTTAATTTGAAATTGCCAGCACGGCAGAACGGCAACTTCATAGGTGAAGATATATATTGTAAAACGGCTCCAACGATTTTCATGAAGAGTATGCAGACGGTTTGGGGGGCGATAAATTGATCTAACTAGTCTTCATTTAACAAAATAAACCCGTCATCCAGGTATTAATATAATAGTGCTAATAGAAATTAACCAACTCATGCTGAGTTTAAAACTGATATCAGTAGGGTATGCATGTATGTATATCACAGATATTACCATGCTTTAGGCTATGATAAAACTTGTACATATGAATAGGAACAAAAACGAAGTTCTAATTAGTCCGTCGATTAGATTATATAAAAATATTAGATAACATTTTTTTTGCTTCCATTTAGCATTTAGAAAATAGGCATTAAAGTTGAAGAGTGGGGGCTGGCTACGTCACAACTATATAGAAAATGTACATACAAAGGTGTGACGCCATGCGCCGTTTAAACTCAATTTATCGATGACGAAAATAAAAATAAACTTTAATAATCTACCCGACGACGGACCGCCTCACAAAAATTAGTTATCATCCTTATTCTTTTTTAAACAAACGTAATTGTATACAACAGAATGGCGTAATAAGATTAAGGTATCTAAGTGAACATAGAGCGTTTCGATTTGCATAAAATTATCATCAATTTTAAAGCATACTTGGTAAACGTTTTTCTCTAATACATAGGTCGAATGCTATTACTGACGTAAACATTATATTATACTATAACAAAATCGGCGATAGTTTGTGAAAGTTCATTGCTTTAATTGGGAAACACAGAAATTAATAAGCAGTAGCGTATATCTGTACATTAGAGCCAATTGGTCGGATGTCCAAATTTTCGAAAATTACTTTTGTTCTAGAACATCCTCTTTCGGACTCTATCGTTACATTAATATCTCTTTTATTTCCATAATTGACTTTACTAAAAATGTCGGATGTTCACATGACTATAGAGCAAAAACAACTGAACGTTAACTTGCGACTTTTTGCCTCTTGTAATCTTGAAATAACGCCTTCAAAGTAGGTCTGATATTCATATAAAATATTTGGTTTCTCAAATTATCTTAGAGCGTAGTGTCCGAAGTGTAAAGAGATAACCTAGATTTAATGGGTGTTAGAAAGAGAAAAAACGACAACATACGCCTCACGAGCACCGACAACCCGCTTTCTGAGAGCAAAAGATGTCTTGCGTCACAAAAATTAATAACTTTTTGTTTCATTATTCAAAAATACGTATATAACTAATAAAATTGATGTGCTTTTAAGAAAATTTAATTACTTTAACAAAATATATTTTTAAAATTTCATAGGCAAAATACTATGATATTTGTTAGTATTAAGTGTCATTTAACTAAGTATATTTTACAACTGGTTAGTGTAAGTACTAAAAAAAATAAGAAAATGTAAACACCACAACCTATTAACTCGTTACTTCTTATTCCTAAAAACTCCTTAGTTTTGTAACTTTTTTGATATACTACTACTAAATCTATTTAGCTAGATGTATATGTATATAATAGTTATGTATATAAGCGATACTGACAAGTTATAAAAATGAAGTAACATAATAATGAGACAACTTTGACAGAAATTATGAAAGCACGTATTCTTATTTGATATATATTCATATTATTATATAAAATTTAACGTAATTGTAGATGACGCTGGCTCGCAGTAAAAAATAAAAGTCCAAAATACAAAAGACAACGACGTAGTTTTGGAAGGGAAAATTTTTAATGACTTTTTAAAAAGAGTATGTAAAATGACAAAACTAAAAAGAAAAAACCCGAGACGTCATTCGACTCGTGCTATCAATCCTCTATGCTATCAATATTAAAAAAAAATTCAATAGTCTCGTCGCTAACAGTAATGCTGCAATGATAATTACCACAATACATAAATTAGTGAATCAATCATTTTATCACACTTGTTGCTAAAGTGTTCATCTACAAACCACCAAAAATATGTCAAATTAGGGTAAAGAATATTATTATTAAAATATGTCCCTTTATCTTCAAAATTCTGGACATACTAAAAATATATCAAAGGATAAAAATACGTAGGATCGTAGATTTTAAAGAATTTTATTTTATTTGAATAACTCTTATCGGCTTTATCGGATGTCTTACAAGGAAACATCCAGCCGAAATTTATCAAAATGACTTTAAAATATCAAGAAAAAAAACAATATATATTTATATAAACACCTAAACTATATATTATTTTACTAATTGTAAACATAAACTAAAAAATATAAGATCATAACAAGAAATTATACTAATGGACTAAAAGCGGGTTATATATTAATGTAAAACAATAATTACGTTGCTTTAAAAAAATATACAATATATATAAAAATACCTTTATCTTTATATACTTCATAACCTGAATTTGTTTTCTTCTATATTTTTCAACAAATTAAATCTCTTTTTTTCAAGATTAAGATTTAATTGCATCGTTATTTTTAGAATACGTTAGAACTAGTATAGCATAAAACAATCACAAATATATAGTTCCTCACGACTATACGACTCACCTAAAGATTTTTCGTAAATTTAATAGTATAAGTTAGTAAGGAACGTTCAAAATTCGACATCCGATCAGTTGGCTCTGATGTGCAGATACAACTGACAAGTAAATTTTTGCTTTGCAATAGGTACTTTTTTTAGATACAAGTCGATAGTAAAAAGCAATTCTCAACTGTATTATCTTTTTCTTTTCTCTTTACCCTACCCCCATCTGCTACGCCAGGGCCACCCCCAACGCAAAGCCAATAATAGCCAAATGATGCGCAAGGGCACTACAAATTTCTACTTTAAACGATTCGTCGTTTTTATTTTTAACTCTTATGGCCTAACTTTGGATAATACTAGATACACGTTTTGAATAAGGTGTAGAGTTTGTAAAGGAAAAAATTTGTAAGAATTTTGGCTTTACGAGATCTGATAACTTTTTGACAATGCGAGTCATTTGTTTCGACTTGACAACGCTTTGAATGAAAATGTTTTTGATGGGATTTTGATGTATATTTAAACCTTTTAATAAAACCTCCGTAGTTGACATTAGTATAGAGAAGGGTCGGTCGATCTTGAAATATTACGTGCTCGAAGTTCACAAGTAGTTTCTTCTATTATTATTCATTTATAAAGCAATATGCGCAGAATTTTAAGCATGTCTATTTACATGTTATTCTTAGATAAGTTATTTTGAATATCGTACTTATTTGTTATGTAGGTAACAGCTTTGCCAGCCATTTTAGATTAGTTTATATATATACTTTTTATTTATTTTTTTATGACTGTTTTATTACTTATTTTTATTGCAGTCTGGCTTTCTCCTAGTGTGTTATATGTTTGTACATATTTTTGACAATATAGTTTTTTCTTGACTTAATTTTGCCTATATGTAGGAACAGTGTGTAATAATTTATAAATTGCATGAGATTTTTAATAATAATAATAATTGTTTAATATAAATGGTGTTCTCACATAAGTAATAGAACACTTAGTATGTAACCCTTCTTAAAATGTAATTTTAAGTATACATTTAGTGTACTCATTGTTGTGAAAGCCTAATAAACAAATAAACCTTATTATACAATTCACTCGTTCAAACTATATTATACTCAAATTATATGTAAGTTTGATTAAAGATAAATCTATCTATATATGTATGTCGCAGCCAACTGGTTTAAAACACTGGAAATTGTATTTATTATTGTTGTAATAGATACTATTATGTTGATGACATGATTTATGTAAATGTCAGTACTTATGATAAAGAGATCGTAAAGTTTTTTCGCTTGTTCTTCTTGTCAGTTAAAAGACGTTTAGGAAAAAAAAAATTACTATTCAAAAGTGCATGAAACAAGCTTAGTTCAATAAAGACATTTTCATTTCATAAACAGCCGTTTACTTGGGCGGCTAGCCATTTTATTGAATGGCGCCAATAAATTGCACGTCTAGTTTTCTAGTTGAATCATTATGATATTTGGACCGTTCAACAAGACGACTGATTTAAAAGCCGCCAAAACGTTCATTTAGTTATATTATCTGTTAAGAAAAACCTCGAAATTGAAGACGCTCGCTAAGCTACGATTCGCGATCGCCTTAAATTTCTAACCTATCACGAGACCTACAGGACCGAAATAACTTATTTGTTTATCATTTTATGTTGTTACTAACTATTGTTGTAGCACCAAATTTCGAAATCGTAATAAACATACTAAAACAAGCAGTCGAATACATTGTTTTCCCTTTTTCTCTCTTCCCTCTATGGCGTTGTGGCGGTCTGAATCGCGATATATCTTGTCTTCCTACAGTTATGATTGTATTAGTATTAAGAATTTATTATGAAAATTTATGCTTAACCTACTTGCGTAACGGGTGTGTACGTTAGTTTCCTGTATTGGATTGGATGATACGGGTCATTAACACCCAGTCGTATCTATATCGATTATAGGAAGTATAAGTTGTTGAGTTTAAAATTAAATTAATATACTACAGCCTAACTTAAATTAACCTACTAATCTACTACTTTGTTCAGACGTTCAACGTTGAGTTCAGCTGTTCAACGTTGAGTTCAGCTACTCGGCTGATCGAAAATCAGGCCATTAATTGAATTCCGCGTTCGATCTGTTTTATTGATTAGTACCACAGTGTAGACAAACTGATATATTTTAGGAATCTTACAATTAGACTTACAACCCACTCGAATTCTAAATATTCCCACACATACCAGGTGTATATTCCCACTCACGCTCCCACACAATGAGGAACCATTTGCTCCGGTGCCGCGTAATTAGTTAAACCTACACCGAATAAATTTACAAAGTAACAGATACCTACCGCTAATACGAGGTAGTAAGAGTAGGTAAACATTTGTTCCAACAAACCCCAATGAGGTAGCATTTATTTGAATATCAATAAGGGTTGTGTTCAAACTGTTTTGTTTGTCTATTGTTTGAATAAATCAAATCAGTTGATTCTAGTTTTAAGGTAATTTTAAATTATGGAGCAGAATATTTAGTATTTGCCATATTATACACACACCAAAGTAGAAATGGTTGTAAGTTGAAGTAAGCTTTAAGTAAAACCAATAAATGGTGATTTTAAAATGAAATATGAATTCCTAAAGAAACATGCTTAAAAAATTCATTTTATCCCTGAGATGGGACTCAAACCTATTACGTTTTGCAATCCGGACGGCTGTTCTAGTATTTCTTTCTTATTAATAATATAAAAATTGGCCAAATATAATAATTATTTGATTAGAAAGTTTAAATATTTCTTTCGTTTGTTTGGGTAGATTACCTGAACATCGAAGAAAATAGGCTCTGTATTAGCGAAAAAGTAACAATTGCTTGAAAAAATTGTCATTCCTGTTAGGTACTGGGTAGCTTAGTGATTAGAGCGCCCGGATTGCGGAAGGTCATGAATGCCAAGAAATTTTTAACCATTTTTATAAAGATTATTTTTCAGTATACCATTGTGAATGCAAAAATAAACGCATAAAATAATGAAGATTTGCTCTATTCCGTTTCGTTTTTATTCCGCTAATCTTTTACTATATCATCTAAAAAACAATCACAGATTTTTTCACAGATAATTGTGATGAAATATATTAATCGTAAAATCGTTTTCCATCTGACTGTCCATTAGGACATATACTTTATAGTAAGTGCTCATTTAATATTGTATTCGTTAATATCTTTCTTTAAACACGTTACTATTTAATGATATATTGCATAAACATTTAGATCGACGATCATATTTGTCAATATATCGACAGTTTTCACAACTATAAAAATAAAGATTAAATGTTTATTATATCAAGCGAAAATTAAATTATAAATTTCAATATTTATATTTTATATTCATAAGAGTATTTTATTAAATCATCAATTGTGGTTGTTACATATTTATTCCGAAGAAGTAGAGTGTTATTAAAATGAAATGAATTACTTTCTAAATATTATAATGTACAAAGGCCGTTATAATCGTTTTAATTTATTGTACCTACATTAAAATGGATTATATTCCCAGAAGCGTTCCTTTAATTTATTTATACCTCTCTTTTATGAAAGATAAATAATATCATATTTATTTATGAAATCATTTTAACTGTTGTTTTCCTTCTTTATTTTTATTTACATCTAATCGCCCTTTTGCAATTGGCTTCTTAATAATATCAAGTATAAAATCATTAAATGAAGCCAAGTACAAGAATTTGAATAAAGATTAAGTTCAATTTTATAAAGGACTTGGCCTTCCAAGGTGGTGTTTCCAAAAAGCTACAGCTCGACATAAGCCTTTGTCGACTACAGCGTCGATTTTCAGTTGACGTCTAGTAGCTATTTAAATATGTTACTAGGAAAATATAAAATATTTATATATAAAATTAAATATAAATTATATATAAAATTAAATTAATATACATACCCAATATAATAAAAGCATTTCAAATGTCTCAGGTATTGTAACCATCGTTAGTTTAAAATGACTCGTTAGATTATAAACTTACGTAATTGTAGGAAAGGTTGGTTTATAATAATTCTAGTATGATTCTGAATTGAACTGAAAACGCTTAAATAACTTTTCAGTAGGTAGCTTATGTCGCAGGTTTATGACAAAGACAGGATTCAATCAAGATCTAAGGATAATATAAAAACTTTAAAAAAAAGAACCGTCTCAAAACTTTTAAAATTGACAAATAATATTTATATCAAAAGCCACATATATCAGACACCGCTATTAAAATCGGGCGGAGATCTTCTGTAAGTTTATTAGTTAAATGATGGGCGCCCGAATCCAATTGCATTTTCTTAAATTAGCCGTTGTTAATATAAGTATTATTTATCACTTTATCAAAGTTTGAATTCGTCTCTATTTTTTGAAAGTTTTTATTCCAACTTTTTGTGATATGGATATTTTTTATCTAAAAATCTTAAATATTAGAATTATTATGACAATGTTTATATTATAATTACAATGACAAATTGAGTAGTGAACTATAATATCCATATAATATCCTTCATTTCGATTTTGAAGTCGATTAAAAATTACAACAACATTTTCCTGAACAAATCTCTTTTTTTATTTACTCAATAAAGTAACAGTCGATATTAAAACAATGAAACTAATTCTTTCGGGGTTTATATTGGTTTTATGTTATCCTTAACAAGCTTAGGATTTTAATCAAAATAATAGAGACAGGATTATGATAAAATGAAGTAATAAGTTTGCAATCTTCTAGTTCTTGATCACAATTCAGTCTTTATAATAAACCTATTTATTGTTCGAGAAGATAACAATTCTTTTAGAGTAATGCTGTAAAATAATATTTACTGTGTAAATAATTTAGATATTTATCAATATTAATTTTGAGAAGAGAAAACAAATGTCAATTAGTAAAGCATATCTGTCATAATTCTATTTTCCTAATATTAATCTCATACTATTCAATTATAATTTTTTAAAGACATAAAGTACCATCTTCAAGTTTCAATTTCAAATTCTCAAAAATAATTATGATAAAGTACACAAATTAGCCATTCCAACGGCTGTTAACGTACTAGAGTGGAAGGCGAATATCGTCAATTATCTCTCACCATTTTGTTTGAATGGCCCTCAGTACGACCCAAGTTTTCCTTAAGATGGAATAAGATTCGTTACAGCCAATGTTATTAAGTAATACAAAAATATAGTACTTAAGGGCTACGAAGTATACGAAATTATAAAAAATATAAAAAACTTGAGGCACTTGGAGAATTCTACACTGTATTGAATGGGAGACACGAGACACTTTTCACAGTTTTCATACAGTCAACAGCACATCTGGTTATACAAATTGTCAAATTCATCACTTGATTTTTAATCTTATCGCATTGACAGTAGAACTCAAAACTGTGGAAATTTGACATATCGTGGTAAGCTGACGAGCAGCCGTGTGTACGAAAATTGTCTTTGGTTAATGTTTAAAATAAAAATTTTTCTTCTTTAATGATTAGATTCTAAAAATAAACATGTGCATAATAATATAATTTCATGTCGCAAACCGACGTTACTGAAAATATTACAAATAAATTTTTCTATAACACAGATAAATGAGTTTTAAAAACGTAATGACAATGTCAGATCCATGTGAAACAACCATTTATTACCTTGTTCGAATCATGAAGATTCTCTAGACGATTCCGTGAACCTTTATTCATTCTTTATGCTTGTACTCTACGTACGTCATTGACATGGCATAATTTCTATAAATTGAACTATTGATTTCATAAATAATTTTAACCATTATCAAGAACTTTGCCTTATTGTTCATTGATTAAGAGTCACAATAAGGGATAAAGATCTGACGAAAATTTATCGGAATTCAATTAAATCTTTTCATCATTATTCATGATATGGAAAAATTCTAATACAATAAAAACAATCGCTTTGTTTTTTCGTAAAGTCAACAGTAGATATTCAATAATAATGTACATTGATAAAACAAATATCAATCCCAATACTCTTATCATAGGTACCCATTTTTTTTAAACGTGTTATATATTTATGTGGTTATAATTTTCCTATAAAGGAATTATTTGAATCTGTTAAAAATAGCTATTTTTATTTATTATTTGATTTTCAATTCCCTTATATCAAAGAAAATGTGTATTTTCCTATACAGGGGTTATAGTATAATTTACAAAATGTTTACATAAAGCCGATTAGCAAACCTGACGCATATATTACGTAGGTACGCTATACGTGGTGGGTGTATTAACTTGTTTTTTTTAAACGGTACTGTATTTAGTAAAGAAGCTTATAAAACTGAGCTTATAAAGTACAACACTATTATTAGTGAATATTTTCTAATTATAAGTTTAATCTTGGACGTCAATGTAATTTGCAATATTTAACTAACTTATTAAATATGGTTCTTACCTGTACAACATCCTTTCCTGTCTGTCAGCTTCAACGTAAATCCTATAGTACATAAACAACATTATCACACCAGGAATCCAGAAACTAACACTACTCGATATCACTGCATACACTTTGTTCACAGTGAAACTGCACACTTTTGGAAATCTCTTCCTAAAGTCCATATGATCTTCCGTCGTATACCAGCCCATAAATATTGGGAGGAAGGACACTAATGCTGGACTGCACCAGACGACTGCAAGCATTATTCCGAGTTTCCCAGTCGTCATAATCAAAGGGTAATCTAAAGGTTGGACGATGGCATAGTATCTGTCAACGCTGATACAGCACAAATGCAAAATGGATGCAGTCGAAAAGTAAACGTCCAAGGAATTCCAGACGTCACACATGAAGTACCCGAAGAGCCATTTTCCGTTGGTGATCTCGACGCTGAAGTTGAAACACATCGCCCATATAGCGACGAGCATGTCGGCAAATGCCAGTGATACCACAAAATAATTCGTGATCACTCTCAACTTCCTGTGTCTCATTACCGATACTATGACGAGCAAGTTGCCGAATATCGCTGCCAAGATGATGAAAAGCATAATCAAGCATTTCAGTACTATTAGAAAAACCACAAACGGCTCGTCCTGGAATTGGTTAGTGTATACCAAGTCGCTGCTGCTCTCGTTCAGCTCCAAGCTTTTGTTCACGTAAGTGTCCGTTAGATACATTGATGTTGATAATTCTCTAAAGTCCAACGTAAAATTGTCAAACGTGTTTATATTCAACACGACTTCTACTTTCATTGTTCACATCTTGTAAACTGTGATCATTTAAGTCAGGTTTATTTCCTTTGTTAGAGTGAAAGAGTTCGTTGTATGAAGATTATGCTTGACACAATCCGCCATTATGTTTCCTCTACGCGCCGGTACCTATAAAAGAAAATACGTCTGTGAGATTTCTTTGTGGTAAAAATGTTTTTTGTTTTGCAGTTTTGCACCAGAAAGAATGGCAACTTGTTATTTGGGGAATATTTACGTGATTTCTTAAAAGTGTAATAAAAACGTGTGATTATGTTCTAGATGACAGAAATTTTCTTCGTGAAGTATTCATCAGGGATTTTATGATATTAAAGAGAATGAAGTGCGGTATCGCGGCATGAATGTTTGTAATATCTACAGATGATTACAAACACAATGAATTTCTTAAGGAAAAAAGAGACATTTGCCTGGACAACTGTCAACTAGATAATTTGGATGCCTTTTGTTGTTTTTTACAATAAAGTTTAGATAAAAAAAAATTGCAATTGGTTCCTTTTTAGGTTTAAACTAAACAACATCATTTGCATTTCTCAGCTTTTGTATTCTGTAAAAATACATCGTCAAACAGAGCACTGTCGCAGCATTAGAGGTTCAATAGAATAAAAAGAAACTTTATTACTTTATGAATTAAGTTTTATTTAGTTAAACCTCTAATTTATGGTTGTGAGAGCACTGAGTTCGACTCGTGTTTTATTAGTATATTATTTCAAATGCCAGTTAACCGCCTTTTAAACAACGAAGGTACCACAGCACTGTACTGGTACCAAGGTCCAGTGATGATTGCCCTGGAAGGTTTTTAAAGGAACTTAGCAATGAAATAACGCAAATGCATCGTGTTTGGGCTCGTTAGATCCGTCTTTATAAGAGGTTTGGTACTGAATGCTTTTCAGACCAAGGCCTGGTGATGATGGAGCTGGAAGGCGGTTATAGGAACTTAGCAATTAAATAATGCAAATGCATCGTGTTTGGACTCATAAGTTCCATCTTTATGAGAAGTTTGGTACTGGATGCTTTCCAGACCAAGGTCAAATCAAATCAAATCAAAATTATTTATTAGGTCTGGTAATGATGGAGTTGGAAGGTGGTCATAGGACTTAACAATTAAATAATGCAACTGCGTCGTGTTTGGTCTCGTTAGATCAGTCCCTAGGAGGACTTTGGGACTGGGTGTATTACACACCTTATTACCATTATTACCACTCTTATTTAAAGAGATTAGTCGCAGAGTTTGAGACTGTTTTTGAATAGCACAACTCTACTTAACCATTTTGTTAAAACAAACAATAGGTACAAAATATTTATATGTACATAAAAAATATAATTGGATGTCTCTTTTATATATTTCCAGATTTTAAAATAGAAGAAATATAACGTGTGAAGTTCTTTCTAAATTCTTTTTACGCCAAGTATTGTGGCAAAAAAGAAAACTCTTCAAAGATCCATAACTTGTTTCATGTCGCCCGTTGGGCTTTATAGTTTTCTTCATACACATTCATATACTTCTAAAAGAAATACACTTTGATATTCTATAAAAACGACGGGATATGAGTCTTCTCTCAACATTTAACATCTCTGGAAGTCGATGTAAAAGTTTAAATAGACACATTATTAATATAATAATGCAATGAAATAAATAAGCTCATTACAATTACAGCCATAATTATTGATTGCAAATACATACTATTTCAAAAAATAATTTTAACATCAGTCCTACTATGAAAGACGATATTTTGAAACATATCTACAAAAATGTCGAATTGGTAACATTTTTTTTTATCGGACAATAATATTTCTAATATCCTCCTCGACAATTTAAAAAAATATAATTTTTCATTTTTAATTAAAGCTAACTAAAGCTAAAGCTAACGCAATATTTTATAATATAGGTAAAGGTCTTTAAAGGAGACATCACCAATTATTCTTAAAATATATACAGCAAATTGTTAGTTGATATAATTAAACTATTTCTGATATAAATGGGAACATAAAATTACATCCACAAACAAGGAACCTTTTTGCGTCCTCCTCAATTTCATTGTGGTTTTACCCGGATTATTATAAATCCCAAGATTTTCTATATAAACGTAAAATTTATCAACTTTTACATATAATACTTAAATTATATTTGCCGACACGCACAACATTAGAATAACGCAATTGAATTAACTTTATCAGTTTATTCGAGTGTTCCAACTGTAATCCCAAATGATATTTCTTGTTGAGTACAAAAAAGTACTTGACAAAGCTTTCATATAATGAAAAAACTAAAAATATATACTTTTTAATTACAATTATTTTTGTAACCAAATCTTTCAAAATCGAGTATTAAATTATTTTAGTGAGTTGAATTAAAGACATTACATTAGTACCATGATAAAGTGCACTACTTATCGTTAAGTTTATTTGAAATCAAAAGCCGTAAAATTAAAAGGTAAAATTCACACAAACACAACCGAACTTTTTACATAAGTATTATATTTAACCAATAATAATTATACGATAAGTTATTTTCAGTTGTTGTAAAGGAAGCCCTCCAAATCAAAAATATATCGTATCCTTAGTAAATTACATTTCCAATTTTATCACGATCGAGTTTCACGTCCGGCGTGCCGAAATTATCCGTACCTTTATTTACAAAGATTATCCCATACGATAGGTTCTGTTCACAGTGCTGACCTAAAATGAACGTTAATTTTCATGTAATAAAATTAAGAATTCTAAATAATATGTAATAGCATCACCAATTTTGATAATGATTAAACATACGGTTAATAAAAGTTATAACCAGTCTTGTTTTACCAACTGTAAGTTGCAAAATACTACTACACACTAGGTTTCTATCTCCATCACACTCTTTGAGGAGAGACAAACGAATCGCCCAATGACGGCACGTTACTAGAGTCATTTTGATTGGCCAGGATCTGATATCTTTATTAATCAGTATTATATAGGATACAGGAATAAAATTTTATCGTGCTACCAGATTATTTTATAAGCTGTATAACCGTGGTAATGGTCCCAGTTGGTAGAAGCAAGTGGTAAGAGAGACTAAAGGGAAATATCTCCCTCTGAGCTGAGTAATGGTAGCTCAGGGATCGCAGGCCAATCGATGTATGTACATAAATTAAAAGTTGTACATATGTGGAGTCGCGGCGAAAATGAGTAAGCGCGATTCAGGTATATAAGAAATCAAATTAATCAGTATTATATAGGATTAATAAAATGTTTGCTATCATATGAATGAGTCTTTACACTCTTCTGATTTGTAGGAAAATGGATGAGGATTTATAACGGTACAATTGGGGTATATTTCTTGTCCTTGTTTACTAGCTTTTTAAAAAAATCTACTAAAAATTCGTAATAACTTCATCTATTTTATAGCTGTATATACCAATATAATCCAATAGTTCCGAAACCTCGAGTGCAAACGAACAATCAAATTTTTCCTCTTTATAATATTAATATAGACAATTGTATCCAAAATAAAAAGTGTGTCTTAACACAGAATCTTAAAATTCCACAAAATTGAAGTTTTAAGGGATTATATTATTATTTTAATAAGTACAATTATACTTAATTTATGTGATTAATGACCTGTAAGGACCTGTAAAATTAATATAAATATATTTCAAATATTACGCGATTTTCTCAAAACCAAAGACATTTATTTAAAAAAAACGGGCTTTTTTAGAAGATCAGTGACCTATGTTTTGACCTATAACATATGACCTATGACATATACTTTGAATACAACATTGATAAGTTGCTTGTTGATAGGGGCCAGAGACCAAGTGGATTTTTTAAGCATTTTGTATTAAGAATAATTTTCAGTACGGCATTGTGAATGCTAAAACAATCAAAATATAATAAACCTAATTGGGTTTTAAAAAGATGGACAATCCTACGCAATGTTAATAGAAGTATTTAACCGACTGAGATTAAAAGTTTCGATATTTGGAAGCCTATTTAATTCAACCCACATTTTCCACGTACAATTAATTAAATTAATATTGATTTGCGAGATCACCTGTGTAGCCCGCTAATAGTCAAAGTTGTGCTGATTGTTTATTTTAGATCCCGTCGAAACCCTCAATTTGCTACCCACCTGAGGAGGTAATTAAGGAAACCCCTCCCCTTCATGAGCTTGTTCAATCACATAAATTCCAAATTTGTTAAGTACAAATATAGGATGAAACCTCATTGATTCATGCAGATTTCTTTCTATATATATAATTTACTTTCCACGTGTTATGTCGACACAAAACAAATATCTATTTTATATACGAGTAAAATAAGTTCAACACCAATATTGAGGCTATTCTTGTAATATAAACAATAGATATATTTGCCCACATCACAACCTACACGATATTCTTCCAAAATAAAGTTCATATAAATATTCTTTAAATTTAAATTGCAGGGTTTGTGTTTATCCCGTACTAGGTAAGTTGTGCAAATATATATTTCTTTATTAAAGCTACTATAAATGATATTTTGTCTGCTTCTTTGCTTCCGCATACATCATTTGGAACCATTAGACTCACTAGACTAGATCTCCTTATAGATGTAGTTATATAATGTAAAGGTTGCATGTTGGTTCACTTTGTAATATTATTTAAATCTAGGAGACATGCAAGAATTAAAGATAAAAATATTATATAAACTTTTTGGACATATATGTCTCTCGATTCAAAATACGAATCGATGAAGTCGAAATGGACTAAGTTAGTAATTCTCACTACAAAATAAAAATCCACTTTTCCCTGGCACCCTGAGATTAGACTCGAACTCATGACCTTTCGCAATCCGAGCGACTGCTTTATGCATTTTTAAAATTGATAAAATATAATATATAATTGATCAATTTTGCATTTATTTTAAAAACTGAACGTAACGACCCGACACACTCGACACCACCGCAGAGATTTTTAAGAGAGCGTGACTACTCTACGTACTTATGTCACTGCATAAGTTAAGTAACTAACTCTAATACATCTATCAGTAGCTGCGTGACACGGCTCATAATACATAGGTACAATGTTAATCACATAAAGTTAAAATATCTAACACCATGCCTTTTTGTCATTTAGATATTCTTTAACGGTATAATATCCTTTACATTATATAACATTTAAGTTTGAGATCTAACTGAACTATAGAAAAGTAAGTTGCTACATAGAGATTTATTATCTAATAATAATCCTTATTTTTCCGGGGGTAGGCAATCTCTGCAAATGAATTTTCATGGAAGATTAAATTATTAAATTTTGGTATCTCAGAATTCGCACATTGTGAAACGTAACTAAATTTGTCTTTTGAAATAATATTGATAAATAGAATGCTCTATTTCTCATGCATAGGAAAAATTATAAGTTGTAGCAAAAAGGCGTACAAAATATTTCTTAATATTCGTGTTTTGAAAAAAAGTTTTATTTACGTGCTACATTCACATCATGACAGAATGTTTTCATGAATTAGTAAAATGTTATAATAGAATATAGATAATGTTATAATGAAATTTAATAGAATTTACGGTCTCGAATATGATAATCCAATATGTAATATAATATAGACTTCAGATTAGATCATTTCAGCAATTAGTAAAATAAAACCTGTAACTCAATGTTTCAACGACTTAATTACCTAAATATTGCAATCCCTTTTCACTTCGGGAAAAATCAGAAAGATAAAGTTTACGAACAAGACATATTTCCCCTGGGTTTCGGCCGAAGTTAGCTCTATGAAAAATGCCTTTTGAAGATGCTTATTTATAATTTATAAAGAAAAACATAGTTCATCGTAATTCGATACGGTTGGCATTATGATGTATCATTTTATAACACTTTAGCAGAACAAACATAGAAGTTGTGACAGACGCAATCGGAAATAACAAGCACTCTTGTTAACGTGTTTTCCTCCATCGTTATAGATATGTAATTGCGCCTTTGAATCACAGCTGGTGAATGTTTGCATAAATATTCAGTATGAGCATTTCCTTTTTAGTTCAGATCTACTTTCAGTATTTCAATTCACTATTTGCATATAGAATAAATATTTTTAAATGCAATAATTTAATACTGGGTCACAGATAGTTGATTTATCAGATTGAATTACTTATTAACAATTATATTAACATACTTATCAACCTGAAAAAGTCGTCAAATTTGCCTGTATTATCTTTTTCCCTTCATGGATGTTTTATTTTGACTTAAATTGAGACAACGAATGACAAATATAAGTGTCCCATTTCTCTGGTGGTATCAATACCTATATTATGTATTAATCCAAACATTTGTCAAACGAGACATTACGACGCAAGAAATATTTATATTAATTATTCGCTTCCTGCTGTCTGTACCCTGTGATCTTTAAAACTACGCAACGGGATTTTTTTCATATATTTCATAGCTTTATCTGTTTAAAAACTTATCGTGCACTAGTGGCTGCAAGCGACTTCGTCCGCGTTTTCCATTATTTCTTCGCTCCTAATAGTTGCAGCGTGATATTATATAGCCTAAAGCCTTCCTCGATAAATGGTCTATTCAACACAAAAATAATTTTTCAATTCGAACTAGTAGTTCCTGAGATTAGCGCGTTCAAACAAACAAACAAACTCTTCAACTTTATAATTTAATTAGTATAGATAAGAAGTAACATAAAACTTTTACATCAATCAATTTTTATGACTACAGATAACTTCTATCAATGAGTTCTAAAGATAAAGAAAAGGTACAAATATATATTTCATAGTTTTTTCAGTAACAGGAATATAATAGCATCAAGTGAGACGATAACATTTTGAGACTGCTTAATATGACGCCGTTGTCCGGCATCACGAAGTCACGTCAAGTCTCATATAAGACTCAAGTGTCAAAAATAATTTTGTGTGACAGAGGTTTGTAGCTCGATACGTAGCGACAATGGACGAGTCCCCACACGTAGCGAAGGAAATATACTTAGATTACACACGGATATGCTTACTCGTAAAAATTTGAATAGCTATATGTGTGGAAAGTGAGAAGAACTGACAGCAATATTACTATACCTCATTGTATCCAAGCTTATAGTACAAAAAACATAATTTGTCGGGAGATAATATATTGTGAATCCCACTTCCAACGACTTCCACACATCATTCTAAGGTTGGCTGATAGAGCATGCACAAGGCATTTAAGTCCCCCTCTGTACTATATATAATAAGTAAAGTAATAGAACAATAAACTCAATACACTACTTTCGTCAATCATATTACAATAACACAAGAATTTCTTAAGTTTCCGATCTAACTAATACCAGGTTGTACAAAACTCGCGAATATACTAAACTATAATTGATAATAAACTAGGAATTTTGTACTACAATACGGCGAATCTACTTCAAAAGATTTTACCCCTAAGTAGAAACAAAACACAGATATAATTTCGTGTTCTAATTTATACCTATATACGTATTAGGTCCTTACATATGAAATTGGCGTTTTGTCATACTGGTCACTCTAATCACAAATTTCTCCACCTTGTTTCGGAATTCCAAATTCAAATGTATACAGCCATTTACACATGTATTTGTTTTTTTTTTTTATGTATTTTTGTTTTTTTTTTCTTCTTTTTGTCTTATTTACGTCACCCAGTATAAAAATGGAAAACTTGGAATATCGTGTTATTTACGATTACGAGTTCCACCGTGGTACCAGTGCTGTGGAAACGGCTCGAAGGGTTAATGATGTGTATGGTGGTTATGTCGCAAAAGAAAACATATTGCGTTTTTGTTTTCTACGATTTCGTTCTGGAAATTTCGACCTGCAGAACAAGCCCCGTGGACGGCCGGAGACCCAAGTTAATAATGGAGAATTGAAGGCTACTGTGGAAGCGGATCTACTGCATATCACGTCCGAGTTAGCTGCGAGCTGCGGTGTTAGTGATAAAACTGTTTTAATCCACTTGAAGCAAATTGGGAAGAGTAAAAAAGTTTAAAGTTGGGTACCTCACGAATTGAGTGAAGCAAACCGGTAATCGCGTTTCGTTACACTACTAAACCGGCACAATAATGAAGGGTTTCTGTGATGAAAAGTGGATTCTCTACGATAATCGGAAGCGCTCATCGCATTGGAATGTCCATTTTTTTCGAAATTTGGATAACTTCTTGTAAGGGAAAAAATTCAACTCCGATGGGGCAGTGCAAATCGCATTCAAAGATTTTATTGATTCTCGTATCAATAGTTTTTTTGGTAAGGGGATCAAAAACTACCTATAAGATGGCAAAAGTGTATAGATAATAATGGGTCATACCTTAATTAAATAAATATATGATATTAAAAAATATTCGACTTTTTGTTCCTCCCGCACCAAACACCAATTTCATATGTAAGGACCTAATGTTATGCAAAGAAATTTTGTTTCTTAGTTTCAGGCTGCTCTGAACTCAGGAAATTGAAAAACTTTTAAACATTCCAGAATCTCAAAGTTTCTTTAAGTTTTAGGGAACACTGTTGCAGCACGTTGGAAAGTTATAACTATATTGTATATTTAATCAAAACTATTTTAAGACCCTGTATCTTCACAATTGTATTTTATGCCTTAAGTAACAAATGTAATAATAATATATCTATCACTCTATAATAATAATATATTTATTTCGGCATAAATATGGAAAGTACAAGATGTTACAATTTATTTTCTAGTCAACAGACATATTTACCAGAAACTGGCATGCAGAAGATAATTATAACAATTAAGGAATTACAATAATAATCATAATATTAATCAAATGTCAATTAAATTTCATCAACATAAAAGTAAGATTTTAAAAATGTCATATATACAACCCAATAATAATAGTTTTAATAATTCATAATTTTGAGATAATATGTCAACATTTATATTCAAAATATTCCTTTAAGCTATAAAAACATTTCGCCGTAAGCCATTCTTTTAACTCAGACTTGAATATATTAAGCCTGTCGTTTTAGATTTTATTTGCAGCGTATTAAAATTGCCATAGGATAAGTACTTTTTGCCGAATTTCCGTTTTTATCAAAGGAAGTTGCAATTTGTTTGGATATCTAGTGGTAAACTTACGAGGAATTTCATCATAAATGAACTCAACATATTTGAATATACAGACATTATAAAATACTAGGTAAAAATTATATATGATGTACACGTAATACAATTTATTCATTAAATATCTCCCTCAATAAGAAGGAGAACATACATTATAATTTAAGGTTAATAAAGTATAACGCAATTACTTTGCTCAGAGTGCTAAGAAAATCTAATATTCTCTGTGTACCGCTACGATATCTATTGCTACGGCCTACATATATCAATAACTTAACTACGTCGCATGCTACAAGTCGCTACGACTACTTAGCTACGAAAAGTTGCAAACATCTTATAAGTTTCTCCTAATGAGATTTTATACATATATAAGCCAGGCCTCGTTACTCGACTAGAAAGAGAGAGAAGATGGAAAGTGGGGGAAGATTACGGGTTCCCATCTGTTTGATAATAATGTTACATTTCATTATAATACTTTTAAAAACTATTGAAAAATATTTGATTTTATTTTTCGAATAGTATACTGCCCTTTATTATGCATGCGCAAGGAAAGGGAAACTGATAGATTGCGGCGATTTTCCCTCTTATTCTCATTGTCAGTCACATGTATTCCCTACTCTAGTTTAATAGCTCTATGGTTTATCGTCGGCAGTTCACGGTTGTAATGCCATGCATATATATGTCATACTTCGTATCTCTATACTAATAATAAAGCTGTAGAGTTTGTTTGTTTAGTCGAACTCTATAATCTCAGGAAGTACGGAACGAATTGAATCATTTTTGTTTTTGTGTCGAAAAGTCCACTTATCGAGGATGGCTATATATAATATATAACATACTAAACAAGGACTTATAAAAATGGAGCAACAATGCAAAATGTTACAAAACCGGGAGAATATTTTAGGTTTTAAAACTTTCCATGCTTAAGTTACCCAAAAATCGTGTATTATGAATATTTTCCCCATTAAAAGTTCTAAAAAACGTCCGTGGCAGCAAATGTCTGCATTATTTCTAATCTCTAAAAAAATACAAGAAAGGGATGAAAATGGGAGTTGAAGTTCATATAGGGCATTAAACCGATACCATAGTATCCATTGTTAACAATTCAATTTGTCAATTTTCAGTTGTGTGTAATTATGTTCCGTGTCATCCTTTAACTTTATACATTATTAAATAATTTAAGATTTTTACGCGGAACTAAAAGTTTTGAATAATTCAAATCGGTACAGTCGTTGTCGTTAATATTATATGCATATGTCATATTAAGTTAAGTATGCGAAATGTTACATTTAGCTAATGCTTATAATACCGGATATTAGACGCATGAAACTTGGCCGAAACGTTGGCACAGGTCAGTGTAAAATCGCATCTCATACCCAGTATTATAAGTATTAGGGGTTAAAGTATGAATTGCCGTTTTATTGTAAAAGGTTCCTTGAAATGACAAAGATCCTTCATGGTTCGAGGTTTTCGAAAGAAACATTATTCTATGAAGTTCTTCTTTTAAAAAATGTGAAACATTTGAATATCGACTTTCAATTGTTTTTGTTATTAAACTAAGACAAGAACGATGGATATTGCGAAAATCGAGTAATTTTTGAATTCGAGTTCCGACGCGGAAGTAACGCGGCAGAAACAGCCCGCAATATCAATGTTGCGTTTCGAGAGGGGCCTGCTAATGAACGCACCGTGCGATTTTGACCTTGCTCCAACGGGCTACCAGTTTTTTTCGTGATTTGGACAATTATCTACATGACAAGAGTTTTCTTCCCAGGAGTACAAAATGCTTTCACACAGTTTGTGCAGTCTAGATTCTTACAGTTCTGTCACAAAGGCCTAAATGACCTTCCTATTAGAGGGCAGCAATGTATAAATAATTATGGCAACCATTTTGATTAAATAAATTTGTTTAAATATAAATATAAACAATTTTGATTTTCAGTACAAAATCGGCAACCAAATTGACGGCGTAATTGTTCTACTACAGATTATAATGGAAAGAAGAGCAACTGGACTATTCTATGAAGACATGCGTGTTATCCACAGAAACGGCAGTAGATTTTTTTTATTTGGTTCCATCTATGGCGTCTATACACCGGCAGTGAGGACGCTGATAAGCTAATTGTGATGATATCAAGGTGGATGCTTTCTGGCAGATATATAATTAAGATGACTGAAGACTACAGTATAGCAGGCCAGTGTGCATACAGATCTTCGGAACATGTGGGTGAAGCCGCGGGTATATCTAGTTCATTTATAAATGAAACTCTCGTTAAGGTTATATTACTGAAGTTGCAAAGTTCTTCTGCGTACAATCCATCTTAGTTTCGTGAAACATCTCGTTGCTAACTTTCTTTAATGACTTATGTAGTTTTTGGAAGTCTCAGATTGAAATAACAATGCACAAGTCAAACTACTGTGACTAAGAACATAATAAGAATAAAATAATATAATGCGACTGTCTACTTTAAAAATTAGAGAGATAATTTTATGATTTTTATATGAAAATTGAAACCATATATTTGAAATCGATATACCTAAAAGTTTATTTATTATTTATCTTTTATCCGGTATTTGTAATAGTTTTTTTTTACATAAAATTCACCTTTCATATTAATTGTTGTAAGCAACCTGTTGAACGCGCTTATCAAAATTAACAAGCGAAAGTTATTTACGACGTCCTACGTTCCGTTACTTTGTGTAGAATAATTTACGATACAAATAGACCAGATGGGCTTCTATAACGCCGACTAAATGGAAACCCTTTTTATTATACTGCGGAACTGTATCACAAACCTTCAAATGTATTAAATGTTACATATAGTAAAGAGACAATTCGCTATTTGATTCTCAGACTACATAGTTACATATTTTTGTATCATCATATTAGCTAAACCAATTTGTGTAGCCATTATTTATTTACTAAGGATTGATTTTTTAAAATATCTGAATAATCTTCTGTAAAACTATGATATTTGGTAATTTCGACGCTCAATAAGCAGATGTATCTATGTGCAACCGAATATGTAGTACTGGAAATAAATAAAAAAAAACAGTTGCCGCAGTTCTATCTAATTGTATTGTATTACTTTAATTGTATTACTACAATCACTAAAAAAATTCCTAAACAAAACTAAAACAAAACCTATTTTTAATTGAGACTTTCTTTAACGTCATTCCAAATTACCATCTAATAGTTCTATTTCTGTTATATAGTTTTTCTACATAATTGAAAACGCAACTTCACAAAATTGAAACTAAATTAGTCTAGTTTGTGCAATTGCTGGCCAAAATAGACATAAATATTGATCAAATACGAAATTACGTAATTTAATCGCTTGTATTATACAAGGAAGCAACGAAGGTAACACACTCAGATCCGAGACCATATAGAAAAGTAAATTTTTCATATTAGCCCACCGGATATCGAACTCAGGACCTCATAGACGACGACGACACCTTAAACCGACGTGCAAAGTGTTCTTTTGCGCACTCTATAAGTAAAAGACATGGTTGTAATTAAGTAAAAGACAGGTTCAGAATTTCACTTTTATTAATTAATTAATAATATTATATTCTGTTTTTGAATTGTATACAAAAGGATAAAAAAATAAATAATTTATGCCCCAGAATTATAGAAAAGAATCATGTGTTTCTGTTAGTTGCGATTTTCGTACCTACACATTTTAAACATTTGCCTATTATTATAAGTAGGTACCGAGAAGTTCAAAGAGATAGTAAATAATCAACTACGACGTAATTTTTTTTGACTTCTTTTAGTCCTTTTTAGACACTTTTATAGAGTTTATTTACGAGTATGTTATTCGTTTTCTTCATAATTCGACGTTTTCACGAATACGATCAGGCTTAGCAGTAAATAGTGGTCGGTAATTAAATACCTATTACTAAAAAATCAAAACTAACATTCTAGTAATCTCATTTCTAAATATTTCATTTTCCGTTTTTAGACAAGTAAATCGCAAAACAGAGAGGTGCTTTTAGTCAACCTTTTAAGCTAATGTACGTTATCTCCCACACAAGGTCATGTACAAAAGTCGATTACCTACTAATTTTACTCTGAAAATTCAAAACCGTCCCTTGATGGTCTTTTTCCTTCTAACTTTGCCCACACGAGGCTTCATGTTTACACATCCATTTGCCTTTATAAGTTTTTTTAAATCCTTTTTTACTGGTCTTAAAATCAGTCAAATGCAAACTTCACTCTTAATTCCATTAACAATAATGTCAAATGTTATTCGTCGGTAAAAAGATGATGGTTTACCAAAAAACTCGAACTCGGACTCGAAGGGTTTCGGAAACAATAAAATAAATATGTGTGGGAGCGCCCTTATATATTTATTTTGTCGTGTTTTAGTATTAATTTTGTTATGGCAGCTACAGAGATATATAACTATCGCGGTTCATGAGATAAAGCAGGTGATAAACGTACAGATAGACAGGCAGAAGGACAGATGGACGGACGGACAAGCGGAGTCTTAGTCTCGTTTTTTAACGTTTAGGTATGGAATGCTTAAAAGAAGAATTATTAATTAACTTGATTGGTGTCTTAAAAAAATCATGAACGGTCAAAACATGTCATCTTCGATCATTAACATAGTATATTTTCATTATTTCAAATAATCGTGTAAGCCATGATCCAGGTTGCATAATTCTTTTAAAACTAGTTAACAAATAGAATACAAATGAAAGTGTTGTATTTCACGTCTCCTCCTAAAGAAAATAACTAGTGGTGACATAAAGAAACATCAAGACGTTCATTAAAACTACTCGCGAAAAGAAGAGTCGGCTTTCCCCTTAACTAGTTGACGAAGTTGTTATTTTTTTTATGTGTATGTTATACTTGAAGTCTGATATCAAGAAAATAATATATTTGATAAGTTTTGTATTCACAAAGCTATATTAGAAAATATACTTAATAAAAAATGCTTAAAAAATTCACCAGCCGCAGGTACTCTCAGAGTTTATGGGGTCGGTGAATTATTTAAGCATATTTTATTAAGAATATCAAAGAAGTATTTAAATAAGAATTGTGTTATGATATTTGTTTAAATTTATATATTGGAAATATTTACGCAACTGGTTAGTACGTGAAATATCAAAATGTTGATAATATTATCATAGTATGAAGTATGTAATTAATAAAGCGCCTAAGCTTTACCTACTGAATAGCTTCCTCGATACAACCATGTATTGTTCAAATGAAATCCGAATAGGTTAGGTGCACAATCTATAAATAACTAAAATCAATACTATAACATAACCCTGGCAAAGATATTCAGATTAATATAAATTGTCTTTGCTCAAAACGTGTGATAACACGAATATATTCTATATAAATTAAAAATAATTACCATTAGTAGATAGATACTTCAATTTAAAAACAAAGAATAAAATGTAAATTGAACTTTCTTTTTTAGTGACGATTATTCTGAAATTAATAATGCAAAACTATTTCGAAGCATATTTACTATTATTATACCGTCTATTTTTATATTATCGTTACGCAAACAAAACGGTTCCCTTAAATCTTGCATAATTATAATCTACATATATTCGGTGGGCCAATGTAAACTGTGTCTGACCTCAATTTAACTAGTTTCAAGACGGAAACTAAGTTTGGCCAAACCTCGGTAATGATCGTTACGTAGCAAGGGCCCAATAACAGCCGAGAATACACTGCCATTATCATTTATAACAGCATGGGTCTGATTATAGCGAGTGGCATACAAGCCTTTTATGTCGTGTGGTTTTTCTTGCATTGTATCTGCCGCTTTACAGGTGATAGAGTATGTGTGGGACTGTTAATCCGCACGGATCCGTCCGAAGGCTAGTCATAACAGGGGTAACTTACCCAATAAATGCCCTTCGATGCACCCTCACTTTTTGATGAAGGACCTGTGATTCAACTGGAACTGCTCAACAACGAGTGGCGTACAAGTCTATCAGTTAAATTAGGTGTACTGAACATACTTCAATGGAATAGAAAATATTAAACAATCGTATTTATAAATCACTCTTTGCTACTAACGTACGGACTAAAAGTAGTATTTCATGAAAATATGGCTATCCGAGTGAGATATGAAAAAGTAATAAATATTAGACAGTATCTGAGACAACGAAGGCACCAAAACACCCAGACCCGAGATAATATGGAAAAGTTCATTTTCTACTAATAGTGATTAAACAATTAAACACAAAGTTAATGTGAACATACACACTAATTTATTTGCATTGTTTAGTTTACTTCGAAGACAATTTTATTCATGTTTTAAGACTGTCATTGATTAGGTCAATTTATATAACTGAAAACTAAAAACATTGTAAAAATAGAAAGCTGTTGAGTTCCTTAATAAATAAAAAAGTCATATAAAAGTCTCGACACAAAAATTACAAATATAACCACCACCTTTAAAATTCTAAAACGTTTAATAATTATCGTAATTATTTATTTTCTTCTATTATCAATGCCACGATCTAAAATACGGCTTTCAAACTATCTTAATAGGAACACAATAATTTTTTAACGCTTTATTACACGGAATACATTTATGTCTCTATCAATTCCATTGATTGGCCTCGAGATTCTGACTCATATTCTCTTCAAGTTTAAGGTCGATTATGTCAGCACCGCTATTCTAGGAAACGCAACCTTTATCATGGCTCCACTGTAGCTCGCTGTCATCAAGGACATATGACGTTGGGTTATTAATCCTATTAGACAATGTCAAAACAATGTGTTGGGTTTCAGTATCTAGAAGATACATGATTCGCAGCTATTAATGAAGAATAATGATAACATCCTTTTCAAATTAACAAGTAGTGCGTTTAGTAGTAGTGTATTCACCTGGTTGAACCAATTTAAATAAAGTAAACATATTGAAACTGAAAAACAAATAACATTTGGAATAGCCATAATGCTCGGGAGCATGTGCTATGAAAATGAATATGCTACAGAGTAGTTTTGTCAATTTTTTGTTTGTTTAATAGTGATTTTTGATAGTAATCTTGTATCCTTTTACAGCCTTATTAAGTAACCTGTTTTCGAGTAATAGGATGTGTTTTTATACAAAAAATCTCATCAAGAAGTTTTTGTGCAAAATAAAATTTGTTTTGGCATTTAAAGGGCCGAAATGTGAATTTGTAACATTTTTTTTTTATAGAAAAGATACTTCAAAAATTTACAGTTTTTTTTTTCTTTTCGTAATTATAAGCTCTCATTATTGGGAAAACTGATGAATAAATGTTTCACTTTATAGCCGAGGACTATACCAATAACCTTTACATTTAGCATAATCGTTTGCGAGAAATTAATTAAAATAATTTTTGATCCGCATTACGTCATCCTCTATACCATTATATCCAAGTGGCGCGTTAATTTCCTTTCTTTATCTTTCAATTTTAGCTCTATAATATACAGACAACAGCGAGTCATGTATTAAGATATCTTTTAAATTTCTTCTCTTAAAGATGAGGAGGCTCTATTTCGCCGAAAACAAACTTTCATATTTTTCGAAATGCTAATACGCATTTTTCGATAATTTATGATGCAACTGACGCTATCTCTAATTGACATTTAATCTTCATGATTATAACATACTTATAAAAACGTTATGTAGGTATATCCGTTCGAGCAAAAATAGAATAGGGCCTCTGATCCATTAAAATAATGAAGAATACTGTTATACAGTACTTTATCCTCTCCAAGTTCCCATAATCACGACTCACTGGTCGATTTGGTGATGCGAAAGGGACCGAATGATAATTTGTTATAAAAATGTAAATCGCACTGTGAATCTACATTCGTTTCCATTCGATCGGAATGGGCATCTTAATTGTATTTATTCCAACTGTAGGGATTTGAAATAGAGGAAGTTTCATAGGTTGCTTGCTCATATTCAACGTTTACGTTATAACCAAACTTTATATTGTGACATTTATTTGAGTAAAAAAACGGCCAAGTGCTTCGCATGCGAAGGGTTCCTTGCCATTATCTATAAAATAAATCACGTTAATTATAATGGGAGAAATTTTATTTTACTCTGTTCTTAGTATTATTTGCTATAACTTATAACGGCAAATACATCCTCTTTCAATGATTCAACTGTCTAGCTATCACGATTCCTGGTAGCAGACAGACGGACAGCGGAGTCTTAGTAATAGAGTTCCGTTTTAATCCTTTGGCTTCGGAACCCTAAACATAAAAAGTCTTTAAGTTTTTTATGGAATTACAATAAATAGTTATATAAAAAAATCACATATTTTTTTACAATAAAAAAAAATAAAAGAAATGACTATGGATATAGCAAAAGGTAAAAAATCCAATCTGTTGTAAAAATTATCTATTTTTCGAAGATTAAAATAGTGAAAAATTACAATTAGAATGGAATTCATCAGATCTTAAGTTACTAGTCAAGATTTAAATATGACTTCGTTATCTGCAAAATGTTTGAATCAAAAGAATTTTCAGTCCATTTCATTTTAATACAGTGTATTATCACTAAGGAACACTTCTACTAAACAAAAAAAGGTTTGCATTGCTTCCAATAAGATTAACAGCTTTTAAAGTACCTCATTATTTGATAAATTATATTTGAGCTAGTATTACATTATTCGTGATCATGGCTCAGAATAAATTACATCTGAAATAATTTATTAGAAAAAAGGTGAGATAAATTCTTGTACACTGTATCGGCAATCTGTATAATCAGGTATTCTGTCCAATACTTAGCTAGTGATGCGACTCGAATTGGATTTTATGAACTTGGGCCATTTAACTACCTCACTCGAGTTTTACTCGAATTTTCGAGTACCTCGAGTGGAAATCTCACATGAGTTGCAAGTTTGTAATAGCAGTGAGATTTCTTTTAGTTATTTTAAACAAATGCCTATAAAATGCACGCCAGGTTACCACAATATCTCAAATTTCCGCATTGATTTGGAACTCTACCCTCAATGTATTAAAATTTCTCACGTGCTGTTGACTTTATAATATAAAATACACATAAAAAGAGTTTTGACATATTATTTATTGGAAAACAAAAAAAAGTGTCTATAGTAGAATAGCTAAATTACATCGAGTGGCAACAGAAGCAACTCGATGCGCGGAGTTTACTCGATAGCTCGAATATACAATGGCTTTAGTATTTTTTTTTTCACGAATTCACTCGAGTGATTCGAGTAAAACAGGACTTAAGTTACTAAATTTTTTAACTATACTTTATTACGTATTCTATACGACACCAAATATGAAGCGTGCAATGTGTATAAAAGACGAAAGCCAAAACAATTCTAAGTATTACGATAGAAAAATTCCAGACCAATAGTTTCACATTAGTGTCCCCATAGAAAAATTCCATACCAATAGTGATGATGACTGATTTTTGTTTGTCTGTCCATTGAGCAGATTCATCATCATCAGCCCTTTTACGTCCCCACTGCAGGGGCTCAGGCCTTCCTTATGGATGGCTAAGGAGAATGGGCCATGACCCTCCACGCTGGCCCAATGCGGATTGGAGGGTAATGAGCAGATTATTAAAGAATAATATAAAGGTATTTTTAATTTAAACAATAATTACGGCGACCATTCAGTTGAAATGTCGCATAACGTTACCTTTGTACATTTTCTACACAGTTGTGACGTTGTTCAACTTTATGCCTATTATCTAAGCCATTTGTTGTTAAATTGAAGCATAAAAAATACGTACCTAATATTTTTCTGTTATCTGACTGACGGACTGAATAGAATTTCATTTTTTTTTATCCAGTCATCATCCCTATAATGTTGTAGCTCAGCTTTCAATGAAAAATATATTCAATATGAATATTGACAATGTAAAAGATAGTATATTGATTCTTACGTCAGCAGACAATTCGACAAAGGCTGCTTTTTTCCGTTTTATTACGTGTTAGTACAAAGTTTATTATGAAAATACATTTACAATTTTCCAAACGTTACTTAATATAGAAATTCCTTATAATATCGTCATTCGAAATCGATCTTCTTTTATACGATATAAAATGTAAGTATGGAACTTTAAAGGATATTTTCCGTAATCATCAAATGAATATAAGAATGTAATGGAAAACTGAAGGGTTTCATTTTCTGAAGGAATTTTCCTGTTCACGACTATATTTAGCATGGGGATATATCTCGGTGATCTCTTTCATTTATTGGTTGTTGTGCAGATAAAAAATGATGTCGGTACTTTTTATTGTAGGTATAGAGAAACGTTCCAACCTTGGGTGATAGTTGACACCTATCTGCCAAACATTTGCTGCCAAGTGAGGTATTGTAATTTTTACTTTTTTTGACTAGCGACGCTTGCGGATGACACGGCCTATGGTACCTATTATAAAACCTATCAAAAAATTAATTCATACATGTCTCAAATATTCCATCCCTATGTCATTTCGAAACTCACATCTAATATGACGAAAAGTTAATTCATCTTTCGAAGAAAATTCGGACACCTGAGTGAATTCGAATACTATCTTCTTACTGCAACTTCGCCTTAATTATAGCCTACATATGTCTCGCAGTGTATTATTTAGCCGTTCCCCTAATTGAAAGAATTTTTAGAATCTGTCCTGTAGTGTCGAAGTCAGGCCATCCAAACAAAAAAAAAAACAAATATTTCTTCTTTATTATAATAGTCCTCCTTGTCGTGGTATCTTATGTATCCTACCTACACACGTGTAGCTATACGTAGCAAACTAATAAAGGTTAATTTTTACATAGAGTAATATGCCAGCAGGCACTCGCTTATTTAAATATTTAAACCATAAAATAAATTGTTACATTACACTCTACAGCAACATATTTGGAAATATTTTAGCGTTTTCATTCATACTTGACTGTTTTTAATTAACAAATAACAACTTCTCGGTGACTAGGAAATATTTCAAAGAAGAGTGGTAGGGTGAATTTCGTAAAAACTAATTGGTTAGTCAGTAACTGTTTCGTCTGTGGATCTAATGACCGAATGGGGAAGAAATACTCTATATGCCACCGCCGTCTATTCAATGTATATACATCTTCAATGTTGTGAACTTTGGGTGTTAGTCTTTAGCAAACTGAATGACGTATGAAAAAATGTAAATTTATTCCAAGTCAAATACCGTTCCAAAGAGTTCTTTTATATTTTCTATCGTGTTTGAATTTCTGGCATACCGCATGTTCCGGTTTTCTTTTACATTTGAGTTTGATATGAAAAATTAGTAAATAAAAACGTTTTATCGCGAATGTAAAGATACGTGCGAAAACCATGGCCTTATTTCTTTTTACGTGAATAACAAAGGAGCCAAGACTAAGACTGATAAATAATCTCAATAATAATCTTAAAGAAACAATAATTTACTCATATTACTAAATTACTACTTTAAAAAATGTATAATTTACCCATTTTAACAACTACAGTGAATGCTTCTTTCTCTCGGTTTTAGGTATTCACACCTTCATTTTTTGTTTATTGGAAAATTGCTACACATTTTTGCTATTCATTTCCTGATTTTATGATTCACTATTTCAAAAGGATAAAATGATGAAAAACAGAATTCTGTTGTTATAATTTTAACTAATGTAAAATATTTTGATAACAATTAGGAAACGACAACAAATTTTGAAGAGGCAATCTATTATTACAAAAAAATCTGAATAAAGTCTCACACTGATAACGGAAAATTATGGATATTTTTACTTAAAACTTCGACGTAACTTTGACGACCATATTGCTAAATTTTAAAACAAACTTTACTTTACATTAATAGAACAAAGTTTTTGAATAATTGCGAACAAAACAGAATATTATATCTAATAATAACAGCACGTATTTCTAGCAAACAAAGAAAGCTTATTCGAATTTCTTAGAAAAAGAGACATTTACAAAAATCTCAAAAAAAAAAACAAAATGAAATTCAAATCGAAATTCACCTTCCCAAATAACCCCTTCAAGCCGGTTACTGTAATTAAAACCTTTGTGTTTTCTGGAGGGGCCATCACGACTTAATTAAAATTATAACGTCATAATATCAACTTTTTTTACAAATTAAATAGAAAAGCGCGAATATTTAATTAAAATTTATTAAAAGCATTAGGTAGACACCGTTTTTGGCATTATTTTAATTGTAAGCGAAACCTTTCCGGATAATAAGCAGGAAATATTTTCTTGGCGTTTCTTGTGATGTTAATTCATTAACATTAATTCTCATCATAAATAGCTTTAGATTATTTTATATAACGGTGATTATTACATTTCACGTTATATTAAGTAGAATTAAGAATAAATTTAATATTTTAAAAAGTAATATACTTTTATTGTTTTATTTCACTGTCAGAAAAAGTTACGTAGTGAATTCCTCTATTTGTTTTTCTATTTATAAAACTATTGTTAAAAATCGTTTGAAATTATAACTTTAACAAATACGATTTAATATTGATGGAATTATTAAACTGAAATCTTAATATCTGCAATTAAATAAATTCTCAAGACTAATATAACTCGTACTTTATATATGTCGCGTCATCTTTACGAAGATCGTTTGATTTAGTTTCTTTTATTTTAATTGCTAGTTACTCCATTACTTAATTACTCGATTGTAGAGAGAGCGTGATCATCGATACTTTTTATTTTATTAGAATGGTGACACTGACTTTGACAATTCGTTAACAAAAAGCAAGTTGCCGCCATTTTGGCACACATTCTGTTTCCGATCGCCGAGGAGTAAAGACATCCGATGACATCACGCTCATCTCGTTATGTTTTCGTATGAAAAGTGATAAAATGGAACAAATCCATGTTGGTATACACGCCTGCAGTGTTATTTTAAAGATAGTCCCCTTATATGGACGATCTATTTGGGCTTCATAATAGCCCCTTCTGACTACCCGCCGACATATATATTTGCTGTAAATATTAGACAATTTCACTATTTATATATTATATAAATAGTGAAAATGTAAAGAAAGCATCGATCATTGGACCTGTCAAATTCATCCGTTCTACGGTGGGTGAGCACCATGGATTTATTTTTATATGTCCCATAGACTTTCTGTTCGTGTCATAAAAACCTTTTTTATTAACGAAACTACTTTTAAACGGTTTCATTGTGTTTGTATTTAGTTTAATTGACGTGTTATGTGAACACGGAACCTATAAAAGGTCCGAAACATCACAAGGTCTTGATTGTCTTATTAATTAAAAGTATAGCTACCTTCAAATACCAATACTAAATATATATTTTATGGCAACGTTTACATTACTTAATTTAAATTATTTTAAAAATACATTTGACTTATTTATCTACCCCTGCCGTAATCTACCACCAGTTCCAACTTTAGAAATCTTGTCTGAGAAGTACTGCCGAAACAAACTCCGACATGAAAAGTGAATTGCTCCCTTTGATTTAATATAAAACTAAATAAAAACGCGATGAAACCGTTCAAAAGTTGTTTCATTTATGGATGTGAGCGTTAAAATAGAAGAAATCAATTATCTTGACATATCTCGGCGTTTCATCTTAGTACATCTCTCGTCGTTGGTTTGCGAACCTATGCCGTAGTGTTTTTCACAAGTGCATTCAACAGGCTAGACTAAATGAACGATATTGAATTAAAATACATTCTTTCATTATTTGTGAGATATATAAATTATTAAAAACTACTTTCTCTAAAAAAAAATTGGGGGAATTGGGGCGCGAACTTTTATATAATTTTGCTATCCTGTACTGTTGTTTGTTAACAGTACTTATAGCGCCCTAGTTTTCTACTACTAATAAAAGATTTGATTGAACCCTAATATTGCGGCAGCGCTGTGCTCAACGCTGATCATTCTTCCAACTAGCTAATATTTATAAAAAATGGCTTCTATAAAAAAAAAATACAAAAACGATTAATAAATTCAGGAATATATGAATTGTGATTCTGACATAAATGTTCTATTTTAATATGTTTTAATGTTCATATTTATTTAAAATATGATTTTAATTTTTATTATAATATTAGTTTCGATTTAATTTGAGTATTTTAATTACAATAGCTTAATTTATTCTTATTAAATGATCAATTAAGTAATCCAATGTCGTGTCACATATAAAAATGTATGCATCAGATAGATATTTATTAATACTGCGTATTTATATTGAAATGTATGTACTGATACATTTCAATATAAATACGCAGTATAACAACAAGCAGTATAACAAGGGGTGTAAGGGGGTCCGAACAACATCTAACGGATCCCAAGCCAACCTCACCTGCACGCGGTACACCCTGCCGACTAACCAACGAGGCTCTGGCGCTCCCCACCAACCCGCATTGGGCCAGCGTTGTGGGAGACGGCCCAAAACCCCTCAGAGATCAAAATTGAACCAAACGAAAGGCCCCGATAGCCCGGCGGTGCCGTAAGCCGTGCTGGCGCGGACGGACGCCAACGCGGCAAAGGCACCAGGGGTGCGAAGAATCCCCGGGCGGCAAAGATCCCCCGTCAAACGACCTTGACCCTGGCAACCTACAACGCACGCACACTGCGGACCGAGGAGAAGCTGCTGGAACTAGAGAAGGAATTGGGCAGGATTCGTTGGAGTATTGTAGGATTATCCGAAGTCCGAAGAGAGGGCGAGGACACGATTGTCCTTAAATCCGGTAACCTGCTCTATTTCCGGGAGGGCGAAGATCTGTCCCAAGGTGGCGTCGGGTTTATCGTCCACAAGTCTCTCGTGAACAATATTGTACAGATCGGAAGTGTATCGAATAGGGTGTCGTACCTTATACTCAGAATCACCGAACGATATTCGCTGAAGGTCGTACAGGTTTACGCCCCGACCTCGACGAACCCCGACGAGGAAGTGGAAGCCATGTATGAGGACATTTCCCGGGCAATACATGGTTCCACGACCCACTACACTGTTGTCATTGGAGACTTCAACGCAAGGCTAGGCAAGCGTGGCGATGAGGAGTTGAAGGTGGGGCATTTTGGATCTGGGATCCGGAATCAACTTGGTCAAATGCTAGCCGAACACATGGAGAGAGAAGGACTCTATATGATGAACTCCTTCTTCAAAAAACGGTTGCATCGAAAGTGGACCTGGAAGAGTCCGGATGGTGTGACAAAAAGCGAGATCGACTTCATCATGTCGACTAAGACTCGGATATTCAATGACGTCTCAGTGATCAATTCGTTTAATACGGGAAGCGATCACCGTATGGTAAGAGGCGCATTGAATCTAAATGTAAAAGCTGAACGGTATCGACTGGTGAAGTCTACGCTCCGTCCTGAAGCCACCCAGATCCGGGACCCCGAGCACTTTCAGCTCAAACTTCAAAACCGCTTCGATTGCCTGGAGAGCTGCTCGGATGTGGACGAATACAATGACAGGGTCGTAGAAGCTGTCCTTACGGTGGGTTTAAAATTCCTCAAACCTCGCCGTACTCAAAAAAGAAGCAAGATCTCGGAACAGACAAGCAAGCTAATGGAAGAAAGGCGTGAAATGGTTCTGCAGTCTTCTGAGGATGCTCGTCGGCAACTCAATAGACAGATCTCGAAGTCTCTCACACGCGACATACGCCAATTTAATACTCAATGTATTAAGGAGGCGATTGAGCGGAATAAAAACTCCAAAGTGTTCGCTAGAGATCTGTCTCTCGGACAAAGCTTGCTGACGAAGCTAAAGACAGAGGACGGCAGAGTCGTTACATCCCGTCCTGAGCTTGTGGCGGAGATCGAACGCTTCTATGGACAGTTATACACAACATCACAGAAACCTGTCATCACGAATCGTCTCGCACGTAGATTTGACGACTTCCAGCCTCCTGAACAAGCCGGTTTCCGAAAAGGTTACAGTACCATAGACCACATTCATACGCTGCGACAGGTTATACAGAAGACCGAAGAGTATAATCTGCCACTATGCTTGGCGTTTGTGGACTATGAGAAAGCCTTCGACTCCGTCGAGACCTGGGCCGTGCTTAGGTCACTCCAGAGGTGCCAAATAGACTATCGATACATCCAAGTGCTGCAGTCACTGTACGAAAATGCCACCATGTCAGTTCGGCTCCAGGACCAAAACTCGAAAGCAATACGACTTCAGCGTGGAGTGAGACAGGGCTACGTTATATCGCCGAAACTGTTCACTGCCGCACTGGAGGACGTGTTTAAGCTTTTGGACTCTCCAGTCCAAAAGCTTAAACACGTCCTCCAGTGCGGCAGTGAACAGTTTCGGCGATATAACGTAGCGGAGAGGACTTGGCATCAATATAAACGGCGAGTACATGACGCACCTTCGTTTCGCTAATGATATCGTAGTCATGGCTGAGACCATGGAAGATCTAGGCACAATGCTCGAAGACCTCTGTAGAGTTTCCCAGCAAGTGGGTCTTAAAATGAACATGGAGAAGACAAAAATAATGTCAAACTCCCATGTCGTACCCACCCCAGTGAATGTTGGAGGCTCTACACTGGAAGCTGTCGACGAGTACCTTTACCTGGGACAAATAGTCCGATTAGGTAAGTCCAACTTCCAGAGAGAGGTAAGTCGACGGATCCAACTCGGCTGGGCAGCGTTCGGGAAGCTACGCAGTGTATTCTCGGAACATCTACCGCAGTGTCTCAAGACAAAAGTCTTTAATTCGTGCGTGTTGCCAGTGATGACATACGGTGCTGAGACATGGCCGCTTACGATGGGCCTCATAAGGAAGCTCAAGGTCGCTCAGAGGGCAATGGAAAGGGCTATGCTCGGGGTTTCTTTGCGAGATCGAATTAGAAATGATGAGATCCGCAGAAGAACTAAAGTCACCAACATAGCCCAAAGAATTGCAAACCTCAAGTGGTAGTGGGCAGGGCACATCGCTCGCAGGACTGACGGCCGTTGGGGCGGTAAGGTTCTGGAGTGGCGACTGCGTACCGGGAGACGCAGTGTTGGCAGGCCCCCCACAAGGTGGACCGAGGATCTGGTGAAGGTCGCGGGAAGCCGCTGGATGCGGGAAGCGCAGGACCGATCGTTTTGGAGATCTTTGGGGGAGGCCTATGCCCAGCAGTGGGCGTCTCGCGGCTGAAATGTTGATGATGATGGTATGTACTGATATTTAGATATTTAATTGGAAATTGTGCAAGGATTTGGAGTAGGTTTTTTATAAGAAAAAGTATAAGCATCTCAAAATTAGACCTCTATTGTCGTACATCTACTATGAACGTAGGTACATAAACAAACACATATTCAGTAAAATTGAGAGCTTTCACCTTTTATGAAGTTGATTAAATTTAGAAAATGTAAAAATATATCGTTTTTATAATGTGTCGTCTACAGAAATTCAACAAACATAAGGGACCATTGTTCCACTGAAGGTTTTCTGTTTACAAAACTTAATTGTGTTTGTGGATTTTGTAGGCAAACACGCTTCTTAATATTAATTCTAGAGATTTATGGCTTTTGCTCAATAAAAGAATTAATTTGTGCTCGAATATGAATACTCTGTTCCAATGGCAGATGAAAAATCTAAGATTAATTTATATACTTTTATTTTTTTTTTAAGGGGAAAAATCTATTTGCATTGCATTAGTTTAGAAACTACTAGAACGATTTTAAAAAATCTTCCACATACGAGTAACTACCTCATGAAGTGTTATGGACTATACGTGATTGAAGTCCCGGGAAAACAGTCGTAAATAAAGCTACTGGAACAATCCAAACAGATGAAGTAGCACGAACACCTATTATTTACAGTGAAATGTCGGAAAATCTGTCGGTTAACTTTTATAATTTTCACGGTCTGGAATCTTACCCACATCATGTAGCCGCTTTGGCAGCCTAATTTTCTTTTAAAAACGTAAGACGGCCATGTCTCGTACAGATAAAAATAACCGAAAATCCTTTTTTTATCCGAGTACACTTAGAACGTGTATACTACCGATTTCGACATCTCACTATGCCGTTTAAGTGGATATAAATTGCCTATTATTATTTTCTATTGATGGTAGTATTGCGATTGAAGTGTGTTGAGCTATTTAACATGTTATGTAAATATGACTCAAGTCTTCGAGATTATATTCGTATAGTCATCAAGAATTTTAAACAAATGAAATCGTAGCTGTTGTCTTTTAATAAACTTTTTTTAAATAATTTATTACTACTCAATATTAACAAATACGTTAGGTCCTTGATATGAGCTTAAGGTAAATTTTGACGTTTTAAGCCCCTTTATTATTATACCGTGTAACTTACAAAATATTTCGAAAAATAGCTCTGCTGATTTATTACATGGAATACTCAATTAAAACTAAAATGGTAAATATAATTTATATCTGCGTTCTTTATTAAATATAAAAATATTAGATTATTATTGAATATGTATGTAAGTAAATTCTAAAATATATGTCGCTTGATGCGAAATATTAATATTGTAGACGAACCTAAGTGGTTTATTACAGTGTTGTAAGAATTAAAATTGTAAACTTTTTGTGGATACAATAATAAATGAAAAAAAAATACCGAAATTTTAACTAATATTAGCCCGAATGAACGAAGTTCATCGTTGAAATAAGATAAAGCATTTGAAAGTAATTTAATTTTAGTTAGAAATAAGTAAACAATCATCATCAAAATAGTTTTATTGCAATCACTTTAATCCAAATTGATGTGATTGATTCGTGTCAATTGTGCAACCACAAAATCAAAATTGGTGAATTAAAAAAAAAAAAACTGTTTCTATATTTTTACGAATGTACTAATTGTTAACTTTAACCTAGTAGTTGAAGTAACTATCAGAAGCCAGTAAGTAACTTGACAAAAATTAAATCTTTTTTTTATGTGTTATGCTATGTACCCGTTAGATACAAACCCATAACATACATAACGACGACATTTACGAGGCGTAATATAACACTACATATACCTATTTAAATTAAAATAACAATAGTATGAACGTAAGGCTATTTTCCTAAAATGATATTTTAATGAACTAATTATGGATAAGATCAACTGTCTGTCATTCTGTAGGAGTACAATGGGTTTAATACATTTTTTTTTAATAATAAATTCAAACACTTTTTTCACATTTAATTGTACATGCTATTTTAAAGAACATGGTATTACATACAACACAGAAGTAAACTGATATAATGAAGAATATAAGTAAAAGTTCGGTAGGTATAGTGAGTAATTAAGTCACTTTGATAAGGGTCGGTTACGGGATGGGTGACTAAAAAAATACTATCTCGAGCTACTAGATACTTTGGACGGCACATTGTTGATCCCAGCTGCATTTGCAGACTCTAATAACCTCTAATCCTCATTGGCCTAGAGGGTCATGGCTTATTCTCCTTAACCATCCATAAGGAAGGCGTGAACCTCTGCAGAGGGGACGTAAAAAGGTTGATGATGACGACTGAAGAACAATTATGGCAGCCAACAAAGATGTTTAGGGATTAACAGCTATATGTGGAAGAATAAAAGAAAGATACTAACTATAACTACTACTAGATTAAAAGTATCAGAAGATGACAAATAACTAGAATTGAAATAAAAGAAAAAACAGAATAATGGGAAATCTTCTTCTAGAAAATCGACTATTGCAGGTTTTTTTTGTTTATCTCTTTATTTTTGGTGCAAACAATCATTACAATAAAGTAATATAACACAAAAGCAAATAGTAACTAAAGGTTACTGAATATCCTTATCCTATTAATATTATTAATGTGAAAGTTTCTTTGTTTGGATGTTTAGATGTTTGGATGTTTGTCGGTCAATCACACCGAAACTACTGAACGGATTTTGATGAAATTTGGTATACAAATAGGGCGTCCAAATAACCACAGTGCCTAAAGACGAAGGTGTATAACCAGTGTGTGTTGCCAGTGATAACCTATGGCTCTGAAACGTGGTCCTTAACTGCTGGCCTCTTAGAGAAGCTCAGAGTTGCTCAGCGAGGCATGGAGAGAGCTATGTTAGGGGTTTCTTTGCGCGATAGGATCCGAAACGTGGATATTCGCCAAAGAACTAGAGTGACCAACATAGCTCGCAAAGTTTGTAAGCTGAAGTGGCAGTGGGCAGGCCACATCGCTCGACGAACCGATAACCGATGGGGACGAAAGGTTCTCGAGTGGAGACTACGAACCGGAAGACGCAGCGTGGGTCGTCCGAGTCGCGGGAGGCCACTGGATGCAGCTGGCGCAATGTCGTCCGTCGTGGCGTTCAAAGGGGGAGGCCTATGTTCAGCAGTGGACGTCTTCCGGCTGATGATGATGATGATGATGATTAGCTGACTTAGATAATAGGATACTTTTATCCCACTAAACATTTTCCTAGGGTCCACGCGGGCGAAGCCGCTGGCGAAAGCTAGTATTTTATATATAAATTAAGTTTACAGTATTTCATTATGGAGTTGTGAAACAAATATAACATCTTGTCTCATAACAAATAGGAAAATTATTTTTACACACTATCGTTGACGTTCTTATAAGCTACTAAAGAATTAAGTTCGCTATATGACTTCATAATGGTAAGTGACATACCTTCTAAATCTTTGCTGAAGCAATTTCAGATTGCGGATTCGATATCTAATTTATGAATTTACTCTACTTCTGTGAAATAAGGTTATATATAAAACTGAATCGTGTATCACCAATATTTGCTATCTTTCTCATTTTATTTTATATATATATAAAAAACAAAAAGAATATGTTTATATTAGATTATTTTATCATAAACAATATTTGGCTCTTTACTTATTAGTAAAGATTTGCTTATAAATGAATATTGGTATATGTATAAGAAATGTTTATTTGCGCGTTTCAAAATGTTTTTTATTCACGACCGAAAATAACATCCAATGATTTCTTTGAACAAAAAGGCACGTATAACAATTTCGTTTATTTGATATCTTCAATTTTTGCTCTTTCTCTTTAAGTATATCATACTTATTTATATTGGTATACATAATCTTATTTGAATTGGTTTTATATTTGTTGCGGATCTTCCTGGATCTTGAACAGATTCAAACGTAGCTAGCCGATGCTGGACTGTAGAATTAAAACTCCTTCGATAATTTTCACTTCTTCTTTATTCGGATCTTGAGGGCCGGAGAGCTTACAAAAATTGCTCAAATCGAACCGTCTTACATTTGCTGGGGTGGCTCGCACTTAGCTCCGTACATAACTAGTTTGTTAGCTTATTACATATTTTACCCCTACTTGGCGAAGCCACCCCCCTCTTAACATCTATGTATCACATTATCGTTAACTAATACATTTTATTGTTTTTCTTATTTACATTACAAATCATGTTAAACACATTCATACATAACTCGCATCGTGTCGGACAAAACCGCGCCGTCGAAGTTCATAATCGTTCTTAGGCGCGCCGCGCTCTTGCCCGACGTATTTATGTGGTCAGAGCGAGACGGAAGATCCCGCGTAAACCAGCGCCGTCTCGCTCTGATACATTTTTATCGTAAACATGAAAGTAGTCGTCGTTGATCTCTTCGTTTACTGGAACGGTTCGGGTAGAATATATTATTCCTTCCCCGGGCCTCTTCTCGTGGGGTTTGTTCCCCCAGGGTCCAATTTCATCTGTGGTTCCTCTTTTTTTTTATTTTATTATATTAGGATCACGCAGACAGGGCTCAGTTTACGCCCTTGGCGGTGAGCCATCACCCGCGCCCCGGGTCGGACCTCGGCGCGGTCTTCGCCCCCCGGGTGGAACAACCCTAATGGTTGAAGCCCGGGAAGCTGCCTGCGAGCGGTCAGGCCGAGATTGAGGGAGGTGGCCCAGTGGGGGGGGGACCCAATAGTGGTGGTGTAGTGGGGCCGGGGAAGTCTTCGGTAGTACTGGGTGGCTCCCGTCGGCGCTTTGGACTTTGTTTTGGTGGAGCGGCTTCTTCTGCGGGGGCGGATGTATCGTGTCGCGCAACCAGCTCCCTCGCCACTACTACGATGGGGGTGTGTTGACCGCGGTGTCGTGCTCGCCAGTGGGGCCGGCGGCCGGCCAACATCGCAGTAAACGTGCGTGCAGTTTCCTGCGTGTCCAGTGAGATGGAACCGGGTCGTGGTATCAGTTCAACGGAGTTATTAGGTCGATCTTTATCGTTCTCTCCTTCACAGTCGACCACAGCGTCGAGGTCAGCGTCGACGTCGACGTCTATGACGTCTACGTGCCCGACTGTTTTTCCAACGCGGCTCGAGGGAGGGGCAGTGGGCGTGTCTCTGGGCGTGGCTGGGTGTCGTCCGCGGGACGCGTGATAAGGCGCGGCTTGGGAGCCGCCAGCGTCAGCGGTACGGGTCGCGGTAAGGCCCGCGTCTGGGGCCGCGGTTGCAGCTGCTGAGTGGGTAAGGAGGGGACAGTAATATACGTGGTAGTGGCCTACGTGGCTGCTCCCCGCTTGGGAGAGCGGGGGCGATCAAGTGGAGGTGTGCATAGTGTCCGTGGTCGGCGCGGTCGAACATCCGCCGCGCCATACCTCTTACGCATTTCTCCACTGATTCGACAGCGAGGTCCCGGGCGATGACGTCATTTCTAACGTAGCGCCCGGCCCCCGTGATGACTCGAAGTGAGATGCGCTGTTGGGCTTCGAGACGCCGGCGCGCCGTCGCCGACAGCAGCGCGTACCACGCGGGTGTCGCGTATGTGAGGTGAGGGCAGATGTACATTTTGTACACTGTTTTTTTTGTGTGGAGTGGCAGCCTAGAGTGTAGGACTGGGCGCAGGAGTGCCCGCGCCATCTTAGCGCGGATGGTGGCGTGGCGGACCTGTTCGCCTATTGTAAGGCCCGGGTCGATCCGGCAGCCCAGGTACGTTATACTCGGCTGCCACTCAAGTGTGTGGTTTAAGAATTTAAGTGGAGTCGGGGGGGTGCTGTGCGAGCGGAAGTGAATGGCGGCGGTCTTGCTGGCGTTCACGGCGATCCGCCAGCGGTCCAGCCACTGCGGCAGGTGGTTAAGCAGTTTTTGGGCTCTCTGCCGTGCTATCTTCACCGACTTGGACGACGCGAAGTACGCGCTGTCGTCGGCGAAGAGCGCCAGCGCTACATCACGTTCCCCTTCCCTAAGTTGATCTGCGAGGGTGGGGATGTCGTTAGTGTAGGCGGCGTATAAGCACGGCGAGAGGCAACTGCCTTGTGGGACCCCGGCCTGGATAGCGCGCGGCTGGGATTGCACGTTGTCGACCGCCACTGTGAATGTGCGGCCGGACAGGAATTTGTTCAGTAGGTGTATTATGGCCTGTGGGATGTTTGTCGACGTGGAGAGTTTATAAATCAGACCGGCGTGCCATACGCGATCGAAGGCCTTCTCTACGTCGAGGAAGATGCCTATGGTGTGGTGTCCGCAGTTACACTCCTGGGCCAATAGATGAAGCACGCGAGTAAGCTGGAGCGTGGTAGAGTGGCCGCTGCGGAATCCGAATTGCTCGTCTCTTAGTGGGACGTGAGGTCGGACTCTACGCAGCAGCAGTCGCTCGAACAGCTTACTCACGTGGGAAAGTAGTGTGACAGGGCGGTAGTTAGCGGGGTGGCGCCTATCTTTGCCCGGCTTGGGACACATTATCACCCGACCGGTTTTCCAGGCCGTAGGGAAATGCCCTGTTCGCAGAACCGCGTTGAAAAGCCGGGTGAGTGTCACCACGGCCCTCCAGGGAAGTCGAGTGAGGGCTGTGCTACCTGTGTTATCGGGCCCGGGGGCCTTGCGCTTGGGAAGGCAGCGCAGGGCTTTGAACGTTTCCCTAGGGGAAATGAAGTCCGTGCTCTTAAGGGGCGGGGGGGTGCAGATAGTGCCTCGATGACCTCGCGCTCGACCCTTCTGTGAAAGAGGAGTGCGTCGGTGTCGGAATCGGAAGAGGGGGGTGGGGGGTGACTTGCCCCTCTAGGTAGGTGGCGAAAGCGTCGGCGCGCTCCTGCGCGCCAAAGCATAACTTGCCGGCCGTGTTAATTAACGGGTATGTCGGTTCTTTAGTACCCGTTAATTGGCGGTTGAGGCGAAAGAGGTCGGCGGGCTTCCCGGTGGCCACACGGTCGATGTGGGCCTCCCAGAGATCGCCCCGCCATACCTTAACCGCCTCCGCGAGGTCGTTGGTCATCTTGTTAAGCCGCGCCTTAGTGCGCGGACAGCGCGTACGCGCCCACAGGCGGCGCAAGTCACGCTTAAGGCGCAGCTTACGTTGCAGGTCTCGCGGCAATTCGTCCCTGCGCTGTGTCACGGGGTGAGGGGTGCTCGCTCCCTCCTTTGCCGCGTAAATGGATTCGGCGATGTGTATGGCTGCAGCGTCTATTTCTAGGCCCGTAGAGAGGGGCCCCGCGAGCGCCAAGTTGCTCAGCGAGGCGGTATAGGCCTCCCCTCATGTAGAGGAGCTCGGTCACCGAATATAGTCCGGAGCGCTCCTCTTGGTCGAGGTGGGGCAGTTGCGCGAAGTGGAGGCAGCCGGTCGAAAGTGATCCACCGTGAATCCTCGGGCGCGTGGGGCTTCATGATGGCGACCTTCGTAGGGCGGTCCTCCACTGGGGTGTAGCAATACCGCTTATTGTTGGGTCGGCTGAAGTTTCATTTGTTAGGTACCGTTGAACAATACGGTACTCTTCAGCCGATCGTGGCAGGAATCGTATGCCTGATTGGTATGGGCGGGCGTTGGGGGCTGTACCTATCATCTCCGTAAGGAGTTTGAAGTGTTTGATCCAGTCGGGCAATTTTTCGACAATTATTGGGGGGTAGCCGCGAACTGGAGCTGTGGTGGGGGGATCGTTTGATGCCGGCTGCGATGGTAGAGGCATCTGAGTGGCCGGTGGGGGTGTAAGAGCGCGCGGGGACGGGGGAGCCGACGCGACCTCCACGAATGCCGCTGAGCGCGATGCGGTCGTCGCATCGCTCGCCAGGGTCACAAACGCGGCATAAGATGTTGTTGTGAGGCGCGTCGAGGATAGTAAGTCCTTGTCGTCGGCCTCGAATTGCGAGACGTCCGCCTGGCCGTCGCTAGCGACCGGGGACGCGGGGGGGTTCACATGGACTATTGAGCCGTGGGCACTCACCGGTGATGGCGAAGTGAATCGTGGACGCTTGTCTGCGCCCTCCGCACTATCGTCCGAATTGAAAAGCAGTCGCTCCGCTCGCCCCCTCCGCCCGTATACAACTTGATATTCATCATGTATATCGTCGGTTGATACAGGCGGGGGGCGGGTTGGGCCCGCTGCTAGTATAGTAGGCGAGGCCGCTCGACCAGTCATGACTGGGAGTCGGCTCGCGGTTGTTGTTGCCCTCTTGGGTAGAGGAGCATGGGCCGCTACACCCGACGGCCCGGGCTGGGCCTCGGGGAGCGGGCCTCGTCAGGCGTTCCGGTGGGGCGGGTAGGGAGGTTCCCCTTACCCGTAATACGGAGATGCCTATCCGGCATTATAGCGTCTATTTCGCGGACATACAAAACACGACACTGAGTTACGATTAACTTAAGTACACAACACTAATGCTGGGCGCCCTCGACTATTCGCACAATAGAGGTAGGGTGCTACAGCAACCGCACAGACACTTTCTGTATCGCGGGTTGACGGAAAAAAAAAAGCGTCACTGCGCGGTCGTCCGTCCATCGTCCGTCCTCGTCGTCCGTCCGTCGTCCTCGTCCGTCCCGTCGTCGTCCGTCGTTGGTCGTCACACATGAAGGTAGGTGAACATTTAATACCCCTGTCATCGAGGCAATACCGTATAGAAAACAACATAAGCCCCTTTAGTGAGGCAATACCATACAGAGAGCCACCTAAGCCACCTTAGCGAGGCAATACCTTAAAGAGAACCATACCATAGGAAATTAAAATTCAACCCTTCATAATCATTTAATTACGCTATTACCTTAACATTATAAGAATAAATACACCCAGAGGTTGTATCTTTTAATATTACCTTTGACTACATTCATTTGACTAAACCTACTTATCATATATTATTTACTTAAGATCATCTAATATATACAACTCGACGAGACGTGCGTCCGTAACAGGGTCATTTTCACAAAAAGTGTACAATATAAAAAATATGTTGATTTTTAAATATTTTGTATTATGGTGCTTTTTAAATTGAATTTAGATTTGATATTCTTTTCTCTATATGAAAATAATAATAAAACCTCTTTAACAGGTTTATTTACCGCAATATTGCTGATTTATTATCTCTGTATGACTAAATTTATTCCATTCCGAAACTACTTGGTTTCAATTATAGAAATATAATAAAAGTCATAGGAATTAAATGAAATAGTTTAATTTACGACACATATTATTTTTTATAAAACAAAATAGATAAAAAATAAAATCAACAATATCCAACATACATAATCATCATTTTCATTTCCATTACGTTACTCTTTGGACCAAGTTACTTGAATACTTTTTGTTTACTATTCTCAGTTATCACAAAATACAAGTACTTTTTTAAAAATAACATTAATTAAATTATTACACCTTAAATATTAACATCATAAATTAATTAAATAGCATAGCACGCTAAAAAAAAATATAAAAGAATATTTGATAAAGGACAGTCACGGAAGGGATTGATCCGATAACGGAACATAATTCTTAAGACTATTACACATTAACAGAAAAATGAGATCAACATTACACCAAATCTGCGTAAAATAATTACTTCTGAAGTCATAATTCTATATAAGATAGAAATAATCAACATGTTTTTTTATAAATAACATGTACAGGTGAGTTTACCAAGAAGGCTTTCAGGGCCAAATCGTTAACTATAAGGAATATCAAAAAACGCATTTTAATATTTATCTAAGTTTGCATCTAAGTTACAATAATCACATTCATCTTCACAATAATGATCATATATTGCATAAAATGTACATCGCCGACACCAAAAAAAATCATTATTTATTAAATTCTTCACTTCATGATTATCGGATATAATAAAGTGGTATGGTTTATGGATAGAAGTGCGATATCCACAACCGAAACATTTTTCCGCAATTCGGAAATGTGTGACCAACCACGGCCATATTGCTTCCTCCAATAACATGAAATCATTTTTGTTTAGAAATTTATCAACGTTTGCATACACAGTCATTTTTATTAGGTAGGTAAGCTAATACCTGAAAAAAACCTCATATTAGGTATATCATTAAGCAATATAAAAATGCATTAAATGAGAAAGTTTTAGGACAAAATATAGTTTAATATAACTTTATGTTTCGATACTTCCACTGATGTACATATAATTTTTAGGACCAACAACAAAAATATTTATTTCAATAACATTTATCGTGATAAATAATAATACTAAAAAATTGCTTTGCAATAGCTCAAAACATTTTATTATTAATTTAGAAGTCTTTACCTTGTTTTCATAAAAATAAATCGATACTGCATCATTTGTAATGATGTGTAATGTTCTTAAGAATTCCATTCCGAAACTTTTTAATTCCATTTCTACGTTACTTGTGTTTTGGTAACGGAACGGAAGTATCGGAAGCATAAACTAAAAGACTTTTGTTTTATTTAATTGAAACAAACACATTAGACCTACAAGTTGGGCACTAAATTAAGTTCAGTAATTGATAATAATGATATCGAAATAATTTGAAAGAAATGGAAAGAGAAACTTACTTTGAAATTGGTTGCGGCTTTGGAAAAACGAAACTGGACCGTTTGGAGGTGAGTATTGCTCGCCCGCTCGTCGCCGTTAAAACGGCCGATTATCTTGTCGAAACAAGTCAACATGATCAAAAACGTTGCCATTTGAAGAAAATTAAACAAAAACGGTACATTGTATGGCACCATCACGGAAAAAATGCGGTTTCGGAAGGGAATTTTCCACATTGACTGATTTATGTCCTCTCACTGATAAAATTATTTATTTGTAACGACGTAAGAATTTTTTCGTAATTATACAAGAAATGGGGCATAAGTATTCTTCCCAATAAATTAAACACAATTGAAATGCGATTTAAAAAAATACGTTAATATCACATTATACTAAGGAAATTGCATAGGGGACAGCAGTAAATCCGACAATTACTTGTTTATTTAAAAAAAAATAAGGTATCAGGTTTGTATTTATCAGCAAAAACGTTAATTAATTTTGTTGTTAACTAACCATAGATTTTAATTTTAACAGTAGTTGCTTTTGAACGTTGAAATACTACTTTAAAAAAAATACGAAAGTAGTGGGACATGGCTGAAACACAAATGTACACTTTTTGTGAAAATGACCCAACAATATTCGTTTCATTTTCATTATTGTCCTTATATTATATTAGATATTTGGGGGTTGCGTACATCGTTCAATTCACCAGAATATTCAATGTCAACTTCAACTTCGATGATTTGGATGTAGGAAGTTAAACGCTTCTTAAGTATTCAACAAATTTTATAATTATTAAGACCACTGAAAATTATTTTCTTGCGTTGCTACTGATTCTCTGAGAATATATAATAATCATTGTCCATCAGTGACATAAACAATATGAAAACTATAAAAAAAGAATAATTTCTAGGTACATAAATTTCGCTACAGATATCTATAAGAATAGGCTAGTTGACAACTTTTTTTTATATGAAATAATGTAGAAGTAACAGCATGTTTGCAATTAATAGTTTCGGAGATACGGTGCTATGTGGAACTGCTGCTAGTCGGTAGAAAACTCTCCCCATAAATTCAAGCTATGAAATGACGTGCGCCTTTACTTAATTGTGTGTATGTATTTTAGTTAAAATCGTAACTTATTTGAATAATTTTGTAACCATTTGAATACAGTAGCGGAATAGCTAGTTGTAATAATGAAAATTGTTATGTTTTACGTAACTAATTTTATGTCATATATATTTTAGCAAGTTTCGTAATTTTGTTTCACTACTTTTTTAAAGTTTTTAAATCGTAATATTTTCCACATTAGTGTAATAAAATTTATTTTGTTAAATATTTATTGGTTAAAATGGTTTATACGTTCCGAACATATAACAGAAACCGGTATTTTTATTTCTAGGACATAACTCTATTGTGCCAACGAGTTTTTACATTTTAATATGACAATATGTCGCTAGGTCACTAAACATATAGTGTGGAGACCCGTGCGAGCTCCTTGCCGCACGCCGGGTCCTTTCCTCCTGGAGTGCTTACTTTATCAGGTATGCCAAATTTGCTTAAACCTGTCCTTTTCCTTAAGGCTTAAGGTTGCATTTACCCTGCAATAAAAAAGGTCAATAAAGATGTGACTAGTCGCGTCACATGTCACGTCACATCGTGCTCTGTCCTACTTTACGGGATACAAAAATATATAACTTAGAATAGGACAGACCGACAATTATAAAATTTCTATTTTTCAAGAGTGCAAGCCCTATTTTGAGGTGTCAGTCAATGTAGAATGTGGTCCTTATATCAGTTTTCAAACAATAAACAAGCTTTAGTTGCTTAGTTTGTAATCTGGACATTATATGTGATATAACAACAGTTTTTATTAAATTGTCAATACAAACTATATATTTTACATTATTTTATTTACTTATAACATGTAAACTACAAAGGCTCGTATCACATGCAAGAACTGATGTATATATGGCATTATATAAGTAAGAACATAAGTATATAATAATAATTATATTTAATTGTATGTTTTCAATTCTAATTTACCTATATAAAATACGAGTTACTTTAGTTACTATGATGTCGGATTATAATAATAATAAAATCTTTATTTGCAAAAATATGGTTTTATAAGTTGTTATCAATTTTTAAATACCCAGCATATTTTGTCGTCAGGACGACGTGCAAATATTACAAGTCATTTTTAAAAAGAAATATAAAGCTATCAACATAATTTCAAGAAATAAAATACAAATTGTCACTAAAATTGAATAAAATTGATATTTAAAAAAAATGTCAGCATCTTTATCAAATAATTAAAAAATAAATGTCAATTAAAATTATATAAATTATCCAAAATGTCAATGCCAATGAAAATGTTACCTAGAAAAAAAAATTTACGAATATATGTCATACATTTTTATCTTTAAAGAAGTCATTCATTGTATAATATAATTTATCAATTAAAAAGTCAAACAAATGCTTTCTGAATTAAAAAATTATAATGAATTTTATTTTCATCACCAAACTTAACGGGACCAATTTCTATCAAACTAGCTATTTCCCTGCGACTTCACCTGAGTAACTTATAGACTATGTCCGCCGCGTATTATTAAACTTTCCGTAGCTAAACGACTTATAAATGCGTTCAATAGTTTCAGGGCCTATCCAATGCAAAGAAACAAGTAATCAAAGCTTTCCTCCTTGAATATAGCATATTGAAATAAAATATGTCGAGCAATCGATTATTTATCAATTTTAAAGGTTTAAAGTCGGTTCTATATATTTTTGAAAGTTTTTATACTTCTTCGAATCCTAACATATATTAAAATTATAGTGATAAAATATTGACAAATATATTTCAAACATAACCGAAACATACATAAAGAATCAAAACAAATGACCTAAAATCATCCCACAAAAACAGAAACCCCTTACAAATGATAACCAAACATGGTAAGGCAGAATTCGTTTAGCGCACTAACCTTCATAGAGGATTTTGTTTTTGTAGCAAGGAGACAAAAATAATTATGAAAATAAGATTCAAGTATAGTAGACGGCGACGGACATACAATGTATTTGCAAAGAATATATATTTTTCTGTGTTCGAATTATTCTGTTATTTTTTTCCCGAATAGAAAATATCTTGTATTATTAGTATAATTATTCAAGTATAATATTTAGTTGTAATTATATTAAATGAAATATTAATAAATTTTTACACAACTGCCCAAAGAAGAAGTGTATTCCGTTTAGGGTAAATGTATGTATGTGAGTTTTTATACCACCATAACTTTTGAAAGACTAAACGATACAATTGTATCTATCACTAGAAATATATCTTTTACTAGAAACCTTAGTAACATAAGCTATATATACATATTATATTCAATGTGGCGGATATATGACGTCATTAAAAAAATATTTCTTCAATTATATATATTGAAGTTCCAGATGAGTGCATTCCAAATATAAGAAATAAAATAAAAAAGACTCCAAAATTATAATAAAAATGAAACGTAAATAGAAAAATAAAAATATAAAAAGCAAAATTTGACGCAACTTGAAAAGCTTGTAGCGCGTGAAAAATATGTGTAGTATTTCGTCTCCAATTTCATTAGCGCTACAAACTTTTCTAGTCAATTACTGTTAGAGAAACTTTTGTGTATATTTTTGTTTTATTTACGTTTTATTGCGCACAAATAAAAGCTTGTTTAAAAAAAATATATTGTATTTTTGTATTTATTACTTTTGTCTCATTCTATTCATTTATGTCATAGCATCTGCATTGCAAGGTGTATTTCCTCTTAATTTTGAGCTGTCACCATTAAGTTCATTTAACCGCCTTTCGATTTCATCATCATATCAGCTTACTGACACCATAATATTGCATTGTCATCTGACTTACATGTCTATGCAAAATTTCAAATTTATCAGACATTAGGAAATGGGTTAAATTTGAATTCCAAAATTTGCGCACTCATTTACATACTTACAAGGTAAGTTACTCGTAAATAAAAGTTGTATTATGACTTGGCTAAAAAAAATATTATAGCAGTCGGGGGACACTTCTCTGGAAACTAGAGGTCTTTAGTTTCTTTGTGTGATGAAATGAGAATTTTGTTTCTTTTATTTTTAGTTAAATTTTGGCAGTCGAATTTTTATAGATATTTTTTTTTATAATCAATAAACATGAATACCTATATAATTAAATTCTTTATTATGAAAAATAATAGAAATAAACTTCTGTTATTTTGAATTATCATAATACCTACATTTGAAAATGAAGGAAAGTCAAATACGACAAATGTTTCTGCGCCAAAACTTTCGCCTGATATTAAGCTATTCGGCCGTAAGCCGAACATATATATCATATAAGTAAGAAGACATTAGAAGGTTAAGTTGAAGTTAAAAAGAGACTTCTCGTTAGGTGAAAAAGACATTAGAAGGGCCTCGTGGGTGGAGCAGCTGCGCCACAAGGATAATACCAACACACTCGCGCGTTGTAATACAAAGTGACTTATGCCCGTTTTCACCAAATTTATCAGTTGCCGAAATCTGTGGTCTATATATTTAGGAATCACTTATGGTGGAAATTCATTACACTAATTACTAGGGACCACCGAACGATATTAAGCAATGTCTAAAGTTATATGCCTTATGCGGCGTATTACGCTAGACATTTGCGTAATACGAGTATATGGCACATCACAAAGCTGTCAAGGAATACAAGAAAAAATGATTATTTGGAATTAAACTAATCTGCTTAGAAGATTCGTAAGATTAGACGTTTCCTTGTAAAGCTTTGCCTTGTTCGAAGTAAGCGAAAAAGGGTGTTAGAACTTGGACAGCAAAATATGTACTTTAATGAAACTTTATAACTTTATCTTGGCACTAGAAATGAGGATCTATGGAGAGTAAAATTTAATATGGCAGATATTTTACAGAAACTTTATCAATAATTCTATAACTAACTTAAGCTACATTTATATTTTGCTTGTGATGCACGATGATGCGCCTAAATCTGGGTCCGATAATTTTTACATCATTAACTCGAGTCCTACCTAAATTTAAGGATCCTATCACCTATAAGGGGAATAGGCAGAGAGGAACTTTAAAAAATGCACATTTTAGAAACTAGGTAAGTATGGTGTCATTTTTATGGTTCCGTACACAAAGGGTAAAACGGGAACCCTATTACTAAGACATTGCAATCTGTCTGTTATCAGTCTGTCAATGTCATCATTCTGTTAATGTTATCAATTTTACAATAATTTACGATACTACTTATGTGGAAAACATTCTAATATTTGTATCCCTATTAGTAAATTAACATACATTCTTTTAAATTAATGTTGCATTATATCTTCGTTAGTTTTTCTGTTTGAAAGAATATGTTCCTAAAGGAATCTCACAATAAATTCAGTAGTTTTTTTGCGAACCTGAAACGCTACTAAGTTCATCACTAAAAATACGAAAATACCTATAATTGTTATTTTTTTTTCAAAACATTTTACACTACATAGACATTAAGAAATGAATAATAATGCTTCATGACAAAAGGTGTTAAAAAATAAACAAACTTTTTTTGAAGTTGGATGGTTAAAATTAAAGCATAGTCAATTAATTTTTTCACGAATTCAGAAGAAGCTTTATAAACCATTTTTATCTTTAGTTTTTGAAAAATAATATTCTCACACAATTTATCATTTATCATATGAAAACTCACAAAAGGTTACATCACTTATGGTGTTCCAACCGTCATCAAAGAGAATGAGCTAGCTGTCAATAACTGTTTGGTCGTGGAGGCAATAGTGAATATCCTAGTGTTTTGTTCGATTCGTATTTTTTCTATGATCTAATTTGGTAGAAGGGTCGGTATTCAGGGAATGTAATTAACAAAATGAATACACGGATTGATGAATCTGAGATTGATTCGGTGAATGTGCTCATTTCTCAGAGATACTTTTCCATTCGACTACTTAAACAATACCAATATCAGTAGTCAATACGCTTAGAATCTTTTAGAGCATAAGAATATAATGAATCCAATGTAATCTATTGAGATTTATTGAGGTGGAACATTATTTGGTACACAATTAATATTTTTTAATTGAATGCTAAAAAAAACAATGTATAAAATTCACTTTATCTAATGTAAAAGTGGAACCAACTGAAATTAAACTCAACAACGAACATTTAGAGTACTAACTCTAAATGTCAAATTTTTTGGCTATAACAGTAGATTTAAAACTGCAATGAAACTTTCAGATTTGTACATTAACTGATAAACCCAGCTCGGCTGCATATGTCATACAAAAAATATAATAAATATTTTTCACAATATCATGTCCTACGGTATTTCATTGTGGGGAACGGCAGCCGATATTGAGTCTATATTTGTTTTACAAAAAAGAGCAATAAGAGCTATCTATCAATTAGGCTCACGAATATCTCTCACAAAAAAAATTAAAAAAAAAATTGGAATATAGACCGTTGAATCTCAATTTATATATAATTGTATACTTTTTGTCCGGAACAATATTAAAATGTATACGAAGCATAGTGATGTACACAAACTTAACACTAGAAATAAAAACAAGCTAGTAAAGCCTTCTTACAGGTTACAGAAATTATTAGGTTCAATCATGGGTCACAATACTTTAACAATATGCTAATAAATCATTTTAAAAGTCGTATATAATATATCATACCGTTAAAGATATCTGAATGACAAAAAAGCAATATCTTAATATTTTAACCTAATGTGATTTACATTGTGCCCTTGTTTTATGTGCCGTGTCCTGCTGCCATTAATAGATGTATTAGAAATAGCTTCCTTTATTCACTACATAAGTACCTAGAGTAGTCACGCTCTCATAAAATTCTTTGCGGTGGTGTCATGTGCTTCGGGTTACATTCCCTAAAATATGGCTGAGTGAAGCGTTGGCTGGCTCATGCGTCATTCTCGTGAACGGGTGCTGCCAGTGGCAACGATGCTACTCTGAAATACTTAATATCGTCCATTTTATTATTTTTACTGTATATTGATTTGTCAAAGAGTATGTATGTCTCGGAAACCGGCATATTAATCAGTAATCGAAAATATCTGTCATGTTATTTCTGACATTTTAATAGAAAGTGACTTCATAGAATAATGAAGTTACTTTCCAATAAGACTAATCTGTGTGAAAAAAGTCACCCTTGCTGAGTTTCTTGCCGGTTCTTCTCGGTACAAGGTCTTCCGCCGTAGTTTTGTGAACCGATGGCGTAGTTTTCGACTTTTACAAGTGCTATGTAACAGCCTTGACTGAATATGATTTTGATTTTGATTTGTGTTTTTTCTTGTTTGATTGTTTTAATAAGTTGTTAAAAAGCTGTGAATGTATTTGGTATTTACAATTCTTTTCGATAACTATGGGACAAAAAGAACGCCAAAGTAAGTAGAAATGAAAACATACATTACAAATATTCGTTTTATTTTCAATAGTCACGTAATAATTTTGGTTATTGTGCGTTATTTCATCTGCCCTAATAATAGACTATGAAATAAATAATAATATGCCTTCAATGCAAAATTTATCCGTTAAGATACAAAATAGGTATTTTTATTATATTTGATCAATGTTACATTCACAATGGGTCCTGGGTAGCTCAATGATTAGAGCAGTCGCCCGGATTGCGAAAGGTTCCATCTCAAAGTGCCAGGGATAAAGTCGATTTTTTAAGCATTTTTCATTAAGAATGTGTGTTTTTTTTAAATATATTTTATGTACATTATTCAATAAGAATATTTTTCAGTATAGCATTGTGAATGTCAAATTTAATTTTTTTCAATATATGCTGAGTATGATATATCAAAAATGGGTACTGTAACGAAAAAAATTCCCTATATAGTTACGGGAAATTTCAATAATTTTTAAGAGGTTAGATTTTAATAATATTAAATTTTAATAATAATATTAGATTTTAATAATATTAAAATCTAATAAACCGTGCCAATATTCTAAGGTTGAAAGACAGATAAATATAGGATATTTATAACATAAGTAAGTAGGATTTATAATCTATCTTCTTATTAATCTAGTGATTTTCAAATTACCTTAGAATAAATGTATTCGTAGGAGAGAGAAGGTGTTTAGAACAGGAGCAATTTGAATTATTAAATTAATGAAGGCATCCTACATACTTATTTTCTAACCACTCATCAATCATATTTCTAAATTGTTTTAATCGTATTATTAAAAAGGTTTTAAAGGGTAAATAATTTAAAATGCCCACTACTGATCTTGTTTGATATTCGCATAATCACAAGTGACGTCATCGACAAATTGAATTTACATGGAACCGATATAGCTGTTTTGTATCATTATTTTATATTTACTATTATAGGTATAAACATTTTAAATCCAAAACACCATTTCTCTCTCTTTCTTAAGTCCTAAACTTTTAGCAAACAGTGAAGTAATAAAACCGTAACAAACAGTTTTGTAGGCGATAAGAAGATCGATAATGTTCAAGTAGAGTTGAAAAACTACGTATCTGTGGGGTAGGATTAAAACAAAAGTTAAAAACATCTTAGAAAACAGAGTTTTATTTGCGCATTCACTTGAAAACTTTAAGAAGGTGAATCAGAGGATGTCTGAAAATAGACTGTATTTAAAATAAAGAATATCTTTCAAGATTTTGATATAGTATCAGTATATAGAATTTAGAAATATTTTTCCTAATCTCCAAAACGTTAGATAATCTATATATTGTCGATTCCCGCTGCCTGTACGTTGAGATCTTTTATACTACACACTTTCAACAATAGATAAAGTGATTCAAGAGGAAGCCGCTGTGCAAAGCACTGTTTAGTAAATAGTTAACATGTTTATGATTAAAAATAAAATTTTAAAAGTTAAAAAAATATAAAGAATGCGGTCAATGAAATCTTTAAAATGTAAACCGGTACTAAAGCTAGTCCGGCCAAATTAAATCGACACATCTCTATTTGACGTCTTCTTTTCTGTCGTTGTCAATTTACTTTAGCCGGCCAATGATTATTACCTATTAATTTTAGTTCACGTTTTCAGATTTCAGAAATTGTTCAGATTCTTGTTTGTTTTAATTCGACTTTAAAATACTTTTAGTTAAGTACGTGCTAATATTTTACTTGCTATAGAACAGATTATTATAAGTAGAAAGTAAATCCGATCATTCAGTGATAGTTCTTAAAACTTAAACATAATATGAGTAGTTATCGTTTTTGTAAGACAAGACGGATAAAAAATATTTGAAAAACAAATAATTATTCAAAACAGACGCACTCCGATATCACGAGATTATTCATTAAACATTTTTCGGTATTTTAATGAAGGCCCAACCCGTTATTTTACAAGCCGACACACAGGTCGGTCGCCATTTTTCCAACTGAATTAAAATGCGACGTAAATAAATCGCGGGATGTGAGCACGGCCCACATTTTAAGTTTCACACATACTAGGGATTACAAAGTAGAACCAGCAGAACTAATATATGAAGATGAAGTTGTGTATTTATGTTCATTTAATCAAACATACAGGCCGTCAAAACGAATTTTGAGCTTTCGCTGAATGGTTCGTAGCACTTCCTCATTTTTTAGCCCTCTTATCTTAAGTGTAGTTCATAGGTACCTAAATAAAATTCCCGATTTATGATTTCAATAAGATGTCACAAGATATGGTTTAACATAAAAGAAATTAATGATTTGAATGTCAAAATGGCCAAACTACATGTTTTGAGTTAAACGTAGCTTGCGAAGTCTTGTAATCTTGGCTCAATACGAGATCTAATAAATTTTTAACAGTGCTAGTCTTGGCTTAGGAACATTTTACATGAAAATGATTTAGGTAGAAAATATATTTGTAGCGACCTTACCTTTGTTCTCGGAATCAGCATACTATGGACTACGGACAACTTGTAGTATCGCATAGCAGATCGCCTGACACGCAAAAGGCCTTTCGTATAATTATGATTGAAGTTCACTTCAGGTAAGTTCGGTAAGTCATCAATTATTAGCGGCGTTTGTTACGAAGTTCGCCGGGTCTAATTAGGATGAATTAAAACCTCGTTAAACTTTAGAAGTAAGTGCAATTTTAGTCTAGATTTAAAAAAAATCTCGCAACGACTGTCCCTATTTAAGTCAAGGCACCAACAATAAATTATTTTTAATTAATTACTCACAAACCATAGCAATTAATGTAAAAGTGTTGCATATAGCTCACAGCAAAGTGACTAACATGTTTGTCAATTTTCGCTATAAAAAGGAGTATAATAATTGGTGTTTTATATAAATATAATTATATAAACTTACGCTTTCACTATTACTTTTATTATATTTGATTAGTTTTGCATTCACAGTGCTATACTCAAAAATATTCTTGATGAAAAATGTTTAAAAAATCTAGTTTGTCAGTGGTAAAATTAGATTAGTATATTTGTAATACCGACTAACTAATAATAATCTATTATACCGACTAATAATCCAACTAGTTCTATTGATGTTAACAAATGAAAGTGTATTATTTTAAGTAAGCATAGTGTTATTGACGGTTGTAAGACTAATTAATCCCGGTGACATTTTTCGATAGTAAGTTGTATGTTATATAATATATCTTCATATTTGAAATCAGTGATTTTTTTAAACTATAATTGTGAATTTGATAAAACATGCTTCGTAAATTACCTAGCTTTCGACGAATTTTATTATAAGAAATATTGTTTGAATTAGATGTAAGTAACAATGTTAAACTTACATTACATTTCTAGCGTTCTGTCTCATCCAAAACTAAACTAGCTAAAATTACATAAATAAAATCACAATGATATACCTAAAACACAAGGATCTCTTAACTAAAAATAAATATGTTTTTAGAATTTTTGATTCTTTTTCCCACTTTTGTCTATTGTGGTATCAAAAAACATCTAAAACTCCAACATTTTTTATTTCTAGTTTAACATTCATATTTTACAATTATCATAAGTGACATACTTTTCATCATCGTAGCCATCGTAGTTTCAACGTAAGCGACATTTGTATAAGAATTTGAAGTACTAATTTAAAACTTGACATATACACTAATGCGCCTATACAGCATTTAGTGAAATTTTCAAATAAGTGTCAAAGTCAAAATAATCTTTATTCAAATAGACTTCTTAAAAGTACTTTTGAATCGTCCAACATTTATTTTTCCCTACCACTCGTTCAGGACGTCTTTTGGCTGATAAGAAGAACGAGCAAGAAACTCACCAGCTCTAATAAGAGTAATGACATTTACAAAAACCATGTCATTACCAGATCAATACATTATAAACAAAGATAGAAAAAAAAATGTGATGATGTCAATACTTTAAGAAAATATAATCTTCTTACTGAAAAGTCTCGAATGGAATTAATTTGTTTAGACATAATTAATTTCCTATATGTAAATAAGTTTCTCGTATAGTGGTGAAGCTATAGAGAATCTTACGTAGTACTCTACAATAAAGTTTGTTGGAACATACCGGATTGACTGTAGTATATTCTTTTGAGTATCTTTCTCTATCTTTTTTCTTTTATAATTAATTAATTTCCTGTAAACGATAGATTTATTTGACAACGAATATTTTGGATTAAAACTGAAAACTTTTTCGCTCATTTGCATTGCTGCGACATACAAGTTGTTAATGGTAATAAACCTGACCTCCTACTATTTTTTTTTTCATCGCTTTATGGAAGTGTGTAATATAAAATATGAACGATGACTTATTTATGTTTGTCTGTCCCTCAGGTAGCTTTTAGAAAAATATAAAACACGTATTTTTTTCGGAATTATTAAATTACAGCTATATATTAAATTAAAATGTCGTCACGCTTTTGTACATTTTCACAAAACTAGGGAGCCCCCACTGGTCAACTGTAATGGCTGTTATCTAAACTATTTCTTGTTAAATCGAAGTAAAAAAATACGTATCTAATATTTTCCTATTATCTGAGCGACGGACTAAATAGAATAGAAATGCGTGATGCAAATAAGGAATTATATATGTACATACATTATATTTATCCTTAACTGGTTAAATGGCCAAGCTCGGCTGGGGCTATTCCCGTGGGAGCTTTGGGATACAGAATACACAAAAACACACTTACGTGAATCTGATGTTGTATATAAAAGAGATTGCCCATCATGAAGTATGGGATTTGGATTCACATTGTGTCACGGTATACCACTCAAATGTGTACAATCAATCACAAAACATTTATATATCTGTGTAATATGCCGTATTCGTAAAAAAGGCTAACTAATAAAATGAAACGAAGTTCGAAATTGGTTTGTTGATTCGTTTGTTTGCACGGAATAGACTAGAGCCATAGCTAATTAGTGAAGCGCTCGTCATCTAGCAGGCCAATTTTACTACAGCGCTATTAATACACGAGTTTTAGCGTCAGAGTAAGTTTACGCTAAAATTGCAATTTTAGTATTAGTCCAAATTCATGTTATACAGATAATAAGCAAATATACTACCTTTTTGGAGTAAATATTACTCCCGTACTAGATTAAACTTTGCTAAGTATCTGTTTAATAACATAAATTTTGACAAATAACCAAGTGGAATTTCATCGTAAATTTACGCCAACGGTAAACCTTGTTTATTAATAAATCTATTAATGTTTACGTAATTATTGCATCTCAATTGCTTGATTTTTGCCAGTGCCATCTATCTGAAAACCAATCATCATTATCAGCCTTTTTACGTCCCTACTGCAGGGGCTTAGGCCTTCTTATGAATGGCTAAGGAGGATGACCCTGGACGCTGGCTCAATGCGGATTGGAGGGTACTAACGACTGCAAATGCAGCCGCGATCAACGGCTTAACGTGCCTTCCGAACCATGGAGTAGCTCGAGATAATAATTTTTTGGTCACCCATCCTACCCTGAAAGTTGATTAACAACAACGATCGCGAGCCGCGGCGCTTATCCACTACGCCATCGAGCTACTCTCCAATAAGTTATATTATATATCTATCACCATTGATGTGTAAGGAAGACTTCGCACTAATAATATTGGACTTTAGATAGATAGTACAATCATAAATAGTAATCGTTGAGAATCTATTGAGATGCGATTATTAGATATATAAACATTAGCGTAAATGGCCTGTTAGGTTGCCTGGCAGAAATCGCTATCAAGCGATAAGGCCGCCTATTATACGGTATTGTTATTATGTTTGCGTAAGATTTTTGTATATTGTCTCTTTTCTATTGTGCAATAAAGAATATTTATAATTATTATTATTTACATATACGTTATGCACGACTGTCGTCAATTTGGTATGAGATTTGTCAACAAAGTAACAGTATAAGTCTCCAATTCCCGAGCTTAATGTATCCCGTATGCTACACCCTCAGTTAAAAAGGTTCCATTGAATGTATGTAAAGGGTTTTGATATTGCTGCGGTCAGAAGGTAAAATGGTCGGTGTGGCCTTCGCTCGCACTTTGTATATTTATTTTGGTAAGCCTTCTGTGTTTTGGTGTTGTATTATTTCTCCTTTTTCTTTATATTATTTTTTACTTAATACCCTACCATACCATATAAAGTACATTACTTTGTTTATAGATTACTTTGTTTATAATCTCATTACATTTGAGAAGAAGTAAAACGCCTAATTTTTAAAACCTATATATATACTCAAAAAGTTATAGTACTTTCTAAGATTACACGTATTAACAACCTTACAAATCACTATTCACTGTTTTTATTAGTAAGTATAGACGGTGACCATCAAACAACCTTAAACATGACATTAAAATATGGCGTCCATCAATAAAGCTTCGACGAATAAATAACCTCCATTTATCGTTAAACACAGAACCAAGACTGATATTGGACCAATTCAAACAGATCTGCCAAAATAAAAAATTGACACCCAAAAGAAACAAAGGCAGGCAATAAGTTTTCGCAAGAGTCGGATTGTAAAATTAATAAATCGCATTTATATAAAGAATCCGTTTGTTTTATGTTACGAATGAAAGGTTGAAATAAAAAAGGAATTCAAATATATTTTTAGGGTTCCTTGCCCAGTGGACGGTGAGGGATAGTACACCAAAAGACAACTTGACTCTCGATTGGTTTTGTACCAAACAAATTAAGTCCAAATAAGCTGTAGTCAAAAGTAAAAACTATGCAAAAAGTACTTAGTTTATGGAAGTCTTAAATAGAGAAAGTTGGTAATTACCTATTATTATTACCTATTTCGTTGATTGAGAACGGTAAGATTGTAATCGACAAACTTATATTATAATTTACTATTTTTACAATGTGAATGATAAAACATTAACATTCTCTTATGATCACAGATAATTTAATGTTTTTTTTACTATTGACAAAACAATATTTACTCCTGTTTCGCATGATTAGTATCTAGATTTTTTAAATAATGCGGATGTCTGCTGCATGTTTCAAAATCTTGTCTAGTTGTATTCAAAAAAGTCTATCATCACAAAATTAATAAGGAATACCCACTTGTTGGTTCAATTTCTGTAACACTGTCTTTTGACCAATCGGAATTGAACCATTCGCAAATAGAACTAACCCAGAATAGGATGAAATCCATTTGCAAATTGGATCCATTAGTTTGATTCTGCCAATATAAGAAAGGTTAAAAATGCATTTTATCTACATCCCACAGCAACAAAAATATATCCAGCTGTAAAAGCATGAATGAAAAGAGACATAAAAAATACATAGTATGAGGAATGAATGAGATAGGTACAAGTAGTAATGTAATGGTAGCGAAAAATAGGAATAAAAACGTCCTGCTAATGAGTGGGAAACGGTAAGTCCTGGGCAAAATATTGTAAAGTCAGGCTTATAAAAAACAAATAAGCACTTGAAATTTTATCCAGAATACTTGTATTATAATATATGTAGTAACATTACGAAGTAGTACGGAACCCTTCTCATTCAACTTTCACTTGACCGATTTTTATCATTACCCATAATCTGCTCAAAGAAATAAATTGATATTCATGCTCTTATTTAAGCTGATTTTTCAATAACACAAAGTAATACAATTAACGTCACGGTTCGCGTATATTTGAATTCAAATTCGATACAAACCACTAATAAAACGCTACGTTGATCTTTGATGTTCAACCGTTATGGATTTGATGAGTTACCTTATGGTATAGAACTACGTTTGAAGCATTTTTCAGTCGTTTTTATATTCAGTGTGTATTTTGTACCTTACTTAAACTGTAACCATATACCTAGGATAAATATAACCCTACAGATCTAAATAAATAAATGTTGATAACATTGTCAAAATAGTGAATAAACAATTTTTATCTTAATATAATTTTTAATCAACCAAATACTTTTGAAGTCTTTATTTTGAGCTTTAAATAATTAAGTTATGTAAATGAACAGGTTCAAATAATAAACCTTGTGGAGTTCCTTGCTGGTTCTTCTCAGCACATGTGGGTTGAGTCCGGAGCCTTCTGAGCCGGATCCTGGATCCCCAACGTGAGGGTATCCAACGCGTATCCACAGCGTAATATCAGGTAGGCCGACCACGCTTTAACCTAGTCCTACGGGAAGGTCCTAATAATTAGCGAGTTCTGATTTAAAGAATAAGGTTTGTTATAAATAATATGTTTTTTTTTACATATACTGAAGACGTTAATAGACCGGTGATGACGATAATGACTTTCGAAATGACATAACGACAGAATTCTTTAAAACAAAAACTATTAAACACTCAATACTGTTGACAACATTTCATTGATGAAGTTTGATCTCAATAATATTGAGTACTTTTTGTTTAGATTGATGAAGTTAAATTGTCATTTCACCATCTCAGTGCTACGTTTTTCTAAAAAGGAAACGATATCGGAAAACAATCAATCTTACCTTTAATGTAATAGAGATGTTTCTTACTAAAACATTTCAAAACGCCTTAACTTCAGTATTGCTCTATAATTTATTACTACAACTACCATTAATACTATCCAATCATTCTTAAGATTAATTAGTCAACAGATGGCCTTTTTAGCTAATAGCTATGGATAAAGTCTAATTAATCTCAAGTCCTTGTAAGTAAGCAAGCATGTAAAGAAATGTAAATATTTTCTTATTTGCACGCAAATACTCGCACAGTATTTTGGACGCTGGCAATTTAAGTAATTTTAATTATATAATCATATACTTAACGAAATATGCTTAAAAAATCCACTTTATCCCTGGCAAATTGTGAATGAAAATTAATCAAATATAATATATACTAATGATATTCTAAAAACTTTTCAATTACTGCCTCATAGCATTGAACATACTCCTGCCTGACCTTATTTAGCCATCTGCGTGGGATATAAGATAATGTAATATACAAACATACACCAGTACGCTATATAGCAACATCTAATATTCGGTACGAATAAATAAAAGAAGCTTTACTTTATGCATTTGTTTACTGCTAATCTCTACTAAAAATTAGTAAAAATACATTTTAATTTATTTTTTTCTTTTCACCGTTCCTGTTTTTACCCGTCGTATAAAGATGTCTTTATCTTCTCCTACACCAATAATTCGATTTATTTTAGTAGTCGACACGCTGACGAATATTTACTCATTAATTCTTTAGAAGAAAATAAAGTATTAAACTAGTAATTGCTAGTTACCAATCAATTCATAAACACACTTTAAAATCAATAAAATACGTTGATCTTCACCTTCTTTTCATAAATTTTTCTCGCCTGAGTTATCAATGGCTTTTCTGGGCATTTTCACAAAATAAATTAATATTTTTACAAATATTGACTACAATTTACGCTTTGGCTTGACAGTTGACATTTTATTTTACTATATGAATATCAATATTTTCGGTTTTAGAGTTTAAAGTAGACAGGACATGTAAAAATTAATTTATTTACTTGACATTCGCAGAATTGTGCGAAATGCGCAGATACGCCATTAATTAAAAAAGAAGAAGTTGGTCAATATTATTTACTCTTTTTATTTTATGCCATCAAATTCTGGTACACGTTTGAACATTCATAAACATTGACGACCTCCGTAGCCGAGTGGTACGCACGCCGGTTTCAAGGTGTCGCCATCTCTGAGGTCGCGGGTTCGATTCCCAGTCGGGTCGATGTAGAAAATGAACTTTCCTATATTGTCTCGGGTCTGGGTGTTGTAGTACCTTTGTTGTCTCAGATATTCCATAATACGGGGGCTTTAGCTACACATCTTGGAATCTGAGCAATGTATGTGATGTTGTTATATATTTTATTTTTTATATATTTTCGAATATGCCTATTTGCTTCCATTGGACCCTCATTGCCCACATTGAATTTATGTCTTGCGCAGCCACTGTGCTTTGGTTTCAGTACTTTATGTTGGAAATAAATAACAAAATTTATCTATTTATTTTAAGGAAAATGTAAGTTCAATGATATGTTTATATTGTATTTAATTAAAATTTTATTTTAAATTCTTATAACAAAAAATCTATTTGCTCTATTAACTTGTAGGATACAAATTCATCCATTTTTCCATTTAAACATAGTATAATTACGAATAGATATTGCATATCGATGAATATGGGTTAAAAATGCGATGTTGTATTAAGATTTTATATATGGCTTATTTATATAATCATGTATTTATATAATCATGTATTATCTATGTATATTATACATATTCATTTATGACGTAGATATTTGTCTAACACAGTTGATCTTTATGCACTGCCTCATATATTATCTGTATACAACTCTGAACTTAATATTAACATTAAGAAGGACATTAAGTTCGCCATTTGTAATGTGTACAAAAAAGTTTAAATAGATAAAAAATATCGTCGAGGAGTTATAATTTATATCGATTTTGGAGCATAGTTGTGTTTAAATATAATAACAATAGTATCCACATATCTATGCATTTTATACATATTTCGATGACGTCGAATAGATTATTTAGATCAAAACGCTGTTGAAATGATAATAAATTTACACTCCAATCATTACTGTACAATTCTCGAATAAAATGTTGAAAAGAAATACTAAACCGATTTCAAAAAGGAATCTCAAAAACTACAACGGGGCTTATCAAATCAAGGAACTCAATCCTCGCCCAAATTCAAATTAAGTTCTTTTAATGTCATAACTACCTTTGCTTTCATGAATTATTTTTTAAAAATTCGATTTTTTTTAAATCCATGATTTCGTAAAAAATATTTTTCTTTATTGTATTTTTAGTCACGTACTAATTTAAAGTCAGGTTTTGAAAAACCAAGGCTTTTGATCAAGACCTAAAACATGATAAAAAAATAACATAAACCCAAGTCAATCCCATAATAATAGGTTTAATGTTGACTTTAAGCTCTAGTGAATGTTCTAAATTTGATGATTTGTATCGGTGAAGTCGCTTTAAATTAATGTCAATTTTAATGGATATTTTTGCAACAGACTCTCAATCTCCATTATTATATTAAGAATAAGATTTTTGCTAATTTTAAACTATCAAATACCACCTTTAATGTGTGTTACGATTTTCCGTACTTTACAATTTCCCCGCTGCCTCTAGAAGTTCCAGCACCTAACCCCCGCAGTAAGTACTGAGCTTTAGAAACCACATTTTTGCACATTTTTGTCATCAGCTCTCCGACTAATATTAATGTTGCAAAATTTCCTATCATTCCTAAACCGTGAAGAGAATCAATGTTGCTTGTGCGTGATTATATATAAATATCTCAATTAATTTCGGTTTCCATAACACAAGCATTTTACCCACATAAACGACGGCTGAAGACAGACTGTAAAATAATAAATATAATTTGCGTATAAAACAAGCAATAAAAAATAAAGCGCATATACTTATGAACCGTTTGACTTAATGTAAACCATACCATAACTAATAAAGTGTATCCGTCATAAAACTTAAATTACAAAACATATTTTAGATAAAAAAGAAAAAGGTCGGCATACCTTTACATTAATTAATTAAGAACAATCTACTCTTTATTTTGAAAAGGTTCTAGAAAACAACGTCCTTTACAGTACAAAAATATCTACTCTTAAACATTAATAACACAACTACTTATTCAAAGCTCAAATAGTACTGAGCACTATTTTTCCGTACATCAGAAACATTTTGTTTTCATTAATTCTATTACTCGCTTCGTTCATTCATCTAGATATCAAATACTCTCAGTATTTGACATCATTTTTAGTTACCGAGGTGAATTCATATATCGAATAAATATTACCAGTAAACTATCATTCGAAGCAACACGAATGATTCAAGAATAAAGCTACTGCTTTGTTTTAGCGTAAGGGCTAGTAGAAATCGATTACCATTAGGAACACTCGTGACCGTTCTAATAAGCCATATTATAATATAACCAGTGTGATATAATAACACTGTACGAGGAAACGGTCCCCTCAATCTGTTTATAACATCAAAGCCGTCCTCGTCTTAATTATATGAAGTTGTACAGGATGTAACTCAAGGTGTTGTGCTCGTTAGCTAATGGTGTAAGAAAGAAGCACTCGCTAGTAAAGCATACAAAATTAATCACCTAAAGATTTATTATCATCGACCCTAAGAAGTTTTCTTGGAATAAGTGTCGTTATATATAAAGATATATTTCTAACTGAAAGTACTTAAATTCTGATTTACTCTTAGTATTAATATTCTAGAAGGATAAGTGACGACGCATATCTAATATACTAACAAGTTACAGGAACCCGCAACATCGGTATATAGGTACCTATATGTCATATTATCAGTTCATTTCTTGTAGTAGAACCTTGTAATTAGCTTTATACACCAGTAATTTATGACAATAGCTGTAGGAAGTTGTAACAAAAAAAACTTTAAAACAAGTATAAGAATATAATAATATATGTTACTCGGATGTCTCCGATGTAAAAGAAAAATGTAGGTACCACAACACACAAAGATACAATATAGAATTGCTCTTTTTCATATTGACTCAACCGGAATTGTAACTCAACATTCCTCAGAGACAGCGACATCTTGAACCTTGAATTATAGGTTCATGATTATGAATATGATATAATCAAATAAAAAATTGAAAATATACTATGGGTTTTTCTAATTGCGAAATAGTTTACATAGTAATACGTAACTGGTATATCAACAAATAAACTAACAGAACAATCATATGATTTCTCAACAACTCTTATTACAGCATGATAACACACTGTCTACAGCTAAAACTGTAAAAGGGATTAGCTAATCTTAACATCAACTTAAATATAAATGCCAGCTGTGTTATTAGTGCTGTGGTTATCTTAATTATTTGAACAATTAAGCCCCATCGCCGTATAGGTATACATATCTGTCTTACGCGATATACTCAAAAACTAGTCATGCGTTTCTCATCATTAGACGGAAGGTAATTAATGAGCTAGTAATTTAATTTTAATTAATTATGGTTCTTCAAAGACGTCTGTGTAGCTGCGCCGAACGCAGCGTCGAACACAGCGCTGTCGCATCATTACATGTTCACTTTCATAAAATCTTATTACCTTTAAAAGTAGGTTAATTTAAATAATATAGTACACACATACAGTATGTAGCTATATCGTAATCTTATTGTAGTTGGCATAGATAGAAATTTAAAATTTTGTGATAGTCCTTTTTACACAGTTTTTACTCATGTCACTCACACAAATGTAAACGCTGCAATTAATAGATACACGGTATGTGCATATTTGTTCACGCACATACCAATCTGAAACGGCTTCACTATTGTCGTTGCGCTTTATATCGGACACGGAATCTGGATTAATCTAAGCCCACAGAACAGAAAAATCTAAGCCTCTCTGACGTGGTAACGTTGTGCTCGAAGTCGAGATCAACGCCGATTTTAGTACATAATAAAGCAGTTCAAAGTAATTGAATGTTTTTAAAGCTGATTTGAAAGTACATTGAGCAAATTCTTAGTAACCCAAATAAACAGATTACATGGTTTTGCTTTTCTTTCTTTTGGAAAACAAAAGAAGGTAAACCTGTAATGTACTCATTGTCAAAGATAATGTTTATAACATTTACTGTTTGTTTTATAAGATCAATCATCCGTAGTAAACAGACAAATAAACCGCTAAATACATTTTATCTGTAGTAACAACGAAGTTGATAGCGGATAGAAAAAGCTGAATGGCACAAGATGATTGAAGGCTTTTATATTTTATATGGAATAACTTCGTGAAATATTAATAAAAAGGAAAAATAGCAACTGTAGGAATTCCAAGTTGTTTCATTCGGACAAAGAAATGATGTAGGTTGACGTTCAATAAGCACACTGAAAAGAAATACTCATATTGAATAAAATATACTAGTGATCGCTCGGCGGTTGAAATCCGACCAAACACTCAATAAGATTTTATCATCTAAATTTTATAAAGTTTTATTATTAAAGATTTGTTTATCATAATAAGTATTTGATAAAAAATCTGTTTGACATTCAGTCAAACATTAGTAGTGTGCTGTTTTCTTTATTTATGAAGTATTATTAGTAAAATAATATATGCACAGATCTATTTAAACTTTATTGTAACAAATTTCATACTCTTTCTTTTTTGTGTAAAATGGGTTTTCAGTTTTTGCAATTAAAAAATCACTCCGGTGTCTTTGATATAATTTATTTATTTATCAAGATCTCAGTCGGCATATTTATTCGGATATCATCAACAATTATCATCATAATTTAGTCAGTTCACACAAATCTTAATGAATAATTAAATAAGGTTTTACCTTGTATGAATAATTACTTCCATTAGTGAAAACCGCATGGAAATCCGTCCGGGCTCAACAATAATCTATCATGACCACTTAATAATAAGCCCGCAGTTTGTGCCAAGCTGTTGGTATGTATAGATACATCAACTGCTCTGCTGAAATCCAATATATGCAATTATAAATATGCGTAATATTACATAATCATGTCGTGCGTGTTAAGGAGGATGGGTCATGACCGGCCAAGTTATTCCAATGTGATTTAGACTTCCAGTGCCTTAACGTAACTTCAGAAGCACGGAGTAGCTCGAAATAATGTATTTTGGTCATCCATCCCGTGATTGACCCTTGCGAAAGGTCCTCAACAACATTCGCGAGCTGCGGCGCCATATCACTACTCCACCGAGCTATTTAAAGCTATGTCGTTATTATCAAAATCAAAATGGTCACACAAAGTGTAGGAACGATAATACTAAAGGCTCTTCAGTTTGATCAAGATTCATCATTTGTACAATATCATCAATACTAACATTATTTAAAAAAATACATCACGTAATCTCATCCTCTTGGATTTTGAAGTCGTTTAAAAAGTTACATCATACCCAGGTGACATAGGCTCTAATTTATGCAAACGAAGCTGTGTAAAACAATTACTTAGTAGATATATTTGATAGTATAAATGAGTTTATTAATATTAATTTATTACTATTAAATTTTAATTATAATTTTAGAAAAATTTTAAGGAAATTATTTTATAGCACAAATTTCTGTCAGAGAAATACATTTATAGCAGCTACATTTTAGAAATAACCCTTTGCTTCAATATTTCAGTGGCTTTAATAGCCTTCTTAATATACGGTAAGGATGAGACCGCCTGTTCGTAACTTCATAAAATATTAAGATAATATATATTTATTGAATTAACTAATACAACCTTGGTGGTGGTAAACATTGTAAAGTGAATACATACAACAATGTCGTATGTATTCACTTTACAATGTTTAAAGATGTAACTTTAAATCTATTTTGCAAATATTTTTCTGCTATAAACTATTATTATTAAAAGATTATTATGATATACCATGATCTTCTTTATATTTGATCTTCAATGTCCTTTCAAGACCATATCAAGTAAAAAAAGACAATAGAAAATAAGAAAAACCCGCCTTTCTATATGATTTTAATTTCGGCCCTAAATGTTAGTGGTGCCCTTCGTTATTAATTTTCTTTTGTACTACATTTATCAGTACTTTGGTACTTAATTCCATATCAAAGTATCGTGTCTTACTATTACCCTTGAAATAGAATAAAATATAAACTTAACTATGTACACACCTAGTTAAAAGGCTTTATAATAAAAAATAATAAAATTGTGTAAGAAATGTGCGTATATAATAATATTGTAACCGTAAATGAAATAACTGTTATGTATTGTTTTTTATTCATTTATTCATAAACTACAAAAATAAAAACATATTTATTTATTCATTGATACCTCTTGCACAGACTAACAACGGCGGACTTAATGCCGTAGGCATTTTCTACCAGTCAACCTGGTTTAGAGTGACGTGGAGACAAATATACGGTAGGGTGCACAATAGAGATGGAAATATTTTAGGAACAGACTATACTATAAGTATGCTTACCTATGCCATATATGTACAAACATAAATCATAAATTTATACTACCTATAAACTATACATATACATACATACAAAAGAATAAACCTATATTTAACATACATATGTATATTATTAAACAAATACATAAGTATAAAGACGACTAACGATTTAATGAATCTGCTTGTTCCAACAGAAAGTTACACAACTTTTTTTTAAAAGCTATTTTACTATTGATCATTCTCATATCTAATGGGAGTTCATTCCACAAAGGAATAGATTTGACGAAGAACGAAGAGTGAACAATTTCGGAAGAATGAGATTAGAGGAAAAACGAAGAGTTTTGGTGTGAGAGGTACAAGAGTACTGGAAGTGACAAGTAGAATAAGAAAGAGCGTTCGGAGAATTCAGCAAAGAGAACAAGGTAGTCAAAGCTCGCATACTCCTTCCCGGATGGGCATCCATTTTAAATATGAATGATATGTGGACACATGATCGTATTTTCTAAGTTTCAATGTGGATCGAATGCAGTTATGAAGAAGACGATCAAGTTTTTTGAGTAGATCTGCATTCAGGTCAAGGTAGCACACATCACTATAGTCGACTATGGGAAATATTAAGGTCTGCACAAGCACAGCTTTGATATTAGCTGGCGGAAAGTTTTTTGAGACGATAAAGTGCTCGTTTACTCGATGCGATTTAAGAAAAGACGACGACTTACACGCGAAAAATCTGTGTAAAAATTAAGTTTAATTTTTTTTATGGAATAGGGGGCAGACGAGCGGACGGATCACCTGATGGTTAGTGATTATCGTCGTCCATGTACACCTGCAACACCAGAGGGGCTACAAGCGCGCTGCCGGCCTTGAGGGACGAATATGAACATAGGGAGGGAAGGATTGAGGGGTAGAGGGAAGGGAATAGGGACGTGTTGGGCCTCCGGTACCCTCACTCACACGACGAAACACAACGCAAGCGTTGCTTCACGTCGGTTTTCTGTGAGGCCGTGGTACCACTCCCCCTTCATGCCGAAGCGTGGCTATCCCACGTATGCAAAGTATTTTTACAATAAGTTCTTTTTATTACATTCCATCCCACATATAATATTATGTATGTATGTGGATTTCCTAAAATCCCAATGTATCTTCCTTGTGCCTAATGATTAACCACTTATTTTAATTAACATTCTTCTATTTCTGTTACTCGTGAACGTGTTTTTACTCAAATTTTCAGAGATTGTTACTGATATTTCCCTAATGAGAAATGTATATTTTATAAAATATACATTAAAATAATCACGCAATTATTCTAACGAGTTCAATTTGATACCACAAAGTTCATACATCAAAGCTACATAAATATTTGTTTCGGTGTTTCCTATCTAAATATATTTAGGTATTAGAGCCAAATATATAATTATAAATATTGTGTTTGTTACTGTTAATTGTATTCACGTTTTGTATGTCACTTTTTTAACCTGTTACTAGGTTAAATGATAGGAGATAAAGACGGAATAATGTCTGTGACGAGTTCGACGCTTAGGCAAATGAATAAAAAGCTGACTAAGCCTGAGAACTCATTTACTAAGCCTGAGAACTCATTTAATTAAGCGTAAACAAAAAATGGTTGTATGGTTACCTAAATAATATTATTAAAATAGTTAAATAGAACAACTACACACCCCTTTTCTTCGGGTTTGGTGACTAATTCAACTTTATTACATTTGATTTGATATAGTATACATTTTCTTGAGTTCAAACTCATAAGCATAAGAGAAACATGTGCTTTTCACAACAAATTACTATTGATTGAAATTAAATATGTATATTGTTTCTAACTCTACGAATTTCCAGAAACCGACATTCATAAAGAGCATATTGGATTGCTCTAAATTTCAAATTACGAAAAGAGAAAAATAAAAATAAATGATGTTGAAAATCAAAGGCAAAAAGTTTGCATGCGGAAACCTAGGACAAAATAAACGATGGTACGACGCACCTCGTATAAACAACACGCAAGTCGCTACTTGTGACTCCTACTGTATTCCTAGGTTGACGTGATAACAGACTTCAGTATATCTATTTGCTACATATTAAAATAAACCCTAGCATTTTATATTAAATCCATACCAATACTATAAAGAGGTAAAGTTTCTGAATTTGCTTGTCCCCTAAAAATCTAATCTTTGAAAATACTAATCAAAATTCTTGCAACTACGAGAAGCAAAATTTAGAGTACTTAAATATAGGCAAATAAATATACGGTAACATATTAAACGAAGTGATCATTTGCACGACAGAATTTTGTCAAATGGTCCCTAATGATTGAAAAGTTCAGAACTAATGTGGGTGTCGTTTCATACTATTCAATATTACATTTTTTTGCCTATGATTTTTTTTTTGCCTTGTAGTAGGCAAATAAAGATTTAGATCACACTGCTAATCAAATAGCGTAGCCTCAAACTTAGATCTTATGACACTTTTTAAAAATTCAATTCTCCTTATTATAAAACAAAGATTAAGGCTAGTCATCATCAACAGCCGTACGACGCCCACTGCTGAGCATAAGCCTCCCCTATGATCGCCACGATGATCGGTCTCGTGTTGCCCGCATCCAGTACATGGCGTAAGGTTCATGGTTTAAACCATTGACCGTTGGTTTCAACCTAAAGCAAATTGACAACGACAGAAATATTATTACGATATAGTAGGCAAATAAAGATTTAGTTAACCCCACCAATTTTATAAAGTAGCCTCAGACTTTTTCAAAATTTATTCTCCCTTATTAAACGAGGACTTAGGTTGATACTTGATTTTAGCCATTGACCATTTAAATCTAAAACAATATAATAAAGACAGAAGAAAAAACGTGAAATTGAGACGTATCAAGTTATTAAAATTTGTCCTACTTTTCCTAAGAAGAAAATATTTTTAGGTATTCAATCTATAATTAATTAATAACTTGAATTCATTTGTATTTTTAATACTGAACATCTTGTTCAGAAATATATGTTAAACCGTAACAAATATTAATTGAAATACAAATTATATTTTTTACTGTTCAATGCGAAACGACTCTTACGGATTTTATGCAATTGACACGAAAGTAGGTAATCTTCACATATCGAGGATTGATCTTAGGACACTTTTATTTCTGAGTCCTATACCCTATAATTAAAGAAATAGCTAACGATATTGCAGACAAAAAGATATAACTGCTCTATAATGGTTTTACTTTTCAGATTTGATCATTGATCATGATAAACTGGATTGGACTGGATTTTTTTAGTTTTTTACCAGCCTAAAATGTCCCTCACCAATGGACACAGGCCTTCTTTTTGGATGAAATCGAATAGACCAGGGAGAATGGGGCTATAAGAATAGCGCAGATTTATAGGACTAACTGCTTATCGTACCTATCGAAGCAGGATAGTAGCAAGGTAAAACTCATGATAATAAATTTTGGTCACCCATCCGGCTCTCAAGTTATTAATTTCCGCACCGCATATCAAACGCGTTAACCATTGCACCAGCGAGCTCCTTGATTTTGTATTACATTAGGTCGTAAATGTATTTATAAAATACATGTGATAAATTTTCAAAACATAACTTAGTAAATATTGTTTTCTTTACATACAAATGGGTTTTTGAAATCAATTAGAGGCTTCTAAGTTCACATTGGTAAATAGCGTACCGAAATATCTGAAAATCAGCTACCAAATGGCGCCATAGGATACTTTTTAGTGTATTTCACAATCATTAAAGACAAAGAACACTTTCTATTTTTTATTTGTACCTCTTTTGTTAAAAATGATTAGTCATTTCTTCGCCTATTATCCCACCGATAAATAGGCGAACCGATATACTGATTACCATTTTCCAAACGTAACAATTACAATACATGCAATGCAATCAAGTTCATACAGCATTTTCCTTCTAAAACTTAATACTTCGTATCAAAAGTAATTTTGGATTATATTTAATTATAATTTCTTTAATAACCAATTATGACTTTTACTTTGAGCACCTAATAATAATATTTAATTATAAAATAGTTAAATTATGAAATTCAAATTTATTGCTTAAAAAGGTTTTAGTTTGTTTTATCTATAATGATTTAAATCTATAGTTTTTTTTATGATTTACTTAAGATTATGAAATTTTACGTCTTAAATTATAGGCATTCAATCGTTTTAAAAAACATTTAAAGTTAAATAAAAAAAATATTAATTGATATCCGTTTTTATAAAAAAATATAAATTCCCTCATTATAAATAAAGAAAGTCACTTGAAAATGCTTACCTCAGAAAATGCTTAACATGATAAAATTAAACACCGAAAAAAAATATTGCAAAACTTTTCACACACTCACTTTCTGAACTCTATACCACAGTGATACACTTAAGTTTTAAGAGACAACATTACGGACGTGTCTACCGGACGGCGTCCTCCAAAGCACTGGCTGTATCGTTGCAGTAACATTCAGCTGGTATATTTCAGCGCAGGTTTCATACGATGCAACATTTCAACATATTTTAGACAGGGAACTTTTCACAGATGCATTTTGACTATTCGAATTTTAAATTTGTGTACCAGTGGCCTTAATGTAAGTCGAAAATAAACGAACGTTTGTGTTGTTGTTCTTTTTTATTTTTATTGTTTTTGAATTAGCCAATTTGTCTGATTGACTATTAAAGTTCTAGAACCAATTCTTTTTATAGTATAAAGATTGGAATATATAATTATATGGAATATAAAAAAACTAAAATAATTTTTATTTTTGGAATCCAAGAACCAAAGCTCGGCAGTACTATTTTTTAACAGCCTCTAACTCAACGTCGAGTACAGCGATGTCACATCATAGAAATACGATCAAATAAAACCTACTTCAAAACGCTGTCACAGCGCTGCGTTCAACGTTAATTAATTAGAGTCTGTTTTAACACATTAGCACAGCAAGTATGATGCCCAAGTCGTTAATACGTTTAGTCTACTAGTTTGAAGGTCTGGTTACAGGATAGGTAACCAAAAATCTACGATATTGAGATCTCTCGCTCTTCAGATCGCAAAATCGCGTTAAGTCGTTAATTTTTAATCAAACTCTGGCAACAATTGTTTTCTGGGCGACTATTGTAAAAATAAAGCTACCCGAGACTCAACAGGACTGAAGAATTTTTAAAGCAATTGGTACTTTTTGTTGTTAGTTAGCGTATTTTATTAATTGACAGGCAATGCACCAATAGCCGAAGAAATAGTTTTACAAAAATTCTATACTTTCGATTAAGATAAAAATTTGTATTAATTTTTATATATCATCATTTCACAATGCTTTACTGATAAATGTTATATATTTAATGAAAAATTCTTAAAAAACCATTGGCCCCAGGTAAAATGGAGTGGGAAACTCAGAGGGACCATGATTTTTGTATGGATGCTATCACATTGATAATTTCTCATAAGTGATGAACTGATGAGTCACAAAAATGATGGTTCACAGTATTGCCTCCTCGATACGTAAGGTAAGTACTATATAATATTTTAAAAAGTACTACGAGTAGATTGCTAGGGACATCCAAAAAACAGTGCCATATATATCCCCCCCCCCTCCCCGCCCAAAAAGAAATAGATATAAAAACTTACGTCTCTATTTTTTTATTATAAAAATATAATATAACTAAAGCTATTCTTCTTTTCTATCAGAATCTTCTAGAACAGAATTTATTAATGTAGGATTTTGCGTGGGACAACGAAACATTCAAATGTCCAGGTTTCTTATTTATTTTTTTAACATAGAGACGTCTTTCTAATCATCTTTAAGTCTGTTTGCATTACATTTTATTAGACTTAGACTTATAAAATCTAACTATGAGCAGAAAATAAATTATTAATAAAATAATGCCAGATTTGGTGTTGAGGTGCTAAAATTAATATTTCGGTGCTAACCTTATGAAAATAGTGGCAGATCCAGCAGCGAAAATGCTAAGTTGTCAACACTTATGGTTCATATTAATACCCCATCATCATTTGCTTACTCTTTTCCCAATAATTTATTAGGGGTCAGAGCCATATGTGTCCAAACTTTTCGTTCAGTCATTCAGTCCTTTCTTATAATTATCATCTTTACACAGTCTATCAATGTTTTCTTGAGTCTTCCTTTATTTACAATACCGTCTACATTTATGCTCATGAGGATTTGTGATATGCAAATCATCTCTTCTCATCACATGTTCGTACCAAGATGGTTTGTTGCTTCTGAATGTTTGTCACTCGCACTATTTTCATATATAAAGTCACAGTCATCTATAACGTTTTGTAGAACACCCCATAGTTCCCTAGATTTTTGATGATTGCCATTCGAAAATAACACAATAAAGCTGAACCGATAAAACCGCTATAAAACCCTATAGGATGAATACTCGTGATGATCGAAATGTCAAATACAGACGTTTTGTGCTTAAAATGGACATTTAATAAATTTTAAAACTCGTGTAGGAGGTATAGAAGAGTGCTTATTTTTTTATACTTTTATTGAATATTCCTAAACATAGATGACCTCAGCGTGCCACAGGGTGGGGAGTGACTGGATTTTAAAAATAAATATGGATCGTTGATAAATCTGGGGTATTTAATGTTTCCATTCATGTCCGGCTAAATGTAAAAACCAGTTAAGTATAAATATAAAAATTTAATCCCCTTACATCTAAAATTTTACCTGTAGAACAGAAGATAACCTTTGCTACAGAACTATTGTCTCTATATTTTCAATAAGTTTCGAGGTTCCCTATTTATTGGCATAACATTTTAAGAAATAATATAACATAGTATACTTTTTTCTTTCATAATTTCTCTTACCTTTATAATATTCAAGTCTATTATTCCAAAAACAATGACAAACCAATAAAAGCGAGGAACAGAATGCCATTGTTTCTTTCATGTATGTTTCAAATGAAAATTATGCGAAAAACTATACTATAAATAATTATGCCAACATAAAGTGAATGGTAAAGTATTACAATGCTAGAAATGATTATGCCAAATTATATATATTGGTAATAAAATAATTCTTTTAATACACAATTATGTATTAGAAAAAGTTTTTTTTTTTTTCTAAAGCAGGAAAAATAATTAAAATACAAAGTCAATGCGTAACCGCTAACTACCTTTCTAGGTCTCTCCGTGACTGTTTTACTCGGCGTATCAATTGTGCTGCACTGCACGACGGCAGCGTAAACAGCCAATCAGCGACGAGGAACGTAGCGATGACCTCTCGAGATCGAACAATCGTGATGAGTTTCCTTCCACAAGAACTTAAGATCGCGGTACATTATGCAATAAAGACGGGTTCCTTGTTTTTGTAGATAACTGGGATCTTGAAATGAAGTGAAATGAAAATATCTTTATTCAAGGAAGCTTATTTCAAGCACTTTTGAATCGTCCAAAAAATTTTTCCCCTACCACTCAATCAGGACGTCTTTTAGCTGATAAGAAGAAAAAGCGAAAGAAACTTTCTTTTGTCTTCAAAACTGTTTCCTTCAATATGGTATCCTGTATTTTATAGTTTAAAACAAAGTAGCTTCCCGCATTTTAGATTACACAATGGATTTTAATGCGATTTTTATATTACAGGTTGATTCTAGAGTAAAATTCATATGTATTAATCTATACTATAATAAAAACCAATCGATGTCTGTACATTGAAGATATATGAAAAAAACTGTTATGAGGGAAATTTTTTGTCTGTTTGTCTGTGCGTTTGTGCACGATAATCAGAGAAACGGCTGAACCGATTTAAATGCAGTTTTCACTATTGTATTCTTCCGTTAACATTTAGTGTGAGATTATTTTAATCGGTTCACAAATAAAAAAGTTATGTCAGTTTGAAGTAACGTGTTCGCCAAAATTGCTATGAAATATTAACTGTTTTATAAAATTTTCGTCTTTGATATATTGATCATCATCATTAACTCTTTGACAACCAAACTGCAGGGCCTCAGGCCTTTGTTTGCCATTTTTAGTCACCCATCCCGTGAACAACTCTTGCGAAAATCTATAAAATGATAATTTGTATGATGAAAAATAAAATAAAAAATAAGATTCCAAAATTTTGAAATTTTGATTCCTTATGGATGGTTAAGGAGGATTGGCCATGACCGTCCACGCTGGCCCAATGCGGATTGGAGGGTATAAACGACTGCAAATGCAGCCGGAACCAACGACTTAACGTGCCTTCCGAAGCACGGTGTAGCTCGAGATAATAATTTTTTGGTCACCCATCCCGTGACCGACCCTTGCGAAAGTTGCTTAACGACAACAATCGCGGGCCGCGGCGCTTATCCACTACGCCACCAAGATACTCCGAGGGCAGTTCACTATCGGGTTCACGGAGGAGAATCCTACTCACCCCCTGTTGCTTGCGCCGTAGCAGAGACAATGTCAGAAGCTTTTCCACGACGTTAAAAAAGTTAGATTCACGTCAACTGAAGTTAAGAACGTAAAGACAACTCGATTTATATTTCATTTTTTCTCTTATTACATTTTTTTATGTTAATACTATTTTTGTTTATTTTTTAACATACAAATTTGCTGTAGATACGTACTTCAACGTTGGTATTTTCAATCTTCACCGGAAACAATGGTTTTTTCATTTGTCACAACACATATAATATTACGCGAGTCTGAGGATCGGTCCAGAGTAGCTCGGCGGCGTAGTGAATAAATGCCATGGCTGGCGATTGTAGTTGTTAAGAAACTTTCACAATGGTCGGTCACAGGATGGGTGACCAAAAAAATATTATCTCAAGCAACTCCAATTTTGTAAGGCACGTAAAGCGATTGGTCCTGGGCGTAAAAGAGCTGATGATGATGATGAGGGCCGTTCAAATCTGACGGAAGCTCAGTTAAGCACCTCTCGGAAGTATGTGTTAGTAGACGATTTCCTTCGAGTGTGGAAAGTCGAAATTAAAATATGTATATATTTTTTTATATCAATAAAAAAAACTCCACGTATCTTCCGTCAGACATGTACCGACTGACTTTTATTGACAGAGAAAGAGATTGGACAGAAAGCGTTCGGTCTAGGGAAACACCTGAATAACGCGAAGCGTATTTAACTACCCATAGCGAGGCTCATGCACTATAAAGTTGAATCTGAAGCATTTACCGTCAGGGACAATCTCTTGAGCTCTCGGAGAACTCATACATCAAGCGTTTGATCTCAGGAAACATCTGAAGATGGCATAGCGCGTCTTACTGCTAACCGTAACATACATGCAGTATGGTATGAGTATGAAACTTCCTTTGATAGAGAAAAGCGCTTGATCTCTGAAAGAGCTCGCAGTTTACACAATGGAGCTCGAGAAAGTTTTTTCGATTATCGCCAACCCGTGTTGCCTTCATACTCCACAGGCGTACCGCAAATAAGTTTTCACAAGGTATAATGAACTAGCTGTTTTCCCGCAACTTTGCCGCGAAATTATAGCCTATGACATCCGTGATGTAGCTTTCCGTAGCTAGAATCGCTCTGAAACTATCGGTCCAGTAGTTTTGGGGCAAATTCGATGCAAACAAACAAACAACCAAATATTTTCTCTTTATAATATAAGTTATATCTTAGGTATAAGAGGTCCGATGGCGTAGTGGGTTAGCGCATTCAGTTTAAATTGCAGTGAAATAAATAAATAAAATACTGCACAACAAGGACATACTTGAATACTTATTTTACTAACTAAGTACAAACGACAAACTCATCGTTAGCAAGCAATTTCTTCCAGACAACCTAGCATTACATAGAAAATAGAACAATAAATAGCCGATTGTGCATACAACTAGACAAATAATAATAATTTGAAAATATCAAAAACAAAAGAAGGACAGTTTCAAGGTACGAATAAAATTCTCAGACACAAGCGACAACCAGAGCGCGAGAAACGAGAAAAAAAATAGAAAAATTACATTCGTAAGGACAGGATAGGCGACCAAAACATTATTATCTTGAGCACTATGCACAGCACTGGCACAATGCACGTTAAGCCGTTAGTCCTGGCTGCATCAGCAACGTGAACACCCACCGATCCGCATTAAGCACAGTGGGTTATGGCCCATTGATCTTATTCGATTCGACTCCACTCATAGGAATAAAATAATTCTACCAAAATACTTCCCACGCAGACGAAGTTGCGGGCACAGCTAGTTTATGTCATCATCATCATCATCAGCCGGAAGACGTCCACTGCTGAACATAGGCCTCCCCCTTTGAACGCCACGATGGACGACATTGCGCCAGCTGCTTCCAGTGGCCACTCGCGATTCGGACGATGTCGTCCGTCCATCTAGTCGGGGGTCGACACACGCTGCGTCTTCCGGTTCGTGGTCTCCACTCGAGAACCTTTCGTCCCCATCGGTTATCGGTTCGTCGAGCGATGTGGCCTGCCCACTGCCACTTCAGCTTACAAACTTTGCGAGCTATGTCTGTCACTCTAGTTCTTTGGCGAATATCCACGTTTCGGATCCTATCGCGCAAAAAAACCCTTAACATAGCTCTCTCCATGCCTCGCTGAGCAACTCTGAGCTTCTCTAAGAGGCCAGCAGTTAAGTACCACGTTTCAGTGCCATAGGTCATCACTGGCAACACACACTGGTTATACACCTTCGTCTTTAGGCACTGTGGTAATTTGGACGTGAAGATATCGCGTAGCTTCCCGAACGCTGCCCAGCCGAGTTGGATTCTTCGAGCGACCTCTTTGTCGAAATTGGATCTACCTAACTGGATTGTCTGTCCAAGGTACACGTAGTGATCGACAACTTCGAGAGTATCAGTTCCAATGACCACCGGTACGGGTGCAACATGGACATTCGACATGATTTTCGTCTTGTTCATGTTCATTTTAAGACCCACCTGTTTGGAAACGATTCTCAGGTCGCTGAGCATTGTACTGATGTGCTCCATTGATCTTGCCAAGATAACTATATCATCGGCGAAACGAAGGTGAGTGATGTATTCGCCATTGATGTTGATGCCGTATTCGTCCCATTCCAAGAGCTTGAAGACGTCCTCCAATGCATTCGTGAACAGTTTCGGAGAAATGACATCTCCCTGTCTCACGCCTCTGCGCAATTGGATTGGTTTCGTGCTCTCTTCCTGGTAGCGAATCGACATTGTGGCGTTGCTATACAAACGCTTCAACACTTCGACGTACCTGTAGTCGATTTGGCATCGCTGGAGGGACTGCAGTACTGCCCAGGTTTCGATTGAATCGAAGGCTTTCTCATAGTCCACAAACGCTAAGCAAAGTGGCAAATTATACTCCTCGGTCTTCTGTATAATCTGCCGCAGCGTATGTATGTGGTCTATGGTGCTAAAGCCTTTTCGGAAACCGGCTTGTTCGGGAGGCTGGAAGTCATCAAACCGGCGTTCGAGACGATTCGTAATGACCCTCGAAAACAGCTTATAAACGTGGCTCAGAAGCGAGATTGGTCTATAATTCTTCAACAAGGTCTTGTCACCTTTTTTGAAGAAGAGCACAACCACGCTTCTGTGCCACGCTTCTGGCGTCGTACCCTCGAGAATGACGGAATTGAACAATTTCTGGAGGACTAAGAGTACCGGTTTTCCACCCGCTCGCAAAAGTTCAGTAGTGATTCCGTCATCCCCCGGTGCCTTGTTGTTCTTGAGCTGTTTGAGTGCCATTCTAATCTCGTACAGGCTGATGTCTGGGATATCCTCGGTGTGATGTCGGGTCAGCTTTGCTCTGGTGTCCTGAGCATTGCTTTCAACGGGTTGTTGTGATGATGTGTACAACTGTCCATAAAACCTCTCAAGCTCAATCAGAATCTCCGGTTTTGAAGATACGATCCTGCCGTCGTCGATCTTCAGCTTCGTCATCTGACTCGACCCAGCAGACAAATTTCGTGCAAACAATTTGGAGCCTTGGTTCCGCTCTATTGCCTCCCTAATACGTGTAGTATTATAGGAGCGCAGATCGCGTCGCATCGATTTGGAAATTCGTCTGTTAAGTCGACCATATTCCGACATATCGGTTGAAGATTGCAGTCTCATATCCCTCCGGTCCGCCATCAATTTGAGCGTTTCGTCTGAGAGCTTTTGAGATTTAATACGGCGCGGGGCCTTATAGAAATTAGACCCCACAGCTTGGACTGTTTCTACAAACCCGTTGTTTATTTCGTCCACAGACTCGCATTCAGCTAGACACTGAAAGCGATTGTGTAGTTGGAGTTGGAAGGCTTCGGGGTCCACGATATGAGCAGCACTAGGACGGAGCGTAGACTTCATCAGACGTGATTTTTCGAGCTTAACATTGATATTCAATGTGCCTCTAACGATTCGGTGATCGCTACCTGTTTTCACCCTGCTGATCACGGAGACATCATTGAATATGTGCTTTCTGGTTGTCATGATGAAGTCGATCTCATTTTTTGTCAAACCATCAGGGCTCATCCAGGTCCACTTCCTGGAGGGTCTCTTCTGGAAGAAGGAGTTCATTGCAAAAAGTCCCTCCTTCTCCATGAAATCGACCAGCTTCTGGCCCCGGTGGTTGCGCCGCCCATACCCAAATCGACCCACCCTCAACTCATCGCCGTTCGAAGCGCCCAGCTTCGCGTTAAAGTCCCCCATTACAACGGTGAAGTAGGTATTAGTCGTATGTATGGCTTCAGAAATCTCCTCATACATAGCCTCTACCTCATCGTCGGAGTGTGAAGAGGTCGGGGCGTAAACCTGTATGACCTTCAGCGAATACCTTTCGGTAATTCTGAGTATAAGGTACGCCACTCTGCTCGACACACTATCGATCTTCACCACGTTGTTCACGAGGGACTTGTGGACGAGAAACCCAACACCACCTTGAGATTTTTGATCTCCTTCCCGGAAGAAGAGCATGTTACCGGACTCAAGGATTACCGTATCCTGGCCCTCTCTTCGAATTTCGGATAATCCCACTATGTCCCATCGCAACTTGCTCAATTCTTCCTCCAGCTCTAATAACTTCACGTCAGTCCTCAGTGTGCGGACATTGTATGTTGCCAGGGCCAGAGTCCGTTTGTGTTGGTAGCGCCGAATCTGCCGGAGATTCTTAGCACCCCCTGCCCCTCCGTTACCTGTCCCGCTACCAGAGACAGGAATAGAGGGGCTGCCGGGGACTGGGGGCCATACAACATTGTCGTCCATCATGAGGGGGGGGGTTGCCATAATCCCCACGCTTGACAGGCGACTTGGGGATCGCAGTAGGTGATGGTAGGTGATACCGGGAGGCGCTGCTGCCCGCCTTCCGTATAATCCCTCAGTCGGCTCCTACGACACCCACGGGAGGATATGGGGGGGTGCTACTCTTAGGCCGGCACCCCACGGCCACGGCACTAGTTTATATATATATCTGTAATATAGTAGAAGATGCGGACGAAGCCGGAAAGCTAGTAAGATATATAGACCCTTTTGTTTGACATGAGTCATAGTCAAGGAGATTGAGCATGGTTGATATAGTTTCCAAAAAATGTTCCATTTGCTTAAATTTTCATAATTATTATTAATGTTGCATGACCGTCTTTGCGTCATGAACAAATAAAAAAAAAGTCCACAAATTTCGGGCGGCAAAACAAACTTTTTGAGAAATTCTCTATTGCAGTTTATTTTATCAAATATTGTAGGGTATTCACCGACACCTTCAATGAAAATAAATTGTTCCAACTGATAATAAACAACAACATTGTAAGCAACTCTGTCTGTAGAATAAATTATTAATAAATAATCAATACTGTCTCTTTGAAGAGTCTATATAGGTCACTTTAAAATTATAAGATATTTTTCCCCGGCGTGGAATAAAGGCACCTGTCAATTTATTTCTTATATTTCATCAGGTATTGAAAATATTCGAGTCCGACGTGGTTTATCTGTAAGGGTAGATTGAATGATCGTACATCAACTAAAAGTCAAAGAACAATCGATTTTAAGCCTTAAACTGTTGACAGTGAGATTCAAAATTTTATTTCAGTGTATCCTTTTGCATATACTGAATCCGTATCCAACAAAGTGTAATACCCGTAAATGTTTAATGATATCATGTGTGGACTACACACTTCTTAGTTCGGTACTACTTACTAATCGGATTGTAATACTTCATTATTATTTATCAAAATGTATTTTAACTTTGCGTAGATTGCCTAAAAATTGATGTAATTACGCTCTGTAGTAGCGAACAAGTAACAAGTGCTTGAAAAATTCGTCAGTCCTGTTAGGTCCTGGGTAGCTCAATGGTTAGAGCAGTCGAAAGTTTGCGAAAGTTCATGGGTTCGAAACCCATCTCAGAGTGCCAGGGAGATTTTTCAGTATAGCGTTGTGAATGCAAATTAATCAGATATAATATATAAATTGAATTTGTTTTAACGTTTGCACGAAAAAAGATACTCCTTTTTTCGTGCTTAGAATTAATGTACATACATATGTATATATGTACGTGAGTATTTTTAGTCCACCGTAACTTTTGAAAGACCAACGGATATAAATTTATAAGGTATCATAAGACACTTACACCATCCCGTATTTTTTAAAGTAAAATTGTACCATAATTGGCTAATGGGGACTGAATAAAAATAAGGTACATTCTGGAAATCCCGTAAATAACAATTATTCTCATGTTATTGACGATTATCGTCGAATTATAAAACGAACAACTTTAGTTCCAGATTTTAACCGTTATCCAACCAAAATATGTCAATACGTCTCAATTTGATCTTTTCTTTTCTGTCATTGTCAGTTTGCATTAGGTGTAATATATGGATTAAATTAGCACTTCCAAAAATGGGCAATAACGCACATATAATTAAAAAAATAAAGGCTAGTTACATTTAATTTTATTTTTTCAGTAAAAAGTTTGTCTCAAAACTTATGAACACACGAGGTAGACATACCATGACTGTCTTGACATGACGCCTTTTCTATAATCCTTAACTTTAGCCATTCACAGGTAACTTTACATATACTAGCTTTTGCCAGCGGCTTCGCCCACGTGGGCCCGAGAGAAATGTTTAGAGAGATATTAAGATATAAATAAAAACTTCAAAGGAAGTTTGAAATTATCATAATTAGAATTACTTTACAATTTTGAGGTCTGTTTATTTGTTAAAATAAATATTGTCATTATAAGAGTTTTGATGTCTCAACCAGCACATAAAGATAATTTAGATCACCTATTTTTTTATATATTACCTAAATGACAACTACTGCTATTATTTCATCAAAGTTTTAATGTGATTATCTCTTTCAAACAAAAAAAGCGTAATATGGATACAAGAAAACCTATTGTTATTTTTTTGATGTTGGTTAGAAATAAACCAACGTAAATAGATACTAACACCACGCAACCGAAGTGGCGGACAGAAGCTAGTTTATTTAAAAAATAAAAATAAGTTGTCAACTAGCCTACCCGTTACCAATTTTCTAATTTAGAACATTCATCATTAGAGCCACAAACATGATAAGAGCTTAAACTCGTCATCAAACCTTAAAGAATGTTAATACAACTGGGTGAGAGTGTAACAGATCTCCGATGGGTACTACACGTCCGAACACATTACTATAGGAAGGTATACTCTCCGGACGATTTATGGTCAATGCTGGCCATTAATATTTTGAATTTTTACTTTTTCGTATTCGAATTCGCGTGTTCGTGTTTTGCTGATGAATAATCTTTTTTGCTGATCCAGACCGCCATAGAGTCAATATCTTAACACTTTTTATAAGTGATTCGATGTATGTTTTTCGCCAATAAAGTCAAGACTGAAGAATTATATTTCATACATCAAGAGCTACTGCTGACCCCAACATTAGAGTACCTACACTAAATTAAATAGATTTTTTTCGTGTCAAAAAATCAATCAAATCAATATCTATTGTTTAACTCAAAAGTAGTAGTCTATTTTAATCGTAGTTGTATTATGTGCTGTAAAAAAGGGAATAGGACCAATAACAACGGCTTTTATTTCTATTTACGGATTACCTAAAGATAAAGGAAACTAAAGAAAAGCAAAGAGCGGCAACCATAGCTCTTCACACGTCCTACTCGCGGCTATGCAACTCAGGGTTACCAACTTTTCTTTTAATATAATTCTGCACATAGTAACAATTACTTTGCAAGAATTTTAAAAGAATGAGCGTGTAAACTTTAAAAAGTATGGTTTAGAAAATCAAGTCCTATTAGTAATTAACTGCATTCAAAGACTTCTTTGACTACATGTATGTTTAACCTTTTTAAAATGGACAATTTTTTCGCTTCGAGATGTTGGAATACGAATGGTCTTCTTTTCATATAACGTAAATTAAAATTGAGATCTATTTTGTTGTTTTTATATACATAAATATATAATACAGAAACTGTTTTTCAAATTTGAAGTTAAATGAATATTGAAATACATCAGCAACATAGCTCAGATCCCAAAGGGAATTGTTCAATTTTGGCTTTTGGTGGACAAGCTAATTAGTAAAAACTATGTAAACAGTAAAATATTATTAAAACTGAAAAAAATATTTTTAATACTCTCGTCATGGGAAACTTAACATTAAAAATATCATTTTTAAAAGTATTTTTTGGATTCGGATATGTTTTGTTGACATGTTGCACTGTGTTTCCATATCAATAAATGTTATTGAAGTACTATTACTAATAGTATCGATTAATCGATTAGTTTTAACTTTAATTAAAATGAATGTAATTAAAGTATATATATATATTAATGCATATATAGTAGGTAATCTTTTGCAATATCATGTATCAAAATATTAAAAACGTTACAAATAATCCTTTTCGGTTAGATATATAAGTTCATTTACAAATCAATCGATTACTTTTCATCGATAAAAGATTTTTATATGGCAACACCATTTCACTTTTGTCAACAAAGACGTTTGAGTGATAATTCTTATTCGGCTAGGTTATGTTTTGATTTTGTTGTTACTTTCTATCAAGAAGAAGAAGACCAATTTATTTCCGTGAACTCGATTTACATTGATAATGGACTCCGATACCTCTCGAAATTATGACCCGGCTATACCTCTGGACACCGAACCAAGCACAAGTAGTGGACATCGTCGGCAGCTTTGTATAAATTGTGGAAGATCTATATTAAATACTAGATCACAACTACTGCAAACAATATCCGACAGAGGAACACACATTAGAAATGTAATTATTGATTGGAAATCCCCACGACTGGTAGGATTATAGTTATTTTTATTTATTATGATTACTTTACTACAATTAAGCTTCCTTTATGAAAAGTATAACATTAATATATCGCTGCCATATCGTTTAAGTAACATTTTGTTAACAAATAATTTAATAATATATTATTCTCTTTTAGGTGCATGGATCTGATAGCATCTGTCATTTGTTGGCAGTGAGCAGATAGAGTAACAGTTCCTTCTAATATTCCAGAACCTACACAGACCATTACCGGATTCTAAAAGAGTACCTGATTCACAAGCATATTGTAGTGTTCCAGATTGTGACTCACCACAGCGACTGACAGTTCCCACATGGCTTTGGATAAAATTGTTTGTTGATTTTAACTTTTATGTACCAAAAACCAGTAGTCTGTGTAGTTCTCATTTATATTATAATAATTGGACTGAATGGTTGTCTATCATGCAACTAATTCATACATTTACTACAGAACATATACAAGCTTTTGCATTATTTGTTAAAGAAAGAAATCATACAATGGATTTTAACAACATTGAAGGAATGCCTGAAGACATTGTGCACTTTTGGATAGGTCTGTCTAAACTTCAGTTAAAATCAAATTCCTTCCTGGGTTATCTGAGATGTGTATTGGGGAGTTAGGGCTTGTTTGCTTGTTTAATTAAACTATGAACTGGGGATAGTGATGAGAGAATATCAACTTTATTAAATATACCTCGTTCAACATGAACAAAACTATTAGTAGCAGCTTGTGAATTACTAAATGTGGAATTTGTTTCTCATAATTCATTGACTGCCCGAATGCTAGCCTCCAGCTGAAGAGAAACTGTATGAGCAGTGTAATTTATTTATTAAATGATTTTGGAAAGTCTATTCTTATAAATAAGTGTATTTACTGTCTTTTGCTTGTACAATTGTATTTTCAAATTAAAGGTAAATATGTGTAAATCTACAATTTTTTTATTTAACCATCTCTGTTTGTTATTTCTAACATAAATAAATTAATATGATGATAAGGTAATTAAAGTGTATTACAAAAAAAGTACTATCGTTACATCGTTTATGGAATACTACATATGCTTATATATTTACAATGTTAAACTTTCCCATGAAAATATTACAATAGTTAACTTCCTTAAGACATGGAATATTAAAAAATAACGTTTTTTATAACTATAGATAATGTCCACTCAAAGCCAAAGTGCCCATACAAACTGAACAATTCCCTTTAAGTAGCAGAAGCCCTTGTATTATGAAATTCTAAAACCACCACTTCATCCCGACCGAAGCCAATATAAAATCAAAAATCAAAATCAAAATCATTTATTCAGTCTAGTCATCGGTTCGTAAATCTACGGCGGGAGACCTTATACCGAGAAGAACCGGCAAGAAACTCGGCAAGGGCTGCTTTTTTCTCCCTGTTTTATTTCATACGGAGCGTCAAGATTGAAAAATGACTTCATTAAAATTTGAAGTCACTTTCCATTACAATATTACACAATATTAGAGTTAAACAGTATTTTCGTCAATCCAATCACATTTGTAGCCAAAGAAGCTCACCGATTAACAATTCAATATATATGAAAAATGAGCCATATTTAACTCCAAGCAGTTTTGTCGTTTAAATATTCAGTAACAGTATAATATCCTTTACTGAATAGACAATTCTTAATATGGGTTTTAAACTTAGGTAATGGTAAATTTAAAATTTCCATAGGAATATTGTTATAGTAGTGTACACCTTGACCCATAAATGACGATAGAACCTTCTTTAGACTGCATGACGGCAAAACAAGTTTATCTTTGTTTCTAGTATTAAAATTGTGTACATGACTATGTTTAATATAATTGTTAATATTGTTTCTAACATAAAGTATACAATTGTATATGAATTGGGAGGCCACTGTTAATATGCCAATTTCTTTGAATTTATCTCTAAGTGACGTTCTTGAACCCAATTGATAAACGGCCCTTACTGCTCTTTTTTGTAAAATAAATATAGACTGCAGCCACACCCCACATCAGAATGCCATATGACATAACGCTATGGAAATAACTAAAGTATACCGTCCTAGCGGTATCTACATCTGTAAGTTGCCTAATTTTTTTTATTGCAAAGGTATCTGAACTTAGTTTTCCTACCAATAATGAAATGTGAGGATGCCATTGCAATTTAGAATCCAGCGTTACACCTAAGAAGATTGTTGAATCAACCAACTCGAGCTTTTCATTATTAAGTTTAATTTGTGTAAGTTCAGCTTTTACATTAGGTAACATAAACTTTATACATTTCGGATGACTGGACCGGCAATCGAACCCATAACCTTAAGTAAATAGTACATTGGAAAAATACTAGTGGTTGAGATTGTACTGAGAATCAGCAGAATTTAATGTCACACGATTCTCATGAGCACCCAAAATTAAAAGTAAAACAACAGCATCATTGATGTACACGGTGACACATTTGCCAGGATCAAATCGATTTTGTTTGAGACGTGGAAACAATGCCCTCAATAGGTAACACTTGTAATTGTACTATTAGAGTTAGAGTGGTACTACATATGTTAAGTGGTTTAATTTTAATGTCAATTAATGGTTCAAGTATATTAATTATTGAATATTAATCAAAAGTTGTTTAAAATAATAGTTACTTGTTTGTTCTAAGCATGCGGTGTTTACCTGTAATTGTTCATTACATAGATACATGCATGTGATAATTCTTTTTACAGTCTTTAGTACGTAAGTTTATTGTGTAACCGAATGTTGGTAAACCATATAATAAATAAATAAATAAATCATTGCCCAGATACCTTGTTATCAAATTTTAATTTTCTCTAACGCGGTTGCCTAAAATGTCTAGTTTTCATAAAAGTTAAACCCGGGTTCAATTCCCGATCGGGTCAATTTAGAAAATGAACATTTCTATATTGTCTCGCGTCTTGGTGTTTCGGTACCTCTGTTGTCTCAGACATTCCATAATTCGGAGGCTTTAGCTACTCATTCGGAATCAGAGCAATATATGTGATGTTGTCTTGTATATGATATTTACTTATTTCATTTCAGTATCTTAAAAAGGGAAGGCCTGACCCCCAGCCGTGGGACATTAATAGGCTGCTGATGATGATAATAATGATTGATAATCTTTTAAAGAAAAATGTTTGGAAAATTCCTCCAGTCCCAGGTAAACATGACTAGCGAATTTTTCAAGCACTTCTTATTTTTTACTACTAGTGAGCGTATTTTTATTAATGTCAAGATTTCCATCCATTCAAATAGCCGAAAGTAATGAAAATGTGTTCTTATTATTAAATTTGATCTATTTTCCTAAAAATGTATTATTTTTCTTATTATACAAATTAACTATAGAGGTACTATCTATTACTATTATAGGATAATATGAAAAGAAAATAGTATATCGAGATAATTACAATCTATTTTAACTTTGATAACTTGGTAAAAGTTCCAAGGTAAAATACTAAATCGGTCATTTAAATATATTAGTCCTAATAGTCTTTATTAATATATTCGAAGATACAGTTCAAGCGATAATTTTCTAAAAATAGGATAGCGCCTACTTTTTGGTTGTACGTAAGTTCATGATTATTCGCAGACGGCCCTTCGAGAGTCCAATCTCGGGATTCATATCCACAGATAGTGGGTAGGCCTCCGTTCGATGGTCCATTGGTCCTCGGAGGAGAGTTCTACACATATCCTGTTGGTCGCCTTGCAGCAGGGATAGTGTGGAACAAATTTTCCCATTGTTGAAAACCTTTTGCCATCAATCCAATGCAATCCAATTGCTATCCGGGCGACTGCTCTAGAGGATTGCAAAAGGACATGGGTTCGAATCCCATCTCAGGGTGCCAGGGACCAAGTGGATTTTTTAAGCATTTTTCATTAAGAATATTAGTCCTAATAGTCACTAACATTTGAATAAGGGAATAAAATAATTCGCAGTCTACAATCGCAATTAATGGTCGAAAGAGTCTACAATCGCAATTAATGGTCGAAATGGCACTTTGAAAAAAAATTGAGTTGAAATTAAACCTTTTTTGCATAGACATCCTTGGCCAGAGCGTGCGAGATACAGGTCAAGAGCACTCGTGGTGAGAGCCCACGCGATGCAAGTGACATGCCTCTGTCTTGCTCACACTTACGATCGCGAATCTTTCGAAAGAGTTTGAATATTTCCTGACAATTAACACGCACACATGATTATGGGCTTATGCTTTTTAACCTGATGCGATTGCAGAGGATTAAACGAGATAGCGCTTTATGCGGGTGTTGACGTTATTCTACGGTTAACTGTAAGTAAGGAAGCAACAGATGTTAGGATTAAATTATAATGCACTCAAACATCACAGGACCTATCTCCAAATTCTAAGATTAAATATTAGACTTATTTTCTTATATCTTAGCCCTAAATATCACTTTCAACAGAAATGGCAATAGGAACAAAGTCTAACAAAGACTCTATTTAACCGGAAATCGAGCACGGCTGATTGGAAATCAGGACATTAAAAGAAGCCAATTAGATTTTCCGTTTCCGCCCTTATTTTGCTTTGAGACCATATTGAACCGACATAAGTAAGTACTTTTATAATAAGTATGAACTTCTTTCAAAGTTGGGAAAATTCGTAACGCACTATCCCTGCTACAAGGCGATCAACAGAATATGTGTAGAACTCTCCTCCGAGGACCAATGGACCATTGCACGGAGGCCTACCCACCATCTGTGGATATGAGTCCCATGATCGGACTCTCGAAGGGCCGAGTCGCCAAATAATCATGAACTTACGTACAACCAAAAAAGTAGGTGCTAATCTATTTTTAGACAATTATAACTTCAACTGTATCTTCGAATATAAAAATAAACACTATAGGACTAATATAATTTAGAAGACCGATTTAGTATTTTACCTTGGAACTTGTACCAAGCACAAATTCTAATTATCTCGATAAACTGTTTTTTTTCGTATTATATTTTAAATATGTGCTTAAGTATCTATTTAATAATGTATGTTAGTACGCATGTAGCTTTTAGTCTATAATTAGTTCTAATTTTCTTGACTTTCGTCGTTATCGTATAACTAAGATAAAAGTAAACCCTTCGAAACACCTCTTTAACAATAGGCACCTATCAAGAATCACATGATCACCATCACCAGCCCTTTTACGTCCCCACTGCAGGGGCTCAGGCCTTCCTTATGGATGGTTAAGGAGGATGGGCCATAACCCTCCACGCTGGCCCAATGCGGATTGGAGGGTATTAACGACTGCAAATGCAGCCGAGACCAACGGCTTAACGTGCCTTCCGAAGCACGGAGTAGCTCGAGATAATAATTTTTTTGGTCACCCATCCCGTGACCGACCCTTGCGAAAGTTGCTTAACGACTACGATCGCGGGCCGCGGCGCTTATCCACTACGCCACCGAGCTACTCAGAAGAATCACATATTTTCATTAAAATTTTAACGTTTTTTTATTGCATATAATACCTATCGATGCGCTAAGCCTATTTAAGATATTTAAAACAATTTCTCAAAAGTTAAAATCGTAATTTTCTTATGTTCGATGTAGAAACCCACCCATAGTAATTTATTCCCCTTTTTATAAAATATATTTTGCAAACATTTTTCCCGTTCTATTGTGTGCAGATACAGGAAAAGCGAATTTTTTTTATTTTGTTCCGAGATACTTGAGCCCGCAATTTTTGAGAATTTGTTTATTGGTTTAAAAATTCTCCGTCAGAAGTGGAAACAGACCACGATTTAAAGGCGTTATGAATAAAATGTCATAAGTTTCAAGCTTTAGACTTCAATAATCGAGAGAATAGTTTCAGGATAAAGGCGTTCTTCTTCTTCTTCCTTCAACGGGGATACGCCCGTACGCAATTCAACGATCAAATTGCGCCTATTTTGCGTGTGGAGGGTGTGTGGCCGGTTACTACTCCAGCCAGCCCAGCTCTGCCAGAAGCGCTCTCAGCGCCTTCACATCTGCCATGACCTCCTGAAGGTTGCCGGTGAGCCGCAAAACATTGCTATGTTTAATAAAATTCTGCAAAATGTGATTGAGCCTATAAGTAAATTAAAAACTCATATCAAAATCTACGTATGAATAAAGGCTAACAAAAATGATCATTATACGAGGGTCAAACTGAAAGTTCTTAGAACTGGCCTGTAGGGGTCTGGTATTAAAAGGTGCCAATTAATAAAATTCGGGTTTTTTACAAATGCGTGTACTCGCTTGAACCAACAGAAAAGGAAAAATAATGAAAAAAAAACCGTTACAGCAACTTAAAACTAGTGATGTGGCGAGTCGATTATTCGTTTCGAACATGCCCCCGCGCGTTGAAGACTTGTCCTTCAACCAAATCTTCACCAGGCATCATTAGTGGTACTATCCTGCTATAACTTCTTCGGACAACACCGTTCGCCGTTCTTATGTCCGCAACACGACATACGTTGTCACTGGTACCGGGATGAACAGCCACAATACGTCCAAGTTTCCACTTTAACGGTGGAAGACCATCTTCCTTCAACAGGACAAGAGTATCGATCTTCAAAGAGTATCCGTCAGATTGCCATTTGACTCGTTGTTGAAGTTCACTAACGTATTCCTTGCTCCATCTTGCCCAAAAATGCTGACGTAACTGTTCAATGCGCTGGTAACGTGTCAATCTACTGGTAGGATAGCCACTGTAGTTCCGGTCCGGCAAAGCAGTTAGTGGATGGCCGATGAGAAAATGACCGGGTGTGAGTGGTGTCAAGTCTGCGGGGTCCGATGACAACGGAGAGAGTGGCCGAGAATTAAGTATCGCCTCGATTTGTACTAACGTGGTAGTGAGCTCCTCGAACGTTAAATTACATTGGCCCAGCACTCTATTTAAATGAAATTTACAGGACTTGATACCGGCCTCCCAGAGGCCACCGAAAGTAGGACTATAAGCAGGTATAAAATGAAAACGGATACCCTCTTGTGCCATATCCGAAGCCAGTGAGTCACTATTACTATTTAAAAATTTTGAAATATCGTTATAAGCGCCCACAAATGAGGTACCGTTATCAGAAAATATATGAGTGGGCTTTCCTCTGCGTGATATAAATCTACGCAACGCTAATAAATAGTTATTGCTCGTTAAATCACCCACCAACTCCAGATGTACCGCCTTAGTCGTGAAACATACAAAAAGTGCAATGTAGGATTTAATAAGCCTACATCCGCGACCAGTACGACTCGCGACGGCCACCGGGCCGGCGTAATCTACACCTACACTATCAAACGGATAGCCACCAGTTTGAAGACGCTGCTGAGGTAAATTACCCATTAACGGATTAAATGATTTTCCATTCATACGTTGACAACGCATGCACTGCCGAAAACACCTCTTTGCGAGATTTCGACCGCCTATGGGCCAATAAGTTTCTCTAATCGTAGCCAATAAAAGTTGAGGACCGGCATGCATTAATTTTTTATGTTCAAATTCAAAAATTAACTTAGTTACTTGATGTGTGGACTGTATAATTATAGGGTGTTTCTTTTCAAATGAAAAATTTGAATTTTCTAATCGACCTCCAACGCGAATTAAATCATTGTTATCTAAATAAACATTAAACTTTATAAGTGGACTTTTCTTCGGCAAGTCCTTGCCTGTAATTAACAACTTATATTCCGGAAATGACTGAATCTGTGACTGACGTAAAATGACAATCATGGCTTTTTCAAGTTCATCAGAATCTAAAAAATTCGTTTTACGTATCGTTTCCTTTTTTAAATTATTTATAAATCTTAAAACATATGCTACAGTGCGTTGGAGCCTAAGCAATTTTGAGAAACGATTAAAATCTATGAGTTCATGCTGACTTGATTCACGAACATGTAATGAGATATCATTACGAGTTTCAGGCAAGTTTTCAGTAGTGTTTGCTGTAGCAGGCCAGTGCGATGGATCGCGTTTTAAATAATCTGGTCCATGCCACCACAAAGAGCACGACTGAAGTGAACAAATATCAATGCCGCGTGATATTAAATCCGCGGGGTTTTCTTTAGTCGGAACTTAGTTGTACTACTACTTTCGCGTAGAACACCATGATGTGGTATGAAATAATGAGGGACCGATGTTATCGGATCACACTCTGTCATGTGATTTAATGACTCATACTCTAACATGAATTCATTGTACATTTTACTAAATGACTGATTTTTTTTTTTTTTTAACCTGCGCTCTAATGGTAACATACAGTGCTTCACTCTCTGATATGAATCACCTAACACGTTCGGTGTTTGTTTTAATGGGATTCTAACACAGAAACGACCATCTGCGAGGCGAGTTGTGTTCTTTAAAAAATGTTCTTCACAATGCTTCTCTTCTGGAAAATAATGAGATGACTGACGGCCAACTTCTTCGAGCTGCCAAAACCGCGTAAGTTGGGTTTGAATGTCATCATCAGAACAGTGAGAAGTCACGGAATCAACTTGATTAAAATTACATTTCATTTGTGGAAAATAAGATGTACGGCCGCAATTGACAGGACCGGAAACTATCCAACCTAGTTTAGTTTCATAAAGTATCGGCATTCCATCGCCTAATTTAATATTTTGCGAACCTAAAATGTCCCAAAAAACATCAGCGCCGATGATCATATCAATGGCGGCGGGCGCATAAAACTTAGGATCCGCTAAACAAATATTCGACGGAATATTAAAATTCTTGATATCAATCTGACACCCGGGAACGTTATCAGTAATCGACGGCAGAATAAAACAATTTATAAAACTAGAGTAACTTTCACTCAAGGATGCGATAGGCAATCGACACATTTTATTAATACTCGACGTTTTATTATTTATACCTACAATAATTCTATTAGTTCGATCAGCTGGTAAGTTCAATTTGTTATGCAGTCGTTCGGTCATTAAGCACGATGTACTCCCGCTATCGAGAACAGCCCGAGCGACAACCTCGCGACCATTATAATCACGTAATTTTACCAACGCAGTCGATAATAAGACATTTACCTGGCTGGATGTATTGCATGCAGCGGTGATGCTTCCCGTAATGAGCGAGACACTCGGATTGCCCGTGCGCGTAGGCATCGAACTAACTATGTGGTTTTTATCGCGATCAACTGTGCGCTCGGCAGGTATAGGTATCTTCGTAGACAGCTGATTAGATGCGTCAAACTCGTTTATATGAATAAGCGTGTGATGCCTGCGCTTACACACTTTACAGCCAGGACGTTTACAAGAATTAGCGAAATGTCCACTACGGAAACAATTAAAACAAACCCTATAACTAGGCAGCAATTTATATCGCGCTGCGCTATTTAACGCTAGAAACTTCGGACAATTATTTAAATAATGATCATCATTACAATTAAGGCATCGCTTCGGCGACGATAAATTAGAATTATTTTTATTGTGATCTTGATAAGAAACCATAGTTTTTATTTTAGTCGAGTTCTTGTTACTTATTGTATTATTCTGTGACAATTCAATTGTCTCAATTAAATCTGTACGATTACGCATAAATAAAAGAAAGGCTTCGAAACTTATTGGCTTGTCTTTAGGCAAATTACCTTTGTGTTCTTCCCACTCACGGAATGTTTTTATATCTAATTTTTGTGTAATGATATAAATCAATAAAGTATCCCAGTGATCGATCGGTTCACCGAGTGATTCCAATGAACGTAAATTCTTATTTACCTGGTCGATCAGACGCTTCAAATTAACAGAGGACTCCTTTGTGACAGGTTCGATATTAAATAAGGATGCAACGTGATTTTGTATTAATAAACGTTTGTTATCAAAACGATCACACAAAAGCCTCCAAGCGTTAGGATAATTACAATCTGATAACTCAATGGATTTAATTACCACAGCAGCAGAACCTTCTAATGATGCTCTCAAATAATGAAATTTGCTTATTTGGTCAATTTGATTATTTTTATCAATTAAACTCGAAAATGTATCACGGAACTCCATCCACGTTTCATATGAACCACAAAATTTCGGCAACCGAATAGTGGGTAATTTAACTAAATTATGTTTGGAACGGGTAGAATTATTTTCACTTTCTACTTTATTTTGAGCCTTTTGACAATTATCTAACATTCCCTCTGCATTAGCAAGTACACGATAATAATTATTTTCAAAATCAATTCGTTCGGTTGTTTGTAAATCATCATCGGAAAGGCACTCAATCTTCAATTGTATCTCATCGTAAGCGTCATATAAAGGTTCAACCTTACCAATTCGTAGTTGTAACTCCCTGGCCTCCAGACCACTCAACGAGGATCCTTCTAAAGTCGTTAAATAATTCGCGAACGCAGTTAACCGTCTTTTAATAACGCTTCTTTTTTTGATTAAGTCTTTTTCGTCAGAATTTCTGGGAGACTGGGGTCGACTTGGCACTTTTAATTCCTCTGTCATCCTGGAATTTATACAGTAATAACGTTTACTTATGTACTAGGCTATTTATTACAACAGGTATGTATCCTATCCTATGCTATAAATTTATTACCTGCGATGAGACGATACAAATTTTAAATAATTTTACACCTACCGTATTCAAATTATATTGACTGATTTTTACAAATAATTAATACAAATATTGACACAAAATAATTACGAATTGATTGAATTAATTGAGAATAACAAATAAATAAGGCTAATTAATTTCAATTAAATGAATTCATCTACTATGTCGTACAATATGTCGGTACCTACAATTGAAAATTAAAAATTATGAGTGTAAAAATAATGATAAATTCGTTGAAAATAATCGGTAGTCAACTCAAACAATAGCATAAATAATTGACCACCATAACTAAATTTATCTACACTGCAAGTTTTCACAATAATTTGTGACCGGTGCCTTGTCGTACAAAATTACACAGTTTAGTTAGAAATTAGTAGATTGAATATTACTAACCTTATATAAAACTCAATTGTACACCTAAAAATACCTGATTAGAGTGTTGGGTTCTTAAATTAATTTATTTGCTCCACTTCACAAACGTTTTTTTCCGTTATACTTTGAACTACTCTCGACCACTCTTTTACGATGCGCAATCCCCAATGCAATTACTGCGCGTAGAATCCAAATGCGAAGTAAACCGGTTTCGTAACCAATGAATCAGCTGGAACTTAATATCTGGCGTAGATTAGGACCATGTAGGGGTCTGGTATTAAAAGGTGCAAATTAATAAAATTCGGGTTTTTTACAAATGCGTGTACTCGCTTGAACCAACAGAAAAGGAAAAATAATGAAAAAAAAACCGTTACAGCAACTTAAAACTAGTGATGTGGCGAGTCGATTATTCGTTTCGAACAGGCCACTTATAAACAATATAATAAAAAAATAATTCTAAAATTTGAAAATATAACTCTTTGCCAATATTACTGAGTATATATTTCATTAATTTGTCATTTGTTTTACGATTTGGCGGCAAATTGAAAATTGTCTGTGTCACGTCATCATGAATTTAACACGAGAAAATTTTCGTGCAATGATTTTTTATGACTTTCGATGTCATTTAAGTCAACAAGAAAGTTATGATAGACTACGATTGGCCTTTCACGATGAAGCCCCATCTCGTGCGACTGTTTACAACTGGTTTAATGAGTTTAAACGTGGTCGCACTAATCTCACTGATGATTTACGTGAGGGACGGCCTTCTACGGCGACGACTGAAGATAACATCTGTGTTGTGCGGCGTATGATAGAGACTGACAAAAGAGTGACCTATCAACAGATTCGGACAAGCTTAGGCATCGGTATGAGTCAAGTGCACAAAATCCTCCACGAACATTTAGCGGTCAGGAAGCTTTGCGCCCGGTGGATACCTCATAATTTGACTGAGGCTCAAAAACTCCATCGTGTGGATTGGTGTCGTAAAATGATTGAAAGATTTAACGGAGGTGACTCAAATGCTGTGTTCGACATACTAACAGGTGGGTATTTCTATGATTTCGTGCAAATCGCATGTCCGTGAATTTTTTGGCAAATCTTATCACTCTAAAAGCCTAAAAATATTTTTAATCTATGAATATGTTGTTTATCTATTTCTGCCACATAGAATTAAAGTTGATCGTGTCGAATTACTAACTGAAAATAATATTTTAGTTGCTTAAATTTCATTACCTTCAGCGTCCTTTTTGTGACGAGTTAGGAAAAACATTTTTTAATAATTATACATCGAGGTTTTTGTTGCTTCTTATTACTTGAAGTACGTCAAGTATAGAATAAGGAATATAAACAATGAAGCATACGTTGTAATAATGTTAATATTTAAACACACTGTGATAAAAACAATTTGTCCGAAAAAATATTCCATTACCTTCAGCCTAGTTTGAAATATCAAAAATCATATTGTATATGCATCGTACCTGGATGGCGCATCTCCCTCCCGCCGATCACTTGCCAGCCAGTCGGCCAGCAATAACGAACGGGACAGGACGTGTGTAAATTTTGACGCTACTGCTAAAAAAGATCGGCAAGTACGTGCTTCAACCAGTTTTGATTTCATTACCTACAGCAGATTGTTCATGTAAGTAGTTATAGTTTTTTTATGGTTTTGGTCTGGAAGCATTTGTTATTTGTATATTCATATTTCTTATTATTATTAAGTACTTAAATCTATTAATTACCGAGCAAGATCAAAAACAGTTTTAAAAATTCATTACTCTCACTTTCATTACCATCAATTTCCTTCAGCTATGAAGGTGACGGTAATGAACTAAAAATGAGGGTAATTAATTTTACGTTTATTTATATTTGATATTATCTGTAGTCCTATAAATATGACATACAGAATTGATTGCACTTTTGAAATACCTACTTACAAAGATGATTGAAGTAACTAATGACATTTCAGGGCCTTAAAGCCACCTGTTATTTTAATAACTACTTATTTAGACCATTTTTTAGATACCTCATACCATTTCAAGAAAGAATTTCGTTTATATATTAAATGTCTTTTCACAACGTTTCCTTTTGTCTTGGGTATTTAACAGCGTTTTTACAAAAAAAATATCAAAAATACTATCTAAAACTGAAAGACTTAATGAAAAGTTTGACATTGTTGACATGCATTCAATATTTAAAGAAGGTATTTAGATGCTGTCGGTCAGTTTTAAAAAAAGTCTAATGAACAAGTTATAAAATTAATCTTTCGGCTGCGTTTGTGAGCACCTATTATCTTCTAATAGATTTAATAATTATTGTGATTTCTAACAAATATTATTTTTGTCAGGCACTAGTATGGCTAAAACGAAAACAAAAAAACTCGCGAAGAAAAAGCTGCTCAAGCAAGACTGCATAAAAGAAAAAAGTATGAGGAAATTAAAAACGATGCCGAAAAATACGCAATTCAGAAGGAAAAAGAAAGACAAAGATATTTGAGAAGAAAAGAACAAAACAAAATAAAATCTGTTGCTCAAATGACGCCAAGAGAAAGGAGACTACAAAGAAAAAAATGGAACGAAAACAGTAAGCGTTATTTAGAAAAGAAGAAAAAAGACAGAGTAATACAACAGATGCTGATTGACAATTCACCTCCAACAAGCGATAGAGAAGAAAATATAGATGCTGGGGAAGATCCATTAGAAGGGCCGTCAAACCAATTAGTAGAGGTGCCTAGCGTAAACTGCAAAAAGTGTGAGAAAAAAGATAAATTAATTAAAAGACTGCGCTATGGTTACAAGAAAGAGATAGGTAAACTGAGACAAGAGAAGGAAAAAGTTATTAAAGAAAAGTATGCAATGAGAAAAATTATGATTAGGCAAATAAAAAAACACAGAAAAATACAAGCTAAAGTACCATCAACTGTCGAGAAAGTGGATAATTTGATAAAATCAATAGACGAAGACAAGCGTGAGAAAGTAAAGAAAAAAATATTATTTGGAGAAATCATATCTAACAATTTAAGAGATGGATTTAAAGTTTTAGGCAAGAAAGAAAAACGAGAGTTTAGTGACATAGTCATGAAGGAAAAAGATCGTTTTAAAAAGCACAAGGTTTTAAGTAAAACGAAGAAGTTCACAGTGCGAGATAAAAATAAAATATGTCACAGCAATGAATCAAGCATGGATACAGAGTGTAAAATCAAACAAGACATAGAAAACTTTTTCGAAGACGACTGCAATACTAAAATATCTCCTGATAAAAAAGAATTTATAACACGAAATGGACTAAGAAAACAGAAGCGCTATTTATCAGATACATTAACTAACCTCCATAAAAAGTTCATGTACATCCAAAACAATAATATTGCATATTCTACGTTCTGTAAATATCGACCATTTTGGGTTCTCTATCCGAAAGAATCTGATCGTAACACATGTGCTTGTAAAACACACGTTAATTTTGATTTGTTGGTTAAAAGTCTTAACAAGAAAAAAATCACTACAGAGGCCAATGGGACTGCTATGTTGGAAAGTTTGTGCTGTGACATAAACAATGAAGAATGCTTGAATCGAACATGTGAAGTATGTGGAAACAAAGTAATTAACTATAGAGAATTTAGTAATGGAGAGAAAATAAACTATTATCAGTGGTGCGCAAAAAAAGTAAACCATCATGTAAACGGTCAAGAGAAAGTAAAAATTGTTACCGTAAAAACTCGATTACAGGATTATCCAATAAACGTTGTGAAAAAATTAGAAGATTCTCTGAATTCATACTTTAAGCATTGTACTAACATCGTTGTCCAGTACAAGAATATCAAATCTTTAAAAGCGACAATGACTACTAAGGAGGTTATGCTACACATAGATTTTTCAGAAAATTATTCCGTTAAGTTTAATGAGGAGATACAAAGCTATCATTTCGGCGGCAGTCGATTGCAAATAACATTGCACACTGCGGTAGCTTATTTAATTGATCCAGAAACTGGAATCACGAAGACATACAGCGTTTGCAGTATCAGCAAATGCAACAGACATGACGCCAGTGCCATATGGGCACATCTCATACCGCTACTAGCCTACGTAACAGAAATATCACCTCAGATTGACACAGTACATTTTGTATCTGACAGTCCTTCTAGCCAATATAGGAATCGCTACATTTTCTTCGTTATTAGTCAACTACAACAGGATTTTCCACAGTTAAAATTTGTGACCTGGAACTATTTCGAGGCTGGACACGGCAAAGGAGCGCCTGATGGTCTCGGTGCTGTCCTAAAGAGAGCCGCAGATCAAATTGTACGGTTTGGTAATGATATTGGCACGATGGAAGACTTTTTTGAGCTTATTCAAGACAAGGTGAAGAATATCAAACTTCTTACTGTCTCAAAAGAAGATATTAAAGAGAGAAAATTTCCCTCATCGGTTCAAGGATTTCGTGGAACAATGTCTGTGCATCAAGTGCTTTGGTCATATAACAAGCTTCGAACAACATTCCGAAAACTAAGTTGTTTCTTGTGTGAAAATGGTGAAATATGTTCACACGGATACCATCTTGGATTTATGAACGTAACTTGTGTTTATAAAAATATCGATGCTGAACATCTACAAGATTTCGTAAATGAAAACACGTCGAACGATGTCCTTCGAGAATTGACAAATCCTCGAGCTCCTACTACTACTAATCAATTCCAGACTAGATTAACCGCTGAAGCTCCACAAAATATGATGGCTTCTTCAAGTAGATCCAAACATAATAACAAAATCACCATACTCTCTGATGTAAAAGTACATTGGACCAACACTACTTTTATTGGCACTGAAATGAAGAAAACAAGAAATGCAAATTTTCAACTTGATTTCGAAAAGTTTATTTCTAGAAATGTAGAAGAAGTAGCAAAAAATGAACAAGATAAAGAACAAAATAATCCTGATGATATTTCAGAAATTGATAATGTAAAAAATGTACACATAAAGGATAGAAAGGTGAAAAAAAGTATTTTAACTATTTGGATGAAAGTAGCAGTGGAGAAGAAATATATGAAGAGGACAGAATTCTAAAGAAAAACTCACGTATTTTTTCATTTTTTGATAATTCTGATGAAAGTATTTTTTAATTTACCAAGTCAAAGAATTGATATTTTGCGAATTAAGAGTTTAGTTTTTGTTGTTTGTCATACTTACATATTTTTTTATATTCATAAGAAAGATTATTTCATCTGTTCAGTTTGAAATCCTGTAATATCTTTTAGCGGTATAATATAGGGCTAGCTAGAACTTTAGTGATTTCGAATCAAATGCCAATAATATAACCAAAAAACAGTACAAATATATTTCATTAGTATCTATTTATAAAATTACTTTACTCTTTAATAACAATCATAACTATTAAGTAAAATGAGACTGATTAGAAACTAACTTATTTGATTTGTAATAAGTGACTGTTTTTTTTAAGTAAATAGTTTATTTCCTATAGTTGTTACATTTATGGAAAAAGATACCAAAGTTATTTTTTACTTTTAGAGTTTTATAATTGAAAGATTAAAGAAAATAATTGAATTTGAAGAATTTTGTGAAGTAGTTTATGTTTTGTTTTAATTGGAAGAATTCTATATTATGTTGTTTTTTTTTTTTAATATAAAATGAATATTCACATAAATAAATTGATAGTAAAATGATTATGTAAAACTAATATATTTTATTTACATCGACATTACGAGCCATTTCGTTTAATTGCCTAGTCTCTGATTTCATTACCAGTAATTTTTTTTCATTACCTTTATCCCCAATTTCATTACCAACTGCACAGTTTTCATTACCATCATATGTATATATTTTAATTAGTCAATATCTATTCATTTAATGCGTATAATTTTGTATAAATCACATGCATATGTTAGATTCTTGATAAAGATTGTTATGAAAGTTGAAAAACAGGTATTTAAAATTTTCTCACAAATCTGTCAGATTTGCACCAAATGATAGAAATACCCAGGTGACGAAAGCTGGGTTTACTGTTATGATCCTAAAACCAAAAGACAATCTGCTCAGTGGGTGTTTCCTTTCGAGGAGTTGCCAACTAAAGTGAAGAGAGATCGAAGTGCGGGAAAAAAAATGGTGGCCTCGTTCTTTGGAAGGATAGGTCATTTTGCAACAATTGTGTTAGAGGATCAAAAAACAGTTTCTGCAGAATGGTACACTACCAATTGTTTGCCACTTGTCTTGGAAAAAGTTCGAGAGAAACGACCTCGCAGTAGGATCCTCCTTCACCACGACAACACCTCGTCGCACACCGCCAAGCGAACGATCGACTATTTGGCGACATCAAACGTTGAATTACTGGGTCACCCGCCGTATAGCCCCGACCTCGCGCCTTGTGATTTTTATTTATTTCCAAAAATTAAAGAAAAACTTAAAGGAAAGCGGTTTATGAATGCTGAAGAAGCGGTGGCTACGTATCGCGATGCCATTGAAGAGACCCCTAAGGACGAGTGGGCAAAGTGCTTTTCCCAGTGGTTCCATCGCATGCAGCGGTGTATTGACGTGAATGGACAATATTTTGAAAAGATATAATAAAACTAATAACTGGCTAATGTAATCAGTTTTTGATTTTCTAAGAACTTTCAGTTTGACCCTCGTATTAAGAACTGCAATATGTGGATTAATTGTAGTCTTCACGTCTTCACTTTGTTTCACGTTGACCATATTAATTTGGTAATGATATGGTTTAAGAAAATCTCGTTTTATTTTTGAGCTGGTTAGTTTCGCTTTTTCTTCTTGTCAGCCAAAACACATCCTGAACTAACATTATTGGCCTAGATAAACAAAAATGATTGCAAATAAAAACATGTAATATTTTTGACTAATCAAAACAATATTTCACTACTTACTTCTTTTTATAGCGCTTATCTTACGAGTTAATGTCAAGTTTAAACAACCAATAGATTAAAAGTAGAAAATCGTTTATACATCAAGACATAGAATAAAAAACGTTTGTCCCTGTGTATGCTTAAATCTTTAAAACTACGCATTAGATTTTGATGCGGTCTTTTTAATAGATTGAATCACAAAAGGAAGGTTTTTCTGTATAATACAACACAACCCGGGCGAAGCCGCTGGCGAAAAGCTAGTTCAATTATATAAGCATAATATAGAGATATAAATATTATTATTATTACGTCGAGATCTAAAATTCCTTATACAGCAAAGACTATCGTACCCTACATCGCCACTGCAATTTATAAAGCAACAATAATTATGACTTTTCAAAGTTTCTATGTAAATAATGTATATAAAATTGTCTACCAATTGAATATATTATTTCAGTATTCAATTTAAACTTTGCTACTTCAAAAATCTTTCGCATTTTTATAACGACTACTAAAAGTTTCTATTTAAATAAGATATATAAAAATTTCTACCAATTGAATATATTATTTGAATATTAAATTTAAAGTAGCAAAACACAAGCCAAACTTTTACGGTTCGAATCCAAGAACTCAGAGATGTTTGCTCGGTTTTATTTGTCCTTGTAAAACTAGTTTCGGTATTATAAAAACCTATGTCATGTATTCCATTACACATCTTTACTTACTCATACCTACCCTAACTTATTTTTAAGATGATACTGAATTCCTTACACATAATCTTTACGTCGAAAAATTTCAATCTGTTTCAATAATTTCCATATGCGTCACCACATTAAGTATCAAAACTCCAGTAGTTACTTGCGTATTTCCCAAACTATGTAAACTTACGCAACGTTAATTAGCGTAAACGCAAATGCTTGCCGTTAAACTTAGATATGTTATTAATATTTTAAGTCTTCAACTAGTCTACAACTGTACAAATGAGGTATCATTAGAAGTGTTTTAGTTGTCTGCGTGCTATAGACTATGTGACGTTACATTGAATTGGCAATAGCGCCCTCTAGAGAGCAAAAAGTAAGAAACTAAAAAATATATTCCATCATTCCATCTAGAGTATCAAATGAAAAGGTTGTATTAGCATATTTCAAATATATATATTGATAGCTTTTACTCGCAATTTTGCTTAAATACACTCAAAAATTAATTGAATAAAAAAATAATTTCAATAATTAAAATCCAACTACGGCTAAATTTATTTTATAGCGATAGCTATATTATAATAGCGATGACCAAAGGACAGCGCAGCTGTATGCTACAACAGTTTGTTTTGTTATAATCAGTGGCATACGACAAAAATTAAGTCAAATGTATCTACTTGTGACCATATCCATTATCAGTTCCAGTGAGAAGTCCATTATAATAACTGTAAAACAACTATATCTATTTTACAACTTTACACCCAATTTAACTAAGCTATATATGGATTGGTAACATGGTACTTGCAAGAATTGTGCTCCGCCCGCACATAAATTCTGGTAACCACCCAAACATCTCCAGACGTGTTTACCCTATATCATCTCCAAAAATATTAAATTTCGTAACGCCAACCGAAAAATCACATATCTCGACTTTAAATAATAAGAAATTTATTAAGTTAAATCTATGTTTAACTTTCCACGAAGATCCATAACATAGATCCAAAACAAACTTTAAATTCATATGATCTGGGTACTAATATATTATTACTCAAAAACTATAAAAAAGGTTGAAAGTGATATATTATGGGGTAATTCTGAGCTATCCATAGATGCTAGGAATCCAACAAATATATGTCACCTATTGAACTACTTACAATAATTGGAACCACTTGCAGTGTATTATGTTCGTCTGTTTGGTATATTATATTTTAATTATATAGGTAGAGAGAATTATACTAATGTAACAGAATTTTAATCTACTCTTTGTTGACACTGCCCGTTCCACTTCTTAAGAAAGTCGTTTATGAAAATTTATTCGATCCAATACTTTTGTATCGATCAGTTAAAAAAAAACAAACAACTCCTACCCGAAGTGTGCGTAAGTTTCCCTGAAGATAGCGAGCAATAAATTTGCCGAATTCGAACCATATATCACGGGTGTAAGAGTGCGTTTTGTATGTCACGTCCGTATCCGCGATAAGTATTTCAGAGCAAATCGCAGTAGCGTTTCTTCGGAAATTGCCCGCCACAATTTCCTTTTTCTACATAAATTTCCCGTATCTCTTTCCTATTCTATGGTGTATTAGCTCAAAGCATCCATTTTAAGTTATAAAAGTGTGAATGGATAATGTGTGGGAAAAAGATGGGCCCAGCTGCATCAGTAGAACTTACGGCCACTAAAGTTGCTCGCTACTGACTCAGCACGCATGCACCGGCTGCTCGACACGCAAGCATTGCTTTGATTTATCGATGTCATACGTCATTGACGTTACATTGTCATTGAGGATTGATCAGTGCTTATAATGGCTTCTTTTACTACATTTGCATGCTATGTACTAAAAGAAGCCATTATATGGCTGAATAGGCGATAATTGTATTATTTTTTTTACATCTCTTTTGTATACTCTATTCAAACGCAAATAAATTATTATTATTTATTATTACTATTATTATAAGATGCTTCTATGAAAAATACAACTGTCAGTTTTGACGTCGGAATTATGTTGATGACATCATAGATGTTTTCAATAGAATGCGTTGCGTGTCATGCGGCCAGTGCGCGCATGCTGACATAGATTTATTTGTATAAATTCGAATAAATCTATGTCGTTCTTTCTATTAAGTTCCATCCATACAGGGAAACTTTGTGGTCAGGAAATTAATAAACTAATGGTGAAGATCCAAAAGTTGTTATAATGCTACAATTATACATAGAGGATACTATAAATAGATGTTTGACTGAAGGATTTCGTGGGCTTTCTAAAATACCCAAAATTGTTATTCCTTGAGATTTCGGCTACATATGGTTATAAATTACGTACTACTATATGTGGTGTAAGCGTATATCTACATTTAGTAACTGGGCAGATGGTATTACACGTGAACAACATCATCATTCTTCTATATCATGGGTCGCCAACCAGTCGATCGTGGCAATTCAAAAAATCTAAATAAAATATAAATGCTACATAATTGTTTTTTTTTTTTATTGTTGTACGACAAAGTGACTGTAATTCACCTGGTGGGAAGTGATATTACAGTCTAAAAATAGTCGCAGCTGTCAGAAGTCGAACCTACTCCTGGTAGCCACCACTATCTTGCCGGCCTATTTAAGAGCCTTTTCACACCTCTTTTGAAGCACCCAAGGTTATATTTAATGGGAAAAATGTGGGATGGGAGACTGTTCCACATTTTAATGGTACGGCAAATATATGATTTGCCGAATTTTTTTGTACGAGTTGGTATAGTACAAATAGTCTGGGAATGGCAGCGAGCACCGGCTCGTGTCAACCTGTTACGGAAGGAGGAAGGGGGAATGATGTTGAATAATTCCTCAGAGCACTCTCCATGATAGAGCCGGTAGAACACACTGAGTGAGGCAATATCACGCCTCATTTGCAGTGGCTCAAGATTGTTGGTTAGCTCCTCATCGTTTATGATGCGTACTGCCCGGCGCTGCAGCCTGTCTAGGGCATCTAACAGATATTTTGCGGAGTCATCCCAAAGATGCGAACAGTACTCCATGCTAGACCTGACCTGGGTCTTATATAACAAGCACCGTTGCTCGGGTGTAAAAAACCGGCGCACTCTGTTTAAAATTCCGAGCCTGCGAGAAGCAGCAACTATAACGCTTTCGATGTGGTCTTTTGGGTTGATGTCGCTGCGAATATCCATGCCCAGAATATTGAGGCTATCTTTTGTTGTGAGGCTAGTGCCCCGGAGAGTGGGAAGAGGGGAGAAAGGGGAGGTCTTAGACGACAGAGCGCATACCTGTGTTTTCTTGGCGTTGAACTCAACCAAATTATCTGAACCCCCAGCTCCACGACAAGATTTTCACGATTTCTCATCGTTGGTCCCACGCCACTCGACGGTTTGCCGGTGTAGGTGCCATGCACAGTGCTATCGTCTGCATAGCAATGAATGAGGCCTAAAGGCAACATGTCATTAATATGCAGAAGGAACAATGTGGGTGAAAGTACTGAACCCTGTGGAACCCCGGCATTCACTATTTTAAATTGCGAAGCCCTACTATCCACCAGGACACGTATTCTTCGCTCAGCCAGGAAGCCGGTGATCCAAGTACAGAGCCGGCTAAGGAGTCCGTAAGAAGGAAGTTTAGCGAGGAGGCCTCTATGCCAGACCCTATCAAAGGCTTTAGCAATATCCAGCCTGACAGTACTATGCTGTTTCATTTAAGATTTTAAGAAGTAAAGTAATTGGTAGATCGTATTGGGTGTCTTCAGTAAAAAGTCGATCTTGAGTCTAAACAAGTTGGCCACCCCTGTCCTATATTTACTGCTTTAGGAAGCTAAAGTTTTCAGAAAATGCTACTGAAAGCATTTAATAATGAATCTTTACATTCGAAGTCAATATCACTGCTCACTAAAGTATCATTATGGCATATCTCATTAAAAGTTCCAACTAATAATGGCATTCATAGACAGCATATCGCCGACGTCCCAAGCTTTCCAAAGACCTAATATGATTTATACCATAATTTCTATCGATGAAATGAAGTTCTGTTTAATTAGCCAAATGAGTTTCGTACGGCCGGTTTCTGAATTGATAAATGCATGTACAAAACCTCAACTGATTATTTTCAATAACTTAAGTCTTTTACGTTGCACGCGTCAGAAAGTCCTGGTTTTATCAAACTGCTATCAACAGATCAATTAAAAAAATGAAATTAGAAACGAAAACCTTTTTAAGTGACGTTTAAAACTGAATTCTCATTTCAGAAATAATATTACCATTGCCAAACATTTTAATATTTAACTTTATCGTAATTTAACAAGTATATCTCGTATTTGGCTGTTGTTACTTCTTTGCGCAAAAACTATCGAACGCCCCCAGACATAGAAACCTACCAATTTCTGTAAAAATCGGTAGGTTTCTATGTCTGAATTAACATTTAAGCTGTTTTATCCCCTTTTTCCGGGATAGTTCCTATGTGTATATGTTAAGTATGGTCCTTTACGTTCTAAACAACATGTATTATGTTCTGTGCCTGTATTTAATCAAATAATATGATTAAGAATTTTAGTAGTTCGGCAGTGCTATAGCATCCATCATTTTTACTAATTACGACGAACAACACTCCTATTTTTCCTTCTTTTTGATCAGGACTAAGTCAAGGTAAATGTAGCTAGAGATATCGAAAATGAAATAAATCCCTATATTTAGGTTCACTTTTTTTTGTGATAGGCTTAATTAAATGTCTAGACAATCCCTAGACAAACAGTTGTTGTCCGGACACCACAAATTAATTTTTAACACAAATATTTTCAAATTACAATAGAACAAATTATATTTAACGTTTAATTTAATTGTTAATGATAATGAACTTAATGTTTAAATGATATTATGACTTGCCCATACACTGCAAAATTTAGAACTTTTAACATAAGTTTTATGTTTTACCCCTTTTTACTTTCATGTAATAATATACATATACGAGTATGTTATGATCTTTTTATTGACTGCTTAGATTTTTGTCCATTTAAATTTATAAAATATCTTTTTAACTATGTATTTTCTTTGATACCTTCGTCAACTATGTGAACATTGGTTTAAATTAATACATTTTTATTGTTTTGATGGTTCCATTAATATCAATAAGTTGAAGATTAACTATGCTATTCTATAATAAAATCAGCTTCGTACTCGACATCTAGCAGAGAACAGTCATGGCATGGAGGTTTTATGAAATAACCTTTATTACTTTCTGAAGTATGTAGGTTTAGTTTGATTGGATTGAACCTCTATGCTCTAATATCGAGTTTTTTTGCTGTTTTTTACAGAATAATACTGCTATCTTATTAAATACTATTTATGCCCGTTTGCACTAACCTAGAACAAGGCATAGCTTAACTAGAAATCACTTAATATTATGAGTAGCGTAAACGGATTTGTAGTTTCTTGCTTAGATAGGCAACGTTTGTCTACAATTTAGCATAATTCAGGTGTTCTTCTTTTTTTTAATGTTAAATCTATTTGCATTTACATAATTCCGCTAATGTCACGTTAGTAGCCTTTCTTAGTCCTGGTAAATAGACAATAACAGAAATATATATTTACAGGTAATAAAAGAAGAAAAATTATAGGTGGTCTTGTATTTACACGAACACCCAAGTCGTCATTGTCTCTATTTAAAAAGTCCGAAAATTCAAAAAATCTTTAAGTCTTAATTCTGATATATAAACTCCTTCCTTGATTCTAACTTATTAAATTGATTTTATCCATTGACACATCCGTTATGGCCAAAGAGTAAACGTATATGTCACATTACAAAAATGCTAGGCGCCGCACAATGCATGTCCTAACTGTAAGCTTTGCTTAAAGTCGTTAGGTGTCTCCTTGTCATTGGTGAAACGCATTTTCACCTTTGAAAATGCTTTATTCTTTTTATCAATTTTCTATTATCTTATTTATTTCCTAAGAAAACAATAGATTTTGCTCATTTGTATCTATTATAGATCCTTCTTACAATCGCTTGGGAATTCTTGATTTATTACAGTCCCGAGAGGAATAAAATGAGAAACGCCTTTTAATGGATTAGATTCGAAAAACAATGTGCTCATTTCACTTACGTATAACTACAGTAAATTTATATGTACTTATCTAGATTAACTTCAGATATGTAGTATACATATAGTGAAGATTTATTCTCAACTACCGACTTCAAAAAAGGTAGAGGTTCTCAATTCAGCTTTAAGTCTAAAACTAATACTTGCTATGAAATATTTAGAAATGTGAACGTTTCCGATAAGTTGGTATTAATAGACGATAATTAATTACTGGATATAGAATGGACTATATATTCGAAAGACCTGCAAAGCAACAGTGTTATACCTAAAACATCTGTCAACTATATTTCACGAACTCTATGACAAATACAGCGCTGTAATAGCATAGAGGTATAAAACCTAGTTCGAAAAGAAATAAATAAAAGTATTATTTGATTAAAATGCTATTCTACTACAGCGGTGTACTCGATGTCGAGCACGGGATATTTGAAAATAATTTAAATCTCTCTATTTTCATATATTCATTACGCTTTGTTAACTGAATGAAAACGCCGGTATCCTGCAAGGAGGGCCCGGTTATGTGAAAATTACCTGGTCCTGGCAGAACAATGTTTGATATACACTGGTATAAACTTTATGATGTGGAGTAATAGTCATCATCATCATCATCAGTCCTTTTACATTCCCACTGCAGGGGCTTAGGCCTTCCTTATGGATGGTTAAGGGAATGGGCCATGACTCTCCACGCTGACCCAATGCGGATTAGAGGGTATTAACGACTACAAATGCAGCCGGGACCAACGGCTTAACGTGTCTTCCGAAGTACGAAGTAGTTCGACATAATAATTTGTTGGTCACCCATCCCGTGATCGAGCGAACGATCGCGGGCCGTGGCGCTTATCCTCTACGCCACCGAGCTACTTGACATTGAAAAAATAGTCACATATGCTAACTAACATAGTTCAATACACGAAATCAAATATGAACTGAAGGTTACTTATAACTATCGTTTAGGAGTTGTTACCCGACTGCGCGACGCAAAGGAGGGTAATGTATTTATCAGTCTATGTATGTATGTTTGTTTCTATGTGGCGTTCTAGAGACATGCATAGAATACGTAGTCCTGACATACAAACATACATACATAGAATGCGTAGGCCGATTTTGATGATTCTTACGTCAATCGATTCGTCTTAACTTTGCGAGTGTCACTAAAGACATGACAATAATCAAAATTCACCACTGCGATAACCAAACGCCATATTGTCAAAATGAAAAAAAAAATCGATGAACTATGTCAAGTGGGGTGTAGTTGAATAGATATTATAAAAACATCTTTAGGTTCCTTTTATCATTTTTCATCTTAAATAATAGTTTAGGATTAGGATATAACTGAAAAGTATAAAATAAAAATAAATAATTTAAAGAAAAACAAAAAACCCGACTGCGTAAAAACGAATAAAAAAAAAAAATTAAATAAAAACTAAAAAGAAAGAAACAAGCCCATTTATTAAAAGTATAAGACAATATAAGCAATTCGACATTTGATGTACACACAATTTCAAAACAAGATGCTTAACAAATTTCATAAATAATGTTAAGAGAAATTTTGTATAATACACAATATAGCGGAGTCACGCCCTCCATCATGAGATGTATCATAATTTATGCCTTAATGTGGATTAAATATATTATTTATTCATTTATGTAAGACCTTATATGTTATTCAACGTCAAACATAAGATATGTTATACAGTTTCTCCAAAAAGATTCTTCTATGAATTCTGATAAACTCTTAATTAAATTGCCACATGCTAAAATTTATTATAAATGTACTAGATGTTTTCCTGCGATCTCGCCCGCATATTATGTAGGTGAAAGAATTTTTGAAAGTAGTACTTTTGGAGCTTATTCAATGCAAACAAACAAACAATCTGTTAACTCGTACCAATTAACATTTTTTTTTTTTTTATGCAGGTTCCCCCACTTTATAGCAGGCTGTCTTTTAGTTCTTTTATATTTTCATGCTTTCTTTTCTTTTTTTATGAGTTCAGGTTTATGCCTGTTTTGTCTTTTTTTTGGGAGTGCTCTTTTTCCCTTTTCTTTCTTTTTTTATACTTTTTTACATATTTCTTATTTGCTATTTACATATTTGTTCTTTTTATTGTTTACATTTGCTTATATTATTCATTCTTATTTCTATTTTTACATCTTTTTCTTATATTTTCTACTTCTTTTACATACTGTACAATATTGTTTGCTTCTTATATCTAATTACATTTTGTTGTTTTCGTACTTTGTCTTTTTTATATTCAGTCTTTGTTCCTTTTTGCGACTTTCTCTATTATTACACATGCATGATATATAAACTTTTCCCTTTCCTTACTATCCGACATTATTATTTCCAAGTTTTCCTTGCTAAGCTTTGTGTCTATATGATTCTGTAAAGTGTGCCTATCGCTACCAAAAATTGGGCATTCCAATAACACGTGAAACACGTCTTGCTTCGTTTGGGGGTCGCATTCGCAAAATGGGTTATCCTTACATTTGTACTCATGGAGGTAGGACTTAAACCCTCCATGCCCCGTTAGCAGTTGCGCAGCCCACCTATCTATCTTCATCTTTCTTACCACTCCGAAGGCCTTTTCCCCACTGGGGAAAAAGGCCTTCGTAGTGGCGGCGGTGTTTTCGCTCTTATAACGGCCATCCCATTCTACCTTTGTCAAATCGCGTAAATGCTTTTTGACAAAGGAGATGGGGCAGCCGTCATAGTGCGATTTACACTTCAACCCGAGAGCCGCCCCCTTCGCCAACTCGTCCGCCCTCTCGTTCCCAATCACGCCGACGTGGGCCCTGATCCAAAATAGGGAGACCTTTTGGCCTGAGTCCCTAAGTTGTATCAGGTTGCCTTGAATCGCCTTCGTGATTGGGTGCGAAGAGTCCGGATCCTGTAGCGACTGTAGGGCGGATCTCGAGTCGCTGAGCACCGCCGCGTCCTTCCATTCCTTATTCATCACGTATTCTGTTGCTTGGAGGATAGCATACAGCTCGGCCTGGAAGACTGTACAGTATGGCTCCAGCTTAAACTTTCGGGAAGCGATTTCAACAGCCCCTTTCCAACAGGTCAGGGCTGCACCGACTTTTCCCTCAAGCTTGCTGCCATCTGTATAGATCTTCACAAGGTCTTCCGCTAGTTTACTATCCTCTTCCGCATTTTCCAAGCACTCAAACTCAATCATACTTAGGCTGCCGGGGTGGTTCGATTCCTGTAAGGATACCCTTTCCTCTACTTTCCTGCCACTTAGTATTGCCTGGGGTTTCCCGCGCTTTGCTTCATAAAGCCGGGATGCTTCTTGGACCCTAAGGTCTAGCGGAAGCAGCCCCGACAATACTAATGCGGAATTTAGTGAAACTGTTCTGTATGTTTTTGCTATTTTTTGCGCGAACCCCCTTTGTACCCCGTTAAACACTTTTTTACTTTTGATTTTACTTGCCTCTTTGCCCCAAACACTTGCTGCGTATAATATGATCGGTTCTATCACCGCTATATATATTGTCCTAATGACTTCTGGGTTTAATCCCCATGTTACTCTAGCTGATGTTGATATACCTTTATATATATTTATGGCTTTTTGACAGACGTACGTAATGTGTTGGTTAAAAGTAAGTTTTCTATCTATTATTACCCCCAATATTTTAATTTCATCTTCTAATACTATTCTAATACCTCCCATGGTCAGGTGGGGGGTGTCGTATTTAAGTTTGTTTGTGATTACCATAGCTTTGGTCTTTTGCGGTGCAAAATTTAATTTATTGTCTTTCCCCCATTCCCTGACCATGTCTAATGCTTTATTGGCTTTTATTTCTAATTTTTGGGAGCTTTTTTCCGATATAATTATCACTACGTCGTCTGCAAATGCCTGACAGTAAATGTCGGCCTCGGTGAGACTGTTTAGCAAAGGATCTAAAATTAAATTCCAAAAAAGGGGTCCTCCTATGGACCCCTGTACACAACCTTTATTTATTTTCCTTGTGACTTCTTTGCCCGCATATCTCACCGTGACCGACCTGTCTTTCAAATAACTCGCTACCATTTTTCTGAGGTTTATTGGGCACTTCATTTTATGTAGTTGACAGTGGATTCGCGGCCACCAGGCATTGTCAAAGGCCCCCTCTATGTCCAGCGAAATTAGGGCTACAATCTCCTTCTCCTCCAGATTGCTCCTAATCCGCTGGACCATGTCATAGAGGGAGTCTTCGGTGCTCCTTTGTGGCACGAAACCATACTGCCTGGGGTTTAATTTGGGGAGGATATGCCATTTCAGGCGCCTTACCATCATCTTTTCCGTTATTTTGCCTAAAACAGAGAGTAGCCCTATAGGACGGTATGATTTGGGTGTATTGTAGTTGGTTTTCCCGGGTTTTCTCAGCGTTATTACCGTGGCCTCTTTCCATGTGGTTGGGAAGTAAGTCAGCTCCAATCCTTTGTTGTAGATAGCGAGGATCGTTTCGGTGTCTGCTTTTATGGTTTCAGCACATATATCCGCCGTGAGCCCATCTCTTCCCGGTGCCTTCTTCGGGTTGAACCACCCAGAGGCGTAGAGTAGTTCGGCTTTCGTGAATGGGGGGTCATAACTATCATCGTTATTCCCGACATTCACTTCCGCCGCCCTACTTCTCACCTCCCTATGGGTTTCGTTCTCACCCTCTTCTGTGTCCACCGGGTAGAAGCTCTCAGCCACTATATGCGCCGATTCTTCTGGACTGTTGGTTTTTCCATTGACTATCATCATCTGATCCTCGCCATTCTTTTTTGGTTTCGCTATGACTCTGTAGATTCCCTCCCACATGGTCTCCCTGTCTTGTTTACTGCAGAACTCTTTCCAACACTCCACACTCGCCTTGTCCATTTCCTTGAGGTACTCCTCTTTTGCCAACGTGAACTGCTCAATAGTATACTTTTTCCTCTCTTGTGCTGCATTCTTAATTCTTTTTCTTCTTCTATTTTTTTCTTTCTTTAATACCTCTAGCTTTTCTGTCCACCACATAATCCCTGTTTTGGTTTTATTCATTTTTGGTTTACTATTTCCTGCTATTATTCTTTGTATTACTTCCGTTAATTTGTTTATTACTGTTTCGTACTCCTCTGTGTTCTCTATCTAATCTATGTTCTCTTTTGTGATTCCTTCCTTCTCCATTTCTTCTCTTACTTCCTCTCTGAATTTTTTCCAATCTGTTTTATTAGTGTTGTATCTTCTGGTAGTTCTTTTGTTCTCACTTTGTTCCTCTTTACCCGTTTCTAGTTCAAACAGGATTGTGTTGTGGTCAGATGTAGTAATATCTTCGTCTACTTTCCATTCCCTTATTTTCCTTATTATGTCTTTTGAGCATATTGTAATGTCTACGTGGCTTTTGTATTCTTTCCCTCCTCTCCATGTGTGGAATGTTGGGGTTCCGCCTATGTTTGCCACTTCCATTTCCATATCATTTATTGTACCCGCTATCTCTTCTCCTCTTTCATCGTCTTTTACACTCCCCCACCACTTGTTCCATGCATTTGCGTCCCCTCCCATTATCATTCTAGTTCCTTTCGTTTTTTCTCTTATATTCTCTAATTGGCTGATATACTCGCCTATGTCTATATCGGGTTCTAGATAGAACGAGACGAGTATGACCGGCCAATCGGGCGTTTCCATTTTTGCTACAGCCATGTTTGGTGTAGTTAAGTCGGGGAGAGTATATATCCTTGTATTGTTGTTAAAGATTAATATAACTGCTTTATTTACTCTCCCCGGTTCATGGTCTGCTTGTATTATTCTAATTCCCGCTTGGCCGGCCACTACTCCCCTGTTCCCCGTGTATGGTTCTTGTGCCAATACTATTTCCGTTTTCCTGTCCGATGCCATCTGTATCATTTCAGCCGTTACATTCCTGGAGCGTTGGAGGTTTATCTGCATGAATTCAATTTTATTTAGGGTGCCCTTAGCAGTATGCTACCTTGCTTCTAGCTAGTCTCTCCATTCTTATCCTCACTGGGCAAACATTACTGAAGGCGTTGTGTTCTGTACTTTCTTTGTTGTTGGCATCTTTGGAGCAGTTTCTGCATTTCGGGGGGCTTGTTTTTCCTCACATGCGGCATAGAGGTGGTCTCCTCCACAGTGGCAGCATCTGTCCAGCTGCTTCTGACAGTACCGTTTGTTATGGCCATAGCCCAAACAGCGGGAGCACTGGATAAGCGGGGATTGGTCTTCCACATTGGAGCATCCCCATTGTAGCTGTACCTTCCCCGCCTCTGTCAGTTGCCGCCACGTGAGTGGGTCCACTCGGAGGACCACGCTTGCCACGTGTGGATTTTTCATTCTTTTCTCATACGCAAATTCTATTTCTTCTTTCTGTGTTATCCCCCGTTTTCCCATTGTTCCTATTTTCTTTTTTATTGCTTCTATTGCTTGTTCTGCTCTTTTTTCTCCTTTGACATTTTTGACTATTATCAATGGGTTCTTGTTCTTTGCTTTCTCTATTTTTAGATTCTTGTTTACTTTTAATTGTTTTTTCAGTTTTGTTACTTCCTCTTCCTTTGTACAGCTTATTATTAGCTTCTGTCCCTTGGTCTTTTTCACCCTCGCTACTTCACACCACTCGTCCATCCCCTTTGTTGTGTTCTTTACTTCAGTAAATACATCTTCTCCTGTTTTATTTTGGTCCACTGAGTTTATTATTATGGAGTGGTATGTTGCGCGAGGGTTTCTTTGTTCTGTGTTTTTCAGTTTTTCTGCGTATGTTCCTATTTTTCTCCCTTCCATTTCTTCCTGCTGTACTGTTCTAGCTTACTCTTCTTGTATTTTTTTAATACTGTTTATTACTTCCTTTCCTTTTTTCGTTTCTTGTTTTATCTCCTCAGACGCCTTTTCCATTTTTTTCATGCCTTCTTTCATTTCCTTGTACATTTTCTTAGTTTCTTCATACATTTCTAATATTGTATTGCTTTGTGCCTCTACAATTCTTGTTCCTTCGCTTCCCTTTTTCTTAAGTTCTTCCATTATATTATTTTGTTCTTTGAGTATTTCTTGGTATCTTTTCCTTTCTTCTTCTTTGTCTTTCCTCGTCTCCTCCTTCCAATTTTCAATTTCCTTTTTTATTTTTTGTTGGTCTTTTTCCATTTTCTGTGCTATTTTTTGTATTATATCCTTTTCGCTATGCTTTTCGCTTAAGATTTCTTGTTTTGTTTTTGCTAATTCCTCTTTTACTTCTCTTAATCCGTTTAATACGGTCATTTCCATGTAACTATAATCTTGTTCTATTTTTTGTGTGCATTTTTCTGCTAAGGTCTCCACTATATTACCCATTTTTATCATTTCCTCTGTTATTTTTTTACTTGTATTATGATCTATATCTTTTAGAATTTTTGCTATATTTTTGTAGTGCATTTGACTTGTTATTACATATTCTTCTACGTCTTTAATTTCCAGATCTTTTCCTTTTGGTTTTTCTTTTTCTTGTTCTTGCTTCTTTCCTGAGTGGTGGGTTGTTAGGGCTACACTCTCTGATTTTTTTGGTTGTCTTTTATTCATGCTTGCGGTTGCCATTTTGTTTTGGGATTCTATTTTAATAGTTGAATAAGTTAAATAAGTTAAATAAATTAGGTAAATTGTATGACTCAAAAGAGTATTATTAATATTTAAAATTGAAACTATATAAAATTATTATTAGATTAAAATTATTAAATTTTTAAATATGAATAAAATTGCTATTGTTAATTGTATTTATATTAATAAATCAATAGAGAATTATTTATTAAAATATAAAATTTAAAATTAAAATGAATTTAAATTGAATTAAGTTAAAATTAAAGTATAATAATTAAGACGTTTTAAATAGGTTAAAATGAGGTTAAAATGAATTTAAATAAGTTCAACACGATTTATAATAATTAGATGAATTAAAATGGATTGAATTTAAATGAATTTAGATTAAAATATGACTAGATTTAACTAATTTACCAATTATTATATTCAACTTTAAAATCCCTATAACTAGTTTAAATGTATAATGACTGAATTATTTGTTAAAATATTTGTATAAGTTTTATATTAGGACGAACAACACTAACTATCACTAATGACTAGATTTTCAGCAGCCCTTATTGTACAGTTTGTGTTTGTTCTATTTTATTTTGTGTTTCTGTATGTAAATGTGTGTTTTGTGCCTACCTTAGCTTAGGGAACCTTTGTCGATATTTTATAAATTTCAGTTTTATTTTTTTATTTTCCTAACTGACCTATGTCAAAAATTAGAATATTAAAAAGTTTGTATAAGTTGTATATAATACGATACAACACTCAATATAATATGTTAAAACTTAACCCAATTTGGGACGTAATTGAGTTCAACTCAATGAACGTCAGGACTTAATTTAACTAAAATAAATTAACACAAAATCTTAAAAACCCAATAGGGTGGACGTCACGAGTCAATAAATACTCTAAAATACAATAAATTGACACTAAATTATTTAAAAACCCAATAGGGTGGACGTCACAAGTCAATAAATACTCTAAAATACAACACAATAAGTTATAATTACAATTTAAGTCCGTAAAATTATTTTCTAAAAACCGATAAAGTAAAACGTTTAGATTTATCAATAATTGGGTTTAAAACTTAAAACTATGAGGTGCCCCAATAGGGTACACTGTCAGTTTCAAAATACAATAAAAAATTTTATATGTCAATTGTCATCAATCTTGTCATCATCACCAATTAACATTAGACCTAAGGGCCTGTTTTGCCTAAAAAACAGGTCAAATCAAATTAATTTATTTGCCATATAACTCAGAAGACTACACTGGGCAAGTCTTTTACAATAAACACTAAAATTAAATACCAAGGTCTGAATAATGAGAGTCCTAAAAGGAGTGAGAGAGAGAAAGACCTAACAGGACTGACGAATTTTTCAAGTTCTTGTTACTTTTTTGCTACTATAGAGCATATTTTCATCAATGTTCTGGCAATCCACCCAAACAGCCGAAAGGGATATTATTACAAACATTTAAACTTTCTATAAAGATGAAAATCTGTTCTAATTATTATATTTGATCAATCAAAAATATTCTTAATGAAAAATTCTTAAAAAATCTACTTTGTCCCTGGCACCCTTCTTTAAATTAAAGATGTTAAAGCTAGATTGTTGTAATGTTATAAATACGTCTAGCTTTAAGTTTATTGTAAATTGTTTAATTAACATTATTTCTATACGTATGTTTTACGAAAACATGCTAAAAAGTAGTTTCTTATTGAACTATGAACTTTCAATATCAATTAATATAATAGGCTTGTGTCCAACAAGTGAAAATACAGGTTTTTGTTATATCTTCGAAAAATATGAACCATTTCAACTTATAAATGTTTAACAAAACAAATTTTAAGTCAATGATTTGGAAAATATTACGCTTTGGAAACTTGAAAAAGTACAGAAAATCTACTACAAAAATCTGCTAAAATACATAAGGCTTTAAATTAGATATAAAAAATGTTACAACTTTCATTATAACAGCTATAAACATAAACGCACAAATAACAAAGATATTACAAAAAATGTCCAGACGCCCATACATTTTTCGCTACTGTAGCACCATGTGACGTCACTGAGTGCTTTGAATTTGTAGGGAGCGTTTTCGGCCAACTAGCGGCAGTTCTACAAACACAGCACCGTATCTCCGAAACTATTTATCGCAGACATGCTGTTACTTCGACATTATTTCTCAGATGTTAATGGACTATTTATTTATGAAATAAAAAAAAAGTTGTCAACTAGCCTATTGTTGGTGACACGCTAAGCAAACCTTTTTGGCAATAACATTCAAAACTCTCAGTTTAAAACTAAATGTAAATCACAAATCTATAGAAACGCTGTACACTGAGATCTTTACCACTACACGACGGAATTTAACACGATTTTCATAAATATACAGCGTGAAAATTATATCCTTTTCTTCAGAACTTTACTTCAACCTTATAACAACCTTAAAAGTGCTACTTTATATAGAAAACTCATTCGTTTATTTTCTTCATTTCCGTCTCGAGAAAGAAAAAAAATATATGACTGCGATGGTGCCTTTGATTTCTTTTAGTGAACTACCTGGTAGCCTGCCCTCGACCTTCTTCAATAATATGAGGGTAACACAAACACAGACACAAATATTTCTGTAGAACTAATAAGAAAGTGATCGGATAAACCAATCAACGACCGGCATATTGACTCCGTTACTGGTTCAAGTTTTATTGGCATAGAAACTTGGCTGGAAAGAAAATAACTTGCTGAAATAAAGACGGTGGACGAACATAGAAAATCACTCGAACTTAGTTACAGCTCGAACGCAACATAATAACTAAAGCAGAAACTTCGGAATATAGTCGTTATCAAAGGGAATTCAGTCAACACTTTTTAATTAGGTACATTTTTATTGACTAGATGACGTGACTATACACTTAATTAAGAATAGATATTATGGTGGCAATTCTAAATAAATATTTTTGTCCTGTCAAACGAAATTATATTTCTTTGATTTTATTGACATAAAGTTTTCATAGTCGAACAATGAACCATTTTTTTGTTTTGTTTAAAGATCAAACACAACACTGTTATATAATTACTTAGAGGTTCAAAGAAATAAAACCTTTAAAGACTTCGTTGAACCTGAACTAGTGACAGCGCTGTATAAAATAGTACTTTCGATGCTGTTCCTTTAACAGTACAACGCTGAATTGTCACCAATGCCTAACATTCGAAAATCGAATCATGTTTAAAGTTCCAAACCACAGAGTGTTAGGTACTAAATTTTGTTTTTGATTTTTCTACTTAGTTCAGTAAAAAGACGATGATCTCGTCGTGATGCAATGCTACAAATCCATTCAAAATGTTTATTTTGACTATAGCCGTTGACTCCTAAACAAACAGTCACAAATCATTCCGTGTGAAAGAAAAATATTTTGTACAATATCAAAACGTTATAGTTTTCGTTTAATATTCGTGATTTTCACAAATTTAGATTGATTTTTGAGAGTGTAAACTGAATTGATTACACAATAATTCAGTTTCAACCTGTCAAATTACCTTTTTAATTGTATAAATAAGTAAAATAACAGAAGTGACCTTAGTATTACAAACTTCCAAACATTTCACTGTGGAGCTTTCGGAAACTATAATTAACTTTAAGCAATAGTTTTCGAGTAAACGCCTGTATTTAATGTCGTTACTAGCCGTACGGGATCTATATCATACGTCTTTATCTTTTTTTAAGCATCTAAAAGATACAACGATAAATGTGAATTTTGTCATATTGAGTAATTCGATGTTCAATATAGTTTCAACTTAAAGTATCAGCAATATCCTAAACTCGTTTCAATGAAAACTATGCAACGGTTTTTAAAGATGAATTCGTTCCGAGGTATATAAATGTATCTCAGATTGTAAGTGACTATAATCGATTGCTCAATATAGAGTAAGTAAACCAGAGAAAAGCTGAAGTAATACGAGGATCAGGAACAAGACGACTTTACTGACTAGGTTAATTTTAAATATAGAACTTCAAAAATTAATACAAAATCTATGAATATTATACGATATTTACATAAAGATATAAAAAATATAATCTATGTACAAAAAGGATATTATTCATAACAATGACAACGTGTGAACTCATTGACGTTTATATTCAGCTTCTGGAAATCGGCACAGCGGACCATCGGTAACTATCTCCATACAAATTCTTAGCGGGCTCGTTAGTAAATGTGTTAATATAGACCTTACACTCACCGCTCTAGATAACGTTACAAAATATGAAATAAAAATAACGCTACAAAGCAACGTTAGGGTAAAACTCTAATTAGAATTAAATGCAAATTAGTTTTAGTTTAGAGAGTATCACAACCGAATTGGCACAAATACATTGTGTTTTACATGATCTAAGTAGAGTTACAAATTAGAATATTACCAACTAACACACGGTTTCTGAATTTAAAATAGACTTTAACGTTGGTATTTTGTACTTTTCTCACTTCAGAAATTGGCAGTTATGCCCATTGTTACTAAACATATAAGTCGTCCAAATCTGTCGCCTAAATGTTTAGGAATAGCCTAAGAAGAAAATTCATTTCAACAATGACTAGAAATCACATCACGGCCAATGACCTAACGCATCACAGATCAGTAGATATGCGACGACAATTTATAAGATTAGGCGTTTCCTAGTTAAATTAGGCCTTTTTAATCCTGTCAAAATATGTGTAAATGTAACGAAGATAACAGCAGTAAACATATTATAGTATAGTATTTTGTTCCTTTGATTATGTATTTATTAATATTTAAAGAAACCCAAATAAAAATTAGAAATGTTTTGATTAAGTTTATCCAATATTGTTATCGGAATATAAGACTGAGCTGTATAGTGAAATGTTGAAGAGTTTTTGGCTGAATACCAAATAGTAAACGAGTACTAAGCTCTACTATCAATCATTGTATTTTACAAAAAGAATCGACCATCTTTCTGTACCTACCATCAATCAATTTCACAAAAGAAGTTTTAAATAAGTGCAAGGAAAAACTATTCAAAAGACTTCTAACAGCTACTACCTACTTGAGCTTTCACCTTGACTTTTACAATTGTACCATACACCTATTATAATGAAATGGTTTTATCAATAAGGGTATAACTTGAGAATAACTGGATCGATGTTGCTTTTTGGAACTGCTACTAAGTTTCCGTCATTGATAATAATAGTTTTATTTCGTAGTGTACCTGATACGCATGGGCATTTCTAGAGATATTTTCCTGGGTTGGCCTGGCCACGTGATGTACTCTAGTTTTAGTTATAAGTGATTATTTTACTAATATTATATAGAAATAAAGTTTCGTTTGTTTGTTCGTTCGTAGAGGTAATCTTGTTAGAGAGTAAGAAGAAAGACTTATCCGATCGTGAAAATTCTTTCATCTACGGAATACTGTGATATAGCAAGTGACATAGGCTATATTTTATGCGAACAAATCGCTGAAAAACAGCTAATAGATTAGATATTATTTTACAAATTATTAATTTATATTTATATTACTTTCAGTAACATCCATTGATCTTTAAGTAACGCTAAAACAGTGTGAAATAAAGTAGTACAATAATTTAGTTAATATAATATTTATAAAACTTTCTCGAAATTAAAATAGATTATTTTGTGTAAAGGTTTTGTTATTTTTCATCTTGAATTTTTATAGTAAAGATGAGTATGATACGTTTCTTTCTACATCTTTACATTACACATACATAACATCCATTGATCAAAAAGTCCAAAGTGATAGTCTATGCAAACTGTGTAATTAAAAATTGCTGTTGCATTCCTTTGCCTGCACCATTAATTAAAATCTTTCGCATTGATCAGCGAGCTTACCATGAGCTCCAAAAGAAAGCATTAAGACAAAGAGAGAACGAGAATAAATCGAAATACTAGTATATGAAACAAGAAAAAACAGATGATTCGCTTAATAACGCGAATTGGAGCGTTAACATCCAGTTTTAACCTTTTACTCTGAAACCATTACAATTATTGTAAATTTCTTCAATCCCAAGCTTCGATTAAAAAGCGTCTCACATATTTATCAATTTTACTATAAAAAAGGGGATAATTACTAACAAAAATATATGTTAATTTTTCTATGTATAAAACTTTATAATTGATGTTTTGACCCAATCATTACCATGCTTGCTTCGGAAGACATATTAAGCCGTCCTAACTGCATCACCCACCAATCCGGCCCGTGGGGTGGCTTTTCTCCATATTCGATTTAATAGGTTGATCATCATCAACCCTTTTTTACTTTTTTTTATAATTATCAATTACAGCTTATTTGGATGAATTAATTCTTTAAAATCTATTGAAAGTTAGTGGTTTTGGTATGCTATGAGCGAGATACGTGTGTATTAAGCAATCTCCTGAAAAGGAACGAATTCTTATTTATTGTACACCTTAATTAATTAACAAAACTTATTTTCATGGTACAAACGACGGCCTTATCGTTAAAAAAACAATGTATACAGACAAATGCAGGTTAAACTGAGCTATTACACCATTAACTTTGATCCGCTTATATTTTTTTACATCTTACATATTTTAATAATAAAGAATGATGTAAATAGAACAATAAAAATAAATTCAGTACTTAAAATTCATAGATACGAACGCTACAAAAACTGTTATACCCGTTTTCACCAACCTAGAACAAGGCATAGCTTAACTAGAAATCACTTATTATTGAGAATAGCAAAAGCAGATTTGTTGTTTCACCAAACCTGTAACGTTAGGCAATGCCTTACTAAGCACTTGCTTAGATAGGCAACGTTTGTTTATGATTTCGCATGCTTCAGTTCTTCTTCTTTTTTTTTATGTGTCGCTTATTTGTGTTTATACAATTCCGCACATGTCACGTTAGTCGCCTTTGCATGTAAAGAGACAATAACAAAAAAATATATTTGAGGTAATAAAACAAGAAAAATTATACGTGGACTAGTATTTATTACACGATCACCCAACTCGTCATTGTCCATATATAAAAAGTCGGAAAATTCCTAAAATCTCATTGTTTATATTTGAATTCTAATATATAAACTCATTGGTTTCAAATTTAAAAAATCTTTATATTAAACTGATTTTATCCCTTGACACATCCGTTGTGGCCAAAGAGTAAATATATCTGTCACATTACGCGAACACATAGCGATAGGCGCCGCACAAATCATGTCCTAACTTTAACCGTTGCTTAATGTCATTAGCTGGCTCATTGTCATTGGTGAAACGCATTTTTCCCTTAGACAATGCCCTAATATTTAGGCCCTAATATTGCCCTCATATTTGGGTGACTCCTAAGTTTAGTGAAAACGGCCATAGTACATAATAGTTCTCCTAGTTGGGGAGAGAACGTTTTAATTTCACTTCCATAATTTTACGAAGATTTTAATATTTTTATTTTAGAAATTATATTTGCACTATTCGAATTTTGTATTTATTATTATAAAAGTATAATTGATATAATATAATTTATACGTGTTCCTCTAACACGGATAACACATGAGTTGGGCGAGATATTTAAAAAATCTGGTGCTTTAAACGAAAGACTTTTTGCTGACAAAAACAAGAGAAATAAATCTACTAGCTCTTTATTACATATATTTTCAGGTGCAGGGTCTATTCCCGACTACGAACTAGTTTTTCAAATATATCAATGCAACTTAGACACTAGAATCGATGACATGGTTCCTAAGAATAGATCTTCGTAAGTCTTATAGTTTAGGACTTTCCTATACATAGTTGATGTGTGTCTATTGATCATTCTTAATTGTTAAACTCTGTATAACGTATAAAACCTACATTGTAAAATTTAATATATCTTGGTTTCAGCCTTGCTGCCTCTATTGTATCTTACATATACATACTAATACTTATCTACATTAGTATCTCTATCAAACGAAGCATGAAACATCTCACTGAGGTTTCAAAGCTTTCCGAGACTCCTTTTACTGAAATCTAACAAAAGATTAACATTGATTCTCGAACAAAACTTAACAAAGCCTTCTAATCGTCTCTTAAGCTAACAAAGAAAAGCTATCACATCTCTTGTTAAGTTTTGAAACTTATTGATTAGTTGCTTTGTTTAACTAAGCAAGTTTAAGAAAAATTTGTCTGGGCAAACTTTAACATGATTAGTTCATTGTTAATGAATAATTTATTGATATTTAATTAGAATTATTAATAGAGAAATACTTAAATGTCAAACGTTGCATGTTCCCGAAAACACATTAGAATCGGTCAGTCAGTCATCTATATGAAATTTGATTAATATTGAAATGAATTCTATTTGTTATGCTTAATTTGGCAAAAAATTTGCTTGAATTTTTGAAAGGGTGGTTTATATGGTAATAATTGCGTATAGAAAAGACGAACTAAAATATGAAAAAAGAAACTTTTTAATTACGCGGCAACACTATGATGATTTTTACAACATTGCCAAAAGTGTATTTTTATTTTGAAATACCCATTTTTGCAATAAAGAAATGACCTTTATCGGTATTGTTACCCGTAATAATACGAATGGCAAGAAAACTTTTAATATCTTTCTTTGATACATTTATGGATCTAAATGATTTTTCTATATTGGTCTAGTAGAAACAAAGTCCAGGAAAACAAACACAAGAAGCAAAGCTAATATGCGATTATTTTTGGCCTGTGGAAGTACCTATGGATAAAATAACTTCCACATACAGCTATGACGAGGCAAATCAAAATTAAAGTGCATTATTAAAAACAAGCCATGCAATGCATTATGCCAACACATGGACAAGAAACAGTAGTAATTTCTTTTTATATGAAAAACACGAGCTTATAAAAAAATACATAACAAACCAAAACAAAACATCAGTAAAGTACTATAAAAAAATTATCTCTAAACTTTTGTTTTTCTCTATATGTTTAGTTTTTTACAACATTGAAGTTAAAAACTATCTCATATATTCTTAAATGCACACCAATGGAATATTACTATTAATTTTATTAGTTTAGTTAATCATCTAACAAAAGCGAGTAAAATTATCACAAAAATGTCCCATATTAAAGGTGAATCCATTAAAATTTAAGACTTTATAGCTTCCGTTGCATCCCACGTCAAATGAATGACAGAAATAGTGGGGCAAATTATTAAAAACTAAGGCGATGTTGATTGTCCTAATAATGGGGCTCTAATTATGATTAGGTATCATAATTATAATCATAAGGTATCGTAATCAATTAATTTAAAATTGAATACTCATTTATTGCTGCATGTTATTCTATAAAAAAGTATGTTCATATAAAGTATATATATCAAATTAAGAGTTAATAGATTTTACATTCACTATGTTTTTACTTAATTCAAATTTGACTTATCTAACATGTATCCATCACAGAGACCTAATTATCTAATATTAAAATCTATTCGCTTTCAATTTGATATTTGAAAGATTTTCACGCTACAATGATATCGTTAATTTGACATAATTTGGAATTGCCTAAGGCAAGTGTCACATGTACGAGTAAATATTACTTGAGATTTTATAATGTTTCTTAATCGTGCAAATCATCATTCATTCTGAAAGCAATTGCGAGTTCAAACTTTACATAATTCCATGAATCACTATAAATTTTAGAGGGATTACTAGATAATAAGACCACTCAATCCAGAACACAGACGACCAGGAGACTGCTCTACAAAATCAAATATAAGGACGCGTAAATGAAAGTTCGATCACATTATAACAAGTGAGACACTTTGCAGTTCTGCTATTCACAATAATCACAGAAATATAAATTATACTCCAATAAATTTATTTCTATTATATTAATAATTCTCGTAACTGAAAAAGCAGTTTAACAGGACTATTCTGTTTAACAAATTTACAAATGTAGTGTAGTTAATTATATAAGTGTAATTGGTGGAATAATTGACCGTAGATTTAAAATTTTTTTTTTTTCATTATCATGTTTAGTTTTCCAATATATACTGTCTGGCCGAGAAAGTCAAGTGATACCCATGTTGATCAAAAATAAATTTTCAATCGGCGACCCAAAAAAAGGTTACAAACCACTTTTGCCGACTATTACTAAAATGATGAAAGGACAATTTCTGAGGCGAAGTAAAAAAAAATCATTACCGTAATTTCTTTTTAATTTCAGATGAATCCACAATTTTCCAGAACAGGTGACAAAATAATTATATTTTCATTCCTTTTTTTTAGAAAAGTATATTCCTAAGAAAGTCATAATTTTAGAAAGATAGTATTAGTAATTTATTTGTAAACCTGCGGCTCTATTGCATAATTGAAGACCTGCCCCCTAATTGTCTAATTTTAAATCTATTGCAATCGCTTTCAGTTTGAAAGGTGTTGCACAACCATTGCTGCATAATACAAATACTTTTTTTCAACTGTCTTCAGAAACAAGCAATGGTTGTGCAACACCTTTCAAACTGAAAGCGATTGCAATAGATTTAAAATTAGACAATTAGGGGGCCGATTTATGTATTTGTCGTGGGTCAATCGTTGAATTCGGCCGATCGAGATGACCCCGAGCATATCACGATATGCCGCCATTTCTTGATTTTGTCATTGTCAATCACGATCGGCCCGGTCAAAAGTTTAGCATATCGACGAGAGCAACGTATTTGACGATTTATCAGATTTCTATTGTTTAAATAAATAATTATTAATTAAATTTCATTCGATTTGCCCATCTCTGTATGTAAGATGGGTGGTAAGCGAAAACCCGAGTTGTTACCCGTCTCTGCTTATATAGCACTTTGGTCACCCTACACAATCGATTGGCCTGAGTATAGTCAGGCAAATCGTCAAACGTTAAGCACTAAACGATATGGCGAATGATAGGTGGGCAAATCTAGAAATGGCGGCATATCGTGATATGCCCGGGCAGATCCCGATCGGCCCAATTCAACGATTGATCCACAACATATCCAAATCAGTAGCTCGGTGGCTTAGTGGATAAGCGCCGCGGCCCGCGATCGTAGTCGTTAAGCTACCTTCGCAAGGGTCGGTCACGGGATGGGTGACCAAAAAATTATTATCTCGGGCTACTCCGTGCTTTGGAAGGCACATTAAGCCGTTGGTACCGGCTGCATTTGCAGTCGTTAATACCCTCCAATCCGCATTAAGCTAGCGTGGAGGGTTATGGCCCATCCACCTTAACCATCCATAAGGAAGGCCTGAGCCCCTGCAGTGGGGATGTAAAAGGGCTAGTGATGATGATGATGATATCCAAATCCAGACCGATCCCTGATTGGTTTACCGACAGTCTGGCAGATTACTTAAGAATTCATTTTGACAGATCAATCAGGAATTCAGTTACTTGATTCTAACTGCTGAAAAATTTGTATATTCACATCAAGGGTGGGACCGCTTAACCAGGCTTAACTCTCTAGCTATAGGGTTACATCTTAGTGATGGCTGCCTTTCTTTCCGCAATTGGTTTGTTTCCACAATTCTACAGCCGACATATTTTTTTTTTCTTTTAAATAAAGTGGAGAAATTTGACTATTTTGTATTACTTTACAGGCTGTTGACTGTACTTTTATAATATGGGTTATATATGTAGCGAATGAATGTTAAAGAACCATGATTATTTATTTGACAGCTTGTATTACCAGCAGTCAGTTTTTGCTTACTTAACAAAATCAAGTCTTATGTGTTACGTAAGCTCTGCAGATGAGCTTTCGTTATACACTAAAGAACCTTCACATTTGAGCTCTTAAATTTCGAACTGAATTTATAAGCACGAGCTCTTTGAATAATTAAGATGGTATGTTCCATTACGTTATATTTGAGAGTCAATAAAGGTATTTTGAGAACTATACCTATATATACCTATATTGAAATTATGCAACAAGCATATTATAAATATTATCCTATCATTCCTTTTCTATTATATGTTTGCTTTGGTACTATTATATAGATGTACGTACGTTATATGTTTATATATGAAAACAAGGTCCGTCGCCATATAAGACACCAGCTACTGCTCATCTATTAAAGTAATAGTCCAGTTTAACTTGCGGTTGCGCTCTGCGCTCTTTAGCGACAAGGCCGCCGATTTTACAACTAAACTGTATCAATTGTCATGTTTTTTTTATGGTGTACAATAAAATATTCATTCATTCGTATACTATCATTTAAATTCATGGACATTTTCAGACACAAACGCGAGTGTTAGCCCTTTGGATGGTGAGCTCGATAACCAAGTCTTTAATCTGAATATATTTTAAACTGAAATGGACGAATTTGAGCTCTGTGCAATTTTATAAGTTATTTATATTTAAATGAATGCGTAGTGTGTGAAGAAATAACACATAGAGACTAGCAGTTACCCATGGCTTCGGCACCGTGGCCAAAGTGAACGAGCTATTTAAAAATACTTTTTACCCGACAGCCTCCTATTATCTACACAAAACATACCCATGCGAAACGTGAAAGATGGGTAGACAAACTAACAAACACACATTCCTCTTTATAATATTAATATGTAAGGATGGCCTCGTGGGTGTGCTCTGTTTAGCTAATGCAAATAAGTTTACCACATTCCGACAAGGCCGCCGATTTTACAACTAAACTGTATCAATTGTCATGGTTTTTTTTATGGTGTACAATAAAATATTCATTCATTCGTATACTATCATTTAAATTCATGGACATTTTCAGACACAAACGCGAGTGTTAGCCCTTTGGATGGTGAGCTCGATAACCAAGTCTTTAATTTGAATATATTTTAAACTGAAATGGACGAATTTGAGCTCTGTGCAGTTTTATAAGTTATTTAAATGAATGCGTAGTGTGTGCAGAAATAAGACATAGAGACTAGCAGTTACCCATGGCTTCGGCACCGTGGCCAAAGTGAACGAGCTATTTAAAAATAGTTTTTACCCGACAGCCTCCTATCATCTACACAAAACATAACCATGCGAAACGTGAAAGATGGGTAGACAAACTAACAAACACACATTCCTCTTTATAATATTAATATGTAAGGATGGCCTCGTGGGTGTACACTGTTTAGCTAATTCAAATAAGTTTACCACATTCCGACAAGGCCGCCGATTTTACAACTAAACTGTATCAATTGTCATGGTTTTTTTTATGGTGTACAATAAAATATTCATTCATTCGTATACTATCATTTAAATTCATGGACATTTTCAGACACAAACGCGAGTGTTAGCCCTTAGGATGGTGAGCTCGATAACCAAGTCTTTAATCTGAATATATTTTAAACTGAAATAGACGAATTTGAGCTCTGTGCAGTTTTAAAAGTTATTTAAATGAATGCGTAGTGTGCGAAGAAATAACACATAGAGACTAGCAGTTACCCGTGGCTTCGGCACCGTGGTCAAAGTGAACGAGCTATTTAAAAATACTTTTTACCCTACAGCCTCCTATTATCTACACAAAACATAACCATGCGAAACGTGAAAGATAGGTAGACACACTAACAAACACACGTTCCTCTTTATAATATTAATATGTAAGGATGGCCTCGTGGGTGTGCTCTGTTTAGCTAATGCAAACAAGTTTACCACATTCGTTCAAATACCAAAATAGAATTTGTTTTAAATTATAGTCTCATAAAATAATACATTTATTCGAATATCATCGAGGCTAATAGGTATGTTTAACAATTTATCGCCTGCCAGGTATTTAATCGTCCAATATAACTTGTGTCTTCTTGTAATGGTTAATTTTCTCCTTGATAGTGTAATAATATTTGATTGCAATAGGTTGTAATTAATTTGCGTGCTTTGATGTCATAGATATTATTGAAATCGAACACCTCTGCTCGGATATACATAAATTATAATTTATTACCGATCACAATTAAGTTAGTCTTTTAAAAAGCGTTCATCATTGCACTCATAATTCTGGGTAAAAAAAAGTCACGGGAAAGAGCTAGTTACATTGGTATACCATTTGCTTTAGTGAACTGCACTGAGGTTATATTATTTTCATCCTTATCGAAATTTTCAATTATCAAAATTAGCTTTAGCGAACTGTGTAGTCGGGAGACTAGCATGCCCTAACTTAATTGGGTCGAGGTCTATGTCAGAGTTGTATCTGGTTTGTTCATTGATCATAATTTTAAGCTAGCTGTATTAACGCACTTTGGTCAAGCTGAGGGAGATCAAACATTTTTATATCGAGTTCTTTCATACCATGATCCCGGTTATATCTGCAGCAGTTAAACCCACCAATCCCTATGGCTACGTGATGGGTTATGATCCGTTCTCCGTATTTTGATTCATTTGGAAGGCCTATGTAGAAACGTCACAGGCCTTCCTTATGTCGATAGTGATGATGATGAGTTTCTACTTACGTATATATAAAACTGTTATTAAACAAAAATGTGATGAGCATGTTATAGTCGGGTCACACACACTAAAGGAATCTGCTGACATATAACATCGTTGCACACGGTCCCATTGTTGGAGTGATCGAAATATTACCAAAACTGCTGATGCAGCGGCACGTGGAGCAACAATGGACGTGGAGGCAATCCGAGTAATAGAGTTCACTTTTAGATCAACCATCGATCGGGTCACATAGTTAGAGTAGTTATTAATAAATATAATGTAATTTTATTTCATTCAATTAGTATTAAGTAAATTTTGGTTTTCTTTGAAATCTCCGGCTGCAGCTTCTATAATTAGCACACACATTAGTGTATAGATATCACTTCGGTTTTACTTTGCTCCTGGTACAGACATAACTTATTTACGAGTTTCCACCAGCGGCATCACCCGTGTGGTCTCTAATGAACTCTTTAGTGGGATAAAAAGTAGCCCATATGTTAATCCAGGCTTAGGATTTAATTTAATAAGATTTCATGATAAAACGAATAAAATTACAATGACTTCAATAGTAAACAATGATAACTATGGAAACGTTTTAATGTCCTATACAAACTTCCACTCCCAGTTTCATCCCTTTGATTGCTGTTTTTGGGGATAAAATATAACCTATATCCACCGCATATGATGAAGCTTCCATGCGTTTATTGCATGTCACATTAAAATTATAAGATGGTAATTATTTTGTTGTTCGTGTCCATGTGACGCCCTGTAAGGGCTTAGCAATGTTACAATACAATTATGGAAAATTGCAAAAATAGAAATACCTAAAATTAAATAATATTACAATTTACATGTCAAGAAACTTATAACAATAAATATTAACAATAATTATATTAAATAAAAATTAGGCATTTCAAATATTACAATGTTCATCGATAACAAATTTTAATTTATTATTAACAATAATAATATAATATTTATGTCAGTTTTTCATTAAAAAAAACTATTTCTAATTTAGAGAAGAATATTTTTAGTTTGTTTAAATATCTATTGCCTGTCTTAACACTTGTTATAGGTGTATAAAATTCTGGGTGTTTCCTAACGAATTTACATGTTTCAAGAGTCAGTATTTTGTGTTTAATAAAATGACGACGACATGATTCCATTTGGTCAATATTAGACATTATAGTTTTCCCACAGAACAATTCCGTAGGAGAGAATTGAATATGCATATGATAGTAAGCTGTAAGGGCAGTTTCAAAATCTGTAACACGTGTAAGTTGATGTAGTGCATATATAAAAGACGTTATTTTATTTACTGTTTTTTTAATATGTGTTTTCCAATTCTAACACGTATCCAAATCCACTCCTAACAAAGTAGCAAAGTCAGAGTCTCTAATTTTGTACTCTTATAACTATATGAAATTTGCAATTTTGATTTTTGATATGGCTTAAACTGAATAATTTTGGTTTTACTAAGATTAAGTAGTAAATTATGGAAGTCTGGCCAGTCTACTATTTTGTCCAATGCAGAATTGTGTTTATTTTCTAAGTCTGTTCCATTGGAGCATGAAAGCATGACAGAGACATCATCGGCAAAAAGCATACATAGGTCGTCTAATATATTTGGAAGATTATTTATATAAATAAGGAACAAGATACATCCTAAAACGCTGCCTTGGGGAATAGAGCCTTCAATATGAATTGCATCTGATTTGGTATAGGTAATCATACCCGTTTCAAAGTTTGTATGTTGAATTTCTAGATATTGATAACGGTTATAGAGGTAAGATTTAAACCAATCATGGGCTTCTCCTCTGATTCACGTTTGGTATAATTTATTTAAAAGGGTTTTATATGATACCCTATCATAGGCCTTATTCATGTCGAGTTAAAGGCCTACCGCGTACTTTTTATTATTAATTTCGTTTTAAATATTTTTTATATATTTATAAATTGCTAAGGTGGAGGTATGGTTTTTTCGAAAGCCGTTTTGATTTTCGTGCAAGATTTTATATTTTTCAAAGAAGGAATACATACGCCTCGATATAACCGTTTCAAATATTTTTGCTGATGTTGGTAACAAAGCGATGGGTCGGTAATTATTAACGTCGGTTTGATCTCCCTTTTTGTGAATAGGTTTGATTATGGATACTTTCAACGCGTCAGGAAGTATACCTTCTGAAATGGATTGATTTACTGATTTATAGTATATGAAACCGTTAGTAAATCGACACAACTTTTAATTAAACCGGGGGAATTTCATCAATACCATAAGATTTTTATTTTTAAGTTTTTTTTTTTCATCTCTGTTGTGTCCACTGGGTTCAAGAATTTAGTATTTTCGATGTTTTGTGTTATCTGTATTTTTATTTTTGAAGTAGATGGGGCATATGAATTTCCAATTTTAGCGAAAAAGGTATTAAATGAAACCGCCACTTCCTTAGGTTTTAAAAACATCTATAAAAACAATATTTACAATATGTGCATAATTTTATATAACAATTTTCCAGATGACATGAAACTGTTAAAAATGAATCAATTTAAATTAAAACTGACAAAATGGCTTCTAGAACACTGCTTTTATAGCGTTAAAGACTTTAGCTTTAAAAAAACACCATGACATAATGATAATATATAATAATAATTTGTCATATAATGAGTTGTTTAATATATAATATGATAAAAAGAAATGTAATAAGTTAAATAATATGATAACAATATTTGCACGCCTGTCCGCAGGCAGAATACTGAAATTGTCTGATAATTTGTGACCTCAATGGCTTGTATTCTGGCAAATAAAGATCTTATGTTATCTTATCTTATCTTAGGGTCCGATAATATACATTTATTTATTATTTTGGGTTGAATATTCGTATTTTTATTTGTTTCATTATTTATGATTTGCCACATAGATTTAGTTTTATTATGCGAACTCACAAATTTTTTATTTATTCCAAATTTTTTTGGAAATTTTTATTAAGATACCAATAATTTCAAGTGGCTTTTGTGACAAGATGATATTTTTATTCCTTTTGTACCCTACCCTTCAATCCGCATTGGGCCAGCGTGGAGGGTCATGGCCCATCCTCCTTAACCACCCATAAGGAAGGCCTGAGCCCCTGCAGTGGGGACGTAAAAGGGCTGATGATGATGATGATGATGATTCCTTTTGTAAGATATTTTTTGTTTTGTGTAGTTTTTATCTTAATTCTAATTTTAGGTATACTTCCCGTAGGTGAAAGAAATTTTAAATCTGTCCTGTGGTTTCGGAGCCTATTCGATGAAAACAAACAAACAATCAAATCTTTCCTCTTTGTCATATTATTATAGTACATTTGTGGCTAAATTTTGTATAGTATATATTAAAATTTGTCACAGATGTCATAACCTCAATGAGGAAGTATTTAAAAAAAACATTAGTTCCCGAAATCAAACTAGATGTCGTCACGGTACTTTCATGATTTCTCCATGACAACCCTTCCGGTTTTCTTTCATGTATAAAAGTAAATTAATTTTCAAAACTCAATAAGCAACTTATATTCTATTTGTACTTTTTCGTATTTGATATCTAAGGTTCGAACTTTGCAAATTTCAATTTTTTAATATGTAAGTTAAAAGAAACTGAAATGACTATATTTCGTCCATTCGTTTCCTGCAAAAATCAACTTTTGCTAGAGTCGCCATCTAGTGAAGTATTATTTTAGTGCTTTCTATTTTTTAATACTTTCTCATTGTCGTTGCGCGCACGATGACAACTGTCATTGCTTATTTACACTGGTCAAAGATATCAAAATACGGCGTGCCGTTTCTGTTCCTCGCTTTTATTAGTCGGTCGTCGTTTTCTAGACTAATGAGGTGAACCTGCAGAGGTAGCCCTCGTACTGAACTCATTGATCAATCTAAACACGATATAAATAAGCTATCATACAAGGGCGAGTCAGGCTGTTACCACAGTGTAACAATAAAATATTATTCATACCTCTAATCATTAGCGGGCAATTTAAATAATCACTTTAAAAGTAATCAAAGCGATTTTGCAGATAGAAGAGACAAAATGAAATTTAGAAAAGTTGAAGCAAAGTTGTTATTAGTATTATTTCCAATATTAAACAAGGGTAAATAGAACATACAGACCTCAATTTTCTGCATTTTACTGTCTTTAGAAAGATATTAAACCACTATTCGCAACGCTCTATCTTCAGGGGAAGGTCACAACTTTTAATCGCAGAGCTGATGAGAAATAAATGGGCCGTAAGTGCCTAAGCAACTCTTGAAGTAGTATATATACAGACAGCAAAACTATCGTTCTCCTAGAAAACTGTAAAAACAAAAATCTTAGAATATATCTTAAATCAAAATCTACCAATAATAAATCAAATGTGATAGGACCAAAAAAAAACTCGATATGAACAATGTGATAATCCGTTAAGGTACATACAATGCCTCTGTAATTTTTAATCTTTGGTGCAACTGTATACTTATGTAAGAAAAAATGACATGAATCTAGGTATCATGTAGTTATTATGATGCCTTTGAAACAAATATTTTAAAATCATTAAAAAAATCTTCTTCCTTACGTGTCACTCAGAGGTTGGACAGCATCAGGGCTATCTTCACTTTTGAGGTATAAGGTTTTTGAGTTAGAAATTTTGCCTTCTTGCGACACAGCTATTCTCCAATAATTTAGCCAAGATGCTATAGAAACAAAAATTGGTCCCCTTTTTTGCTGACTGCACCCAAGTGGCTTCGTACGAAGGTTAAAGGTTACCTCAATATTATTTGTATAGAAACATCGCAGGCAAAGTATTTGTGGGTAGGTACGGCAAATGGGGGCCCTGTGTGATTTACGACATAATATCCCTTAGGTTTACACAGACGCATGGAAAGGGTTAGCGGCGGATTTTTATGTGGTGAATAATAAAAAGTGTAATGTCCTAGAAAAGTACAGTTTTATATTAAGGTAACACTGGTAATAGGTATGTATGAAGGTCTTAAAAGTTCTTTAGAAAATCAAAAACTGAACAAAGTAGCAAGTTAGAAATACTTTCGAAATAGTCTTCATTTATATCAATACAACGCTGCATAAGATTGAACCACTGAGAATACTTTTTTGCCCACTTGTCCTTAGTGGTCTCTTCAACTGCCTTCTGAAACGCAGCCAATGCTTCCTCGGCCTCCATAAAACTTTTGCCCTGAAATATTTCTTTTATTTTCGGGAATAAATAAACATCGCAAGGTGCAAGGTGCAAGCTATACGGCGGGTGACCCATATACATCTGACATAGCCAAATAGCCTGGCGTATGGCTGGCGATATATGCCGAGACGTTTTCGTGATAAAGGAGGATCCCTACTACGAGATCGTTACTCCCGAACTTTTTCCAAGACAAGTGGCAAACAATTGTTATTGTATTAATCTCCAGTAACTGTTTTTTCGATCCTCTAAAACAGTTGTCGCTTAATGACCTGGGATGCGACCGCCTACCTCTCTAACCTTGATTCTAAGCATAGGATACGATACGACATCTTGGCGATATTTCGTTTCATGTTACTACTTTGACGTGTCTTTTTTGTGGAAGAATTCGGAGATACGATGTTTTTCTTTCTGAACTTCACGCGCATCGGCAAGTTCAGTTTACTACAAGAGCGAACGTGTTCCTTGTAGAATTGTTTTATGAACGCAGCGCGGGTATTTCTTCGAAAATTGAACTTCCGCTTTGATACATCCGTTATTATTGTATTTAAAAAATAATGATATTAAACCCGAAGTTAAATATCCGAAGAAACACCCGCGCACATCTAAAAGACCAAAAAAAGAGTCACTAACGTAAACTAAATATTATTACAAGAACATGATCAAGAACGATTGACAAGCTAATAGAAATGGGTGAGCATGATCAAAACGTTGAACTGATTCGTACGGTAGACCCTGTTTAACCGGAAAATTAAATAACAATTTTATACTTAACAGTACGATTAAAAATTTACTACAAAGATAAAAAAAATAGATTCCAACGAATAACGCGTATCTACTACAAAATTGTAAATAAAAGACTTACTAGCATGCCACGACGAAATTTAACATAAGAAGAAGAAAAACTTAACTCATCAGGTGACATTGCTAGAAAACTTGAAGCCTTCGACATCAAAATAACTTAAAATTATGTTGTGATATTCATAGTATTTTTTTAATTTTATTTTCTTACATGTTATTAAACATGTTTCTTCTGAATTATTGTTTTCTTGAGACTCTGGTCCCGATTACACAAAATTTATACTGATTTATAAGCAAAGTTGAACCTCCACTTACGCGGTAATTTCTCGGTCCCACCTATCGCGTAAGAACGGCGTATTAGGGGAGACCTAGGAGAGTTGTGGCAATTTTTACATAAGGGGCTCTATCTCGCTTAAGAAACATTCAACAGTTATGACTCATATGAATTAGTTTAGAGCCATTCCTTCTGTTTTCAAAACCATCAGTAAAATTAATTAAAGTATAATAGTTTCTGAAAAAAATAACAAAATTCAAGTCCACTCCCCTTGTCACAACTCTCCTACCACCGAGGTAAGTTGTGACATCATTGTATTTAAGCTATAAGATATAAAAATACCATTACATACGACATAAATAAATCAAGCACGTTTTTTTATCAAATCAGTACTTTAATCAGTACTATAATAATAAATTTGACTTGGAAAACACACATTGAACATGTTTGCAAAAAGTTGTCCCAGTATTCTTGTGCACTGTACAAACTAAGTAGAATCGCGGATCAGTGCACGGTCCTTACAGCTTATCACGCGTACGTAGTTTCTACTGTTCGATACGGCATTATATTTTGGGGATATTCGACTGATTCTGTAACTGCCTTTAGAGCCCAGAAAAAATGTGTTAGGAGCATATGTCATTTACAGAGCAGGGATACCTGTAGGCCATATTTTATTAAACTAAATATTATGTCCCTGCCATCAATCTATATATTCGAAGTTGGTATTTTTGTCAAACAGAATCAACAACTATTTGAAAATAAGACGAGATTGCGTCATCGAGACAAATTATGTACGATACCCTCTAAGACAGCTCTGTTGAACAAAAGTATCTTTTATATGGCTCCAAAAATTTTTGATAAAATTCCAAAAACAATACGTAATCTGGATAATTGTAATGTTTTTAAAAGAAAACTTTGTAAATTATTAGTAGCTAAAGCATATTATAGTGTAAACGAGTATCTAGCTGACAGTAATTTATAAATACTTAATAAATTAATTGAATTTTTGACATAACATGTTATTGATTAGATTAGTTGACAATTACTAACCTACTAATATTGTATGCCTTTTAGGCAGATCACGGTATAACTATTCAGTCCTTGCATCCAATATCTTTATATAACCTGCGATCAACAATAAAGATTGATTTGATTTGATTTGATTAATCATCTTTTAATACCTACCAACTAAAACAACATAGTATTAATATTCTCATAACAAGTAATTATAATATTTTCATTAACTAAATATGGTATCGCTTTGAGATCAATCATTTTATTGTTATAATTGTTAAGAAGTGAAGACTTCTTGGTAGTTTTTCGATCTCTTTAGTGTTTTGTACCTACTTGACGTGTCTGTCATTCCTGTTTGTATCTGTCTTTATGTTTTGTTATTATACTCGTATTTTATACTTCCAATCCGAGCTTTATCATTTCTTTAATATGGTAGCAGAGAATTTCAGAAGAAATTAAAGTGTCGGCAAGAATTTTAAGAGTTGTTTTGGTGGCTAAACCAATTGTTTAAAAAATTCGTGAAAACTTGGCCTGCAGAAATGTCAAACAAAATGGACCAATCTATAGCAGAGGTCTCCAAGGTTCGAATTGGGAACTTAGACTCTAAGAAATTCAATACGTGGAAGTTCAGAATTTTAATGGTACTAAAGGGGCTACAGGGTGCAAAGGAAATATTGGAAGGAATCAAACCGAGGCCAATATTATTGCCAGGTGCCACACCAGAAGATACTGCGAAGTACCAGAAAGAAGTACAAGAGTATGATAAACTAGACAGCATGATATCCATTCTGTTAATGTCTAACTTACCAGATGACATTTTAGAGAAAATAATGCGCTTTACCTATTCTAAGGACATGTGGGATGAGCTACACAGACTTTTCGGAGGGTGCACTGTTGACCAGAGCTACGAGCTGTGCCAGACTTTCTTTTCGTACAAAAGAGATGCCAAGCATGATATGGCGACGCATATTTCGACTTTAAAGAGTTATTGGCACCAGTTCAATCAGTCGCTGAATCTTGATAAGGAATTACCTGATATTCTATTGATATACAAGATTCTCGACACTCTACCGTCGGAATACCTAAACTTTAAATCAAGCTGGCTACTGATGACGAAGAATGAGCGCACAATTGAAAACCTGACGATACAGTTATGCTCACACGAGAAGATCCTTGCAAAAGAAGAGGCAAATAACTACGGTGAAGGCAGTAGTGGAGAAGCATTATTGGTAAAAACAGGCAAAAAGAATACAAGAAGCAAGATAGACAAGAGAAAATGCAATTACTGTGGAGAACTAGGGCACTTTGTGAGAAAATGCAAGAAGTGGATCAGTGATGGCAAACCGAAGAAGTCAGAGAACAAGACATCAGCTGTTAATATGACTATCTTGGCCATAACTGATAAAATTGTGAAAGACTCGACTAATTTTTACGTGGACAATGGGGCAACCAACCATGTAACAAATAGAGACGATTTTTTCGTAGATTTTAGCATTTTTAAAAGTAAGCATACAGTGACAGGAGCTAATGGCCAAGAGATCCAAGCCCTGGGGATCGGCACAATTAGAGCAGAAGCCGAAGTTGAAGGAGAACTACGGCAAATCACATTGAAGAATGTCTGGTATGTCCCTTCTATCAGCAGAAATCTCTTTTCTGTGCTAGCTGCCCATGACAACTCAGATAATAGTACCTTTGAGTCAACTCCGACAACATGCGTTATGAAAGTCGATGGTGAGAAACGACTTGTTGGCACTAGAGAGAAAGGGGGTGATCTCTACTGTTTAAAAATGAGATGCCTGAAGCCATCAATGATAGTGAACCAATTGACTACCCCAAATTTACTTCAGCTGTATCATGAACGTTTAGGCCATCAAAATAAAACGCACGTCAAGAAATTTTTAGAGAAAGAGCTCAATATTAAAACGGAAGCAAATCACGAGCTTTGTGAAGGCTGTATTTACGGTAAGTCTCATCGCTTGAAGTTCGGAACCAGAGAAAAGGCGACTCGACCTGGGGAACTGATTTGTACAGACGTTTGTGGACCTTTCCCTGTATCTTTTGCGAAGAATCGTTATTTCGTGCTTTTCAAGGATGTCTATACTGGATACCGTTGGGTATATGTAATGCATGAAAAGTCAGAAGTCTATCAAAAATTATCACTAATGCTAGCTGAAGTCGAAACAGCTGGTGTGAAGGTGAAAGAAATTTTAAGCGACAACGGAGGAGAGTTTGATAATAGCAAAGTTCGGACTATTTTAGAGAAGAAAGGCATCAAACAAAGATTTACGACGCCTTATACACCGCAACAAAATCCCACTGAAAGAGAAAATAGAACAGTTGTGGAGATGGCAAGAGCCATGATGTACGCTCATGAGGAATTACCAGCAAGCTTATGGGCGGAACTGATTCTAACATCTGTATATATTTTGAACAGAACGGGTCCGGGTCACAACGGGAAATCGCCGTATGAATCATGGCATGGCAAAAAGCCAAGAGTAAGCCATTTAAGAGTGATTGGAACAACCTGTTATCCTCATATTGCAAAAGAAAAACGTCGAAAATTGGACAAAAAGGCTCAGAAAGGGATCCTAATTGGATATGACGGTGACGAAAGTTATCGCATTTGGGACAGTGACAATTTTAAATTGATAAGGTCACGAGATGTTATATTCGAGGAATACCCCTTGCTCAGAGAAGTTGAATGTTTGGAAGAGGACAAACCAGAGGCCAAATGTCTGCCTGAGCACAAATCTGTAATTTTTCCAGATGACTGCAAGCAAACACAACAAGATTTAAATCTTGAGTTTCTAGGAATTAAGTATGGAACTTGTGAAGATATTGCTAACAGTAGAGCTTATGACGAACCTGAAATTGGAGAACAGTTAGAAGTTTTAGTGAACGACGAAAACAATAGCGATAATCAAATCGGTAGAACAACTGAGATGGAGTATCACGAAGCTGAAGAGGAGTCGATTACTGAGCCTATAAGAGGACACTCCATTGATGCTCAAGATACAGACGACGAAGCTGATGACGCTCAACTCTCTGTGAACGACGTAGAGAATGAAGGCAGAATGACACTACGTAATCGCAGCAATCTCAGACCGCCAAATCGATATCGTGATTATGTCTGCAATGTTTGTCACGTACAATCTTCATCTGTTGATCCTCTGTCAGAACCTATAAATTTCAAAGAAGCAATTGAAAGTGCCGAGTCAGATAAATGGCGAGTAGCTATGGAGAGTGAGATTAACTCTCTTAAAGAAAACCAGACATGGGATTTGGTAGATTTACCCAAAGGGAGGAAAGCGATTCCTTGCAAGTGGGTGTATAAAATCAAAACCAATCCGGATGGCACAGTACAAAAATATAAGGCTCGCCTTGTAGTCAAGGGCTATACTCAGAAGGAAGGAGTAGACTTCTACGAGACATTTAGCCCAGTAGCAAAATTAAGCACTGTAAGGGCATTAATAAGTGTTGCTGCACAGGAAAAACTAACTTTGTCACAATTTGACGTATCAACGGCTTTCCTCTACGGAAATTTGAATGAGGAAATTTATATGAAACCTCCAGAAGGGTATGATGATAGAACAGGAAAAGTGTGTAAGCTTAAAAAAAGCTTGTATGGTTTGAAACAAGCACCTCGGTGCTGGAATCACTGCATCACACAATATATCTTGAAGATAGGATTCAAGCAGTGCGACAGTGATCCATGCCTCTTCATTAGAAATAAGGATATTGAAGAAAAGAAAATAATCCTTGCATTATTTGTAGACGACGGATTGATAGCGTCTGCAAACCCAAATGAAACGGAAAAGTTTTTGAGTGAGTTAAGACATTGTTTTAAAATTACCACTCAACCTGGCTCGTATTTTTTGGGTATTGAGATTAAGAGGGAAACTGATGGATCTATCAAAATCGATCAAAAAGGATACTCGAGACGTCTGTTGGAGAGATTTGATATGCAAAACTGTAAGACTGCAGTAACTCCTATAGTTAAAGATATTCAAATAACCGAAAAAGAGCAGGAAGCAGCACCATTCCCCTACAGACAGGCAGTTGGTGCGCTTTCGTACTTAGCAATTGGGACACGACCTGACATATCGTATGCTGTAAGTGTTGTCTCAAGAACCTTAGACAATCCAAAATCAGATGATGTGGCCAAGGTGAAGAGAATCTTTCGCTACATTAAAGGGACAGTCAATAATGGTATAAGATACCAATCTTCCACCGCGTCAAAATGCATCCAAACTTACAGCGATGCAGATCATGGGGGAGATCCCACTACAGGACAATCTACGTCTGGAATGGTCTGCCTTTACTCGAAAGGGGCCATAGCTTGGCAGAGCAAAAGACAGAGGACGGTCGCGATTTCCTCCACAGAGGCAGAGATAGTTGCTGCCAGTGAAGCGGCCAGAGAGCTGATATGGCTAAAAAAGGTTATGAAGTTCATGGTAGCTGGAGAAGTCTCATCAGAACTTTATCTTGATAACGAGTCAGCTATCCGCTTGGCCCACGACCCACCTTACGAATGTCACCAGAGGACTAAACACATTCGTTTGCGGCATTTCTTCATTCGGGAGTGCGTGACACGGGGAAACCTCAAGGTGCTGAAAGTGAAAGCATATGAGCAGCTTGCAGATTTCCTGACGAAACCACTTTTCAAGCCAAGACTGAAAGAACTTTGCTTTCAAATAGGTTTGAAAAACGAGACGGGATGTTAAGAAGTGAAGACTTCTTGGTAGTTTTTCGATCTCTTTAGTGTTTTGTACCTACTTGACGTGTCTGTCATTCCTGTTTGTATCTGTCTTTATGTTTTGTTATTATACTCGTATTTTATACTTCCAATCCGAGCTTTATCATTTCTTTAATAATAATCAGTATAAAATCTTAATCTAATCAGATTCACAATTATGCCAAACGTAATGCAGCTCGTCCCCAGTACAATCTACGTGTGCCTAGCCTTTGCATTGCATTGGACCCACTGATCATTCGATCTGCTGTCTGCATAGGTTTCAAGGCAAACCAAATAAAAGCAATTATTTTCTGCATCTTCTTCATCACTTGTTCTATTCTTCTTATTAGTCTTCTTTGCTTTTTTTGGTTTCTTTTTTTTCTTCGCTTAACACACGCTTCTTAACATTCTTAGATTTTCAGTCTCTCGTGTATAGTTATTTGGCATTCTCAAAAAAAATAAGTATGCGGTATGCCATTATACACCTTAAGTAGCTACTAACACACCAACAAACATCTAAAGTTAATAAAAAAAAAATGTAAAAATAGCCCAGCAGAAATATGGAGTAAGATAGGAGAGTTGTGACAGGCTGTCACAACTCGCCTAGGTGTTCAAAATGACGTCTTGGTCCGAATAATAATTCATAGTTTCTAAACACGATGCGCATACAAAAAATCAGTGCCACGTATTGAGACTTAAATAACTACATAACTTAAGAAAAAATAACACATCAATGCACATATACTAAGATATGATATATATTCAAATAATATTTTGAAGAAAAACTTACTTTTCGTAAGTTTTTGTACACTGACGATATATTTACACAACTGTGCCACATGCACCGTCGACAGGTACTGAGTCGTGTAGCGCGAGTCGAGAACGTCAAACAAGCGTTAATGCCATCTCGCTTACTATAATACGTAGAGAGAAATCCTCCTTGTCACAACTCACCTCTGTCACAACTCACCTAGGTCTCCCCTACTATATATTACTGTAAATGGCGTATTACTATAAATAAGTTGGTAACACTATCAAATCCATAATCATCATTCTTTATCGCTCGTTTGTCGCTGCTAAATATAAAATGTAAATACGTGTACATGTCAAATGAAACGAAATATCGCCATTACACCGATAAGATGTCGTATCCTATGACTAGAGAGAAAGGCGGTCGCTAAGTTGCCCTTCCAAAGATTGAGGTCACGATCTTTTTTCGCACACTTCGACCTACTTCACTTAAGTTAGCAACTCCTCGAAAGGTTTTTTAAGTATGTCAAACACAGCGTTTGAGTCACTTTTGTTAAATCTTCGAATCATTTCAGGGCGCCAATCGACACGACAGAGTTTTATGAGATATCCACAATTCTTCCTGGCCGTTAAATGTTTATAGAGAATTTTGTACTTGACTTGCGTCGATGCCTAAGTCCGAATCTGCTGATAAGTCTCTCTTTTGTCAGTCTATCGCCGTAATCGCATTGTATCGAAGGCCGTCCCTAAAACGGATTATCGGTAATATTAAGCGATCATGTTTGAACTTATTAAACCAGTTTTAAACAGTGGCACGAGATGGGGCTTCATTGTGAAAAGCCGATCGAAGTCCATAATAACTTTCTGATTGCTTATAGTATAAACAATGCTTATACTCACAATTAATAATATTCGCAAAGAGTTTTTCAATATTGATACCTACTTACTTATTTTTTTCGTTATCATGATTACAAGTGGCCAGTTCTAAAAACATTCGAAGAAATATACCTAACTATGTATTAATCATAGTAGTAAAACTTCGTAAAATAAAAAATCAATGGATAGGTTAATCATGTTTGGTGCAACAAAATATTCCTTTATAAAATACCATTAATGTTTTTGTGCATTTAGTAATTGGTAAGTAAATTAATATAAGACAGTATCATAAGTATTGCTCGAATCCTGAATTACCTAACAGTTAGGTAATTCAGGATTCGATTAGTTAGGTCCTAACTAGTTAAACTATTTACGTGATTGGTATAAAAGTCTAGCCACAATATCCATTCGTATCCGCTTCAGATAGTCTATAAGAATGAAAACACACTTATATGCTTATTATGTCTTAATAAAAGTAAATAAAGATTTATTCCGACCTCAAGAGTCAAGAGATTTGACAATCGATCTCGGATAGCTCAATGTTTAGAGCACACGTCCGAATTGCGAATGATTGTGAGTTTACATCCCATCTCGGGCACCTAGGACTTTTTTAAGCATTATTGTTTAGAAGATAAAAACTAGCTTTACTTGTCTGAGACTTTAACAGACAGACATAAATGATTTCTCATTTATAATCAATGTCAATATTATAAATGCGAAAGTAACATCTCTGTTACGTTTTCACGCCTAAAGTACTCAAATCAAATCAAATCAAATCAAATCAAATCAAAATCATTTAATTAGTCTAGGCTGTTATAAGCACTTGTGAAAGTCGAGAGCAACGCCATCGGTTCGTAAATCTACGGCGGGAGACCTTGTACCGAGAAGAACCGGCAAGAAACTCGGCAAGGGCTGCTTTTTTCTCCCTGTTTTATTTCATACAGAGCGTCAAGATTGAAAAATGACTTCTTTAAAATTTGAAGTCACTTTCCATTGCAATATTACACAATATTAGAGTAAAACAGTATTTTCGTCAATCCAATCACATTTGTAGCCAAAGAAGCTCACCGATTAACAATTTAATATATATGAAAAATGAGCCATATTTAACTCCAAGCAGTTTTGTCGTTTAAATATTCAGTAACAGTATAATATCCTTTACTGAGTAGACAATTCTTAATATGGGTTTTAGGTAATGGTAAATTTAAAATTTCCTTAGGAATTTTGTTATAGTAGTGTACACCTTGACCCATAAATGAAAACAAGTTTATCTTTGTTTCTAGTATTAAAATTGTGTACATGACTATGTTTAATATAATTGTTAATATTGTTTCTAACATAAAGTATACAATTGTATATGAATTGGGAGGCCACTGTTAATATCCCAATTTCTTTGGATTTATCTCTAAGTGACGTTCTTGAACCCAATTGATAAATGGCCCTTACTGCTCTTTTTTGTAAAATAAATATAGACTCTATATCTGCAGCCATATCCCACATCAGAATGCCATATGACATAACGCTAGCGGTATCTACATCTGTAAGTTGCCTTATTTTTTTGATTGCAAAGGCAGCTGAACTTAGTTTTCCTGCCAATAATGAAATGTGAGGATGCCATTGCAATTTAGAATCCAGCGTTACACCTAAGAAGATTGTTGAATCAACCAACTCGAGCTTTTCATTATTAAGTTTAATTTCTGTAAGTTCAGCTTTTACATTAGGTAACATAAACTTTATACATTTCGTTTTTTTAGCATTTAACAGGAGATTATTTACAGTAAACCAGGTCATAATCTGTGATAGAGCATTGCTTACATCGTCAATATTATTTTTACATCTATCAATATTAAATATTAAAGAAGTATCATCTGCAAACAATACTATATCGCATAAAGTTTCGGCAAAAAATGGCAAATCATTTATGTAAGTTAGAAACAGAAAGGGACCCAAAATAGATCCCTGGGGAACTCCCATTTTTACTTGTGATCCAGATGATCTCACACCGTTAATATCGATAGTTTGAGTTCTGCAACTGAGGTACGACAATATTAGTTGTAGGGCGGAGTCTTTGATACCATAGTAATTTAGCTTCGTTACTAGTGTTCGATGCTCAACGCAATCAAATGCTTTGGATAAGTCACAAAATACTCCAAGAGTATTCTGTGACGCCTCCCAAGCTCTGAATATATGTTTAAGAAGTGCTATACCAGCATCAGCAGTAGAGCGACCTTTTGTGTAACCATATTGTTTAGTATGCAGTAATTTATTTAAATTAAAATAAGACAATAACTGTTCAAGAATAATTTTTTCAAAGATTTTACTTAACGTCGGTAATAATTACTATGGTCTTCCCGATTTCCGGATTTAAAAAGAGGTATAACTTTGCTTAGCTTCATAAGATTTGGAAAAATTCCTTCATCTATACAAAGATTAAATATATCAGCCAAGTAAGGGCCTATAACATGAACTATACTTTTAATAATATTAAGAGATATGGCCCATAAATCACATGTGTTTTTTATTTTCAGACAATTAAAAGTTTTAATAATATCTAAGAAACTAATATATTTAAATTTAACTGGCTGTCTACCTTAGGTACGTATTTTTCTAAAATAGCCTTTGCGGCAGTTGGTGAAGAATTTAAACCAGATGTTGTTTCAATTGGTATGTTTAAAAAATACTCATCAAATATATAAGCAATTTTATCATGAGATTTGATGGTCGTGTTATTAAAGTTAAGTGTCAGAATATCTTCACGTATTTGCTCCTTACCGGTTTCACGGTTTATTATATTCCAAGTTGTTTTGACTTTATTATTGGAATGAACTGAACCAATTTTAATGAAATTTGGTATTTAGATAGAATGGACCTTGAAAAAGGACATAGGAATTATCCTATACAAGACCGCGCTCCGCCCGCGGATACTTATTAAGTTCAAAGGACAAAGAAATGATACCAATGCATAAAAATATTAATTGTACTTACGCCATTATGTGATTGTGCACGAATCAATAATAAAAAAATTGGTAAGTAAATTACAATTGTGGGCATATTTCTACAAGAGATTTCTTCCAGTTAACCAAAGTGCAACAATCACGGAATGCAGTAATATGATATTACCGATGAAAAAATAATGAGGAAGTATTTTAAAAAAACACTAGTTCCCGTAATCAAACTAGATGTCGCTACGGTACGTTCTTGATTTCTCCATGACAACCGTTCCGGTTTTCTTTCATGTTTAAAAGTAAATTAGTTTTCAAAACTCTATAAACAATTCATATTGTACTTGTACTTTTTCGCATTTGTATTGATATCTAAGTTTCGAACTTTTCAAATTTCACTTTTTTTAATATGTTAGTTAAAAGGAACGGAGATGTCTGTCTTTGGTCCATTCATTTCCTGCAAAAATCAACATCTAGCGAAGGTGCTTTTTAAAATTTCGTTTTTTTAAAATACTTCCTCATTTAAAAAAGTATTCTAAAAAGTCAAATGATGCATTTAATAAATCCGATCGATGTTACACTACTTACTTTTTTATTCGCATTACAGAATCAAACATGTTACCTACACTATAGTATTTATAAACCGCGAAGGTTAACATTAACAGTGTACAGCGCCATCTCGTTACTTTGTGTTGAAACTTCTTGTTGTGATGTGTGTGATGTAGCTACTTACCAGTCTCCACCCTATGTTCACTCAAAAACTTATGTGTTTAAGTCTCGCGGTTCACTCACCGTATTTAAGATTATGTTTTAGCTAAAAGTCTCATTTAAATTGCCAATCAACAATGTTTAAATGACTGTGTCCATACTATGCCATATCTCTACACAAACTAAAGTACCTACCCCAAATCAAAATGGACAAAATCACTTTTATTAAATACATGTAGGTAGGTACCCAAAGGCGGTGACTACGTGGTTTAGGTATTTTCTTATTTCATAAAAACACCGATTATGTTACCTACAAATATATTATTGTGTTCGATAAATATGTATTGTTGAACGAAGAGCTTTGTGATTTTGGCCAATTTTGATTTGTAGCTAAGAAATTTATTCAAATTCCTTATTTGCAGCTTGTAGCCATTTACCATAGCCCTTTACTTTATTATACATGCTTTACTCTTTGACTGTGCTTTGACAACGTGGTTTACATCATAATTGTGTTTTTCATTCAGTTAAAAAGTCCGTATTAAAAATAATATAAGATAGCGAAATAATAAATAGCGGATATACGAAATGTTAGATAAATATCTCGAAATGAAAGATGACACAAAAATAGCACATCGCTTCCATTTAAAAAGTGGCACATTATTTTTTGCCTTACTAGGAACCGTGAGTATTGCAAATGCGAAAGTATTTCTCGGTCTGATTAAATATCGTAACGAACGTACGATATTACGAACCCAAAGCTAACTGTGATATAGAGATAGTTTCGGAATGGAGATATGTTTACTTTCCACAGTCGCACTTAGATGTTTTTATCAACGCGCTCTTAAGAGGACGATTCACACCCACTAGCTTTCACCAGATTGTCTTTTCAACTCATCTATAGTTCTTCCATGTCTTCAAAATAGCCATTACGATATTTAATCAGCTAATTTATTTATTTTTGCGTTGCAGTCTGTTCATTTTACAAAACACAAAACCGCACTTGTGTACTCCACACGTTTGTAGTGCAGATTTTGTGCAATAACATGTATTTTAGGCAAGTTCTAGATCCCCATTCGAATTAATTACGAACGTAGTTTGAACAATCGCTTAATTGTCCAAATACGTTACGAAGTTCGCTGGGCATCTGTAAATTTTAATTAAACAAATACTTCTGATTCTGATCATATTCACATTCAAGTGTTTTATGTAGTATACCTTCTTCTTTATCAGCGTATATTTACCATGGATTGAATATTTTCCACCGTTGTAACAGTTGGGCTTCCCAACCCATTGGACATACGCCTCTTGAATTTCTCTCCAGCATGATTGCCACTTAACCTTTTCGTGAGGTGCGAACGCCTAACTCTTTTGGTGAATGAGTTTGGGATAAATGAAATTTGTAACACTACTGTCAAACACATAATCAATATTCATCATTCATTCGTCGTTTATAACGTACATGTCAAATCGCTAAGATATCGTACCTACGTTATGGCTAGAGACATGACTAGACAATTAGGCGCCAGCACCCATATGACACGTGGCACCCTAGGTCTTTCAAGCTTATCACTTTAATATCGTTGTACCATTAAACAGGTAATCTGATTTCTGCTTTACCACGAAAACGTTTTCTATACTAATATACAATAAGCTGCGAAAACACTGAATAGCTTTAAAAATTCTTTCACCTACGGCTACATCATACTCGGCTATTTTTTACGCGGGCGACGCAGATAATCGCAAATAACACGTTTTGTTTTATTATTTCAGCTATGGTGGTGTTCTGAAGTCCTAGTTGGTAAAAATTATAAACTTTCACGTCTGATTGACAATCGTCTATTCAGACCACTTTATGTCATTGTTTTTGTACTATATTCTATCTGTTTTACTTTACTGTGTTGTGCATTAATATAAAATAAAGACAATACATTTTTTCTGAAACCGGACTTGAAATAAAACTTTATAATTAATATTTTAACTGTAGAAAACTTGAATTGAATTTATTCATTTTCCCCGGTCTGTATCGGTGTTATAATCGGAGACCAGATCACATTCAACAAAGAATACTGATTACATGCATGAAAAATTCCTACATAAAATAATACACAAAAATGCTTAAAAATATTGCCTAATCCCAGTTCTATCATTCAGTTCCACTAAAGGACTAATGAGATTTTTTTTCTCCCAGTAGTAGAATGATGGTACTACCAGGACCAGGAAAAATATGCATTAGATGTTTTAGTAGGATAAATTGTTCTTAGATTATATACATGAAATTATCTTACCAAATAAAATTTAAAAACAAAAGACATGCACTCTAGTCTTTATTCTATATGAAATTGAATTGGGTAGTTTATCTGAGATAGATAGTTTAGTGTGGATGTGACTGTTAACGTTGTTCCCCACTGCTAGTGCACAGGCCTTCCTTAAGGATGTAATTGAATAGGGAGAATCAGAGATGGATCTAGGGTTCCAGGTAAAATAAAAGTGCAACATCTATGCTTAACACTTTATTTCAATGAAAGCAAAATAATTACTTTTTTAAACATAACATGATCTGATGGTTATTCTAAATAAAATAAACGACTCAAGTCTATAAAGTCAGAGGGAGACAACATCTAAATCAATATGACTCTACAATTTATTGATTTTACAAAAGAGGTGTCTTTAATATCGCGTTATATATGTTATAATAGCCATTTTTTTTCTAAAGCAAAAAAATACGCACTTTTATTCATTATCTTAATCAATATGTGTCACCTTATTTACGTTGAACAATATATAAGGTTATACAAAATTCTCTAGTCTATTTAGGACCTTAATTTGCTGCAGATAAGAGTTCAAAAAAGATAGCTTGAGTTATTTTTTGATAACCTGATGCATTGTTCTATATAGACAGTGCGGATAAAATGCGCATGTACAGATATTTGCACAGGATATATGCGTCATATAAACTGTCATAGTTATGTATTATACTTAGAATTATGTGCAGGTTCAGCATTTAAGTATGTACACTCAGCGTCATAATTATCGATGCGCCCAAAGTGATCAAAAAGATGCCTAGTACCTTCTGTTGGATTATGTCTAGGTAACCAAAGTTGCATTTTGAATTAGGTACGCAGTGATCAAAATATCTTGGCATCATGGTTTCAAATTTATCCACTAAAATGATTTGATTAAACTTCTGTACTTGACATCTTATGATCACCTTGAGGTTTTCGGTGATTATAACGCTCACTGTACCAACGCAAGTTTGTTTATATTGCTAGGTAGCCTAATTTTTCCTTGATCCAGCTAGTTGTCATGTAAATTAATTATATAAGCGATTACTTATTTCTGATTATCTATCAAATAATAAGATAATTAAAAAACATTGTCTTTCAACTTTTCAAAGTATTCATCAAAAATGCAAATAAGGCTGAAAATTTATCATATTTATATTCCAAAATACAAAATCATATCTTCGACATTCGTGACATATTTTAAACGCATTTTCTTACGCTGTTTCTATCGTAGAGTCATTTTGTTTTCTATGGCTACACATCAATACAGAAATCCATTGCACCCTTTTACATCTTATAAAGTAACTTATCACTGGCTGAGAATCGGGTGAATGGTAATAAAAGAAAAAAATAACTATCATACAAACTTAATTTTTATTACATTACAATTTTTTGTACAAGAATAAAATTTGGCATTCCAATTTCGACCACTAGCGTACGGTAGTTTGCTATAATCAGTTTTAGGGCTGATTTACATCCATGGCGAATATTGATCGCAACTTTGTTCAAAATGTATGGATTTTTAAATGCAAATAACATTTTAAATTCACATTTAATGTATTCAAATGACTGCAAAATTAAAGTTAGTAGTTTCGAAGAAACATTTGCCATTGATGAAAGCAATTATTATTATTCTTAGATATTTGTATTTCCAACACCCTATGATCCATGTACATTTGCAAAATTACTTATGAGATCTTTTCATGTAGATGTAGATAAGAATTTAGATGTACACGAAAAATAATTACGTACGCTCAGATAATGTTAACCAACCTGCTAATCGTTTTATCTAACGCGGTTATACAGTAACGTCTATGTCAGTAACTCTTTGTTTTATTTGGTAAGTTATACATGGCGACAAATATAAAAAGAAGATATGTTTGAAATTTACATATGATAGGTTAAACTATCAAAAAGTTAGGTGACTATAAAAGATAATTCTTCTCCAAACAAATGTAACGTAAACTAATTACAGTATTGATTCAGAAATGGCAGCCTTGTATATATCAGCTATACAATTTTTATAATGACCTGTGTTATGATTATGACATGCATTGAATGAATAAATTGAATTGAATATGCATTTCACCAAAGATGTCAATAATACAATTCATATTTATTAGATTGTATGCCATTGACATAAGCAATACTTTCCTTTGAAAAAATATGTTATCTCTCAAACTATATACACGGTATATTAACTAACAGCCACAACACATTTTAACCCATTTAGAATTCGTACGTGAATTTAATCCTAGCAAAGGCTGGTAGAAAACATTCATGAATCAAACCAATATTAAGATTCTGACATTCTTTCAAACAGTTCACGAGTGATCTCAACAAACATTTGATGTACAAAAGATCACAACAGTTCAGCAAAACTTTAAAAATGTCTATATAAAGTTATGTACAATAAACCTAAGATAATTTATTCGTCAACGAACCAATTGCGACCGTATTGTTATAATAATAAACATCTAAATTGTCAATCAGTCACCCACCTCTAGGACTTTTTCGTCATCCAATTTTGCTTTCTTCGTGGTTGGAGAACTATTATTTGTTATACTATCCTCAGTGGAGAAACTGACTCTTTTCCTCTTCAAAGCTTTCGCATTTCTATCTGTTTCTACACCGCTAACTCTTCCGCTACATTCCGAGTCGCTCGATAAACCGTTTGTCGCGTTCTTTATAATCAATAAATCTTTCTCTATTTCAGTCAATTCTCTGGGCTTTGCGGGTCTGCCTACTGATCGTTTGGGTTTATTTTTGCTTGTAGAAGGCGATTCTTCGGTGGGCTTACGCTTTTTGTATGTGCGTTTAGGCTTCTTAGGCTGTTCATCCTGAAATAATTCAGAGATTTAGTTTTGTTATTTTGGAGTTGATGTGGGATAACTAACTAGTAAAAAAAAATACTGCAGAAATTTCCAATTAATAAGACGCATGGTGAATCTTTGTTTGCACAGAGAAAATCTAACAATAGGGATGACGACTGGGTAAAAAAAATCTATTTAGTCCGTCAGACAGAATCGAAAAATAATAGATACGTATTTTTTTACTTCAATTTAACGAGAAATAGCTTAGATAACAGGCATCAAAGTTAAAGGGATGGGGGCTTGTTACGTCAGTTTGGTAGAAAGCGTACCATAACTTGACGTCATGCGAAATTTCAACTCCATGTATCGCCGTAATTTTATGATTACGAAAAAAATACGTAATTAATATTTTTCAACACTCTACTTGATGGACAAACAAATAAAAATTAGTCATCATCCCTATTCCGACCATGAACTATCGTGTGACCAAATTCAAAATTTTTTGAATTGCCTCTTATATTGTAATGTGATAGATAACTATAATTTATGAGTGTTTTTTTTTTTTAAATACACATCATCATATTTGTAAACGTTAAAAAATAGCTATAAAATTTAAAGACAAGCATTTTTATTATAAAGAAATATTTTTTTGTATCTCTTATTAGTAAATCAACATTTTCAAGTATTTTTTTTAATGAAACCTTATAAAAAAATACCCACAGCAAAATAAACTCAATCAAAATATTTACCTGTTTAGGCTTTGCACCCATGTATCCGGAACATCTTTTTGCGCCGCATAAGCAACGCTTCTTCTCGATACCGGCGCATTCTAAGTTGTAGTTGAAAGTGAGTTCACTTTTCTGTTTGGCAAAGGAATTAATGAATGAATATATATTTTTTTGCATTTTTACAGTTACACATATACATCTATACTAATATTATAAAGCTGAAGAGTTTGTTTGTTTGTTTGAACGCGCTAATATCAGGAACTACTGGTTCGAATTGAAAAATTCTTTTTCTGTTGAATAGATCATTTATCGAGGAAGGCTTTAGGCTATATAACATCCCGCTGCAACTATTAGGAGCGAAGAAATAATGGAAAACGAGGACAAAGTCGCTGGCGGCCACTAGTATTCTATAAAACATTGAAACAAGTAATACACAAAAGTCAAAATGTTAAAATTTCTTCAAGGAAAACTTTGGCAAAGGAAACCATACATATGGATATAGGATGCAAGTTACATTGATAATTGCATATACCTTCGATAAATGATAATTGCATATAAAATATATATTTAAAAGTTGACAGATTTTGAAAAAAAAAGTCGCTATCAAGCTATTATGTTTAGTGTTAATTATTTATATATTAGTATTCATTGTGTTAAATATGTGGGTGTATTTGTATTTAGTTTTATGTATATGTTTTACGCATATTTGTAATTGTTTATTTTAATATGAACGGAAGAAACGGAGTGACGTCAAGATCCGACGCGGATTGGCGGCTAGAATAAACCTTGTATATCGACATAAACCTTGCAACTCTTATAGATTCGTCAACGTCATGTCTATCTCTCTATGCGTCTGCCAGTATGTCACGGCCACTTTATTCTGATACTATTAGCATAGATAATAGTAGGTACCTCTTTTGGTCTGTTTGGTGGTTACGATTAGGACCTACATATTGACACTTTATAAGAAGATACATTCTATTAAACACTAAGATTTATTCGTTTCCTTATTTAGAAATATTTTATTAGGGTTTTTTACTGTTGTACTTGAATACATAGCGACAATACATTAATAATAGAAGATTTTTAGTGCCCTCTATCGAGTAATAAACAAAACGTAAATGTTCAAAAACGAACTACTGAGCCGCGTCCTCGCAGTATGTTCAGTAGCGTGAGGTACCGCGTGAAGGGAATTAATTCTAGCGAGCACTTCAAAGTCCCATATATTTTTTTATTATATAAATATTTAAGAATTTTTTCCACGGTATTTTTTATTATTGCTTATTCTTTCATTGTTAATAGAAAAAAAAAAGTAGTAAACTATGAGACAGAAGGCGTAATAAAAATATTATTCTGCGCGGCCCAGATCATATTGAACTAAAATCGCTCTTATAGGAAATATTTCGACTGTTCTTTTGCCGTGCAAAATTGTAAAATAATAAAGTGCCACAAATATTGCTCGTTAGGAAGATAATTTTTAGAACAAACTCGATAATAATGATTTATTCTTATGTCGTATCCATATTAAGATATCATCATGAATTTTATTACCTATTCCACTTACTTTAACAACCTTCATAATCAAAAGCTCGCAATTCGTTTTCATTTTGTTGCCATCTTTAATATTCTCTTAAAGACTTTATTTCTGTCTTCCCATATTACAGAACTTATGTCGTAGAGGTTTTAGGGATTTAAGATCTTAAAAAAATAGGTACAAGATGGTACCTGTTTGTTAATAACTTACCGCCGGTATATCCTTTATGGCGAAGAGTCCTACTCTAACGTCACCTAATACTGTCCATTTCTGGGTTTCACAGTTTGGTTCACAGCAATGATTCATAAACCTATGGAACACAAGATTTTGAATAATGTAAATAATTTTATGAGTATCTTTACATGTAATAACTTTAGAATAAGCGCCGCGGCCTGCGATCAATCAGGATGTGTGACCAAAAAATTATTATCTCGAGCTGCTCCGTGCTTCGGAAGGCACGTTAAGCCATTGGTCCTGACTGTATTTGCAGTCGTTAATACCCTCTAATCCGCAATGGGTCAGTGCGGAGGGTTATCCAATCCTCCTTAACCATACACAGGAAAGGCTTGAGCCACAGCATTGGAGACGTAAAAGGGCTGACGATGATGATGCATAATACCTCAGTAAACAAAATTGATATTGGAATCAAACATTTGGCTCGAAGAACCACTGATGTGACCAACAAAGGGGGCAACTATTGAATATTATTAATTAAAGTAACGGAACTCACTCAAATCAAAGTTATTTACTATTTTTAGAAGAACTGCAAGTAGCCGAAACAAATTTACTGATCATTTCAAGTCACAATTACAATTTTCATATTCCCAACAGTGCAGCCGCCTTTATAATTAATAGAGGTCAAAAGACTTTTTATGTATTTTTATAGATATACGTGAAATATATATAAAATAAATATTTTAAGAAATATCATTCATATAATCAAATTAAATTAAATTTTCAAAATTTCCCGCGAAAACGTCACTTTTGTCGTCGCTATGACGTAACGGCACTCTATTTTCTTTTCTTTCTATAAATATAATGCATAAGTTTCTGATATGAGTTAGAGGATCGTGACGTCACGCTCTGTTTGTGACAACGAGCATAAAATATTTGTATTTTTTTTTATAATTATTTTATGAAATGTTATAAATTTAATTAGCATGAAAGTGTGATTATATCAAACACTAGCAGAAAAAAAAATAATATGTTTTTATTTACGTTTACTGTCTATACTCGTATTATCTTAGCAGCAAAGATAGGAACAGAAGTATTTCACACTCACCTAGCGAGATTCCCTTTAGGTCCAGCATCGATCATCCTCTCTTTATCCAATGTTAAGAAATAAAAATTCTCATCACGTATTTCATGCTTCCTGTTCATTCGTCTCTTGAACTCCTCTTCATCGATCAATTCGCCTACGTATTCTATAACAAACTGACCTGAAAGATAAATAATATTTTGATTTGAAATAATATATTCTTGATATATCTTGAGAATTTCAAAAATGAACATTTTTGTGATATAGAACTATTGAGAAGGGAGGGATGCCCTCGCTTTTTAAGAGACTTGCTCGACCCGTAATTTTTATTCACTAACGTAATAAACGGGGGTCATAAACATGAGATTTGTATTAATCTAAGTTTCGAACTTTATATGTTAGTTAAAAGGAACGGAAATGACTTTCTTTGTTCCATGTCTAGTGCTTTTTAGTGCTTTCTTTTTTTTTCTTAAATACTTCCTCATTTAAAACATATTTAATCTATACTAATACAATAAACTAATGTAATCGCTACTAAGCGATTTCTTGCAACCGTTACAGACTGAATAGCTTCATCATAATCATCGGCCTTTTAACATCCCCATTGCAGGGAGTCAGGCATTCTTTATTAAGAAGGATGGGCCATGACCCTCCACGCTGGCCCAATGCGGATTGGAAGGTATTAACAACTGCAAATGCAGCCGGGACCAACGGATTAACGCACCTTCCGAAGCACGGAGTAGTTCGAGATAATATTTTTTGGTCACCCATCCCGTGACCGACCCTTGCGAAAATTGATTAAGAATAAAGATCGCGGGCTGCGGTGCTTATCCACTACGTCACCGAGCTGCTCACTAGAAAGCTTATGTAACTTTAATTTAGGTAGATTATGGTTAGAGGTAATATTTTTCTCACCGGCTTTGATATCCTCAAGTGCCCTCAGTCCCCATCCCCTTTGCGGCGTCCTATAGGGGGCGACGCGCGGATACTGTCGCTTCTCGAACGCTCTATTGTTGCAACGATCACCCGCTCGACAACTCGGACCGCATTCGGTCAGAAGCATTCTATATGTGGATAACAAACGCCATTTTTAAGGCCACAAACATTTGTTTGTAGTGTTCGATCTCCTGATTAGAAATTCAGATTCGAAGTACTTATGCGTTCCATACAGTGTACAGCGACATGCACACGTTCGTTTTTTTTCAATTCGGTTAAAAGCCAACATTCATTTCAAAAATTCACCGTGCTCTCGTGTCGTTCAGAACACTCTCTTTCATTTGTTATAAGTTTTTTTTTTATTGAGACTCTTGTCTATGGCACAATTTTATGTTTTAAGTATATTGCTAAGAAACATAAAACCAACCAAGTGTGAGCCTGATTCGCGCACGCAGGGTTTTATGCCATTTATTTATCAAAAACAAAAATATTATGTTTGTTGTTTGGGAGCCCCCTTTAATATTTATTCTGTTTTTTAGTGTTTGATATGATGTGATAGCAGTGATAGAAATACACAAGTGAAAATTCCAACTCTACCACAGATCATGAGATATATCTCATGATCTGTGGTAGAGTTGACTGACGGACAGACAGCAGAGTTTAAATTTCTAAAAATCCTTCCTTAGTGCTCACTTACACCATGAAAGGTACCCTTGCACCAAATTCCAAGTTTCAGCTGTGTGTTATATAAATCAGTCAGGTTACCCTTTAAAATATATGTTTATAGATGAACAATACCTGTTTAGACAGTGCGAGTAAGGTCCACATGGGTCCTCCACATCTGGGTTGCAGTCGCATTGTGTGAGCGAGCTCTCCTGCACGTCCACTCGCCTCGAGCACACGGAGCCGACTGGCTTGTTCACTTTCAGTTTCACATAGTGAGGTGGCAATAGAGACGACGCTATATCTGTGTCTTCTTCCTCGTTCGTTTCGGCACCTTAGATTAAAAATAGCGAACTATTAATGTATTTAACAATCGAGAAAGTCGTCAAACAAGACATTGTATGAAAATCCTTTTTTTTTTTAAAGCAGACGAAATGCAACTGGAAAAACCGGCTTTAGCAACCGGCAATAGAACAGGCTTAAGATTCGATGAAATTTAAAAAATATATATATGAAAAATTATACTTTTGAAATACGAAACGCAAAAACATTAAACCTAGAAAGAAAAAAATCACATTATTCCTCGATCTGTATAATTTTCTGTTTAACATGTAACCGAGAAGGTTTACTAGACATGGTATACATTTAATATAGGTAACAAACGGCATAAGACTTACTTTTCAATATTTTACATGCCCTCTGCGCGTGTTCCATAGCCATTGTAAATGCCGCATCTATTTTCGATTTTTGGCTTGATATTCTTCCGGAGTCACCTGCAAGAAAGTAAGAAAAATATACAGATGCAAGTAAGCAGAAATGTCCCTCGTTTACGATTATGTAACGTATCTATCCTCCACCAACGCATGCGAAATAAGGGGACATGTATATGCAAATGAACAGTCGAATCGTTTTGCTCTGCTTCCATTCCTCACTCATTACGCTTTGGTCCTTCGAACCGGATATCTATCCGGATAGAATGAATAGAACTATTGTTTATTTACTATTGAAGTATAAATTTTAATATAAAAGAACAATTATAATTAAAGTAAATCAACATTTATTAATGACCATTTCAAAATTTACACCATGTTAATAACTTACCTAACAGGCAAAGCGTTAAGCAATAGTCTATATTTTCAATATTAAATAAAAAAGTAATCTTATTCCTGCAATAGTGAAATTACGATATTCAAATGAATCGATGTATTACAATTAATTCAAAACAAATTCATTTTGTTGTGGGTGCAGATATAGTGCATATCCTAAGGTAGCTAAAATATAAAGTTTTTATATCTAAATTGATCTAACCTTCTTGGAAAGGGAAAACTCGTCCCCTGTTCACCCAGTAGTGATCATATTGTCCGAAAAAACGAACCACGAACTCGCCAGGGGAATGTTTCACCGCCATTATATTATCAGGTATTTCTGATGGATGTAGGATCATTCCTGGCCACCATCTAAAAATTGATAATAAATATCACATGTTAATAAATTACACGTAACCAACAAAATAAATGAAACTTAGCTAAAATGACATTGGCACAAAGTAAACATTAACATTTCAAAAAATCAAAGAAATGCTAATTCGTACGAATTGAACCTACATTTTACATTCATTCACTTATATCTTAAAGCGCAAAAAAAATATATAAGACTTCATATGCATTGCTCAGATTCAAAGATCATCATCATCATCAGCCCTTTTACGTCCCCACTGAAGGGGCTCAGGCCTTCCTTATGGATGGTTAAGGGAGATGGGCCATGACCCTCCGCGCTGGCCCAATGCGGATTGGAGGGTATTAACGACTGCAAATGCAGCCGGGACCAACAGCTTAACGTGCCTTCCGAAGCACGGAATAGCTTGGGATAATAATTTTTTGGTCACCCATCCCGTGACCGACCCTTGCGAAAGTTGCTTAACGACAACGATCGCGGGCCGCGGCGCTTATCCACTATGCCACCGAGCTACTCATTAGTCACTCAAAGATATATATATAGCTGAATCCCTTTTAAGAAGCAGATCGGGGCTTGGACAGCCCAGCCATAAAGACATACTTGACAACTGCATAGGGCGCGTAGGGGGGCACCTTAAAAAAAAACTCTTATACATTAAACATGAGTCTACGTCCGCAGTATATAACAGTAAAAATAGTCAGACCAGCAGTACCTAAGGAGATTCTTTTGTCATTGGCAAAATTACACGATGTACCTACATGTCTTTTATTTTGTTGTGGTTTTTTAAGGGCATCGCTCCAGTGTTTTCCTCGAGCGGTGTTTCATTAAACGGTACTATATCATATATAACAAAAGTGCCACAACACCCACACCAGAGACAATACATAAAGTTCATTTTGTTCTACACTAAACCGACCGTAAATCGGAAGTCGGGACCTCTGAAATCTCTACTTTCTAAATGTCTTACCTGTAATGTCCCAATTTCACCCAGACCATTTCTCCATAGAGAGGTAAGCGGCCAGTTTCACAATCTTCACACATATATCCACCTATTAAAATAAACATTAACTATAGACTTTAATTACATAGCCATACGATACAGTCGTAAGACCATTGGAACACATATCAATTTAGTACTTTAAGAAACATTTCTGATATGAACATTAAAAACGTAATTTGAAATAGTAACAAAAGATTTTGATTGTCATCTAAAGGTGAACTAAATTGCTATGCAACATATTCATATTTATTCAAATGTGGGTTAAAAATGTATATGGAATCATACCTTCAGGTGGTTTTATATTAAGGCACTCAGCATGGAATGAGGTCGGGCAGTATTCACAGCAAATCAAGGAACCACCCAATGCACATATGAAACACCATCCTGTATTTACGTGACATGGCACTTTTCCAGGTCTGAAAGAGATTTTAATGAATTTAATTATTCTTATCAATAAGTATAAAAATGGTTTATGTATGCCAATAAGCGCACGAGCGACGTACATCTGCAACTCGTTGCCAAACTTTTTTGTCAAACGCGCGACGTTGCCGCTTTGTTGAAACACGTGATATCTCAGCATTATAAACAAACGAAAACAATAGCGGGGTGGTTCTGTCGCTAATATGACACACCGTTTCTTTCCGCACCACTAGGATTCAATTTTTAATCGATAGTAACTTGTTGTCGAATAATTGTTCACTATTGTTTATTTATTTTATTTATTAACAAAAACAACATAAGAAAGAATATAAGAAATAGTTACATTAAAAAAATCATGTGGTTTAATGAATCAAGTTTTATCTATTTATTATACTATCCTTCCTACACTTAACTACTGAAGAGTAAGTGTATTCTTTCTTTACTCCCAAAGGCGTGCAGTTTTTTTATTATTTATCTACTTAAAAAACAAATACCTGGACTCGGGGAGTATCTATATTATTCTAACATATGGCAAGTACACGAAATAGCTCAATCTACTCCGATCTGTGTTTATTATTCAATAACTTCCTAATACTAAGTAGCTTGTAATTAAAAACTCATTGGTTTCACAGTTTTACTGCATACTCATTAAGAATCGATATAATAAAAAGGGTCTAGTAACTAGAATCTAGTGTATACTAGTCACTGCAGACTCGGGAAGCGTCAAGTACACTATAATTTTCGTAACAGTAACATGCAACAGTTACAGATCGCAAATAAGAATGGGGCTTAATATGAGGACGTAAAAGGCAAATGTAAGGGATTTTGATGGTTTTGTCCTAACGTGTTTCTTCGTTTCAATGCGCTCTACTACAGGAGATATGTGATATTTCACGAATTACCTTTTGTTGCAACCAAATATATTATATACAGCATGGATTTTTAAAACTGAACAGTAACAGCAAGTAGCTTAACTATTAAAGTTATATAAAAACATTCTTATGAGACCATCATAATTTTTAAGATATTCTGAACTGCATTTACATATTTAGGATAAAAAAAAATGCTTAATTACAAATCATTTAAACATGTAAAATTTTGATCACAGTAGTAAGAAATATAATGCAGTTCAAAATACTAACTTAAATGGTTCTTATCTGCCCTTACTCTTCCCTCTCAAAAATCCATTCTGTTTATTGAAATCATCACCTGGATATAGGTAATTCTTAAAGTACGAGTGAGGGCTATAAATACATATTATGAACAAATCCAAATTAAAAAAGAAATATACCTGTGTTCATAATGTCGAGGGCAAACGATGTGTGATGCAGTCAAGATTTGCGACCCTGCAGGTAAGCACTTGGTGAAAGAATGATATGTTGCTGGGCATCTAATGCACCGAGCCAATTTGTCCCCGCTGAATCTCGTTTTACAACCACGAGGGTCATCAGATACGCAAGTGTGGCATACATGCCTTGGGCACATAAACTCCTCGAAACGTTCATCAATCTTTTTGCCAATCTTTGACAGTTCTCCTGCATGAAACTGAGTCTGAGGCCAATGATCTAAACACTCCATATGATAATACTTGTAGCAATGTGCAATTTGACATCTTTGTCTGTACTCTACGCCTGTCTTGGAAACAACTGACTTGCATACGAAACATACAGGTTTAGCATGTTGTTGACAGTTTCTGCATTTGAAATCAGAATAGTCCGTTTCTATCTTTGGCGTTAATTTAAAGTCGACGATCTCACATTTGCCAGCGATAGTTCCATTCCAGTTAATGCCATCATAAGTTGCATATGAGTAACAATTTTCTGTCATTGGTATCAATTCTTTCATTTTAACCTCTAAAACGGATTCGAAATTTTCTGCATCCACTGTGTAAGATTCCAGTTCTACCATATCTTCAACTGAAACATTGTTTTCCGCAGAAACGTCTTGTGATTTCTCATCACTGTGACTTCCAGATTCGTCGAGATTCTTTGGTTTACGACCAAGTTTTTTCTTTTTCTTTCTACCTCTTGTTGGTACCGGAAGTTCAACCTTTACTTCTGTTTCTTTTTTAACACATTCCACATGAAACATACAATTACAACCTTTACATTTCACTAAGTTACTAGTTCTTTCACAAATTTCACAAACTTTTTCCCTCACTAATCCCTTAAACACATTAGGCTTTGGTTTTGTCAGTTCATTGAAGTACAACTCTACTTCATCGATTCCATCGTCTTTATCATCGTCGACATTAATATTATCTATATCATCAGTTGAAAGTCTCTGCTTTGATTTAAAAATATCAAAAACTTCAATATCCTCTGAATCAGAAAGCTCATCCTCTATATAATAAGGGTGAGAATTTTTACGTTTTGGCTTGTCATTTTGTAATGTATCCTCATCAGCCGTCAATTCCTTTTCAGTATTCATCTTTTTCCGTACTTTTTTTGGCTTAGCAATATCTGTGTTTAATCCCTTTATCATACTAGCCTGTTCTATTTCATCTATTTTTTTTATGTCCGATTTCACACTCTCTTCGTACAACCAGGTTTTATACAAGTATGAAATAATTTCTTCCTGACTCAATTCTGGATTTTCATCAATAAGTGCATCTTGCCTCAACTCCAAATATTTACAGAATTCTGGGTTATCTTTGCTTGCCTGATTTGTGCGATGCTTGCGTTTAGATAAAGACACTGCACTATCTTCAGAATTTATTGAGACTGTTTCAGGATCATACTCCTGTTTGACTTTGAAGTCACACTCAGAATGTATATCTTGAATTTTATGTTCGCTTTCGGATTTATTGAATATACTGAAATATTTTGTCTTTTCACAATAGTTTCCCTCAGATACCACCTTCTCTTCTTTTTGTTTGATTTGATCATTAGTATTTTCCAACTGATTTTCAAGTGTCAGGGAGATGTTGGGTAAGTTATTTTCACAAAGAATACTTGTTTTTGGTGGTTTTGGTATTTTATTGTGCATCTGATGCACATCACACTTATCACTAAAATCAGAATTTACAGATTCAGACTCTTCTCTTTCCAAAATTCTTCTTTCTACGCTGCTCTCTTTGCTTATGTCATTTTGAATATTTTCCATTGTAACCACTGGAGACTGACTGAACCTCTGACGCGTGTTTCTTTTTACTGAAAAGTCACTAATATCAGAGCTTATAGATATTGAATCTTCATAGCTGGATCTAAGTTTACGTTTTTTACTCACACGGAAATGGTTTCTAATGGTCTTTTGCTTTATATTATCATTTAAACCCTTTACTATTCCAGACTGCTCCAAGCTATCAGTTTTCATGAAATCAGATTTTGAATTTTCTTCATATAGCCACGTTTTATGCATATAGTCAACAAGTTCATCATAACTCAGTTCTGGGTGTTCATCCATAAGTGCATCTTGATGTAATTCCTTGTATTTGATGAAATCTGGATTATTGATATCCTTTATTTTATATCGATTTTTTGATTGCAATTTATTTTTAATAATCGCCAAAGGTTCGCTATCTTCTGAATAAATAGACGCCGTCTCAGCATTAAATTCGTCTTCGCTAACATTAGGTGTATAGTCATCATTAGAATAAAATCCGTTTAGCTTAACATGTTCTAGTACACTTTTAGAAGGAGTTTCATTAGTTTTCATACTGCTTGCATCTTTGCCAATAGAAATTTCCTCAATACCATTTTTTAACATAACATCTTTTCTTTGTTTTTTACCAATAGACACTTCTTCAGAATCTTCATTATTCATAATACTATTCTTTTTAGTAGTAGACGTTTCCTCGATTTCATTTTTATTTATAACTATTTGCTTTTTACTAAAAGACATTTCCATGGTTTCCTTATTGTTGACAGCACTAATCTGCTCATTGGAAATCGAAATTCCCTCAGTTTCATTATTATTTATAATAACCTGTTCTTTACTAACAGACATATCCTCAGTTTCACGATTGTTTACAATACTCAGTTCTTCCCCAAAACATTCTCTGTTAGTGTCTTCCCTACCAGTAGAAATATTTTTAGGACAGTCATTTTTTTCTATTTGTATGTTCTCACTATTAGACATTACCTGAATTTCATTATTGTTGACATTGCTACTTTGCTCTTTGGCAATCGATATTCCCTCAGTTCCATTATTATTTATAATAACCTCTTCTTTACTAGACATTACCTCCGTTTCAATATTACTTACAATACTTTGTTCTTTCCCAAGGCATACTTTATCAAGTTCTTCTTTATCACTAGAAATGTTTATAGAACACTGATTTTTTTCTACTTGCATGTTTTCACTATTATTTATATCTATAATACTTTGCACTTTATCAATACAAATTGTGTTATCAAAACATTCATTTTCTATTTTTGATGTCAACATAGGATTCACTTGACTAATTTCCAAATCTGATAATTCGGTAACATCCTTATTAATTCGAAATTCTTTGCTGACATCCTGGCAAGCTAAATCAATGCAACTTTTTATTTGAAAGTTATCGCTTTGGTTCAAGTTGGGATTAAGTGGTTTGGTGGACAATTTATCAATAACAATCTCATCGATGGATCTTAATACATTGCCTTCGTTATATGGTGTGTCTTTATGACTATATGTTGCATCCAATTTACTATCTTGTAGACAAACTGATGAATAAGTTGAAGTTTGTGATAAGGAATCAAAGCTTTGGTCCCTGTCTATAGCAATTGCAGGTTTTTCGTTATTCATAACAACAGAGATTTTTCCTTTCTTGGAATTCTCATTGTGCATACATTCCCTAATGTGACAACTTTCTTCACCATTTATACTATTGTCTACAATCAAAATATTTGTAATACTTTTATCATCGATGTTTGTATTAGTTTCGACATAATTTACTATGCTATTGGATGATAATTTGGATATATCACTATGCATTTTGTCATCATTTATAGTACAATTATTTTCAGTACCATTCAATGATACTTTCAAACTTAAGTCATCACAACACACATTGTCATTGTTAATATTACAAGCATTAATGCCATTACTATCTGTGTCTAATTTATTTGAAATCGCGCCATCAATACCATGTGTTTTTTCATCAGTTTCTATATAATTTGTACATTTAGAATATTCATTGATTGGCCAAATACAAGACTTTTCTCCGTTTTTGAATGCAACACTTATGTTACTTTGTAAAAGTATATCAGTCAAGTTCACAACACAAATCCTTTTTGCAGTATTTAATTTTAAATTAGGCGTTTTAGAAATATTATTGTCGATTTTATCTTTCAAATTCTGAATACCAACTTCTTTAGTATTATCATTACTGACAGATAGTACCCGAGCGTTCAAATTGTCGCCATTTTGGTATTGCCAAGTTTTAAATAAATAATCCATTATTTCCTTTTCTGACAAATGCGGATGTTCATCAATTAGTTCATCTTTGTGTAATTTTACGTACTTGGCAAATGCATCATCTTGATTGTTGGGAGATTTTTGTTTACTCTGTTTTTTTAAACGTAAACTCCGTTTTTTTTGTGCACTTGAACGAACGCGAGTTTTAGCTGAAGAGCAGATAGTAATATCACTTTCCTCAGTACTTTGAGACGAATTATCAAAACTGGTTTCAGTATCCGATTTTTCAATGCTAGGTATGTTTAAATCGTATAGGCCGTTACACTGTAAAATTACAGATTTTTTTTCTTGCCCATACAAAGCAACCTCATTATTTTTCATACCATTCGTCTCGTTAGGCGCATCTATTTCTTTTTCCAACTCTGCATTACCAACAGCATTTTTACTAATACTGAGTACTGTATTATTTTTACAATGTTGACTATCTAAGCCAAAATCTAAATGAATGTTTTCTTCTGAATGTCCATTCATATCCAAATAAGGTAAGGTGTTCCCGATTTTGTTAGTGTCCATATTAATGTTGTAGCAATTATTTGCCCTAACAATGCGAGCCTTGTCCATAGAAGGAAGTGACAAAGTCGAAGAAACAAAATCTATATGATTCAATTCTACTGTGTCGTTGACGTTTGTGTCTTTAATATCAGGTTGCCTTTTCATGCTTTCTTCTTTATTTTTTTCTAAATCATCTTGAACAAGTTCAGAAAGTATCATTTCACATTTATTTTTGTCTGATTCAACTTGAACAGATTCAGGCTGATATAAAGTTTCATATTTATTTTTTTCCAATTCATCTTGAACACATTCAGGCTTATTCAAAGATGTTTTATTTTTTTCTGATTCATTTTGAACAGATTCAGGTGAATCTAATTTTATTTTATTATTTTCTGATTCAACTTGAACGATTTCAGGCGTATCTAACATTTTATATGTATTTTTCTCTGTTTGATTTTGAATGGATTTAGGTGTGTCTAAAGTTTTTATATTTTTTTCTGATTCATCTTGAACAGATTCTGGGATATCCAGAATATTATATTTTTTTATTTCTAGTTCATCTTGAACAGATTTAAGGGTATCTAAAGTTTCATTTTTATTTTTTTCTGCTTTTTCATGAACAAGTTCAGATATGTTCAAAGTTTCATGTATATTTTTTTCTAAATTGTCTTGGAGACATTCCTGTCTAACTAAAGTTTCAAGTTTATTTGCTCCTGAATCATCTTGAACACTTTCAGGTGTATCTAAACTTTTATAAGAAGCTGTTTGTTCAGTTTCATGAGAATATACTTCTTCATAATCTTGTGTAAAAGTTGGAGACTCACAAACATTAATTTCATTTTCGCCCAAATTTTTATCTTGCATATTATCTATTTCATCATATACTTTATCTCTAAGTGACTCTACCTTTGTAATAATACCAAAAGTTATTCCAGGAATCACATCAGTTTCATTTTTACTGCTATAGTCATGTTCATTGTGATGAGACATTAAGTTCTGAGATTCATGAGATTTTCTTAAGCTATAAGGTTTTTTAAGGACATTTTTGGGTGCTTCCCATTTTTTCTTCTTTGAATTTATACTCTTTTCTTTTTCTTTTAGTGGCACTAGGAGTTTGACTTGTGATTTCTCTGGGGTTTTAGATTTAGCTTTCTGAAGCCATCTATCCATGTGCGATTGTTTTTGTATTTTGGTGATTCCTGATTTAGCTGCCATATTATCAAGACATGCAGTAACTACTTCTGAAACATCCAAAGATTTTCTAGTCTTACTCCTAGAACTATCTAAATCTTCAGAACTTCTATTATTCTCAGAGAATAATGTGTCATACAAACTCTCACTTAAAGATACATCACTACCAGTTCTCGTTATATTCGCACTTTTTGGTTTCATTAACTTTGCATTTCGAGATTTTGCCAGCATGTCATTAAATATATCAATTCTAAGTCTTTTCGGCTCGCGTAGTAGAGTTTCAGCCTCTTCAACAGAAATGGACCACTGAGGCATCTTTTTTTCCGATATAAAAAAAGCTGCATATAATTTAGGGTCCTTTTTTCTTGCCTATGTAAAAACAAAAAAGAAACAGTTATTTATCATGCAAAATCTTATTCTGTATAGACTTATAAATTTAGTTCTATCTATTTTATCGAGAATTACTAATTAGGGAGCATTTTGAAGACAAGAAATTAGTATAGATACTATGTACAGTAGACAGCAAATCAGTATATACAAATCTGTCAAATTTCTTCACTTCATTTAAAGCAAATGCATTAGCATTGTGAGTAATGTTCAAAACCAATTGAGGAAATTATACATAATGTGGTAACCTGACGTGCAGCCGTGAGTACATATACCAAAAAGACTATTCTTACTAGTGCAGCAAAGATATAGACAATGACACAAAATATTATATGAACTTGCAACACTCACTTAAGAAAGAAAACTATTTGAATCGCTATCCATTCACCTAGATTTCGTTTTAACATAGTACCATTCCTATTGTTGCTTAGAGTGAGGACAAACTTTAATGTCCCATACAACAAAACTCAGTTTTACCCAGAACTGATATCCAGGTGAATGAATGGATAAGTGATACATGTGGTTTTCCTTCGACACTCGCAAATAATATTTTTATTATTGTCTGTTTTTTCACTGTCATGAAATTAATATAACATGTAAATTGATTTAAAATGCAAATGTTTACCTTATAATTTTACTTTTAGGTATAAAATACATGAATATAATTTTAACATCTTTTAAGAACTTTCCACTGTTAAAATTGTCTTAACAAGAACATTGAAAAACCGTCATATTAAGGAAATATCTTACCGAAAAACTAAAATGCTCTCTAGTGGCCTCAAACTCTAACTGCCCGAGGAATTTTCTCAGCATACTGTCAACCATCCAACTGCGACGTCCATTGTCACCAAAAAATGTCACATGTATAATATCATGTTCAACACGCCCAAACACTGAAATTGAAGAAGAAAAATGTAATCTAATTATTTATGCATAACAACTTCAGCAATTAGTTATAAGATATTTCTTTTACAACAACTCAAGCCATTGTTAACAGATATGGAATTTTATTATTAGTAAAATATTATTCAAACGCCTTAATGTACTGTTTTATAAATAGGAATGACGGTATAAAGTTAAGGAGTGGGCTACATTATAGTTTTGTAGAAAATGTACAAAAGTGTGACGTCATGCAACATTTCAAGTCAATGTATAGCTACAATGAAAACTTTATTTTCTGAAATCTTCCAATTCACTCAAAAACTAAATTATAATATTAATTTGCATTACAATCATAACTCTATCACAGGATGTCCTTCATTATGATAGTTTTGTTCAATAAGCAAAACATACAAATGTTTTACAAAAACAATAATTCATAAAATAATTGTTTAATCAGGTTAAAAATATTTATTCATATAGTTTTATTCATAAACAAGGCTTAGCGCTGGAGTAAATTTACACCATCACTGCACTTAGTATTAGTTCAAATTCATATAATTAAACAGAGAATTAGCAAAGGTTAACCTAGTATGAGGTTCTATGGGAGTAATATTTAATCTTAGAAGGTGGTAGATTAGCTTATTCTCTGTATAATATGAATTTGGAGTAATACTAAAATTGCAATTTCAGCATAAATTGACTCTGACGCTAAACCTTGATTATTAATAGCACTGATAAACTCTTTGCAACTTGTCATAAAACAAGACTAACTTTAGTGCCAGGTTTAAACCATTATCTGATCAAAACGAGGAAAACTGCATCAATTTGTTCTTTCTTATTGTTGTCAATTTCCTTTACGAGGCCAAAACCACAAAAATACTATATATGTTTATAGATTGTAAAAAAAAATTGTATACTTACACTTCTTTCTAACAAAGATTCCACTAGATGGTTCTCTTGTGACAATGCATGGCCAAAACGGGTAAGTTCCCATTCTTGCCCAAGCCAAGTCTCCGACTTGGAATTCACATTTGGCTTCCAATTCAAACATGTCACTTTTAGAGACACTAATTTTATTACTACTGGATCTTTTATTTTTATTATTATCAAAATCGAGTGTCTTAACAACAGATGATGAGCTCATTTTTATATCAGATTTTATGACTTTTTTTCCACTATTTATGTTATACTTTTCAGAAGACCTTTCCAATATGTTTTGTAAATGGCTGTTCTTTGATTTTTTTGCACTGCCTGAGGAATATATATTTTTTGACAAATCACTTTTATCTTTTACTTTATTCTGGATTAAATCTTTTCTGACATAAAGTTTAGGTATAAAATTAGCTGGAGATGATTTTTTCTTTTCAGTAGAATCAAAATGGCTGAATGACTTATTCTCACTGTATATATTTTCAATTTGACTTTCTAAGATGGATTCAAATGATTTAACATTAACCAACATATCTCCTTTTATAGGTGAATTGGAAGCATGCATTTTATAAACTGGTGACAATGGAATTTTTGTTGGGGTCCTTTCTACGGCTGGTGTTTTCATACACTTTAAAATTTTCTCCGAGTCCGTCATTTCTAATCCTGTTTTCAAACGAAGTGCTCTACCATAACGGCTAGTATTAAAGGCCTCACTTATTGTCACAGGAGAAGTAACATGAGCTGTCAAATTGGTTTCCAGTTCCCGTTCAACAAGGGACCTCTTCTTCTGTTTCGACTTAATAGATGACGATGTAGATCCCACTTCAGTATCTTCGACACTCATATTGTCTTCAGATTCGTCCATTTCAATCATAATTCATTGAAATACACAGTCAAAGATTATGTTTAACCTTTATGAGAGAAAAATCGAAATATGAATAGTAACAAATTTAAACATTTTATTGCAATTTAACATCTAATAATTATGACAAAAGCCACGCTATATAGTTTCTATCTATTCTTATCATCACAATCACTCTATGATTGATGGCTGAAACAAAAGAAACAAAATGAAGTTTGAATTCACAAAAAAATAGGTTATTTTAATATTTGAACAAAATTCACTACAGATGTGTTCACAATTAGGCAAAATCATGAATTAAAAACTACACTGCAAGACTCACCATCGCTTTATGCCAATATATGACCACAACAAGGGTAATTTCCGCCTCAACAACTGCAATGCTATAGTCTCTTTGGTAGAACAATCACAAACGAAACTTGGTTTCTTTTTTTACACGAACATTATAGGAGATAGAAATATTTTAATTACAGATTAATAAAGCACAAAATAAACAAATTCAGAAACATTAACTATTAATAGCAACGTCCAATTATCGCTCGTACAAAGTCCCCATTTGTGACGAGGAAACAGCAAATGCACCCTATCTCACGCGCGCCATATCACATTTTTAATCATGGCAAAACGATATTTAACAGTTCATATTTCACATTCCTGGTTTGCGCTAAGAACGATAACGGTTTATCTTAAAATATTTACCTATTAAAAATATTTAGATTGTGGTATTTGTTCCAACTTTAATGTAATAAAAGAAATTAAATTCAACGACGCTCTGTCAGTACCGCGAAAACCAACATGCAAATAACATTTGTGTGCAACAATATTTTGTTATTGGTGTGTATCAGTGTGTATATGTATACGACGATAGAGGTATTTTTTACTAACACACACAAACACACAATAGCTTCTGTGCTGTTTTACCGACGCTTTCAAAAAATTACTGATAATGTATAAGAACAATTTGTTCCCCTTGTAGAAATAGTACATTATTAAGTCATGATTTAAACAGATTAAAACTATTAAGCATTGAATGTTAAGCAAAGAAGTTCAAGGTTTGGCATCATTTTATCTTCTGGAGATATTTAAGATTTAAGATACAGATGCTCTGTAGTTCTTAAATAGGGATGCCGATCTGAGATCGATTAATCGAAAAATCGTTTTTTTTTAAATCGCAAAAAATATCGTTTTTTTTAAATCGATATGAAGTACTGAGTCGATTCACTGAATCGATATATCACCCTTGAAAATCGACATTCGGTTTTTTCTGTTTTGGTATAAACCAGTGGTTTGGTATAAACCAGTCTCATTTTGTATGGAAACTAGCGCAATCTATTTAGCGATTCCTAAAAGATTTTGTAATAAAATTACTGCTATGTGATATCATAGATGTCACTACTACTGCGTTTGACGTTCTAATGGTTATGGTTATATTATGGTTATTATTAAAAATGTTTTCTTTTTAAAGAATTATTTAATTATTAATTATAGAACCGTTTAGAAGTTATTACAATTATTATTATGTAAATGAAAATTGAAGAATTTACAAAATTTGTTCATAGCAACATTGTTTGTGATATGGCAATAATAATGGCTGATTTGATGAAGTTGTTGTTGTTGTTACCTGAGTATATACAGTACTGTCGCGTCAGCACTGACTTCAATATCCCACCTTCATATTTTTGGCGTCAGTCCGCTCCCCCTGCAACCCGCGACAGCGCAACTGACGCCGTGTAAATGCCGAAGTCAGTCGCTGCCGCTCTAATGTGTGGGGACCACGCGGCGTCTATTCCCGAGGATCTTAAATTCTCAACTAGTTTAACAACAGAGCAGAACCTGCACTTGTATGTCTGTCATCTATCCATTTTCTTGCCCATTATAAGACCATAGTTTCTCAAAAAATTATTTAGTTTCATTTTTTGCTGTTTTCGAGAATTCATTTTTCCGCACTGACTTTACGAACGTGTGTACATCAAAAGAAATATCCTCGACCACAGACGAACTACTGACTGCGTGTAAATAGTATGAGTCAGTTTTCAGCGCCAGCACTGACGACAGCTACTGACCCTGTATAAATCTGCCTTTATACAGGGGCCTAATGAGGAAGTATTTAAAAAAATAAAGAAACTCCAAAATTTTTTTTCACTAGATGGCAGCACAAAAGTGGGATCTAAATGTCAATTCATGACGTTTAACCAAAGAGAATTGACAGATTTGTTATAGATCTGATAATTCGGATTAATATCGAGTTGAAATTCAATTAATTCAAGTTAAGCAAACGCAACTCGATTAACCCCTTACCGCATATGAATCCATATATGGACGCTAAAGTTTATGATTTTTTTACAAGTCAATGATATAGTTTATCAAAAAAATGTTACTCGTACCAGAACCAGAGTTTCATCGTGAAACGGAACATTAAAAAACTGTGTCTGGCAAATGTCATCTGTCACATATTTTTAAGGTTATGTGTAGCACGTGCGACGGGTCGGATGCAGGAAAAAAAGTGGTAGTTTGAAAGTGAAAAATAAATACCTAAGAGGTAAGTAATTGTTTTGAAAAAAATCATATTACACGATCTTTACTTTTCAAAATAAGGGAAAAGTTTTGGTTTCGCATTATTTTGTTTCTCTTGCCTTTTTTTTTCACTTATTTGAAGTTGCCAAATTTGGCTTCGTTTGCATTCCGGTCAAAACTTTTCTTTTCATATATGGCTTGGTATGCATCTGAGGTGGTATTTATGCTTATTCCAGAAATGCACCCAGCACGCTTCTACGGCACCGCTAAGCATGTGAGCACTATTCCTGGTGATGGTAACGTGAGTGATGATGATGATATTGATTCAGATTGTGATATAAGCTCAATTTGCTTACCTCCAAAAAAACACGTGATTATACCTGAGTCTGAATCGGATTTTTCTGAAGAAGATGACGAACCCTTGATAAATTTAACGTCCAAGGTGAAATCTGAAAAAAAGACAGCTAAGAAAGAGCGGGTTGTCTGGAAAAAAGGGAAAATGCCAGCTTACAATGTCGATAATTTTAAATTTCAAGGTAACACTGATTTACCGGATAATATAAAAGCACTTCCCCAGCAGACGTTTTCAAGTTCTTAGTTACAGCTGATATGATTGATTGTATTACTTAGCAATCCAATCTCAAGTCTATTCAAGTCAATGTAAACAAACCAGCAATTATCACAAGGGATGAAATAGATAAATTTATAGGAATCGTCATTTTTATGTCGTGTGTGAAGTTACCGGCAACAAGAAAGTATTGGTCAAAAGAAGTAGGGCAGTCACAGGCTTACGAAACTATGACGTGCAATAGATTCGAATCTATCAAAAGATTTTTACATTTCAATGATAACGCAAACTTTATACCCCGTGGAGAAGACGAATATGACAAATTATTTAAAATTAGGCCTTTATTAGAGATGATTCGTGAGCGTTTGATGTTGGTCCCTAAAGAAGAGTTTTTAGCCGTAGACGAGCAAATAATGCCTACCAAATGCCGCCATTAATTAAAACAGTATAACCCAGCCAAGCCCCACAAATGGGGATACAAAAATCAAGTCCTGAGCGGCGTTGGCGGCTTTAGCTACGATTTCGACATCTTCGCTAGAGAACAAAGTAATTCCTTTCCTTCAGATGCGCCAGATCTTGGTGTTAGCTCAAATGTGGTCACTAGATTAACATCTACAGAGATATAAAGAGTTCCACGACATCTTAACTACAAGATCTGTTTTGATAACTGGTTCAATAGCCCATATCTTCAAGTCTACCTTTACAAACAAGGTCTGCTTCCATTAGGAACTGTGAGGCTGAATCGTGTGCCGAACTCGAATATGCCTACTGAGAGAGAATTGAAGAAGCAAGGGCGTGGAAGTATGGCAGAAAAAGTAGCGGTCATAGATAAAGTAAAGCTAAGCCTGGTTTCCTGGTTTGATAACAAGAATGTGAATCTTCTTTCTGCCTACGTTGGTAGTGAGCCCAAAACAACAAAGTGGCGTTATGTTCGACAGGATAAAAAATATGTTGACATACCTTCTCCCCAAGCTGTCGATGTTTATAACCAGCATATGGGAGGAGTAGATCTGCTTGATTCCATGCTGGGTTACTACAGAATCCATTTGCAGTCTCGTCAGTGGTATAAGAGGATTTTTTTTCACATGGTGGATATGTCTCTCGTAAATGCTTGGTTGTTATGGCGCCGAATCAACAAAGACTGCTACATGCCGTTGTATGACTTTAAACTCGCCGTTTCTGAGCATATGCGAAAGGCAGAGAAACCTGTTTTTACCAAGAAATGTGGTCGTCCATCCAGCATTCTTGGAACACCGACATCTAGCCGAGGTGGTACTCCTATGCCAGACTCTCCAGTACCCGCTAAAAGGGCACGAAAGACCCCAGCTAGACACCAAGATATGCCTTTGGATTCGGTACGTTCTGATAGCATTGGTCATTATCCGATATGGAAGAAGAACGCCCGGCAGTTGTGCCAATATTGTTCCAAATATCGTTCTTTCACATTATGTGAAAAATGTAATGTTTTTTTATGTTATAACGACAAACGCAATTGTTATAAAGAATTTCACGAAGTCTAAGTAAGTTTACTCCGAAATGCATACGAAGCCACATATGAAGGAACATTTGTAAGCTGGAGTGCATACGTAGACAATAATATTACCGTGAAAATGTTTTTATAAATAAAATACTTATGCCATAATAAGTTTAGGAATTTCTCATTATAATATTAAATAAAAGTTCTGAAAACAATAACAACTAGGTAAGTTAGTTTTATTGCTATTAGTTGTTTGTTAAACTTATGGTAAAAAAACTACATCAAGTCTCAATCATATTTTTAACATAATGTGTGGTAATTAAATGAATAGGGTTTATTGATCAGCAACAAAGATCATAAAACGATAATTGTAATAAAAAAAAATCCGTTTATTATCTATTATTAGACTACGATTCTCTTTATCGAATACTATGGACATCAATCTTTATCGATTGTATTAGTGGAAGCACTATCTGTCAGTGGGTTGCCACTGTCACCTTTGTAGTTGACATTGACGGACGATGAGATGATTTTGGGCGGGAATTGAGTACTAAAAGTTGTTGTGAAAAGTTTATGTATATGATAACTCACTCAAAGTTGTGTTTTAATACTATGTATATACTTACCCGGTATTTATTAAATATACTAGGTATTCGTAAAAAATAACATGCAAATTCGTAAAAAATAAATTTTCGAAATTAAGAATTAAATATACTATGATCAGATATTAAATCTTATATTCATGATCACATCTTGTAGCAGATCTTCCGCATTTGGGGAATCTTTGAAAATGCCTAGATCTAAGATACAAGATGTTAGGACGATATATGAGAGAATGGATTATTGAATAATAGGAGAATCGAACATTGGAACACTGGACAGGGGAGTCTGATGAAGCATAGGAAGCTACGAAATAAACAAGATATGGTTTTATGTTTCCAGAACATATCATGAGATATAAATTCTGAATGTAAATGTAATTTGTTAATAAGCAGGTGATTCGACTTCAAAAGTCAAAAGTCAAAATAATCTTTATTCAAATAGACTTTTTAAAAGTACTTTTAAATCGTCCAACATTTTTTCCCAACAGCTCGTTCAGGACGTCTTTTGGCTGATAAGAAGAACGAGCAAGAAACTCACCAGCTCTAATATGAGTAATGACATTTACAAAAACCATGTCATTACCACATCAATACATTATAAACAGAGATAAAAAAAAACTATGGTCTTGTAATAATAACATAATCATTTAATAATAATGGAAACAAGATAACTTTTGATATATAATGAGTTAAGAAGTAATCACCTATCCATTTGCTGGATCATCTCAAGTCCAAGCATTCTTATCTGTTTTATAATCGGATACCTTATAGTAAGCTTTTTTAATAAGTAAATTCTGAATAATTAAAAAAAAATCTTTTAGCTCCTAAAACAATACGGAGACACTTGTACTGAATCTTATCAAGCGCTTTTAAGGATGATTTCAAACTGGGTTAGCCCTCTTTTACCGTCCAAAATCATGTCATCATCCCTCCCCTCAATGTCACCTTAAAAAGTGACAGTGACAACTCACTGACAGATAGTGCTTCTCCTAATACAATCGATAAATATTGATGTCCATGGTATTCGATAAAGAATATCGTAGCTTAACAGTACCTATCGTAGTCATGCTCTCTTAAAAATCTCTGCGATGGTGTCATGTGCGTCGGGTCGCTACATTTCCTCAAATATAGATGAGCGAAGCGATGGCTGACCCATGTGTCAAGGTCGTCAACGGGTGCTGCAAGTGGGGGTGAGTCTGTATTGATTTGTCAATGAGTATGTAGGATTTCTGATATTGTAATGGGAAGTGCTGAGTTTCTTGCCGGTTCTTCTCAGTACAAGATAAAGCCTTAGTTTTGCGAACCGTTGGCAAAGTTTTCGACTTTCAAAAGTGACTGATAATATAGCCCTGAAGTTCTTCCCTACAGAGGTCATTATTCTCATCACTCTCATTTTCAATGCCTATTTCGATCTCTGCTACTTTCCAACCGCGTGAAAGGATGCAATCATAATAGGCATCCCCAAACCGGGTAAACCCCCAACCTCCCTTTCAACCACCGCCCCATCAGCCTCCTAAAGGCCTTAGGGAAACTCTTGGAGAGGTGTATACTTTCCCGCATGAGGGAACACCTCTTCAATCCCGAACTGGATCTCATGATCCCCACCAATATGGCTTTAGAGCCAAACACTCCTGTCCCCAACAGGTTCAACGCATAGTGCCCAACAGGTCCAAGCTTGTCCTGATCAATTGCCTCTAGCGATTAATGCGCTGAACCGCGACTTAGAAATAATTTGTGACTGGAGCAAGTCCTATGGCATAAAAGTAAATGCACTGAAAACCCAAGTCATTATTGTTGGCAGTCCCGCAATGACAAATAAAATCAACCGCTCATGTTTACCTGCAATTTTGTTTGATGGTGTTGCTTTAATCCCTAGTGATAACGTACGAAATCTGGGGATAGTTATAGATAAAAACTTGACATGGGGACCACAGATCGAGTAGACGAGTCGGAAAATGTTTGCTGCAGCTGGTTCCTTGAAGAGGCTACGTAACTTCTTACCAGTGGCCACTAAAATTGCGCTCGCACAGTCCCTTCTTCTTCCAATACTGGATTACTCCGATGTCAGCTATCTAGACTTAACTGAGGAGCAACTGAATAAACTTGAGAGACTTCAAAATTTTTGTATTAGATTCATATATGGGTTACGCAAGTATGATCATGTATCTGATTTTCGCACTAAGCTCAAGTGGTTGCCAATTCGACTTCGTCGGAATGCACATATTGTTTCCCTGCTTTACAGTATACTGTTCAATCCTCTCTCACCAACTTATCTTAAGGAACGTTTCAAGTTCCTTAGTGATACGCACTGTCGTGTTTTGAGATCATCGGAGAACCTAAAACTGCAGATGCCTTTGCACTCCACAAAATTCCTTGATAAATCATTTGCAGTTCAGGCTGTTTGCTTGTGGAATGCCTTACCTGAAGAAATAATGCGCGCTCCTTCATTAAAGTGTTTTAAATATATGTTAAAGGAATACTATCTATCACTTTAGGAAGAAATGCTATCGTATCATCCTGTTATATTTATCTTGGTACTGTTTTATTTTAAATGTTTGTATGTATATTGTATTATATTATATATGTTTATTATATTATATTATAATATAGTATATAATTTTTATATGTAGAGGTATGTATATTTTATTTGTATGTATATGTTATTTTTATGTATACAACGTGTCCCAAAATTCAACGATAAGCGGGCGCCAAGAGGTACCCTTGCTCATGTGTACTTATGGAAAAATAAGAAAAAAATTATATCTTATCTTTTTTATTATAAAATTAAATTCGAAAATCTTCGAAAATTTACACCTTTTATGATATTTTCAACTACCACGACCACAACTTCTCTATTACGTTACACAACTCTATTTAGTAACAGTCCAGTCTAACCTACGGTTGCCTGGCAGAAATTGCTCTTTAGCGATAAGGCCGCCAATTGTACAACTAAATTGTATTAATTGTAATTTCTCTATAATTTATGGTGTACAATAATGAACTTATTCATTCATTCATTCAGTGGAGTACATCTCCAAATAGCCCGACGTTTTCTATTTCGACTCAGCCCTATGCTGGGGCGACATAGTAAAATATCCCTTCGTAATAAGCGAACGCTTTACAAGGTTTGCATACGTCCGGTGATGACGTACGCCTCTACCGTATTCGCCCATGCCGATCCCAAAGTCCTCTATAAATTGCAAATAGTGCAAAATCTCTTTTGCCGCCGAGCGGCAAACGCCCCTTACTACATCCGCAATGCGGATCTATATAGGGACCTCGATCTTCCCACTATCCAACAGTGGTGTATCAAAGCCTCTGAACGCTTCTTCAAAGCGGCAGAGTATCACCCCAATCCCCTCATCCGTTGCTCATCTCGTCCTATGTGGGCGGCACATAGTCCTCCTCCTATCCTCTCGCCCGTAGGCCCAAAATCGGTCCTCACCGATCCGCCGTCCAAACTTTCCGTCGACCTAGATCTCCTCCTGGAAGCCCAGCAGGCGGATCCCACCCCTACCCCCTCCGACCCTTCAGGTCAACCCCTGTCTCCGTCCACTTCGACTGCCACCCCCTCAGGGTAACGGCCGCACATTTTAAGGGCATCACGGTGGTGGTACGATAGCGCCCCCTTTTTTTTTAAATTTTTTTATTTTATTTTTTGTCGCTGAGAAATGCGTTACGCATACCCGCTACACCCAGCGCGGGCTTCACGGATTATGTGGGACTCTTCCTGTGGCCCCACCCCCGAAGGGGCTAGGCAAGAAACAGGAGTTTACCCACTAAAACTCAGCGATGTCCCCCGCATGGAAGGCGATGCACGGGATCGGCCCGGAGGCCAGAGGCGCGGTTCGCCCCCGTTTCGGCCCGCCCTGAAAAGGGCAGGTCCCTCGCGGGTTGGGCGGCACATCTCAGAGACACTCGAGACGTACCCCTCCAGACAGGGCGGAGACGTGCAATGCCGGCTAGTGCGCAAACCAGCCAGCTGCCCCCGACTAGGGACTAGAGATGCGTGACTGTGAAATCTCTAGTCTCTTTCCCATCTATAGGAAGGACCCACACAGGGAGAGCCCTTATCGTGGATCCCTTTCCCCGTACGGTCGCAGCTACCACCGGAGTATGGCCCGACCACAGCCCTGAAAAGAGCGCTATCAGGCCTCATCAACCGGCTCCGCCGCTTCTCTCTGCGCGGCTCCGGAATGGTACCGCCCGGACCGGCCGCCACACACACCAAAGCGGTGTGTATGGCGGCCGAGCCGGGCACCCAGACCGGGGCCACAGAGGAAATCCCCTTATAGCCTGATACAAATACGAGAAAAACGGAAATAATTCGATATAAGCCTGGAATATTTTTAATCAAGTTTGTGAGCCAATTACAAGAGACTATATTTAAGAATCCATCTCATTTTAGCTACGGAAGGTATAAAAAAAACATCAATTCAAAAAACCTTCATTTCCTTCACGCAAAATTACTAACACGACTTTTTTCAGAAATTTTGGTTTTATTTATCATACCGACAATGAAAATTACTGAAATCCAACTAAAAAATTTATAGGAAATACTGATTTTTATTAAACTTTTTTTTTGACACTCTGTGAGATTAGGTATTTTGAAGCGTTCCGAGTTCTCAACAACTTGTTCAAGTCACGAGTCCACAATACTGTGTTGAAACTACGAACAAGCTATTTTGATACTTTTCCCAATTTTTGTATTTATTTTAATATTTCTATGGTGAGATTAATTATCGAGTCCCAAATATTTATTTTAACACGACTACTCTAGAAAAGGAGTCTATTGTTTTTAGAATTAATGTATGTATGTGAGTTTTTTTATTGCACCATAACTTTTGAAAGATATAACGGATATGAATATGTATAGGGTATCATTAGAAACATCATCCTAAGTTACCACCAAATACATAGAGTATCAGTGAGACTAGCTTTATTTATTTATATTAAATAGGTATGGGGACGTGTGCCGCCATTTAAAAAAGTATGTTTTTTTTATAATCATAACTTTATGGATATCAAATTAAAGATCTATTAAAAATATATAATTTCTATACAAAATTAGCTGCTCACTAAAAGGAATAAAATATAAATAATTATTTAAAAATTAAAAACACGACTGCTAAGATCGGACAAAAATTAAAAGAAAAAAGTTTAGCCAAATCATAGGCTATAAATATAAATAGCGATGATAATATAATTATCTTTAAAAATATAAATATTAATTAAAAAATATTCGTGCCATATTCTTCGTCGACGATTTCGGAATATTTTCGTCATCCATAGGAAACATGGACTGTTTCCTGTTTTGAAAAGTAGTAAATTAGAATTATATTAAACTAGTTGTGCCCGCGACTTTATGCGAATGGAAAGTAACCTAAGGTTTTTTTCTCATGGTTAGATGCGATGTTATTCGATATCGATGAACGATATCACACGAATCGCATGGACTTATAAAATGTATGGAAAAACTCAAGTGTTTGCTCACGAGATTGTACTATCTGTCAATATCGGTCACAAATCTCATGATCTGCGGTATCGCTTCAAATGTATGAAGGCGGTAGAACGCTTGATCTGCTTTTGATTTTCTGTTCAGTAATATCGAGGAACGATTCAGTTGCGTAAACTTACCATATCATCAAAATATATTGAATTTTACAAAAAAATACGGCAATATCCGTGTATAAACAAAAGTCAAAAGTCAAAATAATCTTTATTCAAATAGACTTCTTAAAAGTACTTTTGAATCGTCCAACATTTTTTCCCTACCACTCGTTCAGGACGTCTTTTGGCTGATAAGAAGAACGAGCAAGAAACTCACCAGCTCTAATATGAGTAATGACATTTACAAAAACCATGTCATTACCAGATCAATACATTATAAACAGAGATAAAAAAAAACTATGGTCTTATAATAATAACATAATCATTTAATAATAATGGAAACAAGATAATGAGTTTAGAAGTAATCACCTATCCAGTTGCTGGATCATCTCAAGTCCAAGCGTTCTTATCTGTTATATAATCGGATACCTTATAATAAGCTTTTTTAATAAGTATTTTTTTAATAGTAGATTTAAACTGCATGATATCTAATTGTTGTATTTTGCTTGGGACCTTATTGTAGAAGCGCACACAAAGACCCTTGAAAGAGTTATTAACTTTTTGCAGTCTAGTGACAGGCACCGTTAATTTATTTTTATTTCTTGTATTAAAATTGTGTACATCACTTTTTATAGAAAACAAACTAATATTTTTACGAACGTACATTAAGTTCTCGTATATGTATTGAGAAGCAACAGTCATAATGTCTATTTCCTTAAATTTCTCCCTTAAAGAGTCCCTAATCCTAAGATTATAAATTGATCGAATTGCTCTTTTCTGAAGCACAAAAATTGTTTGTATGTATATAAAATTGTTTGTTTGTATGTAAATACGATGCATTGGCCGTCTGAGCTCAGTACCGCGCGAGCGCTCCTCAACGTTAGACCTGTGTCGCATTACTTCGCGCCATTTTCGATCTAAATACGTTTGAGCGAGCATTAATAGAGCAGTATAGTGGGACTTCCTACTTTGGTCACGAAGTTCGATTTATATAGCTTGTTGAATTATTTCTAATACACATTTATTTATTATGTTATATAGCTATTTATAATGTTATTTTCAGCATTGGTCAAAAGACCCCTAGGTATATTTATATTAAGAAATGCAAATTAAGCAAGGTACTTCTTCTCTCAATACACTAGTACATAAAAATTGGAGTGCATATTTGTAATATTAAAATAACCGCTTTTCACTAAATACATTTATGTGTATACATGGTACATATACAAAAATAATATTTTTTATCTGTCTGTCTGTTAGTTCTGGCTAATCTCTGAAACGGCTTGGCCGATTTTGAAGGGACTTTCACTAGAAGTTGACTTACGTAATAAGGATTCACTTAGACCAGGGCTCGGAAACGTTATTCAAAATAACGTTTTAAAAACGTTTCTTATGGTTCTTTGGGCAAGATTGCGTTCGAAACGAAAACGAAATGAGAACGCTTTAAAAAACCGGTTTAATCCGCAAGACGGTGCCGCGCGGGCTGTAAGGGCGGCGTACATTTATTTTATTACGTTATTTACAGTATGCGATGCAAAAAAACGCAAAATAAATGGTTAAAAACGTTTTATTAACCGAAAACAATATAATTCTGTTTTTTTCCAAAATCGTTTTTTATATCGTTCTCTTCGAACGAAACCGAAACAAAGTGTTTTTTAGGTATTTAAGATGAAAACGTTTCGAAAAATATACCGGTTTCCGACCCCTGACTTAGACTTATGGCTTGATGCAATTCGACCGATATCAAATTTATCGGAGATCGGCATATCAAACAACTTTTTCTTAATTCAATATATTTTTAATCCCCAACGCAAAAACGATGCGGTGTTATAAGTTTGACGTGTGTGTTTGTCTGTGTGTGTCTTTTTGTGGCATCATAGCTCCCGAACGGATGAACCGATTTTGATTTTTTTTTTTGTTTGAAAGGTGTATTAGTCGGGATTGTTCTTCACTATGTCAAATTTATTTGATGAAAATCGATCCAAGATGGCCGCCGCCACAAAATGTCGGATTTATCACGATTCCATCAATATGGGTATCAAATAAGAGGGCTTGAGTAGTAGAATACTGAACACTATGACAAATTTCAAATCCAAGATGGCCGCCACCAAAAATGTTGGATTACCTACTTATTTCTCACGACTCCTTCAATACGGATATCAAATAAAAGGGCTTGAATAGTAGAATACTGTTTACTATGACAACATTTTATATACAAGATGGCCGCCGCCACAAAATGTTGGATTATCCACATTTTTTGTCACGACCCCCTTAATACGGATTTCAAATAAAAGGGCTTGAGTAGTAGAATACTATAAACTATGACAAATTTCAAATCCACGATGGTCGCCACCAAAAAGGTTGGATTATCTACATATTTTGTCACGACTCCATCAATACGGATATCAAACAAAAGGGCTTGACCGTATACTATGACAAAATTTTATATACAAGATGGCCGCCGCCACAAAATGTTGGATTACCTACATATTTTGTCATGACTCCCTCAATACGGATATCAAATAGAATACTATAGGTACACTATGACAAATTACAAATCGAAGATGGTAGCCATCATAGGAACTTAGGATGATGTTTCTAATGATACCCTATACATTCATATCCGTTATATCTTTCAAAAGTTATGGTGCAATAAAAACTCACATACATACATTAATTCTAAAAACAATAGACTCCTTTTCGAGAGTAGTCGTGTTTAAATACAAAAATTGGGAAAAGTATCAAAATAGCTTGGTCGTAGTTTCAACACAGTATTGTGGATTCGTGACCTTGAACAAGTTGTCGAGAACTCGGAACGCTTCAAAATACCTAATCTCACAGAGTGAAAATTTGTCATATGGCTCTTAAGGTTTCATGACAATCTCTTCCTACGTAGTAAGTGCACAAATCTGTACATTGCATACCACATTTTTTAAAGGTGCAATTTCGACAGCAAGATACTTTACACCGACAAAATATTGATATATTTTAATCCAGTATATTTTATTTAAAAAAATAATTATCTGTAGTTATAATTCATTAACTATCTTTACAGCTGTGGCATTAAGGCTCCTGGTAGTGTAAAGAAAGACATCAGCTTTCTTATTTACCAAAATAAGAAAATGAGGTATTAATGTTGGCTTATTGCAAAATCATTTTTTGTCATAAGCTTAATATAACTGGCAACATTACGAGATACCTATTATGCCAGAGTAGTAAGTGTAAGTTTTACGCTAACGCGTTCACTAGTGAGCGCGTTAAGAATTTGTATGGAGATTTATACTTCTTGGTAGTTACCGCTAGAGGCGCTGTACCGGATTCTATACTAAAATCTTAACGCGCTCACGATCGACAGTGAACGTAAACATCAAAAAACTTACACTATGCATGGATCATGCCGTACCTTACGTTCCGCACCCCGCGCTTTCTCCGCAAGCCCTTTGTAGTAGTTTAATATGATAAAACTTTTATTTAAAGTATTTCTGAGTGGATTTTAATGATATTTAGTAGAATACGTGTTTGACTCAAAAGTCTGCTGCATATATAGCGTGTTATATTTTTGCTTCATAAATAATTATAAGGCTGTTGGTATGCAATATTCCCATGGAAATTTTCATTGGATTCAAAACAAAATAAACTTAACGCAATAAAGTAATATCGATTGAAGTCGTATTTCATTGTTAATATTATTGATTTTTTTATAAATATTTTTTAAATATATATTGTCCGTGTTTCTATAAAAAAAATGAGTTTCGAAATATAATATTAGGAGAATTTATGTATTTCATGGAAGTAACAACGTAAAAATACGTAGAAGTCACTTTATATGTATTTTGCTTATCATGCCATTGAGAAATTAAAGGAATATTATTTTTTTTACTAATAATCTGAAAGAAAATGTCGATGGATTAATTCATATTTTAAAAAGGAAATATATGATACCTTCACAATAAAAAAAATCAGCTGTTATGTTTTAATGTTTGATCTCCATACTGGAAGTTGGTATTTGTATCAGGCTATTACCTGCGAAACGCAGGTCGACTCCCCATGTACCTCTCACTAGCAGCGACACAGGCGCACCCGGCAGACGTAACCCTGCCAGGGAACCAGTCGACTGCTAGCCGCTCCAGCCCCCCCCGAGAGAGATGAGCACGCTAGTGCATGTCCATCACCTCATGGAGGTCCTCAGCCGGTACCCCACGAGTACCACGGGGCACGGGAACCGACCGTGCCCGTACGTTAGGTGGGGAGCACCTCTTGCTCGCCATCACGTGTCCGCTCGGTAAGGATGCGGCAGCACAAACTGCGCATCGCACCTTTTCGCGGCAGCACGCCGCCTTGTGCCCCTCGAGGCCACACCTGAAGCAAGCTCCAGAGCGGTTCTCCTTAGAGGGGCACACCTTCCGCACGTGGCCCGTGCCCATGCACTTATAACAGCGCAAGGGCAACGGGTCCAGACTTGGAATCCGGAGGTCCACCCGACCAACAGCCGACCACTCCTGGCAAGAGTTTCGGCCGCCGCCACAGGGCATTTTAGGAGGGCTATGTTTAGCCCGTCGTTGCCTCTGCTGATCGGCCCCACCACTATCTGCTCAGGGGGGCAGTTACCCTGCCTCGCCAGCTCCGTTCTGAGATCATCAGAGGTGACAGAGTCGTCAAGTTCCGACACCCTGATGTCTACCCTCTTAGTCGGCGTCGATATGACGGCTACATCACCCAGCAGCTCCGACAACCTAGAGGCGAGAAGACTCGCCAGCTTGCCGCTTTCAGGCCCCGACACCTTCATGATTCTGGCGCTGGCAGCAGTCACCCCCATGTCGACTCCTCCCGTGATGCCCAGATCCGAGAGGGCAATCCCTCTTCTCGCCTTGTTAAGAACCTCTTCGTAAGTCACCCCTTTGGACTCCGCCTCAGGGGTGATGGTAACGACCACCGCAGAGGTATTGGGGGCATTCGTTTTGTGCCTCCCCCTCTTTCTGTGGGAGGGAGGTGGCTTCAACGCCACGGCTGGCGTGGGGGTCTCATCTACTCCTTTATTCCTCTCTTTCTCTCCACTACCTCCCCCCTTTCTTACTCTCGTTTCTTATGAGGAGGTGGTGTCGGTATCTGCCCGACAGTCACAGAGGCTTTCCTCACCTCCTCAAACCCCACACCCTTTTCCGCCTCCATCCTATCCCTCTCCTTACTTCCTTTCCTCTTCCTCTTCCTACCGACTACACGAGCCCAGGCCAGTTCCCGAGACTTCCCAGGGGCCGTCACGGCCGTCGTGTCCATCGCAGTCGATGCCTCCTTAAGCGCGCACTCCGTTTCCAGATTCGAGGTCACTATCGGATCTGTCTGGCAACCCACTTCTTTCATCCCCATCTCGTCCAGCACCGAGGGGATTGAGCGCCGTGACTCAGCACCCCCGTCCTCCATGCCGAACCGGGTCTGCACTCCCACGTCACAACCATGGCCCACAGTTTGGACCCAAGCAGAACCCGAGCTCTTAGGAGCCTTAAGCTCTTCAATCTCGCCCTTGAGTCTCTCCACCTTGCTTCCCAGAGTCTCAAGTCGACCCTCCAGCAGTCGCTTGCTCTTCAGCAACCTCGAAATTACGTCGTGCGCCGTATTAAAGTTAAGTGCCGCTTGTTCCCTCACAAACTTCGACAGCCTCTTGATGTTGCCACCAAACGCCCTCCCACACAGTATACCCTCTTCACAGGCCGATCTTAGAGTACCCTCACTGTTGAGTCTCTCAAACTTCTCTTTGTACGTCCGGAGTAATTTTCCGATGTGCTCCTCGTATTTAGCGCCGATGGTCTCGCACTGCGTCCCTATGATCGCCATGTCTTCGCACGTCTCGCCTCGACAAAGAAGGCTCTGTCCAGTTCGTCCTCTTCTGAACTGTCTCTGTCAGGCCCCTCTACAGCCACATCCATCCGCTCACTTACGCCCGTGCTAGGCCCCCTCACTTCGGTAGATTTTTGTTTTTTATTGTTCAGCTCCATTATGTTCCCACGAGAACGGTCGCGATACAAAGTCCACCCTGGCAGAGGCTCCGTTATACCAGGGCAAGCCTATGTTCTGAAAAGTGGGGGTCGGCCGGTCCCCACCACCAGAGGTCGTGTTACAGGCAAACTACCAATGCCCATTCACCCTGTAGCCCACGACGGCAAGAGTTGGTGGTTTTGTTAAGCGAGGTTATCTTCCTCCCAGGAACGCCCAACTAAGGGTAGCCCCTCCGTCTCCACTCAGCGTGGAGGTACGGATCAGCCGGTGGTTGCCCTGAATAGGACGCCCGCCGCTCATGGCACCATGGACGACGGGCCCACCGCCCTCGTTGGCACGACCGCTGCATGGATTACCCCCGGGACGAATGCTTAAAAACATTCACCACAAGAACTGGTGAATTTTTTTAAGCATTTTTCTTTAAGATATTAATATTTTAAAACTCGTAGCTAGAAACCTCGGCAAGTCAATCAGCATGAAGTCGAGGCCATAAATTTAACGGCTACAATCGCAATAAAAAAAGTAAACAAAAAAACAAAAATGTCATTTTCTTTCAGAACAGAAGTATACGTATTTAAAAAAAAAAATTGTGAGGGGCGGGAACTTCCGAAAGTTTAGGCGCCTGTTTGAAAAAAATTATATATTTTAATATAAAAATAAAGTGCTAGCTTATATTTGCATAAGTTTGATAAAAACATAGTATAAATAACTAATTTAATAATAAATGGGGAGGAACAAGGTGGGGAAAAAACGGAAAAAAAATGAACCTGATAAAGAGGACATGGAGGACCCCTTGCCTGACTCAGCTTCTTCGGAGTCCGATGAAGAAGGGGAGGAGAGCTCTCGTGTCCCATATTATGTGACAGATTACACCCGGCTATACCAAGAAGACTCAAAGTATAATGAATATGTGGTCTTCATTCAATCTTCAGACTCGCAGAGACCAATTGGAACCAGGGATTTACTTTCACTATCAAACTGTTTGAGAAGATATAATAAGGGAGTAAAATACTTGAAATCCATTAACAAATTTAAAATCGGAGTCTATTTTGAAAAACCTAGTTTGGCAAATGCATTATTGAACAATAAAACTTTTTTACAAGAGAATAATTTTAAAGCTAACATTCCAGCTTCATCCACTGAAAAAACAGGGATCATCAGAAATGTACCTACTAAATACACAAACAAAAAAATATTCACAATGGTGTCTAGCTACAAAAAAATTATATCTATAAGAAGATTTTTTAAAAAAGTTTTTATTAATGAATCTGGTTTTTCACTACAGCCAACACAAACAGTCGCCATCACATTTGCTGCAACTGAACTTCCCGACTATGTGGATTTGGATGGATGGAGGCACTCCATCTTACCGTATGTACCTCCCGTAAAGCAGTGTTACAGATGTCTGAGGTATGGCCACATTTCCAAATTTTGTAAAAATGCAGAAAGATGTTCCATCTGCAAAGAAAATCACAACTATAAAGAATGCTCTGTGCCCAAAGATAAAGCAGTTTGTGCCCACTGTAATGGCAATCATATCAGTATATCATCTCAATGCCCTATCAAACAACAAAAAATCACTGAAAATAGGAACAAACATCAAACAACTACTTTTGCCAATTTATTTGATAAAAAACATTTTCCTGAACTAAATACATCACCAAAGAAATCTGAACCCGAAAATTTAATTTCATACTTAAATACAAACTCTCTTTCAATGGAAATTTTAATAGAAACAATAGTAAAACTAATTACTTTACATAAGAGTCAGAATACTGTCATCTCCTCTCAAACTATTTTAGACATCTTAAATGAAACTTTATGTAGTAAAAATAAATGTTCATAAATTCACTGGGGAACTCAAATTAATGCAATGGAATGCTCAAAGTTTAATGTGTAGTCGACATATTCTCACAAAATTTATTTATGATAATCAAATAGATATTATTGTTATTTCTGAGACTTGGTTGAGACCAAGCATTAGACTGAATATAAAAGGATACTCTATAGAACGTAATGATTGTGGCAATGACCATAATGGAGTTGCCATCATCATTAGTAACAGATTGAAATATAAAAAACTTAATGCATATTTTGATGATTCCCTACAAACTATAGCAATTCAAGTAGATATAAATAATATTTGTTTAACCATTGTATCTATCTATTGTCCAAATTATAGCAGACCAAGTTTTCATATAAAAAAATTTACAGATCTCATAAATGCTTTACCTAAACCAGTTTATGTTGCTGGTGATTTCAATGCTCACCACACTATATGGGGGTGCAACTCTGTAGATACTCGTGGGAGAGAGTTGTTAGATAGTTTGGATGAATGTGATTTAATATTACTTAATAGCGCACAGCCAACTACTGTTGGTACAAATACCTGGAGACCAAATGGTTTAGATTTAACTATGGTTAGCTCCAACATAGCACTGAATTGTGACTGGCGAGTTAATGACGATCCACTAGGTAGCTATCATTTGCCTACGTTAACTAACATATTAATGAACGTCACTTCACAGTTGAAATATCCTCCTTCCATTCATGACTTTCCGCAAGGAGTTAATTTACGACAGGTAAATTGGGATTTATATACTAAATTAGTCAATGAAGAAATAGCAAAGTTCTCCTTTACGTTCAACGACTCTCTTGGCTCCTACCGTAGTTTTATCAACATTATTCTGGTTACTGTAAAAAAATCTGTATATTGTAAACGCAATAAAATTAAAGCCAGCAATATTAACAAAGTAGACTCAATGCGTTTCGTTTCATCTAACAAGCAAAAATTTTATAGACATCTCTCGGTACCGTGGTGGAATGAACGATGTGCAAGGGTTGTACAAAATAGTAAAGATGCGTATATCTGTTTTAAAAATAATCCCACTACAGAAAATTACGTCACTTTCAAAAAAACCCAGGCTCTAAAAAAACTTACAATAAAAAGAGAAAGAAGTGACAGCTGGAAAAATTTTTGTTCTGAATTAAATAGAACGTCGCCTATGCCTAAAATTTGGAAAGCAATAAGAAAATTTAATAAAACTTTTGTACCTCAATTTGAACAGTATGATGTCTTTCCACCATGGGTAAATGATTTTTTAAGAAAATACACACCAGATTATGTAGAATCACCAACTCCTTGTTTTCAGTTAGAATTAAATACTAAAACAATTGATAGTAATACGTATTTAATAGCTCCTTTTACTTTAGCTGAATTGAACTCTGCAATTAAAACTAGAAAAGATACGTCAAGTGGTTTGGACAATATAACATATAAAATGCTGAAGAAACTAAATTGTCAAAATTTGGATATTTTTTTGCAGATAATAAATGGACTCTGGTATAATAATCTGATACCTGATGATTGGAAAGTAGACTGCATTATCCCTGTTTTAAAACCTAACAAGCCTAGAGACAACCCTGATTCATATCGCCCAATAACGTTAACATCTTGTGTAGGTAAAATATTCGAACAGTTATTAAAACAGCGCTTAGAATATTATGTGGAAAGTAATCATTTATTACCAAATAATCAGTTCGGCTTTCGACGTGGTCGTTCTGCTCGTGAAAGTGTTGGGTGTCTTTATATAGATATTCAAAAAGCCCTACATAAAAATAAAATACTAGCTTGCATATTTATTGATATTGTCGGAGCTTTTAATAATGTTAATATTCATACTTTAACAGAAATCTTATCATCCTTAAATATTCCTCCGAAAATATTAGATTGGATATACAATTTTCTTATTAAACGTAAAGTCTTTGTAAAAGTTAATAATAAATTGCACGGACCACGAAATTCTTACAAAGGAGTATGCCAAGGGGGAATTTTAAGCCCTTTGTTGTATATTTTGTATATAAATAGATTAAATGAGGTATTAGGACCTAATTTAACGATTTGTAACTTGCAATTCGCAGACGACTTAGCCATTTACTCAGAAGATTCCAACCTTTCAGAACTGCAATACAAATTAAACACCATACTTTCCAAACTGAGTATTTATTTTGATTACCTAAATCTAGATGTCAATGTAAATAAAAGTAAAGTAGTAATTTTTAGGAAACGAAATGTAAATACATCTTTTAATTTATTCTATAAAGGACAAAGACTTTTATTGGAATCATCAGCAACATTTTTAGGAGTAATTTTTCAGAATAACTTTATTTGGAAGGAATATGTTGACTGTATATTAGAACGAGCTATAAGAGCTACCAATATCCTGAAAACCCTTGTAAGTACCCAGTGGGGTGCTGATCCAAAAATTTTACTGACCTTGTACAAGGCATTAGTTAGAAGCCATTTCGAATATGCTTTTTTTTGTTTTGCATCCGATCGTAAATTAGTAGAAAAACTTGAAAAAATACAAAACAAAAATTTGAGACTTATTTTGGGAGCTATGAACACATCTCCTATTAATTCCATGCAAATTGAAAGTAATTTACCTCCTTTAACTATTCGTTTCGAATTTCTTAGAGAAAAGCTGTTTATAAAACTTATAGGAATTAATAGTAATTTACTTTTTATTAAATTAACAAATGATAATATACCGTCATACTTATGTAATATAGATACAAATTATATTTTAAAATTAAAAGCTGATAATAAAGTATATAGTGGTTCTAAGTTACCTTGTTACAACGGTGAATACATAAGCAAATTCCATGAAATGAAAATAATTATAAATAAAAACTTATCCTGTAAATATGATGTATATAATGAGTTGATTTTTTGGGCTGAATATAGACAAATTTATACTGACGGAGCGAAAAACGATGAGAATGTTTCAATGGCTTTTTATGATATTCAGACAAAAACTGGCCAGGGGTTAAAATTACAAAAGAATGCGAGCATTTATACGGCTGAAGCTGCTGCTATTATGGCAGCTTTACAATATATCCAAAAAATAGACTATGATAAATGGATTATTGTAAGTGACAGTATGAGCGTTTTACAAGCATTATCGAATCCAATGTTTTTGGCTCATACCAACTATTTAATACATAACATCAGAGAAATCTATACAAAATTAATTATAAAAGGTAAAGACATCATCTTATTCTGGACTCCATCTCATATTGGAGTAAGTGGCAATGAACAAGCTGATTCTCTTTCGAAGTTTATTACTAATACAAATGATAATGTGCCTATAGCAGATATTAGAATAGCATACTCTGATTATGTTCATTTAATTAAAAATAAAATGGTTAAAAAATGGCAGCAACATTGGCAAGAAACCTTACAATCAAAAGGAAGTTGGTATTATAATATAAATTCAATTATATCTAAGCCGTGGTTCGTTAAAAGAAAATATGTTGACAGAAAATTTTATACTGTCATATGTAGATTGCGTATTGGACATGGACGATTTAATGAGCACTTGCATAGAATGCGCATGATCTCCTCCCCATCATGCAACTTTTGCAATTCTGGCAACCAAAGTTTGGATCATATCTTTTTTGAATGTTCACACTTCTTACTACAACGTATGATATTAACAAATAATTTGTTGGAAATCTACAAGAAAGCAGATAACATCCCGCCTGCGTTACCGGAACTTTTAAAAAATCCCCAATGTTATTTTATCCTTTACAAATTTATTCAAAATACAGTTAAAGACATTTAAATAAAATGAAATAGAAAATCAAGAGAAACATTAATATTGAAAGAAGAATCTACTTTTGTCTTGGCTGTATGGCATATGTATAAGTGCCTTTGCCTTTCCATTTTGTAGTAAATGGAAGAAGAGAAACAAAAAAAAAAAAAAAAAAAAAAAATTGTATGGGAGGGAGATGTTAGTCTGATACAAAGATTACAATATTATACTGGTAATAGATAGCAAACTTAAACTTTAAATAGGTCACGATTACAGCGCCATCTATCCGCCAGCTAAAAAAAGTCGCACGTATGTGTGCGTGTATATGTGTGTAGCCAGCTACCACACTATCTTGATGGTGAAAGGTTTATTTGATCAGTTTTTTTTTTTGATAAGATAAATAGGTATATTTTTTCTTTTATATAGATTGATTCTAAAAATGTTTAATAGTTATTATTCATTTTGAGAATCAATACATATATAAAAAAAGCAAATGTACCTTTATAACTTATCGAAAAAAAAAACACTTGGCTAATTAAACCTTAAATATAAACATAATGTACCTAAGACCGCAGATTATTTTTCGTTTTATTTGTTATGATTAAACAAGTATATCAGGAGTCATATTTATATGGTTTATGTTCAATGCTAACTATTATAAATGTTTAGAGCGAGTAAAATAAATCAATTAGTTTATTTCAATGAAACACTTGTTATTTTTGTAGCTTTATTAACCATCTTATTTCAGACATTCATCAGTGATCCACACACAGTTTTTCTCTTCCTACCTTTATTTTTTGAAAAATGGTTATGAGCCTTTACCTTCATTTCATCATTTCTATCCCAAAATGAAATTTTGCCATTGATTAAATCATTGATATTTTTGCACAAATTATTAATAAAAAATACTGCACATTTTTCTGTTATGAATTCTTTTAGTTGAATTTGGTGTTCTGTGCATTGTAAAAAATTTAAATATAAATTAATCTTTATGATTAACTCTATATATGTCAAAATATTTTTTTTATTGCAATTTTCTTTTAAAACTTCTATTGTTTTCAGCATTGGCAACATAGTAAAATAGGTTTCGGGTAGGATACCACAACCAGCTTTTGTTTTCAAACTCTTTTAAAATTATATAAGAATGAAATATCTGCTTTTCTTTAGCTTCTATGTTGTTTTTACATAATAAACAGTTTATATAAAAAAAATTCTTTGCTAATTGTGCTATCCAGCCACTACAGTATCCAATTGCTGCGGATTTTTCTACTTATTAAACTTTCTGTATTGATTAAATCAATGCATAAATGAGCATTTTCAATTTCAACTTCACATTCAGTGGGTATATCATCTACGTCTTTAGTCAATAGTTCTTTTAGTGTTTGCAGATAAATGCTATCATCCATTTCGCAATTTGATCCCACTGAATGTGAAGAAATATTGTCAATAAGCAATGTTTTAAAGGCTCCCTAATTTATGATGAGGCGATGTTGGTGTCACTGCTGTCCTATACATTTTCCCCACTTTTGGTTTGCTAAAGCTGCCATTGACACTGTCGAATAAGTCATCAAAAAACATCAACATGTCTGCAGTTTCAGTGCATTCTTTTTCAAGAACTCCAAACTCTGCAATGAAAATATAATGTTTGTTTAGGTTTGTAATGGAAAATATAAGTTTTTAGTATGTATGTACTATGTATACCAGAAATTTTTTCTATAATAAATCTGCTCTCAAATATATAATAAAACATATGGACTCTAAAATTTCATAAAAATAATAATCATCATCATCATCATCATCAGCCCTTTTACGTCCCCACTGCAGGGGCTCAGGCTTTCCTTGTGGATGGTTAAGGAGGATGGGCCAAGAACCTCCACGCTGGCCCAATGCGGATTGGAGTGAATTGACGACTGTAAATGCAGCCGGGACCAACGGCTTAACGTGCCTTCCGAAGCATGGAGTAGCTCGAGATAATAATTTTTTGGTCACCCATCCCATGACCGACCCTTGCGAAAGTTGCTTAACGACAACGATCGCGGGCCGAGGCGCTTATCTACTACGCCACCAAGCTACTCTCATAATAATATTTAAAAATATCACCTGTCATTACTCCAATAGCAGCTCCAACAGTTTAACACCTAAGTGAAGTGTTTCACTCTCATTTTTAGGAATAAATATAGCACTACATGATGAGCTGTCAACTTAGGTGCCATCTTCACTCCTTTGTAGCCTGGGCATCTTTCATACAATTGTAGAATGTGATTCCACTTAGCAGTACATTCCTTTCCATTCATGTTGCAATATTTGATGTAGTTTGGTCACATACTGCTGCTACCACCGTAAGACCAGTTTCTGCAATTTTAATAATCATATTCTTTATTAAAGCTTTAAGCTCCAAAGCTTTAAGCTTTAAGTTCTTGTATTGCCACTGCAAAAATAATAGGCCAGTGGCTGTTTATATTTTTTAACAATGCCTCTAATTAAGAAAACAAGTACATGGTTACTGTACTATTTGCTTCATTGCTCCATTATCAACAAATCCTGTGATATTTTTTTTTTTTATTATTAAAGCTGATGCTTGGTGCTATTGCCATTTCGTCAAATACCAAGGTGCAGTATTTAAATTTATCTGGCATTCTCCTAACTCTGGATTTTTAGGTTGTCAAATAAAATTTCATTTATGCCTGCCTTTAACTGGACTTTATACAACAAAGTCTGCAATGTTTGTCTACTAGGTAAAATATAAAATTTTCTTAACAGACGATACGCCTTAGCTGTAGGTTTGTATAGCGATAGCGCTAAAATCTTTTCATCAATGGTAAATCAATGCCTTTGTTTTTTTGTTATTTCCATGTGACATTTGCATTCGGAAAAATAATTTTGCAGTAGGTGACATATTTTTGGAAATTATTTGGTAAGCAGAATTCAAGATTTAGCAAGAGCCAATTTTTGTTTAAAGCTCCTTTTTTGAGCTTCTAATTTTTTTAATTTCATCACAGTTATTTTATATTGATTATGGTCTTTCACAGAAACACCTGCAACAAATTTCATGAAATGTAAATTAAAGCCTCAAAAATAAATAGTTTCTTTTTTTGCATTATACACTGTACAAAACTGAATATTTTTCAGATTTGCAGATTGTTTCCAATTTCATGCAGCAATTTTCAAATTGGATAATTGAGATATAAATTTTAACATACCTTTTAATTTTCTTGGCAACTGTTGTTTGGCAACAGGTGTTTGTGTCTTTCCATGGTTTGTATGCTGACATGGAAATAATAACAAATATAGTTATTTCATGGATATCATTGGCTTATCAATCTCTGGCTCAAAATATTAAAGATTGGCCTATGTTACACAACATAGATTTGCAATTTTGAACAAAGGGACCTTCAATTTTTGTATAACTATATGTTGACTCATGAATTTTCCTTTATATAAAAAATAATATTATATTTAAGATGATTATTTAACTATTTTAATTTTCATCAGAAAAATGTTTACCAACCTGATGTGCAGGCATGTAGTTGAAAAGGTACAAAATGTGAGCTACATGGCAAATCCGCACTTGCAACTATGTGAGGTTCTCCAGTTGATTGCGCTGAACATGAAGAAAAAAACATTTTATAATATTTTAAAAATCAAAACATTAAAAATTAACATGGGAATTAGGAGCATTATTTGAACAATGGTGTAAGAAACTAGCTTTCGCCCACAAGGTCTTATATTGTACATATAAACCTTCCTCTTGTACCACTCTATACCTATATTGATGAAAACCACATTAAAATCCATAATGTTTTTTATAAGAACTCAGCTTATAGTAAACATATTCGTTTTCTACTATTTCATTTTTACTTTAAACTTTTTATAGTTTGAAAAATTATTCACTGGTCATTGTTAATCACATATGAAAGAATTTTAATGCATTTAATAAATAGATAGGTAGACATTCAATATGCAGTATTATTTATAAATAATAAATTACCTGACATATGAAGTGTAGGCATTGCTATGTTGCAGTCTATTCTTGGGATATTTATGAATATCTAGAAAATGTTTTCCAAAAATATGCATGTTATTATATATTTTGATTGGATCCAGATGAGTTATTTCTCCACCAAAAATGTCTATCCATTTTTAAAAATTTTCTGTTTTAGTTCTAGGGTCAGGAAACCGGTGCAAAGGGATACCTGAGTAACATAATAATATGTATTATTCTCTGCTATTCACACAACAAATTATTAGTCCTTAATTATTTGTAACTTGGATGAACAAATAACAATTCTTAAATTGTAGGCACATAATAAGTTTTTTAATGAATATTGTATTCTACGATAGCTCAAAGAAAAATACCTGAAAAACATTTGAATTATGAAACTCCACGTATAGGTATAAAAATCGGTTGAAAACTTTGACATTATAGTACAATTCATAAAGTATTTATTGTACAAACTAAAAAGCACTTACCGCTATCCTTAGTCACTGAACATTAAAGTACACAACAACGGTTTTGAGCCATGATTTTTTGAGCAAAGTTCAAATTAAAAACAAGTAACATTTCGGTACGGGATATTTCAAGACACAATACGATTGCTAACACAATATATTTCGATTACACGGAAGAACTTAATCAACTCAACGTGAATAGCAGAAAAAGTTACAGGAACTTGCAAAAACTAACAAGCACAAGGACATTCACTCAATTCATTTTCCATTTGCGAAGTTAGTTTTAAAGTTTACCCACTATACCAAACCATTACATACGCGCCATTTTCAATTGATATTGCCATAGTATATTTAATATTACCACTTAAATTAGAAACATTTCTAGTGACAATTCTATAATTACTATATTATTCTGTAACGAGATATATTATTTCAATAATATTAGGTATCATAAGGCTTTTAACTCAGTTTCAAGTAATAATAAACAAGATTTATTAATGATGCCTTTAAAAACTATCCCCAATTATAAACACATTTATTAATTGTGGCTACACCATGATTTCTATTTTAAAAGCTGGCACATAGATGGCACTGTAAAGTAAAAAAAAATCGAGTTCTAAGTTTGCATAGCATGGTCTGATACTAATTACCTTTCTCTATGGTTTGCGGGTTTGCGCCCAGCACTTCAAGCTTGTTTCTTTGATTTTCTTGATTAATAAGTCAGAAAATTTTATTCATTATGTCTGTTCCTCCAAAATCTAAAGACAACAAATCTGAACCTGTGGCATATAGTGAAGCTGCGCTCAGAAATAATGCTATTGTTGTCGAGTACTGCCGAACATCAATGGCAGCTCTTTCTGGATCTACAGCTGGTAGGTTCATCGAAGTAATCAGCATTTCTTTACTAATATTTCTAATCTAATTTATTACAATAAGAGTTATAGTAATGAAGGTAAGGCATTGATGATAGATGTGATTAAAGATGATTTAGCCTGCCTATATAATACTTTGTTTGTCATTATTAGTTGTCATGATTAAATATTGATGGATATCTATTATTTTTTCAGGTGTACTCGGTCTAACAGGGCTGAATGGCTTTGCTTTCTATGTGCTGTCTGTCATCACCTTGTGGGTTATGTTTATGATAAAAGCTGGTCCTAATTGGCACAAATACTATGTATCAAGACAAAGTTTATTAACAAATGGTTTTTTTGGTGCTTTATTCACCTACATATTATTCTGGACATTTATATATGGAATGGTTCATGTGTATTAGGTGATTAATGTTAATGCAATTTCTTAGTATAAACTGTAAATATGTCTCTGTCACATTGTAAACATCATCAGTTATAACCTAAATCTATGGTTGATTGTAATAACAGGTAGAAAACAGTTTAAAAACCTTAAGTTAATAATTTTATGTCAATGTAATGTAAGTTATGAGGGTTCTTTTTAACCTTTATTATATGTTCTTAATGAAAGAGTAACACCCATATCTATAGTTGAGTAAAAGTAATTACTTGTAAATATTTTTAACAAATAAACAAGAATTTGAATGATGTAAGAACTGTTAATAGTAAGAATACTGTATATTATTGTTGTTTATATTAATTGTTGTTTATTTAGTAAAAATATTTGCTTAAGTATTCCATTATCTTAACTAATTACTTCTCTAAACTATAGGTATTAGTATATTTTTAATTCTTTGATTATCTTTTAAAGCAATATAGATTTCTTTTCAATTGAATGGTTTGTTATGAATAAAAGGACCACTTGTAATATACATTAGACTTGCAACAATAATTCTGTGAGTATTCGGCATATTCAGCTGCTTTTGTTATATTTGTCTGAATACTGAATATATCCATACTGTTTGACTGAATACCGAATACTTAAATACTTTATATATTTTGTTATAATTGGGTAACTGGTAAAATAAAATAAATATTGATTTATTTTATAATTATATTTCTTTCATATTCTTATAATCATAAGTCATTAAAACAGATAGTACTCAATCATCTTTTGTATTACAAAATGTAATGGTTTTTTATACATGTGATTTGTTGTAATCAATGTTTAGAAGTGAAAGTTTACGGTGTAGAAATATTTTTTTTGCATTATTAGGAAGTAGTTTAGATAATTATTTTATTGTTTATTTACAAACAAATCAAAAGACAAAGCGAACTATAAACTGTATGTAATGTATTTAAGATATACACAAATTAAACTTGCCTAAACATGCAGTGCACAGGCCACCCAGGGTGAGATGGTGAGTACATTACACATCCAGTAAGAAGATATTACATATGTACATTACAACAAATAAGCGCGAAACAATCGCATCGATACAAGTTTTGGGGCCACATAACAGCCAAATAATTATGCCTAATATTCAGTTATTAAGCCAGGAAACTTGCTGAATATTCAGTATTTGACATATTATGTCCAAATATACTATTTGTTGCAAGTCTAATGTATATACAGCAGTGTGAATATATGGAATGATATATAAAAATATTTTTAGTTATGAAAATGGATAATAAAATTGTTAAGTTGTTATGTATGACTTTTTTATTAGTCAGGAATTAGCATGATACCTGAAGGTCTTTTCTTTTTGGCCTTCAACAGGAATTTCAATTCATATCTGTGAAGATTATTTGTGCATTAGAGGTAGTGTCAGGTCCCACATTTGTTAGTCTATTAGTATTTCCAAAATAGATGAAATTTTGTTTTGAGAGAAATAGAATAGTCCTTCAGGTACCATGTTAGTTTGTATGAGTAGTTTGTATAATTAATAATATTTTGTTGTCCTAGGTTAAATCTTCTGCGGTCCAGATAAGTACCGTCAGGGCCTGAACTAAAGGGGGAAGGGGGAACCCGAGAAATTGCTCAGAGCGGCAAAATGAGTGAGGGTATCCGTGGTGACGGTTTTATTTTTTTGTGAAATTACTAACATCAATCACTATTTAAGTCGCTTGCTAGTTACACACAATACCCTTTCAAAATCCGCTACTGGCAGTAACTAGTGTGTGACTTGTATAATGAATAGTGTTAGTGTAAAGGTAGGCGAATATTATATTTGCCTAGAGTGACTATATCAGGCCTTCCGTCAGTGGAGTAACTATACCGTTGGAGGCCCATAGCAAATTCATTGGATATTCAATTTATTTTTATTAATTGCGTAATAATAAATGTCAGGAGTAAGGAGTTTCCCCTGACCGGGGGCGCCTTTCAGTTTTGGCAGTGGCATTTTGCCGACTTGCCATCCTGTAGTTACGCCACTGCCTTCCGTACCGCTTCCCGCGTAGCATGATGAACTAGAGAGTCTCAAGAAAAGGCCTAAAGCAAAATCATTGTTTGGCTATATGTCACTCTCAACCTGTTTCTCTTGAGTTTCGAGAATTTCTCATGCTACATGTTAAGATCTAATTCAAAGAATAATGTAATCTACATTTAACCAACACCTCTTCAGAAGCTGCATTATGCATTTGCAACCGAATACCTTGTTATATGATATTTAATAAAGATTGTAATTAGTGAATGATATTGATTTTTTCTTTGTAGGATTAAGTTTATTTATTAACTTGTGTAAATGACAAACACGAATAAAATAAAACACTTGGTAAAGAGTCTAAGATTTTTTTTAATATATCACTTGGAGAAAGAATACTTCGGTAAGTAACTATCAATTAAAATTATCAATTCAATGGCTGTAAACTATAACTATAATTTTACCAACCTCTACCACTATCGGTTTCTAAAAAAAATGATATCCCAGGTGGAATATATGACGTAATAACAAAATATATAAAATTTACATTTAATTTTATACCTTTGAATAACATAACATAATAAAATAACATAATTATTTTTAATATATCGTTTCATATAATAAAAACGGAAAAAATCATTTTTAAACATATAATTTTCAAAGAAATACTCTTCAATCACTATAATTTTCTTTGATATAAATATTATTTTACATAAAATTATATATAATCTGCCGAGACAGCGTACTCATTAGATACTTCTATTGTACATTGCATAGAAAGAAAATAAACCTAGTAAACGATTTGGGGTAATTTTTTTATAATAAATTATTTCAAATGTTCATTATTTTAAATAATGATATAATATTTGATTTGGTTTTACTATAAGAATAAAATTAAATGCTATAGGCATTTCATTAATATTATACAAAATTTAGATTAAACGATTGTTATATGAATTGTTTTTAGGCGTTTTGAATATTATGGTTATTGATATTATACAAAACGAATATTATTAAAAACAAGTGTTGTTTTAAACGAAATTAGGATAATAATCGTTATAACAAATGATCATTATAAATAATAATAACGTTATTGATCTGAAAACTACTTAAAGTTTTTGACTTTGAATGTTTCTTTTTAAGGGTTCTCTTTATAATTTTAGTATAGATTACAAAAAATAGTTGACGTCGTCTACTGTTAAAAAAATGAATAGAACTACGTGGTTGTACTTTTAAACTTTAACATTTTCCAATAATCTTTAATAATTGCTCACTGAATTAGAGTCTCTCTACTACTCTCTGCTATTCGATTTTGAGTTAATGCCATTCATGGGCAATGAGGATATTAGTAAGCTGGTGGTAACGAAATCAGACTAAAATTACCTACCTGATTTGAGTCATGCGACCAACCATTTCTTAACCAGGCAGCGCGCTGAGAACACTGAGTGAAAAGAGTCAACACAGCGAAAAATACTTTATTTGACTTAGTTGTAACCTACTGACTACGCCAGCTCAATAAAACTGGGCATCCTAGGTATTTTAATATCCTTAAATTTATATAACAAATTTACATCAAAATAGAACGCTTATGTAGGTACTTACACCCATCAAAAAGTGTAATTTTGCCAATGACAAGAAACTCCTTTGGGATGGTCTGATAATGTTATAATTTTAAATACCGCGGACATGGCCTCGTGTGCAAAGTAGGTACAATAGTCTTTTAAAGTTCTTCATTTTTAAGGTTCAAACAAATAAAGCAAACTATCTGTTTACCATGCCATGCCGCCGAATCAAAAACGAGCATATGCAGCTAAATTTGCTTATATGGACGGGTAGACCCTGCCTATAGAAGAACCGTAAATGTAAGAAATATAAATAAGGTAAACATAAGCAAGTGTTTATATTTATTAAGTGAATCAGCTATTCATAAGAGAAGTTTTCATAACATTAACAAGAACATTAGTAAAAATTAGAGATGGGAACTAATACTGAAAATAACTCGATTTATCGCTTAAGAATTGAATTACTTTTGCAGTTTTTTTTTTATTAGCCCAGAGCCTGTTATATGTGTACTCTATAAATTAATTGAAAAAAAAGCATAAACATTTGGTTATAGGTACCTAAGTAAATGAAATCCAGCGTGAAAAAAAATCGATAATTGTCATTATCGTTATTTTAGAAAGAAGAAGTAATAAATCACCCCCGCATTATTGGCTTCGATTCGTTAGACATACAATACTGTATTATTTTGATACATTCTGTACGTTTAATACATTGATCGGTTTGCATCAAATGCACTTGTGATCAATACAGTACCGAATGTTGACTGTATTGCGATTGAATCGAATGTGACACAAATTAAAGCTAATGTAGTTACGCGGTAGGCCTGCTGGATTATGGAACTAGACTTAATCCTCCTATGAGAGTACATCTCTTTTAAAATGCACCTTATAATATTTTCTGCAGTGCTATTCGGTTAAAAATACAGCGCGGTACTGTTCAGCGTTTTATACCTATTTCACAAGGTAATAAGGTTTAATTGACTGAACTTCTAATGCTGCGATGATATTTATCTTTTTAATACGTTAAAGTTAACAACGTTTATCGATATATGGTCATCCTTAATTCAGCATATAAAAGCAAATTAATGCCGAGTTATAAGTATGTATTGTACAAAGCCGAACAATGTAAGTATCAATATAAATCTGTATTATCTGAAGTCATTTGAATACTATTTTTATTATTGAAAGTATTAAGAAAAAATATAGGTCGGATAATTTTTGTGATCCTGATAACTTAGAAAACACCGTTTTGTTTGTATATTTAAACCTAATAAATAAAATTCTCGTGTCACAATTTTAGTGACTATTTTTATATGGGAAAAACTTTATAAAAATCCTGTAAAAAAGACCCCATAAATAACTAATCAAATCCCAAAGAAAATAATAAAATTGGTGGTTGAAGAAAGTAACGTTTTTAATTAAATTAAATGTATCAAATAAAGTGCCAAAAGAATAAACGCTTTAGTATTAATGTGTGGGCTTGTTTTTTTTTATCACAACTTGACTAAATTTTGGTGGACTATTTTAAACTTCATATTCAAGTCATTCAGTCACTATTACGTTAATTTTGTTACAAAATCCCTACCGTGGAATGGCGAACCCCTAGGGATTCATCCAATCAACTCATTGGGTACAATACGGAGTCCGCGGGCTCAGCTAGTATTTACTGATATGTAGCTGTTTTTCACAGGCGTTTCGATATTTTGTTTGTCGGTACACTGTTACCTGGCAAGACGTTAAGTTTCTGGGACCAAGGGACTACAACAATAAAAATAGTTGACACTGACAAAGAACCTCGGACGAGCTTCTTCAGATGGCAGTATTGTATGGGGAAGTCAATTTTCTTCTTCATGGCTTTTTGGACTTGGGGTTACGACTGGGAAGGCTATGACAAGGATAGAAGACTTCGGAATTTGGCTGGAATATCAATAGGTGAGTGTTAAATTACAGTTTTTTAATTTATTTTTGTGTTCTATTTTAGTGTGAATAAAAATTTTGAATCAAATATATGGCTAAAGATAAATCTTTTAATTGATTTAACAAATTTCTCCTATTGAACAGTCTCCTACTAACATTTCAACAGCATTAAAGAGAATTATTGAATTAAAAAAGAGTGGATAAGCACCGTGGCCTGCGATGATGTTACAAAACAACAACGATGTTAAGCAACTTTCGCAAGGTTCGGTCACGGAATGGGTAACCAAAAAAATATTATCCCGAGCTACTCCGTACTTCGGAAGGCATGTTAAGCCGTTGATCCCGGTTGCATTTGCAGTCGTTAATACCCTTCAATCCGCATAGGGCCAGCGTGGAAAGTCATGACCTATAGTCCTAAACCTCCCATAAAGAAGGCCTCAGCCCCTGCAGTGGGGACGTAAAAAGGGCTGATGATGACGATTGAGTTAAAACACTCTCTATGGTTATGTAGTTCTGTTCTGTGAATTAATTAATTTGTTTAATTAAAGACCACATTTTATAATATTACAGGTATATTCTAATTATAAGTAGATCAATTATTATTCAATAAAAAGACAAGTACCATCTTATAACATATCATAAAAATACTTATTTACATAAAATATAAATTCTCCACAAATCAAAACAACATATTCGTTTTGATTGTTTCAGATAAGTTACCACTATCGGTTGCTACTTTATTGAACAGAAGAACGTTGATTACATCAGCCAACTATTTAGAGCCTTGGTTGACAAGAGCGAAGGATTTACGCATATGGGCCCTTGGTAGAGCAGGACAACATCGCACGCCGTACCGCTATCGAGTTTGGAGAGTAAGAAGGTTGTTACCGAAAAGTAATAACCCTGAACACCAACACGGATCTACCGGTGAACACAACCCGCGTCATGACATTACAATCATACACTCGTTCGATCAGATATACTTATATGGAGTAACAGAACGTTATTTATACGCCAACAGAGGTTTTCTGCCTAAAAAGCATGATCTCGTTGATGGAGATAGATTATGGATAGCAGGCTGCGGTTACCAAACTCTTAAACATATCCGCGAGAATTTTGTAATGAAACAAGCAACTGTCGTAAGAGACTTCATAGTGGACTGTTCTAAGTATCTACCTAAATGGTGGGGAAAGTTTATATGCATGATAAACCCATTTGTTTTTTCGGGTGTGCAAAATGGGATGGCACTCTTCGGATCGAAGGGATTTGATGATTATGTGTACGGAATAGGTTGCTTCGAGATCCGTTACAACGAAGAGAGGATATTTGTATTTACTGATCTACGATATTACATAGACTGGATCCATATATACGCGAATATCACTCCTGGTGACTATTATGAGTATGCCTATCCCAAATGGAGTATCCCCGGTGGGTTCTTTTACGATGGCAGTGGTAATCAACCCTACATGCCCAGGTGGAATATATGGTACGATATGTATCCGCTAGGTAAAAGGTAAATTTGAAATTTACCTGTCTGCTAAGTAATGGTTTACTGTTTTGGCAGAAATACTCTAATCGTTATTGTTTGTCTGTATTTATTAAAAATCTACATTCTAAATTGTAAATTTTCATTAAATTATCTTTTTTTTTTAAACGCTCTATGCATAGATTTACATATCTTCGTGTCAGTCAGTGATAAAGAAAGTATCTACTTAGCTCGTAGGTAAAGTATTTCTAAGAGATAGATTTAAAAAAAGACGTAGGTAACCAAATTCGATAAGACTGGAAGTTCGCGATTCATATTATATTCTAATTAGCTTTACTCAAGGAATAGGTTTTTTTTGTTTATGTGAATCAGTTATTGTTTACGAATAAACTTTTACAGTTTTCATAACATGAATATCAGTCTAGGGTTGAGATCTGATACTAAAATATATTCGATATATCGACTAAGAATAAAACTAATTTTGCAGTCGCCGTCAAACGACTTCTGTTGGTGATATCAGCAGTTCGCAAATTATCCAAATATAAGTAGAGAACAATCGGCCTACAATGTTTTATCTATTACATTATATAGAACTAGGTACATTACCCATCGACCTTCAATAATTGCTCACTAAGCTAGACTAAATTAATCTGTATAAAGCATACTGACCAAACATTGCAGGCAATTTGCGCGGAGAGCTTGTAGGTTTTTATTTAAGTTTACAAGAATATCAAAATAATTAAAAATACATTTTTTTTGATGACACTACTTCATGCAACTAATTTTACCTTGATTTATGTTATTATATATTCGATGTTAACAGAGCCAGTGTCTTGCATTGTTATTGTACATTATTACGAAAACAATTTCTGATGTTCCGAAATTGGTTTCGTGAAACATGTTTTCAGTTTCATACAACTACCCTCTTTATTTAATTCGGCTTTAGGGTCGACGAGTGTATCAACGGATGTATTCAGATTATCAGTTAAGTGTAAGTTTGTTGTAGTTTCTTGTAGGCGAAGGGATATCATTTATAGTAAATAAAATAGATCGACGAAGACTGCGAGGAAGAATACAAAATCACAGTCAGTGAGGCCATGCATATCGCCGAAGATAGTCTACGATAGTCATTCAACGAGGTCATGACCCTCAGCATTGAGGATGAGCGACGATAAAAAGAGAAGCATTTTATAGGTACTACAGTCAACAACCTTTATAATTTCGTCTTATTTAATATTTTAACGTTTTCACAACACTAGACGACAAACATCTTCCAAATTCCAATCATCCGTAGGTAGTTTATAAAAGCGGAGATACAGATTTGTGTGTCTATTTTTTTTCGATAAAGTTGAACAATGTAAGTATTATTACTGGTTTTAGAAAGTAAAGAAAGTGATTTTTAAAATAAAGAAAGTGATTTTTAAGTTAAAATGTGTTTTTTGGTGTCGAAATTTATCTACAATATTTAAAATATTGGAATGGGAACTACCAGTTGACTAAAATATTACGTACAGACAGGCATAGTAAATAATTATATATTATCTAAATGTAATGTATAATATATAAATATAAACTATTTTGTGTATAGGTATACAATTCTCCACCCACAAGAAATGCGGGGACATTAATATTATATGAAGTTAATATTAGATGAAGTTAATATTTTAAACATAATAAGAGCTCAACCCCTTTATACATAAAAGGGATGATGACATTTTTTTTATTTTTTACCTAATCAATAAATTATGGCGATGCTGCGAGTTGAAATATCACATGACATCACGCATTAGTACAAGTTTTATACATTGTTGTGACTTAGCGAGCCCCCACTCCTCCTGTAAACCATTTCTGTTAAATTGAAGCAAAATAACACTTATCTAAATTTTTCTATTATCAGACTGACCTAAATTTTTGCAGGCGTTTTGAAATTTTTTTTGTGGGAGTATTATATTTCGACAAGGCACTAAGTTTTTGGGATCAAGGGACTACAACAATAAAATTTGAAGACACTGACAAAGAACCACGGACTAGCTTCTTCAAATGGGAGCACTGTTTGGGGAAGTCCTTTTGGTTTTTTCTGCAATGGTGGGCTTGGGGTTACGACTGGGAAGGTTACGACCAACAAAGAAGGCTTCGCAATTTGGCTGGAATATCAATAGGTGAGCGCTAAATTGTAGTTTTGTGATTTATTCTTGTTTTAATTTCAAATACCCACTGAATTCCATAGTGCTTGCGAATTTCTATATTTTTATAAAGATTTTAAAATTATTAAATGCTAATTCATCTTCCTCTGCGGGCGCAAACAAAATAATGTTCATATATGAAAAGTTTTCCAATTGGTTGGTGAACCGGTGTGGTAAACATGTGTTGTATTTGAGGAGCATTTTTAGTTTAATATCTACGCATATTTAGAGTCACCAGACTTGTGTTATCTTTCAAGAATCGAAATGCGTTTATATAATGGATGTTAGCATATTAAACAGGAAAGTGTTTCGAATTAGGCAAATAGAAAAACCATACGACACAAACTGTATTTGAAATAAAAATTTAAAATAGTTATTTTTCATTTTGTATTATAAAAATAAAAGTACTTAATTCAAATAAATCGATTTTTTACATGCTCGTTTTAACTGTTCTAGATAAGTTACCACTATCGGTTGCTACTATATTGAACAGAAGAACGTTGATTACATCAGCCAACTATTTAGAGCCTTGGTTGACAAGAGCTAAAGATTTACGCGTATGGGCGCTTGGCAGAGCAGGCACTTATCGCACGCCATACCGTTATCGAGTTTGGAGAATAAGAAGATTGTTGCCGAAAAGTAACAACCCTGAACACCAGCATGGACCGACTGGTGAACATGTGCCACGTCATGACATTGCAATCATACACACGTTGGATCAAATATACGTATACGGAATAACAGAACGATATATGTACGCCAACAGAGGTTTTATACCTAAAAAACATGATCTTGTTGATGGGGACAGACTATGGATTGCAGGCTGCGGGTTCCAAAGCCTTAAACATATCCGCGAAAATTTCGCAATGAAACAAAAACCTGTTCTTAGAGAACATATAGTAGACTGTTCTAAGTATTTACCCAAATGGTGGGGAAAGTTTATATGCATGGTTAATGTGTATCATTTTCCCGGTGTACAAAACGGAATGGCGCTCTTCGTATCGAAGGGACATGACGATTTTGTGTTTGGGTTAGGCTGCTTCGAGATCCGTTACAACGAAGAGAGAATATTTGTATTTACTGATCTACGATATTACATAGACTGGATCCACATATACGCGAATATCACTCCTGGTGACTATTATGAGTATGCCTACCCCAAATGGAGTATCCCCGGTGGGTTCTTTTATGATGGCAATGGTAATCAACCTTACATGCCCACGTGGAATATATGGCACGATATGTATCCACTAGGCAAAAAGTAGGTAAATTACAAAATTTAAGTATTAGTGATTTACGTTACCAAGAAATGCATGTAGAAGTCCTGAATAATGGTGTTGTTTGCATTTACATTAAAAAAGTTTTATTCTTTCGTGGTTTTTTTTTTTATTTATTACAAAATAGAGTCTTCTTGCCAATATAACCTTTAAATGACTTAACGGATTTAGATGCAAGAGGTATCATTAGAAACGTTACTTCACTCCGAGTGAAACTGATTATATTGCTGAAATATTCAAAATACCGGATGAGATAGAATCAACCAGTGGCCTTTCGTTAAAAATCAAAGGTGGCACGTTAAAAACAAATAGATGGAAATTTATTTCATTATAGCAATATGGAAACAAATTTTAATAATGGTACATTCGGTTAATTAACTAAAAAAATATTGATTCACATATACAAAAACACAAACGTATTATTATATATTTTGCTACAATGGAATCCATATTTTCTAAACTACATGAACCTCTTACAGAGAAGAAAAAAATTGAAATTTTGAAACCTGAATATGGTCAGCGACTTTTACCACAAGATTTCGATCTATCAATACTTTAATTGAATCTTGTAAGTGATTGAAAACTGCTTACCGGTTTCAACAGGCGTATCACTGAATTTTTCTGATATTTAATAAAATTATAAAAACCCAATAACAGCCTACATCATTTTTACGATTTACTCAATACTTCTAACAATAATTCTGTTCAAGTTTATGCTGTTTCTACGAAATCTGTTACTTCGAAAACTGTTATTGAACTACAGACAACTTACTTGTCCTTGTTATCATAGCGACGATCACACTCTTTCTAATTATACTAGCACAAAAAAGGTTAGTTTTCGGTGCGGTTTATATTAGGAACGTGGGAAATCCTATTTTGATGAAACCGATTAGAACATTTGGCTCAATACTATTAAAATTAATTTTAAATTGTACAAAACTTCTTGAGTCCTTTCTAATGGAAGAAGTGTACTAACACCAATACCATCCCAAGTAACTATACAGTATTGTAACAATGACTGAGCCAATGCACAGTAAACGCAAAGCAAAGTACCACGATCACCAGAGCATCTAAGATTACGGAAGACTGGAAGCAGTGCCCTAATGCGACTAGTTAGGTTTTGAATATGTAGTTACCAATTTAAATTATTGTACAGTATGAGTTCATGATACTTTACATTTTGCGTTTATCCCAACTCAGGACAGCCACGGGAATTTTCTGTTGTGCAATGATGAATCTCGATGGAAAAATTGGGTGGCTTAGTATCAAAACGGATAGAAAACACTATATATTTTGGTTTTTCCACGTAAAGTGACAGCAAATTATCTCTCAGCCATCTCATAACCTCTTGGAAAACACATTCTGTGAAATGCTTTAACTGTTCCCAATCCCTCTTATACACAACCAAAGCCATGTCACATAGCCTTAGGACTATGTATATTTTATTGAAGCTCATGTTTTTTTTTATTCAATATTGCTAACGCCTTTACGTTTAGAGAATCGTCCAAAGACTTCCTTTCACGTTCCTGGCCCCGGAACCAATAAATGTTTGTAAAAATATTTCTTCCGGCTGTTTGTGTGAATTGCCTGAGCATTGATGAAAATACTCTCTGTAGTAGCGAAAAAGTAACAAGTGCCTCAAAGATTCGTCAGTTCTGTTAGGTCCTGCACGCGTAGCGTGACAAACTGCAGAAATCTTTGTCTACACTCAATTGTCATTTTCTCAGGTCGAGAGTGAGATATAGTATTGGCGCCCCGAGAAAAGTGACACTTGAGTGTAGACAAAATATTTTCGAGTTCGTCATGCTACGCATGGTGGGTAGCTCAGTGGTCAGACCAGTCCTGGATTGCGATAGGTCATGGGTTCAAGTACTATATCAGAGTGCAAGGGACAAAGATGATTTTTTAAGCATTCTGTCTGTAACTTTTTTGATCAATCTCTAACAATTTTTAATTTTGAAATTACGTGACATTTTAATGTAGCAGGAATATACATTAGTCAATTAAAAACTGAGGGCCGTACTTATCTGCTCACAATACTCTCTTCGCAATGACCATTTTGTAATGTAGTGTAATTGCAACTGTATTTCTGTAAACACATGCAGGTCCAGTGACTTCATCAATTGCTAGGTGAGTGATTTTATTGATTAATTTATGATTATTTACAAGTGATTTGTTAGCCCATTTTGGAAGATCTTCCTACATATCTTAGCAAGGTGGTAATATTAACATTTTGTGTCCAATTTTACCCTAAATTGTCATTGAAATTAGGTCTGTTTTCATTGAAATTAGGAATAGGAAATTAGGATTGAAATTAGGTAGTGGTTAGGGAATGAAGTTTATTATGTTTAATGTAAACAGTTAATTAAATATGTTTGAATTCTCCTTTAATACATCATTACAGAATGTACGTTATCGAAAAGTCAATAGAACAATCGTTCAAAAACTTAGATGAATTAAGAAGTAAGACAAAACCTTTTATCTCTTTTTTTATCTGAGTAATAGGTTATCAAACATGTTGTCAGCTCTTTCTCCCAGATTTTGCCGTTTATGACCACATTTGGCTCATAATTGAGCAGTTTGTCTCAGGTGTCGCGATTTAGGTAACATTAAATGAAGCGCTCGTACCCTTATCTAGTAAAATGGCGAGAAAATTCCTGCGCTTTCTATACTTACTTATCGAAACTTTTAAAATTTGTAATTTTCAAATAGCTGATCGTAAATAGAAGAAGGAGACGAAATCAATTATTTGATAATAATTAATGATATAGATGCTTTTTTTTAATTAATAATCGTATTGGTTTATTACGATTATAGCAAAAGTACTCTCTTTAGCTCTTTGTTACAAATCGTAATTAATAATCGTATTGATTTATAACGATTATAGCAAAAGTACTCTCTTTAGCTCTTTGTTACAAATCGTCTCAAATATAGGTATTCTCTATGTTTTGAAAGCTAAAAGACTTTTTTATTAATTTTTGAAGTCGATTTTATTTAATTTAAACAATAACATTTTATAGTTTAACTAAACTTTGATCTATATCTATACTAATTATAGAGCTGAAAAGTTTGTTTGTATTTACTACTGAAGGAATTGTTTTTTTTTTGTTTTGCATACTCCATTAATCGAGGGAGGCTGTAGGCTATATAACATCACGCTATGACTAATAGGAGTGGAACAGTAATGAAAAATGTTGTAAAAACGGGAGAATATTTTACTTTTTCTGGGTTTCCCTTGCGTACGCTGCGTAAACGGTGAAAGTTACGCAAAAATCATTAATATTTTTTAGTATACCATTGTGAACGCAAAATTAATCAAATATAATAATTAGTACACATTTTCATCTTTATCAAAATTTTACATATTTGCAAAAATATTTCTTTCGGCTGTTTGGGTGGATTGCCTGAACATTGATGAAAATACGTTCTGTAGTAGCGAAAAAGTCACAAGTGCTTGAAAAATTCGCTAGTTCTGTTAGGTCCTAGGTGGCTCGGGGTGCGATGTCTGGCTACCTCCACGTGGTGCACCCTGGGCAACGTAGCCGCTCAAAGTATCTTTGAGCCGCCACGGCTAAAGTCAGACGACGGGAGGGCGGCGGAGTTTTGTCTCCGCCACGCGAGAAGTCTCGCGGGTGTGGGCTCCGGGCCGGCGCCCCGACGGTAAGTCGGGTAGCGGCGGCGCGGTTCGGGCTGGATGGGCGCCCTGGGTATCCCGGAAAGCGGCCGTGCCAGTGAGGGCGGTGGGCCCGCTGTCTCATGGTGGGCATGAGCGGCGGGTGCTGTGTTTTACAGCAACCACCGGCCGACCCCGTTACCCCACTGATGTGGGGCCGGGGTGGGGGCTGCCCTTAGTTGGGTGACCTCTAGAGGAGACAACCTCAATAAAAAAACAACTAGCCCAAGCTGGACGTGGGCGAGGGGTTTGTGGCCGGCGGTTTCTAGCCGGTCGCGACACGTCCTCTGGAGGTGGGGAACAGGCGCCCCCCACCTTCACAACCCTAGCCTTACCCGGGTAAGTCGGCTCTGCCCGGGTGGACCTATGTACCGTTCTACTCGTGGGAACAAAAATGGAATTGTCAATTTTTATAAAACCTTTTTTAGTCCTTGGTGGTGGGCTTGACTCGGCCGGAAGTGAGCGAAGTGATGCTGTGGATGATTCCCCGTACAGAGGGGATGAGCCTTGCGCGGGCGGAAGCGCGCGGAGTGAGGAAAACGGCCCTTCTCAGGGCCAAGGTCCGGTGAGCTCACTTTTGAGCAAGCTGGGCTTAGCTAAAGACCCCTCCAAGGGTCAGCGCGGTGCTGGACGTGGTGGAGGCAGGGGCAAATATCCCTTGCCGGTTGTTGGGAAGATTCCTGAAGGTGTCTCGGAGGAAAAGAGGGCTCAGATCCCTCATTCTAGCTCCAGAGACCCTTCGGTTGAGTCTGACAGACCAGCGCAATCACAGACCATGACTGACAGAAGTAAACGCCATTCGCGTGCTTCTGTCAACAAACCAGAAGAGGACATCGCGGGCTCAAGAGAGCGCTCTCGCTCACGCTCTCGATCCCGTTCACCAAACAGGAGAACTACACGTTCACAAACGAGGGCGCAGTCGACTGCTAAGTCGCCTGCATTGACTGATTCGGATGAGCAGGTGGGACACCTCCCCCCCTCGACCCCACTGACACTGATATCGGATCCTACGGAGCAGGCGAGTAAAGGGGACACTTCTACCCCCCCATTAAACAGATCGCTGAGCACCTCAATGGTCGCTCTTGAAGGCACAAAGAAGGTCAAACTGGTATTTGATATCCCAGGCGCGACTTCCACAATGTCGAGGGTTGCATCCGCAACCTCTCTGAACAAGGACTTGTCACAGGCCCCATTACATAAGGACTCATCCTCCTCACAACTGGGCTCGAAATCCTCGCTCTTGGGCAAACGGGCACGAGAAGACTCGGACCAGGGCACCGATAGTGAGGATAGCGGTGGTAGTGTGGTCACCCTAACTGAGCACGCACATAAGAAGCAGGCGATCGATGCTTCGCCGCCGGTGGTTCCAGACTTATATGAGTTGTTGCATGGTTCGGAAGAGGAGGAGGAGGGGATGGACTCTTTCTTCTGTCGCCCCTCGACAACACGAACGGCTAAGCCCCCGACTGAACATCATTCGGGGATATCGGCTGCCAAAAGGAAGCTTGTTACCCGCTCTGATGACGATTACTCGGACAGTGAGGGACTTGATGATGATGAGATACTTCCCACTGAAGTCGAGACCACGGGGTCCTCGGTGGTTGAGGTACACAGCAAGGCGATGTCGTATATTGACATCAATGACGAGCAGCGCATCAAGTCTAGGAACCTGAAGGGCACCGTCAAGAAGGCCCTCAAGGAAAGCACCAACTCTCTCAGAAAACTGCTGACTAAGAACTTGACGGTATCAGCAGAAGAAGAGATTAGGCATCTGAGGTCCGAAAATGTGCGTCTCGGCAGGGAGCTGGACCTTATAAGGAAAGAGATAGCCGGCTTAAAAAGGGAGGGCAAAGCGGGACATCATCCTAAACTCAGAAGGTGTCTCCAGAAAACAACGAGGGAAAAGACAACCAGTGTCTAAAAATACAGCTGCGCCTACAGAGCCTATGGAGAGTGATGTTCCCCGTAGTGTCCCGTGCTCTGACAATATCGCGAATGGTGGCATCTCCCAAGATACCTTTAACATGCTGCTCAGGGCGGTGGGAGATCTAATGGACAGGCGCTTGAGTGGACTGGAAGATCGTCTTCTTCCACCAAATATTCTTCGCCCTCCATTAGCATCAGACAGTCAGGCAAGGACTGCCTTTAGGCAGTTGGTCAGACCCTCTGCGGAGGGCACAACAGAGGCGGAGAACTCTGCCTCGGTTCCGAGTCTTGCAACTGACCCCCAGCAGATGAAACAGAATGAGAAGAAGAGGAGGAAAGGGAAGGGCAAATCTGCTCAACAAGGTCAACAGACTGTACAGCAGAAGGCACGTCAGCCTCAGCCTACTCCTGGCCCCCCTCCCTCCTCCTCTCCCCCGACTAAGGGCAAGACGAAAGGGAGACAGATCCCATCCGCCCCCCCCCTCCCCAGACAACACGTATGGAACCAGAGCCTCCACAGTCTCAGGCTCCTAAGGACAACTGGGTGGAAGTCGTAAAAAGGGGAAAGAGGAAGAAGGCTTCCAATACGGCAAACCCTCCTCTCCCTCCCTCTTCCTCTCAAAAGCCTTCCTCGATGAAGAGGACTCCCAAGAAGAAGAAGAAAAGAGGGATCAAAGTACCAAAATCATTTGTGGTTGTCATCGACGTTGGTACGGAAAACAAAGAGAGCGGCGCAACGTATGCACAAGTCATTGCCAAGGCGAAACGAGAAATAGATCTCAATAGCCTTGGCATTGACCCGATGGGTTTACGACTCCGCCACACGGCCACAGGGGCGAGGAAGCTTGAGCTTCCAAAATCCGTGGGTGAGGACAAGGCAGAGCTCTTCAGGACTCACCTCTCCACGGTACTTGATGGGGTGGCCAAGGTTTCCAGGCCGGTGAAAACAGCGGATATTCGCATCACCGACCTGGATGACTCAGTCTTACCGGAAGATGTATCGGAGGCCATATCCAAACAGGGTGGATGCAGGGTCGAACAGATTAGACTAGGTGCTCTTGGAAGGGGGCCGGGTGGTCTATCTATGATCATCGTCCACTGCCCGGTGGTTACGGCCAAAGCCCTGGCATCCACTGGAAGACTTCTGGTAGGATGGAGTAGTGCCCGTGTGCAACTCTTGGAGCCTCTCCCTATGAGGTGTTACAAGTGCATGCATACGGGTCACACCAGACAGAAGTGCCCTAAAGAGGCTGACAGGAGCACTGTCTGTTACAGATGTGGTATCTCTGGGCACAAAGCTGCTACTTGCAGTGAGACTCCCAGATGCTTGGTGTGCGAGGAAGCGGGCCGCAACCACAAGCACATCATGGGCAGCAAAAGTTGTTCTGCACCCAGGGTTCGCCCTAAGCCCCTCCCTGGCAACAGAACTGCTAAAGTGACGGCACCACCTACGGTGGCGATGGAGGTTGTTCAAGGTACCATTAATGTTTAGAGTACCAGCGAACATCCTCCAAAGCAATGTCAACCACTGCGCCGGCGCTCAGGATCTCGTCCTGCAGAGCGCCGCCAGGGTTAAGGCAGACCTAGTGGTCATATCGGAGCCATATAGTATCCCCCAATCTACCAGCTGGATTGCAGATGCAGACGGCTCCGTCGCAATTGTACTCCCATCCACTGCCTCTCTTACGCCTCCCCTCACGCTTAGGGAGAAGGGATCTGGCTATGTAGCAGTGGTGTGGGGCGGTATTACGGTAGTTGGGGTATACTTCTCACCGACGCGCCCCTTCTCCGAGTATGAGGAATGGGTCAGAAGACTAGGGGCTGCGGTCGGTAGAGTGGCCTCTCATCTCACTCTGGTTCTGGGGGACTTCAACGCCAAGCACACGGCTTGGGGTTCCCCCAGAAACCATCCGGAGGGAGTATTAATCTTCAACTGGGCCTCGGTGGCCGGACTGGAGATCATTAACAGGGGACGTGAGCTTACTTGCGTGAGGAGGTACATGGGGCGTACTGTAGGCTCAATCGTGGACCTCACCTTCGCGTCCCCTGCTCTGGCCTCTAGAATCAACGGTTGGCACGTGGTTACGGAGGAGGAGACCTTATCGGACCATAAGTATATCCAATTTGTGATCTCCCCTCCGGCAAACAACGGCCAAGCATCCAACCCGGCTGACGGCTTCCGATTTCCCAGATGGTCCATCGCCAAGATGGACATCTCGATGGTCGAGGAGGCCTCCATGATCCAGGCCTGGATCCTGAAGAATCGGGAGGAGGAAACTGATGTCAACGCACACGCAAACTGCATTAAGAGCTCCCTGACGGAGATATGTGATGCGTCTATGCCCCGCTCTGCCGGCCCCTTCCAGCGTACTCAGGTATACTGGTGGTCGGCAGAGCTGGAGACACTCAGGACAACCTGCATGCGCAAGAGGCGAGCTCTTCTACGCGATAGACGCAGAAGTGGCCAAGACATAGCCAGGGAGGCCGTACTGAAGAGGGACTACGCTGAGGCTAAGAGGGCACTCAGGGAGTCCATCTGTAGGGCCAAAGCAGCATCCTGGGAGGAGTTCTTGGAAGACCTCAATCGTGATCCGTGGGGGCGCCCATACAAACTGGTGCGTAATAGGATGAAACAACATCCACCCGCCACGGATCAAATGGACCAGGAGCTTCTAAACAGAGTGGTTTCGGCTCTCTTCCCTGACAGCCCTCCTGTGGTCTCTCCTGTGCTCTCCCAAAGGCCTGCCGAGAGCCATGACAACGACCTTTCCCTGGTCATGGACGGGGAAATGGAGGGAGCTATGGAGCGACTGCGCCTGAAAAAGAAGGCACCGGGGCCTGATGGTGTCCCGGGTAAGACTCTTCGCCTTTCGCTCAAGCACCTAGGGCCTCACATCAAATCCCTTATGGACAAATGTCTGACCCAGGGACGGTTTCCAGGTAGCTGGAAGAAAGGTAGATTAGTCCTCTTGAGAAAAGATGGCAAACCCGCGGAGTCTCCATCGGGCTATAGGCCAGTCGTGCTGCTGGACGAGGTCTGCAAAGTATTCGAGAGAATCATTGCAGACCGAATCGTCCAGCACTTGGAATCGGTGGGACCTAACCTGTCCGAGCGTCAGTTTGGATTCCGCCGACATCGTTCAACGGTGGATGCCATCCTGAAGCTTCGTGAGGAGTGTGACTATGCTGCTGGCAGGGGTGAGAAGTTGATTGCGGTATCTCTGGATATCCAAAATGCATTCAACTCTCTCCCCTTCCAATGCATAGAGGACGCCTTATACTACCACGAGGTGCCTCACTACCTCCGCAGAGTTGTGATCGATTACCTTCGAGAGAGAGAGGTGTTGTTCGTCGACGCGTCTGGCTCCATACAGCGCCGTCGCATGGTGTGTGGTGTTCCACAGGGGTCGGTCCTTGGACCGCTCCTGTGGAACTAAGGCTATAACTGGGTGCTTCGCGGCTCGCTCCTCCCCCGTATGTCGGTCGTCTGCTATGCAGACGACACCCTAGTTACAGCACGGGGACGCACCTACAAAGCCGCGAAGCGCCTAGCTGAAGTCGGGACAGAGTTGGTGATCGATCGCATACAGAGGTTGGGTCTACGAGTGGCCGTGGATAAGACGGAGGCCATCTTATTCCACGGTCCACGAGAGAGGCTGCCGAATGGCGCACATTTACGGGTGAATGGTGTGGGGATCCGTATTGATCCCCATATCAAATACTTGGGCCTCTGGCTAGACAGCAGATGGAGCTTCACGCACCACTTTAGCCAGATGGCCCCCAAACTCGTAAAAACGGCGACCTCATTAGGCAGGTTACTGCCTAACTTAGGAGGTCCCAATGAGACTTGCCGCCGTTTGTTCGCCGGAGTGGTTCGGAGCATGGCTCTGTATGGCGCTCCCGTCTGGGTTAATGTCCTCAATGCCCACAACAGGGCATTATTGAGGAGACCCCAGCGGAGTGTAGCGTCCAGAGCCATCAGAGCCTATTGCACCGTCTCCGGTGGTGCAGCTTGCGCACTGGCAGGGATGCCCCCGTGGGAGCTGGAGGCCAAGCTACTCACGGAGGTCTATAAGGCCAGGAAGGCGTCTCTCGCACGTGGTGATCGTCTGGCGCCGATCGAGATGGTCGCAGTGCGCAGAGAGTTTGAGGAGACTCTTATGACGGAGTGGTCCAGGTCACTAGAGTCTCCTACCGCTGGAGTCCGCACTCTTGCAGCCATCCAACCGGTCCTCCGGGACTGGAAGGAGCGGCGGCACGGAGTGCTTACTTTCCATTTGGTGCAGGTCCTCACGGGGCATGGCTGCTTCGGGAGGTACCTGTACCGAATTGGAAGAGAGGACACCCCACTGTGTCAGCATTGCGGTGCTGGGGAGGACACTGCGCAGCACACCCTCGAAGTGTGCGGTGCCTGGTCCTCCCAGCGGTACGCACTGACGCTGGTGGTGGGCCAGGACCTGTCGCTCCACAACGTGGTTCACTCCATGTTGGGCAGCCACAGGTCCTGGGAGGCGGTATCCTCCTTCTGCGAGACCGTGATGTCGCAGAAGGAGGACGCGGAGAGAGCCCGCGAGCTGGCAGCCCTCGCCAGCTCTCGCCGCAGTCGTAGGACGGGGGGTAGAAGGCGTCGCTATGCGCGCCCACCCCCGTCCTGAGGTCGGCACGGTCGGTTCCCGTGCCCCGTGGTACTCGTGCGGTACCAGCTGAGGACCTCCCCGGGGTGATGGACACGCGCCAGCGTGTCTGTCGCTCTTGGGGGGGGACAGCTGGAGCGGCTAGCAGCTGACTGGTTCCCTGGCAGGGTTACGTCTGCCGGGTGCGCCTGTGTCGCTGGTAGTGAGAGGTACATGGGGAGTCGACCTGCGTTCCGTAGGTAAGGGGATTTCCTCTGTGACCCCGGTCTGGTTGCCCGGTTCGGCCGACATACACACCGTTTTTGGTGTGTGTGGCGGCCGGCCCGGGTGGTGCCATTCCGGGACTGCGCAGTGAGGTGCAGCGGAGCCGGTTGATGAAGCCTGATAACGCCCTTCTCAGGGCTGTGGTCGGGCCGTACTCCGGTGGTAGCTGCGATCGTACGGGGGGAGGGATCCACGATAAGGGCTATGCCTGTGTGGGTCCTTCCAATAGATGGGAAAAAGACTAGAGATTGCACAGTCGCGCATCTCTAGTCCCTAGTGGGGGGCAGCTGGCTGGTTCGCGCACTAGCCGGCATTGCACGTCCCCGCCCTGTCTGGGGGGTACGTCTCGAATGTCTCTGAGATGTGCCGCCCAACCCGCGAGGGACCTGCCCTTTTCAGGGCGGGCCGAAATGGGGGCGAACTGCGCGGTGTATGGCCTCCGGGCCGATCCCGCGCCTCGCCTACCATGAGAGGGACATCGCTGAGTTTTAGTGGGTAAACTCCTGTATTTTGTCTAGCCCCCACTCTGGGGGCGGGACCACAGGAGGAGTCCCACAGACCCCGTGAACCCCAGCGCATGGGGGGAGCGGACATGCGGAATGCATTTCTCAGCGTCAAAAAAAAAAAAAAAAGGTCCTAGGTGGCTCGGTGTATGGCCTTCGGGCTGGTCCCGTGCATCACCTTCCATGCGAGGGATATCGCTGAGTTTTAGTGGGTAAACGCCTGCTTCTTGTCTAGCCCCTTGGGGGTGGGGCCGCAGGAGTCCCACATAACCCGTGAAGCCCGCGTTGGGTGTAGCGGGCATGCGTAACGCATTTCTCAGCGTCAAAAAAAAAAGGTCCTAGGTGGCTCAATGGTTGGAGCGGTCGCCCGGATTACGAAAGGTTCGAGTCCCATCTCAGAGTGTCAGGGACAAAATGGATTTTTAAGCATTTTTCATCAAGAATATTTTTCAGTATAGCATTGTGAATGTAAATAAGATCAAATATAATAACAATTAATGATGTTAATAATAAATTTACGGATATAGCATCTTCATATCACTTTTTTAATTGATTCAGAATACGAGATATAGTAATATCAATATTGTGAATTGGAGACACTCATATTTACCATTTATTATAATTAATTAAAATGTGAAATTTTACGTGTCTTGTCTAAATATTCATTAATACAATAAAAACACTTTTGCTGTATTGTCATTAGTTTAGTCATGCTTAAATGTAGATAACGGCAATTTCTTAAAATTTTCAAGTAAGCAATTAAATATTTTTACACACATATGAGTTTCTTTTGGATATTTCAGTTCTGCAGCCTATCCGGGATTCTCGCGTTGAAGGTGCATACAACTTTTTTAGTTAAAAACGAAGCTTTACGTGTTTAGACAAATACCGATATTTACAAAATATGCAAGCTTGTAAAAGTAAATATCTTTATGTTTTTGAACAACGGCTTACAGCTTGTTGACGGTGGTACATACAGATAGCGCGGATACATTGTTTCTGCGATACAAATGCTCGATTGATGTTTACTGAGTTACCCCAAAGCAAAAGTACATACCTTAAATTTGATACTATATAACCTTAGTATGCCTTAAGTGCTGTTGGTGCGTTACTTAATTTGGTAAGACGCCATTAAGCGTAAGCAATGCGATTTATTTTTGTGCAAATCTTATCTACATATTTTTCTAGGTGGAACATTCATTCAAAGTAATGCCCAGAAAAACTGTGTCATTAACCGTGTTTATATTGGTCCTTATACTTTACTTTCCAACTTTGATTATTTTCCAACCACTGCATATCATCAGAGAGCGCTTGATTAATATCATTTGTATAGTTTTATTGTGAATCTTTAGAAACAATCACTAAAATATCATCGGCAAAAAGAGTGCAGTGATATCTTGTACATTTTGGTAAATAATTTATGTTTAATAGAAACAATTCTGATGTCTAATTTACGAGATATAAGTGAACAAACATACCTTAATATTAATAACATAATACATTAGTTCATGACTTTCATACTTGTTCCTTATTCCCGCTTTTTCCTTTTTATATTTAAGACATGTTTGGCCTCAAATTTAATTCAACTTAAGCAGGGAGTTTTGCCTTACGTTTAAATATGTAATTAAAACACTACTGTTAATCGAGTTTTACGATTCTGGCTAGTAATTCATTCTACGTTTCTCGTAGAATTCCAGAATAGTTAAGAGCCTTATTACATCTCATCTGTAATTTTTTTCATAAAATGATCAATTTTAACGTTCGGAACCGGAAAGAAATATATATTACTAATTTTGACTTACTGACTTTTTGGAAATAGTAGAGAAAGATTTTCATAAAATGCGCGAAGACTTTTTCGACCTCCTTGATTGAGCTACTATTCTAAACTAATGAAATTAAAGAGAAATACAGTAATATATTTTATATAGTCGTGCAGTTCGTAACGGCCGCGAAATTTTGAAATAGCACTAATTAAATATAGAAAAAAAAATCATATTCCAAAGGTAACTCACAAGGCCCTCACAGTCTTCACGGATGGCTCCAAAACTGCTTCAGGAGCAGGAGCCGGAGTATTTTCCGAGGACCTCAAAATACACCTTTTCCTGCCTCTCAGCTCATACAATACAGTCTTTCAGGCTGAATGTATGGCGATTACCATGGCGGTGAGAGCGATAGCAACAAGGAAGGTAACAGGATCAATAATCGGATCTACTCGGACAGCAAAACAGGCGCAATTTTGACGAGTTGCGGAGCCCGTTGAAAGAAGAAGAAGATCATATTACAAAATATCAAAATTTGCTTGAACTTAACTTTGAACGTCTCTTATCTACGATAATATTATTGAACAAAATTTATACCACAATGATAATTTTAAACCATAAATTTATTTCACTACAAAATGTGATGCACCGGCCGGCCGAGCTCAGTACCGCGCGAGCGCTCCTCAACTGAGGATCTGTGTTAAATCTCTTCGCGCCATTTTCGATCGAGGTACGTTCTAGCGAGCGTTAATAGAGTAGTATAGTTTTTGTTGTTTGTTTTATATGGACTTTATATAGCTTGTTGATTGATGTCTAATACACATTTCATTATTTTCAGCATGGCTCGAAAGACCCCCGGGTATAAGAATGTTACAATCAGTGGCGGATTTATAAATTTGCCGCTCGTAGGCTATTCAATTTTTGCCACCCCTACTGACCTCTAAAATTCGATACACTAGTTTAATTCTCTATCATATTCATTACATTTATTCTATTGATGCAATTGCAACATTATGATTTGAGCTCTACAGTCCTCATTACAGCGGCTTTTTGCCGTTATTAGTATGATTGTGAATTAGGGGATGGTTCTATCAGTTTCTAGATTATTTTTACTATACACGATTTAGTGAAGAGGACATACGACTTTCACTGGAAGTTGGCTTATGTAATAAGGATTAAGTTAGACTCTTTACTTATGGCTAGATGCAATTCGACCGTTATCGAATCGACCGTTGATTTAAATTGCATGAATCTAATTCGACCGATTTATCGGAGATCCGTATATCAAACAAATTTTCCTAAATTCAATATATTTTTAATTATGAAGTGTGTCTGTTTACGGTTTCACGTGCATGTGTACAATTGGTTAGCGCGTTTCATCTGCGATTGTGAAGATTAAGCGACTTTTGAAAAGGCCGGTAATCGGATGGGTGATCTTCTTTTTTATTTTGTTGAGCGAGGTGTAGTGGAACCCGCAGATTAAACGCATTAACTACATCTAGTAGCTCGGTGGCGTAGTGGATAAGCGCCGCGGCCCACGATCGTTGTCGTTAAGCAACTTTCGCAAGGGTCGGTCACGGGATGGGTGACCAAAAAATGATTATCTCGAGCTACTCCGTGCTTCGGAAGGCACGTTAAGCCGTTGGTCCCGGCTGCATTTGCAGTCGTTAATACCTTCCAATCCGCATTGGGCCAGCGTGGAGGGTCATGGCCCATCCTCCTTAACCATCCATAAGGAAGGCCTGAGCCCCTGCAGTGGGGTCGTAAAAGGGCTGATGATGAACTACATCAGCATCAAGCCAATCCACCCAGCATTCCTTACTGGGCTCACGTGTAGGTCCCAATGCGGAGTGAAGGTGCTAAATCATAGATATTCTTTTTAAACGAAACTATTCCAACCAGCATCCCTCACTGGGCCAACGTTAAGGTCCTAATTAGGATTGGTGGTGCTAAATTACAGATATTATTAATGGGTGTAATTAATCCACTCAGCATTCCTAACTAGGCCCGTATGGCGGTCCCAATGCGAATTGGTGGTGTTAATGCATATATATTCTTAATCGATGATTCCAATACATTCAACATTCCGCACTGAGCTCTCGTAAATGGGCTGCTATGGATTAGTAGTGCTAAACCACACATACCTGTGTGTGCTTATCTTGATGGATGTCCAATCTACCAAGATATCCATACTGACCACCATAAAATTATTGACCACCCATCCGATTACCGGCCTTTGCGATCGTCGCTTAACATTCTTAATCGCAGATCAAACGCGCTAACCACTGCACCATCGGGCTTTCATAGGAGGGATATTGCCGTATTTGTTTGTCAAATTGAAAATATTTTGACGATATGGTAAGTCGATGTCGAGATTTGTGACCGGTATTGACAGATTATGCAATCTCATGAGTAATCATTTGCGATTCTCCATATATTTTATAAGGACGTGCGATTAGTGAGATATCGCTCATCGATATCGAATTGCATTTTGTTGTCATTGGGGGTGATATAAAGTTTTATATGATACCCTATACATTCATATCCGTTATGTCTTTCAAAAGTTATGGAGTAATAAAAAAAACTTATATAAATTAACTCGAAACACAACAGACTCCTTTTCTTGGGCAGCCGTGTTAAAATGTTCAGAAATGTATGAAAGTATTGTATTATGCGTATGTACAGTCTATTCTTGAATATTGTAGTGTTGTCTGGAATCCAAAATATGTCACTCACGAACATGCTCTTGAAAAACTACAAATGAAGTTCGTAAAATACTTGAATTTCAGACTCAACTATATCTCAAGTGGTTACGAGGAGTCCTGTAGTAAACACAGTCTCGTTAGTCTTAGGGACAGGCGTCGTATAAGAGATATGCTCACTCTTTACGATATCTATTCGGGACAATTAGATTGCATCGGGTTAGTTAACAGAATGGTGTCTTTGAATGCACCAACGAAGCGGTCGCGACACACGGAACTATGTCATATACCCCTTGTAAGAACAAACTATGAGGCCAATGACGTGACAGTCAGATTACCTAGAACTTACAATAAATGCTTTTCCGGAATTGACCTTTTCTCTATGTCCAGAAATGCATTTAGGGCCGCTTTGGTCAGATCTGTCAGTGCGGATCGTCATGAATTGAGATGATTATTGTTAGTTAGTTCTATTATTGTTAGTTAGTTCTATTATTGTTATTGTTTATTGTTGTTATAATTATTATTATTATTATTTATACGTAATCGAGTTGATTTTATTAATGGTTCTTAACGAGCCATTGCCTGTTTGAGTTGTTGTTACTCGCGCCATGTAAGCCCGACAGTAGAATGTGCCTCTGTATCGTAGGTATCTTTGCCTGCCTTACCCACTCGACGCGCGGTCGCCGTGCGTTCAACTTGGCCCCGTCTTTAGAGTTAATTACGTAATTATGAATTGAAGTTCTAGATACGCACACCTTATTTAAACATATAAACACATACACACACACACACACACATACATACATACACCTAATTTGTCGTGCGATATAATTTATAAATATGTATATTTTTGTCTAATACTTGCATTTTCTTTGTTAACTGCCCTCATTATGATTATATAATTAATAAGATTTGTAAACATAATAAGTTTCTATAATTGGCGTCAATGCTGCATACTTATTTTTGTATAGAAGTAACAAAACTGCTGTTGAAACTTTGTTGAATGAATAAATAAATAAATAAATAAATCGATAACGGATCACACCATACTAAAATGTACAAAAATTGGGAAAAAGTATCAAAGCTTGGTTATGACCATAGTTTCAACATAGATTTCTGAACTCGTGACCTTGCACAAGTTGTCGAGAACTCGGGATGCTAAAAAATACCTAATCTCACATAGGGCTCTTAAGAATAATATATTCGGTAAATTAAAATCGATTAATTCCAAATCGATTCTCACATTGTTTACGTTGTCCAACAAACATTGAATTTGCTCTCAATGGATACCGTTTAGAATGTATTTTTAGTCGTCTCCGCAGATTTTCTATTTGTGACTATAATTGAGATTTATCTTGTAGTCATCTGAAAATGTGCTGAGTATATGTTACCTTGTGTAAATGTATTAAGATTCAATTTAGTGTGAACCTAATTCGACTGTTCGAGATGTCGACTGGACGTTCGATTAAAATATCTTAGAACTGCGAAATATTTTTAAGTTTAAATAATAAAAATGATTTTTAATTATCAATTTTGTATTGTATTGTAGCCGATATCATTCAGTGTTAATTACTACACTGTTTAAAACACAATAAGTTTTCTTTTAAAAGGCTGGCTGTTATTTATTCTTTACCCGCATAAATAACAGCCAGCCAGCCTTTTTTTGACGCTGTGAAATGCGTTACACATACCCGCACCCCCCAACGCTGGGTCGGCGGGTTATGTGGGACTCCTCCTGCGGTCCCACCCCCGAAGGGGCTAGACAAGAAGCAGGATTTACACTCGCATCCGAACCGAACGGGCTGACTCGCGAAGACGATAGCCTGATGCGATGTCTTTGGTACCTTGGAGGATGTGTCGACCCCTAGTATGGGATGCTACTTGCGTTGATACTTTTGCGCCAACTCATCTTCCAAGAACATGTCTTGAGGCGGGTGTAGCCGCCGCTGCTGCAGAAAGCCTCAAAAGGCGAAAATATTCAGGTATAAGTAACACCTACATATTTGAGCCTTGGAGCCCATCGTCTTTATCAAGAGTTAAAAAGAAAAATTTCGACAGGTCAGATAATCAGAAGGCTGCTGTGTACCTTGCTCAAAGAATAAGTTTGGCTATTCAAAGAGGATACCTTACCTGTTGGTAATGATCTGGGAGATATTTTTCATTTAGCATAGTTATTATTTTAAGACATAATTTAAATAAGTTTTTAGAAAAATGAAACAAATAAATTTTTTAAAACAAACAAATAAATTTTTTAAAAAGTTTAAAAATTATCGTTTGATTGCATGCTTAAACATGTTCCAGTCCATGGCAAGTTCTAAGCACTTTATTTAACAAAACCTATTGATAAATCTACAGTCAAACCATCGTATAAGCTACGCGGATGAAGCTGTCTTTATTAGGTTTATATATAAAATCAAATTTATTTATCTCTTACTTTTAACTAATTTCATTAATTTAGTTATTTTTTGTTGCTCTTACTTTTAAATATGTTACTTAAATAGAAGGACGTCACCATTAAAAAATTACATAAACTCACGGTTGCGAAGGCTTGGTTCAGATTCAAAGAGTATGTAAATCACGCAGAAGTAGTTGCAATTTACCGAGTAAATTCATAACATGGAACGAAACTCATATGAAACTATCACTAATTGGCGTAGACGTACTTCAAAGTGTTGGAATGTCACGCTTTCATTCGTTGTAAATGTCAAGAGATGGCGTTTTAATTAGATGATTTTTTTATCCATGTAAATATCAAAATCTAAGTGTACATGGTGGTTTTTTGAAACGAGATAGTTAGGAGCAAATACACAGTTACACGTCAAATTCTCTCAATTGATTTGAACTCTACCTTCAATGTATTAACTTTTAAAATGAAGTGGAGAATGTTGACAGATTTATAAAAGTAGCCTAACGTGATGTTGAGTGTAATTTAACCACTATAGTTACCTTCATGAAAACTTTCTTATGAGATCATTCTTTAACTTTTTTTATTTTTATGCCTATCGACCTTATTTCATGTGGGGCTAAAAAGATTCAATGGGACCATTTGAAATATGAATACCGCAAAAGACAGAATTTTCAAAAAAAGTTTGACTTTAAAAATTATTGTTTATTCAAAAAATTAACCAAATATTTTTATAGTATAGTACGTCAAAACATTACATTACAACCGCAAAACATAAGTTCATTCTATAAAAACATCGATATTTCATTGATAAAAAGAACAGTCAGTAGTCTATTGCAATCTAAATGACAAATGTGTCAAATGTAAAAAATAGAATCTTACCTCTGTACAGTATTACTAGCTTTCCGCCCGCGGCTTCGCCCACGTGAAATAGTCTTTTTTGCGATAAAAACTATCGTATCTTAAATCCTTTCCCAAGGTTCACTCTAGGTGTGAAATCGTAACAGACACACGTGTCAAGATAGAGTTAGTGTCGCATTGAAAATTCGTATAAAGGTATGGATAGTCCTGAGAATGTGATTAAAACTTCTGCATTCTTTGATAAGTATAGTTTATGAAAAGACCGGAAAAAAATCCCAATCATTATTATTACATTGGAACATTAAGCCAAGTGTATATAGCGGGAGAAAAGCCGCTGCGGGTCCGCAATATAAACGTTGGACCCGACCCTGACCTTCAAGCTTCTCGGTACGGTGTTGCCATCATTGTTTTTATTATTTCGCACTAATGTTTGCATTTTGCTTATACAATTCTCCATTTATCTTTAAAAAATAATAAAATTAACGATATTCTTTTTTATTATCGAGTTTGAACAACAATTTATTGACCAAATTTACAAATATTTTACGCCAATATAAATTTTCTTTTGGTGTGTGTGCTTTCGCTCTTTATTTATATTAATTAACAATTAATATAAATAAAGAGCGAAAGAAGAATCAAACACAAAATCAGCAATAATTTTTGAACATTTTTTAGACGTTAGTGGCTATAGGGTAACGGCCAAGTCACATAACATTAAATATAATCATACAGAAATTGCAATAAGGAATCTTGGACTTGACTCAACTTTATCGAGGGGATTCATTACTTTTTAGAGATAAATAAGTTCCATCGAGACTTCGTATTTTTTCAGAATGTTTTTGGTGGGATTTCACTTTTTTGCAGAAAGCTGACAAGATATGGTCAGCGTGATTGACTTATTAGATTATCTCACTGGACACAGCTTTTCCTTTTCACGAGTAGTTTTTTTTTATTATTACACTCTCACTTTTCTCTTAATTTCATTTTATATCCATATCAAAAGCAGAGTCCCACCACGCAGAATAAATTTTACAGACAGTCGGGTAATAATGCTAATAGTTTGGGTGTGTTCTTACGCTTTCCCATCAGGGTCAGCAGGTAGGCCAGATTTTCCATGATCCTAGTTTTAATAATTTTTCCTCTATGTGGGCATTATGCTTTACCTCTGTACCAAATATCAGAGTTCTAGGTCAATGGGAAGTACCAGTTCTATTTTGGTAATCGGAGTGTCAATGTCGAAAATGTGAAACTTTGCTTTCGCTTCGATTCGAAATTTAATGATCTACCGACTAGAAATTTTGGATTTCAAGTAAGCGATAAGCTTACTAGACAACAAAAATTTCAGCATTCTTGTCTCATTCAAGAAAATAGGGGCCTGAAAATCCGGCGAAATGGTTCCAGAAAAAGACGGTACGGCAGTGTTGCTTCGCGTCCACTTGGCGGGTGCACTACAGTGCCCCCAGAATGATGTATCTCTAAATTTGTACTAACTTTGTGATGCCCATAACTTAATTATCTAACATATTTAAATTATTATTGTATGTTAAATTGGAGTTGAACAGAAATTGATCAAAGTTTAAACGTCAAAATCATGCTTAAAAACTAATAAAAAAATATTTACTTGAATTGCGAGTGGTAAAGAAAATAAAAAGAGTGGTAGCACAGGATAGACTTTACTATAATACAATCTGGCGACAATGCGTGCAATATATTGGTCCAGGGACGCAAAAATATATCCAATAGCTTTACGGCCTAAACGTATTTTCTCGAGGAAAAATGGTGTGCTTGTTCACTCAGCTAGCTCACTCTATTGTGGATGTTTAGAAGTATGTGTCTACATCACCGTAAAATTATAAGCATTGTTAGTTTATAATGTTACTAGAATATAATGCATTATCTAAACACTAAAGAGACATAAATATTTTGACCATTATTGTTTGACAATGTCATATAATATTTACAATTTTACGATTATTATATTTATTTATTATTATTTAGGTTTAAGGGGCTGTTCATTTTTTAATGGAACTATTGTCATTGCGACTTATAAGATCTTTTGTGACTCGCCGCCAAAGTCATAGTAGCTTCTTTAGCCTGATAGCTCCTAAGAAGTCTATGATGTTCCTGGCTTTCAGAGCTTTAATATCTTTTGGGCTGGTTATGTATCGTCATGGATGGATGCTTCGTTTGTAGATCAAAGGTTTACATTCACATAGGAGGTGTTCTAGTGTTTCACGCTCCTGTTTACAGTACCTGCATATGTCAGTGTTACTTAATTTCATGTGAAATTGGTAACTGCTTAGTTGGCAGTGCTCAATTAAGGCTCGTCCAATCACGCGCGTGTTTTTGGTTTGTATAGTTTTAAAATCTCTGCAGTTAATTTTAGTATATAACCTTCAATAAGAGATTTAGCGTGATTTAAGTTTTTTTTTATTGCTTTAGGATTTGCATCGCATGGTTGTTTGGTATGCCGCAGAAAGGAATATTTACTTTAAAATCAATTAAAAACCAACTTTAAAGTATACGCGGAGAAGACAAAATCCCGCCTATAATACTATATTCATTAGGAACCGCTGCTGTACCGCTTACTTGAAGCCTTCATTTATCTGTCAAAATAAAGCCTCTGCCAAAAGATAGTTCTGAACTTGGTTCTGAATGTTCTACCAGGCAGACAGTAGATTTGTCAGCATAAAAGATCACTAAGGTATTGACAAAGATCACTAAAGTACACTCATATTGACAGTTCAATCAGGGCATGACGCGGTAGAGCAAAATTACATCGTATACTGACAACCACATCACTTAAGTTTCTGATTAATACGACTTGTATTCAAAACGATAGATTTGGTTATAAAATAATACCAATTTGAGAAATTTTAACAACATTAAATCGGATTCCAAAACATTGGGTTCGCAAGCTGAAGCAAACGGACAATTGGTCGGGCAAACAAACTTTATAGAGGAGACCGCAGATAGGCAAAGGCAGTGTGGGATACCCTCAGACTAGATGAGAAGAAGATCATCAAGAGCTAGATGGCAGACAATGGACGATAGTAACCCAAGATCGAATTCGATGATATGCGATTGGAGAGGCCTAACAGTGGACGAACATAGGCATGATGATTATGATGAAATATAAGATTTACCTCTAATACTTGGAAATGAAATTATTACTACGAAGAAATTGTTAAATATAAATTTTATAGTCTGGTCTTGGAAGTATATGTCACAATAAAAATGATTTGAATTTGAACTTGTTGAAAAACTTATATTGCTGAATCTTTCCTTCCTCTTCTAAGATCTAGAACTTCATAAAGATAAGCCAATAAGATAGAAAAGCCGATCAATTAATAGATGGAGAAAGGCATAGATTTTGCACGAAATAGAGGGACAAAACCTGTTTTTATCAATATTAGTCTCAATTTAAAAGCTTCTGATTTTTTTTCATTCAACTGCATCTATTAATTTCAAATAAAACAGCCACTGTAAAAACTTAACAACGTTATTATTACCAATTATAGCGCGGAATAGTTTCCTCGACTGTTTGAAGGAAGGTTTAAAGATAAGTGATCCAAAAAGACCTTTGCGATGTAAAAAGTAATCTGTGCTATCGTGCCCAGGAGGCACGTTAATGGATGGTCGTACAATTTAAAAATATTCTTAACTTCAAGGCCATTGGGTGTGAAATCTGTTGAAGGTTTTCACGCTTGTAATGATATCTGACAAAGTACTATGGAGTTTCATAAAAGTGATATCCTGCATATTTATAGGGAACTCTTTTGTGGGAATACTGAATGGGACATTATCCTGGAGAAGCGATTGTGAAGTCGATAATACTTGGAAAATTATAATTGTGAATCCTCGTAATTTTTATAGTGTTCTTGTATCACATACCACATCCAACTGAAATGTTATAGAAAAGTTGATAAAGCGTCACATTAATGAATTTCATTTAAATAATATATATTAGACAGCGTCACACAAGTAGCTCAGATTACAAGGTAGGTAAGTCTTTGTATTATCAATTAAAGTGCCACATCATGCAGACCTGATAAATCCAACACAGAAATGTTGGTTTTCTTCATTGACCCGACCCGGGAATCGATTCCCGGACTCAGGGAAAAATATAGTTACTTTTATTTTTATTTACTTTTTGCAGATCAAAAGCGGATCTAACATATAATTTGATCCCTTTACACAAGCATAAAAGGTAGTGCAATCGTTTCAACCATTGGCACTAATGGTTCGACTATTTGTTAAGTACTACACCTTACTAGCCAGGTACTATACCTACCAGCAATACGGGGCATCAATTTATTGCATTATATAAACAACAATTTGATTTTATGACATATTTATAAAGACTACCCATTTTGATATAAGTTGAAGCAATAACATTTATTTGATCATATTTTCTCTGATATGATTCCTTTAAGAATAAGGGCTGGACCAATTTCACTCATTTTTTTTGTGTTTGTTATGGTTAGGAGAAATTTCTAATGCAAGAAATATGAAAAAATATAAGAATATTTAAGAACCATATAAAATTAGTTCTAATCTAGAACTTATTTTATACCTTAGTGCTTACCTTAGTGCTTTGAATAATATAAACTTTTTTAATGTAACCTTATGATATTTGACATAGAATTGACAGGATGCGTTCTGCAAATATCGTCATAGGATGAAAAAAAAAAATATCTTTTAAAACTGATGCTTCGGTCGAAGTTAATTTATTAATAAAAATACATGTAAAATAATTAATTTATTAAGATTAGCATTCATAATTAAGACAGGACGACGTCTGTGGGTCAGCTAATAAATCAATAAAAAAATATAATTATAGTAGAAAGTATTATATCTAAACACAAGTTCATTAACCACAACCTATGAAGTTCAAGTTAGCTAGAGAGAGAAAATTAATCTACTTTAACCCTCAGCGGAATTAATTAAGAATGGCATAAAGGCATGTCCTAACTGCTTCGTGCATAGAACGTTATGCTTTTATAATGGACTAACTGATTCCAAGTACTAACTGCCACCTTATAATTAATAAAATAGCCTTTAAATTTGGTTTTATATAGGTCAAATAACTTGGTAATTTGGAGTTTATTGTAAATAAACCATTCCTCTTTATAATATTAGACTGGTTAACAGTAATATATGCATACATAAAGAGAATCTTACAAAAAGAATAAACTTTAAAGGATAACTCAGTTGTCTGTTTTTCGTCCGTCTGTTACAAGATTTTTTTTATGTGTAAATAAGGCCTCATTACAGTTACAAAATACTTCATTCTAAGTATATTGATAAAGATATATACTTAACATTCATTTGTACCTACTTATGCTACCATTATTGTGTAAAGCTTTGACTTTAGTTTTAAATATTTAAATATATTATAAGTATCTACTTATATTATTATTAAGAATAAGTGAACTTTAAACTAAATCAAACTCTTAAAAGCCTTTTCTTATATTAAATAACATTTGAATTATTATAACAAAAAGTTGCTTATATCGTATACGTAACAGTTAGGTGAGGGCTTAATAGAGAAGTGAATTTAATACCTCGATTTCATTTAAATTACTTCTAAAGTCCACTTTATACTTTAAAATCCCTGTCGATTAACTAGCATTTCGAGAAAGAATTCTACTTTGACACTTTGATAGAAACACTGATGTTCAATTTAAATAGAAAAAACTATTTCTAGAATATCTACTCCACAGCTTTTTTATTTTGTAATAGGATGAATATGTTCTTAAAGAATGATGTGGAAACATAATTTACTTTTTAATTTTTGACTTATTTTGTATAATTCTATTTTAATCTTAATCCTGATGCTTACTATTCATTATCTATGTATTATCTGTCTGTCTATGAGAGTCCTAGAATCCTGTGAACCGAAATAACTAGAAATATGTAATTTTCCCCGAGTGTCTATGTGTCACTGAAGTCTTTATTACGACAGGTGGTAATACCTACAGTCAATAATTTCAATCTGACGCGGGATCCTTATACAAGATTACCTACGGTCACACGGTAGCTTCTTCAGGTACAGTAAACTTTAATTCGTTGAGGATAGAGTGAAAAATCAGTTGTGGATATTTGACTTTTTGTGGTACCTAACTGAATGTGCTTCTCTGTGTATAAAAAACCCTTTGTGCAATGTGTGAGGTGCTTGAAATCTTGTACCGTACTGTTAAACTATATATTTTGGGTGTAAGTAGTCTGGTATTAAGGTAATGGTATAATGGTATTAAGGCAAAAAATTCTAAATATGAATTTATCTCTTTTCTACACTTAAACAAATAGAAGAAACTTCTCGATGTACAAGTTTATGTTTTACTTGCCCGCACCACCGGCGAAACGATACTTAGACTTATCCTCGTTGGTTCTGCAATGTTTTATTAACATAAAAAAGTTTACAGTTTAAAACACTCTAAAAAGTTTAAAAATAACCTTTAAATTCATAATATCCCTGAAACAAATATAAACTTAACTAAAAAAAGTTTCATTGCAGAAACTTAGATAATAAATGTTTTACAAAACGGTACCCCGATTGTAATGAGAATTTTGTTTAGCAAAGCTTATTTTTACTTCAAAGATTTCATAATTTATTTCATATGCTTTTAAGTATTTCTTGTTTTTTTTTTTAATCCTAATAAATGAATAAAATATATCTTAAAATGATCATGGCATAAAAACTTTTTTGTTTTAAACTAAAAATTTTGGTCTATCTAGTTAAAACCCTAATATAACTTAATAAAAATTTCTTGGTTATTATATTTGATAAATTTTGCGGTCACAATGCTATACTGATAAACATTTTAAATGAGAAACGCTTAAAAATGTTCCATCTCCAATCCTCAAAAAGTACCTGAGGTTGGTAGATTTTTTAAACATTTTTCATTAAAGATTAAAGTGTTATCGTATTTTGCAAATATCAAACTATGACTTGTATAAAATAATTTCGAAAGTTAAATAAGTAGGTACTTTTACTTGGTTAGCCCACATTACTAGATATTTTGGCACATTGGCGCCAAAAGTATATAGCCGGTCTTAAAGTTCGATGCATTTTTAAATAAACTTGACTGATCTCGTGTGGAACGTAAGCGACAAAAATACATGTTATAAATATTTACGTTTCATTTGATTCCGCTGTTACTTAATTCACAAGATGGAGCGGAAACTTAACCTTGATATAAAAGTGAGTTGTGTCGTTTTATCAGCAGAAAGGAGTCCTAATTTGAAAAAAAAAATTCTTTTTAATATAAAAGACGTTCTGAATTACAGGAAAGCTAAAAAATATTGGACGATATAAAAAACTTGGCTTACTCGCTCACCCACTCTTACTTTAACTAAAAATATGACCCACTTATTCAAACCTATATAAATCTTTTGTATAATTAATAGGCTGCAAGGTAAAACTATTCTGAAGTCCACGTAAACGAACCTCTAGTTAAATTCAGAAACGAAATTTCATCACATTGTAAGTAAATAGTAATTTTTCAATACCAAAATCTTCCTATTTAGTACATGGAAGTCATGGGTGTATAAATTAAAGGTTTATAAGTAAAGAACAAAATAAGTCCATAAACTAATACCGGGTTGGAGCGTGATTACTCTAAAAGCTTACAACAATAAAAGGTATCCAAAGCCGAGTAAAAAGACAATCGGAGAGCGAGGACACTCCCACCCACTCTTTCTCAAAACTCGTCGTCGGATTCTAGAACCCTTAGAATTAATGTTTGGATTACACTAGATACATCAAATTTTAACGATGTATTTCCAATAACGAACTATCATAGCTAATATATTCAATTGCATTACTATTATACTTTTGATTTTTATTATTTATATACAGGAATAATTTAAAACCACTGCGAAGATTTTGTGAAAATAAACTTTAAGTAATTTAAATAAACACGTATTTTTTATTTTGATATGTTCTAATACTAAAAAATAAAGTTATCGCTTATCAAAGATCGAGATTTTAAAACTTAGTTTATGGACACCGCGCGCCGTGCGTCAGCTGAGCGCTCGCTCGACGCCGCCGTAGGCATGTACTCGTAGGTACCTATCTACACGGGTCACTGAACGCTCATTTTGTTAGATTCGAACTAGATTTTATGCCATGATCTGAGGTGATTTCTAAGAGTAATTCCAATTTTCCCTTCATACTTTTATGGTTAAGGCCATCAAAATGCAAAAAAATAAAAGAGAAACAAATTTGTTACCTAGAAAAAAATATTAACGTTATGCCGAAGTTACATAGGTACTTCTGCGTTAAGGCGTATTTTAAAAAATTAGAATCAACTGGGTGGATATTTGAGAGACCCAAAATTTATGTCTCATAGGAATACTCCTAATTAGTGAAGTATTTTAAGATGCAGTGTATCGCGTTTAGTACTCAACTAAGTAACGAAAAAGCAATCGGGAGCATTTTGGGATAAAATAATAATAAAAAAAGATATTGAGAAATAACTGCCAAAATTACGCTAATTCGCAATGTCTCCACAGGACGTTTTCTGCTGTTTAATCTTGATAATAATTATTTATTAAAGTATATTTTATTATGTGAACAAATTAATTGAGTACCCTAATAAACCTTCCTTTTCGTGAATAAATCGATTTTGTATCTTATCCAGAAGTAAGTTATAGGTTCAACCAAATAGTGATCAAAAACCAAACGTCATTGCGTGCAACACTTTTTGTTTCCCATTTTGTGGTAAAACTAAACGCACTGTGAGTACGTGTGTCACTGCAATGTGACCGCCCCCCGCTTCAGACACGCGTTACGCATCGGAAGGACACCACGCGCGTACGCATATTTCACGGTAAGTTGTTGAAAATGGTTCTCCAAAATGTGTTATTTTTATCGTCATCTACATTTTTGTTTACATCTCGGGACTTCATGTGATAAATTGCACGTTATCAAGCGTATGGACGAGCCGGTCGGTGGTTTATTTACTGTAATACTCAATTTTCATTTATTGTGTGGTTTTTAGACATGTTCTGACATGTTTTTCTTATTCATCATTGTTTGCAACGTCATTGTAAGCAACATGGTAAAAGGTTACAATGACGGGCGTTGAAGATAATGACGGAACGTGTTGAGAATAATGACGATTGTTGCGAACAATGACGACTACGTACAAAAATGAAGATATTTTATAACGATATATTATATAAGATAACTGTAATATCCTAGGGGGAGAACAAATATTCACATTAGTTGCAAATACCCCATAGTTGTAATTACCCCGCCCAATCTTATGAAAAAAATTAACAAAACATTATTTTACAGGATTCCTTTTGAGGAGGCTCTCAGGACTCTGAACTGTTTGATGGCCTATGCTATGTTGAAGGTGAAGGTATGCTGATTGACTAATATTTTAAATACAAAAGTTGTCTGGTTAAAATGCCCCCTAAACTGAAAAACACAAAAGAAAAACGGTTGGCCCAACAAAGGTTATGCCATAGACGGCGAAACGCTGAAATAAAAAATGACCCAGAATTGCTTGCCATATCAAAAGAAAAAAGAAAAGCAAAATATCAAAAGGACAAAGACGACAAGAAAGTAAAAAGTATTTCAGAACAGTCATCCCGCGCTCAAAAAGAACAACGAAAGAAATGGAAAGAAAATTCTAGAAGGTAAAACATAGCAAATTATACTAGTTAGTAAAGACTAACCTCATAATATAAATGACTATATTTGAAAATTGGTGCATACGTACTACCTAAACTTAACCTAATTATACCAAATGCTTTATACTAATCATTAGTCTAACTAAACTTACAATCGTAGGCACCCTATCCTGAAATGTTTAATATTTTTATACTGTTAGATACTCAAATATATCTTTTTTTCAGATACAGGCAAAAGAAAAAGGCAGAAAAGTCACTCGCAGCGCCGGTGTTTGAACCAATACTAGTCGAAGCAGTTACTGATGACCAAGGTGTGACTGGTGTGAGCAATGCTCAAGGTAAAGATCCTTTGACGTGCCATCATGTCAAATGTCCGGCAGTTAAAGCAGCAGTTTACAAGGTTCGAACCGCAGAATTGAGGAAAAGAAAACGATTGATCAAAATTATCTCGACATATGATAAAAAGTACAAAGCAAGCCGTAAAGAAGTTCAAAGATTGAAAGAGAAACTGAAAATAAGACCGCTGGAGGATAATGTGGATGACATGCCGCTAAAAGATGTTGATGGTGGCCAGATTAAAAAAGCGGAGAAAATATTACACGGACGCATCAAAGATTTTTACTTAGATGACGCGAATAGTGTCGTATGTCCTGGTAAAAAAGAATTTATTACGAAAAACCAAAATCGGATGCAAAAAAGGTATTTGTGCCAACCTTTAAGCGAGTTGTACAAAAAATTTCGATCTGAGACAAAATTGAAAGTTAGCTACTCATTTTTTTGTAAGCTTCGGCCCTTTTGGGTACTTTTCCCAAAAATTGTGAACAGAGAGACTTGTCAGTGCTCCGTTCATGGTAATATAGACTTGCTTATCGGAGCTTTAAATAAAGCGTCAATAATAACAGAGAAAAACCATCACCAGGTCCTGTCTAAAATATGTTGCGATTCCAGAAACACTGACTGCTTACAAAGATCTTGTACCTCATGCAAATCCCATCACCTAAAATGCAACTAACGTGAATAACTCCCTCTAGGATCACGTTTTTGAAGATCCGCAACCTTTATATTGTGCCTCATTTTAATAGTCTCGGTTCCAAAACTGTACGGCTCTACGGAGTTATTCTTATTAGTTGCAATTACCCCTTAGTTGCAATTAGCCCGCCTAACTTTTGTCGTGTATCGTTCTTACAATTGATGGTTGGAAGTAAGTCTGATATGGAAATTGGTACAAACTTAAGTTAATTTATCGAATAACTCAGCATGTGAAATTGATTGAGGTAGTACTATAAAACGAACGAACGAATCTGTCCTAAAAAGGATCGGGCGTAAACAAAATCTGAACTTAATTGAATAAATGTTAAGGATTTAGGCATTTATTTGTTTAAGGTCAGATTCTGTTTAGGTCAGATCCTGTTTAGGACAGATTTGGTTTACGTGAGATTTTATAATTTTTTTTTTCAGATTCCTACTGAGGTTTTTTATTTAATTCATAAATTTGATTTTGTACTGTGTTTTAAAAATTATAATTAGTTATGAGTAGGTAATATAACTTGTAACAGTAGGAATTTTATTTTCTTATGACACTGTTCTACAAGAACATTTTTTCCTAACCAGATTACTAATCAATATTATATTGTGTAGTACGACTCTCTAGGAAAAGAGATTTATGTTTGTTATGAAAAGTTTTTATTTGTTGAGTTATCATGGTAATAGAGATGAAACCCTTTAAATATATATTGCGAATCTTGTTGATTTTGGGAACAATAATAATTTGATTATTAAGATAGTTGTTTCATTGCTTTCATTTTTCCTGGTCGCGATCTGGATATATACCTACTTTACACACACATTAGTAAAATAATAATTCAATTGTGAATCTAAGTAGGTATATTTAGATTCATAATTGAAGGATTCGTCATTGTCTGCAACACATTGTCATTCTGCTCAACAGTAATCGTCATTGTTTTCACCAAGTCGTCATTGACAGCAACACCATTTTTTTAATATTTCAAATATTTTTCAAACTGCAGGTTTGATTGGAGTATTTTTTGCACAAACATGAATATTATAGGCAAAACTACTGTTTTAGCTTATACTAGGAGCGCAGAACCCAGGTTGATATGAAAGACATCGTGTTGTATGGAGTGGAGAATGTTTGAGGAGAATCACCCAACTACGTATTTACAATAATGTTTAATCAAAACAAATACCTAACTAATTACTTACCATGTATTTTAATATTTGTTCAAAATGAAGTCCACGTCTGTCCAGACATAAACGTGCACATTTCATTAAATTGTCATTTAATTTGTTTAAAACACTAGTGTCACTTTTCACTTCACTGAAAGCGTTATTATTTTTTATTGTTAAGTCTTCTAGACTTTGTGCCTCCTCTACATCTCGGCGTTTGAGTTCTTCCCATAAGAAACAGTCCCTCACTTGTGAACAATGCCTCATCCGTCTACAAGATGTTTGCATCGCGGTGATGTAGAAGCCACTCACATAAGGCTCGACGTGGTACTGGGTCTAGGTCATGGAACTGCTGAACCGGCTGAAAGTGGTACGGATGGAGTCCGGCTGTTTTTAGCAGCTTCAATACCGCAGGCTGGCTCACACCAAAGAGATACGCCGCATCGTGGGTACTGACTCTGGGACTTCGTCTGTTAAAATGGTTCGAAGCATTAGGGACCGCGGGGTTACGGATCCCACAGGCCCGCATACGAGGTATGCTCTTCGTCGCATACTTTCTCCGAATTGCGCTTATGTAGGTTCTCACCACTCAGAAGATAAACTCGTACATCTCGTAAAACTCACGACGGCGGGCGCGTCGCGTGCGCGGGAACGCGAGGACACGTCACACCGGCGCGTGCGTATGAGTCTCACTGTCGCGCGCGTCGCTCGGTCCCGGCGGGGCGGTGGGGGCTGTGGCGGGGGGCTACCGGGCGCGGCGGGGTTGCACGGTGGCATACGCAAGAGAAGACGTTTTCATTGAAGTTTTATTTTAAAAAATGTGTCCATATTCCACCGTTTCGATAGGGATAAAAATATTTAAAAAAAATTTTTTAACTAATTATGGAAAAGTGTTCTATTACTGATACTGAACCACCAAAAAAAATTTTTGCACTGGAAAAAAAATATTCCTGTATACAGAAAATATTATTACGCTCAAAGAAATAAAAAATAACAATCCTTTTCCCTTTTATACCTTGCACCACACTAAAAATGTGTTTATAAATTACACGAGTTCGGTTCGACTCGTGCATTACTCAATCTGTCCACGTGCTGCCATTCTGTAATGTGCCCATTTATTTGTTAAACTGCAGCTTAATAAAATAATACTAAGGTATCGTCGGAATTTTGACAATCTAATATTTTTGCTGCAGCAACATTCAAGAATGTTTATCTAGAACATGGTCTATTATTATTCATATTATTTTTGCTATTTATCATAACACAAGTGTCAAACACAGATACATTTGAATTGTTATCTATTGAGTAAATACAGAAAAAAAATTACAGTAGTTAGCACGTTTGGCCTACAAGCAAGTTTTGCAACGGCCAGTCAAAAAAGCGTGTCCAAAAATTTATTAATTAGTTTCTCCCTTGCAGTTTATCCCCAATCAGGTTTGAACCTGCGAACCCACTGCTGGGGCACAGGCCATCCATAAAGAAAGTCTATGTTCCAGCAGGGGGTCATTAATAGGATGATGACGATGATATTATTCTGATACAACATTGAATTTCTTGAAAATATAAAGGCCACTTTGTATGTAATATTTACTTCTCTCAAATTTTATGAATTCTCGTTTCACCTAAAAGCTTACCTCATTCCTTGAAAATAATATTAAGTTTAACTGTAACATATTTAATTTTATATTATTTATTTAAATGAATGCAATTGGACTTTGTTTTGTTAACAATCGATTTGCTTTAAGTTCCCATTTTTACTCACTCACTGAAAAATCCTCAGATAAAACGGCAATTTTATTTTGACATTCATCTACTTGTGGTTCACAAACCTCTTTATAACCAAATGTAATTCTAGTACTGAGCTTCATAGAACTAAGGCGTTGTCTAGAGTATGTTGCCGTATTATCCCTACCTATTCTGACTAATAAAGGCGAGCTTTCAGGCTAAAACGCAACACATTCTGTAGTAAAACCAAAGAGAAACAAAGGCTGCGTATTTACAAAAACTGCTAGAACGTAAGCCCGATCGCAATTTGGTAAAGTGCAATTTGCGGAATGCCCTTCGTCTCAGCTTTGCTATGTTTGATGGCAATCAAAGCTTTCGCGCACCAGGGGTTCAGAACTCTTAATATATGATGTAATACGGTACAGAATAATAATTTTGATAATATTATTTATTGTTTTGTTTGGGTAACTCGATGGCATAGTGCTTATTTTTGCGAGGGCTGGTATCATAGACTGAGTGACCAAATTCTATTTAATATCTCGAGCTGTTCCATGCTTCGAAAGTCACGGTCAGCTGTTTGTCATGATGGCCCGTTCTCTCTGTTTCATTTCAGCTATGGAAAGCCTGTGAATGTCCCCATAAATGGGGACCCTAATAAATATAGTTATCATACTCCTTGTGTCGATATCCTCAATGCCGAGGGTTGTGATCTTCATTTCCTCTTTATTATATTCCGCTACCTAAATCTGTCTTCCGCTACCTTTGCATTTTGTGTGGATGGTGTCAGGCCCGTCTTAATCACAACAGGTGCCCAGGTCTGTCGCAATGCTCTGTCATCCCCCCATTACAGGGAAAAGGTTTTCAAATTTTTATATACACATATTTATATTAAAAAGATACCGAAATCATCGATGAGTAGACTACAAGATTAGACCGTCATCGGCGCGGCGCCTTTCAACGCGCGGCGCCCGGGTGTATTACCTGTTATTGTTTTTAAACTGTCATTTTACATATGAATTTTATAGTAATAAAGCCGTCTTTCAAAAAATAGTAAGCATCTCCCTAATTCGCATATAATTATATTTGAGTAAAATTGTTGTTCACATCTGTATTGTTCAGAACAGAACTTTCTAACAAGTGCCGTTTCCCTTGTTTTGATCTATATTGGATCTTGTCTTTCATGGAGAACAGTTATTTGATTACCGTTCTGATAAAACATGTACCTTTTTTTTTATTTATTAACTCGAGACAACAAACCTTAACAAAACAACAAAGTTTGTTGTTGTCTCAACAAACAAACCTTATTTGCCAACGTTTTACCAATTACTTAGAAATATATAACAAAATTAGGCTATAATTTATCTATAGATATATATAGAACAGTTGACTTTATAACACATTGAAAAACTAGAGCCTAATTGTCTTATTAATACAGTTATTATTCATAGCATCCAGAACTTTTTAAGCCATTTAATAAAAGTACGTAAATGTAATTATGTTGTTATTTATGGTAAACTATTAGTATACTATCAATATAAGCCTTTTAAAATTATTAATAATGGTTAAATGGCTTAAATTATGTATAATATTTAATATAGCTATTCATAATGTGCAATTAATATAAAAATAAAGAAACTAATCATATCTCTTAACAAAATATGACGTCAACATAGTTCGAAACTTAAACCTGAAGCTGAGGTGAATTTAAATGATTATGAACCTGAGATGTTTTCTAAGTAATTTTCTCATATGACAAAAACTGAATTATTAACACTATCGGAATCGTAGTCCAAATACCAAATATTTAAATGACCAGGCCATGTCAGGAAGACAGTCCTCATAATTGGCGCAGCAGCAGCGTTAATTTCCGTATAGCGGCGGAATAACCCAGAATAACTTTTTTATCAAACGCTTTCTCTGAGTCCATAAAGGTATAAAAAAGACTTTTTAGTCTAAAACTTACTATTTCAGATCAAACAAAAACTTATCCATATATGCTTTTCCGTTTCTGAATTCCCTTTGAGATTCCCACATAATTGGATCCATCGGATTTAATGATTATTTCCATTGTTCAAAGATCTTTATCACACTTTAGCGGCAAAGCCGAGTAAACTAACTGGTTCTACAGTTGGTACAGTCCATACGTCTTTCTTTATTCAAGAGAACAATGACTGCTCAACATCTTTTTACTTCCAAGCAAGGATTACATAAGATCTAAAAAACGTCTCGTATTTAAACAAGACAAGGTTTAATATTTTAAACGCTAATCAAAACATTCAACCTTGTCAAATCCCAGTGCTTCTCCTTATTTTAAACTTCTTGTTGACCATTTTATCTATTCCATAATAATGTCGATCGTCGGTCGCAAGTCCTATGCCGAACTCGATCACTGTATCAATGTTCTGAAAATAATTTCAGAATCTTCTCTCTACCAATATACACAATTAACACATATAGTGTATGTGTTAAGGCGGAGTTAAGAATCTGTAAAAATCTCCCTAGTTTTAGCCCTCATCTTCTCTAATTTTGACACTGATGCGCAACATCGAGACATAATTTACTTCTCTCTGAAAGAGCATTCGAATCCAGAGCTCCACGTCAGTTTCTTTTTGTCTCCCCAAGTTATTCTTTTAAACTTCTTTTTCACTGAAGCTTTGGCTTCATTTTTAATATTGACTATACATTTCTACTAAGAAAGAATTTTTAAAAAACGCAATTTCTTTCATATGTTCTTTGGTAACTAATGTCCTTTAATTGAATAAAATTATAGTACTCCCGGGGAAAGTTTTAGTTATAAACTACAATATCTTTAAGTCTAGGAGTAGGGAAACAACTGATTATGATATTTGCGGCTTTTGAAATAAAATATCGATTTAATTAAAAAATCTACTTTTTGCAAATTGCCGATTTTAGAATATACAATTAAGTAGACAAAAACTGATTCCGTTCCAAGTTTTATAAAGATTTAAATGTTTTTTATCGCCGTGCACCCGATTTGCACGAAATTATATAGTCACCCTGGTGTAATACTGTAAAGATACTTTTATTGATATTTCCATATAAACTTTTTTAAATTTACTTTGAGTTGTTTAAATAATTGTTATCTTAACTTATTCTTCTTTAGAGTTTCGATTTTATAGTGAAATATTTTTTTAATAATGTTTTTAAACTCACACGATTTGTATACATTATAATTATATGTAACCTGGTCTTGTTCGTGCATAATTATAAAACTATTTATTTACCCCGACGTTTCGGCTACGTTGCAGCAGCCGTGGTCACGAGGAGACTGGAGAACTGGTGGGTGTCTTCTCCTGATTTAAGTTGAGGCGTGAGGGTAATCCGGTAATAATGTTTTTAACAGATTTTCAGATGTACCCTCCACTTGATTTTATTGTACGTAAAGGTGGCGACACACTGCACTCACGGTATCCGAGAATATTGTTCGTGGTTGTTTGCGATCGCGACACACACATTTTTATAACCGGATTCCACGTTGGTGAGAGTTTATATCCACTTTCGCGGTTGAAATTGTTGTGTTTTTTTATTTCAACCGCTTCACGAACAATAGGCTAGTTGACACCTTTTTTTTTATTTCATAAATAAATAGTCCATTAACATCTGAGAAATAATGTCAAAGTAACAGCATGTCTGCGATTAATAGTTTCGGAGATACGGTGCTGTGTTTGTAGAACTGCTGCTAGTTGGCCGAAAACGCTCCCTACAAATTCAAGGCACTCAATGACGTCACACGGTGCTACAGTAGCGAAAAATGTATGGGCGTCTAGACATTTTTTGTAATATCTTTGTTATTTGTGCGTTTATGTTTATAGCTGTTATAACGAAAGTTGTAACATTTTTTATATCTTATTTAATGCCTTATGTATTTTAGCAAATTTTTGTAGTTAATTTTTTCTACTTTTTTCAAGTTTTCAAAGCTAAATATTTTCCAAATCAGTGACTTAAAATTTGTTTTGTTAAACATTTATAAGTTAAAATGGTTCATATTTATCGAAGATATAACTAAAACCTGTATTTTCACTTGTAGGACACAAGCCTATTCTTGGATAGTAATGTCGTTCAGTGGAAAGGACACGAGGTGTATGTTACTCGATCCAGTGGTTTGATCCATATGATAATAAGTGCTCTGCAATCGCGGACTTCTTCACTTGACGATTTTTGACCGCTGCTATGTGTTCTCTTACACGTTCGGCGATAGTCCGCTTCGTTTGTCCGATGTATGAACTATCGCAGCTGCAGTCAATTTTATAAACGCCAGGTTTTTGGTAAGGAATACTATCCTTTGGTGATCGCAATTGGTGTGACATTTTTGATAAAGGAGTAAAAATGGTGTCTATAGAAATTTTTTTCATCAAAAGCGAACCAATTTTGTCCGTTACCCACTTAACATAGTGTAAAAATGCCCGTCGCCTGGGAACCTTAGGTAGTCTTTTCTTACATCTTCGGATATTCATTTTTCCTTAGCACGTCCTGTGCATGGGACAACTCATCTGCTAAGAAGTTTTATAATAATGCAGGAGCAAGACCCGGTTACATATAATTATAAAATATTTTTTTTATTCTGCAAAGGATTTCATTGACCTTGTCCTATTAAGCTATTTATTTAATTTTCTTAAATACCAAAAACAAGGTGTTAATCAACATCAATATTATGAGTAAGGGAACAATTTGTTTGGCGAAATTGTTGTCAAGAAATACAATAACAAATGACTAGCATTATTTATATTGTGACGGCGTTTTTGACTGAAATTGTCCCGGCAAAACTTTTTAGGGTTCTGCAATGGGAATATTTGAACTTTTATAAGCAGGAATTTTAATATAGATCAATGAATATTGTTTCCAAAAACATATAAATATATATTCTAATATTTATGTGTGTGATAGAGTATTTGTTACAAATTCTTATATATTCATATTTATATAAGAATTTGTGACAAATAATCTTAAATATTTTGGAAACCGTAAAAAGTATTATTTATCAAATTCCATTTATTAAGTTGAATATTTAATTAAACATATTTTTTTTGGTTTAAATATTTGCAAATTGTATTTATTAATTACGATCTTTATTTCATATTTTGTTCAATTTAAAATAAGCAAGGACGCGGACGGTTCGCTATTATAATATACATACATATCGAATTACACTCTTACTGCTCTAACACAGGCCCGGCATTCAGTTTCACTGCACATGCACACTCATGTAGGATCGCGACTCTGCTCGCACAGTAAGTTGAGTGGGAAGGCCTGGTTTACACACATATCAGATCCACCAGAGTTATATAAAGTATAGAAATGTCCTTGCGTTTTACCACATGGTATAACAAGAGCGGAGATTCGAGCTATTAGGGGAATTTCTAGTTTAGTTACACCGTATTTTCTCTGTCTAAAAGGCCCTGGTGATTCTCAGGTGGGGTAAAGATTCCAGGGAAGGTTAGATGCCCATCTGGAAAACTCTAGGCTACTAGGTTTGAGGGTACTAAGTATCTCTCTACTCTCAGCTCAGAGCTTAGCACTTATCGTTCTGAGTTCGGTAACGATGTAAAAGTCACGATGTAAATAGCCATATCATTGATCCTACCACCTTCATGAGAAGAACTAGACACAAATAAACAGTTACCTGCCCTGCAACGGTTTACTCACTATTAACAAGAAGTGTTACCCAATTTTAATAGAGATGAAGGTTGGCATATACCATCAGCTTGCAGCAGTCCAGATCACACATTGCAAAACCAAAAAAAAAAATACGGTTAGTTCATTCTGTAAATATTAATTCAAAGGGAGACATTCACTTTTTCTTGTAGGAGTTTGTTTTGCCAGTTCTTCTCAGACAAGATTCTCAAAGTTGGAACTGGTGGTAGAATACGGTAGCCAGGGGTAAATAAATAAGTCAAACGTTTTTTTTAAATAATTTAATTTAATAAATGTAAACGTTACGTTTTTTTGTATTCTGAATGTATCCAATAATATTGGTTTTTGAAAGTAGCTATACTTAGAAAGCATTTAACAAGAACATTTACAATGTTTGTTAAAAAAATAAAGAATGTACTTATAAATAAATAACACTATACAATCCAGGAGTTCATAAACGATAAAGCTATATGTCGAAATCCCTAAATTAATTTATTGACATACATTATTTTCAAATTGTAATATTTCAATCCTTCGCAGTAATATATAACTTGTTGACATTTATTTTATATTATATTATAATAATTTTAAACAAGTTATTGACATAAAATATTATTGTAATTTCTTATTTCCTGATATATACTACCTTTTTTGACATATTATTAATATTATTATAATCGAACTCTAATTGATCTAAGTTTTCGATAATTGATTAACATAAATACATAATACATATAATTTTCTTTATTCTGGACATCGATGTAAAAACTCTTTGACGTTTAAACAAAAAATAAAATTAATAAATTAATACTTGACATTGAATAAAATGTAATAAATACTCAACCAATACAATGTTAATAAAAGTTATAACTTGATGTTACTATTATAATTTACATATAAATTTAAATATTGGTATTAATTGCCTAACCTCAAACTGACTGATCTACTTGATACATTTTTAAGATCTGCCTGTCGTTCCAATTGTCTTGCTACAGGGTCATATGTTCATATGTTTATACTTATGCCATCTCTTATATGTTACATATGTTTACAATAAATAATTGAGTATTGGCTTTTAGTTAAAAATAAATCAACATTACCTTAGTCGTATGTGAACACGGAAACTCGAGAAACGCTTTGTCTACACCCAAATGTCACTTTCTCGGGTCAAGAGTGAGATATCGTATGGGCGCACCCTAGAAAAGTGACATTTAGCTGTAGACAAAACGTTCTCGAGTTTGTCATGCTACACGTACTGTAAAGGGTCCGAAACGTAAATAAAACTAAATACAATCGCGACGAAAGTGGTTTCATTTAAAGAAGTGTTTCATTAAAAACCACCTGCAATAACGCAGGATCGATTTTACATTACCTTCCTATTTAAATGTTCGTAAAATTGGATTTAAAGTAAGTCTGGATTGTATTTTCCTAGATTTAGGCTAAGGCTAGGATGCTAAGGCTTCAAGTAGTGAACATAGACATTTTTTGATATTCCTTTTTGACAAAATTCTAATATTACAAATAAGAAATCATGATATTTGTTACATATTCATATTCAATTTATATATCGGTCCTGATGCCACACGTATAGTCTATAGCCCGAATTAATTTAAAAAAAACGAGACAAAATAGAGCTTTTTATTTCCGATAGTTAACACAGACGATTTAGCCGACAAATACAAGTTAGACGACAAGTAAAAATATTAAAATGTCAAACACTAGGGATTTAACGTTGTTGTAAAATTAATTGTTGAATAAACTATCTAAATAGGGGTGCACCCACTAAAGGGACCATTCCAGTAAAAGCGAATCTCAAACTTGTCCGCCTTATTTTATATTGGACAAGTTTGTATCGTCATTCGAGACACGTAAAGGACAACCGAGGTCAATTCCTCCAAGTCACACCAGGCTAAGAAATAATTTATTTACAAAACAACTTTCGAAATGGGTTGTAAAGGGGTTATATGTCTATATTTTCACTGTAAAGGGCCCGTCTTAAAATTATGAGAAGATTCGTTGAAGTGTGAATGAAATCATAAACACGTCTATCAATACATTTTTATCGTACCTACTGGTTCAGTTAAAAGATAAAATAGAAAAGTGAAAATCACTTTATTCACTTGGCAAAAACAGATCTTAAATAATTCAATATAAGATAATATTAATAAACCGATTGAAAAATTTAAAATACTGCCCTCGCTTTCATGAGTTATTATTAAAATTATTAAATTATAGTTTGAACTTTTTAAAAATTGTATTTTTCCTTCTTTCTTTCTTGGTTTAAAAGCAAAGTTGAGTTTTAAAAGAGAATGATCAATTCATAGTAGTGAAATGAATCAAAATAGCGCTATTACATTGCTCAGATGTCACATCCTGTGGCTAATTATAGCTAGAGGAGTCAGTCGCTCTGCAGGTTGTCAGTCGTCAGATTTAAATAAAATCCAATATTAGTACATAATATGGTAACAGTTATCGTTCTAAACGGTGGAATTTTAACAATAAGTTAAATTATGCACCCGCCACCAGGAACGGAACAAACAACATTTGCATGAAGGATGCTTAATATCTGTTATGTTTTATGTAGCGAGAATTCGTAATCGACGCTGCCACAGTGAAACTACAATGAGAACAACCCCAAATATACCTACTAATTGTATGAATTAACGTGACACCTGAAAGTATGATATATTTTTCTGAAAATGAAAAACCCTTATTTGCTGGTAAAATGACATAATATGCTTGAGATAGCGCACTGGTGAGCGCGTTCGATCTTAGATATGGTTTCAAGTAACTTTTGCAAGGATCAGTCACAGGATGGGTGACTAAAAATTTACTAGCTCGAGCTCCTACGTGCTTCGGAAGGTACGTTAAGCCGTTAGTCCCGGCTGCATCTGCTGTTGTTAGCGCCCAATAACTCGTACTGTGGATCATGGCCTGTTCCCCCTATTTGAATGGACTCGATTCCATCCATGACCAAGGCCTGAGCGTCAGTAGTGGGGATATTAATAGGCTGATAATGAGGTTGGTGGCTGATGAGTTACTTATATTTTATATTTTTTGCATTTTTTTATATCCAATAATAAAACAATTCTTGTTGTCAAATTATTTTTACCTATTTCAAGTGATAGAGTAGAACTTAGTGATATTTATGTATGTACATATATAAATAATGTACATATATAATGATCTACTGTATCACTTATCTATTTATGAATCGAATTTCAATAATAAATTTTTTAGGTAATGGTTATATGATTATGAAAAATAACAATTAAAAAGAATAATCATAAATTACCTACAAAATAAATTAGAAGTGAGTGAGTAAGCGAAAAAAGCAGTAATTTTAGTAAGTGAAAAAAGCAATATCATAGATAACATTTTGATGGATACATGTGCGCACTGCACGCGTAAACGTTTGTCTGGGTCATAAAAAAGTTTTACATATGGTATAAATATGTAAAAATAGTTGTAAAGTGAATAAAATACAGACTAACAATATTTAAGACAATACATAAAACCAGAGTTGCATTACAATTGTCACCGACTGAGTGCTTAAGATTGAGAATCTTAGTCGCAGCACAATAATTTATTGAATTAATTTTATAGATGTTACTATCTATAAAATTACTTCCGCGTAGTCCGCGTAGTTAAAATATGATAGGTTCAAACTAATACATTTACATCCTCCATCATCCCATACTTTATCCCTATGGGGGTTGAATTTAACAAAATACTATTTAAGCGGACGTCTTCATTATAGTAGCTTCTATTTTTAAATTCATTTTAATCAGTCGAAAATCTAAGAAGATTGATACAAATTTCATCCCTTATTTTATCCTCTTTGGGGTGGCATTTATCAAAATCCTTTCTTAGAGGATGCTTACGTCATAACATCGACCTGCATGCCAAATTTCAGCCCGATCCGTCCAGTGGTTTGGGCTGTGCGTTGATAGATCACCGTATCAGTCAGTCACCTTTGAGCTATACATATTTAGATAAATTCAGACATATTATTAATTACGTCATTACACTGGTCCATTAAGTGTACACATCGCACTGAATAATATCTCTTTATTTTTAGTTTATTATATAAGGGCAATAAAGGGTATCTATCTACCCTATTAAAAAGGATAGTTTCCCTAATTTTTCCAGGCATACAGTAGTTTCAAAATCTATCCAAAGTAAACAAACCTTTAGATCTATCCTCTATCACTGCGATTCTTTTATGTAAGAAAATAAAAAAGACATCAAGTTTTTCTAGTTTTAAATTAAACATCTATAATTTTTTTGTGTTTCAAGCAAAGAATAATCGTTTATTTTCACGAAGTTCTTAAAGTCAATCAAAAGTAGTTTGGTAATTTATTTCAACTCGAGACAACGTTTAAGCAAAGTTGGTTTCGATTAAAACTTGAGCACTTCCGTCACCATTCAACTTGTTTTAATGTTGAAACTCAAACATACCACAGCGTAGTTTAGCAGATTAAAAAAAATTATTAGACTATACTTGATAAACTACCACTCAGAAGCAGGTCATTTTTTGCTTTATTTCATTTGTATGCTTTCGTGTTTTTTTTTGTATTTTTCTTAGGTGTTAATTTTTAGGAGTCTATTAAATACCATAGCACATATACGTTATACTTGAAAACTCAAATCCATATTTCGGCTTGCATTTACATTCGGCACTGATAGCAAATTTTTTTCTATACTTGTATCTTGTTTCAAAGATCTAATAAGATCTAGGTATAAATATTTTAAAATGTCTCCTGATGTGCAATCCTAGTAATATTATCAACGACCAATCAAAAAGACCTAAGTAGGTCGGAGTGTCAGTCAGTACGTTAATTACACAAGGAAAATGGTATACCTACTGATATTGATGCACTATGTTTTGTCTGAAAATGAGAAAAACATTTTTAAATGTACTAACAGGTGAGAACAGGCGTCTCTGCGACGAGATCAAATCCATAAGGAATTGGGTGAGATTTTTACAGTGCTTTGTATTATTTGTGTCAGTGCACTGTACTCAAGTACTCAATGTCAGTTTAAAAGTGAAGCTAATTAATGTGACATTGTAAATGGTATCCCCGTTATAATTTATATTATAAAATTATAATTAAATTAGCCAATTTTATGGATTTGTCAATGCTATTTGAATAATTGGTTAATAGAACAATCATATTTAAAGAATAACAACTTTCAATGAATTTATAAATACTTTATTATACACCATAATTAAAGAATATGACAATTGTTAGAGTTTAGTGGTTCAATCGGCGGCCTTATCACGAAAAAGCGATTTCTTCCAGGCAATTTTATATGGAAGCTACTTTTGATTTTTCCTAGATATATTAGTGTTAAACCTCACTACTACTCTTTTATTTTTTCTTGAATATTATATTTTACAGTTTCCTATTTATCATCGATAATAATTCACAGTTTTACGGCACAATTTCTGGAACAAAGGGTCCAAAGGTAGTATTCACCAGACACTATATCCAATAATGGGGGAGCACCATAAAAGCAGCCTTTGGATCGTCTTGATTGAAAACCGTTTACGATATGCGTTAACTCGAACAATGAACGTAAAATATTTTATAAGAGAATCGATCATCACGCCTTTGTATAAAAGAGCCAAGGAAGAAGTTGGATATTATTTGAAAATTTTAGATATCACAGTTTATAAACTACGTAGTGTTTTTATGATCCAACTAGCCCAATCCGAAACGTAATATTTACAAAAGAAAAACAATGAGATCAAACACAGCAAAAGACACATCGCACTTTTTCAATTCACTCGTTTCAAGTGCCTGAGTCGGTTATCATGCTAGTGTTCTGTATAAAATGCAAAATATATGTTTTCTTTCATGACCTTAAAAATGTTCTCATATATTAATATAAATAAAATATCATCTAAGGTATATTTCAGTTTTATCTAAAACTTAAAATTGTAAATATATTCCTTCATTGTTTCAGATTTCCATAATACCTTTAAGAACATTGGCTCATTAGTTTTTAATCTGAGCAATGTATGTGATTAATATATTTGACGAACTTTGCATTTGATAATATATGTGCTGTTATATGTTACATTATGGCTTTTGACAGCTATGTGTAATTTTATATTAAGAAAATGAAGAATCCATAGAGAAGTCAGATTCTTAATTAAATATTATAACCCATCTAACATTCTTGTCTTGGCGTATCCACAGCTCTGTTGAGTTGTCCGTTAAACATTATCAAACAGGGTCAAGCAAAATATTCATGAAATATTGTGGTTAGCTGATGTCATCTGAAAAGGGTCCGCTATAAACATTAGGATAACAAAACTTTACTCAATGTCCTAAAAACGGCATTACACTGATCTGTCTGAAAAACTCCTAAACTAGCTGGAACGGCTTCAAAATATGAGTATCCGATTCTTCTTAAATCTTTTTTCCTTCGTATACTTTCACTTCAAGCTATTCTAGTTCTCTATTCACAGGGGCAGAATCATATTCTTACGTTACTTTATTTTATTTTTTCATACCTATGTCTCCTCTTAAGCCATAAGTGAAGCTCACATTTTGTATACGGATGACGACTGAGTAAAAAAAGAAATTCTATGTAGTCCGTCAGCCAGATAATAGAAAAGTATTAGATACGTATTTTTTTGCTTTAATTTAAACAAGAAATGGCTTAGATAATAGGCATCAAAGTTGAGGAATGGGGCTCGCTACGTCACAGTCTTGTAGAAAATGAATAAAAGCGTGACGTCCTGCGACATTTCAACATTATGTATCACCTTAATTTATTGATTACGCAAAAAATAAAAAAATAAATACTCATTTAATACTTTTCAATTATCTACCTGACGGACAAACAAAGAAAAATTTGTCGTCATCCCTAAAGTTTTGTTGCTCGAGTAAAGACTATTTACTTACAACTGTCGTGAAACTCCTAAGCCTATAATATATAATGACTTTGTTAAAGTAATTTTGTGTTTCAATTTATTTAGATTTTCTATTCATTCAAACAATACTAAATGATTCGATATCAATAAAATGCTAACAAGATACGTTTGTTAAGCTATTTTGGCAAAGGCAGGTTATAGGATGGATGAAAAAAAATATTATCTCGAACTCCTCCACGTTTAAACTATTCTTTGTACCTGCCGTTAAACTCCTTAAACTGTCATATAAAACAAGTCCCTTTTAGTTATTTTGTCTTTAAATTTATTTAGTTTTTTTTTATTTATTCCAACAATACTAAATAATTCGATATCAATAAAATGCTAACACGATCACTTAAATAGGTTTTCGTTTTTATTTTTTTTTTAATGATTAGTTGATAGCTATTTGATAAAAATAGGACTTTTTGTCGTGAGAAATGTAAAAAAACGAATTTATTATTAATATTCAGTTGAGATTTCGTATTTTTCTCACTTCAAAATAAGGCCGTAAGTATATTATCTTCTATCAAAGCACTTTCGGCGTATGTTTGAGGCGAAGACAATAAACTACATTAATATCTTATATTTAATACGATTCTAAAAACTCTAGTATTATACGTTTACTCGTAAAAAAGTAAATTTACTTCGTCATAAAGAAAACGATAGTTTTTATCTTATCGCTAGACGCTAAACTCTGCACTTTACAATTTTCATATTATGTTCAATAATCCTTTATGATAACACTAAAAATATAAAGAATTAAAATAGACCGTTAGTTTTTATAGTAAAATAGCTGCACATTTTATTTGGTGTCTTATTATTAAAGTATTTCTTTTTATTTTAAAAACTTTCAACGTTACTTTACATAACATAACTAAGAAAACCGGAAAATGAGAGTGAAAACTCGCGTGGAAAGGGGCCCGTTCACATATATACATGCTATATCTAATTCATTTTAAATCAGTCTATTAAATAGTTTCAGAGCTTTTTTACTGCAAACAAACAATGAAATTAGTGTAAAGTAATTATATTAAAAAGAGGTAAGCCTCTTTACAATATAAGTATGTATAGATTATTCTATTTTAAACTATATGCTTGTTTACAAGACGCCCCCGAGTAGATCTCTGCTATTTAGCATCTATCTTCTTACTTCTAGTTGCACAAATGTTCATTAGTTTAAAGCGACATTACCCATACAAATTTGACATTCATTAGTGTTTAAAGGCGTCATTAAACCTCAACAGACATTTGTGCAACTGTTAGGGGCATAATCGAAAATGTGATTAATTTACTTTAAAGAAGAATGAAAGAAAAAACAATAAGAAAAATTAGAATCATCCCTAGAGTACCTACATGAGATAGAACTCTTATATACAATGAGAGTACCGGGATGAATACCGGGACTCGAACTTGTGCTAGCTGCCACTGTCCACAGTCCGTATGGTCTTCAAACAAATGAATAATTACAACTGTTTTTAGTTCTGCAATAAAAGAGTTCAAGATAATAAATTTTTGGTCATCCATCCTTTAACCTGCCCTTGCCAAAGTTGCTTAACAAACGTATCGTAGAGCAAGCGCGCTAACCACAGTGCTATCAAGCTCCCCAGTTCTACAGTGCAATTCTGTAACTAAATCAGCTTCAAAATCGACGTCGAGTACAGCGCTATCACAGCATTGAGGTTCAAAAGCCAAAATAGTTTTTATTTCATTAAACCTCTTTGCTTGTGACAGCGCTGTGCTCTACGTCGAGTTCAAGGTCGACTTTATTACAGAATGGCTGGAAAGAGTCTGACCTAAAGAAATCTTTTTAAGTATGTACTTAAAAAGTGGAATAGTAATCTTAATGAAAATTATTTTAAAAATCCACTTTGTCCCTAGTACTCTGAGATGGGTTTTTTAAGCATATTTCATTAGGAATTTATTCCAGTACAGCATTGTGAATGCAAAATTGATCAAATATAATAAGTGGAATAGTGTTTTGAATAAAATACATTTCTATTTCACTGCCAGAAATAGGTTAGAGCATCGAACAAAGCAGTTTGACATATACCGTAAATATTTACTAACACGGTAAACAATTGAACTCATCTAGGGTTACCATAACAATTATTATTAAAAGGCTACTTGTGAAACCACCCAAACTCTAGTATTTCTTACTTTCCTGTGTTTTTTCTCAAATACTAAAAAATAACATCAGAATGTGCTTTCGGGGCCTGTAGTTCTGAGTTTCTGACATGGCTAATACGAACCCTAAAAGATAACCATTTAAAACTTCTTAAAGTCACAGTAGGTAAAGAAATTAAACTCTTCGATCGCCACTTGTATTTTCGCAACGTCAAATATAACAATCCGCAAGCCTGATTCTAATAATATTATTCGCAAAAATAGCACCAACAAAGAACCTTATCTATACCTATAGAAGACTATTCAATTTGTTTCAGTTTGGCAGATTTGTATCCCTAATGTGATCATATTACGTACCTAATCTCGATTTTAGGTATACCATAGTTCTGTGACGGGTTCGGTCCTTGGGTCAATTAATGAAAGGCTGACTAGCTTGAGAATGGATTTATTTATGGTATAAAGGATAAAGTAAGAAACCCTTTTTGGGTTATTTGAATCTTACAAGTTACATAATACACTTATATTATATTATATAATTCCTATTAGAATTATTCATTCATAATTATTAATAAAATTTTATGTTTACATTTATAATATCTGTGATTTACAACAGATGATTTTTTTACGAACTGACATCCATAAAGAGTAAATTTGATTAGTCAAAATTTCAAATTACGAAAGGTGAATAATTAAAAGAAATGATGTTGAATATCAAACAAAAAGTTTGCATTTTGAAACCTAGGATAAATAAACGGTGTTATGACACACCGTTACCGTTCTTTTTCAAGCAATTTGATTTAGACGTCACATCATATATACTTTTTGCTTAAGCTCCTACAAGCTTGACTTAGAAATATGCATTAATCGCGTGTTAACAAATAGCATTGAGCTTCAAAAGTTTGATTTTGATTAAACGTGAAGTAAAATTTTCTCATCCATCAAATGCATATTAACAAATATGAGATTATGTTTCAGTTAAACAAAAACACTCTTGTGCAACAAAAGAAGATAGAGTAATAACTAAATTACCATTAGAATTTTAAAATCTGCATTTTATTGTGTTTAATCACGTAGGCAACCCTAGGAATGAGCTGTAAAGTTTTGCTACAATAGCTGAAATGTAAAGCAGAAGTACAAGTGAATAGTCGAGAATTCAAGACCTTCTTACAGTAAAATGAAATATTCCGAATTTTCAGTTCGAATGACAATTTGCTTGGTACATTTATCAAAAACGTATTCAAGATCGAATCACAATGGTATCTATGTGTTTTTAACTTGATATTATAACTATGGTATGTATCATATGTTTGAAAAGGATATAACAAGATAAAAAAATATTCAAAATTATTATTATATCATATGCAATGGAGGCATGAAATTAAATAATAAGTTACACAAATTTCGCTTTGTGCAATTGTGCGTTTTTTAAATTATAATTTTATTTATGTCTTATTAGTTAGACAAATTAGGTTGATTCAGAAAGTGATAGAACATAGTCCATATTTTCAAACTTTCTCATTGTATTATTTTTATTATTTAATAATAATTATAATCATAATATACCTATTTGGAATCGTTTTATTAAATCCTTTAATTTATTACCGATATTGTAGTATTTGAAAGAAAAAAGTATTTTATCGCCCTATTGGATTTTTTTACGTTACCTATCTAAGAACATTTGGGCTACTAAATCTAACGGTACCTCAGTTATCTAAATCCGTTAGAGCGCTTCTGATATGAGATAATAAAGGATATTACATACATATATACGAGATACGCGCGAAACACATAACCTTTGCAGTCGGGTAAAAAGAGACTGCATATATTGTACTATTTGGAACCACACCGTTAGCCGCAACGCTGTGACGACATTATAAAGAAAATTGCACACGTCATTCGTCTTTTGTTTTTTTTTTAACCCAAGGTTAGAGAATATAATATATATATATATATATATATATATATATATATAAGTCGCATAAATAAGTATAATTTCAATATACGCAAAATACAAGCAACGATTAAAAACAGAAGACCATACTAGTTGTGGACAGTGCCTTAGTCGCTCGTTCGAGTCTTATGGCATAAGTCCTTTTGATTGTATTCAGTATTATATCGGGTGTACACTACGAATAATCTTCTTTCTTATACTTGTTTCTTTCGCTCTTATTTAAATTCACAAATAACCGCATACTTTTCTAATAAGCTCCCGCGTGAGATCTCGGTTATTTGCACGCCACCTCACCACATATCTAACCTGTTTTGTAGATTTTCTATGCAGTATTTACAGTTTCAAATTTATTTCTTTCTGTGTTATGAACAATTAAATATTGTTACGTTTCAAACGTTGAAAATAATATTAGCGGTTCAATCAAATGCAACCTTTATTATCATTGAAGTGGATTTTATTTAATGCAAAGTTAACAGCGCAACTTTGTATTTTTAAGAGAATAGCCTTACAGTCCACATATTCCTTCTTTTTTATTGTTTAGCCAATGTATATTTTAGGTAGTCGAACTACTGCTAACCGATTAAGTTGACTATGTCTACCTCCTAACAATAATTACTGCGTAAGTAATTACAAAAGTCGTTTCCAGCGTCTGTTTCATTTCATTTTGTACCTGTATTATTAAATTACCTCAGAACTCAGGAGTCGGAACTGAAGACATCACCATCACTAATAATTAATGTTAAGTACCTAAGAAAATAGTTAATTAAGATTTAATTTGAGTTTAGACTTACTTTTTGCATATAAGTAAATACAAAGCTTATTATCCTACTTGCGTGAAAATATTTGTTTAGTAAGTAGTATATTTAATTTATCCCTTTGATTATAATGAAATCTTGCGCTCATATTCTGAAAACTGTGATAGTATACTTTTTATGTCATTAATTGATTCTATAAGGATAACAATCTACGCAAATAACATAAAGAATAGAACCAGTTATCTCTAACAAACTTATTAAGTGTTCTCGAACACTAAGGAAAGTGATATTACTTTCCTACAGACAGCTAATCGCGATTATTCCTTTCGACTTTAATGACGTGACGTCACTAACCTTATTTACTTCCATGAGTCTTACCATGAGTTTCTTAACTCGAACTAATTACAGTTGTCAAAGTGGAATAATGTTATTTACGACTATACTGGCGTCTAACTTTAACAACAACGTTTGACCCTATATAAGCCTAATAAATTGATTGTTAATAAAATAAATACAAAATGCGAAACCTAATTATATTTTGTTTTGAGTGATTTCGAGAAACCGGATTTGAAAGTGAATATATAAAATTTTCTCGATAAGAAACTATTTATCTCTAACGATATTCAATTTCTTCTTGTGATTGAATGTCAAATCTCTCTATTTCTCACTTACTGTTAAAGAGTAATTAGTGCATATTTTAAAGATACAAAAAGGCAAACCTTCGTAAATTTTTTAGCGAAACCGCGATGTAAACAATTAATGACGCGACATTTAATGGTAAATTAAAACTGTCTAATGCCTTATTTTTATGTCGCTGAAATTGAACTTGAGTATAACATCTAAAGTCAAATTTACATAACGAAATTAGTTAGTCTATGGAAATAGTTACATTGCGTAATTTCACTAACAATTTCACGTATAGATGAACAGTTTCACACATTCACAGCATTAGAGTAGATTCTTGTCATGTGCATATTTTTGATGACCCTAATATTTTTTTTTATTTCTCTAGTGTCATGCTACTAGTTTCAGCATGACTAGTGAAACTAGTAGGGCGACACCATTTGCCTCTTTAGTGGTGGTGGTAGAGAGATGATGTTAACCGTACCACTAAATCTTGTATAAATATGTAGGGTTGAAAATGATTGTTCAACTTACGTGATAAAATATAATGTTTATTAACAACGTCCACATAAACAGTTTATACATAAAATACAGAAGTAAGGAAGGAAAAGTTCAAGCACAAACAGTTAATACACATGCAATAGTAAACAGACAAGCAATAACACTATAATATTAAAAGCAACAGGCAGAATAAATATTACATACACTCCGCGTTGTAGTTCGAATGACAGTTCTTTTTCGCGTCTCTCTACGCACGCATGCGCGCGGCGCGGCGCGGCGTCTCGCTGGTCGCGCATGCGTGCTTATTACTCGCTAGTGAGTACGCATATCGATATTAAATAGTTATAGATAATGTAGATAATTATGTTTTAGATATAGTGAATGTATATTGTAAATAAATATAAAATAAGAAATGTGTATATAATATGTGTATATATAAATAGTTAATAGTAAATTAGAAAGTAGCCTACACCTCTAATAAAATTCGATATTGTCCGGGCCAGTATTTCAGATATATATTTTTTTATTCATCCGAGAAACAAACAGTAACATAAATTACATGTGCACAAATGTTAACAAAAAACAAACCTACAGTTCAATATATTACAGATAAACACATTTAAATTATAAATAAATCATTAACACATAATTAATATTAGTAATAGGTACAGAGAAAAACACAGCAAACACATTCAGCAGCAATAATTCGTAACGGTCCAAGAATAAAGAGTGCATGCGTGCAGGCAGACAGTGTATGGCTCTTAGTAATTGGTATGGCTGCAGCCAGCAAGAGCTAGTCGTGATAATGTGTGATCGTGAGTTGCGCGCATTACAAAAACATGTTATGAAATCAAAAGACGCAAAAATGCTCAAGAAACATAGAATAGGTAAAAGTTAAAATTAGTTCATGCGGATTTTTTTCAAACAAACGTTTTTTTTCGAAGGTTTCAATGGCACAATGTTACTCAATACTCAATACTCAAATGTTTATTGTAAAACCATAGTGTTACAATATAATAATATTAGTATCAAACTATGGACCCTGTCGGGCACAGCAACACTTTATAGAGAGGATACATATCAAAAATAAAATAAGTAAATTAAAAATAAATTAAGGTAATTTAGAGATTATTTAAAATAACATTGTAATTTTAAATAAAAATTAATTAAATTACTTTTACGTTGAAGTGTTACTTATGAAAATTTCAAGAAAGAACAAAAGATTCCAAAAGGTACACAGATTTACAGCTACAGATAATTTTATACAATAATCATTGGAATAATTAATTTGTAAAGGATATATCAATATCGTAGTACAATCAGTGAGTTACAGTTATTTATTTTATTTTATTTAGATATTAAGGTCATGTCTTGGATACCTAAAGATGTTATGAAAAACAAGAGAGAACTCATAATCTAAGTGTAGATTACGTTGTACCTTCCCAATTATATCCTGATATAACATACATGGCGATGAGGATTTGAAAAAAAAAGATATTGTTGATTTCACGCGATTATGGAACTAGTTTCACATATGCTGAAATTTGTTTCGTGAAATTTATTCATCATTCATAACACTAATTTCGTAATATAAATTCGGCTTGTGTTATACATTGCATTCATTTGTGTTTGTGTCTCTATGGCTATTTAGACTCATTTTCTTGTCAGCATTTCAATTTTGATGTAACTCATGGTAGGGCTCTTGCTTAGTAACGATTAATCCATTTTAAGACCGCCACTTACCGCGTCTAATAACTCCCAATGTTCATATATTTCGTAATGAACTCTCAATTCCAAATTACCTTGGAATTTATTTGGAGGAATAATCGTCTTTGATGTGGGTACCTATATTAAATTTTGCTTATTACTTTAGGTAGGTGTTACTGTTTGAAGCTTAATATCTATTAATAGACTTATTACTTAAAGTTCAAATCACAACATCTATTTCTAAAACAAAAAGCTATTGCAATAAATTAGTATTGTAAATTAATACTAGCCATTTGATACGGTTTTAACTTCCTTTGTTAAGTTTTAAGGGTAATATTATATGACGTGTAATATTATTATATGCCAGGACTTTGTGGGGAGGATTATTTTATTATATATCACAAATACTGAACAACTTTTACTACGGAAGCAACACTGAATTCATGAAAAAAATATCACCTGTTTTATAGAAAACTGTAATACCCACAATCGCCAACAGTATGAAACAGCTGATACTATTTACATTGTAAAAATTGTTCAATATAATTAACTCATCCATCTTATAAAATCTTTAAAAACTTACTTAATTCGACTTATAATATTCGGGATTAGGCAAAATATTTGAAGGTTTTTTGTTTTAAATTTAATATTTTGTTTTAAATAGTGATAAAATAATAGCACACAATTAAAGATTTTAAAAATAAATCAGGAAAGTGGTTCTTATTAATGATGATATGGTTGGAATAAAGATACTTTCTGACCTTGTAGCTATTTTTATCCTTTATTAATTAAGATTTTAAGCTCCAATCGTGCTATTAATAAACAAGGTTTAACGTCAGAGTAAATTTACGCTAAAATTGCAATTTTAGTATTAGTTCAAATTAATTTTATACAGAGAATAAGAAAACCTACTACCTCGTACTAGGTTAACCTATGATAAGTCTCTGTTAAATAATATGAATTTTTACTAATTCTAACTGCAGTTTCGGCTTAAATTTACTCTAACCCTAGACCTTGTTTATTAATAACACCGTCTGAGTTTATGTAAGTAGACGCGTTTTAGGATTTATTTGAACATAGCACCGTTATATCGAATCGATATGAAAAACGCAAAGTGGAGGCCATTTGCTCCTTAAGATGGCACGTAAATAAAAAATCACTAACTTTTAATTAGTTTTGTACAACGAACTATTGTCTGAATAATTTGTATCGTAACATTAAAACATTTGATTTCACCTCGTTTTCGATGTCTTATAAAGCTCAATTATTGTTTATATTTATAACTTAGAGAATTTATAACCACTAAAAACTTAAATATATAAAAAAGTTTTCATACAATCTAATTCACTTGAAAGTATTTCTTCTGTAAAATAACAAGAAATTTTATGAAAATAGCATACCGAAATATCAAAGGTTACTTCCAGCTCATATTTTCTTAAGACGGTGAAAAATCTACTGTTCAAAGCTATCGGAACCACGTACCACTATCTTGTGGCATACAACCACACTGAGGGCCACAGTACACTTAAAAGACAGTATCTAAGTTTTTCTTCTTGAATCCTTGGATATGAATCAATATAACGCGTAAAAAGATACTCATATCTAGTGATTAATTTAATGTGATTTATATGAGAGGAGGAATCAACCATGTCTTTTTTTCTTACTCACGGAAGTGAGGGAGTCTTCTTCAAAGTTCATTTCATTAGTATACTTACCTACAATAATAAAAAAAAAACGGTTAAGTGCGAGTCAGATTTGCTCATGAAGGTTTATCTTCATAAAAAGCAAATAAAATACGTTTGTTGTATAGGGGCCCACCTTCACCATTGATTTTATTCTGTTTTTAGTGTTTGTTGTTATGCGGCAATAGAAATACATTATCTGTGAAAAATTTCAACTGTCTTGCTATCACGGTTTGTGAAATACAGCCCATTTATAGACAGACGAACAGCGAAGTCTCACACTCGTATATAAAGTCTAGAGAAGTAATTACTTAAAAAAGCCGGCAAAAACCAAGTACATATTTTTAACCAGACGAGAATTTGATTGAAATAAGAACTGTTAACAGTTTTCTTACTATGAAGAACTGGTAACAATTTTTTTATATGAATGAAGTAATAGCCGTTAGGTTCATTTTCGTTCATTCAAATTCTTTCTTATTGGTATTAAATATTTGCTTAAGTAATTACTTTTTCAATGAAGTTGCTCATAAAGCGCTATTTTTTTAATCCATTGTAAACACCGAAAGTGAGTCTTTAAACACGTGTTAAATAAAAATGTACTGAAATCCTTTACTGCACACGTGCTTAAAAGTATTTGCTTTAATTTTTTTTGGCCAAGCACCAAAGAAATTTTAAAAAATTGATGAAAATATGTCAAACTTTAGGGGCAAAAGTATTTCAAGGAGCCTAGAACGAATATTTTCAAATAAAAATGTATGACACGAAAACATGTTCAAATATTACGTTTAATTTTAGCAAATAATTTTTACCTTTAATACATTCTTAGTTTTATTAACCTATACATTTGGTTTATTTCCTCGCAAAAAGCATTGAAAAATGTTGTAAGAAACTTGAGCGTAAAAGGTGTTTTGAGTATGACACGAAAACATGTTCAAATATCACATTTAATTTTAACAAATAATTTTTATCTTTAATACATACTCAGTTTTATTAACCTATATACCTATTTGTTTTATTTCCTCGCAAAAAACATTGAAAAATGTTGTAAGAAACTTGAGCGTAAAAGAATTTTCGAATTCGTGCCAATGAAAACCCTCGCTACGCTCGTGTTTTCAATTTGGCCCTTATTCGTAAAACCTTACTTTCCGCACTCGTATCTTAAATAACTATTACTCGTCTACAGATACATTCATTTACATTCTCGCGTCATTAGTGTCAATAGTTTAACAGGGAGTAAGGATCAGCAAATTCTTACTTTTTCTTATGAAGAAGGGGACTCGCCTCAAAATGCACAAAAATCATTCTACTTAATTAATTTAGCAATTTTAACAGAGTACAATTTAAACCGTCTTCAAAGCTTACAAATACATTACAGCTTAAGAACATACTCTAGCTTCATAATACACTTACTGTTTTATAAGCACACTGTGGTCAACATCTCTAAGTATTTAGTATTCAGCTGCCGAGGTGGATAGAATTGATTCTGTGCACTTACTAGAGTCACTCGCCTTATTGCATAACTAAGGGTTGGCAAGAAATGAAAAAAAAAATTAATAAACAAAAAATATATAGCAATCTTTATTAATAAAATACGTAAGAAACAAATTGTATATAAAGCACATATCACTTTCTTTTTTAAACCAATAATTTAATAACATTTACAAAAATATAGTACATTATAAACTAAAATATTTCAAAGTAAAAATTTTGTGATTAATCTGCTGCTTTTCATGAACATACAGCCGGTAAGGATCAAAAAACGAATTCCTAATAAGAAAATCATACCTATGAACAATTTTAATTAATTTTTCACATAATCATTAGTGTGAAAGTTTTGTTTATGCTTTTTTTATCCGAAGTCAACTATTACTAATTTTCATTTATTATTTATTCTAAAAATGCGGAACAATTCTTGATGATATAAAACAAATTAGCAAGCCTTAATTCTGAAAATTAAAAAGTCAACTTTAATACGAATAAAAAACCAAGAACCGAACCGTTTCTAAAAATAATAGATTTGTTAAATAAAAAAATTACTTCCTGTTACCAAAATGTTTTTATCACAAAAGTTGCCATATATGACTTCTCTGCAAGAGGGGACCTGAGATTTACGTTGAGGACTCGGAATTAATTACAAAATTCATTATAACTCTCCGAAGGATAACATAGTCAATTCAACGAACATAAAAGCTTGATTATCTTGATAACTTCGATACTTCTTTATTGCGTCTTATACAGAAATCATTCATTGGCGTAAAAATTGCCGTTTAATGTATTTTTTATATACAAATCAATATCAAACGGTCAAAACGCTAATTTATATATATACATATTTGAAATATCGCAATAAAGTTGTTTAGATGTCGTCGATAATTTTTAACCTGAAACTAATCACATATGACCGTGCTAACGGTAAATCATATTTTTTTTATGTTAATAAAATAGCGGCCCTACAAGAAACATGAATTACTGTTTTACATAATTTTCTAAAGTGTCACGTTTCCGAGAAAGTGTCACGTGTCACGATATGTGCTGTAAAAGTGGTATTGTAGCACCACCAAATTTGATAGCTTATACATTATGCTTTAGGCCGTAGAAAGAAAAAAAAATATAATACAATTAAAATACTACATTTAGAACTTTCTTTATTTAGTACCTTCCTATTATTCATGCATTTAACTGTCAAAAATAGCAATAGATTGAAAAATAAACAAGTATATTCTCACAAAAATTTTGATTTGCTGTAGTACGTCATATAGAACCTTGACTTTTTTTGTTTTGCACCGACCCGCGATCCCTTGAGTAGGGTATACGACTCTTTAAGGACCGCGACCCATATATTGATTTTGTATAATAAAAAATCATAATTCTGTTCATGTAAGCAATTATTAATTCAGTTACGATTTTAAAAACGAAATAAACCTATGCTTATTTCAATATTACACTAAATATTTACAACATATAAAGAATATTAAAAACTAAATTAAAACTTCAAAGCCATCCATTAGTACTGTAACATGTCTAGGCAACCAACTTCGGCTATTGGTCTTCCGTAAGCATGTATATATTGTAGATAAATAAATAAATTTATATAAAAAAACATCGACTGACGTCAATAGAACACATTTCTGTCTATTTAATGTGACACTTCAATTAACTCCTCTTCATTTTTTTTATACGTTTAAACGGAAATAGCTTTAGTACAGTGTTATAAGATACCTTTTTGGATAGAAACAATTTTCATGAACAATCTGGTTGTGTGCCAAGTACGAAATTATACTCTTTAAAAATTTCTTTTATAAAATTATTTTTAATGTAGCCCACGTTTTAGTAAAAGTACAGACACTTTGCAGTCACTGCTTGGAATGATTCAAATGTAATTTTACAGTTCTTTCGATTGAAAAGATTGAGTACTTTGAGTAATATTCTCAGTGAGTAATAATTATATTTTTCCTTTGCAAAGTTGGATTATCACTGGCATGTCTCTCTGTAGTTTCCTTATTTAACGATAGATACCCATCACATGATCGTATAATTGGATAGCATTGATGTAATATTCTTTAATCAATTATGAATCAGCAAAAGATGATTCTAACCATTGAAACTGAACAGCTCTCTTTTTATCATAAATACTTCTGAATCTTTGTGTATTCAAATATTCTAAACTTTTTAGTGTTGAAATCATGATTGAATACCTCTTCCAACTGAGCTAAATAAACAGAATAGTAGTATAATAATGAGGTTGAATCCTAGATAAATATTATGGAGTCGGTCTGGTATAAATAAAGTACTTATATCTAAAAGGAGCATGTTTATTTAAAAGGTGTTTATATTCGCACGTTATAAAAACAGTTCAAAATAGATGAAACATCAAAACAATTTACCTATGTAATAATATAATTCACGAAAATAAAAGTAGCTGTCATGACAATATGCCCAAAGTGGGCATATTCTTCTTATGGATTGTTTTTTTTCTGTATATTACAAAACGGTGAGCTCCTTGTTTGTCTTCTATTTGAATTTTTACGCGATTTTCATTAGAAGACATGACAATAATTAGGATTTTGTGTACATTAGTTGAAGCTGACGGCTTCATTACATAGTATAAATCAAAGTCGCTTTCTGTTGTCCACTGTCCATATATCCCTATGTATGCTTAAATCTTTAAAACTACGCAACGGATTTTGATGCGGTTTTTTTTTCCTATATAGGGTGATTCAAAAGGAAAGTTTTTAATAAATGACCACGCGGGCCGCAAGCCGCTGGCGGAAAGCTAATAGATTTATATACGTTAGTTGTCAAAGATCCAGAGAATAATCGTGTCAAATAGAAGCTGTCAGTAAATTGCACCTATGCAAAGCCATAGCGAGTACGTATGTAACATCACAAAATTAAAATTAAATTACTATAAAATTATAAAGTACGTAATAAACTCAAAAACAATTTTAAGTCTTTTTTATTTATTAAAGATTAGGGAAGCAGTGGAGTAGATTTTCAACTTTTTAGAATTAAGAGATTACTAATTCTATGCTAAAAATAATACAGATGAAAAGTTATTCATTTTGTTGTCTGAACATGCATATATAAGGAATTAATTTAATTCCTTTAATTTTTTTTTACTTCTATAAGCAGGTTTGTGGCAATAAAACCGTGCTACCGCTATAAGTGTCACAATTGAATTTCTTTTAAGCATTTGACCGGTTTTTAAATACTAAACGTGTATTCGGTAGCCAATTTATTTGTGCAATATCGCCCGTTATCTTTGAGATACCCGCTATGATGTCAGGTCGTAAATAAGCTAAGCTAACAAGACTGATTTATAAGCTGGCCGTAAGTACACTGAATATTATGCCAGAATTAACGCAAGGAATTTCACACAATATTATTAGTCAAAAACGTAGTTTACGATTTGTAGTTTATACGACACGACATTGTTATGGATTTCCAATTTGCAAGTACAAAAAGCTTTAACAGCTTGACGACAACGGAAAATCTTGAAAAATAAGTGTTTATTTTACTTGAAGAAGAGCTGGTTCTTCATAATAGAACCAGCTCTCTTCTTCAATGTACACGTATGTGATACTGTTTAATTCCTATTTACTCGGCTACGGCGAAGCGAAAAGGAGGGTTATGATTTTGACATGTATGTATGGATGTAAGAATGTTCATGTTTTTCCTTATAACTTCGAAACTACTCATTGCAGCATGGCATCATTAGAAGCTTCTCAGATGTCCGCGTGCTATAAGCTATGTGACGTTACAACAGCGCCCTCTAGAGACCACAAAGTAAGTTAATTATTTATACTAACAAAATATACAATATTATTCAATTATTCTGTGTAGGGTAACAAATAAAAAAAAAAATAAAAACTAAAACCCGACTACAGCTAAATCACGCTATAAGAAGTTTAGAAACAAGAAAATTATTTCATAGCGATAACTATAGTATAATTGCGATAACCAAACGATAGCGTAGTCTTATGCCATTGATCATAACAAAACAAACTGCGTGATTGAGCAGTAGTCGTAGTTTAGTTTTTGATCTTTTTATTTATTTAAACGTTTTACACTGCCCTAAAAGGTTAAAAAGGGCGAATGTTCTTTATCCAGGAAATATCGACTGTGAATCATATTCATATCGAGTGCAATTCTTATTTTTGTATGAATATTCATACAAAACACAACCTTCATTTATCTTTGATTAATGCATATAAAAATAATACATTACAATAATACAATTCGATTCAAACTAAATGATAAGTTGTGTTAAGTGTTAAGGCCTCTTTAGTTCAGGGCCGGCTATAATATCCCCAAACAAGCCTTATTTCACGGTTGTTCAGCTTCACTAGATCAATGTCTTATAGTCTGTTATTAAATCAGCAGGCTTAATTCAGCTGAAATTTAACTGAAATAGTGAAATATGTAACTTCGAAGTAATTCCTTGTGTGCGACTTGCAGTTAATGAGGTATAAAACTAAGAAGGCATAAAAATATAGTTCCTAATATAATACTTAAGATGGATACATTTATAACCAACTAGCTTTTGCCAGCAACTTCATTGTTTGACTGTTTTGTTGTATCCTAGTTGCACGTTATTGGTTTGAAAAAGCATATTATTATATAAAGAATATATTTTTGAAATAATCCCATTACAACTTTGACGATATTAAATCAGTGATTTTGTTTTAACATAAAACACTAGAAGAACTATATCGCATAAAATATTATAAAATACAAATATTTATTTTGTAAAAGAAACAGACTTAAAATTGTTCCAAAATTCATTTGAAGTCTCACTTGTTGGCCATCATATCTTCGTCCGCATCCAAATTGAATTTATAAGTATAAGAATTATTAATCGACAATTATAAAGTCGTTTTTGCTCCAAGTTATCATCAAATTTTAAATTTTTTTAAAATAGATATAAAAATTAATTATTGGGTTTAAAGTAAAATAAAAATGATTTCCAATAAAAACTTCTACTCGTCTTTTCATTCCTTCGTAGAATTCCGTTATGAAATCTATTCCTACATATTATTTAGGGTCTCATACTTTTTACACAAAATTTCATCTAAATAGTTTCAGACCAAGTTGTTTTAGCTTTTTTATTATTAGTAAGAACAATTAACGACGAAATAGTACCTCTTCTCTGGTAAAACAGGTAAAGTTGCAAAAATATCCCAACTCTTGGTACCTCCCAACTAACAAAAATATAGTATCGAAAAACAATGATAGATCCCATTATTGCTCTATAAACATATTTATAACGCAAACACAATATGATCATAACGCATTTACTAGATAATTGCATAAAGATATCTTTGATCGCCATTTTTTTAATTTGTCATCAAACTAGTCTTTATAGAACTATCTTTCAACATTTAATTATTACAGCATAATTGTAGAGAAAAAGCTCTACAATTATTCGACAAAATTAGCATCTCCTCTATCGTCTCTATATCACTACTTAATGTGATATGATAGCTTTCTGCACAGCTTTCATTCGCCTTAGATATTGACGCTAAGAAAATTTTTTTAAATGATCTATTAAAGCTTCAAACATTATTTGAAAGCCACTATTCAGCTTAATAGTGGTGTGGCGTCTCATATAATATATATATAGATAATTAACAAACATCCAAAAATACAAACTTTCGCCTTTATAATATTGGTGGGATTAACTGTTATTCCGCAACATCGTCAATGTCAGCCACGCACGATGTAGCTTCCCGTAGGTAAAAGATTTTTTAGGAGCTGTTAATCAAATCTATCTATCATCTATATACCTATTAGGTATTATGAAGAGGAATTATTTGATTATTTGCTGATATAAATGTTGACTATGGCTTAATAGGTCTAAAGATTCATTGTTTACCATATTTTATGTATGTACATATTTACCCAATTTTAAAGCGAATAACGATTATGATTGTAGCTGTGTTATGTTGGCAGTTGAAAGAAACGAGCATTTGAGAAGTGACAGCATAAAATGTGGGGGATGGGCCGAGGATAACTCACTCGCACACATTGGGGGCGTCCTAATTGGCTAACGATCGTATGAGCAAACGGTGCGATTTCTATTCGTTATGAACTTCCTTTTTTAGGTCACTATAGTAATGTATATACTTTATAACGATGAACTACGTCGTTAGTTCGGACGCTCTTAATTAATAAGAACAACGCTTCATAAAATTTACAGATGATTGTAATCTTCTAGCGTGATTTACCTTCATTTGAAGCTCTGGTAACTATTCAGTTATCAGAACTAAAGATGTGCATAAAGGTCATATGAACACTTATATGACACGGCTTCTACTCAAACTATTTAAAAAAACATACGATTAAAACTCGTCTTTTATAATATGCCAATAACTTATGGCATTGTACCAGTCGCGTAGTCATTATAGCAATAGTTTGCAACTTACGGTGAGCAAGCCTGCACCCAGTGAGTAGGTGAGTACGAGTACATTGCTGTAAAGCTGGTTATACTATGTAAGTTTTGGGCTACGCGAGGGTTACTGACTTTCTGCCACATTTTACCGTGCTTAAGAATCCACGTGTTGGCGCGTGCATTTGGTTGAAAATGGTCACTTACCATTAGGTGACTTCCACAGAAATTATTGGAGCACAAACATAAACCATAAGAAAAATTATTGTCTAGTCAGTCCATATTGTCATTTTATAAGTAGTGTTGGTATTCCTGATCGAATCGAACTTTTATTAATCCTAAACCTTTTACAAAAGGTGGATTGTGTCCTTATTTGAACTCGATTACTGTTGTGACAGGTTCGATGCTTGGGCAAATAATAAAAGGCTGACTAGCTTGAGAATGGATTTATTTATGGTATAAAGGATAAAGAAAAGAAACTGTAACAAACAAAATATGAAATAAAACCAGTTCGTAAGTTACCTAGATATAAAATTAAAATTACCAAATAAAACGAATAGATACCCCTTTTTGGGTTTCTTGATAAAAACTTAAATCGTCGATGTTTCAGAATACACTTTTATTATACGTATTATATAATTTTTATTTCAATTACTCATTCATTATTATTAACAATAATCTTATTACGCCGTTGTTATGAAAACAAATACCTTTATTTTGAAGTAGGTTGAAAACCAACACCCGTTTTGTAAATCAGGGTCTCTGTAGTAGCGAAGTAGCGAAAAGTAACAAGTGCTTGAAAGATTCGTCAGTCCTGTTAGGTCTTGGGTAGCTCAGTGGTTAGAGCAGTCGCCCGGATTGCGAAAGGTCGTGGGTTCGATTCCCGTCTCGGGGCGCCAGGGACCAAGTGGATTTTTTAAGCATTTTGTTTTAAGAATAATTTTCAGGTCTTCTGTAGCCAACTGAGTAGTAGCACTCGCCCGATTACCGACAGGTCGTTGATTCGAGTCCAGCTTGCTATTGTCTTTTTTTCCAATCCGTTGAATTTACTACATAGGTATTATGACAATACACAAAAGAATATTAGGCCGCCATATTGGGATGTCTGCCTTATTAAACTTTCTAAATTGTCACTTCACTAACCATGCATTGTCAAGAACTCAACCATGCATAACTTCAGATTAATCGATTGAGGCAAAATCCGTTACGAGCACGCAGATTATTTTTTCTGTGCCTTAAAACATTTAAATAACATACATAAATATATATATTAGACAACATCAAATAATACATTGTTCAGATTACATGACGAGTAGCTAAAATCCCCGAGTATCTGAAATAACGAAGGCAACTTTTGGCTCGATCGGACATTGAACCCGGGACCTCAGAGATGGTGACGCCTTAAAACTAACCACTCGGCTAATGCCAAATTCATAATATGAAATTACTTATTTTAATATTGTACGGAACGGAATCTGAGTGTGATAGTCGAATTCGAACTTGTAGATGTTTATTGATACGTTAGATGAATCAAAAGAGTATATAAATATTTACGTCTAGTTAATCATGCAGACGTTCCTTATGATTGGAGTGCTGATATTTTATAAGCTATATTCTATTTTCAAATATATATTTACACACGGCTACATGTCAAGTTCTCAGATTAGGTAAGTCAAATTTCAGCAATAGATTATGAGCTTTACCCTCAATGTATTTAGGATTAAATCGAGTAAGGTAATTTGCAAGTTTAATACTGTCTGATATGCTGTTGAAATATATCCAAACTTATTTAAAAAAATAAAAAATATCTACTTCAGAGCTATGATATAACAACTTCGAACTTGACGTTGAACTCTGTGGCGTAATGTGTAATTTGAAAGTCGCACACCCTTTCGCACAAATATTGATTTGAATACTTCCACTTTCCAATTAATGTTAAATTAAACGATAATGTTCATTTAATATCTTAGAAAAACGTCGCGTTTGCAATCGCTATCACGTCATGTCAAATAATTGTAGCGTGAAGTTCGGGAATATCTTCAAATGTCAGATTGCCTTTCAATTTGACAATTGAGATCTATTTTAAATTAGACAATTAGGCCTCAGCTGTGTCACTGCATAGTGCGTCAATTAAATAAAACCCTTATCACCTTTTGAATTAGGTGTTATTCGATCGATATGGTCGATATTGTCATGTACCTACTTTATGTCTGGCACTTATAGCATTTTCTCGCCAGTTGCTCTGATTTTACGATCAAGCTATGCTCTGGTTCAGTGCTTCTAAACCTTTTATAGTCTCCCAATGGCACTTAGGTACTGTCAAAGTACGGTAGGATTGGTAAAATAGTTGATCGGATCGGAGTATGGAATTTATATAAACTGATTTAGTACCTGAAAATCACTTTATTTTCAAATGCTATATTAAATATCATCCTTTCTTTTAATCGTTTTAAATTCTTGTCCTAAACTACTCAAAATAATATGCTGAGCTCCACGAAAGGGCTGACGTTAAGGTTTCATATCCTTTAAAATGGTAAAAAATGAAATGGGATCTACGCCTACTAGCCGGTAACTCGTCGCTAGCTTAGTCAGTGTAAACTCCCATTAGATTTATGGGAAGAATTTTATTACGTGTCAAGTTGATGATTTATTATTTTTTAATACAGTAAAGAGTAGGTACACACGGTGAATAATTACTGTGAGATATCAAAAACAAAAATTTTGAGACCGACAGTAAAGCCAAAAAAGAAAATAAACAAAAATATACATCAACTTAAATATAATAATAAAATTTCTACCCAAATCTGAAATGGTGTTAAGATAGAATCGTATTATGAATAGCATGTAACGAGTGAAATTAAATTCTAAAATAATGGACCGCATAAAAACGATAACATCTCAATGGGAGAACTTAAAATATAATGTTGACGTGCTATGTACAACTTCATATATTTTAAAATGTTTAAATAATCCACTTGCTCCTGGCACCCTGAGATGGGTTTTTAAAGATTTTTCATTAAGAATATATTTCAGTATAAAAAAATATTAGTTTAATTTATATTTAGATATGACGAAATAATTTGTTTAACTACTTTATAATACGAGTATTAAAGCTGTTACTGTCAAAGAATATGTGATGTTTTCAACTTTCATGGTAGATGTAAATAGTTGTTTACGGGATTTCTGAACACCTTATTTTCATTGAATAATTGATAAAAGCAGCTTCTCTGCATAAAGTTTCTTCTCTGTACACGGTAGCAATCCCGTAAATAACTTTTATACCAATGTTAATAACTATGAAGTTGAAAAGAACTCTAATGTCCTTTGGCTGTGAAAAGCAGTCATTCTCCAACCACTTATTTTTTTTAAAAGGAAGCGTAGAGACCATTTCTTTTATAAAGTTTTTTATAAAGGGCCACCACTAGTATCGGCACAAATCTGCCCGAGGGGATTCGAAAAGTGTTACACGGATGTAATTGTCTAATTGTAAATCTATCACGAGTTGTAGCGTTAATTTCGTGAATATCTTTTAAATGGCAAATGAAAGGAGTAGCGATCGATTATAAAACTAGATAGTTTGGTCTGTGTTTGTCGTTTAGTGACCGATGGAGTGCAAAAGCATTCTCCGTCAGATATGCACCGACCCTTAATTTTTGGCTATCATTGTTATTGTGACTTAAAACTTACTTTGATCTACAAATTTTATTAGCACTTACTTACACAGGTCAAGTAGATGGCTGACTTCATGGTTTCACCATCTTGGTGGTCAAGGATATGATTCTAAGTAGATTCTTCTTTTTTAAAGTCGATTATATTTTACAACACGACACTCTGTTTTTACATTCGATTCAATTTCGGACCAAAGTTACATTCAATAAAATTACAAGACTGAATATAAACTTTGTTATAGCGTCTGCTGTCTGTTTTCGTTGTTTCGAATTTCCATAATACAAGTAACTTTCCTATTAACTATTTTTGTAATATCTTCAATTACCTGTTAAGATAAAATTACTTTAATATAATTATGTACCTGGGTATGAAATACATTGAAAATGTAATCACGAAGATCATATAAACTTAATGTGACTTAAAAATGTAGCGGCGGTTATATCTAGCCCGCCAAACTATCGTATATTTAGTATACTGTCCCTATATACTACTAGTATACTGACTGTTAGTATACTATGTGAAGCAAACGTATAAAAAATAGTTCCTTCCAAACCGTGGCTCCATACAGGCCGGCTGAAAACATTATTCGATGCTTATAAATTATCTCATCTTATGAGTGCGATTATTTTTATGCAAGAACGGTTCATTTCAAATTAAAAATTAAATTAAATAATTGCAAAGATATTTTCGATCATCCGTCCCGTTATATATTCGTGATTTGAGTGCTGGCTCGAAGCTTAAAAGCATAATTTCGATTTACATAATTAATCAATTATTGTTATGATATCGATACAAGTGACTGTTGGTGATCTCGTAAATAACATTACACGGCGGCACATCAGTAACCCAAAAAATATACATTTTCCGTGTCCGAGTTTGAACTTTATAATTAACGTATAAGGTCTTAAATCAATTTGATAAATTAGTGAGAATTGGATAACGTGATACTGTATAAGAACTAAAGTCGGCAAATTTCCACATGTTCAATGCAAATGTTATTTAACCATTATAGAGGCTGACAATCGTAAAATGCAATACCTGGGACTTTATTATGAGCTCTCAAATTGTTTAAGTAAAATACCGTGTTACTATATTGTATTATAAGGATATTGTAAATATGCATGAAGAAGCTCGATGGTGCAGTGAATAGGGCACATGGTCTGCGATTGCGAAAGTTAAGCAACTTTTGCAAGGCTTGCCGTCGGATGGGTGACCAAAGATAATTATAACAAGCACGTTGAGCCTTTACTCCCGACTGCAACTGCAGTCGTTAGCACCCACCAAGCCGCACTGCACCCGCGTTGTGGGTTTTAGCATAGAGAAAGTGTTGACGACAGCTTTGTATCATCTTTAGATAAGTATTTCATATTTCTTTAATTTCATTTTTTTATTACTATTTATATTTGTATCGTGTGATTGTACTTAAAATACGTCTTTCTCTTTGCTAATTTATCTTTTTGGTTTAACTACTACAGTCTACGCTAAAATGTCGATAACAGAAGGTCAACAGTTTAACGCCAGTAGTGGACATAAAAATGAGCTGCCGATATTATATGCCTTAGTAGTAACTAAAATGTTTGTTATTTTACGTATAGTAAAGTACCGTCGGCTTCGGGTATAATAAGCATGACTTTTATCACCAAATTTCAGAACTACATGACCTCGACCATGAACAATTATCGTCAATATAAGCCAAAATTTTACTGCACACCTTAGGTTGGGGAAAAATATTTTCGCATATAGTATGCATAAACTGGTAATAAATCTAAATAATCTTTCAGGCTAAATCATTTCTATCTGGCTGGTTTCGGTATCACTAAAAAGTTTAAATTTTAAAGAAGATAAGTCAAAATCGATGCCATTTTTGAAAAAAAATACGACGTAGCTGAAAAACTGGGGATTAACCACAAAACAGTTTTAGCGCGTTTGAAAAAGCTGGGTATACAAAAAAATTGTTTGGGTAGCTCACGAACTCACTGAAAGAAACCGTACACATTTGTGATTCTTTATTGCGGCGTAATAAAACCAAACCATTTTTAAAGAAACTGATAAGTGGTCATGAAAAGTGTATCATGTACGACAAAAACATGCGAAAAGCTTGTGGTCAAAGGTCGATCAGATTTCACAGACTGTGGCGTAACCCGGTTAACTCGCAACAAGTTGATGATGAGAGCATGGTGGGATTGGAAGAGAATTACTCATCATGAGCTGTTACTGTCAGACAGGATCATCGATTCTTCTCTACTTTTAACAACTGATGAGATGACAGCAAGAAATTAAGACTAAGCGGCCAGAATCAATCGAATTACAAGAGGTGTGGTTTTTCATCATGATAACGCTAGATCTCACATATCTGTTGCCATTTACCAAAAAATGGAAGAGTTTGGCTGGAAGGGGTGCATCCGCCGTATAGTCCTGACCTTGCACCTTTCGCGGTTTTTTTATCAGAAGCCCCAAAATTTCTATAGGAATGGTGTCATGTCCCTAACTACAAGATGGCAAAAAGTTATCGAATAAAATGGTACCTATATACTTTAGTTAAATATAAATAAAGTTAATAAAATAATGTTTATAATTTTCATATAAAATGCGAAGAAACTTTTTCCCCAACTTAAGTTAATTCATGCTTTAGCCCGTATGAAAATCCTTTGGTTTATCGCGTTCATAGAGACAGGCACGGCGGAGAACTTAGTTTTATATAGTAAGGATGTTATCTGATTGTGATATTTTAAGCAACCCGTTCTGAGTCTTTGTATCTCAAAAGAAAAACCAGAACCTTTATAGGATCATCTGTGCGACTTTCCGTCCGTCTATCTATCACAGCTGAGTTACTCCAAAACTGCTAGATCGGTTAAGCTGATTTTTTATGTGTAAGCCAATGACTTTTAGACACGACTACCTGTTGTGCATATTGGAAAATAAGGCTTCAAGAAGTCTATAGAATAAAAAAGTAAATAAACTATGAATATTTAATATTCGTTTAAGAATCCTACTTTCACTTGCTTTTTTTTAAATACCAATTAAAGTTGACAATCTTAATTTATCTAAAATCACTAAGTGCGCCGCAATATCCAGAAACATTATCAAAAACGGTTATTCTTTTACGATATTCAAAATATTAAAACCATATTGCTACACCATTCCTAAATAATAAACTTAAGTTCTACAAGAGATATTTGAATTTTTAATGAACATATTCGAATATTACACTATAACGATTTTTTAATAGCTCTTGGATTACACGCAGACATTTTTATGAATTTTAAATTGTAACAGTTATGTCGTCCTCGATTAATATTCTTGATAGTTTAATTAACATTTAAATATGATCTCCCAGAGATCATTATTAAATGGAGGATACTAACGGAAATATTTGTTATGTGACGCGCATTCTGATTTAATACTTTTAATGAAACTAATTTCAATTCAATTAGAATATGAATGGGAAGCCAGAAAACTGATCGCCGAATTGATGAACTTCGAAACAAAATGATAGAAATTTTGCTCTTAACAAACTAGTTTGCATGATCATAACATTGCAAATTATATACCCTCTACCAAAAATTGTAGTCTTTTAACAAGAAACACATTTTTGTAACTGCATAAAATTATAAGTTCTTTTTTGGATGAGCAATTTAAGCAGTTAAGTTTTGATTTCGTTAGTGAGTGCGCAATTCATGAAGGTGCATAGTTTTTGTGTACGAAAATATTCCTTTGATCTTAAAGTCCTCTTTAAACCTTAATGTACGGGTGTAAGACCTTTATCACTCTTTAAATAAAATGTTCATTGTCACTCTAGAAAAAGTTAAATTAAAAACCTAACCGTTAAAAATGATAAAGAATTCAGGAACTATATGTGAGGCTTTTATAGTAATAAACCTAAGACCTAAACTTCATACGCCATATTACCTTTTGATTAGAATCAATTATCGGCGATCACCTAGCATGTCGGTATGATCTTCGGGTTTTGATTCTTCTCGACCCAGTCCACTTAAAAAACAGTTTTGTTTATAACCGCTCTGATCTATAATGTTACCTATTTTTCGTGCTACTAACTGAAAATCGTCCGGTGCGTGGTCACTCTTCCAGAATCTCTCCCCAACGGCCATCGGTCTTTCTAGCTATATTTATCACCCGTTGCAGCACACATTTCATACGTGCATACACACGCATACATATGAGGTCAAATTATCACAGTTGATTTTGATTTCTACTCACAATGGATTAAGATATAAAATCTAATGGAGAAATTGAACATACTTGAATAACTGAGGTGCTGTTGACTGTACCTGCTAGCATAATGTTGAGATTATGGGCCGGGTAACAGGGGTGATAAGGTGCTATGGTGCTAACCTAGTTTTCCGAATTCTAAAACTAAAATACTTTAGTTACTCAACTTGAGATTTTCTATATGATATTATGTTTATTATAACAACACAAGAAAAGTTTTAAAATCTCAACCACCGTTAACACCAGCCTATTGATATTTCCACTGCCGGAAAACAGGCCTTCCTTATGGATGCGATGAAATCTAATCGAATCAAATAGGGAGAATGGACCATCAACCAATTACGGCCCAGTGCGGATTGGTGAGTGTTAACGACTGTAGATGCAGCTGGGGCCAGCGGCTTAACGTGATTTCCGAAGTACGGAAGGAGCTTGAGATATAAATTTTTGGTCAGCCATCCTTTGACTGGGTCTTAATAACCATATCGCAGACCGAATGCGCTAACCATTGCGCTATAGAGCTCCTCTTAAACTTCAACATTTCATGTTTATTACAAATCTTATTTACACTCTCCTCCAAATATAGTTTTATTTGTACCAAATCTGAACGAAATGAAGATATTAATTTGAAGTTATTGAAATGACACTGACGGTAGATGATGTCTCAAATACCCAAAAAAATCAGAAGGAAATCTGAGCATTGAAAGAATAAAAGTACAGATAAGAACAGCACTCCAGGTTACACGAAAATATCAAATGTTATACCTTAATACAATGAGGGTTTAAATTAATAGCCAAACGCTGAAACAAGACATTGTGGTACCTGATGTCAAGCTCTGTGTACATATTAAAAAAATTGATAAACATGAAATGTGTGTATTCATATTTAAATATTAAAGTATTCGCTAAACATCTGTGATCTCAATACAAACATTTGAAGATCATTATTTGCTAGACATAAAAGCACCCAACGTCATTAAATTTATTGCTAATTCTCCACATGAAAGGATAGAAAGAGATTTACAGTGAATGTAATTTGAAAACTGCTTTCAAGTTTATTTATTTATCGAGGTTTTTTTTATTGTTGTATACAAATATACTTTATTTATCGGAGGATTAAGACTATTAAAAATAAAAGCACACTTTTATATCCAGAAACGTGTATTATGCATTATAATTAGTAACGATCTTACGAAAATAATAAAATAATTCTTCTCTAGCAATTCGGCATACATAACAATCAAAACATTAGATTAAAACGACAAAATAAGATTAAGGAACGTATATTTTTTAACTTCTATTACAATATTAATAAATGCTTTTTTTACTTGGCACAGAGCCAAACGCACCGTTATCCTATCGGCTATTATACAAAATCTTAGACAAAACTCTCTTTACTCTTAAAGTCGTATACGAATATATTTTGCTTGTCTTTGTCCTGAGTTGGCACACATACAAAACGGTTTCTTCCCTCATTGTTTTCACTAACATCTAAAGTTATAGAGTAAACATTATTAGTCTTAACATCTAAGTTCAATATTTGTATTTGTTTATTGTTCTCAGAGGCAGTGTCATTTGTGACTTCTTCTTTTTTTGAATTATTTTCGTGTATTTCAACTTCTATTTTTTCGTTAAATTCATTCATAGCTGCTATAATTTTCATACTATTACGTCTAGTATTCTGTACATTGACGATTTCCCCAACTTTCATTTGTTGGACATTTTCTTCTTTGACTTTTTTACTCTCCTTATTTAAAATGTTCTTTTGTGAGGACGCTCTATTACTGTATCGTCTCCAAAAAGAATCTGATGTGTCTTTACTGCTGGAGAAACCTGTCGACGTCGTCGTATTAAACGTATCCCTCCTTTGCATATTTGCTCTAATATTCCTACTACATCTCATCAGTTTATTGATTTTCAACAGTTTCACAAACCCTTCCCTAAATTTAGACGACATCAAATTGTACAGTATTGGATTTATTGCCGAATTCAAATACAGCATTACTCTACAAAAATACAAAAGTATATAATAACCATCTACACCTAATGACATTATTGTCTCGGGTGGAAATACAATTATCCATAGAGTGAGTGCTTTAAATGGGAGTAGGCATAAGAAGAATGATAACACTACTGTGCCTAACATTAATATGACCTGTTTTCTATATCTGATGACGTTACCGGTATTGCTCGTATTTTTGGAGTTCTGTGCTATAATGACGGGGTTTTCCATGAGGTTTTTGGCTATAACACTATACAGGACCAGGAGGACGCCGAGTGGGACGATGAAAAAGACTACGATGGTGAGGATGAAGAACAGGGCTGACCAAACGGTGTCAGCTTGTGTGAGGCAAACGGGTTCTTCGACACCGTCGTCGTATCTCTCGTAGGTGAAAGTAGCCACACCGAGAATTGGGCTGGAAGGAAAATAATAATGTTAGTTTTTAAGAACATGATACAAAGATAAGGAACTAAGGTCGCAGAGGTAACTTTTGCGAAGATTTGTTAAAGGATTTTACTAAATAATTACTGGTAATAACAACAAATTCATAATAGTATAGGCTTTTAATATAACTCCAACGTATTAAGACTTGATTTAATTTTGTCATGAAACCAAACCATTACATTACCTTTGTAATACAATAACTGTAAGGTTTAATCTCAGTCAACCTTGTTCAATATCTGAGCCCAAACCAGCACGCTATGAGTGCCGTAAATTACACAAGACCATGTTTCTGTCTAAGATTATAAATTATGATTTGATATTGAAGGCAGAAATTTAATTAAATACCTATTATGTTATATTTTAAAATGTTTTCAGTATGTTATTGAATTAGGGACTAAGTTTAAATAAACTAATACTTGTGTTGTATTGTTATTGAGTCTGCGATATTTCGACACTTGTGAAAGTCATCATCTCGAAGTTAACGAAGCATACATATATTTATTTAAATTATTTATATTTCAAAAACAGACAGATATTTCAATTTATAATTTTCATTCTCTTGTGTACCTACCTTTTCTATAAATACAAAAAAGTAAAAAAGAAATCAATGTTTGTTGTTTTCTATGGAGTTGTTCGAAATTTTCAAGTTAAATACAATTACTCAACTTATACTCGTAAACACAAGTTTAACCTAAGTGTGTAAGTTTAACCAAGCCAACTTAAGTGTGACAGTTTTCATTTTAACTTCGTTATATACAGATACTACTGCCGTAACATTTGATTTTTACCAGAGACCGTTTAGTTGGTAGAGGGCATACTTGTCTCTAACAAAAATTTGCTCTTTAAAGCTTAATAAGTCACAAACGGTTTACTCATTCCAAAACGGCTTTCCCACAACTCCAATGTTTTTGAAACACCTATGCAATATTGAGAAGACGAAAAAACATTACATGTAAACAAAAAATTTTTTTTTTCGAAATGTTTACTTTAACACTTTGTCCGTCTAATTAACATATTTACACATGCCAAATTAGAATTTTCTAGTACCAATTGTTTTAGAGCTAAACCGCGAACCGACAGACGGACATGGTGACATGTTTACTACGGAACCCTAAAACGACGTTATCAAAGAAAAAGAAACACATTTTAAACGGTTTAAGTTTTTATTTATACAATAATATAATAACAAATCTTATATTACAAATGATGATGATTGCACGAAAATAGCATTCAAACCTTCTTTGCAACTATGTATCTTCGTTCTAATATAACATTCCTGCCATCTTTCGTGTGGCAGAAATTCTTATTTTTACATACTTAGTATCTCTTTAAGGAAGTTCGAACACAATGGAAGTAGGAAAAGGATATGCGCATATTGATGCGTTTTATAAGTTCTCTGTTCTTTACGATATCTTTGCTTTGAAAATAACTTCTTTTGTTAGGTAATACATTATGTTCCTAGTGTGAGGTAGGTTTGATTGCAAATGAAAAAGAGTATTTATGAAACCGTATTGTTATTGATATTTATCTTAATTTAACTTTATATATAATAATAATACTTAAAAATTGACAGTCTATTTGCCCTATTGCTGTAAGGTAAATGTACGTTATTACGGTATATTAAAACATGAAGTATTTTAAGAACTCTTTTAAGAAAAACTTAAGGAAAAACTGATTCAAATTATAAACTAATTTTATAAAATCACACATAGCTCATAATTTGTAGAAATTATAGTTATTTTAATGAATGTCGAGGTTGGCTTCAAAATATAAATTTTAATTAGATTACAATTATATAATCTAAATTGAAATTAATGATTATTATTCTAAAATAAAAAAATGGAGAAATTATGAAAGAAAAAGTAAACAAGATATATAATAGGGAATTGAGATACTTATTTTAAAACATAATTTTAAAAAAATAGGAAATTGATAAGTCTATTTCAATATTCTATTGATTTGCAAGAATTTCATGACTAGCCTTAATTTCAAACTGAATTGTATAATTTATTCAAGTTTATTTAACCATCATAAAAAATATTATTGACATTTGGGATCTATTATCCCATAATACGGAATACACAGAATTATGTACACGGCTTTAGATTTGTGTGCGTAAGGCTGATAGTCTGAAATTCGTCAATTTCTCTTAAAATATGTTTCATACTAACGCAACATAATTACAGAACCTTCTGTTGATAAGAATTTATCAGTAATTCTGTCCAGATAAGTTTACCAGTACCTTATGCATGACTTACCAATATTGAATTCGCACCTTATAAACCGCGACCAAAAGAAACTGCGGTGCAATTATGTCTTCGATTTGGAAGATCGTTACGGCTTTTATAATCATCAAATATGTTTAAAGTTGTGTTATTTTGGTTGTATTAGATCTTTAGTTGATGTAGTATCTTATAAAATTAGAAAGTAACGGGCGACTTCCTTATTTTGCAACAAAACTAAAATTGTTCGACTATTTATTAGCCCACAATAATGTACCTTAACCAGTTGAACAACTTAGTTAAACAATGAAATATCGAGACGTTAGTGATGCCATGTAAGATTAACGAATTTGTCAATTCAATTCTATGTAAGCATCCAGAACGTAGAAAAATTTTAACCTTGGATTAACCAGTCACAATGTTCTGCAGCTATATTAATATTTATCCTACCTTATTTATAATAACCAAATATTTAACCAGTTACCTGAACCAATTAGAAATTGTATATATTTTACCACAATTTTTTTATACTCACATCATTTCATATTCAACTAAGTTGTTCATAAAGCATTAATTAAATAAATAAATAAAGTATAATGGTGTGTTATTTAGACTATGTAATCAGAAGACCAACTAATGTTCCTAAGTATTTAAATTATAGTTTATAAATACTAATTAAAATGCTTTAAAAAGTGAGAACACTGTACAATAAATCAACAAAGTGTACAAACTATATAAATCCTAATATATATATATATATATATATATAAACTTTAAACTTTCGCTTTGCATTATATTACATTGTATAAGACGGGTATTACCGCGATAGATTTGGATAGTTAGGTTTTTCACCTATCTATCGCGTTAATACCCATCTTATACAATCTAATAAAATATATCTTCACAAATATTTTAATCTATAAGAATATTTTTTTGATAAAAATATAATAATCAAATTGCAAAACTAACGCCATCTATTGATTGTCGATGTAAACGAAACATTTCCACACGTAGAGTGACTTTTTGCGCTGATCCTAATCATAATGATCAAGCATTTACAAATAAAATTTTGCGTAGATTCTTAATGCTTCTCTTGACATAAGATTTATTAGACAAACAAAGCCATTACAATCACATTGCTCAGAAAGGCCTCAATTCAATTCGTTTGCTTTTCACAAATATAATATTTATTTAGGAAAAAACGAATCGTTCTTTTATTACAAATTTATATCAGTATTATGCAATTAAGGCAATGTATGTAAAAGATCTTGTTCTGTTTGTTCTATCCCGCGGAGTACTGACAAACAAAGCGGTTCCTCCACATCCATTATCGCTAAAAGCACCATTATAGAGGGGCTTTATTTTTAATCACTCGTTTGATATCATGTCACATTATATAATTACATGACTATCTTCGTCTTTATTTTTTATCATAACATAATTATCAAAAATCAAATATTGAATTGCAATTGAATAAACAAAAATATTGTAAAACCAATATCTGTCTGTAACGTTAAAAAGGGAAAATTAGTTTTATAATTACTTTTATAACAATTATTAAAATTGTTTTATAAAAAATATGGACACTATCTTTGGTAGTCGTTAAGATTAGAAAGCAAATGACAGTTTCATTTTTTACCTGTTTTGACGTTAATCTATCTCACTCCTCTTGACTTTCGTCGTTCGCCTAATGAGTGTTTGATGTCAGTCGTTGCTGTCGAACGAATCAAAAATAGAACATTTCTTAGGTCGAATGTAAATTAGTAGATAAACGAGTGCTCAAAGCGAAACGAACGATTCAAAAATAAGAACTGCATAGCACACGAGTAAAATGAGAAAGGAATTAAGGAGATATTCCTCTTATTGTTGGATCTCAAACTTGTAAATACAAATAGAGAACAGTTTCAAGACTATTTAAATTAATTCACTGATTTACTTCACTCATTTACATGTTAAAGTTTATTGCGTATACGTATCATTAAACATGTTTTCATTACATTTCCCTATTTTTAGAAAAGAAATGAATAATACAAGATTACCTAAATAACTTTTTATGAAAAATAACTGTATCGTCGGAGTCTTATGAATTGCAAATGAAAAAATATGCTTATAAGGTATGCGAAAGGAACTCTCTCTCTCTCTCTCTGTGTGTGTATGTGTCTGTGCGTGCGTGTGTGCATCCGTGCATGCGTGCATGTGTGTGTACGTACATGTGTATGTACGTCATACAAAAAAAAACAAAACAAACTCCATAGAAAAATAAGAACTGCACAGCACACGAGTAAAATGAGAAAGGAATTAAGGAGATATTCCTCTTATTGTTGGATCTCAAACTTGTAAATACATATAGAGAACAGTTTCAAGACTATTTAAATTAATTCACTGATTTACTTCACTCATTTACATGTTAAAGTTTATTGCGTATACGTATCATTAAACATGTTTTCATTACATTTCCCTATTTTTAGAAAAGAAATGAATAATACAAGATTACCTAAATAACTTTTTATGAAAAATAACTGTATCGTCGGAGTCTTATGAATTGCAAATGAAAAAATATGCTTATAAGGTATGCGAAAGGAACTCTCTCTCTCTCTCTCTCTGTGTGTATGTGTCTGTGCGTGCGTGTGTGCATCCGTGCGTGCGTGCATGTGTGTGTACGTACATGTGTATGTACGTCATACAAAAAAAAACAAAACAAACTCCATAGAAAAATAAGAACTGCACAGCACACGAGTAAAATGAGAAAGGAATTAAGGAGATATTCCTCTTATTGTTGGATCTCAAACTTGTAAATACATATAGAGAACAGTTTCAAGACTATTTAAATTAATTCACTGATTTACTTCACTCATTTACATGTTAAAGTTTATTGCGTATACGTATCATTAAACATGTTTTCATTACATTTCCCTATTTTTAGAAAAGAAATGAATAATACAAGATTACCTAAATAATTTTTTATGAAAAATAACTGTATCGTCGGAGTCTTATGAATTGCAAATGAAAAAAATATGCTTATAAGGTATGCGAAAGGAACTCTCTCTCTCTGTGTGTGTATGTGTCTGTGCGTGCGTGTGTGCATCCGTGCGTGCGTGCATTTGTGTATACGTACATGTGTATGTGTTACGATGTAAATTTGGTACACAGATACTGTATACTGTCTTTACAAATGCTGTCTACTAGTTTAGAAGAAATACGAAATATGTTACAGGAAACCTATAATTTTTTTTCTTATTTAATATTTGAGCGGAACTCTCTGGTCGTTTTTCCGACTTGCTCTTGGCCGGTTTTTAAAATTTTAAACACAATACAATAAATCATATCTTCTTTAATTGCTGCTTTAACAGCTGGGTAAATATTATGACATTTGTTAACTCGTCTAGTATAAATACTCAATTCACAACAGATTAAACGCAAATTCTAAAGCATGTACCTATTTATACGCATTGTTTAGAACCCGTCTATAATAGTTAATAAAGTATTTAAGGTTTATTAGCACACAATATGCTATTCATCGGAGCGCGGGCGTCGCGAAATAACTTTGGTATTTAACGTTATGACAGTGATGAGCTGAGCGATTATCTGTAGCTTGAGTCACTTGAGTTTTCCACTAGTTGAGCTAATCTACAAGAAAGGTCTCTAAATGTCATAAGAATAGAGTTTCCCGGGGTCTATTTAGCTCTCGTACTTATGAGGTCGATTAAGCTTATGTTTTCCGCTAGTGGCGTTACTGTAGAAGAGCAGGAAAGTCTCTAAATGTTATATATGAATATTAGAATGATTTTGAAACACGGGATTGCTACCTTATATTTATCGAGTTCCTGATAGTTTCACAATCATTCTAACGTTAATGACCATGAAAGTTTAAAACAACATGTTATATGTAAGTATAGTCTCCTCAAAGAGGATTTTCTGTAATATTTTAGGCTGTTCTTTTTAAATCTCTAATTCTCATTGGACAAGAACTTTGAACAATGGCTTTTTCTGTAATATTTTACGCTGTTCTTTTTAAATCTCTGATTCTCATTAGACAAGAACTTTGAACAATGGCTCATATAAAATTATCGCATTATTACTCGTATATGTTCTCACTGCAGGGTTTCAGGCCTTCCTTGTGGATGTTTAAGGAGGATGAGCCACGACACTCTACGCTGGCACAATGCAATTGTATCAACGACTGGATAAGTATGGAGTAGCTTGAGATAGTAATTTTTTGGTCACCCATCCCGTGACCGACCGTTGCGAAAGTTGCTTAACAACATCGATTATGCTCTGCCACCAAGCTACTACTCTCTTAATGTATCTGTATACAATCTCAATTAACACGAGTCGAATTTTGACAATTACGCCTAAAACCCGCTCCGCTTCTCACTGTTATTCAGTACCATTACTAATACAATGTAAAGCGATTTGTCCGTGAGTCGGAACCTAATCATCCTCTTAAGTTCTGACTACAGTAGCTAGTCACACATTTACGCCACAAGAGTGAATACTTATGTTCGAGCAAATTATACCTAATGTAAGAAATTCGACTATTTTGATGTGATTTCGAAAAAAATAGGCATTTTAATTTAGTTACAATGCTTGCAAGAGCATGTTTTCGACCACAACTTACATTATTATGAAATATGAATTATATTGCAATTTTATATCCTCGAGATGTATATTCCTTATTACGTAGTCTATTTCCAATGCACCAGCACCCTGCACATTATGGGAAAACATCACTCGTAGGTTAGTCCTAAAATTTTTATAAATAAACGAAACAACTTTTAAACGGTTTTTAGTTTTTAAAACCATTCAGAAGAATATAATTTTATTGATTTACAGTTACATGTTGAAATAAGACTAAAGTGTCCGAAACGTCTATTAAAACTAAATACAAACGCGATGAAACCGTTTAAAAGTTTTTCATTTATGAAAATAAGAAATCAATATTAATTTAATACTACTTTATACTAATACCTACAAATATTATTAAGAATCTTGTGTGTTTGGTAACGAATAGTCTCTGAAACTTCTTTCGGAGCCTTTTCGTTGCAAGTTAGCCGATTCTTAAAATTCTTTCACCAATGGGAATCTACATCATATGCGCGTGAAAATAGGCTATATTTTATCCCAAAAAAACAACAAATAAAGGGATGAAAATGGGAGAGGAAGTTTGTATAGGGAATTAAAACATTACTATAGTATCTATTGTTTACTATTCAATTTGTCATTGTAATTATATACGTGTTTCCTAGGGGGCTTCTGGCGGAGAGCTAGTTACTCATAAAACTTACTTATTAACCACTTATGTTATTTTCTAACCCCTTCTTTTTAAATCTCTGATTCTCATTAGACAAGAACTTTGAACAATGGCTCATATAAAATTATCGCATTATTACTCGTATATGTTCTCACTGCAGGGTTTCAGGCCTTCCTTGTGGATGTTTAAGGAGGATGAGCCACGACACTCTACGCTGGCACAATGCAATTGTATCAACGACTGGATAAGTATGGAGTAGCTTGAGATAGTAATTTTTTGGTCACCCATCCCGTGACCGACCGTTGCAAAAGTTGCTTAACAACATCGATTATGCTCTGCCACCAAGCTACTACTCTCTCAATGTATCTCTATACAATCTCAATTAACACTTAATAGTCGAATTTTGACAATTACGCCTAATACCCGCTCCGCTTCTCACTGTTATTCAGTACCATTACTAATACAATGTAAAGCGATTTGTCCGTGAGTCGGAACCTAATCATCCTCTTAAGTTCTGACTACAGTAGCTCGTCACACATTTACGCCACAAGAGTGAATACTTATGTTCGAGCAAATTATACCTAATGTAAGAAATTCGACTATTTTGATGTGATTTCGAAAAAAATAGGCATTTTAATTTAGTTACAATGCTTGCAAGAGCATGTTTTCGACCACAACTTACATTATTATGAAATATGAATTATATTGCAATTTTATATCCTCGAGATGTATATTCCTTACTACGTAGTGGCTGCACCAGGGGCAGGGGCACATTATGGGCAAACATCACTCGTAGGTTAGTCCTAAAATTGATCTTATTTAATACTATAAACGAAACAACTTTTAAACGGTTTTTAGTTTTTAAAACCATTCAGAAGAATATAATTTTATTGACTTACAGTTACGTGTTGAAATAAGACTCTAAAGTGTCCGAAACGTCAATTAAATAAAAACGCGATGAAACCGTTTAAAAGTTGTTTCATTTATGAATATAAGAAAATATTATTTATTTACTTTATACTAATTAGACTCTTGTGTGTTAACGAATAGTCTCTGAAACTTCTTTCGGAGCCTTTTCGTTGCGAGTTAGCCGATTCTTAAAATTCTTTCACCTATGGGAATCTACATCATATGCGCGTGAAAATAGGCTATATTTTATCCCAAAGAGCAACAAATAAAGGGATGAAAATGGGAGAGGAAGATTGTATAGGGAATTAAAACATTACTATGGTATCGATTGTTTACTATTCAATTTGTCATTGTAATTATATACGTGTCATGATATGAATCGATATCCAAATAAACAGTTTCCTAGGGGGGCTTCTGGCGGAGAGCTAGTTACTCATAAAACCTACTTATTAGCTTCTTATGTTATTTTATAACCCCTTAAATCGATGTTTGAATTTAATTTCGCTTTTCTGTTGTAATTAGATTCTATGACCTCGCTAATAGCTCTTTATGTACAGTATAATCGGTATATCGGTACCCCTATTCCTTAAATAGGCGAGAGGCCTAAATACTAAATCGTTTCCTTAATTTATCGTATTCCATCAACAGCTCCCTCGTGGCGTTCAAATTAATAGCCTCTATGTTATATGCAATGATTCCAGTTAATTTATGAGTTGCTTGTTCCCGTTCTTAAAGATATATATGTTCGGTGTCACATATGAATACCTCGTGACGAATAAAAACTGATACCGACCCACATTCTTAATAACACTTTTCGTACTTATAACGTACGATTATAAAAAGGAATATATCGGTCCTAACATTACTTAAACCAAAGAAATAAAAATCAAAGATCCTTTCCTAATTAATTATTTATTTTATTTTAATAAGACATTTCTGACTGATTCTTTATAGTGTTAAGTAATCTAGATAGTAAAATTCGTGCGGCATATAAAGCTCGTCAAAATAGAAAAGGGCGATAAACACCATATTATAATTGGAAATCAGGAGTCGACATATACTTTCCTGTACCTATAGTTACTATATTTTGTCGTAGTGCAAAAATAAATGAAAGCTTCAAAAGATTAGAAATATTTATCTTTAAAAATCCTTTCATATGGACCTTTTTTAAACAACAACGGCAAAACGTTGACCTGATAGAAAATTGCTTCCAATTGTCACCTAAAGAATCCTAAAATTTATTTTTAGCATCTTCAACTTCTGCATAATTCAAATTTCCCGCAGGTCAATTCTGATAATGTTTACGTAATAATAGCATTATTAATCTATTATTAATCCAGTCTTTCAAATTATAATTATTAATATTGAGTTACTTTTATGCAAATTAGGTATCTAGGTATACTAGTAAGTATTAAATAAATTCTATTATAAAATAACTGATCAAGAGCTAGTCAGACTCACGCCATGAGGGTTCCGTACCAATATTAAATATTTTGTTTTTAATGTTCTTATTTTATAAATATTCATAGTATTAAACAGAGACTTAGCAAAAGTTAACCTAGGTTCTACGGGAGTAATATTTACTTCTAGAAGGTCGGTTTCCTTATTGTCTGTTTAATATGAATTTGAACTAATACTAAAATTGCAATTTTAGCGTAAATTTACTCTGACGCTAAATCTTGTTTATTATTATTATTGGCACTCTTATGGACTATGTTTTGTTATGACTTTATTAAAGATGTATATTTATACATATATACGATGTTACTTGCCAGACTTCATAGTTCTAGGTCAACGGGAATTACCATATGAATTTTAATTCCTCTCAAGGGAATAAGAACATGAACAGCCGTAATTTTTTTTTCATTTTAAAACAGAAGTCTATTTTTTCACAGCTTCAAGGAACTGAACAAAGGAACTGTAGTTTTTAATTCCAACACGATATCTCCACAAGTGGCCAAAATAACTGTTTTAACAGACAGACAAACAGCAAAGTGATCTTTATAGATATTTTTTTTTTTCCTTTTACTTAATTTTTTATGTCGCTAATACTTTTATGTCGCCTAATTTCATTCAATACGTAATTGAAAAGTGTATTGATTACCTACCTTTTACTTTTTCATCAGCTTTGTACTAGCTCTTAATAAGGATTCCAGAGATAGGTAGAGACAAATAATGGCGTATTGCGCGTAAAAAATAATTTTTAATTAATTACTCGGACACCATTAACATTATTGTATAATGACCCGTAAAGTCATCGGCTGTAAAGGGACTCATAGTTATGAATTTTCCTTATACAAAAGAAAACTTATAATGAAGATAATAAAATTGGGGAATTTTTGGGGTCACTTTGTGATTATTCTATCTATAAAAATGTTTTGATTGTGACAAAACCCTTAGAAATATGATTTAGTTTCGCATTTTAGTTAAATTTCTTTGTACAGTCAACAGCACGTCAGGTTGTACAAATCTGAAATCTTCATTGGAATTTTAACCTTGATGCTTTAAGTGTAGAGTAGAAAATCCATTGTGATAACTTGACATATTGTGATAGCCTGTTGTGCAGCTGTGTGTACAATACTAATTGAAAGTTATTGATTTCGAATATACGAAATATCCTAACGAAGATTTTATTAACACCACGTAGCTTTTATTGCAATAATGTCTCTCTAACTAGCGAAATTAGATCATCTCAATCAAAGTTATTGCTATTTATGGTTATGCGGGAAAGCTTAACTGCACCCATATAGCTAGCTCCATCCACAACTTGTTTGAAAGTCGCAGAATTTTTTTGCTGTGTGCAGTAACATTTTTAAAAGTCAAATATCAAAAAATACATTAGCATTTTTTTTAAAGTTTATTGTACGTTTACTTTAAATTCTGCGGAACGAACCGCAGAATTTTATTTCATTCTTAGGGATATTTTTATAAGTTAATTTTGCTATAAAAATATTCAAAATAACTAAGCTTATTTTGATGTGTGAGTGTAATATTGGATAAAATATTAAAATAACGGTATTTTCCCGACCATTACCGAAACTATATAAATAACTCCAATTTACCTATCATACTTGCCTTTGCAACCGTAACTAAATACTAAGTTTTAATTAAGTGATAGGCAATAATAGATTGATTGAATCAGTTGAGTAAGAAATAAAACACTAAAGTGAATATATTTTTATTATTTATATAGTAAAAGTCTATAAATAATAGGCTTTGTATTAATGACAATATTATAACTTACTAAATTAACATTGAATTCAGTTCTAATGGGTAGTTTCTAAACTTTTTAGTAAAATATACTCATCTATTTCTCTCAGGTGTAGGTGATAGGATTGCTAAAGGACAAGAAATAATTTGAAAATTATAATTAATACACCTATATGCAACTTACATTCCTAGATGATTCTAAAAAAGTAAGATGATTCTTACTCTGAAGGTATGTAAGTTGCATCTAGGGACAAATATTTTATCTGATAATTTTAATACAAATTTCATATGAAAAATAAAGAGGGCCAATTTTTTATATATATCAACAAAGAATTTAATTATAAGCTTTTATTTATGGAAAGGCGGTCATTTTTCCTTCTTCATACATTCCTTGTTGCTCATAAACTGGCTTACTATCGTACGGTTACAATAAGGTATCTATTTCTATCTTTGTTCTATAATATAATACTATACAACTTAAGTACGTCATTCGTACATGATCCTAAATGCTGCTATTTATATTCTATTGCCATCAATTAACCCATAAATAGAAAGAGATACTAATAGGTTAATACTGATTCTGATAGTGTGTAACATAATCAAAACTATTTCTAAATTAAATACCTATAGAAAATAACATTTGAATTTCACTACAAGGAAATGTTGCCTTGACATGTTTATTAGTGATATTTTAAGGAAATAAGTAATGAAATTATAAAACGAAAAGAAAATTGTGATGGTTGTAAATAATATTATATATTTATTGATATTGTCGATGTAATCCACATCGACCACCAATAATGCTGCAGCCTCATGATGACGACACGATCGAGAAGAATTTATTGAACTTGTTTCTGACTTGATTTCAAACATTATAATACTGTGGGTATAATATTAGCATCAATTCTCACTAAACTAGTCAAAAGAATAACAAACAAGACAACTTTCCAAGTAAACAGTATACATAATTTGCCTAAAAAGTACATCAAACGAAGCTCTCTGCAAATTCATAGTCTACACTCTTCGAGTTTTGGAAGGCTACTACGAAATCTACTGGAACTTTTTGATATGAAACTACTTTCTTGCTGTTCTCATAATCCATACTTTTTGCCTTAGTACTATTAATCAAAACGCTTCGCCTCAAAGAATTGGTTCGATTTGTATCTAGTTCAATATTTGACCTAATATTCTTACTATCGGAATGACCAATAAATCTTGCTGCATCGCTCCTTGTGTCTATATGCTTTTTATCTAAATCTACGACTTCCGTTATTTCAATATTTCCTTCGCTTCTCATTCTATCAACTTTGACCTGTTTAGCATTAGAACATACTGGCGCTGACTGTTGCCTAACAAATGTTTTTTTGTTAAAAATCTTTTCAAAGAACCCTTTAGGCTCGACAGTACTAGCATCAGCTTCTTTACTTTCTGATTCTGTATCGCTTTTATCCATACTCCCTCTTTGGCTAAACAGTTTCTTTAAACTGTTTGTTGTTCTTGATAAACTACTGCTGGTCGTTGATCCATTTGTTACAGTTCTAATAGCTCGTTTATTCTTATTAACTACTTTTCTCTTATAACAAATACACACTTTGCAAAAGCCCATACGGAATTTAGATGACATTAAATTATACAATATAGGATTTATGGCAGAATTTATATACAACATTACCCTTGAAAAGTAAAGGATATTATACCATTTCTCTGGGCTTATTTCTGATGGTAATTCTGATGGCGCTATTATAATCCATAAAGTCAAAACTCTATATGGCATTAGACATAGGAAAAAACATAATACAACAGTTCCGAGCATTAATATAACTTGTTTTCGAGCTCTTGCATTGTAAGGATCAACAGTTTTGTTCATAACAACTTTTGAGGCGGCACTTATGAGGTTTTTGGCGATGACGCTATAGAGGACTATTAAGATAAGTAGAGGTAAAATATAGAGAATAACAATGATTAATATAAAGAAGCTGATCTGCCAAACTGTGACGGCTTGTGTTAGGCACTGTGCGACGACTACCCCATCTTCATTGGACGTGGTCTGGTGTTCCGCAATGGCCAGGATCGGGCTGAAAGAGAAGAAATTGCAGAAATATTGACATGCTTAGTTACAAACACATAAAGGATAGAAGATTTCTAAATTTACAGATATTGTGCACGACTACATTTAAAAAGTGATACTGCCAAGATAAAATAAAGCTACTACTAAGAATCTATCATACCTATAAAAAAATATTTTTTAAAGATACGTGAAAACGCTTCATCCTTAGATAAGGCATCGACTACTAATATGAAATAATAATGCAAAAATTGCTGACCCACTGAAGTATACTTTCGGTGCAAAGAAGTGTAATTTGAGTGCTTATAAACATTTATCAGGTAAAGAGGTAAGAAAAATATAAATTATTAATTAAATTAATATTGATATAATTTATTCAAACTTAATCAGATAATTGATATCTGTATTTTCAATTTTTCTTATTATCATTTGCAAAAAAATAAAATTCGTATAAAATACATACGATAAATTAAAATGAAATATGAAAAGTATTGTGCAACATAAAAGCAAAAAAACAGCATGCAAAAGATAACTTGTGTGGACAATCGAAATCAAGAATGTTTCAGCGACAAGCTTATGTTAGTTACAGTGCATAATATGGTATATAATGGTTCGAGTGACTTTTTACACACTTGCAAAGACAGTATCAAACGTTAGCAACTGTCTGACTCGACACAATAATTATAAAAAAACGTTAGCAATATTAGTAACAAATAAAAAATTGTGAAAATATAAAACATAAGAATGCAGAATTTCCTTAACAAACTATAAAATCACTCGTCTTACTAATCAGAACGACTAATGGATTGTTCACTGCATTGCTAGAATTTTGTGGTTTAGTAAATAGTTGACCACCGGCGCAGTATTGCGTTTGTGTTTAACAAGCGGAGTCAACACTAGTCGACAGTTGACCTCAAACTATTCGCCTAATGAATCCAAAACCTCAGACAGGATAACCACAGGAGGTAGTAAAGTGTTAATACCAAAAATGAATATACCCAATGGCGTGGATGCTTTGAGCAAACTCCACGTCGATTCCACGATTTCAAAGTATTCTACTACTGTCGAAATGCATAATACGCCTCCATTTTATTTCTTATTTTATTCATATTTTCATTGTTTATATGTTTTTAACAAAATAGGTAAAGAAACATACAACATGTAGTCATAAAACGTAGCAAAATTGATAACCTGTTTAAAAGGACCATTTGAACTGCAATAGCATTATTCATGAATATTTCAATTGGAATTTAACTTCTAATATATAAAACCTATGCAAATAATTGAATTTATCCAAAATGGATAAATTCTCTGCTAAAGAAAATTTTCTGCTTCTACATTATCAATAAAAAACCAGAGCGAACTCAAAATCTGCCAGAATCATAAACTTTTAAATCGATAGCTATTTTATATTTATTGTTAGTTGAGATAAAGATTATATTTATACTACACTGAAGGTATACGTATATATCTAAACAATACATAAAATATTTCAAAGATTCCGCAACGTAACCAGACTATAGAAATAGACCCCTAAGCTCACAATACAAAATAGCACAATTTATAGCTACAACGCCATCTATTATTTAAGAGCGAGAACCAATATAAACGGAACAACGGCATTACGTCAGTCTGCTATTGAAAGGGGAATGTGGTGTATTGCTTGCATGTGCCATTGTGCACGTCCGTGCGGAATTTCAATTGTGTTTTGTTTAACAGTTGACAACGTTACGTGAGCGCTTCCCTATTGTAGCTTTGTAACTTTATAAGTGCTTTATTACGTTATTTTATTTATTGTAATTCTTTAAGAAACGGAGGTAGGACCCTGACACTTCTTATGATGCACAGATAATATTGACGTATATGATTAAAAAAAACTACGAACGTTTCGAATTTTTTTTAATTTCCGTTCGTAGACTAACAGAGCCCCTCTGTTTATTAATTATGCATTTTTAATGCAAAAGAAGACTAAAATAAATGAATCTTTTAATTTTAAGTCAAATCTAAATCATATTTTGTATAGGTCGGAATCGATAAAATAATGAATAAACTGTGCTGAAATATATTTGATTTCACGTAAAATATATTTTAAAGTAAAATAACATTCTGACTGATTACGTTTGTCATTATTATTTTTATTTGTACATGTATTTTCTCAATATAATGACAAAAGTAAGGTTTATGTTTGCTTTGTGGAAGCGCCGCGGCACACGATCATTGTCGTTAAGCAACTTTCGCAAGGGTCGGTCACGGGATGGATGATCAAAAATTACTATCGCGAGCTACTCCGTGCTTCGAAAGGCACGTTAATTCGTTGGTCCCGGCTGCATTTGTAGTTCGCACTGTGCCAGCGTGGAGGGTCATGGCCCATGCTCCTTAACCATCCATAAGGAAGGCCTGAGCCCCTGCAGTGAGGACTGAATAAAGGGCTGATGGTGATGATGATGATGATTGCTTTTATCACTTAGGTACTTTAGTTATGCTGTATTCAAATGCAATTGAATAATTATTAAAAAAAAATCAGTCGTGGTCATTCGGAGTTCTAACGGAGATTAATTACTTAGTTTAAAAAATATAGGCATTGCAAGGTATTTATTTTATATTATTTATGATTCAAACAAAACTGGTCCTCAGAATATACTCATTGTGATCTAAAAACCATATTTCATTTATTATCATTAATACAGGAATAATTGTATACTCTTATTAATAAACATGACGACTGGGTTAAAAAAAGAGAATTATTTAATCCGTCACTCAGATAATAGAAAATATAAGATAAATATTTTTTTTTGCTTCAATTTAACAAGAAATAGCCTAAACTGCATCTATAAATGAGCTTAAAAATACTGGCACTACCAACATAAAACACATTTTTGAAATAAAATTTAGTTATCTCATTTAATTTAAATGATTAAAAGTAAGTTTACAACCCTTTGTCCATCCAAATCATGGTATCGCAGTTGTTTTGTTATATAAAATAATAGATAGTTGTTGATATTTAAATAATACGTTTGATTTCAAAGCATCAAAACTGCCAAAGTTGAGGACGTTAAGTGTTTCTGAAGTCGTGCACTTAGCCAATACAATTGTTGAAAAATATTGCTGTTGTCTCATTTTGCATTTTAAAATGAAATTTAAAAGTTATCCTGTTTTTTATCTCGAACAGTTCCACTCGAGTAAAGATGAAAGGACCGACGCCTTAAACTTAAAACTTCACGCCGAATCATTTGTTCGAGTAACAAGACAGAAAAGCCTCGAAGCTTTATGTAAGACAATATTTTATAATTCAAAATAAACTGAAAATAAAATACACAAACAGAAAATAAAAATTAGAATAATCATTTATTTTAACATGTTATCTGACTACAATAAAAACAAATATACCTTTAGAGTTTCGACTGTTGTTAATTGTTCAAGCCACACAAAACAACATGTTATCTGTTTACTCCATTCGGAACCAGTAGTAACCTCTCTGTAGTCTAAATGAAGTTAAAGGACTTACCCGAACTGAAATAATGATCCTATGTTTTCTAATCTACTCGGGTCTAAGGTCAAGGCTGGCAAATTACTAAGCTTTTACCAAACGAAGTGGGAAGCATTTAAATATATATTTTCAAGTCTTCCCCTAAAAAGAAATGAAGACAAAGGTTTGTTGTAAGTGATAGTGGATAAAAAAAAGGTTAAATTGCGCCTACTGTTGGAAACTATTTGGTTTTAAGAGGCTATAAGAAAAGTGCTTTGAGCTGTTTGCTGCTTATGTGAGTGATCATTTCCTATTCCTTCGTGAAGCTTCTGTATAATCTTCAATGACTTTATTTTTTTTTTTTTTAATATGTCTATTTCCTCTCTCGCAATTTCCACCGCTCTAAGAATATTTTTAACTTTGTTATTTTACAAAAATAATAAGTATCAAATGTTGAGGTTCATATTAGAGAATGTATTTTTTAGATTATCAATGACCACTATCTAATATACTAATCATGCCCTTAAAATAAAAGTGTAGAAAATAATGCCTGAGATTACCAGGTTTAATCTAATTTAAGGCAGGTCTGTCTGTCTGTCATCATAATATGGAAACAAAATAAAGTTCTAACTGATCCGTATTTGGGAAGGCTCATTCTTTCACAGTTTTATGTAATAATAATTATATTTTATTAGACAATTCCTTATGGGAAACTGTATCTCTATTATAAGAATATTGTTACCCAGCTGTTTTCCTGCGACTTCACATAATTTAGAGTCTTATCACCCGCGTGTAATGGAGAATTAGCATACTTGAAAGAATTTAAAAATCAGTCCTTTAGTTTCATATTAGCCGCAGCCTATGCGATTCAAACAAAAAACAAATCGACAATCAATTTTGTATGTAATATTAGTACAGATATCATAGAAAACTAACAATGGTTACTTCAAAACAGTATTTTTTTTTTCAAGTATTTGAAATATTGATAAAGCAAAGTAAACACAAAATCCGCAAAAACTTGTGGAAATTTGTAATGCAAAACGTAACATTAAAAGTTATAGTCGTTATAGTTTAAAAAAAAAACAAAGAATCTAGAATAAAAACTTCATGAATATTGATATTGAAAACGAAACAAACGTCCAACGGTGTGGATATAATGAGTTACGAACGAATGCAGTTAACGCTCCATCACAGAGTCTTTGTTGAAGAAACACAGGACTAATTGCTTTAGCTTTAGTAGTTTTAAATATCATATTTTGCAAATGAAATACATGAGGTTCTATAAGAGAATTTGTAGTAGTTCTCTGTTCTTGGCTTTCTGACAAATTTATTTAACTATTCTAATATTATAAAGAGGAAAGATTTGATTGTTTGTTTCGAAATGGAATTGTGTGGAAATTGGACCGTTTATAGGCACGTTAACCCGGCTGTATCTGCAGTCGTAAATACCGACCAAACCGCACTGGACCCGCGTGTTGGAGTCATGGCCCATTTTCATCCGAATCGAATCAATAGGCTGGTGATGATCATGATGATCATACCATACATGACATGTTGTTACTGTAAATTGATATCTAGTCATTGTAATATAATAATGTTTGGTTCACTAACCTTTCACTGTAATTTATACTATTTACAATTGCAATGCCAAATCATTTCTCTTTGATAGAAGTTTCCATTATCTTTAGACGAAACAATAAAGAACATTCCGAAATGTCAAGATCGTATCTGATTTCAAGACATGCAAGGATATAATAAAACTCGAATATGAATGAGACAGAGATAGTTGAGTCTTTCGCTATCCGATAAAAATGTAAAACAGTTTGCCATATTTGTTAAAGTAGCGTTCTGAATTCTTTCAAACATTTTATTATATCTTTATCATAAAAAATAATACATCCATTTAAAAAAGATTGAGACAATTATATAGTTTTTTTATTAAGCTTGTCGTGAGAATAAAATTCTTGAAATAAATATTTTCAAACATGATGTGAGTCTTTGGGAGAAAAAATAACTATTATACTACATGATGATAATTTATATAGAATAAATAAATATTCGTCTCTGTGTGGTTTTCATACAAAACACCCAGCATGCTTCTTCTACCTTTTTTTTCTTTTCTGTGATATTGGCATTATAAAGAAGTAAGGTCAGCAATAACAAATTTTTATTTTATTCCAAAAGTGTTTCATTCAATATCTGTTTTTAAGTAAGTAAACAGTAGACAATAAGCTACATTATTATACATACATGAATTATTTATACGTAGGCAGTCATGCCACTTCTTGGACTATCTATTATATCTATTTCACTTCGTAAAATCTGTCGTGTATGTTCATAGTACTTTAAAATTTTCTAAATAACACACAACAATATATTTTTAGGAAATTAAATTCAGAGTGTTACTCAAAAAACAATAAACGTTCAATAGCCAATCAAAAATATTTCACGAATGCAGAAACATCAAAGCAGAATATACGTCATTGGTAACTTTATCACTCGCTGAAGTCATAACACACGCTATTTCTAAAACAACTCTCTGGGGTCGCAGGTCCTACTTTATCCTGCTAGAGCCTTTTATTTTTTTGAAATCGGAAACATGTTAAAAAAATTTTTGGTGTTTCTACTAACATACAAAACAAGACGACACGATACCTATTTATTTAACTTTATTTACTGACTAAATAATCAGACTTAAAACTAAAAATTATGATACATGCACAGTGAAATTTACAACACCAATCTGTTTTATAACGAAGCTTAGTGCTGCTCATTCTGCTGCATGCTAACAGCCAATAAGCAATGAAATAATGTTATCCTTACTTAACCTGTAGAATAGAAAAGGACAGCATGTGTATCGATTCTGTCCAATTTCGTTTTACATTTTAATAACACGTTGGTATACCGTCGTCATGATTAACAAGCCACACTGTTTAGCTGAAGCCACCATCACCAATATACTCCCATTGTCAATCATGGGAGATCATGGAAACTCCCGCACCATCGCGATGTTGCTGTTAAAAGCTTAGCAAACCCATTGTTATTATTTTTGTCTATGAATGAATTCGAAGTAGCAAACATTTCACTATTCAAACGAGAATGGTTTTGAACATAATTAAAAAATAGCACAAGTCTTTTTCAATTCATAAATGGAAGTTTTAGTATTCTGAATTATTTTTAAAAAGTATTGACACATTTTCCAATTAATAACAAACCTCTTTGTAACTCAAGAATTCAAGCAAATCCGTTTTCGAGACTAGAAAAGTGTAAAATCAAATGTCAAACTTCAAACCTTTATGGATTTAAATAAAATTTAAAAAATATATATCATTTACCTGGTGAATAAAGCCGCGAAGAACCACACTAGAGCACAGATGAGTGCTGCCCTCGTCTTTGTGCAAACGTAGCCGGCTCGGAGTGGCTCGCAGATAGCATAGTACCTCTCGAAGCTGATAGCCAAGATTGTAAGGACGGACGCGTGAGTTACCGTCAACTCCACGAATGGTACTGCTAAGCCTGGAAATCAAAATATAAGAATTCAATAGCCTCATACAACACATTTTAGTCGGTATGGTAAGACCTTAAAAATTTGAATAACTTTATATAGAATTTATCGACAATGAAATATGAACAAAAACCTTAAATTGTGATTAATTAAAGATATTAGGAAGATTTGAAAAATATATATATTGAAATATAAGAAAGAATTCAAATTTTGTTTTGCAATTTATTAAATGGTACATGAAACATAGCACAGATATTGAGCTCTTAATTTCAATAGTAGTAAACAAACTGACAAAAATCAGTTTTCAACCTCAGGGTAGTAGCGATATCATAAGTACAAACACTTTTATAGACATTCTTTTTTTTATCTTCTTTATTAATGTAAGTTATAAAAAACGAACATGATTTACAGTCATGAACACAATCAATATAAAATTTTATTTTTTCTGTAGGTATAGTAAAGTTGGAGCTAACTATATACAGCCTTATATAGTACTATTATATTTGATCAATTTTGCATCACAATACTATACTAGAAAATATTCTTAATTGCTTAAAAAATACTACTAGCTGTTTTCCCGCGACTTCGCCACGTAATGTACGTCATCCGCGTTTTATATAAAGTTCCGAAGACAAAATAGTTATTAAATCGGTTCAGTAGCTTAGGAATCTATTCGATGCGAAAAAAAATCAAATGATTCTTGTTTATAATATTAGTATAGACAATTTAATGATTCATAATTATTCAACTATGAATACGCCATTGAGGAATTAAAAGCACAATATTCTCAGATACGTTTGCCAGCCGTACTATAATAATACATTTTAATATTATACTCTATTTTGGGCCTGTTGGAGAAATATTCAGTATTCATAAATAATATGTATTCAACAGTAAACAAATAAATTCATTATTTAGTTAGGCGAAGGTACATTAAACTTTTTACAAACGCGACTGCACAGATAGTTTATGCAAATGTCGTGACTTCTGTTAAGAGATGCTTTCTTTATAACTCGAATGATTCAAAAATGTTTTCAATAAGCTTATCTGAATAAAAGATAATTTCAATTCATATCGTGTATATTCTAACACATTTACATTCAGCCCATAGACGCGATAGGTAGGTACTATATGTTTTTGAAATGTTCTTTAATTTATAAACTTATTTTTAAAATACTATATTTCACTGAACAAATATGGGCAACCTTATTCCACGTGTTTTGTGTCATGATAGCAATTTTAATATTTAAATTAAAAAGAAACTATGCTACTCAGAAGCCTTTCAAAGCTTTTTCTAAAAGAGCAAACACATGCTTATTTGATAGCAATGAATAGAAAATAATAAAGCAGTAGTTTTCATTAAAACTTCGCCTTTATGATGCTCTATCAACCTGGATCGGACATAGAAAATAAACAAAAATTTGAATAAATTAAGAACTGTAAATAGTTAGAATGCTATTTTAATTAGTTGTTAACAGTCCGTACTTCATTGAAATTCACGTCAATGAGGAAGTCAACGAAAGCACTAAAAAGCACCTCCACTAGATGGCGACTCTAGCAAAAGTTGATTTTTGCAGGAAACGAATGGGCCAAAGAAAGTCATTTCTGTTCCTTTTAACAAACATATTAAAAAACTGAAATTTGAAAAGTTACAAATAGAATATGAGTTGTTTACTGACTTTTGAAAACTAATTTACTTTTAAACATGTCATGGAGAAATCAAAACCGTTGCGACATCAGTTTGATTTCGGGAACTAATTTTTTTTTAATACTTCCTCATTGGTATCTCCTTAAACTATGACATTTTCTAAAGTAAATAACCTCTCTCGACTATATATACGAGTGTTAGAGTGCTCTGATGTTTCATCACCATCAGCCCAATGTTCCCACTGCTATGACACAGGCCTTCCATATGGATAGAATTGGATCAAATCGAATAAAAAAAGTTTTTTAAAAACAAACTTTTCTTTGTGCGCACTTAAACGTAAATAAATAAATTCTTAACATATAAAGTACTAACAATCAAAATGATCTCTAACACTAATTGACTTGAAAAGCTTATAGCGCTTATGAAATCAGAGACGAGGAATTACACATATTTTTTACGTTTTACGTTTGATGTAGCGTACATCTTAAACTTAACGAGGAGTATCAATGGGCTCGTTAAATAGCTTGAAACTCTTCACTCTCTCACCTCGTGTCCGTGTAATCTTTACATTCAGAAATATACCTGTTTTTGTTTCATAGAAATCGAGCGAGTAGTTTCGAAGTAATGATTGTTTTAATTTTTTCGTTTTTTTTATTTCGCCTTGGTGGACGTGCGTCGTCATGTTACAACCCGTCGCACTCGCAGTACTGGGTCACTCATAGATTGTATCGGTTTCTTCACGACAATTGAACCATGTGGTAGTGCTAATGTATGGGATAACATCAATCCACCTAGAACCCCTAATGGGCCCGCGGGCGCCTTGCGGATTGGTAAAGTGGCTATGAGGATACAGGTCTTTCCTCATCCATCAGTCCGTACTGTCCCCGCGTGTTGAGCTCAAAGCGGAATGGCAGTGCTAAAGAACTACAGGTATTCTTAATTCATGAAACTAATCCACACAGCTTTCCATACTGAACCCGCGTGTTGGACCCAAAGCAGATTGGTGATGCTAAAGCGCAAGTATACTTAATGGATGAAACTATAAATTAATGGATGCAACCAATCTCCCCAGATATAATACTGAGCTCGCGTGGTTGACCTAAATCGCCCACTAAATAATAACCTCAACAGTAGCAGATCAAACGTGCTAACTACTACACCATCGAGCTTTTTTACCTGTTCCTATAGAAGATTATTTAAAAAATACTGGTTAATATTTATCAGTTTTCCGTATAAAAAAATAATTACATTAAGAACATATGATGTAGTTTTTTTTCATTTTTATTTAGACGTTAGTTTTTTTTTCTAAAAAACCGATTGAATGTTAGTTGAAAATTTTGGATATGGACCCATTAAACATGTTCAAGTATAGTATAGTTTATGTGTATCTATGGTTCTAGTATAATTGCTGAACAGGTTTGGATATGTAATTCGTCATTCTTTTTATGCCGTTTCATTCAGTATCTAGTAAATAAATGGAGTCGTTTCTAACATTTGAATGGGGCACCGTTGTAGTCTGGCTGTGAAACCGTCCTGATTTAGCACACCTATAAATTTCTACTGCCAGTTCTGATGAATAAAAGAACCAGACGATTTCTCTTTTAAAAATATAATATATTTCATAAATGCAAGAGATGTAGTTATTCTTGTATAAATAGTAAAGATACAAACATCTTTACATTTACAAGTTATTGCGTATGGAAATATTAATTTACATAAGTAATAAATTTTACATTAGTAGCTCGGTGGCGAAGTGGATAAACCCCGCAGCCCACGATCGTTGTTGTTAAGCAACTTTCGCTAGGGTCGGCCACGGGACGAGAGACCAAAAAAATATTATCTCGAGCTACACCGTGCTTCGGAAGACACGTTAAGCCGTTGGTCCCGGATGCATTTGCAGCCGTCAATACCCTCGAGCGTGGAGGGTCATGGCCCATCCTCCTTAACTTAGTGGGGACGTTAAAGGGTTGACGACGATGATGTTGATAAAGCTGGTAAGTTTCTTTCGCTTGTTCTTCTTGGCAGCTAAAAGACGTCCTGAACAAGTAGTAGGGGAAAAAATTGTTTTTGGACGATTCAAAAGTGCTTGTGATAGCCTACTTGAATAAAGATATTTTCATTTCATTTCTTTCAAAGTATATAAAAAAAATCCATACATTAAAAAAGAGTATCGTTTATTGTTTCTAAAATAGCTGAGATTTAGAAACATTGTAACCGGAGAACTGACAAAGTAGCTTACATAAACTTAGGTATATATTTACCGACTACATATTTAAATCCCTGGCAATAATATCAAGACAACGCCAAAACGCCCACCAAACCTGGGCTTGACGTGAATTTTGTTTTTGACCCAGGAAAACTGCGTTGACATGGCTTGACCAATGGCTCTACCACGTCCATCGTAATAGTGTTTCGGCTTTCAAAGTTATTTGCGTAAGTTTGGCTCATTTATATGATATGAAATCCATTTGTAAACATAGGGAAATATTATTAACATCTATATAGTTCATTCTTCAGATATAAACACATACGTGTGTAGTTCTTTTAATCACTTTATCACAAATTGTTTCTGTAATCGATCCTTAAACTTACTTACGTTCTAAGAGTTCAAGTTTATTGGAGTTTGTAAATTTACTGTAATCTAACGTACTGTCGATATTTTGATTTAATTTTAATTCGGTTCCTTATACTAATTATAGATAAAATAACAAATCTATGAACAAATAATGGAAAAGCCGTTATTTTTATGCTAAATTCATCGATGGCCTTAGCCTGACCTTTATAACGCAATGCAATTACAGGGGTCGAAGTAATACCATGCTAATAAGCGTATACCGATGTCTATCCCTTAGTAGCCGCATTTACATCGTATTTAAAAGCTCATCGTAAGGCCTCTGTTTCAAATCGGATTTCTGAATCGTTACAATACAATACGGTACACCTATATTAGTTGATATCCAATTAGAATGAACTGAACTGTGGATTTGGTTTGTCTTGTTTGAAATGGACCTTTACTTTTTAGCTGAATAATTATAATAAAAACAAGGCTTTATAAGTCGCAGTCAACTGGTTGAAACAGTCGTTCCATTTATTTATTTATTCAGTTCACAAACAATAATAAAATTGTGTCATTGGACACTTATCTCGTACTTTTATTTGAATGATGCTTTTCAATTGCATATCTAAATGTTTAGCTAGTAAAAACTAAGATCTTAACATATGTTCCACAGTAGGGCTGTACAAAGCCTAGCCAATTGGTTAACTATAAACCACTACGACATGAGACATTATTCATTATATTCCTACTACCTTACAAACAATAGTATTCACATACAAAAGCTAAATATCCGTGATTTATATACTAAATTACTTCGATAGTAAATTTCATAACCGTGGAATATTTATGGGTTTCCTATGTTTTACATGCACTACTCATTAAATAAAACTGATTTGTATGCGTATACTTTTATTTTTATATGGTTTCGGATTCTTTACGGGTTTCGTGTTCACTTAGAAAAAAATTAAAAATTCAATCTATAAAATAACACTGTTATCTTATTTTGTATTCTTTCATAATAAAAACTCAGAATGTTGACGCCATTTTGTAAATAAAGCAAAACAAGGGTGCCATGGTATGGTAAAAAAAATCAAAATGAATGTTACGGCGTCTATTACGGTAGCCTTTAACCGGATGTTAAACCTTTTAAATAAAAATTTCAAAAATAACCAGGCAATTGAATAGTGACATTCAATGAAACGGTCGGTTTAACCAGTTTACTGTGACATATAGGTTTACCACGCTTATATAAAAAAAAAATGTCATATAAATATCATTATCAGTCCTTTTACGTCTCTACTGCAGGGAGTCAAGGCTTTCTTAAGGATGGTTAAGGAGGTTAGGCCACCCTCCACATTGGCCCAATGCGGATTGGAAAGTATTAAAAACTGCAAATGCAGACAGGACCAACAGCTTAACGTACCTTCGGACAGACAAAATAATATATTTTGGTGACCCATTGACTGACCCTTGCTAATGTTGCTTAACAACAACGATCACGGGCCGCGGTCCACTACACCACCGAGCTACTTCGTAAATATACTTATTATTATAACGTCAACTAATACACAGAAATAACTAGAAATTTGAAATTTCGCAACGTACCTAGCCGATAAATCTACAGCCCGCATCGTCCAAACATTGTTGCTTCGATAGTATATCGCGGAACTGCCTCCTAATTTATTACTCACGATAAACCCTGTCTATAAGGATATCTATACTAATATAATAAGGAATAGAAATTTGTTTGTTTTTTTTAACGCGTTAATGTGTGAACTCACTTTTTCGAGTTAATTTTTGTCACATTTGATAACTTAATACAAGTATGAAATCAAATGTAATTAAAACGAGAAATATCTCTAAGATGGTGAATTAAAATTTTCTGAACAAGAATTTTAGCTTTAGTACCTAAACTTTTTAGTAGGAAAAGAAAATACATATTGGTTTTTTGTGAATCACTGTAGAAGAGGTCTAAAGGCTACTTACATTTTTTTCATTATAAAATTAATAATTTTCATATAGTGCACCAAAGCCCGTCTTTGTTTCATTAACAGGGCTCTTACTCTTAAAAACAAAATACTATAAATAGATAAATAATTCATTTTTGGTCCTAGTATTACGAATGAATGAATGATTTATTGAACACACCATTATCACATAATAACAACAAAAAATATAGCACAGGAATAAGACATACTGTTAGATACAATTTTATATAGGTACTCCAGGGTGGTGTGTCCAAATGACTCCAGCTCGACATAAGCCTCAGATGACTACAGTGTCGATTTTCAGCTGACACCAAGGGTAGCTCACTATTCGAATCACAAGCGAATCATAGAAAAATATTAGAAAACGCTCGACTCATGATTTCGTCTTATTTTGTCTAAGCTAATGCGCACTCCTAAATATAACGCGAAAGAAGTCGTCAGGCACAACTAGGAACAGATAGAACTCAAATTGCTGAGCATGTTTTACTTTTCTCTTATAAGAAAATCTAATTTTGCGTAGAATTTCCCACCCTGCTCTGGTTTGTTTGACTAAACTTTTTCATTTAGTACAACACTATTTAAGCCTTATTTGATACTTGATAAGGCTCAATTGTAACAGGCCAAAACAACAAACGTAAAGTGGAACAGGCAGGTTTTTTCCGTTGTTGTTTTTCCCTAGAAAATTGTGTTTCACAATTGTTTTTATCTTTTTAACCGTAACACTCCTTGTTCCGTAGCTAGCTTGTAATTTTGGTTAGGTAACTGATGCTTATGAGGAAAAATAATAATTTATTCTTATACTTTTAATTGCAGTAGCCATCATTGTGGTTCTAGGTTCAACTTTCTTACGATTTAACCGAGAAAAGCTGTCTATACCTACTACCGGGGGGACTGCGTTGTTGCGGTTTCCTTATTTCCGATTTCCATTAAGTGTTACTTAGAATTTATGTAGGGTTGCCTACTTTACAGAAGTGTTATTTTTACGAAATTTAGCGTGATCTCAACGAGCACCTTGCTGTCGCGTTATAGAGATTCAATGAAATAAAACACTATTCAAAACGTAATAAAGGTGTTATTTTATTGAACAGTTTTCCGGACAGCGCTGTACTTGACGTCGAGTTTAATACTTACTTTATACCTAATAGCGTCGCACGTTTCCTTAGATTTAAATTATTTTGGAAAACTAGTGTCAGTTTTTATCGTAAAAACTGACCTCAAGTTTCTACAACAGCTGACGCGAACAGACATCTAACAATGCAGCTAAAGTATTATGTAGGTAGACTTTACATTCAAAACATCAGGAATTTCGAGTTCCTTATACGGATTCGTATATTTTACAGATATCAATCCCAAATCAAAACATATGTCCGATATTTATTTATGCATGTTTTGTAAACTATTCCATTGATACGTAACTTATTTTTCTAGAGTTACCAATGAAAATTTTGGGATTAAATAAAATATTATTCAAAAAATTTATAATAACATGACAACAATACGGCAGTGCTCAATGAAAGGATCATTAGACTTGTTTCAGGGAACTTTACTTTAATTCTGAAGTCCATTAGGTGAACAGGGTTGTCAATTGTAACAAAAAAAGGTTTATTTTGTATGTAAAAAAAATTTGCGTTGATAGTTTTTTTTTGCGTTGATAGTAATTCTTTAAATGCAATAATATACACCATTTTCTTAGATATTTTTAGGTTTTGTATAGGATTTTATATAAGAAGACGTTAGAATACTCTATAAGTTAAGCAAGAATGGTCTTAAATTCTGTTACAATAGTGTTTTATACCATAATATTTGTGTATATCTGATTGTAATTATACTTAATTTTCTAAAAAAAAACTGAATAAAATACATACTACCACTTTAAAAATCTAACAGAATAAAAAGAACTATAATATTTTGTATCGGATATGAAAGTATATTATAAAATCACCTAAATAAATATGTTAGCAATCCTTTTACAATAACACAATTATTAACCATTTAACTAAATATGTATAAACAACTCCAATATTTATAAAAATAAGTTATTGCAGCAAAAACTAGCATTGATTTTGAACACTCTTATCAAATCTCCAAAAAGGCTTAAAGTACTAATATTTCATCAAACATGAACTAAATTGCTTTAATAGAATTTTATAAACTATAAAAACGTAATCAATTTATTATAAACGTGCTCCAACCCTAATGTAGTAGCGTCAATTCACAACGCGTACACTTTATTACATTTAATTAGGGCACATTGTGGTACCAAACTCGCTTACTCCACACAATCTGTCAAAGAAAATTGAACCCCATAACAAAGGAGTAAGATCGTTATTGTGTGCACAAATATGGCAGTGTTTGTTAGTATATGTCGTTTAACACAAGACAGCATGTGCTGTGAATTGTACTTGCGTATGGTCTGACTTTCAGCGATTATAAATCGGCTATGTACAATGATATGCTAATTATTTTATTTGTTAATAAGATATCCACTAAGAAACAGATGGCAGTGCGTTGCTATACTAATATGGCGTGGCACTGATGACTGTTGTCGTTGTAATAAATTAAATGTAATTTGTAGCCTCAAATATGCATTCGAAATTAAAACATGCGCCATCTACGGTTAGTTAACAAACATTATTATTTATTACAGATTTATTAAGGGTTGTGTATAAAAGAAAGTGCAATTAGTTACTCTGATGGTTTAGTTTAATAGTTGTTATTAAACTAAAACACCAGAGTAACTAATTGCACAGTAAAATGCATCAAATTAATTAATTACTTTGTGCAATAAATATATAAGTAATTTTAGATGCGCATTCAATATAAAAAAAAATCCTATCTCTTATTTGTATAGAAATGAATAATAATACAAAGCAAGTTTTATATTAAGATCGTATAACTATTTTATTATTCATCAAGACCTATTAAGTAATTATTTTGTTTAATACTAAATGCACAGTAATACAAAGGAGGACTTAATACTTTAGGCGTTCTGCTGGTCAACCTCAAAGTAATTATTTTAGGAGCTTATCGCATACAATATTGTAACACACGATATTTATCGTACTGTATGTAACTTGCTAAATCTTAGAAATGTTGACTATTATTATTAGCTATATTAAAGTTGAAGTTGCGATGCAGAGAAATCATTTCTACCCTTCACTAGAACGAGAAAAAATATTTTGGACTATCTTGATATAATCCCCGCAAATTGATAATGCGCCTGGGCGCCATTTTGGCGACGTAATAGCGTCCAACAATCAGAACTGTTAACAAAGAGACACTGGTTAATGAATACAATTATTAATTTGGGTTGTGTTGAGATCACACACAATTTTTGTTATGTTTATGTTGTCTTTGAATGTTATTGTTAAGTTTTGTTATGGTTGACTAAAAGAGACATTAGATATATTTGTCGGCGCATCGATTGTACCACGATTATTCGATATTGAGTCCTAAACGAGAGTGAATTATTATTCACTCTGGCGAAACGTTAGACGGTCGGCCATTATGTCGTGATTGTTTAATTGGAGGTGATATAGGTCGGACGTCATCGACGGAGGGCGTGATCATCGATACTTTTAATTTTATTAGAATGGTAACACTGACTTTGACAGTTCGTTAACAAAAAGCAAGTTGCCGCCATTTCGACAGACATTCTGTTTCCGATCGTCGAGGAGTAAAGACATCCGACGACATCACGCTGATCTCGTTATAAAATGGAATAAGTCCACATTGGTATACACGCCTGCAGTGTTATTTTAAAGATAGTCCTCCGATATGGACGATCTATTTGGGCTTCGTAATAGCCCCCTGAGACTTCCCGCCGACATATTTATTTTAAGTGACATTAGTTTTACTTATTGTGAAAATCATAACATTTTCACTATTTACACTTTAAATAAATATATCTAATGTCTCTTATATCGTTATTACTGTTGGTTTTTGTAAAAAATATCCTTCCGTTTTTTATCGTGTTATTACAGAGTAAATGATTTTTTTTATTTATTTTCCATATAACACAAAATTTTACTTTTTCAAAAATTCATGCAATAAATTAACAAACTAAAAGTTATAAAATTATTATAACAATATTTTAGGGATTATTCATAAATATTTCAATTATTAAATAAATAATTTGTCTTGCATTTTATGTTATCTATACTTTCTAATTTCAAATGACGTCACACGGGTGTTATTTAGTTAAGGTTACAGCGCATTAGCAATTTACGGACTTATATCTGCACGTTGCACAAACGTCCATTAAAATTGTCATTAGTTTCTAGCAATTTATATTTTTTAACATTTATTAAAGCTTGAAATCATCATTAAACTTTAATTATCGTTTTTGCATCTGGATGATGAGATTTAAACACAAATATTTCACAATATATTATTTATATGTTTTACTGAGATTGTTCAACTAATAATATAAAAATAAATAAAGTTAATCGCTGCAAGTGTTACCACACACTGAATACATCGAAGACGTTTCCACTAATTGTATTATAAACGCGAACACGTCTGTCCGTACGTATATTTAAAGAACAACAACAAATGTAGCTTTTTACGACATATATTTCGTCACGAATCACTGATAAACATTAAATATATGCAATTTTGAAATTAAGACTTGTTGCCATCCATATATCATACTTACTGTTACAAGAATGATTCCAACGCATTTATATTTTGATGTATTTAACCCTGTTATTCCCTGACATCATATTCCTTCTGAATACAATATGGTCTTCGTCGACTTTTATACGAGGGTCAAACTGAAAGTTCTTAGAAAATCAAAAACTGATTACATTAGCCAGTTATTAGTTTTATTATATCTTTTCAAAATATTGTCCATTCACGTCAATACACCGCTGCATGCGATGGAACCACTGGGAAAAGCACTTTACCCACTCGTCCTTAGGGGTCTCTTCAATGGCATCGCGATACGCAGCCACCGCTTCTTCAGCATTCATAAACCGCTTTCCTTTAAGTTTTTCTTTAATTTTTGGAAATAAATAAAAATCACAAGGCGCGAGGTCGGGGCTATACGGCGGGTGACCCAGTAATTCAACGTTTGATGTCGCCAAATAGTCGATCGTTCGCTTGGCGGTGTGCGACGAGGCGTTGTCGTGGTGAAGGAGGATCCTACTGCGAGGTCGTTTCTCTCGAACTTTTTCCAAGACAAGTGGCAAACAATTGGTAGTGTACCATTCTGCAGAAACTGTTTTTTGATCCTCTAACACAATTGTTGCAAAATGACCTATCCTTCCAAAGAACGAGGCCACCATTTTTTTTCCCGCACTTCGATCTCTCTTCACTTTAGTTGGCAACTCCTCGAAAGGAAACACCCACTGAGCAGAATGTCTTTTGGTTTTAGGATCATAACAGTAAATCCAGCTTTCGTCACCTGTTAGTATGTCGAACACAGCATTTGAGTCACCTCCGTTAAATCTTTCAATCATTTTACGACACCAATCCACACGATGGAGTTTTTGAGCCTCAGTCAAATTATGAGGTATCCACCGGGCGCAAAGCTTCCTGACCGCTAAATGTTCGTGGAGGATTTTGTGCACTTGACTCATACCGATGCCTAAGCTTGTCCGAATCTGTTGATAGGTCACTCTTTTGTCAGTCTCTATCATACGCCGCACAACACAGATGTTATCTTCAGTCGTCGCCGTAGAAGGCCGTCCCTCACGTAAATCATCAGTGAGATTAGTGCGACCACGTTTAAACTCATTAAACCAGTTGTAAACAGTCGCACGAGATGGGGCTTCATCGTGAAAGGCCAATCGTAGTCTATCATAACTTTCTTGTTGACTTAAATGACATCGAAAGTCATAAAAAATCATTGCACGAAAATTTTCTCGTGTTAAATTCATGATGACGTGACACAGACAATTTTCAATTTGCCGCCAAATCGTAAAACAAATGACAAATGAATGAAATATATACTCAGTAATATTGGCAAAGAGTTATATTTTCAAATTTTAGAATTATTTTTTTATTATATTGTTTATAAGTGGCCAGTTCTAAGAACTTTCAGTTTGACCCTCGTAATAAGCACAGACAAGAACCGGTATGCCTACCTACATCTGTATTTCCTAGAAATCTTATTATTACAACCTGTGGAGGTTGTACAATGCCAACATTTCTCGGGAATACAGACGTAAGCTAAGCTCGAGTGAATTGGCTACTCGTGAACACTGCATCATCAGCCTCTTTTTAATGTCAAGGTGCAGAATGTGGCTGAGAGTAAGCCCTTACTAACGGAAAAAGTTATGTCCATTTCTTTGTCGATATACTCAAGACTTTTCCTGACTTTTACTTCTATAGAACATAAAAAGAATATTGCTGTATAGGACAATTAAATAGCGCAGTAAGTATGACTTTCAAATCAACTATTTATTATAGTCAACACCATATAAAATAATACTTATCCTATTTTAATAGTTCTCTTTTTAATATTGATTAAGGTTTACGTCCATAAAATTTAATTCTTAATTTTCAATAATTTATTTTAAAGTTAAAATAATTATAGCATTTATACAGCTATGTGTGTTCTGGTGATCTATTTTTAATATTACTGTTATTATTTTAATCATAGACAAACTAAAACAATTATATCGAACCATTTAAGACTATAAAGATAATTCTAGAGCATGGGCTTTATGATAGTATATATGACATATCTAGGTCGTTTCCTCAAAGAATAATAATTTATTTATTTGTTATATATTTCTATAAAATGTATGTTTATTTAACATACCTACTAATCCGTCCATAAGTCAAATATAATGAATATCAAGAGTTTGATATTCTATGTTGTTTACAATACAACGTATGATACGATTTGCTGTTTTTAATTAAGAGTAAATAAATAACTATCCAGTTATTTAATATTCTGTTTTTCTATTTAGTACAAAAAGACATTCTATTTAGTTCGTCGGTCAGATGATAGAAAAATATTAGATACGTATTTTTTTTTACTTCAATTTAACAAGAAATAGCTTAGATAACTGGCATTAAAGTTGAGGAGTGGGAGCTCGCTATATCACAATATTGTAGAAAATGTACAAAAGCGTGACGTCATATGATATTTTAACTCAACGTATCGTCGTAATTTAATGATTACGAAAAAATACGTGTTTAATATTTTAAAATAATCTATCTGAGGGACAGACAAACATAAATTAGTCGTCATGTCTATTGTAACTTTAGGTTAGCTAGCTAGGTGTTTTTTCGCGTCATCGCCTGCGTAAATTATAGCAAATTATAGCCCGTCCGCGTATGACGTAGCTCTAAGTGAAAAAATTTTACAAATTAGTCCAATAGTTCCGGAACCTATATGATTCAAACAAACAAATCTATTCTCGTTGTGTATATATCAGATTGCAGTAATTTTAGCAATTCTATAATTTGAAGATATTTACAGTTTATTTTTGTCATATACATGAATTAAAATTGCTGATATTTTTTGAATTATCACTGTTGCAATTACCCACGCAGTAAATGATCATGAATCTCTCACCATATATCATTTCGGTAATATGAAAAAGGTGCGTAATTTAAAAATAATTTGAAAGCATTATTTGGTAAGCAGAAATGGTATTAACTGTAAAATTGTGTTGCGATAATGAGTACAATATATGGTCGCGGAATGGGAAACTTCACTTGCGGCAATTATAAAACTGCAGCAATAAACATATTTTGTCAATTGTAGGTAAGCTATACGGCCTTTTTCAATAAACATTACAACTTCGTAAAAGATAAACTACATTATAACAATCAACTATTATGGTCGTAAAGTTATCAAACAGGCATATCGACCCTACATGACTATTAAACTTCAAAAGGGATATTACTACTATTTTTATCAATATACAGAATTATTCAAGAGGAAGGTTTCTGGTTACTATAATGTAGGAAGAAGCGGGCGAAGTCGCTGCGGGCGGAAAATTAGTAATACATTATCTATTTAATGAGCATCTGCTCTTGAACTAATATCTTCGGCATACAGCACCTTAAGCGGAGCTCTTAGTTTTATCACATTTATCATTACAGAAAAAGCTGTTAAAAGAAAGCTTTCAGCGTAAAAACTATTTTATGAGGCCTACATTATAATTACATCAAGAAATGTTAAAAAAGCCAAGCTCGAGTTTGCTCACTCACGAAGGACATGTCGGACTCGCTCACGAACCGCACTTTTATCGATTAAAACCATGTTGGTTGATTTCTATGTACTTCTATATGGATTTCGAAATAAATACAAAAGGTCGACAATTACTCATTATTTTATAAATCAATTTATGTGTGATAGTTTTCCTTTTAACTTCACTATATATAGTTACTACTGCCCCAACATTTGAAATTTTACCAACGACTGTTTAGTTGGTAGAGAGAGCATAATAAGTCACAAACGGTTTACTAAATCGAAATAAGGCCCCCCCATAGGCCAATTTTTTAAAAGACCTATCCAACGATTCGCCACACAATGGGGAAGACGATAAAAAAAACCCACTGTACATGTAGGAGAGGTTGTGGTTGTTTTATTTTTTTCGAAATTTTACTTTACCACTTTGTCGGCATTATTAACGTGTACACTCATGCCAAATTACAACTTTCTAGTACCAATAGTTTTTGAGCTAAACCGCAGACAACGGATGGACGGAATCTTAAAAAGTAAATTTGAGCAATCTCTTTGTGATTATTTTTTTATGGAGTTTTGTTCATGATATACCGCTCACTGATATAATATGTATTGACATTAATAGGGGGATACATACCATTAACAAAATTGCTTCAAAAGAATATAGTAAATATAGTTATAAATATTGCTAAAACCAAGACACACATGAAGTCAATGAAACTTCTAAGTGGAAATACAAATAAATCAGTTCCATATAACTTGATTTATTACTAAAACAAGACAAATTTCAAGGGTATGCGCTTGCCAGTTTAATGACGTCACTATATCCAAGGACTCGGGTTCAATTCCCGGCCAGTAAAATCAGAAGAGTTTAAGACTCTTTAGCTAAAAATCACTAATTTGTAATTGATTTTGTAATTAATTCAAATAAATCTAAAATTAAAAATGTTAAAACAACATTATTCTAAAAAGACCTCCAAATGTCCTGATTTGATTCACGGTCGGAACAAACCTCTAAAATTCACAATTCAATCTTTTTCTTTTCGTTATTATGTTCTTTGATTATAAGGAACAGTTTCAAATATAAGTCACTATAAAGAGAAGGAAGAGATTTAGAAATTTAATTTCTGCTTGCTCTTTTTTATACAATAGGTCGTCCTTTTATTTCTTTCATTATCTGGCCTGTATTTGACTTTATAATTTTTCAAGAAAACTACCAACCGCAATCTCAACCCAATGATGAACTATACTCTAAATTACTTAGATTTCGCAAAGAAACCCATCATATATATGAATGGAAGGTACCTACAACGGAGATTCTAATACCTAATTTAACCTCATTATTGCTTCGAAGCGGCTAAATAATTTGTGTCCCAAAGAGGCTTAAACGGTCCTATTAGGGAGGCAAATTGCTTCCTAACACGAGAACTGTTTTTAATTTCAACCGCGAAACATAACTGCTAAATGATTTACTTGAAAACTTACTTCGCGTGTCTAGTGAAAGTGAAAAATGTCATTTTGTTATTGAGTGGAAATACAAAAATATAGTTAACGTTTCTTTGAAAAAAGAAAGACTGAAACTAGAGAGGTTTTAATTCATATACTAATGTGGTTTTTTTTTAATTTGTTTGAATAATAAATATCACAAAACATCACATACATTGCTCAGATTCCAAGATGAGTAGCTAAAGTCCTCTTATTGTATCTTAGACATCAAAGGTACCAAAACACCTAGACCCGAGACAATATAGCAGAGTCGATTTTCTACATCGACCCGACCGAAAATCGAACCCAAGACCTCCGAGATGGCGACACCTTGAAACCGACCTTGAACCGGCTACAGAGATCGCCAAATGTGACAACCAGCACATAGCTCATTGCGACCAAATGTGATAATATACTAATTTAAAAAACACACATCGTTTTATTATTAGTCACGTCATACCCGTACGTTATTGCGTTTTGTATGTAAACTTTATTGTGGTCACAAAACACAGAAAAGAGATTGTGGTAGAGTTATATAATAATACAACTACAAAGGACGCGAAGAAATCAAAAATAGTTATCTCCCTATCAGAATTTTCAGCACACCTATTGTTAGAATGAGATAAAAATACTTGTATAGCTTTACGTGTCAACTGCTGCATCTATATAGAAAAGGATAAACAAAAAAATGGCCGTGTTCAATGACGTTTTATCATTATAATTTTTTCTATAACTTTTCACAGAAAATTACGAGTGAAAATGTCATAAGCCACAATGCTTGCTGAAACGTGACTAAAGCGAAACTCAGGCAATTGCCTTGCTTTTTTGTTGTCAAAAGTGTGCGCAGATAACCCATCTAAACTTTTTGATACATCATTGCTCATAATAACTTTCTATTCTGTATTGGAAAAATGTTTTAAACTCAGCCAAAATATACTTAACAAAACAAGTAAAATGTGTTGGAGCATTTCAAAAAAGTTTTATTAAATGAGTAATGTGTTTTGGAATATGCATATGTTTAACCAAACATTTTTTTAATATACGAATACTAAAATGTACAAAACGCTCTAATATATCATTTTTATTTTACTATTCGTTAGAACTCACAGCATTTGAAAATTGCTCAACTGTCAATCGCCTATTATTATTTTTAAAATGGCCCCTCACTGTGTGAGTAAGGTTTAAAAAGAAACGATAGAAAATATTCGAGGTAAAACAGTAAAATTTAAATATCATTTCGAGTGGTAAAACTCTAATTGGTTTAACCGACATTTTTTGGTTTTATTGCAATGGATAAATATTTGGAATCGGTAAAATTTGGTTATTCCTAACTATAAAAATTACGCTTAAATCAATAAGCCTTTTATCCGTTGCTTTTATAGAATTCAAATCGTTAATTAGTCAAATTGTTGCCACTGTCTTTTTACTTTCATATTAATTAGATACTCAAGAGCTCTTGTGGTGTCCTGTTTACACTTTTGGCTGTATGTAACTACTTCAAAATATCACTTTATTTAGGCACTAGTAACATTAGTGTGCAGTTAGTTAGTTGTATTTAGAATGTGGAAAATTTCACTTCTACTTTTATGGTCGCCAAAGTTTTATACGTATTCTCGCCAGTATTTTGATTATTGTGTAAAATATTACTAGACTCGGTATAAAGGTTTTATCGATTCATTTTAGTGTGCCTGTTTGAATTTTGAAAACCATGATTTCTTAGAAGCAATGCTCCCTAAAAACTATCGAAGAAATTACATTATTTGTTTGTGCATATATCGACGCACCAGTTACACAGCATTCCATTTCACTTAGAAATGTTTTTTATCTATATCTTCACATCAGATCTCTTGGGGAATAGGCAGAGAGAACCGAGCTTCACAAAACACGGCCCTCAGACACGTCCCTCGCTTCCTTGACATTCATAACATTTTACATATGCTCGCTAGTTTTTAAGACTTCTGACATCACTTTCAGATAGCACGCGATCAAATTTAATCATAACACGTGCTAAGTCTTCCCCTTTTTCTACATTCTTCCACTTTTGCGTTGTATGCTTGTATTGTATTTTTTCATCTAGCGTTCTTTTCATGTATTCAAATCTTTATTAGGGTTCCAACTTCGCTGTCCATCCGTCTGTATGTCCGTCTATCAATAGGCTGTTTCTCATAAACCGTGATAGTTAGATAGATGATGTATGTCTGTGGCTGCTATAACAATAAATACTAAAAAATCTAGTAAAATAGATATTTACGGGGGCTCCCATTCAACAAATGTGATTTTTATGGATAATGCAAGAAAACCCTTCGTGCACAAGACTATTCCGTACTTGGCTGGTTTTATACTGTAGGTATTCTTTGGGTATAGTCCCCGTCGCTTGACACGCAGCAGGGGGCGTATGGAACTCTCCATCCTCACGGGTCCCCCCGAAGGCTAATCAAAACGCAAATGGCATACCCACTAAATGCAATCTGTACTCCCTCTTTCCTTTGGAGGAAGGGTTTAGGATCAGTGAGTGCTCCACACCCAGCCCCCGTGCACATGTTGAAACCCACGGATAGTTTTGCTTATTTCATATAGTGTTTTAGCTACATATTTTTACCTTAAAATTTAACAAAACAGTTACAACGTAACATATAAAGAATTAATTACTTTTTACTTACACAGTTCTTTTCCCAGCACCCAAGTATCAGGCTTCGAATTAACTTCCACTAAAACAGTCGGCGTGCAAACCAAAAGCACCATCAAGTCCGCTATGCTCAAGTTAACCAAGAAAATGTTGGTCGAATTTCTCATGTCCTTAGTCTTTAATATCACTATTGGCACCATAACGTTTCCTATTACACCCAAACACATGATAGCTATACAAAATGTCATAGACGTAGCCTTTATGTAATACGGGATCTCAGCATACTCGGAGTAATTGCCATTCGACATTTCGAAGCTCGAATTCGTGAAATTTGAATTTTCGAACGTGCCATTCGAATCGTAGTCATATTCAAATAGATTGTCATTTGTCTTCTGGTAACTGTCATTTTCGCTATTATAAACGAACGCTTGGTTATCGTAGTGTATAGGTGTGCTAGTATTAGTCGTTGAGTGTGTGAAGTTGTTTATAGAAATCATGTGAGGGCAGCACTAAATCTGTTCATAGTTCACATTGTTGCTCGCGCGGGTTGTGGTCGCGCTATGACGTCACCATTTTTCTTTTTTCTCTAACCTGAAACAAAAAACGAACGAGTAAGCTTTTGTCGATTCTTTTTTATGGCTTGAACTCTTTTAAACGTCTCGTTTGGGATAAGGAAGACAAATGGTTATCCTTAGACGACGTATTTGTTCCGTTTCGGTTTTTTCGATGTCGCAAATTGACAAAACACAATAGGTAAGCACGTTAATAGTTTGTTCAACTCTGAAGGACATTGGTTCCAACGTGGATATATTAAGCCATAAATACTAATAAAAACAAGTGATGACACTTTGTGCTCTTTTTGCCATATTTTTTATAGGGTTTTGTAAGCTAAATGGATTTATCAAGCCTAATTATTTAATCTATAGTTTAAATTGTAATATTTTTCTATAAAAATCATTGTGTATCTGTCAAGATCCTTAATTTTGGAAACACGTGGATACTTATGTCTATTCACATAGTTTTATAGGGGTTCGAAATTTAGAACTGAAGCTTAGTTGAAGTGGGATGCTATAAACTCTTTTACGTGCAATATATTTATTCAATTCCAAAACTTTTTAAAATTAAACTCACTTGATACGGAAATGGAAATAAAATAATATATAATTAATCATCATCATCATCATTCCAGCCCTATTACGTACCCACTACAGGGGCTCAGGCCTTCCTTATGGATGGTTAAAGAGGATGGGCCATGACCCTCCACGCTGGCCCAATGTGGATTGAAGGGTATTAACGACTGCAAATGCAGCCGGGAGCAACGGCTTAACGTGCCTTCCGAAGCACGGAGTAACTCGAGATAATAATTTTTTTTTTGGTCACCCACCCGTGACCGACCCTTGCGAAAGTTGCTTAACGACTACGATCGCGGACCGCGGCGCTTATCCACTACGCCACCGAGCTACTTTAAAATAAATAAATTTTCTAAAAATGCACTCCAAAAGTTAGTAAGACCAGATCTTATTTCAAGCATTTAGTTAACATTTTAAATACAAACTTTAATCTTGTTAATGTTAACTATATATACAATACATTAAATTATCTTGTATAACAACAACACGACATCGCGTCAACGTAATATGTTTCTCAATAGATTGTGTTATTATGAAGATCCAATCAGGATGCAATATAGAGTGGTGTCAGGGGATACTCCGCTGTGGCATCCCGTCGATGGATCGTTGACCCGGTCAACAGTTATAGGGCGCACGTGTCACATATGTTTCATGATGTTCTAAACTATAACCAATTATTTAATTTTAAAATACACTAAACTGAATATTGTAGTCGTGGATAGACTAACAAATATTATCAAAATAAGAAGATAGATTTTTTTAAGAAAAAAACAGCTAAGTGCAAAAGATGAAAAAAGCAAAAGTCCGGAGGAAAGGCCTGATTTCCAATGAAAAATCCTAAGATTTTGTTGTTATTTAATTTTTTTTCTCTTAAACAAATTTAACAATAAAAGAAGTCAAATTATTATAATTTTTATACACTGCAAACCTCGGGGGTTCTCACTCACTCCTAGCACAATGTTAAGTTAGGACGAATATTGTAGTTTGTACAACTTTTTATAAAAGAGACTTTTAAAATATTATAAAATATCTTTAAAATCCTGATATTTACAAAATGCGACTGCTATCTGGAGAAAAGTCCAAAAATTCAGAGATATGTTGACCCTAAGTGCGAGTCGGGCTCACGGATCCTCGGATCTACGCAAAAAAATCACGTTTTTTATGTCTCTTTCTTATGTATTTATTTTATTCTGTTTTTGATTTTAATAGCGGCAACAGAAATACATCAACATTTTCAACATTGTCTAGCTCATGAGATTCAGCCTGGTGACATACAGACGGACAGCGGAGTCTTAGTGATAAGACTCCTTTGTTACCATAAAAACAATTTCAACATGTTTTTTATTGCTGTAGTGTTTACAGCTTAAATATGCAATTATTTCGCTATCTGTAATAAACAAATATAGAGCTTAATAAAATTATTAAACGCAGTAAGACCTACCTCACTAAGACTCGGGATAAAATTTCCTGGTACCAATGCACAAGGAGGCCCGGCCTTATATGAACTGGGATAAGGGGAAGGGATAAAACGAAAATTCTCACTAGGCCCATGTACAGTACTTCAAAACCTTGTATAACGCCTCCGCCAATATTCCACTATAATTTACATTCCAATATGTTAATAAGGTTAATTTGTGTATGCTATTTGTATAATAAATCGTCTTGTAATTGAATATAGTACTGAGAACTAAAGTACATTTAATTAAACGTAGAGAATAAACTTTTAAAATTAATCGAAAATCACATTCTGTTTATGTCACCGCAGTAAGCATTCTAACTTTTTAAACTAACGTAACCTAAACTTATAGTCTAAGAGATCGTGACAAAATTGTGCAAGAGTTTTTGGAAGCTTGATAATTTGGTATGTTAAAGTATTTTGGTATGGTAAACATCACTTAGTAGCCGAAGGTCAGGTGCTTGACGGTTTCAATGGCTTATTGCTCCGTCACTACCAGGTGACAATGGCGGAGAAATAGGTCATATTTTATTTTTAATGGAGCATTTTTTATCTCAGCTTTCCATATTGTACCAAAGAGATTTTCGCCACAATTGCAAACGGCGAATCAGTTATTTTAGGGGTAATTTAATATCCCATGATTTCTGTAATCAATTCGACGGGTTTTTTAGCCTCCGAGACTCGGTGTTGGCTATTTTACGATTCATTATATCAATAACCAACTCTCCTCCTTTATCCAGACTTGGGATTGGCACTCTATAGTGGCGATGGAGTTACTGTTGTAAACTTGCTGACCCGATTTGACTCTTTATTAACTATGGTAATTAACGTAATTAGTTTTAGTTTTAAAATACTAATATAACAAACACTTCTGTCAGTACAGCTGGTATTGTAAAAGAAACCTAAAAATTACCAGTAATTATAATATTTGATTTTTGCATTCACATTAATACTTACATTGCAATTCAGAATAACTCGTGTACTCAAGACAAATCAAATCAAAATCAAAATTTATTTATTCAGTTTAGGCTTTTACAGAGCACTTGTGAAAGTCGACAAGGCACAAACCTAAGACAACGGCTGAAGTCTCGTGCAGAATACTTAGTGAAATTTTTTTTCTATAAGATAAATAAATTATTAAGTAAATAAAAAAGTTCTAAAACATCGAAAGAACCTTAAAAGTTCTCAGAGATTAACCTTAATTTCTCCACGAAAAGTTTCAAAGTGTCTTTCAACTTTTATATTAACTTAGCCTGGTTTGAAACAGATCGCTATAGGCATTGAGTATCTTTACTTTAAATTGTCTTTGTTTTAAACAGTGTTCTATTTAATAAATCAATTCTCAAAAAGGTTAAAAAACACTAAATTTGCCATTGAATTTGAATAAGTGAAGGATGAGTATACATTAGAAGAAATGTGTACCCTTAGCACGAACAGTCATAGTCATCGATTGCGAATCGGTTACGTATCGAGAATAATGTAATTTTTTGTATTGGAAATCTTTGTTCCCTTTACGAAGACGCTGTAAAAATTGACTATTGTGCTCGACTGAAATTCCATTGTTTTTGATACTAAAGGCTACTTGTGAATAGCACCTATCCTGGAAAAGCAAAGAAATAACTATATTTGTATAGGGAAGTAATAAGATAGAGGCAATACGTAAATAACAAAATGGTTACAAGTTTGACATGTATTTCGAAGTGAGATGAGGAATAGAGAGGCTAATAAATAAAACTATTTCAAAGAAGACAATAAAATATTTATGTAATTGGAAACAATTGAAGGAAAATAATAAGGCTTGGCATAAAGATAAATTTCCAAGCAACGTAAAGAATTAGCATGTCTTATTAGTTTCTCGTAGTAGTGGATACGGTTTTAGTAATTTCGTTATTTCGGGCTTCCTTATGTCTACTGAACTTGAATTTATGCAATGTTATTATTATACAATCGATCTGCTTCGACTTCGCAAAGACAAAATCATGTAGCGTACATTTTTCCGACATACTACCTATTTATAATAATTAAGTGGTAAACAATAATAGTATTACACAAAGTGATTACGACGGAACTTAATTTAAATGTCCCTGTTACGCTGGAATCAGCATAGCTAAGCGGATTCAATTTTCCCGTGTCCCTCAGGAACTCTTAGATTTAATTTAAAACTCATTCATTCCTTGCCACAGAGGTGACCCAGGCGGTCTATTTGTGATACGATTAATTATTTCTTAGTTCTTGTAGAACTAACACAATAATGCATTCTACAAACAATGTTTCTTTATTTCATATTGTAAGCTGATTGCGTTGTAAAGTTATAAAAAAATCATAATTGTAAGTTATTTTGTAGCTAAGCAATATTTAAAAAGGTCATATAGTTTTATACAAGTAAAACCTAAACTTTTTGAATTAACAAACTTATTCTTGTTTGCCTATTTCCCAACTGAAATATAATTTTAGGAAAACTTTGCAAACAAAAACCCGAGCCGTACTAAAGTGAAATGTGCACACATCGTAAACCTTAGACACAACAAAATACTTAAGCATAGTATAAGTAGACATAAAGTATAGGGAACTTTGGTTGTTGTTATTAAATTAAAGTAAGAAACATCTAACCCATACATCCATGTCTCAGATTATAAGTTTTTTTTTTCTATTTTCATACTAAAATATATTTTTTTATGGGAAATGTATAATTTATTAACTGTTTCGTTTAGGTGGACCTTATACAATTCACTGCCACTGTATACGATTGTAGTTGATGCACTTACATGATACTTTGTTCCACATAACAATATCAGACGATTTGCCAAACACTTTTAAAAAAAGTGACTTAGAAACTCCGGCATTTTCGGAATTTAACAATCTTTTCTTATGGAAATAATTAATTAAACACATAAAATTAATTTATTAATGTATAAGTTGTGAACAAGAAAAAATATCTTTGTAAACTAGAAAGTAATCTTTTCTTAGGCTAGACCGTAAAAGTTAAAATATAAATAAAACTTAGGTACATAAAACATTTTAATATTTTCACAACTTAAACATTTGTAATGAACTCTTTTAAATGAAAAGAAACATCTTTAATAGATATATGTTAATTAAGCCGCTTCTTTGTGTACTTGTTATTTATTACACTATGTCATAAGCAACCACCTTCACACATGGCAGTCGGCACGCGATAATTAATTACAGAGAAACCCGAGAGTCCCGTCTGCTGAACGGTATGCGGTTGATTTAAACTTATTTCGTCCCGAGAGTTTCTTTCATAACTTTGCCGAATAATTTGAAGATAGAAAATAAATAAATTTGGAACTTTATATTTGTTTTTCAGGAATCAATAAATAATGTGGCGGTCGGTCCCGCAAGGGTTACGGTGTGAATACATAGATAAAATTCGTATTTTGGATTGTTCACAGTGAGTTATGGTTCGTGCAATTGATGTTATTTCGGAAGACAACGTGTTATCAAAGTGAAAATATATATTATTTTAATTTATATAATTTTATAAAATTATACGATAAATTATTCTCCGGAAAAAGTCTGCGGCGGTAGACCTTGAACTGCGAAGAATCAGAAGAAGCAAGATCCGTCCACCATCGTTTCACTCATTCAGATTTTACGTTCCCTTTAATGTAAAGGGAACGTAAAATCTAACGACCCGTCTCACATGAAACAACGGCAGAATTTTTTAAGGGAGTCATATCATGAAACTTATGAGTAGTTGGAATATGTCATGATCCTTTACGTATGTTAAAAACCCTATTCATTTAAAAACTGCCTTTAAAACTCCTGATAATAGTTAAAAGACCGAATTCTTATTCCACAACAACAATTTTTTTAAATTCAAGACTGTCTCGCTAAACAAAAATAATATTTTAGCAGTAAATATTAGCAAAATAAAAATAAGTTGTTTTTATTATTATTAATTTATTCATATAAATAATACACCGCAGTTAAACAGATGACTTAATGCAATCATATTTATTGTAGTTTATGATTACATCCACACACGATATACAGCTATATCAATATATTTGATCAATAAATCAATTACAATTAAAAAATATAGAAATAAAATCGATTAAGAAAACGCTTAATAAAAATTGAAAATAATTCAAGTAACTTCTATTAAAGTCGGACAGGGATAAATTGATGACCTATTTAGGCAGAATCAATATAAGTATTCGATGAAGTTGAAAATTCAAAAAATCATCCTCTAAAAGAATTCCACATGCTACTGTTGTAATTAATCGTGGAAAAATCTCGGGTCGTGAAATGTTGGGCATAGCGGAACCGAATACCCTAGGGACAATGTTGAAATAACTGGAATTATGATACTGTTTAGGTATACGCTCTTGTACAGTCACGTCTACAAGTATGTGTGCAATTTTAATAAATCATATCCCTTATTTTGTTTTCATTAAGAGTTAATGAATATAAAAAAATACCTCTTACTTAATAAGTCATTATAAATTTAGTTTTCTCAAACACTTTATTAATTATACAAGGCTCCACTAACAAGTTTTCAATTCAAATTATTTTAACATAAAAGTACCAAATACACTTGGTACATGTTCCTGCAGAGTTAATTTGGATTAGGGACAACTATTTAATGAAAAAAATTTTAATGCAAATATTTAACTATTTAATGAAAAACTTTTTAAATAAATACAAAAACTGCCTGCCTTAATTAGGAAATAACTTACAAACATGACAGCTTTTTTGGCATATCGGACAGAAATAAAAGGTTCTCAATACCAATAAGAAGTTTTTGTTCTACGATATCTTCGTCAGTTGACAATTGATTTGATTATTGTTTGATATTCCCAAAGGGTCCCATTAAAATCGGACCAATAGTTTTGTTTTTATACCCAAAAAGACTGAAAGACCTACATATCATATACATATCGTTGCTTTACTTTCTCAACCTTGTAACTATAAAATGACATGTTTACAGGAGAGTCAAAAAATGTAATAACTTTCTTATTTTTATGAAAAGCTGAATATGGTTTAAGGCATTAGAATAATGATATTATTAAGCCTTTGTTACAATAAAACTTATCCTATTCAAACAATCCTAGAATAAAGAGTAACGGATTTTAAAGAAACGAGGTTTTTGAATTACAGATTAGTTAACCCTAACACACATATATACGAGGTTGTTGAACTTATATAATTACTTGATTCAAAAGATAAATAAATAGAATTCTTGAATTTGGGTATCTATTTATTTATTATAAAAATTAAACATACAAATAATGGTAAAAATATGTCCAAATAAATACTTATTCGTGTTGCAAATTGTCATAGAAACTATGGTAATCCGCTGGAATCAGTTTCTTCAAAGTTTGCAGGTCATCATACTTTTTTTTATTTATGAGTAAAGACTGATTGTACAGTTTTTTAATCAATGATAGATTATTATCGGAGGTAGCAAAACGAGTCATGCGAACAGGTAACAAACTCCAGTTATCGTCAAAGCTGAGTTTGTATTGAACGCCAGCAATTGACGAATATTTTAACGCTCTTATATCTACAACACAGGGGTCTCCTGTTTTAGTACCTGGCCGTATAGATTTAATATAATTCAATGACGAGAAATCTCTGAAAAATGTGTGATCCAGATATCGCACTGTGTAAGGCTGCGAGGACGATCTAGCTTGACTTATAATCCTGACAAAGTCAGCAGGGACGTACAGTTCCTTGCCCTTCTTTTTTCGTTCTATAGTCGCATGGACGGAGTCGCACTCCATCTGCGTATGACCCACAACTAAATATTTTTGGTGGACCTCAGCGTTATGAGTGATTGTAAAGTTTTGAATTGCATTTGCAAGCGTAACATTCCGGTTTTGTGCGCAGCATCCGTCGCTGTAGATGACAATTAGCTTGGTCTTGTCTTCTATATGTTCCAGGAAGTCCAAAAGACATGACGCAAACATATTTGACTCCATGCCACCTTCACCTTCATGCCAGACGTAACATACGACGCTCCTGTCAAATTCGTTGTAAATAGTAAACTGATGGACACTTAATTTAAGTTTGAAATACTGAGCTCCAGCTGTCAAGTTAGGTATTGATTGTACTGCCTGCAGATCCAAAGTCAGCATGTTAATATCACCATTTAGGCATTTCAACTTATCTTCCTCTTTTTCTTTTCTTGCTCGATCTCTTGACTTTTTGTGCACTTCGTAATCTTCTTCAGAAACTCTTTTATTTTTGTATGCGTAACAGGTATCGCATTGGTCTTTCTTAGGTCTGTAAAGACCTATGTTCATCTTTTTAGTTATATCTAAAAAACATTTGTATGTTGGTTTCTCTTCTTTCGGGGCACCTATACTGATGATATATTTTTCAAAGTCAGAGTACAACTCTGCCCAAGTTGTATAGTTCACATCGACAAAATCTTTGCTATTAGATTCGCGGCAGTAATGGGCCGGCATTTTTGGCAAACTAGCTAGAAAAGTTTCTGCGTGTTTAACTTTGGTTATATTAATAGTCTTTTGTCTTTTTGGTGGTTTACTGGACTTATTAGCCATACCAATCTCACTTTTTCCATTTTTTACCCAGTTTGCTACGGTCCACTCACCCAAACATAGTGTCCCACAAAACATCTTTTTGCACACAGGCTTGAGCAGTCCATTCACTTTAAGTGAATATTCCAACGTGTTCGTTCTCCTAGATGGGTGACCTTTTGTAAGAGTGGAAACCGGTTTACAATTTACCATAGCAATAACGAATGCTTTTCTCTCTTCCTATGACATGCTCCAAAATGTATGAAAGATTTCTTTTCTGTTTTCTTCAGTGACATCCTTACATTTTTTTGAATACATTTTACCGCATTTTTCTGAATCACATCTGATATGTATGGTTCTTTCTTTTCATTGCTCCCATCCAACAATGCCTTCATTTTTCTTTCTTTTTATTGAAAAATACTCCTTCCCTTTCATTCTTTTCATTTTTAAAAGATTTCTAGTCCATTTTTTCTTATCACCTTGACCTTTTCTTGCTCTTTTTATTTTAAGTGTGCTCGAAAACTCGTCTAATCTTTTACATGAACTTTCAGTTTCCGACGATGACATTTCAAAATCATCAGGGTTAAAATCAGTTCCACTGTCTGAAAAATCTGATATAGTTGTAGAATCGTTTGATTCAGAACCTTGAAAAGGAGTCAAGAACTGACCAGTTTTCTCGTCTAACATCCTATTTGTAGTAGCATTACATGACGGTGATTGGTTAAGATTTTGTTCTGCTGTTGATGTAGATGGTAAGTTTTTGAAAACCAAATTTCCAGTCTTTTCATCCAATGTAAGGGCTTTTTCCTGCAAAATAGTGATAGTGTTCACCTTAGAAATACTTGTAGATGGCTGGACTTCATCACGAGTGGTATTGTGTAGGGCTAAGTTCACTAAATTCCGGCTTCGAGAGCTCCTCATCATGTAATTTTATGTAGGTACAACTGTAAAACAGAAACAAGAACTACATTAAAAATATAAAACAAAAGTGAGAAATAATTAAGTACGAAGTAACACCGGTACATCTAAATGTATTTTAAAATTGATATTTCACTGTTATATTATAACAATGAAACAGTAGCTAAGGTAACTCAACAGTGTGCAAATTAAGGTGGCCTTAACTTTAAAATGTATTTTATTATACAAGGATAGATAAAAGAGAGGGGAGTTACCCATTAGCATAAAATTACAAAATACACTATTCATTAAGTCAATTTATTTCAAGTTAGTTTTAATAGTAATATCTACACTTAAATATTAGTCAATTTTTACTCTTATCCTTCCTGTTATCAGGAAGATACCCTTCCCAGTAGTGGGAGTAACATGGATTGACATGCGGATAAGTCAAAAACAAATAAAACTTACCTTGGAGCATGTATTCAAAACAGAATAAAACTTGTAACACAAATTATTTTAATTGTTCTCAAGCAATCTCATCAATCCCAAATTAAAATTACTTTTATTGCACGCTTTCAGCGAAACTTTTGAAAAAAGTACAAGTAGGTAGGTATGTAGGTATCTTCTCCGCAAGTTCTTTTACTACGAAGTTCATACTAATAGTAAGAACGGCAACCTCGCATCTTCCTTTGCAAGCTAAGCAAAAATAAAATCTATGCGTAATGAGTGAAAGTCGAAAACTCGTAACTTGGGATACGAGTTTGCAGCAGTTACCAAAATTGAGAGAATGAGAAAGAAGGTTGCGTGCTATCGTTTTTTGTTGCTAACTTCATTCGATATCCACATACGAGTTTGTTGCAGTAATAAAACATTGTACGAAGAAGCGAATGTTATTAAAAAAAGAAAAATCATTTTTTTTATATACGAGGTTGAGAAGGTAAGACGACGATATATTATCTTGACGATGTCATCTAAATATATATAACTCAAAGGTGACTGACTGACATAGTGATCTATCAACGCACAGCCCAAACCACTGGACGGATCGGGCTGAAATTTGGCATGCAGGTAGATGTAATGACGTAGGCATCCGCTAAGAAAGAATTTTGATCAATTCTACCCCCAAGGGGATAAAATAGGGAATGAAAGTTTGTATGAACCTTGTCAAGTTTAAACCGATCGGGCTGAGACTTTGCATGCATAAGAAAGGATTTTGATCAATTCTACCCCCAAGGGGATAAATTAGGGGATGAAAGTTGTATGAAACTTTTTCAATTTTAAACCGATCGGGCTGAGACTTTGCATGCATAAAACTACTATGACGTAGGCCTGAGAAATGATTTTGATAAATTCCACCCATAAGGGGCTAAAATAGGGGATGAAACTTTATTTCTGTTATTTTACATGATATAATGAATAAATATTCATAAGAAATGCTGATCAAAGTACCTAACTATACCCCGCGAACGAAGTCGCGGGCAAAAGCTAGTTGTTACTATAAAATCTATACAACTCAAAGGCGAAATGCCTTGAATTTGAAGAAAAGCTGGTCAAAACAAAATCCAAGAATCTGCTTTTGAAGTCTATTACTCTCGCCCCTCTACTTATTCAGAAATATAAGCAGAAATCATGAATGAAAACTTCGTCATAAATCTACCTCCATGAACCAGATTCACATGTAATTCTCGAAGTTCATTGTTACAATCTCGTTTTGTCAACATATATAAATAAGAATATTGGACAAAATCTTTGGATCACACAGACACTAGACATGAACATTTATCAAATGTTTTGTTTGAATCTTATAATAAGTCTATTATTTTGTATAGTAAGTTTCTTCTAATGAATTTAAATCGAGTGTGTAACTCTTTCACACTCTGCCAAAGATCAAAAACGCTTTCCAAGAAATAAATATTTTACTAATATTTTAATATTTATTAGTAACTGAAAATCTGCAAAATGTAGCAGCTATAGGTTTTTGACTGTGCTGACATGATATATTTTGAAATATCTAGACTACTTTAGACTTACGTACGTAATTTGAAATACCTAGATTATATTACTACTTATATTCATCATCATCGGCCCTTTTATAGGTCCTCAGTTATGGATGGTTAAGAAGGATGGGCCGTGACCCTCCACGCTGGCCTGGTGTGGATTGGAGGACATTATCGACTGCAAATGCAGCCAGTACCAATGGCTTAACGTGCCTTCCGCAGTACAGAGTAGCTCGAGTTAATAATTTTTTGGTCACCCATCCCATAACCGACCCTTGCGAAAGTTGCTTAACAACAACGAATATACGATACGATAGATTATAAATACTATTTGTTCAATTGAAAAAGTGAAGCATTTTTTCAAAGACTTGTCTTCCGATGGATGACCAAAAATGTAGTAACGCAAGCTCTTATTTACTCCGAACGGCACGTATGACCTTTAATTCCGGTTGCATTTTCGTTACTACCACCTATTAATCCGTACTGGGTCCTCGTGGTTGAATAGTAGGAATACTCAATAGGATAAGGGCGTAATTCATGTCTCCGTATTTATTATTTATACAACGATATAAAGCTGACTTACTATGAACAAAATCATTATCTGTTACATAAGCGAAAAACAACAAGGATAATAGACCCTTTTATCTGAATTATATCGCACAAACGCTTACAAATGCATCCAGAAACTAGTTTGAATACCTCTTTGAACTGTTTTATGCAGTTGAAGACAAAATATGAGATACTATCTACAAATTCTGTACTTAAACGACGCAATAAAAAATATATTTTATGTATATGAAATATTTTATTTTTTATTGTTATGTATATGATATGTTCCGTAACGAAACAGATCATTGATAATTGGCTATACAAAGACAACACAACTGTGGGTAAAATTTTTATTGTCTATGGGCAAGGCGATTAGCTGTCTTCGTTCCAAATCCCCACCCTTAATCCTTGGGTGACGGTTTACTACTGTGAATTCAAATTGTTAACTGCGCGCACCTAATTTTGATTGAGCTTGGTGAATTGTTCGTTATCGAGAATAAGGACATTTCGGAAGAACGGTGGATCAGTGCCTATGGACTATATATCGTGTATGATATATTCGCTGGTAACCGCGTCGACGCACCCCGTTCCAGAACCCAGCCCTCGGAACCCGTGGCGGTAAAGGATCGCTTGCGGTGAGTCGCCAACCCCTGCTTAATATCGTACATAATTTCTTTTGATCCGTTCGAACCGGATTGCTATCTTTCAGTTGTGTTGTCTCTAAACAGTATTACGTACTTATTATCATGGATAGTGACGCAGCGAATTCGAAGCAGTCATCTTTGTTACGCAAAATGTCTGATGATGAATCGCCGTGTGAACAAGATTTATTCGAACGAGATCTTATTCTCGATGAGTTAAAACGAACATTACAGTTCGCAGCGACAGATGTCCAACAGTTTCGCTCGCGAACTACTGATTTAAATTCTCACCAACGTAAATTCAATAAAGTTCAAACTAAAATTGAAAAAACGTTAATCAAGTTAAGGTCTTTTAACAAAGAGGAACAGATTAAGATACGCAACGATTTCAATGATTTGTACTACGCTATTATCACTAATTTAAATAATTTAAAGAGGGTGGATGAAGAGCAACGACGTATGAGTCGTCCGTTAATAACGCCTTTAGTTCAGTCATCTAATTATAATAAGAATTTACCAACTTTGCCTTTGCCTAATTTCAGCGGCGATCCTACGGATTGGCCTTCCTATTTGGATTTGTTTCGATCATTAGTCCATTTAAACAGTGCCTACACAGAGGCGGAAAAATTCCGTTACTTATTACTTACGGTACACAACGAACCCCACAATTTAATTAAATCTATCCCTATTACAGACGAGAACTATTCGGTAGCTTTAAATATTTTGATATCTCGTTATGAGAATAAAAGAGTTATTGCCTCAAAACACCTTGACAGAATTCTCGACATCGAACAGTGTTCCGATAGATCGTCTCAAAGTATACGTAATTTATTAAATGTCTACCAAGAAAACATTAAAGCACTGGAGATTATGCACTTTCCCGTAAGCGAATGGAGTTTTTTGTTACTTAGCATTTTGTTACGAAAAATACCTATTAACACTCGTAAATCTTATGAACGTTCTTTAACTAATTCGTCCGACATTCCAAACGTTAGCACATTGATTTGTTTCTTAGAACGCGAAATATCAGCTGAGGAAATTATCTGTTCGACTAACAGCGGACAGTACAATAAATTATCTAGTGTGGCTAATGTGAATATGCGCCACCGTCACAATAATCGCGTAGAAAACCAGTTGCAGCAACGGCAACTTCGTTCGTTTGCTGCTAATGTCACACCAGTTTCAAAACCGTCGAATGATAATAATCGGTCTTATGAACAGAATCATAAGAATAGAAATTGCTTATGTTGTAATGCTCAACATACGTTGACAAAGTGTTCGCAATTTTTAAACTTATCCCCTCAAGATAGATTTGCTTTAGTTCGTAAGAAAAATATTTGTTATAATTGTTTGCATTTTGGGCATGATGTGAATCAATGCAATTCTAGTTTTGTCTGTCGTACATGTCATAAGCGACATCACACATTAATTCACTTTTCAAGTAAATCGTTACCGATTACTGATAATAAAATATCTGCAAATAATGCAGTCTCGCTCCCACCTTCAGTGGTAGCTGAGATGCCTGTAACCGCTACCACGAATGATCCGCAGTGCGTTGCTCCCGCCGGTGAGAACGTGATTCATAATTGTTGCGCGTCCAATGCCGCGTTCGCTCGTACGACTACGGTGCTATTGTCTACGGCACTCGTCGACGTATGCATAGGTGCGGTGAAAATAGCGACCGTTCGCTGCATTATAGACACTGGAAGTCAGGCGAGTTTTATCACTGAGGCGTGTGCGCAGCGTCTGGGTTTGATGCGCGGGCATGTTAATGTTTCTGTGTTCGGTATAGGCAATAGTGAAGCGGCGCGTAGCAAAGGATTTATAAATTGTAATATCGCGCCTAAGGGTAGATTAGAACCCTTAGTTCCGGTAAATCTTTTAATTTTAAACAAATTAATTTCACAAATGCCGAGTATGCAGTTACCGTACACTGGTTGGCCTCATATAAAAGATTTAAATTTAGCGGATCCCGCTTTTCATACGCCACAGCCAGTGGACCTGTTATTAGGAGCGGATATACTATCCCATGTGCTTTTGAGTGACGTCATTACGGGCTTACCAGGTTCACCGATAGCAGTAAATAGTATATTCGGTTATTTATTGTTAGGTAAACTAGATATTGTTTCCTCTCCGTCTCAACTTCAAGTTTGTTTTAGTTCATTTGACAATGACAACCTTCAGAGATTTTGGGAATTAGAGTCACTTCCTGAAAAACGGAGTTACACTCCTGATGAAGAAATATGCGAATCCTTTTTTCAAAAGACGCATATACGTGACGCAACGGGGCGATACGTGGTCGCTTTGCCTTTTAAGCCGGAGGCTCCCCCTCTAGGCGAATCCCGTCAAACTGCACTTGCGCGCTTTCGTAAGTTAGAGTTTCGTCTCGAGCGAAACCCGAAGCTTAAGGAAGACTATCATGCCTGTCTCCAAGAGTATCTGGATATGAAGCACATGGAGCCCGTTAAGGGCGAGCCGACATCAGGGGCCACTTATTATATTCCGCATCATTGCGTGGTCAAAGAATCCAGTGAGACCACTCGCACTCGAGTAGTTTACGACGCCGGGTGTAAAACTTCTAGTGGCTACTCATTGAATGACATTTTGTTGACAGGTCCTAAACTTCATTTAGATATAGTTAATGTTATTTTAAAATTTCGTATTCATTCAGTGGCCTTCACTGCTGACATCAAACAAATGTTTAGGAATATTTTAGTTCGAAAGGAAGATAGGGATTTTCAGCGCATTTTATGGCGGAAGTCGCCTGATGAGGTTATCCGTGATTATCGTCTTTCTACAGTCACATTTGGAGTGAATTGCTCTCCATATCTGGCTCTCCGAACTATCCAGCAATTGGCTATAGATGAGGCTTCACGATTCAAACTTGCTTCTAAGGTTTTATTAAATGATGTTTTCGTAGATGACGTCACTTCCGGTGCCTCTACTGTTCATGAAGCTTTAGTAGTTCAACAAGAGCTTATTAATATTTGTAAGACGGCGGGTTTCGAGCTTCGAAAGTGGCATAGTAATTCACCAGAGGTACTTGCTGCAGTAATTCCCCCAGATTCTCATGGTGAGCGGCTCGATGAAGTCCGATTCGCCGAAATGGAACACGATGAACAGGTCAAGGTCCTTGGACTTCAATGGAACCCTATTTCCGACTGTTTCAATTTTAATGTCAAAATATCACCTTGCTTAAGCACCAAGCGCGCTATTCTTTCCGAGATAGCTAAAATATACGATCCATTGGGCCTTTTAGCGCCAGTTACTTTATATGCCAAACATTTGATCCAACTTTTGTGGATAGCCAATATAGGTTGGGATGAAGCACCGCCGATTGATATTGTTAATTCATGGAAATCATTTAGTAGTCAGTTACCATTTATTTCGAATGTGTCGTTCCCAAGGCACATTTTTTCTGATTTAGGATCTGTTCAGATTCATGGCTTTGCCGATGCTTCAGAAAAGGCTTTTGCCGCCTGTGTATACATACGCCTTACGGGCAAAGACGGGCATGTTCGTACTTCGCTTATTATAGCCAAAACTCGAGTCGCTCCACTTCGTATGCGTCTTACTATTCCCCGTCTCGAACTTATGGCAGCCCTATTGTTGTCAAAACTACTACAGCAGGTGTTAGTTACCTACTCAGATTACGTCAAGGGTGATCAAGTTTACGCTTGGTCTGATGCATCCATAGTGTTAGCGTGGTTACGTTCGCCACCACATGAATGGAAAACATTTGTTTCTAATCGCACTAGCGAGATTCTTTCACGCGTTCCCGTTAACTGCTGGCGACATGTACCGTCGACCGATAACCCTGCTGATGCTGCGTCTCGTGGTATGCTACCTGGCGTATTTATAGAACATGATTTGTGGTTCCAAGGTCCAAGTTGGCTCCGACAGGACGAAGCTTGCTGGCCGGAATCAAAGTCTTACTATACAACGGAAGAGGAAAAGCGTCTCAATATTAATTTGATTAACACTAATTTAACTACACTGGATCCCTTACCGGATGTAGAGATAATTTCTCGATTTTCTACGTTAGGAAAACTTGTTCGCGTTACTGCAATAATATTTAGATTTTATTTCAAATGTAAAAAACACATTAAATCTTGCCCTAATTATATAACTGTGCCGGAATATAATTTTTCCTTAAAAAAACTTATTTATTTAGTGCAACATAGTGTGTTCAGTAATGACATTGAAAACATTTCAAAGGGTAAATTGCCTTCAAATCAATTACGTCGTTTAACGCCATTTCTGGATGAAAATCAATTTTTACGTGTGGGAGGCAGAATTCATAAGTCTCTTTTACCATTTGAATCAAAGCATCAATTAATTTTACCGAAAAAACATACTTTAACCAATCTCATTATTGACGATGCGCATATAAAGTATTTACATGCCGGCCCACAAACAGTCCAATACTTATTATTACAACGTTTTTGGATACTTTCTTGTCGCGATATCGTGCGCCAGCGCATACATCGCTGTGTTATTTGTTTTCGCTCTCGTCCTAAGTCTAATCAGCCACGTATGGCACCGTTACCTGCTACTCGTTTACGTCCCTCGCGACCCTTTATTAAGACCGCCGTAGATTACGCGGGTCCTTTTTACGTACGTGCAAATAAGGTGCGCAATGCTAAAGTTGTGAAATGTTACGTTGCAGTTTTTGTATGTATGAGCGTTAAGGCCATACATTTAGAGCTTGTGTCCGAGCTTTCCACGGAAGCTTTTCTCGCGGCTTTGCGGCGTTTCACATCCCGTCGAGGTTTATGTACTGATATTTTTTCGGACTGTGGGAAGAACTTTGTCGGATGTAATAATTATTTAAGGGATTTGTTCGCGTTCTTAAACAGCGACTCTGTACAGGCTAATTTAAATCGAGAGACACTTAAACAAGGCCTAACGTGGCACTTTCAGCCACCATACGCAAGTCATTTCGGTGGGCTATTCGAGGCGGGTGTCAAAAGTTTTAAGCATCATCTACATCGTGTTATTGGCACTCGTACTCAAACATATGACGAGATGCATACCCTCCTATGTCAAATAGAGGCTATACTGAACTCGCGTCCACTCTGTGCAATCAGTGCTTCGCCTGATCCGCTTCCTTTAACTCCATCACACTTTCTGATAGGAGAACCTTTGATTGCTTTGCATGATGTTTCTTTGGTGGACGAGAATACTAATCGACTTACGCGTTGGCGCTGGGTACAGCAGTCCGTTCAGCATTTTTGGAAGAGATGGAGTAGAGAGTATCTTCATGAGATTCAGCAAAGTCAAAAATGGTTTGAGACTCGCGGGTCTTCTATTCGTGAGGGTACTATTGTGGTAGTTTGCGATGATCACCTGCCACCATTACAATGGAAACTAGCACGTGTCCATGCTCTACATCCAGGTTCGGATAATGTTACTCGTGTGGTGACTTTACAAAGGGGCAATACATTTTACAAGCGACCTGTTGTAAAGGTGTGTCCACTCCCTATCGAATAAACAATTAATCGTTGCATATCGAATCTTAGTTCTAAGTTTTTTATTTATATTTTATTTTGTTCTAAATTTAATATTCAATTTGTTCATTTAATGTTAAAGGCACGTTCCTTTAAGGTGAGCGGCATGTTCCGTAACGAAACAGATCATTGATAATTGGCTATACAAAGACAACACAACTGTGGGTAAAATTTTTATTGTCTATGGGCAAGGCGATTAGCTGTCTTCGTTCCAAATCCCCACCCTTAATCCTTGGGTGACGGTTTACTACTGTGAATTCAAATTGTTAACTGCGCGCACCTAATTTTGATTGAGCTTGGTGAATTGTTCGTTATCGAGAATAAGGACATTTCGGAAGAACGGTGGATCAGTGCCTATGGACTATATATCGTGTATGATATATTCGCTGGTAACCGCGTCGACGCACCCCGTTCCAGAACCCAGCCCTCGGAACCCGTGGCGGTAAAGGATCGCTTGCGGTGAGTCGCCAACCCCTGCTTAATATCGTACATGATACCTTTTTTAAATTTACTTTATAAAAGTAAATATAATATTAGTATTCAAATAAATTCAAAATAAGAGACGGATCAATTAAATCTTCTTTAGAATTTCGCAAGTCTGTTTATTTTTAGATTGCATAAACATGATTATATAGGCCGCTTACGATGGGCCTCATAAGGAAGCTCAAGGTCGCTCAGAGGGCAATGGAAAGGGCTATGCTCGGGGTTTCTTTGCGAGATCGAATTAGAAATGATGAGATCCGCAGAAGAACTAAAGTCACCGACATAGCCCAAAGAATTGCAAACCTCAAGTGGCAGTGGGCAGGGCACATCGCTCGCAGGACTGACGGCCGTTGGGGCGGTAAGGTCCTGGAGTGGCGACCGCGTACCGGGAGACGCAGTGTTGGCAGGCCCCCCACAAGATGGACCGACGATCTGGTGAAGGTCGCGGGAAGCCGCTGGATGCGGGAAGCGCAGGACCGATCGTTTTGGAGATCTTTGGGGAGGCCTATGCCCAGCAGTGGGCGTCTCTCGGCTGAAATGATGATGATGATGATGATGATGATTATATCTTATCTTTACGCGTTTCACTGAAACTTGCTTCCTATATATCTGCACCACTATATGCACATCAATTCTTTTAAATTAAATCAATAATAAACCTCATAACTTCCCAATTATTTAAACATTCCAAAGACAGCAGAAAGCTGTTAATGTGCATTCCTAAACGACACCTGCAATGGTAAAAGTTATAATAGAATTAAAAAATATGAGATTCTATCTACATTAGCATTTTTATCTAATTTCAAAAATGTTTCGACTTGACTTGATATAAATTACCTATAATTTCAGTAACTCAAAATATTGTTATAAGTGACAAATTTCTCCATATGATTTAAAAATCTAAATTTAAACTATAGATTAAATTAAAGATAAATTAGGCAACTATGTGTATATTTTCCAACACTTGGATATAGAATACTAGAAAGACAGCATTAAAAATAACAATAATCTCAATAAACAAAAAAATATATAAAACCACTAAAAAGTCTGCCAAAACTGTCGTCAATACTGTTTGTATAATAGAATCGCATAAAACAATAACCCTAAGGAAAGTAACACATTGCATGAAAGTAATATTTTATGCGTGCACTTGATTTTGTCCAAAAGTACAACGTAAACGGTGCCGACATAAAAACGCACTTAACTGTACCAGCTAACAAGTGTATAAAGCTACCGACACTCTAGTGTTTTGATGTTGATTATTTTTTACTTTACTAAGATTTGCTTCAATATATGTAATTACTGAATAATTACTATAGGGATAACGACTGGGTATAAAAAAAAGAAATTCTATTTACTCCGTCAGTCAGATTATAGAAGAAAAGTATTAAGATACGTATTTTTTTACGTCTAGAAATACCTTAGATAACAGGTATTAAAGTTAAGGAGTGGGGGTTTGATACGTCACAGTTTTGTATAAAATGTACTAAGCGTGACGTCATGTGACATTATCGAATTTGTTTAGTCTTTTTAATTTTAAAGAATAATGTTTCGACGTTTATAGAGTATACTGTATAAATAAAAAACAATATATTTATTGTCAACGACATCGTCAGGCAAAAGACAATGTAGTTCTTCCACCTTTATAGATTGATAGATAGATAGATAAATAGTTTATTCATACATATCTATCTATCTATCTATCTATCTTTATATCAAAACAAAACTACTGTTTGAGATAATATTTCAATGGAATTAGAAAAAACAAATTTCGCATTAATATAGGGGCACGGCAGTGTACCCGCCAAGTCGAGCGCGAAGCAACACAGTTGTACCATCCTTTTCTGGAAACTATCCTCCTCCTTTTTGAACTATTAAAAAGATTTGTAGCGTGAAGGCGTCCAAGTAAGGTCTCTTAATGTTCGACTAAATAAAGGACAATAGGTAATTCAAATGTAGTCCTTTCGTGTAAACAATACAAATATAAATTAACCCAATATTAAACTGTAACTCAATATAACAGCTGTCAAAGCAAAATGCTAACACAAATCGGTTTAACCGCAAAATTACAATATCGTGACGATTTATAGCAATTCCGTGGAAACGGTCCGAATCTCGGTTTATCGTAACATAAAAATATCCCATAAATTCTACCTCCGTCCAAGTCAACAAGTTAATCGTGCGATTTGACCTTAATAATATATCCTTTTCTTAATGTTAACACATAGTATTTTGATTACTTATATTACGTTCTTATTATCATTTTAGAAATCTCATGGGAAATAAAATGGATTATTATACAAAAAGACTTAGTTTGATGTTAAAATAAAAATAATAATACAATGAAATACTTCGATATTACTACTCTCTAAATTATATACTCATCTACTCTCTATATGATTCATCATCATAAACTTATTGTCTCCATTGTTGGGGCACCATAAGGGTGAAATCAGATAACCCACTGCGTGGACCCAGTTTATGAATATTAATGACTGTAACTGCAGCCGGGACAAACTATAGAGATAATAAATTTTTAGCCACCCATCCTATGACTGGCCTGAGCGAAAGTTGCTTAACATTCGCATAGTAGACAGAACGTACTTATTACTGTGCCGTAATAAATAATTAATAATATCTCTGGGCTTGCTTAATTTTTATTCAACAATGATATTATTTATCTAATTCGCCTTTTTTTCGTCCTTTATTTGTTGGAAATTTGTAATATTATCATCGATAATTTTGGTTCAATACTACTGATACTGTAGTTATATATTATCGTAGTAGCGAAAATTAAAATACATTAAAATTGACAAATTTGTTAAGAGCGCTGAAGCAGAAACCTAATATTGTTCAAGTACAATTTCGATTTCCTTAAAGTCATTTATCACAAACTGACATAATCCCGAGAGCATTGACTTTTATATTACACATTACCAACGTAGCACATTTGTAACCAGTAAAACTTACATACAAAAGAATGTACTTTTGAATGATTGATGTTTTGGCAAACGAAGAAGACTGGTTGTCAGTTTCAATATTCTTATCTGATATTTCTTGTATTGGGCTAATAATTAAACAAAGCTATTTTTCATAGTGATATTAATAGCTATAACACACTAAATATTATTATGAATATAGTTTTTTTTTTATGGAATAGGGGGCATACGAGCAGACGGATCACCTGATGATGAGTGATTACCGCCGCCCACCTGCAACACCAGAGGAGCTACAAGCGCGCTGCCGGTCTTTGAGGGACGAAATTATTTTTTTTATTCTTGCTATCTTGAAAAATGCTTGAAAAATCCACTTTGTCCTTGGCATTCTGACATGGGATACAAACCCATTATCTTTCGCATTCCAGGCGACTGCTCTTACCACTGATCTGCCCAGGTCCTAACTGGACTGACGAACCTTTCAAGCACTTGTTACTTTTTCGCTACTACAGGAGTATTCTCATCAATGTTCAGGCAGTTCACCCAAACAGCCTAAAGAAATATTTTTTACAAATATGTAAACTCGATAAAGACGAAAATTTGTTTTAAGGATAAAAACAATATAAAATTGATCAAATATAATGATTATTTTTCCTTTTTCTTCTTTATCATATTTCTAAGGATCCTGTACAGTAGAGCCATACATGATTTGATAAAATTATCTCCAAAAATCACATGCCAGTTACGAGTACCAATTACCTATTTTCTTTTTCTTATCGCAATTATACCCTATTGCCTATCAAAAGGGTATATTGATACAAAAAGTGAATCACGAATCTTAATATTTTATATCTATACTATTACGATCGAAACAAACTAACAATTTAAGAATCTTCACATAATATACAAAAAAATATTTTTGCAAGACATTATTTTTGCTGTAGTTTAAACGATAAATAAGAATAAGGACAAAAATACACTACATTATAATATACTTACAAACATATCTAGTAATATAATATCAGTAAGCAGTTCCTAAATATGCCATGCTGTTTAATAATAACAAAAAAAAAGTAATGCGAATATTTTCGCTAACATTTTCATCAGTTCTGTCAGCTCGATATTCTGCAAATACATTTATCGGGGAAACGTTAAAATAAATGTAACAAAGTTGCCATGTCACATGTGACAGACAGACGGACAAGTCGACGATAGCGATAGATTTGGATTTGTAGTCCGGTTTCCTTTACATCGAACTATTTATACTACCAAAGAGAAGAATTTTTTGTGTGGAAAAATAAGATTTTCCACCAAAATTCAAATGTTATTTTTGCTTTCGCCCTACATAATTAGCTATTGTTATCTTTACACATTCACAATAATATATTTTATTAAAATCACTAACATGTTTTTTTAATGCAATCGTTATCTCAAATATAATACGAATTTTATTGGTATCAAGGAAATAATCAATATGTATATATATTATAGCATTGTGAGTGCAAAGTTTAAAAAAAATATAATAACAAATAGGTTTACGCTTAGCTATATTATTACAGAGATTTTTTATAATTTAGATATATAAAATTTGAGAAATCGATGAATACTAAATCACAGTTTCGACCACCCGCGATACCGGCCGATGTATAAACAACGTCTATCGAATCTGCAAACAACCGAATTTAAAGCTTCCTCGTAAGAACAGATAATAGTAAACTCTGGTGTTGTTTTAAGAAAAAGGCCAACAGACTCCATAAATAATATCCTTTAACACATATAAACATAGCGCAACCCTATTAAAGTCAACCATAGATTTATCACTGCAATCAAAAACATTAGATAAATTAAACGGGCAACGTAACATCATGAAGATAATTTTAACAGTGTAACCCAAAGATTATAATTTATTCTTATATCTGTACTAATTTCTGGGGCTATATATTACATGCAATTTATTTATATTATCGTTTGGCTCGACGCCAAATGTTCAGTTAAACGGTAATTGAACTATTGTGAATTGATATTCGCCCAATAGTCTAGAAGACTATTTCAAATATATATTGCAATGTTAATATATAGAATAGTATAATCGAAAAGTATGGGATACATTCGAATACAAAACTGTTGAAGATTTATTTTATTAAGGCGAGGATGAACATTAGGGACCTTGCGATAGTGACTGAAGCGTGCGTCTGACACATCCTAATTCAATAAAAATATACTTATAAAGATGTTACTTTTTATTTACTATTGCAGAATGTCCACTTTATCTAGATATACAAAAGATAAGTACATAACTGTTCTACAATATGCCATAATTTTAACAAGAATACGTGCGCATACTGGTTAAACCTGCTAACTGTCAATTTTTACAGAAACCAAATGGGTTATACCAGTAGATGCAGCTAGAGAATATGTATCGAATGTTGTAGTTAACTCATTTCTGTAAATGAAATTAGTTAACCGATTTTACCAGCATGGCTGTGACATATAACATAAACATAAATTGACAGCTTTAAATCAAAAATAGCACATACGCAAGGCGGGCAAAAAAACGACAAACGAAAATGACCAACTGTAACTTTTATCACCTTTACTGTGTTTTACGTTCCCACATTTATACTTTTGTAAAAATCATTGATTTTATCCTACAGTTCACTTTACAGTACTTTTAATTCTTGTCTAATGTCCATAACATATCACAAAGCAACATAACATAGTATAAATAAAAAGAACATCTGCAACTAATTATGAAAATGAAGTAGGTACCTTAGTGTTAACATATTAATTCATTAAACACGTAATAACGTCTGCGGCTGCCTTTGATGCTATCAGAAGCGTCAAATTAACCGCTTACTTCTATATCTTTGAGGACATCAGTAGTTTGTCGCGACATCAACATAATATTTCTTCTTTAATGTATCAAACAACATAACAGGATATCCTTTTTTTAATTTCTAAGTTTTAAAATTTAATACCTCAGTACTGAAATTTTGAGAATGCAAATTTATTTTTAGTGATTCTTCTTGGAACAAGATCTCAAGACGAATATACGAGGCAATGTTAGACAGGAACGGTAATGTACAAGAATTGTATCTTTTAAACTTTTTAACAAAACTTTGTTTATATTTCTGTTTTTCTTTGTGGTGTCCGTCAACTATAGACCGATTATTTTATATCTTTTTTATTAGTTAGAGTTTTTATAAACTTTTAAACTACCATGTTGCATCAAATTAGATTTAATACTATTAGCTTTAATTAGCTTTAATACCCGTCTTATACAATCTAATAGTAAGAGTTTATTCGAAAGTATGTCTGATGCACATCTTCAGACCTGGAGAGTATCCAGAGGGAAACGACTCGCGCGTAGTTTACCCATAATCTATAGATACGAATATATAACTATTATTGGTATTTTTCTAAAATCTTAGTAATCTAAGTGTGAATGTGAAAGGTATTTATTTTAAATCCACATGATAACTCCTTTTATTTAGTTCATAAGACTAAGTTTATCGATTTGCATATGCGTACCAAAAATAAATTGGTCCTGTGGTTTCAGAGAAAATCCATTGTTGAACATTAACGTGATCCTCTAAGTGATCCGTATATCTTTTATGTTTCAAAATCCTAAAGACAGAACATGAAAATTATTTACATTAACGAAAATAATATAAAAACTTATTTGTTCGTTAATCTATTATAAAATTGCATTACCTTATTGCAGTCATTGGCAAGAAGCTCACAATGTTAATTACTCTGTCAAACTGATGTCATTGACAGATGTGGAGGTGCTACATCCAATCAGCTTTCATACTAGAGTACGTTAGGTAGGTCAGTTATCCAACTAGTGAGAGAGAGAAATTCGCGATACACATATTATTTCATTACTTTAAATTACTTTCGACATTGAAATTGATTAAATTCTACTATCCGAAAAACATACGTCTCTCACCAGTAAGTTATGCATGCGCGAGATAAAATATGTCTTGTGAAGTTGTGATCTTACTTCTCACTTTAACCACGTTATAGGTCTAGTATTTTCTATTCTAGCGTAACAGCTCTGTGGTTACATCACATCGCCATTAGTAATTGTGGTTACAACTATAACCTACCTACGGAGTTGTGTGGTAATCTTTATCTCTCTTTATATTTTTCAATAAAGTTTATTTTATATTTTTAAACTTATCGTTTCAAAAAAATTTGATACTATAATAGAAGAAAATGTTTTATAAATCTTTTGCTTATATCTAACATTGACATCAAATAATAAAAGATATTTGCATAAGCAAAATAATCTATCCACCACCAGCCCTTTTACGTCCCCACTGCAGGGGCTCAGGCCTTCCTTATGGATGGTTAAGGAGGATGGGCCATGACCCTCCACGCTGGCCCAATTCGGATTGGAGGGTAAATAATCTATATAAAAATAAAAATCTATATCTGACGTTAATTTTTTGTTTATAATGTTTCAGCCTTACCTGTTATTTATTATTATATCAATAGCGTTATCTATATTAGCGATAATATATGATTCATTTAAAAAATGTATAAAAAAAGAAGTAAAAAATAAAGTGTTAATTTGGGACTCAAACCCACACATGACAATACAAATCGCTCACTGTATTAAACAAGGCAACGACCTTTACTATGCTACTGTTTATTGTAATTAACATACGTACCTAAATGATCTACGGAAAAAAGTTTTTATATCACATTATATTTAATTAATTTTGCATTCACGATGCTTTACTGAAAAATATTCTTAATGAAGAATGCTTAAAAATACACTTTGTCTTATCTTAAAGCGCCAGGGACAAATCGAATTTTTTAAGCATTTTTCATTTTTGGATTCGTATTTTGCACGGGAATCTTGAAATTAAAAAATATATAGCCTAGTTACCAGGGTCCCCAAGTCCCTTAATAATAAATAAAACAATTATCTACATATTAACCAGCAGTCACGTCCTACTAATATTATAAATGCGAAAGTTTGTGAGGACGGATGTTTTGTCATTCTTTCAAGTGAAAACTACTGGACGGATTTCAATCAAATTTGCTTTACGGATAATGCTTAGCCTGAATTAATAGGCTATTCTTTATCCCACTCAAAAGGTACCCTAGGACCACACCGACGAAATCGCTGCTAGAAAACTAGTATTACAATATATTTAATGTTCAAAATTATTATAGCTAATATCCGATATTAATAGCCGTTTCAAAATTTAAAGCTCCATACTGCTGGGTGACCGGAAATAACTCAATACACTAAGCTCTCCAAATTAAATAAGGATTATGGAAAGCGGAAAATCTTTACGGTTCACTTTCATAACCTTATTACAAAAACAGGGCTTATAAAAAACATAGAATTCGTTTAGATCAGTGACCAAAATTTTAAAGAAACTACTGTCATTTATTTTTAACATTTACAAATGTCCGGTTGCGTGTTTTATGTTTTCCTAGGACTCTTCTGCGTAAATTATACCTAAAGTCTTCTTCATATAATGCAGCTTCCCATGACAGAAATTTCAAAAACGATCCAGTTGTTTCAGAGCCTATTCAATGTTAACTAACATACAAAGAAACTATACTAATATTAATAAATTTCATAAATATTTCCTCATTTATATTAATAAAGATAAAATACTGATTTTAAATGCAACATTATGTAAAAATAACTAGGTAGTTCATCCGTCCGTCGACTAGTTTTCCGGTATTTGCAGACAGAAAGCTAAAAATAAATAATAATTTTATTATTTTTTTAAATGAGCCCTTTACGTGTATTTGTTATTCAGATTAAAAATGAAGACATAATTGATATAAAAAACTATATCAATATTATTAATGCCTCCATTATAACACGGACGTACGCCTATAAATTACAACAAATGACTATATAATACTAATGCAGTATATTCTTCAAGCAGATCGCAATGATAAATCTTGGAATATTTTAAAACTCTGTCTACAAGTTTGTAAAGGTTATCTCTTAGATAATTCATCCAAATTATAACAGGCCATCTACAATTTTTTTAGATCCTATCACTTGCCCACTCGTTTGTACTCCGGTTTGGCGGTTATCCAAACCTTTGATGTCGCCGCGCCCTATTCATAATCTGAGAGAAACGCAATGGGTGTCGCAATTTCTGTAAAAAGGCACGCAGTATGACAATTTTTGTTCACGCCATTTTACGTTAGAGTGAGATAAAATTACATAAAATTAGACAACATTACATAAATTGCTGACATTCCAAGACAAAAGTAGCTAACGCCCTAGTATTACTAGATACTCTATGTATCTGAAATAAGCATGGTACCACAACACCCAAACAACAAACAATATGGAAAGATCGTTTTGTACTTTTACCCGATAGGGAATCGACCGGGACCTCAATCGGCGTGTAAGTTAATCAGCCACTGAGATCGAGAATATAGGGGTAAATTATACCTAGGGACAAAAAATTGGACCAATAATAATAATAATCTCATTTATTCATCTCAGATACCTTATACAAATAGAAGAACTAAGAAAAAAAGACGAGTCTGTAACAGACAAATAAATTATATATAGACGATTTAAAGCACGCTGGTTCATACTTATTAAGTGACATCAGCCCTCAAGAACCCACGTAAAGAAATTGCAAAAATGTACATAATAAATGTGTAAGTAATGGAATGCTGAGCCTTTGCAAAACAGGTACATCTAGCAGTCAACAATCTTTACTTGAGCCTGAATCATCTATGTCTCAATCACAGAGTCTTAATCATTATCAGCAACATAGATTGCTCAGATACTTATGGTAAACGTCCATTTTATCAGCACGCTCCATATTAATATTGACAGGCCATAAACCTCCACGTAGTCCCAATGCGGATAGGAGGGTATTAACGACTTGCGAAAGTTGCTAAGCTACACGATCAACGATCGCGGGCCACGGTGCTTACCCATTACCCCACCAAGAGTACCTATAGTATTTAAGCTTAAAAGCATTTTGCTTGAAGTTAATGTGGTTATGTAGCTACACGACAGGTCGCCAGACAGAGAGGGACCCTTCAATCGTGTTTAAACGGATGCGTTACCACCAGGGAAACATTTTTTTTTTTCATTTTAATCTATGATGATAGCCTCCCTGCTATATAAAACTATATTATATTAATAAATACAAAGAAAATGATCTGGATATTTTTTAAGAATCGAATATTGTAGTAACCAATTTCTTTGGCCCCATTCCTATGTCAAAAGGTGCTTCTATTAATAATCCGTATGACGTCATCAAAATAATTCCGATTTTAAAACTGCTATTTAAATTTCCTAAGATGTCATCAGCATTCAATTTCGGCGTCAAAACTCACAGACGCATTTTCATCTATGAATTTTTCATGGATGCGTTTATGAAAAATGGGGCTGCACAGAACGTATGACACCGGAAAATTCGTCCAATTCGTCCGTTGCGTGTCGTGCGGCCGGTGCGTGTGTGCAGACAGTCGACGACCACCTTTAAAAGAACTGTGGTCGCGAGACTAAAACTTTCAAGGATTTTGAATTATTCGGATAGAACGCGTTGTTTAGACGAGATTGTCTTTTATAATACCTGTGCTTGACCAGTTATATTCAAGACCATTTTAAATATAGAACGGTTTAAAAGCCAAAGAGACAACAGAAAGCATTTTTCTTATTTTTTATAATAATGGCTTTATTATCACATAATATGTGAAATTGAAAATTTTAAAACCTATCTGTAGATGCAATAGATGCAAATGCAAATGCGATTGCAAAATGTGTAGATATATATAGGTACAACAAGACTGGACAAACTGTAATCCAATTATTCATTAAATATTACGATTTATTGTAAAGGTGAGTTGAAAACCATTGTGGTCGCCATATTCTGGTTTAAAAAACCCTGCACTTTCAAAGAAAAATATAATTGGTTCACCATTGATGAAGTTATCGTGAATATTTATCGTAAAGCTTAAAAATTCAGTCCATATTACAAAATAGGAAGAGGAATTAAAATTAATATCGTCCTCCTATTTTTAATTTAGTTAAAAAAGGAAAAACATATGTGTGATCCCAGCAGGCCTATGACAACTTTATTTGAACGTATTTCTAGAAAACATTGGTTAGTATTCTAAGTTACAAGTAAAGGCTACTGACACTGTTTGATTTCAACTATGATGTTTTATTTTAAATTACATTATGAAGGATTGTACGAGCACAAGCAATGTAGATTGCTAAAGAAAAACATGAGACAAGAAGCGTGATACAAAAATATTTTTATCAGCCTTATATCAATTTAGGCGAAGAAAAAATTGTTGCGTCTTTCTTTTTTAGACGTAATCCCAGAGCTTATTGTAGCGTTCTGTTCGTCGCGTAAAATCTCCCAAACTACGAAGAATATGTCAGTTGCAAAATCGAATGAAGATTTTAGTTTTACGTTATTACTAGCTTTTACAACTTTATTTTGAAAAAAAATCTATATCCTTCTTTGGATTTATGGCAATTAACTGGCCACAGAATATATTTTTGTGTCTATCAGAGGTAGTCAATAGCTAAATTGTTTACGCGATGAGTAAGAAAGAGTGATCAAATTTAACTATTTTTTTATTATTTACCGACTGCAGCAACAGGCGTTATTAGTCGCTATCGAGTGGTCTCTATTTGATTCCACTTATTAGGAAACAGTGCCCCATTGTGGGGAAATTGACGGCTGATAATGAAAATGAAGGGAGCCCGATGGTGGAGCATTCGATCTACGATGTGGAGGTTAAGCCACTTTAACAGGGGCAGGTCCTGGGATGGGTGACCAAAATGTTGTTATCTCGAATACCTTTTCTCAAACAGCTCGGTGGCGTCGTGGATAAGCACCGCGGCCCGCGATCATTGTTCTTTTAAGCAACTTTCGCAAGGGTCGGTCACGGGATGGGTGACCGAAAAAATCTTATCTCGACTTACTCCATGCTTCATGAAGAAGGTTCCGGCTTTACATTAGGCCAATGGAAGGGTCACGACCCATCCTCCTTAACCATCCATACGGAAGGTCTGAGCTCCTGCAGTGAGGACGTAAAAGGGCCGATGATGGATACTTTCGTGTTTCGGAAGGTACATTAAGCCGTTAGTCTGGGCTGCATCTACAGTTTTACACACCCATCAGCAATGAGCCCACGTGGTGAGTTATGTCCCATTCCTCATATTCCTGTTTCCTGGACTGTACCCCATTAATGGGCTGATTGATGATTATGAATAAAAATGAATATGTTTGAGGACACGGGCACAATGGGAACTACTATTACATGGTAATATATAAATGCAATTAATATAATTCTCATTACAATAACTGTCTTACGGACTGTACTGCAAGGTTATAGGAATAAGGAAGTATTTAAAAAAAAGCAATTGTTCCGATGATAGATGTCGCTACGGTAGGTACTTTCTTGATTTCTCCATGACAACTCTTCCGGTTTTCTTTCATGCATAAAAGTAAATTAGTTTTCAAAACTCAATAAACAACTCATATTCTATTTGAAATTTTTCGTATTTGTATTGATATCTAAGTTTCGAACTTTGCAAATTTCCGGTTTTTAATATGTTAGTTAAAAGGAACGGGAATGACTATCTTTGGTCTATATGTTTCCTGCCAAAATCAATTTTTGCTAGAGTCGCCATCTAGTGGAGGTGCTTTTTTGGTGCTTTCTTTTTATTTTTAAATACTTCTCCATTGTTAATAACCTTTCGAAACATCGACACATTCCATAACAAAATTAAATATATTGCTTTGTTGAACATTCAACATCTAAGTATTATTGTTTATGATTAGGTATATACAATTCACTTCTATGCACAATTTCGGTGTAGATGATTACTCTATAGTTTGACAAATAACAACAACAGTTGATTACTTTGGATATTAATTAATATCTGGGTACTGTTATGATATTTATAAAGCTTAAACAGTAGTTTATTGAAATATTATGATAGACTAGTGGACGCCCGCGACTTCGTCCGCGTGGAAGTCGGTATCCCGTGGGAGTGAGAAGTTTTCCCAGTAAAAAGTACCCTATGTGTTATTCTGATGTATAACCTATATTGCTGTAAAGTTTTATCCAAATCCGTCCAGTAGTTTTTTCGTGAAAGAGTAACAAACATCCATACATCCATACTTACAAACTTTCGCCTTTATAATATTAATAGGATAGGATTTATACATATATAATAACGGATAGAGTTCGTATAATAACGAAATTACATCACGTATGTTGTTATAAACTTTCATGATCATTAACATCAGAATGATTGCTGAAAACGAGATTGCTACTATGTACCTTATATTTTCGAGTTTCCCATATTTCGGCGCTGTTGCAAGATTCATGTTCACAGAGTAACTGAAGTTTATGCGGGTGAGTGTTATTTGCAGTTATATCGTTTTACCTGCTTTCGAATTATTATACGTTCGATACTTGTACCACTGTTCACTATATTTTTTGTTGAAGCGGCAACATAAATACATCATAGGTGAAAATTTCAACTGGGTAACTTTCAAGGTTCATGAGATATAGCCTGATAACAGACAGACAGATAGTAATAGGGTTCCCGTTTTACCCTTTGGCTACGAATAACAAGAAGAGATAATTTTTTCGTTAACCTACCATATAAATTCATTGATAATAACAATGACATACCAACCTATCGCCTAACTTTCTAGCTTTGACTCTACTCTAGACACAAAAATAAGAACGTTTTATGGATTTTATCAATGAATATGTCAGTATTCTTCTAGAAAATTATATATATTGTATTTTTAATCGAATATTTTGGTTTACTTCATTTTTCGACATAGCTTTATTGGTCTAAATTCAACTTTTTAAATCTTGTCAAAGTTAATATGTAGCAAGATTGCAGGAGGTAGACGGGTCACATGCTTTGATTATATACTCGTCTAGACAAAGTATTCCGCTACAATTGTCAAAAAATAACAAGCTAGGTTTGAAATTCTTATGTGGGTGAAAGTGAGCATTAGTGTTCGTGAGTACTGTTATTATGGCTTGTTAATGATACCAACTCCCCGAATATTTCCCACAAAAGTAGGTAAAAAATGTATTTTAAATGTTTTATTCTCAGATTATTTTAATGAAGTGTATCAACAATAAAACAATTTTATCCAAGTATGACGTAATAAATATTAAAACTGATTTTATTTAACTCATAAATTAATAAAAATATTACTTCTTCAAATAAACTTATTGCAAGCACTTTTGAATCGTCCAATAATTATTTCTATATACCTACAATAGTTTTTAAAAGATTATTAAATGAAAATGTTCTATAGTGAATATTATTTACGATAATTCTTCAAACAGTAGGTATTTGATTTGTATGTGTAATTAATATAGCATGTTTACTATGTCATTTAGGTTTTTTCGTATCTTCAGCTATTGAATACTTCATACGTATACGGGCTACATAATGACGGGCTCAACGGCGCGGTGGTAGCGTTTCTACTAATACCCCGAGAGTCGTGGGTTCGATCCCCACCCAGGACAAACATTTCTGTGATTAACAATTATGTCTGTTCTGTGTCTGGGTGTTTTCTATTTATATTATGTATATATTTGTATTCCCCCCGTTGCTTCTGATATCCGTAACAAAAGTGCCTAAGCTACTTACCTCGGAATCAGATCAATGTGTGTGATGTTGTTCGATATTTATTTATTTATTTATACAAATTAGGAAATCTGTAAAAAAAAAAGGGAAAAAATAAAAATATTTCACACTGACTTCCTTTATGTAAATTCATCACACTTTTATTAAGAATTTATTGTTTACCATAAAATATAAAAAAACTAATGAATTAAAGCAATAGTATAAAACACTTTTTTATAATATTAGTATGTAAATTCATTTACGCTCTTAGGGGAGACTTTAATTCAAAAATTGGCAACCCCGTAAACAAAGTGTTTTATCATAAGGGAAAATTATTATCTTAAATTTTAATTCATCTAAATGGTCATTTGAAGTTTACATACACATGGTACGTAATATTTTTAATTGATTACATTCTTTGTTTTTACTTTCTGGACACTCTAATTACGCAAACTTTAATTTTCAAATGCGACAAAATACATGTTTTTCTCACAGTAACAGTTTTGACACTGAGTGAGCGGGTAACAGCTACACCATATACTTTTTAGGGTATTGTATTGACTCTGACACTTTATTCAGACAAGTATATAATCAAAGGTGACATGTTTAATCGTCCAGATAATATTTATGATAATTTATTAAAAAATAATTTTTGATACTTTGTCATAATTTTTCAATGAGGTATTCATTTTAAGCAAACGAGGACTGGATAATAAGAAACTTAGGGATATATGATAAACTATATATAAAGTAACAAAATAATAAATCACAAAACAAAACCAAAGCCATTAAATAAACAAGAACATAATAAAAGAATATAAACATATTAATTGATAAAATCAATAAAACATTTTTATAGCTATGGCTAGAGTTATAAACGAAAGAGTTAGACGGTCGCTCTCCTAAACTACTGCTATATGTAACAGTGTACCAAATAAAAGTTGATTTCACTTTAAAAGAAAACTTTTCTGCGGCTTTGGCACAGCGTTCACGAAATAAGCCTCTTATGCCATTTCAACGTAATTGAGTAACAAGTAATCAAACTTCTCTCTTTGAATTGAGTGAACAAGCTATGAAGTTTCTTAGACTATTTGATTTATAAATTTAATAAATTAATAACTGTTCCATGTTTTTGAACTAATTTCAATATAAATATACTTAACATTACCTGGTTTTTAATTTTCTAGAAATAATACGTTTTTGTATCTCTTTATATTGATTTTGTGAATTCCACCATATTTTATTTAGTATGAAAAAATTTCACTGGCTTATTAAATTTCACCCATCAAACATTATGAAATACCTTTCTTTCCTTAATATCATTTTTATCGACCTTTTTTGAGTTCTCGGTTTCTTTTTGAAATGATTTGTATTATTTAAAGAAGAATGCAAATGTATACTGTCTGTAGCTTCTAGATCAGTATAGAATATTTTATATGTGAACACTTCACGAATTGCGTGGGATGACAAACAGCTTAGGTATGTACGCTATGTTTTTCTTTCGCTTCCATTCCAGGTCAGGATGTGTATTAATAAAATAATACCTACATAAAGATCTACCGATACTAGCACTAGTCCTCAACATAAACATTATAGTACAAAAGTGAACGTAGATTTGTGGTAAAGCCAACCAACCGACGACTAATGTTGATCGTATAAACAAAGTGATAAAATATATTTATGCGTGATCCCATTTACTCGTATGATTGATGCGTATCACACAGACATAGAGACCTGGATAGACTTTGGAGGCGAGACAGGAACGTCACAAGGATATGATATGAGTAGAATCCCCAGAATTATTCGCACAATACTAGACAAATAAGATTTTTGACAAGTGACATGAAACTACTTTGGGTATTATACTCACACGCAGAAGCGATATGCCCGAGTAAGTAAGGTGTTAGCAATTGTTTATTTCAGATATAAACAAAGCCACCAACTTCGCGTAATGGAACTATATAATTAGGATACGCCTGAGCATATCTAATTTAATATGTTGAAGAAACCTTTGAGGCAAATCAACAAATACGTTACTTTCATTGGTTTGTCTTCCTTTACACTTCTTTATGCTAGACATTATTCGATAATCTCCCTAATCACAAAATGCCGTAAAATCGTCATCGACCCAGGATATTATAACTAATGAACGGGGAGAGCTTAGATATTATTAATCAGACTTAATTTAATATGTTAAAAGAATCATATTTTTCAAAAGATCGCCGACCATTGCTTTATGCAGATTCTTGATCCTAGAAAAAGTGTGTAAACTTAACACAAATAGTATCCGAGGCCGTGAAATCAGAATCGTGTAAATGAATGTGCCAAGAATGTACAGATTGAACCCGAAAGGACTGCTATTTTAAAAACAAAATTTATATCAACTTTTTTTCTTTAATAAATTCACAGTAAATTAGAAATTAGCGATTTTTATTTAACACCCTCTTAATACGATAATTTGAAAACCTCAACACGTTTGTTACAATATTCTCTAATTCAAACCCCTTCAGGCTACTCGTGTTATTGTGGATACTCAGTGACCGTAATACGCTCGATACTCAATAATGGACCAACCAGAGATAAACAAATTGGCCGGCACACTTAGCACAAGATAACGTCCGTGGTCGGAGTGATAGCGACTGCAATACTTAACCCAAATTTCACAGGTGTCATATTAATTAGTGTGAGTTATACACTCGAACGAATTAACATGACACCTAAAGACCTATTCTATTTGTTCATGAACGAAAATTTACAAAAATCGATTCGTTCTTATAATTTTGTTATAACAGGCAGTGTCAGGTCCTATCTCTGTTTATCGAAAAATGCTTTTATTTAGGGTCGTATTAGAATTTGAAAATAGACAAAATTTCGTTTTCGTTGATATAGAATCACTAGCGGTTCGCTGTTATGATTTTTTATACATTTTTTCTCTAGTCCTAACTTTTCATTTCTGACACATTTTTTACCAATATTTCAATATTTAATTAAAACAAAAGTTAAGTTTAAATAAAAAAAAATGTTAATATCTTTTTTTATATAATTTACCAAACAACAAAATAAATTATAATTCGGTTTATATAATAAATCAACGTTCTTCGCTTTGTTAACTAAGCGAAGAATATCTTTATTAAGACGTTTATTTCATTGACAACACACACCACTTATATAATAAATATATACAAAACAAATTTACAGACTCTAAAAATTATGATATTTATTACATTGTTTAATATACATCTCAATTCTCCGCTGTCTATGATACCCCACCCCAAAAGGAATACTGTAATGGACTAGAAACAGCTGGACTGGAGTGGATAATGCACCATTGTCTTGTTGTACAGCGCTTGACACCACTTGGTTCGCACCGATTCCCGTCCAGCACTAAAAATAACTATTTATACTACTACTAATACAGTGTTCCCTAATCTTTTCAATGTTACTACCCCTGTGAACAAGTATGGGAATTGAGTTTACCCCTAGCTAATTTAAAATAATTCAACCACACAAATTTGAAGAATAATATCTTTATTAGGTAAGAAACTGCACGTTTAGGTAACTAGTAATATATAAATCTCGAACTTCTAGTGTGAAGATTGATATTGCTTTGCGTTCGCAAGTTTAACAATATTAGATTCGGTTTCACTCAACGCGCATCTCATGTCATGCTCCACATTCAGATAGTTTCTGGCTTTTGTTTTTAATGTAACAAGAGTCGACTAGCTACCGTACTATTATTTTGTTTATTATTTTAATACTTTTTTGTGCCAACTCTGTTACTCCCCTAGATTTGCCATTTTACCCCTGCCCCCAGGTTAGGAAACACTGTACTAATATATAAGTTTAGCACCATTAAAAATTGGCATTTCATCCTAGTTTATGCGCCGAATAATAACCAACTTGGTCATCGACTTATTAATGAGTATTAATAAGTCGATGACCAACGCAATAATTTATTTATTATCTTTACTACATAGTTTTTGGCTTATAAATATAATAGTTTTTAAATAAGTTATATACATGGTTATTTTTATCAAGGCCTACTACAGTAACTTACTACATGAACATTAGCGTAATAGTTAAAAAATAATTATCTAATATTTTAGATCACATGCATTGTGCAGATACTAAGATGAGTAGCTAAAGCCCTTGCATTATGGAGTATCTGAGACAATGTAGGTAACACAACACCCAGACCAGAGACAATATACTATCAGTCCATTTTCTACGTTGAACCGACCGGGAAGCGAACTCGGAACCTCAGAGGTGGCGACACCTTGAAACCGGGGCGTGCGATCACTTGGCTACGCTACGGAGATACGACGCTATTCAAACGCCATGCAACATTAATTCGCGCCAAAATATCAGATACTTAAAGAAAATAAGGTGATACCTAACCTACGTGATAGTAATCTTGTAAATAACTATGTATTACCCTCATAGGAATCATTTATACGACCAAGCAACGCCCTCAGTCAAGTTATACGAGATGGTAGGCTTGACAGAAACGCTAACATATTTCTTTCTATTCTAGGTCAGCGTGGATTTTAAAATACTATAGTGACTAATGTAAGTGCCTTAAACTTTGCGGAGATATGAGAATACATATTTTCTTAGCAGCAAATATACTTTACGATTAAAGAGTGTATTTTGTAATACAAACAAACACATTAATTCGGTTGCTGATCTAGATTCATCATAAATTTCGCCTGCCATTTTTTTATTGCAATTCAAAACAAAATAAAACTAGAATGTTGTTTTCCTAAACACAATTTCGGGCTTCCACTATTAATATATGAAAATAACCTTTCCTATATAATAATTACCATAGTTTAATAGTCTTTAATGTGTTACGCTTATTAAAAAAGTGAACATTTACAAAATTGAGTTGACATTGTATACTTTGATCTACTGTACAGTTCAGTTGGTGTTAGAATCTAGTAGGATCAAAAGAAAAGAAAATGCCTAAAATAACCATGAATAAGATCGTGACTATCTTTTTTATCATCTTGCACGTGGTTTTCTCATTTCATTTCGGTTGTCTAACAGAGAAGATAAAAAAACGGTCGTTGATAGTTTAAATTTTTTCTGTACTGCAGTTATTGTGCTTAGTCGGTATTTATTAATATTTATTATATTTTTCACAATCATTTTATGAGCCCGTGCCGGTTTTGTCATTAAATTTTGGTTGTTTATCAGAAAAGCTACAGAGACGGTCTTTAATAGTTTTATTTTCTTCTTGGTCTTGTGTTATTGTGTTTGGTCGGTATTTTTACATATTTATTAGATGTTTTACAGTCATTTTATATACCTGTGTCGGCACGGATTCGGACCAGTCATACAATTCTCGTTTAATTCATTCTCTTAGTGTTCGAATATAAATCCTTTCATAGAGCACTTATAAAAGGTTATAATATTACCGAAATAAAACTAAATACAAACGAATAATAATGTTAATATTGTTTTCCTTATTGAATCGGTAATGCTATTGTCTCTTTCTTTCATTATTTGTCATAAAATTTATAAGTATATTTCTATATAACGACTGGAAGAGCGGTGGCCTCCTGATACAGGTATTATATGTACTTAAAAGGAGGCACACCATGATGTTCGTTATTGTAAATTGTGGAGAGATAATAAAGTATTATTATAAAAAAAAACGAAGGATACTGTTTCAAAGTGAAATTAATAAGTTTTATGATATGCACTATGTTTATACGATTATCAGCCTTAAATATAATCTGCTCTGGGGGAGTTATTATTTGTGATCGTACAACTATTGTTCTTATGCATAATTTACTTAATTTCGATACATGCATGGTAATTTCGTCTTTTATATTTTACGGTGCTTTCTGTAGATTGAAAATATTAAACAATTATATCAAGATCAATGCTTTACCTGTACCGGAATGTCTAAAAATTTAAAAAGCATCGCTGACATAGTTGAGGACATCGCATTTTTTGATTATTTGGTTGGTATATAATTATGACATAATTATCTGTTTCTACAATAATAATATTATATCAACGTATTATATAAGAGTGATAATTTTATTGTTTTAGTATACACTCGCATTAATCCACAAGGTACCGGAATCGTTGTGGTTGTCTTTTAAATACTTCAAAACATATACATCTAAGGTAAGAAATAATAAAGTTTTGTAATTTTCCATTTGAATAGTTTTTATTGTATTAAAAAGGTTACATTAAAGTAGAAAAAAGCCAGTATAATGTTGTATCTAATTAAAAAAATTATACTTTCTGGAATAGGCCAACTTATAAACAAAATTTTAAAGTTAACTATGTTCAAAAATGACACTCTTTAGTCGTAGAATACATTATATTTCATCTAATTGCCAATTGTTTTCATTTTGCAGCATCATTTTAATTAATTGCGTGACGACAATAAAATGGACTTAGGCAAATTCACGTTGCATGATTTTTTTTAAATTTTAAGTGTAGTTTGACAGCTCTGCAGAGCCTTGTTCAGATTCAATGGATTCAATCTACTATTAGAGAAAGAAACACCATGCAAGACAACTATTTATAGCTGGTTTGCAGTATTCAAACGCGTACCGTACCAATCTTCATGATGAAATTCGTGAAGGTTTGTCGTGCACTGCTGTGAACGTCGAAAACATTGATGCTATGCGCCTTATAATCGAAACAGACAGGCATGTGACTACCATGATATCCGGATATCTTTGGACATAGGCACGAGTCAAATACAGTCAATCGTTTAGAGGAGATGACTCTCTATGAGATGTGTCACAATCGATATGACTGAATCTCATCAATTAATAAAATACGCTATGGAGTTCCTACCAGGGCTCATGCCAGTAAAATAGATATGACTGTATCCCATTAATTAATAAATTACGCTATGGAGTTCCTACCAGGGCTCATACCAGTAACCCCTTTCGCTTATTTGCTTCAAATCGCGGTTGAACCAATTCTGGTAAAGAGCACCAATGTATCGTCTAGCTGACAATTACAACTCAAAGTTTAACACAATTGATATGGCGTTTACGGGTCCTGGTACATTGAAAAAATGAGTTTACGATTTAATAAAAAGTAATCAATAATTTGTAGCACGTAACATTTATCCTTGTATTTTGTTTATGTTCATGCCCAAACAAATCCTCTCATTAGATAAAATACTCTCTAATTTTCTTAATGAAACTTTACTTTTTTTTATCTTTGGTAAACGTAGTTGGTATCAGATATGTATATGTATAAATTGTTCCATATTATTGTATTAGTTTTGTAATCTGTCACTTGTTTGCTTATCCTAATAAATAAATAAAAAAAACATTTGGATGTGAGATAGCTGTGTTCTCGATGGCTGATGTTTAAAAAATGGACCGCATCAATTGACAATACAGTGAAGGAGCGTCATAGTAACTGGTAACTGGTCATAGTAATGCAGCAATCGAGCATTTGTGTCTTTTGAGATGAGATGAAACCAACCAAAGTGGCGCGTGTGATAAGTTCTTTGAAGCGGATGATCGCTTCTTTTTTTAAATAAAACCGGAGACGTTTTACGTTACTTTTACACTTTAGAAAATCGTCGTACAGAATTGGGGATATCAAAAATATTCAAAAATATTGTTCTTTATATCTAGAACTATTTCATTTCCAGCACTCGTTGTCAGCATTAAGTGTCGTGAACTTATTTCTATGTTTAATCGGGCTATCTTTACCATCAATATGAACTGGTTTTCTGACATCGAAAGCACAAGAATTAAAACTAATTATACATGATAGGCTGTTACAAGAAAAAGGTAAGCAAAAATATAGGTAGATGATGAATGAGTATTTTACAAATGTTTTAGATTCAAATAATCCTAACACTATAATAGAAGTTTATATATAGTGGATATTTAGACAATTGTTAAACTCATATGAGTATATAAACTACATATATTAAAAGTTATCACTTCAATGCAATTAGCATTAAACAGCTCTAAAAAACAATGTTTCATACTAAATTTTTATAAAATTAGTTATATAGTTTTTATGTTATAAAAAATGCTTCAAAAATCCACCAGCTCTAAATAGTCTGAGATAGGACTCCAACCTACGACCTTTCGCAATCCGGGCGACTGTTCTAACCAATGAGCTACCCAAGACCAACAGGACTGCAGAATTTTTCAAACACTTATTACTTTTCGCTACTAATGAGCGTATTTAATATAGATATAACCAACTATAACTTGATATAGACATGAGAAAGAAGAGCAAAAAAAGATGGGTAGATTCGGTGCAGTGCCGGATTAGCCACGTAGCATAAGTAGCAAATGCTACGGACCTCGCTCGCGCGTTTGGGGGCCCCGCGCTTTGTAGCCTAGCTTGTGCGTAAACACATATTATTAAGTATATACATAAACTGACAATTGAAAATCAAGTCACATATTAGTTGTGTTGTGTATTTCGGAAAGTAAAGGACGACTTTTCTGTTTCGTTTGCAAAGTTTCTGATTCCGGTTTAATCGTCATGGTCATCACGAAAGATATGTTAGGTGATTGGAAGGATGCCCACAATTTTTTGAAAAGTCATAAACAATAACGTACTATGTTTATTTGACGCAAAAAAACATATAATATATTATAAAATAATATAATATAAAATAATAACTATACTAAATAAAAAATATCTCCCAGATCATTACCAATAGTAGGCTGAGAGAGTTTCCTCTTTGAACAGCCAAACTTATACTTTGGGCGAGGTACAAACCAGCCTTCTGATCACCTGAACTGTCAAAAAGTTTATTTTTTAACTCTTTATAAAGGCTCCAGGGCTCCACGGACCCCAAACGACTCAAATATGTAGGTATTTTATTACTTATACCAGAATAGTTTCGCCGTTTGAGGCTTTCTGCAGCAGCGGCGTACTATTATTTTGCTGGTAAACCTCAAGAACAAGAAGTCGCATGTTGATACTCACATTGCAAATCAAATTGATTCTGAACAGTTGTATCTCATACAAATGAAGAAAAGTGTGATTCTAAGAATTTTGTTTTGTTTGAATTATACACTTAATTAATCTCAAACAAACTAATGGAGAGCTCAAAGAAAAGGCGAGCAAGCAAATGATGACGATCTGCCAATTATACATTTTGGCATTCGAAAATCAAAAGTTTGAAACAGATCATTCAGGAATTCATTTTGAGTTACGCGATAGAGTGCCAAAAATACTTTTTTTTTTAAAAACACTTTCTTGTAATAACCAAAACCAAATAACTGTTGATTGTCTTATCTACAATTAATACTCGTAATAAAAAATCAAGCAGTACAGATATTTTGTTTTCAATTAAGTACTTCTCCTTCGAATAACAACTAAATATCCTAGACCTTTATACTTAATGTCGCCTTACAAAAATAACATATATCCTTGGTTTGTTCCCACCTTACTACCCTAACTGGGAACTAGTCTTAAGGGTACATTGCTCAATATTCTTGCAGGTAGTGTACAGGTAGTTGAGTTGCAACAGTTTGTGGAGTTCGTGTCTGCTCGGCCTCTGAAACTGCGTGTGCTGCAAGTGGTGCCATTACCTCTCATCTTGATAAATATAATTGTCGCTTATCAAATCAATTATCAAAGCATCAGATTAAATAATGTGTTTTTTTTAAATAACAATGAAAGATGCATTTTCGTTTCTATTTTATTTTCATATAAGAGAGTTATAGCCATTCTCCATATCCTTTGTTCGAGATTTTTACAGTATTATTTATCAAATCGAAGAGTCTGTAGGTATTAAAAATTCGTCCTACATCAATGTGACTCATATTCATTACTACATTAACAACCTCGTTTAATATGTAAATACATATATAGTTGTTTGTTCATGCCAAAACATACGATAAAATTGTATAAAAACTAGCATGTTTAATGTTCATAACTTTTATATTATTTACATCAAGTGACAAGCAATTTGTTAACCACTTTTCCAATGATTAATATTTCTAAATATAACGGATAATTTGTAGATGGTCATTACGTGAGTAAAAGCTTATAATGGATTCAAAACCTTTAAAGACAATTTCCATGATTAATGATATGAGTGAACTAATCGACATCGTTTTATTTCAAGTTTATCTTTACCACTTTGTGTAAAATTATAAATGATAGAATATAAAAAACCGGTTTCGTCGAAATAAACTTTATAGTTTTTTTTTTTAATAAATAGGGCTGTAAGCATAATAGCAAATTAGACGGTTACTTGCGGATGATAATTAATTTTTATTCGTATATACGCCGGGCAGATTATCAAGAATTTTTAACGTTATTTTTTTATATTTTGCCTAATCAATATATTACGGCGATACATAGAGTTGAAATGTCGTGACGTCACACTTTTTTACATTTTGTACGTAGTTTTGACGTAACCAGCCCTAATTATATTATTGTTTTACTAATACAAATACCGAAAATGTTTAGTAATTAGAAACACTTATTCAAAACGAAATTGGCAGTCAACATAGCCAAAAAACAAAAAACCCCACTGCGTAAAAACGAATTTAAAAAATACATGAAAGAATTAAATAAAAACTAAACGAAAGAAACAAGCCCAGTAGTTTAGAATTCTGTTAAGTTATACAGAACAGAACGACTCATAGACTGGGCCCATTCAAATTTTACCACTCAAATCTTCCCAAGGGGTACATATGCTTTATTTTTTTACCAAAAATATTTGTTCTTCATGCTTTTTCACTGTTTTTTTTTTGTTTGTATATCGTTTACACTTTAAATAAAAACTTTAATCAATAAGTAAGAAAATTAGCGAGAATGTTTTGTTAAACAACTTTAAATCGTTATATATCCTAAACTATTATTTAAAATGAAAAATGATAAAAAATCCTAAATCTGATTTTGAAATACCCATTCAACTATACCCAACTTGACATAGTTCATAGATTTTTATAGTCCCATCTCAGAGTGCCAGGGACAAAGTGGATTTTTAAACATTCTTCATTCAAATTCAAATTTAAAAAAACCTTTATTTAAATAAGCTTCTTAAAAGTACTTTTGAACAGTCCAACGTTTCTTTTCCCTACCGCTTGTTCACGTCTTTTGACTGATAAGAAGAACGAGCAAGAAACCCACCAGCTTTAACAGGAGTAATCTAACATTCACAAAAACCATGTCATTACCAGATTAATACATTATAAATAGAGAGAAAAAAACTATGGTCTTATAATGATAACATAATAATTTAATAATAATGGAAACAAGATAATTTTTGATATATAATGAGTTTAGACCATCTTAAGTCCAAGCATTCTTATCTGTTATATAATCGCTTTTTTAAAAATCTTATTGTTGTATTTTGCTTGGTTCATTATTGTAGAAGCGCACACAAAGACCCCTGAATGAGTTATTAATTTGTTGCAGTCTAGTGACAGGCACCTTTAATTTATTTTTATTTTTTGTATTAAAATTAGAAATAGAAAACAAATTTATATTTTTACGAACTTACATTAAGTTCTCGTATATGTATTGAGAAGCAACAGTCGTCATGTCTATTTCCTTAAATCTCTCCCTTAAAGAGTCCCTAATCCTAAGATTATAAATTGATCTAATTGCTCTTTACTGAATCGCAAAAATCGTTTGTATGTCGGCAGCATTACCCCACAATAGGATTTCGTACGGCATTACACTATGAAAGTAACTGAAGTATACTAATCTGGCAGTATCTATGTCAGTTAACCTACGTATCTTTACTACGGCATATGCGGCGGAGCTAAATTTAGCTAAATTAAATAAAAATTAAAAATTAGGATGTTTTTATGATTATAACTTTTATATTACTTACATCAAGTGGAAAACAATAGCGTGAAAACTTTCCCAATGATTAATATTTCTTAATATGATGGATGATCTGTAGATGGTCATTATGTGGGAAAATTCAAAACCTTTTACGACGATTTCCAAGATTAAGGATATGAGTAAATACATAGAAAAATTTATCTATGCATAAAGTTATAAATTATAGAATATAAGTAGAAATCTATTTCGTCAAAATAAGTGAGTTTAAGATTTCTTTTTAAGTAAATTGGGCTGTAAGCACTTAAACAAATTAGACGAAACAATTGCCTGCTGTGTATGCGGTTACTTACGGAATCCTCTGCCGGATGGGTAATTTCATCATCACATCATCACCAGCCCTTTTACGTCCCCACTGCAGGGGCTCAGGCCTTCCTTATGGATGGTTAAGGAGGATGGGCCATGACCCTCCACGCTGGCCCAATGCGGATTGGAGGGTATTAACGACTGCAAATGCAACCGGGACCAACGGCTTAACGTGGCTTCCGAAGCACGGAGTAGCTCGAGATAATAATTTTTTTTGGGCTCCCATCCCGTGACCGACCCTTGCGAAAGTTGCTTAACGACTACGATCGCGGGCCGCGGCGCTTATCCACTACGCCACCGAGCTACTCGATGGGTAATTTATCTCACTTCAATTATTAGTAGAATCGCTTGCAACTTCGGCGAGCTTCGCCTGTGACTGCGCTGTAAGATTTCACCACAGCTAAGTTCCCATATTACAATGATTTCATATGTGGCGGTCACGTTTAATAAGATAGAGTTTTTGTCGACTTACCCAGTTTAGATTTATGTTAGATTGATGTACGAGAACTGAATTAATATAGGAAAATTAATGTAATTAATTCCATTTTAAAACTGGGATAGCGCGATAACTGAAAGCGTGGTACTATTTTTTGAAATGTATCACCGTGGAGCAAAATATACAGTTGATATTATTGTCATTATTATAGATGTAAATATATATAAAACTGTTAATAAGTATTAAGTAGGCCCTAAAGATATATTATTTTCGTAAAGAATATTGTATAAGAATAAGTACTTATATGTTTCTAGTATTAAAATAACTAAAGTCATTTAATCACTTTAATGTGTTAGATTACTGACAAAGTGAACATGGCCATCAACAAAATTGAGTTGGCATTATATTGCTCTATGGCACAGTTCAGTTGGTATTACAATCGAGTGCGATCAACTGTAACAATAAAATGCCTAATATAACTATAAATAAGATCGTGACAATCTTTTTTATAATTTTACACGTGGTTTTCGCATTAAATTTTGGTTGTTTAACAGAAAAGCTACAGCGACGGTCTTTAATAGTTTTATTTTTTTCTGTACTACAGTTATTGTGTTTGGTCGGTATTTTTATATATTTATTGGATGTTTTACAGTCATTTCATATACCTGTGACGGTATTGATTCGAACCATTCATACAATTCTCGTTTCATTAATTCTAACAGTGTTTGAACGTAAATCCTTTCATAGAACACTTATTAAAGGTTATGATACTATCGACATCAAACTAAATACAAACGAAGGATACTGTTTCAAAGTGAAATTAATAATTATTACAATCGGCGTTTTATTGATTAGGTTATGTGCCTTCCGTATTTTCTGTTATATGGCAGTAAATGTTTGTGATTACACATCGATTATGTTTGTATTCCATTTACTTCATTTCGATGTTTGCATGGTAGTTTCGTGCTTTATATTTTACGGTGCTTTCTGTAGATTGAAAATATTAAATAATTATGTCAAAATCAATGCTTTACCTGTATCGGAATGTCTCAAAATATACAAAAGCATCGCTGACATAGTTGAAGACATCGAATTATTTGATTATTTGGTTGGTACATAAATTATTTGTACGTGTATTAAGAATCAAGTGCATTACAAAAGAGTGATAATGTTATTGTTTTTTTAGTATATATTCGTCTTAATATTCAAGTTACCAGAAGCGTTGTGGTTGTCTTATAAAAACTTCCATGCATATAAATCTAAGGTGAGAAACAATAAATCAGGAAAGAGACTTTCCGCAACGTCTGTAACCATACAAATTTGTCTCTGACTAATTTTGATGATATTATATAGTCTTCTTAATGAAAAATGCTAAAAAAATCCACTTTGTCCTCGGCACTCTGAGATGGGACTCGAACCCATGACCAATTACAAAGTGGATTTTTAAGCAATTTTTCACTAGAGCATTGTGAATGCAAAATTTATCAAATATAATGACATTATAAACGTAAACAAACTATAACATGTTGAATTTTGTTAAAGATATTCGCTAATTTTTAAATTTATACTACATATAAAAAAGGTAAAATCAAATGAAAGTTTATGATATTTATGGACTTTTTCTCTGTTTCGATCTGTGTAGAATTCTTTAGATAGTATCAGGTTAACGTAAAGAGAGGTCTAACAATACTTTTTGAACATAAGTCCCATAATTTATGATATAATCTGCCATAACTGTTAAGGCATCAATGTGTTAATTTACTACAAAATTATAAAACGAGACAAAATACTAGTTTGTAAACTAAGATCTTGTTTTTAGTTACCAGTAATGTGGAAAATAAACTTGTAAGCCTATTTGTTTGCGATACCCATTCTCCTTATAAAATTAGATTTGATTCCATCCATTAGAATGGCTTATAACCGAGTACTGGGCTACAAGCCTTTTCTAGTAGGCGGATAGTGAGTACAAGCCTTTTCTAGTATATTTCTAGGTTTAAATTAAAATATTGTTCTTTATATATAGAATTATTTCATTTTCAGTACCTCTCGTTGTTATTGCGTCCCATAAACTTAATTTTAAATTTAATCTGGCTATCTCTACCACCAACATCAGCTGGTTTTGTGACATCACAAGCACAAGAATTAAAATTAATTTTACATGAAAGGCTGTTACAAGAAAGAGGTGAGTTAAATTCTATATTTCTGTATGCTTCGAATAATATCCGGAACTAAAAGACCGATTTTAAAAGTTTTCATGTTCGAATACATTTCACAAACTTAACGAAGACAAATGAGTATTTAAAAAAGTTTTAGAAATAAGTAATTCTAACACTGTAATGGAAGTTTATATATTGTGAACATTAAGACAATGGGTAGACTCATTTAGCCATAAATACTACACAAATTGATAGGTCTCATTTTATTCCCATTAGTATTAAACAGATATTAGAAAACAATGTTTCATACAAAAGCTTTCTCGCCAAATAATTGTGCGAAGAGTACAACGTTCTTGAAATTAGCCATTTACAGGTTAATAGGTGAATAAACTAGCCTTAAACATAAAAATTAAAAAACAAAAATGAGCCGTATTGATCTTGATGGATCTGTCAAAAGTGCACGTGGCTGAAATAATATGAATTTACTAAGATAGAGTGACGAGAATGGATAAACTAAATAAAGAGTAAAGTAGAAGACGTTTGAAAGTAGCGCCAGTGACGGAAACTGAGATTCTCTTGGTATAGCATGTAATAAGAAGAGATAATTTGCATGTAACAAAAAGTTTATAAGCAAGAATGTAATGTAAGTAAAGGAAGACCAAAGAAAAGACGAGTAGACTCTGTGAAAGATGATATGTGTAAGAAAGTAGTTAATGTAGAGATGATGGCTGACCGAGAGGTATACGATAAATAATTGGGAAAATGACAAGCAAGAAATCTATCAGGTTGGTAGATCAACTGCCGGGATTACATTATGACGTACAATCAGGGCTTGGAGTTATTCGACTGAGAGCCGCCGATCACCCAACAACTGTTGATATTTGTCTAAACCGCAACTACTTACTCGTATTTATAAGTTATGCAATACAAATATTTTATTATTAATATTTCGACCTTACTTCGGCTTAAAATATTAACAAAATATCCTGGACCTTTATACTTAATCACGCCTCACAGTTATAATTAAATGGAAACTGAACGCAAAAATAAATTGATAAATTTTTCTTGCAGGTAGTGCACAGGTAGTTGAGTTGCAACAGTTTGTGGATTTTGTGTCTGCTCGGCCTCTGAAACTGCGTGTGCTGCAAGTGGTGCCGTTGGACTGGTCGTTACCTCTCATCTTAATAAATATAGTTGTCACTTATCAAATCATTATAATACAGTTCATGCATTTATTTTAAAATTAAATATCATACATTATTTTGATAATAAAATATATGTCTTTATATATCTGAAGAAATAACCTTAAACTTTTAAAATTGCAATTTAAAAATAATAATCATATCAACGAAGAATACGTCTGTTTCCATAATTATCTTTGTATATTTTAGTCATTTCTTTTTTCATATAAGACATTTATAACCAGTCTCCATATTAACTCATATTTCTTACTACGTAAAAAACCTGTTTAAATATGTAAATGCACACCTATATAAGATTAAAGATTAAATAATAGTAACCTATTTCTATAAAAATGCATCCCTATCCCTATGACCAAGGGAAGGTCACTCCATCACACGTGAACTGATTTCGTTAATTATTTCTTTGTTATTGTCAGGAGAATGTTCTTATGAAAGAAAAAAAAATAACAATATTGTGTGAAAATTTAAAGAATATTTAAACACCATGTAAAATTATTTCGAATCTAACCTTAGTGCTTTGGATAATATAAACTTTTTTAATGTAACCTTATGACCTTTGACATAGAATTGATAAAGTGCGTACTGCGAATATCGTCAAATACGAGTAGAATGTAAATATACCATAGATTCATAATTAAAACAGGACAAAGTTAATTTATCTTTCGCAAACGATAAATATTTCTGGACACTATGGATTGTCTGTTGATGGTCATTACGTAGGTAAAAGCTTATCATGTGTTAAAAACTTTTAAACACAATTTCTATAGATTAATAATTTTAGTAAAAATTATCGAAATCGTTTTATTTCAGGTTCGGCTTCTACCACTTTGCTTGAAATTATAAATTCTAGAAAATGAAAATTTTGTTTAGTTAAATTAATCATAGAGTTGTTTTAAGTAAATCGAACTGAGAGCACATTAGTAAATTAGACAATTCAATTATGCTTTCACTTACTGCATCCGCTGCACCCGGTGGACAATTCAATTCACTTCATGTAATAAAATCACGTTGATCCTGGTCGCTCGCAACTTCGGCAAACTTTGCCTGTACCCTCTAACCCTGCTAATAATAAACAAGGTTTAGCATAATTTTATGCCAAAATTACAATTTTAGTATTGGTCTAAATTCATATTATACAGATGATAAGCAAGAGCAATAGTACAGAGAAAAAAGGAGACAGGCTCTGATGTATCACGTGACAGGAACAATGATGATATAATTACTCTTAAGAACCCCAGCCAGGAGTTCGAAAACATTGATGCTGCGCCTGTATCCACACCCACACATGTAGCGTCACCTAGTCACCGTGATCCGGTTTCCGATAACAGTATACATATCCGGAAACCGGTGAACCAATTTGGTATCAAAATAGATTAAAATAAGTACCTACTATTAAACATCGTGTTCAGTTTATGTTTATATTATGTTATTACATTATATTATTATGTAGGTAGATGAATAAGAATCTCGAATGAAGGGTACGTTTCTTACCGACTCATTTCCTTTGTCTCGCAATACAACTGATAACGAATTGACACTTTTTATTTCGCTCCTCTATTATATACTACCTCCTAGAAATAAATACTCTCGTAGAACTTCGTTCTAGGTACCTTTGCTAAGTCTCTGTTTAATAATATGAATTTTGTCTCATACTAAGTGCAGTCTCAGCATAAATTTACTCCAACGCTAAACCTTGTTTATTAATAACACTTTAAGTGATAAGTGTAAGTTAAACGTTAATTAACGTATGCACTAGTGAGTGTGTGAAATATTTATGGAGATTTGTAGTTTTAAGTAGTTGACGCTAGAGTCTGCATTAGATCGCAAAACAGTCTGCTTTGGGATCTAATGCCGCCAAGTTTGCTTCTCTTTCTTAATTACTACTTATACTTATAATCATGTTTCATTCAAGGAAACGTTGCACAATAATAAAATAAAATAATGCCTTATTTCTTATATCTCTAAATAATAAATATGTATGATTTAAGCTATGTATTTACTCAATAAAGAATTATTATTATTATTTATCATAATTTTCTTTGTTTTATTGTTAAACAAGTTACCTATAATAATTTACGAATAAATTGTACAAAAATTATTGAAAGTAAGATGTTTTTGTATTCATAGTTTTTGTTTTCATCTATTGAATAATACGTTTTCATCACGTGGAACCACCCGTCTTACTCTCTTGCTATAAAAAACGTTTTATTTATTTATTTATTAAATTTGGGTTGTTCCCTATTCATCTTGACAAAATTAATTTGAGAGAGAGAGTAGATAAACAAAATTATTTTAAAATTGAAATGAACCAAAATGTTCAAAAAATTATATAAAATTAACAGGTTCATTTATTAAAATTAAATCGTTTTTTTACCTAAAGCCAGACTTATAAGTCCAGCTTGACGGTCTTAACGGTTAAAATACTAAAATGATTGCTAAAACATAATTTTTTTAGCAATCACTTTAGTGTTTTAAATAGATATAATACAAATATTTACCAAATATATTATAATATGGAAAATATAACAGATAAATTTTATGCAACTGGGTGAAAGGCTGTAATAAATCTAGAATTTTATGGACTTGAGGGCATGTCAAATATGAGAACCCTGCAACTTGCTTAAGTTTTTCCAGAGACGAAAACAAACATCATTATATAGAGTGTATATTTTATATAAATTCAAACTTAAAAATATATTATAATACTTATAAAATGGACTAAACAACATTGAGATGTACTGCTATTGGTTTAATATAATTCTGGAAATCTCAATGTCAATTTCTCTGTTCTTATAAGAGAAAAACAATCGTTAAAGCGCGCGTGCTGACTAATATTAAAAGGGTATTAATAATTCAGTGTACACTACTTTACATCATTGTAAAGAAAGATATGAATCTATGGCTAAGGTAAAGAAGGCGCATTAAGTATGTTCAAGTATGATGGTACTAACTAAATTAGAGGGCACTATGTCATGATATGATGCAGTACTTATAGTATCAAAGGTTGACAAAGGAAAAAACAAATAAATATAAGTGTATAATTTTGGCCTAGGTTGTACTGAAGCGGCTAGTGATTTAAAAATAAAACACCAGCTGATCTAAAGAGTTCTGTATTAGCAACAACTTAACTTGACCTTATTTGATATATATGTATTTTATAAAAATCAAATGTCATCGTGATTCTAATTTTGCATAACGCCATCTATTACATTAAATTATTATTATTATGACCTATTGTTTATAAATTAAAATATTATTTGAACTAAGGAGCTTAAACATGCCGCCCCCTTAGGACATTTTAATGAGAAAATATCCTACAAAATTGAACTAAAACATAAATTAAAGGAATCAATGAATTCTTCTTAGTATGAAAACTAAACATTATTAACTAATTAATTACTCATTTAAAGATTAAACTTAAATATTAATTAAACAAACATTAATTTGATATAGGTAAAATACATAGTTTTGATACAGGTCTTTTAATGACAGATGAATTAGTACGCAATGTAACTACACGGGTGATATTATCATACCCGGGATGCTTTTCAAGTATACGCCCTAAAAGCCAACGACTTGGAGGTAAGTTATCTTCTTTAACTAAGACGATTTGACCTATCTCTGGTTCAGGTATATGTAACTTCCATTTATATCTGTTCATCATAGAAGATAAATATTCCTGCGACCAGCGTCTCCAAAACGTTTGCAAAGCTCTTTGAATGAATTGCCATCTATTTAAACTACTCACTGTCGAATTTTCATAATTTTGCTGGGGCACATTCACAAGAGGTTCGCCTATCAAGAAATGTCCTGGAGTTAATGGTAGTAACTCATCTGGTTGGTCATTGTTAATTACACTAATAGGTCGTGAATTCAAACAAGCTTCAACTTGATAAAGAAGAGTACACATTTCCTCAAAAGTTAAAGTCGCATCACCAATTACTCTCTTTAAATGAAACTTGGTCGATTTCACGCCAGCCTCCCAAAGTCCACCAAAATTAGGAGAGTGTGGCGGTATGAAATGCCATTCAGTATTATTCTGTTCTAAATATTGAACACTGGCCTGCTGAATAGACGATAACTCTTGCAGTTCTTTGTTTGACTTTTTAAATGTAGTAGCGTTATCGCTCCAAATTTTCGCACAATGTCCTCTTCTAGAGGTGAATCTCCGGAAAGCAGCTAAAAATCCTTGAGCCGTCATATCGCTCACCAGCTCTAAATGTATGGCTTTAGTACACATACACACGAACAAACAAATATATCCTTTGTAAGAATGTTGGCCTCTACCTTTAGATGTTCTTATATTAATTGGACCAGCATAGTCTACACCACTGTGTAAAAATGGTCTAGCTGGAGTACATCGAACAGATGGCAACGAACCCATAAAAGGCGTTTTGATTTCAATTCTTTGCTTAGCACATTTCATGCAATTTCGTACATATTGTTTAATCGTCTTTTTTCCATTGATTATCCAATAAGCTGATCTTATGTAATTCATCATTAATTGTGGACCCCCATGTAGTGTTTTACTATGTGAATCAGCAATTATCAATTTGGTAAAATGATGTTTGTTTGGTAAAACTATAGGATGCTTAAAGCTTTCGTCAATTGGTGCTTGCTGTAATCTACCATAAACTCTTATTATTTGATTATTATCCATATAGGGACAAAGTGATTTTAATGAACTAGATTTTATTTGTATATTTTCATTTTTTAACAACATTGAATATTCTACTAGAAAAGCTTCCCTTTGAGCCAATCTTACGCAACATTGAAGTGCCTCATCAATCTCTTTTTTACGTAAGTATACTGTCTCATTTTTTCCTTTATAGATTACTCTTCTACAATATGCTACAACCTTTAATAACTTATTTAAAAACGAATACTTTTCTAAAATAGATTGCTCTTGTCTAGTAGTATGGTATGCTTTAATATTTTCTTCCAAATTAGATTTCAATTCTATTTTCTTCTCGTAAATAATATTTTTTGTTCTTAACATATCAGGACCTAAGAACCATAACTTGTTACCAACTAAAATATTAGGTAATACTCCTCTTGAAGCTAAATCCGCTGGGTTGTCTTTTGTGGAAACATGAAACCATTGTGACGAAGTCATGTTAGTTAAAATCTCAGATGTTCGGTTAGCAACAAAGGTTTTCCACCGACTGGGGTGACTATTTAACCATGATAACACGATGGTTGAATCTGTCCATGCTTTGATTTTGTTTTTACTTATGTTGAGTACATTTGCATTCTCTAACAATAATTTAGATAGTAGCACTGCTCCACATAGCTCCAATCTATATGAAAGAAGGTTGGTGTGTAAACTAAATAGTTCCAACACTTCCCCTACTTCTGAATAAATTAATAGGCCATTATAAATGTTAAATTAAACCTAATCCTTTCGTTAAACACTGATGTCTTTGCTTCGATAGAAACTTGGTTAAGACATCTGCCTTCATTTCATTTGTCGGAATATATTGTATACCAATAATACCACTAGCAACAGTATCCCTAATAAAATGATGTCTAACATCAATGTGCTTTGTTCGTGAGTGATGAACGTTATTTTTTGTTAGCAGTTGAGCTCCCTGATTATCACTATAAATACAGACACCATTATCTAAACCAAACACTTCCTTCAATATGTTTTTGAGATATATGGATTCTTTTGCAGCATCACTAAGTGCCATATATTCGGCTTCGGTTGTTGACAAGGCGACCGTTCGTTGTTTACGTGATTCCCATGATATAGGTCCATTTAAATAAAATACATATCCAGTGTAGGATTTCCGGTCTTTTAAACATGCACCATAATCAGCATCAGTATAGCCCGTAAGAGTGAGTATATTTTTCTTCTGGAATCGGAGTTTAAGATGCATTGTCCCTTTTAAATATCGTAGAACTCTTTTTGCTGCATTCCAGTGAATTGTCCCATAATTAGAATTAAACTGGCTTAACACACTTACTGCATGTGTAATGTCTGGCCTAGTTCCTACAGATAGATACATAAGAGAACCAACCAGTCTTTGATAAGGCAAATGTTGAGCTGCTTCTTTATCTTCATTTGAAGGATTCACTAACTTTAAATTAGGATCAGCAGGTGTACTAGCCGGTTTTGCATCAGTCATAGCAAAATTATCTAGTACCTTTTTAATATATTCTTCTTGATCAATGGTTATACCATTTTCCTCTTTTGCGATTCTCATTCCTAAGAAATGTTTTAAGTTTCCTAAATCCTTGACCTTAAAAAATTGTTTAATACCCCTTTTAAAATTTTCTTTCATATCAGCATTATAACTGAGAATGCAAAAATCATCAACAAAGATTGCAACAATTAACATGCAAGTTTCATTAACTTTATAATATAGGCAATGATCATGTTCAGACCTTTTCATTCCAAGTTGCATCATTGCTTCGTTAAGTTTAAGGTTCCACTGTCTAGGCGCTTGTTTTAAACCATAAAGTGCTTTCTTTAACTGGCATACCTTCCCCTTGTTGCATTCTTTAGTGAAACCCTCAGGTTGTTCCATATATATTTCTTCATTTAGATCACCGTTAAGAAAAGCAGTTTCAACATCCATTTGATCCATTGTTATATTCCATTGTGCTGCGAAAGCAAGCAGTAATCTAACTGTTGAAAGGCGTGAAACGGGTGCGAATGTTTCGTCATAATCTACGCCGTAAGTTTGTGTAAAGCCTTTGGCTACTAATCGTGCCTTATAGCGTGTGTTTTCTCCGTTTTCATTTTTCTTTATTTTGAATACCCATTTACAACGGACTATTTTTCTATTTTTAGGTCTATCCACAAGGACCCAAGTTTTGTTAGTTACAAGTGAGTCATATTCACTTTGAAGAGCCTCTTGCCATTTATTTTTATCATCAGAACTAATGGCTTCCTTAAAGGTTGAAGGGATATCATCTTCTTCAGCTTTGTAGAGAACTATATCTTCTGACCACTTTTTCGGGATTCTGTTTCTCAATGGATATCTCCTAACAGGTTGAGAAACTTGATTGTTTGTACTATCCGAAATTTCAGTAACACTGTCATAAAATTCTTCTTCAGTGTCGTCATTTCCAGTTACCTGTGTGTGTGTGTTAAAGGTTCAGTTTCGATATTGTTGATTTCTCCTTCAGTTAGTATATTTTCAGAATTTTCTGTAACTATAAAAGGTTCAGTAATAATGTTGTTGACTTCTCCTTCGTTTGGTATATTTTCAGAATTTTCTGTAACTATAATAGGGACGGATTCTGATACTTGAGTTCCAACTTTATCAACCATATTATTTTGATCACTTGACTGCGATTTGAATAAAAAATCATTTTCAAAAAATTTTACATCTCTTGTCTTAATAAGAATTTTTGGATGTTCAGGATCAACTACTCTGTATCCCTTAGTTTCGGTGCAATAACCTACAAATATGCATAGTTTGGCCTTAGCATCAAATTTCTTTCGAAGAATTTTAGGTATGTGCGCATAAACTCTGCATCCAAATATACGAAGATGTGAAAGATCCACTTTTCTTCCTGTCCAGATTTCTTCAGGGGTTTTCCCTCTAATAGCCTTAGTCGGTGAGCGATTTTTCAAGTAAGTCGCTGTATTGATTGCTTCTCCCCAATAACTTTGAGGTAGAGCAGATTCTGAGAGCATAGATCTGGCTTTCTCTACTAAGGTTCTATTGACTCTTTCAGCCAGGCCGTTTTGCTCTGGATTGTGAGGCACAGTCGTTTGGTGAACTATACCGGACTGTTTCAAAATTTCTTTCATTTCCGAATTCAAATATTCACCACCGTTGTCAGAACGTAGAATTTTAATCTTTTTGTCAGTTTGGTTCTCGGCTAAGCTTTTGAATTCGCGAAATTTTACCACAACTTCTGATTTTTGTTTAATTAGGTAGGTAAATGTTTTTCTAGAAAAATCGTCAGTGAAAGTCACGAAATATGAAGCACCTCCCAAAGATTGGGTACTCATAAATCCGCAAACGTCACTGTGAATAATTTCCAACAAATTTGTCGATTTTGAATCTGACGTTTTGAAAGGTTGCTTTGATAATTTACCTTCCACGCAAGCAATGCAATTATCTTTAATAGATCCAGCAGGCTTTGGATACCTGACACCAAGAGCTAAGTTTTTTCTAAGCAATTCCATAGATCTGAAGTTCAGATGACCAAGGCGTTTGTGCCATAATTCAGCTGAATTTTCTTTAACTTCTGTTAAATTCGCGTGAGCAGTAGGTAAATCAAGTTTGTACATACCATTGATATTTGAGGCTGTGCATAAAACTTTTCCGAATACCTTACACGTTTCTCCATCAAGAATTTTTCCTCCAGATTTCGAAAAAAGTACGACATTCCCTTTCTTTACCAATGAGTTCACTGAAAGCAGGTTCGTTGAGAGGTTCGGAACATGCAAAACATCGGTAATATTGGAAGTGTTTAGTTTTACAGTACCAATGGCATCTGAAAGAATTATTTGATCATTAGCTATTCTAATACTTTTCGTGACAGGTTTAGTATCATGTAGCCAATCACGTCTATTAGTCATATGACTTGTAGCCCCGGAATCTATAAACCAGTTATCACTCTTTGCAAGAAGCGACTTATCAAAAATTGGTTTACACATAAAAGAGTTTACAAAAGTTTCTCTAATCTCCAAATTATCAAAATTAGAATTAGTCACGGACTGATCATCAACCACAATTGTTACCTCGCAAATTTCGGCCTTTTCATCTTTGGATTTAGCTTTAAGAATTCTACAATTTGGTTTTATATGCCCTGGTTTACGGCAGTAATTGCAAAATATGTTCTTAGTGTCTCTATTAAATTTGTTGTAAGACAACACTAAAGCACTATCTTCAGGTGTTTTACTGCAGGTGGCTAGATCTCGGCTGTCTTCTTTCATAAGTGCAGCAATGACATTGTCTGATGTTAGTTCAGTGCCAGAATGTTCCAATGCCATGACGAGTGGCTTAAATTGATCGGGTAGATTACAAAGCAGTATAATTGCAACAAACGAATCATCTACTTTGTGGTTTATTTGTTCTAATTGTTGGTGTGTCGACATAATCTCATTAACATAAGTTTCAATATTATCAATATATCGACAGTTCATTAGTTTTTTCATTAACATGAGCTTTCTAATAAGTCCGCTGTCTGCGTATGCCCTTTTTAAGTTATTCCACGCTTCAAATGCAGATTTACATCCCATTATTTTAGAGAAGACTCTTTCATGACAGCACAAGCCAATTTTAGATCGGGCTCTGTCATCAGAGCGTTGTATTTCTGGTGAGCTATTGTCAAAAGGTGGATGCTTCACGCAATCCCATAGTCCACAATCAATCAGCATCATCTCCATTGAGAATGCCCATGTTGCATAGTTTGAACGCCCTTCTAATTTGTTAAAAGATGGAGTACTTACTGTATGTGCAGTTGAAATATAGGATACTACACTACTATTACTTGCGTTTGTATGAGAGAAAGGTTTTGTACAAGAATCTCCTTCCATTTTTTTTATGTTCGAATAGCAAAAATTTAGAGTATCAGAGCTCCTCTTTGTCTGATCTTTATTTTCATGATTATATTGTGGATGCAATAAGGAATGATGACGCTTGTTACAAAGTTTACAACTAGTAGATTTCTTGCAATCGTATATAATATGATTACCACCGAGACAGTTAAAACAAATCTTTTTCTTTATTACAAACTCGCGCCTTTGATCATATGATTGAGCTGCAAATTCTTTACAAAAGCAAAGTTTATGACCTTGGGAACAAAACTCACATTTCAACCTATCCGGCTGATTTGTAGTTAGCAATGATTTTGTACTAACCTGTTGTGACAGTGGCTTCTTTGAGTCTAAACACTCTAATGCTCTAAACCTATTCTCTATAAAAACTGTGAACTGTTCGTAAGTTGGCAATTCACTCAATTCATTAAATGAAACACTTAACTCCCATTGCTTTTTCGTTTCTTGATCTAATTTAAAAGTTACAATGTGTATAATGATAATATCCCATGTACTTACATTAACATCTAAGTTTTTTAATGCATTCAGACAATCAGTAGTATTATCCAACAGTTCCTTTAAACCAGAAGCAGATTCAAAATTTAAACGTCTCTGGCTAAATAATCTTTTTAAAATGCAATTAGCTAGATAGCGTTTATTGTTATATCGCTTTACTAATTGATCCCAACACTGGATGTAGTTGGCTTCAGTTATTGGTGTATGCCTGATCAACTGCTCGGCTTCTCCAGTGAGGTGGCCTTTTAAATAATGTAACTTCTGTACACTATCCAAAGATTTATTTTTGTGAACTAATGAGACAAATAAGTCGCGAAATGTAGGCCATTCCGAATACCTACCAGAAAATATAGGTATGGATATCTTAGGTAACTTTACAAAGGAACTGGAGAATTCATCTTTATTTACACTATTTTGGACATTAGGAATCTTTTTTACTAACAGTTTATTGAGTTCAGCTTTCATAACAGATTTATACATAAAATAAGAATCCTCAGTTTTAGAATACATTTCATTTTTTACATACAAAGACAAATCTAACTCTTCTTTCTTATAAGTTTCAACTATTTTTTTATTATTATCTCTAAATGATTGCCAATCACTATCCAAATTTTCTAACCTTGCTTCTAAATATTCAATATTTATTCTCTCTTTTGGACTTTTCTTATAGTTTATTAAGCCTCTGTCAATAGAAGTCTGTAAATCTTTTTGTAAATTGATAAGACTATCCATTTTTAAAATTAAAATTGCTTCAAACCAAAATATTCCGTTTCCGGTAAACAAACTAAAATTATATTTTGCAAATCAGTATTCTATTTAAAATTTGAAAAAAAATTGCAAGTGTTTTTATTTAAAGAGGTTCGAACGGAAATTGGGCATAGATTCCTCGTTCCCTCGTTTTTTTCTTAATTATTCTAAGTCCTAACTACTTATTAAGCTAAAATTTTCTAAGTCCTAGATAAATATTTACTAATTATTCTAAGTCCAGATGTCTTGAAATTTCTTCTAAGTTTCACACTTGAAGTAATTAAGGTTCAAATTCCTTAACACTGTAATCACCACTATATTTATTCTTCTAAGGTAATAAGGTTTATAATTGTACTCACAATTTACACTGCACATACACCTGTTTTGATCTGTGTTGACCTCCTTTTGAAGTCTCAATGACGTCACTTTCGATAGCTCTGCTCTGCTCTCTGGGTTATGTTCTGCCTCACACACACTTTTGTCGCTGCTGCTTGGTAGTGCTGAAAACACTGTTACATACTCTTTTTGCAGCGATCCACTGCGAGTATGCGTCTAATTCAAAAACATCCGGGTCGCTAAGGATCATGTATAATTTTGGCCTAGGTTGTACTGAAGCGGCTAGTGATTTAAAAATAAAACACCAGCTGATCTAAAGAGTTCTGTATTAGCAACAACTTAACTTGACCTTATTTGATATATATGTATTTTATAAAAATCAAATGTCATCGTGATTCTAATTTTGCATAACGCCATCTATTACATTAAATTATTATTATTATGACCTATTGTTTATAAATTAAAATATTATTTGAACTAAGGAGCTTAAACAATAAGAATTGGGAATAAATTGGGGCCAAGAATACTGCCTTGTGACACACAGTTTTCAAGCTGCATCTCTCAGCTGCTTTTGGTAAAATAATGTTATTATAACCATTTCATAATACCGCACGATTACCCTTTTTAATACAGCACGATTTCCTTTTCTTTTTGTCATACAGCACGTTATAAACTTGAATGTTAGTTACATGTCAGGAACATAAATTTTCGAGTACATTGTGAATGCAATTGTAAGATTTTGTGAGTTTCTGTACGTAATTTTGTTCGTTCGTTCGATTCGTTTATTCCATCTCGTTTTTAGCGTTCAAATAAACAAGTAATATTCAAACAGATTAACTTATAATAAGTGAATATTATTTCAAAATATCAACCAACATTATTGACCTTATAACAGGATCCATGATCCAGTATATTATTATTTTCAATGTGATAATGATCAAGAATACATAAAATAACATTAAAGTGTTAGGCGTGTAAACAAATATAAAAACAACGTTAACACAATTGAGTTGCTCGCATTTTAATATATCGTGCAGTTCAGACAGTATTGTTTTCGATTCGAATCAGTAGTTTTCTTTTCATAAAAAAGCAGACTATGCTTTTCATCAGAAACCACCTTAATATTTTGATGACATGTTTATATCAGGTAAAAAAAAACGAAAGATTGCGTATTTTGCATTCATTCAAAATCCGATAAGATGATTTCCTATGTTCAACGGGTACGTATATTTTTAGGTAAGTAGGTTCATCGATTTCTTCTTAAATTATGAACCAATTTCTATTAAACTTGCTGTTTCCCCGCGACTTTGCCTGCGTAAAAGTATAGCCTATATCCACCGTGTATTAAGTAGCTTCCCGTAGATAAAATTCTTTTAATAGTATCAAATTATTTTATTTTATTTTTTTTGAAGAAAATATGTCGACCAAATAAACAAAATCTACTTTTCTAAAGATTTCACTATGTTGATATATTTTTTGTATAAATATTTAATATTTTTAGTGATACCTATTATAATAAAAAATATCAATATAACTAAAAAAAATTGAATTAAAACTTTTTTCGAAAAATAGAACCGATTTCAAACTTTTTAAAAGTGATAAAAATACTTATCTTAAAAGCGACTTATTTCATAAACTACTAATGAAGGTGGCTATCACTTAAACCTATTGAAAATTACATTTGAAAACATTGAAATGGAACACTGTTTATCTTTTCTTTATGTTCAAATACCTTGGCATTAAATTTTGTCTGGCTATTTCTGCCACAAATTTTTTAAGATTTTCTGACATTGAAAACACAAGAAATAAACCAAATTTTACATTATTGGCCGTTATAAGACCGAGGTAAGTTAAAATATAAAGTAATAAAAAGCCTCACCGAAACCATCCTTAGTTGTTCCACGATCAAGCGTACCCATCTATATTTTATGTTTCTTCTCGGCATCAGCAATCTTCTTTTGTCTTTTTCTTCTTACGCTTTTCTCATCAAATTTTACATTTAAAAAGAAAAATTGGTTCACTGTAATTAGTTCGTTAAATTACCAATGTGAACTTGTTGTTACCTCTTACCTTAATGAAAGTGATAGTCACCTCATTTAAAAAAAAAGGACCGTTAAGTATGAGTCCGACTCATGTTCTATGATAGGTAAATGGTAAATTTCTCTCCTGTGGTAAAATTTCGCCTATTTTCTTAATTATATTAAAGCTAATCATCTTGTAATTACATAAATAAAATATTTATTAGAAATTCTCAAAGTAAGGTTTATTGTTTGTTTTGTCACTGTTCACAAAAAATTGGTAGGTGATAAACCTTAGTCTGTAGACAATACTGACAGATTTTTAATATAATTAGAAATTAAGAAAATATTTTGATATCTTGGTAAACCTGATTTCGGTATGTTTCGATAAAAGAAATATTGAAATCTTATATTTAAACAATTAATGACTTTCAGTATAACGAAAAATGAATATTAAAAACTAATAAATCTTGTTTACTCTATGACTTTTAATTACTTTTTGAATAATTCAGAAATGTGTCTAAGTTAACAAGTTATCGATGTTTTTAATCTCTATTAAAATGCCAATAGTATCGATGCAAAATTCAAAAGTTTTGAATAATTTTGAAATAATGATATCGATATAACATTTCGAAATTACGAGTATAATGTTTTCAGATAAATAGAACAACGGTTCTGTTCTATTTTCGAACATTGTAGCAAATCTAACAACCAATAATACTCTAGTATCTTACAAATTCGCTAATGAAACTAAGGACCTCAATGTAGACTTTAATATTTCACTGGTAACGATAGAAGTGGATAGTTACTCTCAATGGAATACTTTAATAACTGTAGTTGCCGTTCGTTTGATTGCTCTTTGCGGAATATTTTATCTTTAATTTTCTCCTTTATATGTCTACAGGAGAAAATTAAAGATATAACTATAGGTAGAGAGTATCAGTTGACCTTAAAATGCATGCCGGGTGTAAGTACACTTATTTTTTTAATAATATCGCAAACTCCATCATGTCTGTCTATATTATTAATAAAATAATTCTTTTATTTCCATTCCATTCCATTGTACAAACGTCCATTAAAATTGTCATTAGTTTAAAACGACATTTCCCATATAAATTTGACGTCCATTAGCGCTTAAAAGCTTCATTAAACCTTAATGGATATTTGTGCAACTGACCGTAAAACTCATATTCCGCAAAACGCATTTTAACGGATACACATACGTAGATTAAAAAAGGCAAAAATGTTGAGTTAGTATTAAGACTAATCCTATTATAATAATCTATATTTTTATTAATATTGCGGGTTGTGAACAGGTAGCTGAATTCCATCAGTTTAGAAGATATCGACGCTGGAAAGCAAACACGTAGTAACCCGCAAAACCAAAATTGTTCTTTAGAGCAGAAAAGCTTTAATTTTTTTCGATAAATAATTCCTATAAACGTCCATGGTAACAAATTAGGTGTTCCTTAGTAAATTTATACGAAAAGAAGATATTTTTTCTTGGAAAAATATAAAGATTTTCCATTCTAAATATCCATTTTGGTTTTGCTGGTTACTACGTGTTTGCTTTCCAGCGTCGATATGTATCTACGCAATAAATGCAGCTGAGCTTCCTACAACGTACCTCTGGATTGGTCATTATGGCTGATTTTACTTCATCTGGCAAACATTTTATATTATTCATAGTATATATTACATTGAATGGCAGTGACGCCAGTTTAAGGTGTCGTCACCTTTAAGTCCTGGGTTTCGTTCCGGATCGGTTCAATGTGGAAACATGTACATTTCTTTATTGTTTCGAGTCAAATGCTGAAATCTGCATTGTATGTATTTATAATTGTTGTGATGATTTTTAATATTTATCTATTTAATTACTCGATTTACTGTCCAAAAGTAGATTCAATAGCATATGTATGAATATAATCATTAATGTGCAAAGTATGTCTAAATATGAGACATTTTCCATGCCATAATAACACAAACTTCCTGTGCTACTGATAATGTGTGCATTCTTTCATTTCCTTTACAATGCAGCTAAAGATAATCATTGTTGCAAAAACCGGTCTTGCCAGTCTCCGTAAACGGTTTTACGATAAAATTGATATTCAAACAATATGTACCTAAAACGTAAGTATAATGATGACATGTTTAAAGGAACGTATTTGTTATTCCCTTTATCGAACTGAATATTAGAATCCCTGTAAGTATACAGTGGCGGATCATCCTAGACAAAACTAGAAATAAATTGTTATTTAAATTTACCTTAAAGCGAAACGAGAATAATCTGTCCAATTATTTTACACGCTAACCAATCCAGTACCTTCTCATCAAAATAGTTTATTAGTCATTTAAACTTAAGTCATTAAAATACTAATTCAAACAACTGATACTCAAAAGGGTTGCTATAACTAACCTAACTGTCTTACACCAAAGAACTTTGGGATCAATTTATTATAACCAAAAAGTATTATATTCCTTCCTAGTACATCAGGAACGAGTGATATTGACTGTTCGCTAAGTATCCCCCGATCCCACGATTAAACTTTAACTAGCACATAAATATACACTTACACTATTTCTCAATAATTTTTAACGACATTATTAGAGTTAAAAATATCTTAGATACTTACATCTCATATAAGATTGCGGAAAAATTGATTAATAATTTAGAAATTATATTGAATTTCCTACTGGCAGCAAAGTGTAGATCTGCCGGTCAATCTATACATGGGATAATTTTCATAGAAAAACGTAAGCATGTAATAAACTAACGTATTTCTATGAAAGGTAAAATTAAGTCAACTGACGTATCAATTTAAGTTCCCTAAGGATCCCTAGTCCAGCGGTCCTAAACAGCGGCTTTTTAAAATTAAGAAAAGTTAACTTTAAAAGACTTTTCTAGTATTATAAACAGCTTTGAATTTACGCCTCCAACCATAATACACTTATTTCATTATGCCGTAATTGAGTAACAAAGTTTCTAGTTTCTGACTCACCTACTTGAGAAGCGGGGCTTTGTTAAATCACATTAACTATATAATATCATTATCTTAGAGCTCGTAATAATGTTAACACATCACTATTTCTTTTGGATTTCTACAGCATAAGGATTATAGTCCCGTGAAGTAATGTTGTCTAAAATTTATATTGTATCTTTTGGCTGAAAATCTGTATAGGTAATATGAAGAGACGTATTCCTCAAAGTATATCAAAGTATATTGATGAAATTTGGTGTATAGATAATTCTTAGTCTGGATTAACATATAGACTATTTTTTATCCCACTAAAAGGTTACCTAGACATAGAAGTACTTGCACGGCGCCTATTTTTGCGAACGATGCTTAAACAGTAAGAGATATATATATATGTCGCAGAATATCTCCATCATCGTCACGAAGATTGTTTGATTTAGTTTCTTTTTTTTAATTGCTAATTACTCGATTATATAGGGCTTGATCATCGATACTTTTAATTTTATTAGAATGGTAACACTCACTTTGACAGTTCGTTAACAAAAAGCGAGTTGCCGCCATTTTGGAGGCAACTTGCTTTTTGTTAACGAACGAGGCATTCTGTTTCTGATCGCCGAGGAGTAAAGACATCCGACGACATCATGCTCATCTCGATATATTTTCGTATGAAAAGTGATAAAATAGAATAAGTCCACATTGGTATACACGTCTGCAGTGTCATTTTGAAGATAGTCCCCCGATATGGACGATCTATTTGGGCTTCGTAATAGCCTCTTCTGACTACCCGCCGACGTATAAATGTCTTCTAAAGAAAAATTGGAGAGCTTTAAATTATTTATAAAAAAGTCCGCGATAGCATATATCTATGTGCTAAGGTTTCGTCACAAACGTAAAAAACAAACGTATAAGTGTATAGGTATTTAAATATTTTATCCGTCTTTAGACGATTATTTTTTACAACCAAACAAATTGAATGAATAGTTTAGATTTTACTAAGATGTTTTTAAGAAAAGAAAATAACTTATATTCCCGATTTTCTAAATACTATTATGTATGCATGTATCTATTAGTATTTAGCAGCATTTTTTCAATGTATACGATAACATGTAAATTTATAAAGATTGAAGCAATGATATTATTGTTTTACTTATTAAAATAATGAAAGTAACGACGGTTAAGGGAGCGTTTAGTAACAAGAAACACATATTCAAGACTACATACCCAAGAAAATTATCAGTAGTGTAGGACTTATGTAGTACTAGAGAAGGACAAAATATTAACTATAATCGATTGATTAAGTGCTGAGAATCATCAACGAAAAGAGACGGATAGAAGGTTTGGTTTTTGGTTGACATTGGATTGCATTCAACGTTCAATACGTGTTGTTAGATCACATATGCAATATGTTCAATATATCTGGTTGAAAACGTCGTGTGTATTTGGATTAAATTCAATATCAATCAAATCGAAGCCAATTTCGTGACGCGATAGGCCTACTGAATACCATAGAAACAGAGAAGGGAGAATATATGGACACTTCATACAACATAACGACTGCTGTGTGATACTGTTGAGAATCATACGGAAACGAAAAGTAATTTGCGATAAATGCGCTAAGCAAAAGGTCAATTCCAAAGTCTCAGAAACTCGGAAGATTACATACAGCAATATATTTTGGTCCAAACAAATAATAGATATAAATATGAGCTGAATACATAGGCTTTAGTATTCCATGGAAAAGACATTGTCCAAAAACCGGTCAAGTGCTAGGCGAACTTGCTCAAGAAGGGTAAATAATATCAAGGATGCAGTATACTACTAATCATATTTTTTGTATCATTCTCCTCCTCAGCAAAGCTTGAATTTGGCATAAGGATTATTTTACGATTTTCAAGCCTGTTTATTTACGAAAAAAAAAACAATTTTATTTTAAAGTTCCTATGTGACGACCACCATAGCAATATAATTTCGGTGATGTAGATCTCCCAGTATTTATTAAAACAAAACTACAGATCTAATTTCGTCTAAGTTTTAATGGCATTATTTTGAAGATATACTCTTTCAAACGAATATAAGTGCAATATGGATACAAAAAAATATTCAAATTGAAAAATTGTCCTTAATTTTTGAAGTTGGTTAAAAATAAACAGCTGTAAATACTAATACCACGCAAATGAAGCCAAAGCTAGTTCATTTGTTATGACCGCCTGACCTTTAGATATCGTATAATTATTTTTTTTACATATCTTTTTCATTCAAATATTGTTTTGGTCACCATTTTTTAATACAGGTAAATAAAAACAGCAGTTTCCGATTACCACAATACAAATTCAACTTGGTATTTTTAATGTATGTGATGTTGATACACATCTTCAGTTATTAATCGTATTTCTTTTTTGTGTATTTCTCTCTATTCTATACACAGTTATATTGGTCGATAACATCAGCACGCTGTAGGCTCATCTCATCAAAAAACAACAACAAAAGCGAGTAGTAGAAATCACCTGCACCATCCTGCACGCCCTACGCAAATGTCTTCGACCAGTGCGACTGAGCCAATACAAATACTTTACGATTTCGTAGATTTAATTGATTTCAAGATCAAATTCAAGATCAACTTCTAATTTATGTTATACTGTATTGATGTGCTTCTTAATTGAGTTTGTCGTTTTATGCCATATTAAAGATTTAATACGGCAATAAACAACAAGATGGCGAATCAATGGTCCAAGGTTACCAATTTGTAACTCCACGACCTCTTTATATAGTAAGTAGAAGAAGGATCTAGAATTCGATTTTAATACCTACTAGCTGTTTTCCCGTAACGTCGCACTCGTAAATTAAAGCTTATATCGATTAAAGCTTACGTCAACCCCGTGTTATGTAGCTACCAGTGGATGAAAGAATCTTTCAAAATCGGTCCAGAAGCCTATTCGATGCAAACAAACAGTCAAACAATCAAATCTTTCCTGTTTATATAAAATATTTGTATAGATGTATCTTATGTATACTCATTTGGATCATTATACATAGTAGCCCCTGATATACGAACTCGTCATCAAACGCAGCATTGTTACATCATAGAGATATAATGAAGTAGATTTAATTTGATTGAACTTCTACGCTGTGACAGCGTCGCATTATCCAACGAGTTCAAGGCTTTTTACCCGACTGCGCGACGCAAAGGAGGGTAATATGTTTATCAGTCTATGTATGTATGTATGTTTGTTTGTTTCTATGTGGCGTTCTAGAGACCAAATGCGTAGTTCGATTCGTCTTAATCTTGCGAGTGTCACTAAAGACATCACAGAAACCAAAATTCTCCACAGCGACAACCAGACGCCATATTGTCAAAATTAAAAAATTAAAATCGATAAACTATGTCAAGTGGGGAGTCGTTGAATAGGTATTTTAAAATCATCTTAGGTTCCTTTTATCATTTTTTATTTTAAATAATAGTTTAGGATATATAACGACTTAAAGTTGTTTTAAAACCTTCTGGCTAATTTTCTTACTTAATGATTTAAGTTTTTATTTAAAGTATTAATGATATACCAACAAAAAAAAACAGAGAAAAAGCATGAAGAACAAATATTTTTGGTGAAAAAATAAAGCATATGTAGCTTTGAGCCGAGTTAGGTCTCTAGAGGGACTAATCATCAGTAGACCACCGCAAGTTACTTAATAATCCCCACGATATTAACTCCATCTTATAACCATCTTATAACTAAGATAACGAATCGTAACTAAAAAGTATACAATAAAAATAAAGTCGGGTTTTTTGTTTTTCTTTAAATTATATTTTATCACAGAAAAGCGCTGACGTGATTTCAGTGAAACTCGGTTCGTTTTTAGGATTCCGTACCTAAAGGGTAAAACGGGACCCTATTACTGAGACTTCGCTCTCCATTCGTCTGCCATTTCCTTCGTACGGTAGTCTTTAAATGCGGATCCCTAATAGTGTTAACGAGTTGACACTCTGTGGGTTGACATTACCAATATATGTAAAAGCTCCTTCAACTGTCTTCAATATAAATCAAATAATACAAATGCAATTCTAAAAGCTTTCAATCAATTTAAAAGCATAAATAAAGCTTTTGTGTGAAAACCAGTACTATTAGATAAACATTGATTCATCTTAATCAATCATTCATGTCAATATTATTCATTGAACAGTCCATTTATCATGTTGAATTTATTAAATTAGTACCTTTGTGCCTGTGAATATGAACTAATAAGGCGAATACAAAATTCTGCACTTTGTTTAAGTAGTAGGGAAACTTTTTTATCGGACATTTCGTTAAACGTTCGAGTAAGAATAAGACTCTTGTACAATTATCACATTTCGTTAGAAAAAACTCGTTCGGTCATATATAAATATTTAAAACAATTCTATTAAAGCTCTCCATAAAACTAATGGAGTTTATAGTTATTATACAGAATTTGCTACGGAAATTTGGTTAAAAAACCATTTTGTTATGATAATTATCAACATTTATTACTCAAGAAGACTAGGAGAATATATATTCTAAAATCCAAGTGGACGATATTGAGAGCTGCAGCCATTTGAATAACTAATCTACAACATTAGCAATTACAATAAAAGCAGAAAGAAGTACATATATCCCATAGTCATTTTACTGATCATTATCGCTAATCGCTATGATCGAGCGGTTGACCACCGATTTTAAGATGTACCTAATGTCATCTCTGAGGTCCTGGGTTCGATTTTTCGGTCAATGTAGTAAGTAAAATTTTCTGCACTTTTGATTGTTTGATTTTATATTTCAAAAAATTATTTACCTTAATCGAAAAGTTTAAATATGTGTATATTATTAAAATGGTTGCAACACATATAAATTTGCATAATACTGTCACATAAAGTTAGGCACTCGAATTAAAAGCCTTCATTGTTAACTCCTATTTTAATATAAATCATTGAATTATACAAAATGTGTGAGTAACTTCCTTTTATAGTTAGTATTAATAGAATGATTGAATAAAATACACACAACATACAGCACAAAAGGCCGAATTTCTACTATAATATGTTGAACTTAACTATAGGCAGATTAAGACTTAAAATCGATTGGAGGATCTTTTGTAGTAACCTGTAGTAACCTGCTTCCGAATATACAGCTGTGAAAAAGCTTTATTCACGCAAGCTTAATTTGATATGTACGTTAAAATAAAAGTCAAGAACCTATAAGAATATTTTTACCATTAAAAATAAATAGAATTTATTGCGTAATACGATTTTCGTCAATTCGTCTCCTTTCCCTATTTAAGAAAATTATAAGAGGACGATTAAAATATTCATCTAGTGAACATGGTACCTACAAATGATTCTAAACGTCTAAAAGTCTGAATATTTGATTTATTCGTTGCATTCGTCTACACTCTGAACACCTAATTAACAATTAAAACATCAGAAAAATTAAAAAAAAATTTTAGGAGATTAACCAACTTGATAAATTTATTTTTTTATAGATTTTGATAATTTAGGCTGTAATATTTTTTATTATGATGCATGAATAAATTATTGGTTGGATGACATATTCACTATACATTTATTGCTCAAAGGCGGGACGACGAAAGTGGGGTTTGTTAGACTGCTAGTATATAATACTATTTAAAAAAATACTATATAAATTATAAATAATAAAAAAACATTTGATTGTTTGTATTATCTTTCACGTACGGAATGCTACATCATACAAAGGTGATATTTATGACGATTCAATAAAACAACTCTTTTAAAGAAACCGGATAAAATTTATGTGATACTTTAATGAACGACGTAGCCTTGTTAAATTTAATTCTAATGAATAACATTATGTGGTCAAATAAAAACAATTATTAAATATTTATTCTTATGTGATTTGAAATATCGTTAGGTTTGATATCACTTAGAAGAAATTCTTATCGTGTCCCTCTAAAACACTAACCCACTCACATTAGACGATGTCCCACCAAATTTGTACGTGATTTGCCCCAGTTTTACTATATATAGCTAGTCGATTTTTATCACATACCTATTCCGAGTCCAGCGTGGGATGACTTAGAAACAAGAACAATAAATAGCTTTACGTTTCTCAATCCCTGATCTTCGTATTACAAGTTATCTCAATATATTTTGTACTTAACTAGCCGTGCCTTAAAGGTTTATTTGCATTGCCAAGCCACCAAGTCTAATCTAGTGAAACTTATCTTGAAAACATGAACGGTAACCACCGTTACTACGTTTTTTAATCATAATTTAATGCATTTTTTTACGAAATTTGAAAGATGTGTTATTTTCTTATAAGAAACGACGAGCAATCGTTACAAAATTTAAAGAAGAGATTGTCGGGAATCAATCCTATTTACGTTTTTTTCACTAAACTTAATCCTCTATTGAAAATTGCATATCGTAATAATTTAAGCATGTAATAAAACTTCAACCCAAAATTAAGCTTATGAAAATAACATTTTGCCTGACTCTCACCGAAATCTGAAGTAATATTTGTCGGTTAATAGCGGAGCTTCATTTAAATTATTAAAATCCCATAATATTGAATTAAGTACTTTATGATAGTTGCACTTACGTGTATTACGATAGCAATTATTATGCGTCTATAAGCTTACCATTTAATACGAATACGGAAAATTATTCCGAAAACTACAGATAATGTGTAAAATAAACAGACTACCAGAATATTCAGTTCCAAGTTACGTTTAACCCTAACGCAGTACTAAAAAATAAATTTAATATATTTTTGCGTATAATCGAAAGCTTACCAGGCTGTTATGTAACTGGGTGGCAATTTCTCATTCGGCATTCGGCAAAATGCCGATAGTGTGAAATTACTGCGATAAAATTATGTGTAGTAATATTATCGCAATAAATAATGGCATCTCTCCTTAATGTGGCCCCAACATGAGGACGTCTGTTTACAAAATGCACCTATGCTTTTCAATACGTCGGTGTTTTCTCTACATCAATTACTTTGTTAAAATAACATCATAAAACTGCCGTTAGGTACATTGATTGCACATTTGCACAACAGTAACGTCTTGTTGGCACAGCTTTTATGAGTGCATTCAAGCAATCTATGTGACAAAGGACTTTAATTGATACACACTGACTTAATTAACACTTGCACTCAAGATTGACGTTCTTATATGGCCTAGAATAAAATTAGCATAAGTCTAAATCATACTTCGATATAATCGAATGATTTCCACAATATATTTTTCCCAAACTAATAAAAATTAATAAAAAAATATATAATAATAAATAGGGTACCGATTACATACTAAGTTTTGTCTTAGTAACTAATATTGATATTACTTAATTTAATTATATGTTTTAAGAAAATACATCACTACAATATGTAAATCGAACTGTTTCGATGTTATAGTGTTGTAAATTTTAAGTGTATTCGGTGGATAACAAATATTATCCATGTCGAGGTCAGGAAATTTTGAAAAAGTAACTAGCGAAGACACAATCATAACCACATATTTTGCACTGGATAAGAGTTTTACATTATTTTGTTATTTCAAATTAGTAAATGATTTACTTTTAACTGGGAGTTTTCACTGGAAATTGATAAAAAGATTTATGTTGCAGGTATCCAAATATATATTCTGCCTAGGCTTATATTAATAACTTTTACCTCAATATATACCTTACTTGTTGAGGGCTGAGAAATTATGCAATTTACATATTACAAGTCGGGAAATTGAGGAAAAGTTGTGGGCGTAACAGCGCCCACGGTAGCAGGTTTAGTCTGTAATTGCGTAGCTTAACATTTATTCTTGGATAAGTTTACTCAAACTCCTCAAAGTTATAACTTAAACTCTGGTAAATGATAGTGAATACGAGTTATCTATAAATGGGTACTATAATATTATCGTATAAATAATATAATCCTTACTCCATAAAATTCTGCGTTCGTCCTGAGATTTATAACTCTATAAAGACTATCACGTCAATTCACTGAACACACGCAACTCTAATGCGAGCTGCACATGCTAAGTTTTTGCTTGAAATAACCGTGCTGTGCCAAAACCATGACAAACACACAACATAAAAATGCACCAAGTTTGGTAAGAATGGTAATGTATTTCGTGTATCCGACTTCGATCTTTGGCAAACACAAACGGCAAACAGCGAACACATACAGAAACAGGAGAAACATAGATCTACTTATTTGTGTTTGTTGTTCATGTAGTTATTTCCCATCATTACGTGAGTGTGGAGCCACCGCAAAATTACAGTCATGACAGTCAAGGTTGGGATGCGCGCAAATCTACAGACATTCTTCGTTTTCCAATTATTTGATTTTTTTTTGTGTTACAAAAGAATAGATTATTTGACAATATTTGTTATTCGAATTAAGACACTTTTTACCGGAGGGTAAATCAGTGGGAGATTTCAGAAGATTTAAAACCAACGAGCGTGTATAAAATTCTTTTTTTAAATTGAACCGAATTCAATCTTAGAAAAATGATAAATAATATTCACAACCGGTTTAATTATTCAAGAAACTATTACCGAAGCCAGGCAGAGGTTTTTTCTAGGTTAAGATATAAATGATAGCCGCGTTTTAGAGATACGTTCTATTTAAAAAAAAAAACATTATTTTTAGTGATACTTTTATACTTAATTTAATCCATTAATGAAAAAAAATATAATCAATGAAATAAAGTTAACTATTCAAGGAGAAATCAGTGAATATACATAAAAAAAACATCACCGTCGAACTCCTCCTCGTTTTTTTATTTTTATTATTTAAGGCGTTTTCAAAGACCACCGTCTTCGAGTCGCGCTTCGATCATAAGAAACAAAAAAATGAAAAATATTTTTTATAATCAACTGTACAAATACACAACGAATATTGTGCTTTGATCGTATAATAAGTTTAAGAGTAGAAAAGAATGGGAATTTATTTTTTCTTCCACATAAAAGCAACCTTACGTACTATGGGGTAATGGACTTAGCCTAATACAATCGCTATACCGTAATGCGAGAGACTTGAGCCTGAGAGAGGTTTTTATATAAAACTCGGTAAAACAAGATCACCAGTTTTCACCTACCTTGGAATAACATAGAATAATTATCATAAAATATACACAAACTTACGAGTAATAATGCGTAAAACAAAAGTAAATAAATGAATGATTACTGAGATCTGGAACTAAGGAGCCTTTGGTATTATGAAAATCTGAAACAAAAAAAGCGCCACAACACCTAAATCCAAGACAACATATAAAAATTCGCTTTCTACGATCTGTTCCATGACTACCACTCGTCCACAGAGGTCGTCAATTAACAATCTTCTAATAACTTCAAACATATGTAAACATCAAAGAAAACAAAGGTAGAAAAAATACAAGTGCCTCATGGATGTTCATTCATATGATTAAGCAGAATCTATTGAAATTTTCCCTAAATTCTGGAAGTAATACTTTCTGTAAACAAAACGATGTAATATAGTTAGTATGTCTTAAATCTATAACCGACATAAGATTCCTATTTCGTTTCAAACGACAGCGTTCTCTGTTATATTTGTTTCAATCGGAGCGTCGTCGCCTGATTCAATTGAAAAGCGAACAGTATCAATTCCCGGCAGTACATTACCAGACTGTTTCTCCACAATGCTGCGTCTTATTATCAATTTCGCCCTTCGTTTATTATCAATTTCCTGTTCAATTTGATAGATTTATATGGCCGCAATACTTGGTTTCACACCGAACTATTTTAAATCTATATCCTATTTACTATTTACAACCTTAAAGATAAGACGTACTACTCCAAAGTACGTGTACTCCAAAATTCTTATTCCATATACCTATTCCACGAGTACTTAGAAATATACATTTTTAATTACTCTATTGCCTTTTTAATTGCGTATGTAATCACTTTAAACGTGAATATGAAATCAACATTAAATTTTATGCACTGACTATAACGGTTACCTGATTAAAGGAAATTACGACCTGATACTACGACGGGGATACCTCTGATACGAAAATAATCAGGACAGGTGCGACAGAATCAGAGTCTAAGTAAACACGGAACCTGTGATGGATTCGAAGCGTTTGAAAAATTAATTAATTTTTCAAACATACAAACGATAAAACCGTTTCAAATTATAGTCAAATATGTCGTCAAGAAATTGCTTTCATCATCAATCAGTACCCAACGCGAAAGTCAGGTCCTGACTAGAATTCTGGGAAATACAGTATTTACAGTAACACTCGTATCTACAATCGAGTAAAAGTAATTGCATAAGCAAATATTTTTAACAAATAAACAAGAATTTGAATGAAATAAGAACTGTTAATAAGTAAGGATACTATTATTATTAGCTTATTTCATTCAAATTCTAGTTTATTTGTTGAAATATCTGCTTAAGTTATGCCATTTTCTCAAGTACTTACTTCTCTCGACTATATATACGAATTTTAGAGAAATACTCTAAGAATTTATAAAAGAAATTATAATAAGTAGTTCTATTTTCTAATACTTGCGCCGCTGCTAATCAAAACAATAAAAATGGTAATCGCTTTATAACGGAAACGTTGGTATAATAGAACAACTGAATAAATTCAATGACATTTCATATTGAGAATTAACAAACGTATTAGGTACTTATTCAGATGGTAAAGGTAAAAAATTCGTAGAGAAACCAAAATTCCTGCAACTACGGTCTGCAAACTATGAAATTCCCATAATTAATTTATTAAGGTATAATATTAAATAGATTGACAGTATAGTAAAGCTTTGCGTGCTGTTACTAAACCTTATGGATAATAATTCACCATTCGAATAATTTAAGCATTCAAATTGATTTCACATGAAAATCGAATTGAAAAGGGAAATAAATCGTTACATTTTTTTTTGTTTCGATTAGGGCACGCCAACATTCCTTTGTTTATTTTCAATGACAATTGTTAGTATTCTTTTTTTTTATATGATATAATATGACTATATTTTATGTCTATAAATAATCTATTCAGTCTTTAAAGTTCAATGGTATTTAAGTTATGGATTACAAACGTAGGCAGACGATTCCTCTTCACGGCGGTACGCATTATAAATAGCAATGAAAAGCGTTTAGTACATTTTAATATTTCATATTCATTCGAATATTTTACGTTAATTCGTATATTTCGAATAGCTTTTATTGATAATTGAATAATTTGAATACCTTCTTTTATTTAAATTTTTATAAATTACCTATAATCTATAATACGTGAAGCAAAAACTTTGGACGAAAATTGCGGAGACGGAGAAGTATGAAATTTGGCACACTTATAGTTTATATGTAGTTCAAGTGCAAACGGTTAATATTTTTCAATAATAACGCTTTTAAAGTACATTAAATCAAAATCAGCTTATAAAGTACACACAAACAAGTATTTGCTACACCTATACATGTACTCTGTGATCAAATTGTTTCTTTTGACATAGAGTTTGTTTGTTTCTTTTGAATATTGACTTCGCACGGTTTGTGCATTTAGCCAGTGCCTTACTCACAGAACACGGTGTGTTCTGTGGTCTTACTGAATGTTGAAAGATTTTCGATTTCAGTAATAACTTCTAATTGAATCTAATTAGTCGAATTTCGAGCACTGGGTGACCACTAGCTTTTATTTTCTTTTCGCGCTTTTCGCCAGCGACTTCATCAGGCTACGGCAATTTCCAAATTTTCCGAAGTGATTTTGTACTCTAATCTTATTAAGGTTTATAATGAAGTGTAGAAATCCGACGGTAAACCTGAATAGTAATGAAAACCGTTGTGTAGATTAAATGATCTCAGCCTACCTACAGCAAGAAACTACTTTAAATAAATACCTAAAAGGTTCAATGTCAAATTGCGCCACACTCTTTTTTTTATTAAAAATATAGATAACCATGCGTACTTACATAAAATACTGTTTAGTCAGGAGTAAAGGCAAGTTATTCCTTAACAAAAAATTGTTAATTTAAAAAAATCTTTAAATAGTAGTAACAGCTGCACGGCAGATTACAACAAAATATCAATTTCTTCAGTAGGCTATAAACTCTACCTCAAAAACATTAACGCTTAAAATCAAGTAGACAAATTTGACAGATTTACAAACCTGACGTGCGTGTTGACTGTATATAAACATAGAAATCTTATTCATATAGCATCTTTGAAGCTAATCTATACTAAAGTAAAAACGTTAGCTAATCCTGTGCCTAATGACCTACCTGTACGTTAAAGATATATGAAAAAAAAACTATTATGAAGGGAATTAATAAACGTAATAAAACACAAAACAATGTATTTTAAAAATTTTGACTGTTTGTCGGTTTGTCGGTACGTTTGTGCACGCTAATCTCAGAAACGACTGCACCGATTTAAATGCAGGTTTTACTAATGTATTGTGATAATCTTCCGTTCACATTTAGTGTACGTTTTATTTCAAGCAGTTGTTAAATAAAAAAGTTTTGCCAATTTGAAATTGAAATATTGTGTTCTCCAAAATTGCTATGAAATTAACTGCTTTAGTAAATTTTTGTCTTTAATATATTGATCATCATCAACAGTTCTTTTATATTCTTATTGTAAGGGCTCAGGCCTTTAATTAATAATTTGGTCACCCATCCATTATGAAAATTGCTTATAAACAACAATCGCGGGCAGCGGCGTTTATCCGTTGTGCTAATGAGCTACGTATTGATGTTGTTTGCAAAATGATAGTTTGTAAGATGATAAATAAAAAAATAAGTTTCCAAGATTTTGAATTCTCCAATGTACGTTGACCTCAAACAGCTCTCGATGTACCCTCTCCAACCGCAAGGGGACCACTGGTCTAATACTTGACTGTCCTGGTGACTCGGCCACGGCCCTGGTGACTCGGCCACGGCTTCCCATCTCCAACAAGAAATGGTACCGTAGAGGTTTTTGTAGGTAGGCCACCGGGAACCCACTAAGCAACTCACTGCCGGGTGGGTTAACGAAGGAGAGCCCTACTCACCCGTGTTGTTTGCTAGGTAACAGAGACAGTGCCAGTTTAGTTAGTTACTAAAAGTTAAGTTCACGTGTTAGCAGTTACTTTCGACACGAAGGTACTAAATTCAATTGTAAGAATACCTCGAAAAAAAGTCAAACTTTTCTCACTGCAAAACTGCTAATAGGATGAGATTTTTAAGAAGATCGTATACCGAGACGAGGGCTTACACCGTTCTCGAATGAGTGAGTTGTCTTCACTCATTCGACTTATAATTTTTTTTCCCTTTAATAGTCTTATGTTACTCTCATTGCTTTTTTAACACACAAATCGCTTTACTTTAATGTTGGTATTTTCAGTCTTCACTCGAGACATAGATTTATTTATCGGTCATGAGGCTCATGCAATATTACGCGAGTCTTAGGATTGATGCAAATCTGACGGAGCTCAGCCAAGCGCCCAACGGAAATAAATATACGTTTGCACACAATTTCCATCGAGTGTGCAAGGTCGAATTTAATATAATATTTTTTTTTTTAATAAGACTCCACGTATCTTCCGTCAAACATGCACCGACTTTTATTGACAAATAAAAACTTGCTTGAGCCCTCAGCGAGTTCGGACAGAAATCGCTCGGTAATAGGAGACACCTAAGGGACGTGAAGCGTATTTAACTGCCGATCTCGAGGCTCATGCACTATCAAACTGAATCTGAAGCATTCAATGTCAGGGAAAATATCTTGAGCCCTCAGAAAACTTATATAACAAGCGTTTGATCTCAGGAAGACAGCTTAACACGTCTATGTGCTGATCGTAACACATACAGTATGGTATGTGTCTGAAACCTCCTTTGATAGAAAAATTTGTTCCTAGTTGCATTCACCCTGGCTGTATCCCACAAGCGCACTGTAAATAAATTGTCACACTATATAATAAAATAGCTGTACATTGTCCCGTGACTTTGCACATGTAAATTATAACCCATATCCACCCCTTATGATGTAGCTACCCGTAGGTAATTTTTTTTTTTAATCAGTACAGAAGTTTCGGAGCTTATTCAATCAAAACAATCAAATCTTTCCCATTTATAATATTAGTATAGACTAGCTGTAAACTAGTCGCGAAAATTATAACCTATGTCACCCGAGTGTGACGTAGCTTCCCATAGATAAAAGTATTTTTTAAATCGATCCTGTAGTTTTGGAACTAAATCAATGAATAAAAAAACCATTAAAATTTCAAGCTCTTTATAATTATAAGTATAGATTATAAGAGGTCCGACGGCGCATTGGGTTAGTGCATTCAGTTTACGATGTGGTTAAGTAAGTAGTAAGTAATACTTTTGATAGCACCACAAGAGAATGACATGACCATACATGAATATTTTACATAACGACGTACTAGTTAGCCAGTGATTTTTCCCAGGCAACTTAGTATTGGATGGAAATCTTAACTATTTTCTTGAACTCCTCCGTGCTTCAGAATGCAAGTTAAGCCGTTAATCCCGCATCAGCAGTCGTTAATACCCACCAATTACTATTAATTCTATTCGATTCGATTCCATCCATAAGAAAGAAAGAATTCTCCTAATATGCTTCCTCACGCAGACGAAGTCGCAGGCACAGCTAATACATCAATATTTCTGTTCAAAATAGATCGCAAAACTTGACAAAGCATCTTTCAAGGCGTACTTTCGAAATTCCGCGTATTGTCGTTTCAAAAATCGCCATTCAGTGTAACGGTTTCTCGAATACATTTCACAGCATTGCAAAAATAATGACAAATTGCGATGACAGACACAATCAGCACGCGCCTCGTTATTTTTAGATTGCAGACATGTCATAAACTATTCTTCACACTATTGCCAACATTTCATAAGCGATTACATACGTACTGTACGTTTTAGGGTTAAACGAAAAGAAATACGAACGACATACAGTACCACGTCTCTGTTCGGTCATCTGTCATAGTAAATTTGTTCCGATAGGTATTAAAGAATAGATTTGCATGGGCACACATAATATGTGGGTGAGCCAAAAACGATCGTGTATTATCTTTAAATAACAATATTAAAATAAAAAAAGTTTTTAAACTACTTATTATAAATCTAAAGTTTTTAAACAATATCAGTAGGAAACCCGCGGTGCCCGAGTCCAACTCAGACTCGGCCGAGATTACAATCTCTATTGTAAAAACCTCATAATGTCAAGCAACCATAAATACAACAAAACGGACGTACGACAAAAAAAAGATAAATAGTTCCAAAAAGTGTATAATCAATCTTACGAACACAGCTAACAAGCTGCTAATAAATTCATGTCAGAGCATTATGATCGTAGCTTCCTTTGCTTAACAGGAAGAAAAACTATACAGAAAAACAAAACACCACTTATTACTAATAGGTATTAAATGGAGCAATTCAGCAGTATAAGCGTCGCTCGTGCTCGAGTTATTAACCATTGAAAAGCTCACACGCAAATATGGGTAACGTCGATGAATTACGAGACAGTGTATTTAGGGTTGCCAAGTAGAGGTATAGACTGGACTTTTTCATTTAGTGCCAATATAAGCTGTTGTAAATATTTCAATATTTATTAGGACATTAGAAATAGAAATATAGCTTATCATGACATAAAATATAACAAACCGAAAGCATGAGCTGCTGATAAAATAATTATAAAAAATAAACAACATTTATTTATGCTGTTAGAAGGTGATGTTAGAAGCCGTTACAACTGGCAAGTATGTACGAAAAGAGTAATGAAAATAGAAAAGGCGAAAGATGAACATAAGAACCATACATTGTTGCATTCAGTCCTCTCAGATATAGATAGAATATTTTTATTATACCTTTTATACTGAAAATAAAAGCATTAGTAACATATTTTATCACTACTCAAACAATATTAGTTTTATGAATCACGACACTTTAGTTTTCCAAAACACTATTCACTAGCCTTTCTTGACCTAAAAATACTTTAATTTTTCATAACGAGTTGGCAACCCTATGTATTGTTCAGACTGCTCTGTTGCTTCAGAATAATTCTTAACCTTTTATGCAAGAAATGCGAGTGAATGTGATCGGAATATGAAAAATAGCGGATGTTTTTTCGTGTTGTTACTACAGATCAGATCATCATCAGCCTTTTTACTTCAAGGGCTCAATCCGTTACGTAACAATCACATCTTAATAAAATATGTCTGCCATATCTGGCTCTTGTAGAACCGCAGTCATTACGCAGACGTATAGTAACGAGGTCTGGCATACATGTCTGCAGACTCGCCCGTGGGCATGCCCGTCTAGTGAATTCCCCGCTTATGCGCGAATCGTACTCGTATTCAGAGGGTTTCTTACAGATATCAAATTTTAAAACAATTTGCTGTGTTCGGGGATGGTATAACTGAATCGTGAAACATTATTTCCTCAACCGTCGAAACTGACAGCATAACAGCAGGCTAATTCTGTTAATGTTTACGTTATATAGCATCTCAATACAATCTCGACTTTAGCATTTCACCACTGTACTATCTACCTAAAGACCAATATTATTTATTAGTGCTATGTCTTTCTCACAAATCAACGGTGACAGATATATTGAACTTAAGGCAAAATGCAAATTGTTGAGATTTTATTAAAATGCGATAATTACCTACGTAAACATTTGCAGGTTTAGTTTAGATGATAATGCACGGTTTGAATATCGTATTATTAAAATAAAATATAACAACATTTTTACTAGACGTTATTATTTTATAAGATAGATATCTATTCAGTAATACCATACATTTGTCTCAATTAAAGTTTATTTATCTGATTATGGATATATAAAATAAAATGTAAAAAAAAATTTTTGTGCTTTAGACACCATTTTAAGGCTTAAAATGTATAATTTTACATTAAGCGCCATTACGTAGATCGTAGAGCAATCTAGCATTTGCTATAATGTTCTATTCTAGTATTAATACTGCTGTTTAGCCGTTAACGTCAAATACATTACATTTGTATACGCCGCCCGCCCGCCTTACATTATAACACGTCTGCTTATTGCACGGGCGGCTGCATTTGCCAATTGTTAGATGACAGTACGCTTTATACAGGTGTTGAGTTGTGAGATGACTGAGATCATTTAAAACTAAGTGACGTTCATTTTATCTTTTATAAATCTTAAAATAAAAGGAATTACATATAAAAGCATATAAAGCTCTAATTAATGTTCCAAATTTGAACGTTTGTATTGGTAATGTCGCTTTAAACTAATGACGATTACGTCCTTCATACTGAATTCCGTCTAATATTTTAACTTAGAGAAAGAAAAAACATAAAATTTCAAATTATTATTTAGATACTACAATTGACGCCCGGCAATCTTTATGCCACTGTGGTGCTATTACACTCACTTTTTGAATTTTCATTGATTTCCAACTTTTTACAGCCGCTGTTTAAAAGACACAACACGCGCCTGTTTTGACTTTGAGAGCATGAAATAGTTTATTGAAGGAAAGAGATTGTTTTTTTCATTTTTTCTCACCATAACAAAACCAGTAAATAAAACATTAAATAGCACTGAATAGCTTTCCAAATCTACAAGACTGTTTTTTAAAAATCTTCACCCACAGGAAGATAGATCTTAAGCGGGTGACATTGACATAGGCTATAATTTGCGAAAGTAAACTCACGGGACAACTTACTTTACTAATACTATAACAAGATCAATCAAGACAGTTTAAAAATAATGCACATTTTTTTTACTATTATTGTATAAAATAGATGCTGCATAGATAATTGACACTAAGTTGTACACAGGCGATATATTCAAAAATTTTTGAAGTATCAGAAACGGTACAGTAACTTCCAATAATATGGCTCACAGAAAGTTTTAATTTGCGCAGAAAAGCTAATTTTGATAATAACCGAACTAAGTTACGACTAGCCTTTATACAAGATTTATGATAGATTTGATCATAACTCATTAGATTTTATTGTCTCATACTTGACTGACAGAGTACAGAGAGTTGATATCAATGGGAAAATATCCCCTGGATCAAAAGTTAAGATGGGTATTCCACAGGGCTCAATACTTGGTCCTTTCTTGTTTTTAATTTACATAAATAACTTGCCTTATTTCGTAAGGGATGATCACGAAATAGTTTTGTTTGCGGATGACACTTCACTTTTGTTTAAAATTAAAAGACGGCTACCTCTAAATGACGATATGAACAATTTTATTGTTAAAGTAGTACATTTGTTTAATGTTATTATTTTCTCCTTAATGAAGGAAAAACAAAATGCCTAAAATTTGTACTACTTAATGTTAAAAAAGTAAATATAAATGTTAATATAAAAGAAAAGAACACGGGCCTTGTGGATAGCACAGTATTTTTAGGAATAACATTAGATTCTAAACTACATTTGGGCCCATCATCACCAGCCCTTTAACGTCCCCACTGCAGGGGCTCAGGCCTTCCTTATGGATGGTTAAAGAGGATGGGCCATGACCCTCCACGCTGGCCCAATGCGGATTGGAGGGTATTAACGACTGCAAATGCAGCCGGGACCAACGGCTTAACGTGCCTTCCGAAGCATGGAGTAGTTCGAGATAATTTTTTTTTTTGGTCACCCATCCCGTGACCGACCCTTGCGAAAGTTGCTTAACGACTACGATCGCGGGCCGCGTCGCTTATCCACTACGCCACCGAGCTACTCACCGAGCTTGGGCCCACATATTGATAAATTGTCGAGTAGACTTAGCTCTGCAGCATATGCCGTAATGAAGATACGTAGGATAACTGACATAGATACTGCCAGATTAGTATACTTCAGTTTCTTTAGTGTGATGTCGTACAGAATCCTGTTGTGGGGAAATGCTGCCGACATACAAACGATTTTTGTGCTTCAGAAAAGAGCAATTAGATCAATTTATAATCTTAGGATTAGGGACTCTTAAGAGAGAAATTTAAGGAAATAGACATAATGACTGTTGCTTCTCAATACATATACGAGAACTTAATGTACGTTCGTAAAAATATTAGTTTGTTTTCTATAAAAAGTGATGTACACAATTTTAATACAAGAAATAAAAAAAAATTTACGGTGCTTGTCACTAGACTGCAAAAAGTTAATAACTCATTCAGGGATCTTTGTGTGCACTTCTACAATATGGTCAATAAGCAAAATACAAATTTCAATTATATCTACTATTAAAAAATACTTATTGAAAAGCTTATTATAAGGTATCCGATTATATAACAGATAAGAATGTTTGGACTTGAGATAATCTAGCAATTGGATAGGTGATTACTTCTTAACACATTGTACCTATATCAAAAGTTATCTTGCTTCCATTATTATTAAATAATTATGTTATCATTAGAAAACCATAGTTTTATTTTTCTCTCTCTATTTATAATATATTGATCTGGTAATGACATGGTTTTTGTAAATGTCATTGCTCCTATTAGAGCTGGTGAGTTTCTTGCTGGTTCTTCTTATCAGCCAAAAGACGTCCTGAACGAGCGGTAGGGAAAAAAAGTTTGAACGATTCAAGAGTAGTTTTAAGAAGTCTATTTGAATAAAGATTACTTTGACTTTGACATACATTCGGTTATAATCGGCATAAGGGTAATAACTAATTTATTGATTGTCTGTCCGTCAAGTGGATTATTCAAGAATATTAAACACGTATTCTTTTGCGCAATCAATAAATTGACGTCTATGGTGACATGTGTATGACGTCACGACTTTGTACATTTTCTACATAGTTGTGACGTAACGATTCCCCACTCCTCAACTTTGATGACAATTATCTAAGCCATTTCTTTTAAATTGAAGGAAAAAAATATGTATCTATTATTTTTGTATAATCTGACTGACGTACTAAATAGAATTTTTTTTTTTAACCCAGTCTTCGTTCCTGCAGGTCTACACTGCCCAAACGAAAATTCACCAAACTGTAATCCTTATGATTTATTTTTGTACACCGCCCGCCTTACGTTACTCAGCGTGCAAATTTCAATAACGGTGCATTAGCGAGCTGTCAGATAACGAGTGCTGTTGCATAAGTTTAAAGTGGAGATCGGATAAAATTAAGTGCTGTTCACAGCTCAGTGGGCATGAAATTAATGCTTACATCAGTAAGGCGTTCGTTGCACACATTTGACTCAAGAAGTACCTTTAAGGTGAACATCCATACGTCAGCGCGTACTTACCGGCCACACGTTATGCAATGGATTATATTAAAAATTTCTAGGATGTCATCAGAATGTTTCCAATTCGCAGTCGTATTTTTCAGAGTTCATAGTATCTATAGACCAATCTGTGCAATGCGTTGCGTGTAGTGCGGCCGATGCATACGTATTGAAACAGTTGACGAGCACCTTTAGGCGTATCAATCCTGTGTTAGGAAATACTTAATGACGCCATAAATCTTCTAATGATTGATCTTCATTTTATTATTGATGCATATTTTCACATGACGTCGTTTACTTCCTAAATATTTGATTTAGATACATAATCCTGTATAATTTTGATATTCTTTTTGTTTAGTCGTTAGTTTGCTCTGTATTAAAACTAAAATTCAAAATTTTGTCATTATCCTCGACGTTAAAATTTAAAACGAAATTATTTATTTCTCATATTTTGTTACACAACAAAAGTTTCAATAAAAATATATATATTTCATTATATATTCATTAAATAACGTAATATAAAAAACGTCATCAAGAGCTTCAAAAACCCGCCAAGCGCATCGGACTCGCGTACGAAGGGTTCCGTGCCACTATCCATAAAAACGCAAAAAAGCTACGTTGTTGTATGAGAGCCCGATTAAATTTTTATTTTATTCTATTTATTTTTTTTTGTATTTGTTGTTCTAGCGGCAACATCATCTGTGAAAATTTCAACTAACTATTACAGCTCATTAAATATAATCTTATGACAGATGACCGAATAGCGGAGTCTTAGTAAAATGGTCCCTTTGTTTACGGCGCCCTAAAATGGAGCCAAGAAAGGGAGGTCCGAATTTAAACGCGTTGAAAGAACAACTAATTCATAGGTTAATAAAACATACTTCGACAGGACCTCTTACGACTGTCGCACCGTCTTGTAAGCAAAAAACGGTTGTCCTCACTAATTATCTCTCCCGGTTCTTTGCATGTATATGCTTAAATAATTAGCTTTTAATCATTTTAGTCTTTTAATAAAGGATAATTTTATTTTCACTTCTGCTCTTTCACCCTTGGAACAATACATGTGGTTTATTTTTTCTTCTCAGTCCCAGTTAATCCGCCATCTGACTCTTCGGTTTTCAAACAATAAGGATTCATCGACTAACATTAATCTGAATTACAGAAGGCAAGCTATTTCCAGCTACGCTTAGAACACTAACTATAGTATAAATTGCTTCGTAATATTTTATACGATAACTTTTTCAATAGTTAACCGGTTCTCTTTTATTTCAAGGCATATATTTCCAAATAAAAAAAGTATAGTATTCGATTGATAGTTTTTTTTTTTATAAATCTAAAAACTAAGTAAGTTCACGCCTCTTTCACACCATTCATAAGTTCACACCGTTCAACAAAAAAATCCCGTTTGTTTTATGTGAGCCCCCTTAAATGTTTCAACTGTCTAACTATTATGGTTCATAAGATACAGCCTGGTGACAGATGGACCGACGGACAACGGAGTCTTGATTATAAATCACCAGCGGTACCGGTTTCCCTTTTTAGTATTTTAAATATTTTTCATTAAAAAAATACTGATCCATCATGTATATTCCATGAATAATAGAAAAAAAATACAAAAAGCCACAAATAAGTTGGCATTAGATATTCCTTCACATCATTGACGAACTTTATCAACTTAAAACAGTGAAACCTGTATGCTATTGTAAATATTACTTTGTATAAATTACTCCGGTTTTCTTTTTCTATTATATTAAAAGTCTTATAGAAATATTGAAAACGAATTGCTAGGCTCACTGCAACACCGATCGACAATAAAATTTAACGATTTCTACAGCAAAGTTATTATAAATTGAGGTATATAAAAGTTCGTCACAGATTGTTCACTATAAAATTCGAACATGAATCAATTGGTTTTTGTGGTATGCTGTTTAGCAATGTTTCTTCTATATTCCAATGGCAGAAAATACGATGTAGATGAAGAATGCAAAAAAATATATGGAGAAAATCTAGGTAATGTCTTGAAACGATTCAGACGGACACCGGACTACATGAAAATATTGAACATCAAGAGACAAGAAATACTGGAAAACTTTCAGGACATTACTACGCAGGTGCTGATATACGAAACAAACCAGATGAAACAAAAAATTTACAAAATGTACAATCTATCAGCGCCAATTGGACGTTCGTTTTCTCCGGAAACGGGCCATTTTGGAGATCATCATTTAAGAAGTTTTAGCAGATATCGCCATAAGAATCAACATAAACGTGAAGGTGAAGATGAAGAAACGACACCAAGTGTTGATGGAAATGATAATAATGAGAAGCTTGATGCAGAAGAACATAACTCTGAAGATAAAATAAATCCAATAGAACTTCTAGAAGATGTAGTGAGCGAAAAAATTTTGTCTGTTGCTGAAACAAACAAGTTTAGGGATATTGGATTTGAGACTGCCGGCAAAGTGTTACATGGTTTAATAAAAAGCTACGACGGTGATAATTTACAAAAGTCTACCAGATTTCCAGTAGAGGGTAAATATACTGAGAAATATTCTACAATTACTGAACATGTACACGAGGTGAGCAGTACAGCACAGGCGGAGACCACACAAGGAGATGGAGTTAATGCCGTAGAAGGTGACGAAACATTTTTCTACAGACACAAGGCTTATAAAAAACCGAAAAAAGTAAAATAAAAATATATGAGCTAAGTTTTTTACTGTAAAAACTTGACCAAAAATATAGGCAGTGTTAATTGAGATAAAAAAGAAAACGTTTATAACATGAAAGGTGAAAATATTGCTTTTACACAACTACAACTCTTTTAAATAGTGCAATATTTTTACTATCACTAATATCACATACGTCCTACTTTGGGCGAGATTGTCCCGCTTTCAAGTCCTTCGTCCCGCTGTCCCCAAAGAGAATAAAAATTTCCCGCTTTAATAAACAAACTTTTATATACCTACTTAGTAACATATATAACTTATAAGAGAGTATTTTTAATATGGCATTTTACAATGACTAAGATATTTTTCTATTTATATGCAAAATTCTGTATGTATCCCGTTATGACACGAAAAAAATGGTCACTTTTACTATCACCCCTTACTAAATAATTTACTAAAAAACTTAGCTAAACTCAATACTAATAATTTAATCACATCATGATGCGGGCGGCCATTTCATGAAATGGTCGTTCTTCATAAAACAGCCACCTGAAACTGATCATATCATTTACATGTCAACATTTAATGACATGGCAATCCAAGGCTATGCTTCGCTTCGCAATCGTCTTAAATTTCTAACCTTCACGTGACCTAAAAATAAAATCTTAGTAGTAAATCATATAAGAAGTTTATTTCAGTTCAATTTTCAAAAAAAAATCATAAAAAAATATCATGTCAATGGCACATATACTTCTACAATTATTTCACTAAAGTTAATAAAGTAATAAGTTTAGTGAAATAATTATATTGGTTACTTGAACCATAACAATTAAATCATGATTATATTCCTAGGAATATAACTATAACTACAGTTTTATCTCTCTTACTGTGACATTTAGTAATTCTATAATAGTCCATTGATTTCAGTTGCTCGGTCACCCTATTATCTTTTATAACCTAAAAATGAAAATATGATACTTGATATCACAAAAACAATATGACATCAGCGCCTCTAACGGAGACTAATAATAATGTTACGATTTAATCACTAATGCTTAGATAAATCTTGAAGCAGTTATACAAACAACCGCCTATATCGTTAAACGCAGATTTTTGTTCATTGATCTAATCGGCAAAATCATGATCAAAGTTTTTTCTGTTTCATGTTATACAACGGCTCTATAAAATCATCTGGTGTCTTCTTGGCAGCGATTTTTAGCGATTTCACTCGCGTAAACTAGTTAGAATTTACGCGTATGCATTAGACGTAAGCTGACGAAAAATGTAGCTTCCAATAAGTGAAACAATTTTAGAATCGATCCTGTAGTTTAATAAATACAAACAAACAATCAAAGTTTTCCTCTTATAATATTACTATAAATAAGTAATATAAACATTTCCGTAACAATTTCTAGCTTTTAAAATTCAACATTATTACTATAAGGACTTTTTTCTTTAGCAGTTTTAAACTATATGAAAGAAGTATACTTGAAAAAGAGTTAAGTTTAAGACGTAACAATTATATTTTTGAAACTTTTCCAACAAACACAAAAACACTACACAAAACAGCTTCTAGACAAGTGGAACTTTTAATAATGAATGAACAGTACTACATAACAAATAGAAAGCTTTACTTCAAAGGCATGTAAACGTTGCAAGTGAACGCGTGGGTGATGCTTGCATCAACAATAAACTCCTCGGTATACGTGGTTCATAATAAATCCAACTTTATAAAAGCTAATTTAGATTGCGCGGAGTAACATATCAAGTAGCAAATATTGAAATTAAGCTGCACTAAAGAAAGTTTATTACTTTAATTAATAATAACATTTTATTTTAACATGACTACAATAAAAATATACGACTTATATTAAGTTGTGTTTTATAGGAAACATATCAATAATTTTTTCAAAAATTTCTTCATACACACTCGGCCGGTTTCCGAATCAAGAAAAGTACAAATCTCAACTCAATGTTCTCAATAATGAGTTTTTTTTAAGTTTCACAAGGCCAAAAGTGCTAGTTTTATCAAACTGCTATCACATCTGATTATTCAGAAAACTAAAATCAGAAACGAAAACCTCCTTTAGTGGCGTATAAGTACAGTTTGAGACGTGTTTAACTTTAAATTCTCAATTCAGAAATCGGGTGTTAGGCTTCTTAATTTCGGTTCACAATAGAGGTGTAAATAATGGGTAAATAAGAATAATTTTTATTTAATCCGTCAGTCATTTGAAAAATATAGGATAATTTTTTTTGCTGAAATTTAACAAGAAATGTTTTATATGTATTGAATTTGAGGAGTAAGGGCTCAATACATCACAACTATATAAAAAATGTACAAGGGGTGATATTTCAACGCATCAATATATAGCCGTAATTTATTATTATTGGTATCTAATGTTCTTTGATAATCCACCTAACGGACATGCAAACAAAAATTAATAATCATAACCGATTAAGGAATTATCGGTTTCTTTTTTAAATTAGTACCTACTTACCCTTTTTTAAGTATATTTAATACTGACCATATGAGTCTTCGTTGGATTCCATTTTGTTGGCAATTCCAACTTGGCAATTATACCACAAAATAAAAGAACATACATTTGCATTTAAATTAGTAATGAAAAATAACAATAGCACTCGTCAATTCTATTACAAGCTGATGAGTTTCTCGCGCTCATTCTTATTATCAAGTTGACCTCAATAAAAAATGTTTGTTGATTCATCAGAACTTCTAATAACTTAACTTTGAAAACGATCATCTCTTAAATGGTCAATTAGTCATCTTAAATGAGTTTATAAACTTTTGACGAACCTTAATAAAACCAATATGGAATTTATGCAATATAAAAATGAAAGTTTTCAATAATAGGATAATTGACATCTTTTTTATTTTATAAATAAATAGTCCAATAATATCTTAAAAATAATTTAGTAGTAGCAGTGGTGCTACTTCTAAATTTACTATTCTCCGAAACTATTCTCTACTAATCGTAGACCCACGTCTACGATTAGTAGAGAATAGCTTCGGAGATACGATGCTATGTTTGTGGAACTACTGTTAGTTGGCCGAAAACGCTCCCTACATATTCAAGGCACTACTAAGGTAGCGATAAATGTATGGGCGTTTGGGCTATCTTTATATTTGTGCGTTTATGTTTACAGCTCTTATAAAAAAAATTGTTGTTGCGTTTTACGTAAATAATTTAATTCCATATGTATTTTATAAAATTATTGTAATATATGCTTTCTACTATTTCAACTTTTCAAAGCATAATATTTTCCAAAATAGTGTCCTAAAATTCGTTTTCTTAAATATTTATAAGTTAAAATAGTGCGTATTATCCGAACATATACCAGAAACCTGTATTTTCACTTTTAGAACACAACCCATTATGCAACGGATACTGATCAGAACATTAGACAGATAAAATAGTAATTCGTTTGATAAATTGCATATACTAAACCGCTTTGAAGATCTTTCACTGAAAGATCACGTCAACACTGAAAAAAATGTTTTGGTTAATGCTTACTCATCATGAACGAACTAGGTCCTACTTACGCAACTGTTATAGTAAACGAATTTTGTTGGTTTTATTAAACTACTATTTAGAAGTGTATATTTATACAGAGTGGTCAAAAAGATCTGATCCTTTTTTTTAATTCTTCATAAGGGACCGCCCCTTAAAAATACCTCACGTATGTTTAACTTTGTGCTGTGTTGTTTTGATGTTTTTTATGTTTCTTTTATTATTTTTGATATATCGACACATCCTACGTTTAACTCGCTTAAAATGTCAACTTGTACTGGAGAGCCAATCCAATGAAAGTTTTGTTATTTGTTAAAATTATAATTTTGAAATATAAGACGGTCGCGAAGCGCAGTGTATCGTAAATTTCTAACTGTTAATTAGAAATTAAATGTTAATTAGTTTGCTGCCAACTAACTAACTGTCAACTCACCGGGAACACTGATATTTATAGGTAGGATAAATTGTAGTGGGTGATTTTATATATAACTCAAAAACTAGTTGCTACTATCTGTGATTGATACAGATATAGGACTGTTCAAAATAAAACAAACTGCTTTTCGCGACTGGGTGTTAATGGTCCGTATGATCCAATACAGGAAACTAACGTGCCTACGCATAATGCAAATGGGTTTAGTTTAAACATTCATAATATTTAAAAAAAAATATTTAAAAAATTTAAATTAAATATATTAAACATAATATTAAAAAAAAAAAACAGCACAACAAAATCTTGATATCAAAAATTTTTATTTTTGAATACTTACTTTAAAAACCTTTTTTTGTTCTCCATTTTACAGCAAAAGGTCTCAGGTTTCTAATAACAACAATATATCCATCGATCGGCGTCAATAACGCAGATAACTATCTTATCGTTGTAATAAAAAAAGGAAAAGCAACTAAGCACTTTATCCAAATGACCTACCGAAATTAGGTTCTCTTTCACCTGCTTTGCTTTTGAAGAAAACTTATGTTACAGTCTCAGCTCTGTTATATATGGTTATCGTTTTTAGAGTTTATTCGATCAAATACACAAACGTCTATTGAGGTTTGATGACGTCTTTAAGCTCTAATGAATGTTTTTGTATGGATAATACCACTTTAAACTTATGAAATTTAATGGACGTTTGTGCAACTTGCTGTTAGACATTTTTTATCTGTTCCTAGCCACTAATACTCTTTTCAATATCCAGCGGTATCGGCTTAGATTAATCTAATTTGATTATTCTTAATAATTTGAATCAATCACGTAGCCGTGTTACATTATAAAATAATAATAATGTAGATTACAAACAAACAGTAACTTACTAAAACATTCATTAAGGTTTAATGACGACTTTCAGCACTAATAATCGTTTTTAATTTGAAATTTGTACATTGTTTGGTAATGTCACCTTAAACTAATGACAATTTTAATTAACATTTGTGCAAGGGGCAGTATGATTAATAAAATAGTTATAGTGTTACATAATTACATCTCCAAGAACTTTATTTTTTTTAAATAGAATAGTATCAATAGTAATTTACATAGAACAAAGCCGTCAAAACAAGAATTGAGTAAAATTAAAATCTTGAATGAAGTATCACTAGAGTAAAATATGATGAAAATAATCTTACAGGGGAGAAATTCAAAGTTTAACACTAAAAGTATCTAAATTTCTAAATCTTTATGGCAAGCTTTATCTTTGAACTTTAATAATTATAAAATTTGGTTTTCTACTCTATAAAATTCATCTCATTTTATGTTATTATTACTGTCGTATTGTTAAATTGCCGCTCGTGTAAATTAGTATCATATCAGATAATAACTTCTACCTCTATTTTATGAAAATAATAGTGTAGATATGTGCTATGTTGAAGCTAAGTTAGAACTTAGACGAACTCCATATTCGAGTAGGTTGATGGTGTGAAGGTGTCGTAGTCTCTGACTCAAATTCCAGTCAATTTTCAGTCGGATCACTATGAATATTTTTTACATTATCTCGTATATGGGTATTATGGTATCATTGTTGTTTTAGATACTCCATAATACGGGAGCTTGGACTACTTATATTTGAATTCGAGCAATATATTTTATTGAAAAATGCTTTAAAAATTCAGTTTGAATGCAAAATTTATCAAATACAATTATTTAATTCGTATTTGAAAGTCGGTAAATCGAAGCAATGCATTTGATGTTCTCAACTGTTTACTTGTTTACTATAAGTATACAGAAAAAAATAAGATATAATAAAGTCTTGGTAACCGTAACAGTTTATCTTAATGGAGCAGAAAAGCTTTCATCTGGGGGGGACACGCACGACATAGCTAGGGTCCGTCTTTATTACCCATTCGACATGTCTTTGGCATTTCATTTGTGACTCCGGGTAATATCAATTGTCAGAACAAAATTTCTCTAGCCTTCGTCACAGTGTAAGGTGTCTGGTATATAAAAAGAATTGACATTTTCACTAACTGAAATGACAGATATGACTTTTTAATAATATAGATGACTCACTCCATTCCTTTACTCAACATACACAGCAGTAATGTGAACATAAAAAAATATATCTCAATGGCGTATCCATTAAGCGACGTCTACATATAGTACGCGCATCTTGAAAAAAAACGGAATCCACGAAAGTGTAAATCGCGTTAAATAGTTAAATAGTTTCTTAGTATTTATCCGCAGAAAAGTTCTTACACCACAAAAGAATGAATTTGAGCTTTATCCAGACAAATAAAGCTCAAATTCATTGTTTTTGAGCTTTCGTACTCTTTCGATTAATCCAAATAAATCAGTTCAAATATCATTTCACATAAAACGAGAACACAAAACTCGATTTGTTTCGATATTGAGTCATAGAAAAAACAAAGCATTAAATAAAACTAATCTAAGCGTATAAAATGCTTTAATGTCATTCCGACTATCATAATTTTCGACACCACCAAACTCCAAACTAATAAATATAGAGCTTTGGATACTACAAATTTATCGCCATCTTAAATTTTATCAATTGTAAAACATTGTCTCACCATGAATTGAAACCGGATTCATAGAACCAAAATCAAATCTCAATTGCTGAATCAATTTTGTAATCTAACTAAGTCAATAAGATAGGGGTTCCTAACCTTTTTATGATCGTTAATCCTATAACCTATAAGAAAACCAATTTAATTTCCAGTCATCGTATCTAACAAGAGAACAAGCCTCTCCTGAAAGATATCTCTAGATGTGGCCATGATGCCTATTAAATACGTCTTAAATCATGATCTTCATTAAGACGGTTTTATTATTTTTTCATTAATTATTAGTTTCTTTGTTACTCTTGCAGAATTGCTAATTCATCTCCGCATAAAATACCTATTACGAGTACATTAGGTTAGAGACCACTGCAATAAAGCATCTGGTACGAATTTATTAATAAAAGAAAATGCGTAGATATAACTAAAATTCGAAGAACTAATAAAATAATGTACTCTTTATGACATTCTTCAACCACGTCATCACAGGTATTACAATATTATAATAGTAATATTATATAATTGATTAATAAACATATAAAAAATAATTAAACATGTTACCTAAAAAGTCATGAGGTAATTATGAAAAGTTTGTTCTGTGTTAATATCAGTAAACTTCACTTGACCAATGAAGTTGAAGTCTTTTGTTCATATTATTCGATATAACTATCGGTAATAATTACTTATATAAGGGGTAAAAACGGCAAAACCATTCCCCGCAGCTACTTTCAAGACTTATGCAAAATAACAAACCGACCGTTTGTGTGTTTATTTCGCTTGTATATAAAATAATGCTTTTATTTCATTTAATTTATATTATCGAGTGAAAAATACTAAGATTTTACAAATGCAAATAAAACATAACATTCGAGAGTGTTGCAATTTAATTCACTAATGTTTGTGTAGTCTCTATTTACAGTAGTTTATTCCTAACCAACGTCAAAAAATATCTATAGGTTTTCAACTTGAATGTTTTCTTGTATCCATATTACACTATTTTTGTTTGAAAAAAAAATCCCATTAAAACTTCGATTAAAAGAGATCAGTAGTTTTGTTTTAATATAAAAAAACTGTGCGATCTACATCACCTAACTATCTTCGTGTTTTTGTGACATAAGAACTCTATAATGAAAATGATAATACCTCACAATACAGACCTCATAATCGTAAAATTATTATTATTATGACAAATTCAAACTTCGTTAAAGTCAAACAAAAAGATAATGTATATAGAATTAATAAAATTAAGTATTATTATTCGATTCTTTTGAGGTCGTTTTTCTCGAAGTTAATATCATTTTAAAATTGATATAAAAGCTCATTCCTTGGTTAGCATGTATAAGAATGTATGTAAATATCCCAATACAAACTTCTACCCACCTTTTTATTCCTTTTATTGGATTTGTACGAAGTCTATTGTATATCTTGTTTAGTGTCTCATATTTTTTCATAGCAAATTAACTAAAGTAAAGGTTTCAGATCTTTCGCATTTATATTATTAGTAAAGTTAATTAAATAATAATAGTACCACTTCTCTGGTAAAACAAGTAAAGTTACAAAAATATCGCAAATTCATTAATTTCGAAAGGGTAGTTTTTCTGATAGCCAGCACAAAATTATCTTTTAAAACCTGTACCGATAATCTTCTACTATTTGTCACTGCATAGCATATTAATTGTACTTTTTTAACTAACAATACAAAAAATAGGGGGTTTAAGTTTTCTTGCGGAAGAGAACTATACAAAAAATATGAAAAGTAGTATACTGCATATTCGATATTTACCTTATCAATGGAATTATAATACCTAGTATGATTTAGCAAAGATTTTTTTGTAAAATGAAATTCGTGTTAAAGTTCCGTGCCCAAACGGTAAAAAACAGAACCCCATTACTAAGACATTATCCATCCCTCCGTATGGCCCTCCGTCTGTATGTCTGTATGTATCTTAATAACCGGTATAATTAGACAGCAGATATTTTCATAGATTATGTATTTCTGTTGCCGTTATTATATCAAATACTAAAAAACAGAATAAAATAAATATTTTAAGGAATTACCATAAAACAAACGTGTTTTTTTTTTACTCGTCTCTTATACGGAACCCTCCAAGCGCAATTGGCAAATGCAATTGGATAAACCGCACTTGACCGGTTTTTTGACAATATCCATTCCAGACAATAACCCATGTACACAGCTCATTATTTCTATTAATTTCTTTGACCAGAATATACTGCTGTAAGTAATCTTCCGAGTTTCCGAGTCAACGACACTAGTGATTGACATTTTACTTAGCACGATTATCTTAACTTTTTGCTTGCAGCCTGATTTTAAAGAAATCATCGTATCGAATTAAGTGTCCATAATAATTAAGTATTTTCTATGGTTTCAAGCAGGCCTACCGCGTGACGTACTTGGCTTCGATATGATTGATATTGTAATTAATCGAAATGCACTCAACGTTATTGACGATAAGCATATTTATTTCGATAGGGATTGAATATGACCTACTCAAAAAAACGTCCAAAGACGAACAAAAAAAATAATACGCTTTTACGAAATTTTTTATTTTTGTGAAAAAATCTTAGCACATATATATGCCATCGCGGACTTTTTATAGATAATTTAATACTCTCCAACTTTTCTTTAGAAAGCATTCGTATATATATATCTAACCGTTCAGGCAGCGTTCACAAAAATAAGCACCCTTAGAAGGAGTCCTATCCCTAGCGAACCTTTTAGAGCTATAAAAAGTTTATATGTTTATCCAGGTAAAAATTGCCTATATACCAAATTTCATGCAAATCCATTCAATAGTTTTTACGTGAAGTGGTAACAAACATACAAACATCCAAATATCTAAACATACAAACTTTCGCCTTTATAATATAAAAGTTTCCAAGTAACGCACAATCGATGAACTTATTAAATTTCGCTGAAGACCTAATTAACTATAAAAACTGACTGCCGACATAAAAATTCGGACACAATTTTTAAATCGGGCACCCCATTTCACCGCTTCTTCAATTATCTTAGTACGAAAATAAAAACCACAAATTCGCAGGCCGACACTTACCGTGCGGGTAAATTCGGTCAACTCGCCACAGTCTTTGAGCACATTAAAACACACAAATAAAATGGCTAGCACTTATTTCGTACGATCGTCAAATAATTGTTTACGCACGATAACTTTCGCGGGAAACTTTACCGCGAACCGGCGTACCTCTCACAGACATCTTTACTCGGCGTTAGTCACGCGACTACTGGCTGAAAAATATTTTTTCCACTACGAGAACGAGTACAGTCAGAGCATAGCAGTTTTCATTATATGCGTCTAGGGCGGGAAAGCTGCTTTGGAAGTATGAATGTGCTCTCTCCATGACGTAGGTAGTTTCTTCTCTGATGACGTATTCAAAAAATGAGGACAAGGAATAAAACCGCTTACGCCGATTGTTTGGGGTAGGGATGGTAACAGATATTTTTTATCGCACGGCAAACAATAGTTTAACTGAAAAATGAATTTAAAAATCATTAAGTATCATCTTTTCGATATACAATATGCTTATTAACGCTTAAAATAACATGTCTTTATGCATATCAGCTATTTCAATAGTAACCTTGTTGGACCATTACGCATTTGAACAAAATGGAGGATAGAGAACTCAAAACGCTTCAATAACATACCTTAAAATAGAATAAAAAAAACTTTTTAAAACTCTGTCCAACCGTAACAAATTATCGTATAAAATTATAAGCGTTGCCTGGGCACCCGAGCTCGATTCAGTGGACTCGAGTTACAGCTGTAAAATTATATCTGAAAAAGATCTTAATAAAATGTTTATATGCCAGTTAGCGTCAAATAGCGCTGTACGTGTGTAGGTTTTACTAAGTAAAGTCATATAACTTTATGTTTATTCATATTTTATCTCGTTTTACTTTTCCAGAGTATCTGGGAAAATAATGGTGGTATTCAAGTTACTTAAAATTGTAAAATAACATATGTAACAAATGACATGGCCGGATCCTGCCCAAAGAACCAATTAAAATTTACTGTTATTATCAATTTGTATAAATTACATTTATAATTAATTAAAATATACAGTACCTACCGATCACAATTCTCTAGAACATGCGAAAAAATATGCCATAAAAAATAGTATCTTTATTTAATCAAAGTATTTACATATGTTAGGTGTTGACATTATTATTTTATGATCATCACAAAAAAAGCATTACATATATTTCAAACAAGGAGGTCGATCTGATTGAATTCTTTCTCTTCCTTATGTATATTCTTCACTTAATACATACTAATGTATTATCTATGATACTAATATTATAAATAGAAAAGACTTGATTGTTTGTTTGCATCGAATAGGTCCCAAAACTATTGAAACGGTATAGGAAACAACATCGTACGCACTATAATTTATACGGACGAAGTCACGGGAATATAGCTAGTTCGTCAATAATAGGACGATTTTCATGGTTCTTTTCTTTTATTGGAAAGAATATACCTATTGGCATAACTACTTAAAAGTCAGTAGCTTTTGTAAATCTGAAAGTACAAAAAATTGTTTGTTTCAAACACTAAAACTGTGCAAGCATGTCTTTACAAGTGCATTGTTGCTTAAAAGGAGGGTGTGTTATCTCTCGCGCACACCTTGTTGTTATGGAATCCATTCATCGGCTGAATGCGTCATAGAGTAAACAATATTGAGAAATAGCATTTAGATTATTTACGCCATATTAACATGAACTACCATGATACTACTGATTCATTTAAATGATTAAAGAAGATTTTAGGACCATTGAAATATTTAATTTATCTATTAAACTAAGAAAATAGTAAACAAGAACCTATCCATACCATAGTAATCAAGCCTGATTAAATGTCAAGTACTTGCACCAAAACATGTTGTATACTTAATGTTACAGTAAGTTTCAATCGATATGGCATTCGTGAAGAGCTCAATGGTGAAGTGTTTAGTGCGCTCGATATGCGATAGTGTAGTTAAGCCACTTTCGCAAGGACCGGTTATAAGATGGGTGACCAAAAATTTACTATCTGAAATAGGGATGACGACTAATTTTTGTTTGTTTGTCCGTTTGGTAGATTATCGATAAATATCAAACACGTATTTTTTTCTATACATTGAGTTCAAATGTTACATGACATCACGCTTTTGTGCATTTTATACAAAACTGTGACGTAACGAGCCCCCACTCCTCAACTTTAATGCTGTAGCGGTGCGTCGTACCACCGACCATTTATTTCGTCCTAGCTGCAAACTTTTTGTCTTATATCTTCAACATCATTTATAATCCAATATGCTCTTTATGAACGTCAGTTTGTAAAAAAAATCATCTGGTGAGAACATGATAGTTTAATCATATGAATGTAATAATAAAAAAGTTATTATATTTTATTTTATCTATTACTGATAACCCAGAAACGGAGTATGTATTTTTTCTATTTAAATATTTTAATTATATTATTTAGGTATTCATACGAACTATTTTTATATTTATTTTTTGTTGCAGTTTTTCTTATTACCCTCTAATAAATCAATTTTTAAAGCTTAATCAGCCTTTTATTGTCTAAGCATCGAACCCGTCACGATGCCTGCTATCTAAACTATTTCTTGTCAAATTGAATTTAAAAAAAGGCGTATGTAATATTTTTCTACTAAACTAAACCGACGGACTAAACAGTTTTTTTTTTACCCAGTCGTCCCGGCTGCATCTACACCATTAACTCCAACCAATCCGCGCTTGACCCGCGTTGGTCATGGCCCATTTTTCCTATTCGGTTCCATCCATATGGAAGGCCTGAGCCTCAGCGGTGGGAACATTAATAAGCTGGTGATGTTTCGCCAGCGAAGACGTGATCCAATATCATAAACAAGCATAATTATTAAAAATTGTAATTTATCTTATTGTAATAACTATAAGGTATAAAATACAAACACTATTTCCAAATTCGACAAGTGTGAACGGCGACATCCGATTTAAATATATCAAATACCCACCGAATGCGAACAAGGTGTTAGGGGGATTAAGGAAAACGAAATATGATCTGTTTGTATGTACATTTCAAAATGTTATAGGAGAGTTCACTTCTAAGCACCTAGCCTCAATCGAATATAATCGATATATTTTCGTGGTTGATTTTAAACTCTACCTTTAAAGCATTAAGGTTTAAAATCGAATGGAGACATTTGACAGATTTGTATAACCTGACGTCCTGTTGAATATACATAATTATCGTACATAATACAATGCTATTCTACTCAACTACACATATCTGTTATTTCTGATAATAAGAAAATCTTTACCGCTTCTACATATAAAAAGGTTTACATCCGATATTACTATAGATGATCGATGCGTATAATTAACATATTATTTACCGCACACATACCAAACAAAATTGATGGATTGTTATAAATTATCATCAACTCGACGTATAATGAATTAACAAAATTTAACAGATACTTTTGTAACTATTTAATCATTATTACCAAAGTGACTGCATAAATTGTTATTAGATTTCATAAATTTTGCATTCACAGTGATATATCGGAGGACATTGATAAGCCCCTGCCAATTCGTGCAAATAATAATAATGTTTTTATTTGCAATAAATAGGGTTATATATGCAGTGACGATTTTAAAGTTTGAGTGAGAGCTTTGACCTATTCAGCCATCTTGAATAGCATGCAAAAAAATATATAGGTATGACACAGACAGAACTTAAAATAGAGCTACTTCTTTGTAGAATAATTGATATTTATCTTAAAAAATGCTTTTCAACGATTTCTATCTCGGTCATCTAGGACTGGCGAGCTGTTTAAGCATTTTTCTTTAAGAACATTATTATATTCAAATTGACTTGACAATGAGTAAAAATGACCTTATGGATTAAATAGGGATTTTGATTAACTAAACATAGTATAAATCAGTCTTATTGTCTGTAAACTGAAATCTTTTAAACCACATAACGGATTTCAATGCAGTTTTCATCAATATACAGAGTGATTCAAGATGAAGGTTTATATGTATAATACAGGACCACGCGGTTGAAGCCGCTGACTGAAAGCTAGTAATAAATAGAAACCCTTACTTTTGGAAATAGTATTAATAGATTGTTGACCTCCATCCTCAATTTAGAGGTTTGTTATTTTAGATTGAAGGAAAATTTTAGCCTATTTCATTTCGTCAACAAACAAATAGTAGACAATACAATCGTGCTCAAATAATATTCCGTCTCGTTTGAAGGGAAAACATCTATGTTGTTATATTATAATAACATGAAAATGTCTTCTCGATAAAATTCCTCTTTTCACAACTCAATGATCAATCACTGAGTACCTATAAAGTTAAAATTATTGAATTCCTCAATAATTACAGTCAGAAGTAACGCATTTAATTGAAATTTTTCCCTGACGCAGAAGCAGTGACCTAGAAATATCTAATAAATGGTGCCTTGGACTATTGCCGTCCAGTGAATTGAAGTAAACAGTATTATAGAGGTAAATGTGTAGTGAACTCAGTTGGGATATCGAAATTACTTAAGTCAACAAAAGAATTCTCCTAAATTCTCCAACAAAAGATTTCGTAGAACTTTAGTTTATTGTATCTAACAATACACAAACATTAGGGTAGGTAGCCTTTTCTAGATGTTATTTTTTGGCCCTGACGTTAACAATTATATAGAGAACGAATAAATACGATATTTTTTTAATGAATAATCCATCGTTTTTATTAAAGATATTACAATTTGAATAAGAGTAGGAACACGACATCATTTATATTATTATTTATTTTCATTCATAAAATTAATTCACTGCGAGATATTGGCATTTAATGACTATTTGTTGCACTCGAACAATTCCTTAGACTCACTTTGCTAATTAATCAAATCATCTGACACTACATATATCAGAAACTCAAAAACTGACCAAGATGCTTTTCAAGACAAAGCCGTCTGAACCGAAGTCGTGTATATAAATATATATAATCAAATTATCTCCTCTTCAGTTTTTCTCTCTTTACATCCCCATCCATATCCATAGCCCTTCCTCTATGTCCTCTACGTCTCACAGATTCTAGTTTATCACAGACCATGGGAACGATACGTTACAAAACATATAAAATGATTAATCTAAACGCAACTAAGAACCCGTTCAATAGCTAATACGCACAGTAATATTAGGTCAACATTAAAGTCAGATATAAAAATTTAATTTATGTACTTTCTCTAACCTGGATGTCGGTTCCGTTAGCTCTTATGATCTTTACGATTATACTTCCGACCCTTTTTAATATACCATCTCCAGTCCTTAGATCACATAGCAGATAGAGGAAATATAAAAAATGGATCTTCTAACATTCGCGATGGAAACGAAAGTCATGTTGATTCCAAGAAAGATTTATAAGATGACACCCATCTATCCCTACTACTGTTTATTTAGTTTGGCGATTAAAGTATAAAAGTTACAACATCGGTTCGTAAATCTACAATGTGAGTCCATGAACTGATAAAAAGTAGCAAGAAACTCGGCAAAAGCTGTTTTATGTCCTATTTTATTTTATATATCGGTACATTAAAAAAACTACATGAGTAAGGAGTTATCCCCATTAAAGTATTTAATTAAAATTTGAAAGACACAGAATAGATTGCTCTATTGATATCAATACAAAATTGAGAATACAAAATTTATCAAATAAACCTAATTAGACAAACTTATCCGCTACTTTATATAATTAGATTTAAAATAGTAACAAATGTAATGTTTAAAATATATACGTATGTATATATAGCCCTTATATATACATACATAGCAGGAATTAATGTAAATTGGGTTTACTACCACTTTATTAAGAAACTGATTTGGAAATATGGAAAATAAGTCGACTGCTTTTCAAGTTATAAAAGTTTACTGAAAGAATGGGATTTAAAGCCTATAAAAATATAACATTTAGGCGACAGGTTTACAATCTACCCCTATTTATCCAGTTAAGTAGTAAGTACCAGTACTAACTTTTAGACCGGAAAATAATCCATTTAGTTCAACTTTTCGTTTCAGCCTACGAGTGACGTGAAGGTCGGTGTCTAAATGTTTGCTAAACGTAGATTGATGTGGTAACTGGCAAAAGCTCTCTTCGACTATAAATAAGAATAGCATTAAGTACCTATACGTATATTAAGCATACGTATGTCTACATGTGCGAGAGGTTTATGCTATGATTAACCTGCGATTGTAAAAAATAGTGGTATTTCTGATACATATACACCATTCGCTTCGTTTTCGGGTTACGTATATATGACCACATTTCTCACTTCCTTCAACAACTGAAGTGGCTGCCCATTCGTGAGCGCAGAAACGTTAGGTATGCACCATTTTCAACATTCTTTTCGAACCACGTACTCCTGAGTATTTAAAATCTAGGTTTCACTTCCTCGGGGCCTCCCACCAGAAAAATCTTCGCTCCAGTGGTAATCTGAACCTTCAAACACCTACTCACCATTCCAGCTACGTATCCAGCTCTTTCACTCTGACTGCCATCCGACTATGGAATGCATTACCATTTGACGTTCGTAACGCCCCAAACAAGCTCGCTTTTAAGTCTGCAGCTCGTAACCACTATTTCCTGTCTACTTCCATTTCATAATCAGACACCACCATTTCAGTACTCGTTATATCTTATAATATATATGTATATACACATTATAAGATATAACGAGTACACACATTATGTATATAATTGTATAGTTACGATTTTATGTACGGTTTTTAATCTTTACCGCCTACTACTGTTCTGTACAATCTAACTGGTTGACTGAGAGAGAATGCCTCTATGGCATTAAGTTCGCCATTTGGCCTTAGTTAGGCAATAAAGAATAAATAAATAAATATACCGCATCTTGTCTGTCACTAAAATAAATATTGTATATAAAGACTATTGTAAAAGGCGCAATATTCCTCATAATTATATAGTGAGTCATGTATTCGCTTTAAAATGTATACATAATATAATTCAAATTCATCATTAACATCATCTAAGCCTCCTTTATTGTAATAATAAAAAACTCGTTTAATAAAATATAAAAAACTCAGAGTGGGGAAGATTCCCCACTCTGAGCTATCTGAGCAACTTGGATCCAGTTTATGACCACCAGCCAGCCTTGCCACATCGTCCTTCCACCGCATCTGAAGTCTTTCGATTGTTCTCTTTAGGACCTATGGTCTCCTTTTCAGAACCAATCTGCGTCATGAGACCAGTTTTCTGACTATATGACTAGCCAACTGCCACGCCAGCTTTGCTACGCGATGATGGGTCCTGATTGTGTTTACGAATAAATGAGAAATAGAATTTATTCTACAATTCTACATATAAAAGCCATTTTTTTTTTAATTCACCAGTTCCAAGTGCCCGAGATGGTAATTTTTAAACCTTTTTCTGTAGATAATATCAGTATAGTACAAAGAATGCAATATTCATCAAATACAATTATAATTTGTTTTGTTCATTATGGATTTTATTACTGCGTAAAATTAAGATGATTGGATATAGATTTTATTATTTCTTTTTACGAGGGTGGGAAGGCACTTAACATACCATTAACACACAGCAGTCTGCACTGGTCCCATATTTGTTTCTATTTCTAGCAACGTAACTAAGTTGATGATGAGATATTAATCACTTAACACTTTTTAATGTTTTTACAAATAAGGTAATCACCACAGCGAAAGCGCGCCTCTCATTTTGTAATGTGTTAGTCACAAAATTAGTCATAATTATGTTAATAATGTACTGTCCTGTCAGACCTTGATCCTTATCTCAAGGATGATATCACTATTCAATTAAATAAATTGTTGAATGTATATTTTCCTGTTTGTATATTGATATGGGTATTTTATTAAGTTGCGATTATATTTTTTATTGCTTTTCCTAACTTTGTTTATCTTGAGTATTTTATATGTTGGATACACCCCAGGTTCGATTCCAAATCTTGTTGATATATTAAATTATCTTTTTTCGTGTTAATGTCGTTTATGCCGGATATTTTCATGATATGATTATGAGAAATAGCCTTTATGCTTTTTTCTTCCCAATTTATATAATATAGAGATTGCAAATTTAAAATTACTTCATTAGACTATGAAATCCCTTTCTAATAATATGATAAATAACAAAAAGACACAAAATTAATTCATTAATTAATATACAATAAGCATAATACCTAAAAGTAGTAGCAAAAAATTATCAAAAAGGCTTTAAAATAGGTCAGTTAGAGCAGTAACTCGAGAAACGTTTTATCAACATCCAAATGTAACTTTATTCAGTGTCACCCTACAATATCCTACATTCGACCGGTTTCTAAAGTCCGTCAAGCTGTACGTGCTATATAGACGATGAAACAATCCACAATATATCGAACGCCGATTTTAAGAGAACGCTTTAAACATATGACTAACGGTCAGTTGCACTAACGTCCATTAAGGTTTAATGACGCCTTTAAGCTCTAATGAATGTCAAACTTGTATGGGTAATGTTGCTTTAAACTAATGAAAATCTTAAAGAACGTTTATGCAACTGGCTGATAGAGTGTTTAAACATAATACTTACAGCTTTAGAAGTAGGTTTAGATTAATTGGACATCTATGCCACCCACAGAACACGGAAAAGAGGTGTGTTCTGTGATGCCACCACAACGCTGCGCTCGACATCGAGTACCAGGCTACTTTCGTAACAGCACTGCAAGGCCTGAAAATAAGATATTAGTAATTAAAAATTAATTTTCGCAATCCGGTAAGTGACCAGATTTGATTGTTAAAATTTCTAACAATAGAAAATTTAATATACCGTAATTTTTTTTATAAACTACAGACGGCTGGATTTAAAATGGTTATTACCGATTATTTATTTAATTTTACTGAGTTGAGTGTACTATATACATAGTACAATATACATAGTACTCTCAACTATACAGGTTAGTAAATTTGTGGTAGCCTGTTTCCAATTACTATAAGGAGCCGAGTCATGTGATTTCATATATGTAATAAAGATCAATTAAACTCTATCATGAAACGGGTTTCACAGGTCAAAAACCGTCGTCTTAAAATATTAGATTCAAGCAGCGAATACCTAATTCACAAATATCGAGTGAAATATAAAACTGGCGGTGGGCATTTCCTCAGTTCGAATTCTGAATCACGTTCACCAATTCTATGTGATGGTTATGTGCCTTGAATCCCTTTATCTAAGTGCCTTACAGATTAAATTTCATCACTTTATTCGACAGTCAAGAATATTATTCCACACCAATCTTATTCTAGCTATTTTTATTTCCAAGAATATAAAACTGACTTCAAGAGAGATTAGTAAAATTTGAAAAATAATTCATATAATTTATATCTAAGTTGAAGGGGGAGTTGTGTAATTTATTAATATTAACCACCTGACTTCCAAAGAACTTCGTTCAGTTATTCTTCACTTATATTAAACTTCTTTTATGTTGAAAGTCGGTTTAACTTTTTATCTTTAAAAGTACTGAACCGCGTTTTATGAATCTTATACTATTGCCTATATTAGGACCCTCTTGTAACCTCCGTTTACGTTTCCTTACAAATACGTACCGGCAATAAAGACGCGCTTGTTAGATTTTATTCCTCGCTTGCTTTAACATTTTTAATCAGAAAATAAAATTAAGTTACAAACAATCTTTTGATTATTTTGAAATGAAATATATTAATCGTAAAATTGATTCAAAAAACCTATTTGACTAAGAGATCCCTTTCAAAGACTCCTATGGTACTTTTTATATCGAGTCAATTATTTAAATGTACGTTTCTATTTTTTGCAAACAATTTACTATATGTTTTATTTTCAAAAAAATATATATTTATTTGGCAGATATTAGCATAGCATGAGAATAAAATTGGTTTCCAAGTGCTAATTTCTTTCAATCTCGCCTTTAAAAAATAATAAATACAATCCAATGTCTAATTAGCAAGCAAAACGTTTTTTTGAAGTTGATAGATACATAATTTTGTATATATCGCAAAGATTTCAAAGTGCTTGAACCATTATAGTAGAAATCAATACAAAATTCTATATTCAAAAACTCGAATAAATGAATAAATTCCTACCTTTACATACATTTGAAACCTAATCTGAAACTAGTTATTTTAATAGCACGCACGATTGACGTGTTTTAAAGTTAGAGTAATTTAAAACGTTTTCTAGCATACCGTATACAACGATGTGGTTTAATTGTTGCAAAAGTATCCTCTTGGTTCAGTCACAGTTCTCAGGAACTGACTCGTGACAAATTTTCCCCAACCTTTCTTTGAATTGGCTAATTATTTGCAGCGATCTTTCTGCACGTACACATACATCTGGATCAATGTTGTACAACAAAATGTTTCAAGGACGTTTATTTGTGAATGGAGCAGTGATTTGGAATGCGGACATTGTGTAACGCTAGATGTGACATTTTTTTAACAAATTTTGGTTCTTTTATTTATGTACTATTCAAATAAAAATAAAAACGTTTACAAAATTAATTTAAAGTAAACTTGTAATTACGTATTTAAGTATCTTGTAATCATCAAAATGTCACATGGTATGTAATATAAGGCAGCGAGGTGCTTATTAAAAATTATTAACTATTCACGACGATTTATTATGTCCTTGTGCCACAGTTGTAGAAATTCACCCAAAAACATCATACTCATTACCTATGATAATAGTACCGAATTACATAGCTTTTTCCGGTACTTAATATGTCTACATTTTTTAAACGGTACATACAAAGCTTCACATTTAACTATAATGAATTATTAAGGATCAGTTATTTAGCCAAAATATACGTAATAATAGATTGTTTATAATTTATAAACATCTATTGTAATACACTTTAATCATTGCCAAAGTCTACTAATAGATAGCATGAAAAATACCAAGAATATCATAAATTAAATTCGCAAAATCACGTGAAGATAAATCAAAAAGTTAAACGTTACGAAACGTCTGTCACCCATGTAACACCTAGCTATTAATCTATTCCGAACATTTTAACAGGCGACTCCGTCAATTAATTTTGGCAAAGCTCGGACTTACGCGTTTTTACTCAAGTGATGTACTGAATTAACGGTTTTTAGTATTCTAATAAAAATATGAATCAAGATCCGAACCGAAAATCTCGAAAGAGGTAATTAAATACATTCCAGATGGTTACTGAAGAATTTAGAAGTAGGCATGTTATGCTTGTTATACATAACCAATAATTCACTCTAAGGAAGATTATGACAACAATGTCGATATAAAAATCACATCTAGGTTTATAAACTAAATGAAACCATCATTCTGAAACTTTATTAAAATACTGTAGAAGGCTCTAGTTGGTATCGGTTTTACCTATTAATTATGGGACTGATGAGATTACCAAATCTCTAGAATCTATTATTACTGAATCTACAATTCTGTTAACAATATAGCGTTAAACGCATAGAACACAGAACTGTCACAGCATTAGAGGTTCAAACAAATCTCAAAAGATAATAACGATTTTTATTTGTTTAAACTAATTCTAGGTCAGCGTAGCATAGAATATAGCTTCAATGGTGAGTTCTTCGCTATATATTTTTAAAGAATAGCAAAGTAGCACATCACTACACTACCGTCAAAGTTACGCATGTCAACAAACCACGCCTCAAAACACCGCCAAGTACGCTCCACCTGCCACCATCTGTAGACACATTTAGTCTATCTATTTCTGTGTCCAAACACTATTCGCGTCTCTGGGAAATATTTCATATGTGAAATGACACAAATATTGTTACGACTTCAATACGCAATGTTTGTTTTTTTTTAATGTTAAACTATGATTGGTTTATTAGTCGTTCATTTCATAGTAAATCTCTAACTAAACATGTGCGCTTATTTATAAAATTATGATCTGTCTATCTGCTTAGTATTCTGACTCATTTAGCTCAGTTAAATAATGATTTTTTTTATTGTTTCTAAAGAATTTATTTTTCTTATGTGTTTTGTAATGTAATGTTTATAAATAAACGTATGGTTTTGTATTATATAATTTTAATTGGTATACTTGTGTAGAATTCATTTAACATAAAATTACTGATAATAGATTTAGGATTTACATCAATTAAACACATGCCACTCGCATGATTTCCGTTACCTTTTTACCTCCTATTAGGTGAGTACTAGCGGGCCGCACTAACTTCGCATGGGTATTTTTTACATTCAGATCCCTAATTTTTTGAAAATATCATATCGCATATATTCAAGACGAATAATGTAGGATTCTCATGGGAAAAGAACTTTCCTAATCGGTCCAATAATTTCAGAGCCTATTCAAAGCAAATAAGCGAACAATAAAATATTTCATCTTTATAGTATCAATATAATATATATGACCACATCAACAATTGAACCCACAGCGACATTCATCCCTTAATTTCGATTGATTCAAATTAAACTATGAATACGAAAAAAATAAAAATAAATCAAATGTTATTTTGAGAATGTAATAGATGTTACAGTATGATAGTCATCCCTCCCGTCGCTTATACGATTTGTCTAAGATCTTAAGCAGCTGCAGCAGACTCATTCTATGTTTTCTTTTGCTTTCCAGGTCAGCAAGGAAAACTACCTCTCATTAGTAGACAAAATTCCCAAACAAAATATTAAAACCCTGCAACATTACAATTTGTTGATTATCAGACTGTCCAAACAAGACGTATCAAACCAAAATTATGTCTTCTAAAAGACTAATTTAAAAGATAAGAGTGTAATAAAAGTGACTGCTAATTAAAAAAATTAAGCGGTCAATGTTAATAAAATTTAAATATAAGATTTTCTTTTTAATTCACACAATATTATGAAATAGCCTGTCACTTGATCAATTAATTTTATAAAATGCTACAAATTATCTCGATAATGGTTCTAGTATCTGGAACGGAATTATGAAACTGTAAAGTTTAATATATAAACTATTCAAAAATATTTATATCTTACAAAATATTTACCACCAGGGGATTAATTTATTTCCCTTATCTTGGAAAATATGGTTATAATAATACTCAAATTGTGTATATCTACGTTGTAACATACTAATATTTAACCTACTATAAGTTGTATTGTAAATATATATCATACACAGCTTAGTGTTATAAAAGTAGCCGCAAACTCGACATCGGGCACACCTCTATGACAGCATTTCAATTAAAGAAAACATACGTCAAAAGGTAATAAAGGTTTTGTAAATTATATATCATAATTGTTTTTTAGTTGCTGTACCCAATTTTCTTTCACCTTCTACCCCTTTTCTTTGTATTGTAGATTAGACTTCATAGATTTGATAAGAATCGCTTACATTTATTTTTCCTATTAACTAAAACGTATGTGATTTAACACAAACCTTATTGATATTAATTCGACACAGTACTCGAACTAGATCAACCAAACAGGAAGTTTGCGAATATCGGTATAAAGTGGGCTGAAAAAAGGGCACGCCGTTGGTACTTTGGAATGACGCAAGGCAATAAATCTAACCTTTATTCGCGTTCGGATTCCGAATAAATGCGCAATATTCCAGCAGCCACAGCGACAGATCATTCCTTTAACCAAATTAAAAGCAATTTGTTGAGATCACAAACATGCCTAATATGAATATTTGTAAAAACAGTTAAAGTGGCACGAAAAATGAAATCTTGGCAAAAAAGACTATACGATTTCGTCACGCGTAAAATTAATATTGCCAAGTTTTCAGTAGCGATAAAAAAAAACTGATCATCTGTAATGAAATGGTATGAATTCATAAATAATTTTAAAATATAGTTAGCTAGCCTTTTTAATTGCGATTCATATGGACATTATGTATACAATAGATACAGTTTTTCCTAAGAGTTTATTAGTCGTAATATCTGAGGATCTTCTGCAATAATGATAGCATATACCTACCAATCAATCGCTGAAATTGTTAGAAAATTTTATCTAAGGCCGCTCGCATTCAGAAATTCTACAGTCACACACACACATGCACACACAAGAAGAAATATACCATAAGGTATAAAAAGTATATATATCATTAAGCATTTAGATTAAGAAATCATTTCGTAATTGTATAAATATTTTTATATGGCATCCCTTTCCACATTTGTCAATATTAGCCAACACTGTCCAAATAAACCTGCGGGTATCAAAGGGTGATCTCAGCAAACATTGAGTAATATTACCCTATATCTACTAAAAATAAAATCATCCATTCCGTTATTGCGTAAAGAACTACTGATCAGAGTGAAAGTTTGAAACAAAACGAATTAATATTCAAAAATATCGTAATCTTTTCAGTCCAATAGAAACTCAAGTTTTTGTATTTTGTGTTTACTCGTACCTCCCTATACAACTAATTATTCTTTATTAATAATTATTCTTAATTATTATATTGAAAATTATTAATAATTACTCTTTATCATTAATTTTTTCATATTAAATAACATATCAAAGATCGATATTGCTAGAGAGTTAGGCACCATCCTTTCGAACCTTTGTTTTTATACCCCTTAACTTGAATAATAGTAACCGTCTTATGGAAATCAGATCTCTATAAATTATATAATATTCAATAATAACCAAGAAAACAAAACTCTTCGTATTAAATTACAGTCTAGCAAAATTTAGAGACTAGATACAAGTTAAACAGATCCCCATTCTCTCAGCATGTCTACGTCGCAAAATGAAAACATCAAGCTCACGACAGTATATGTGTACTTTACATTCACTTCGAATGATTGAATTAAAATCATAAAATCCCTAGAAAATTTTCAATATGGACGGATCTATGTCCGTTTTGCAATAGCACAAAGCGCGGACAGACCCGACAATAAAACTTGTTCATGTTCCTTTATTTGATGGACCTCAGAATCCGTACGAGGCTATTTCAATGTTGACACGACGGAATCGCTTGCTGAAACTTAATAATACATCCTACATAATATTTGTTGGCTTCTTACAAAAAAACTGTTTTTCAGTAAAAAGATATCAAGTGTAAATGAAATATTTTGTACGTACTCATAAATGCTTTCAAAACAAACATACATTTATCATTTGTACAGAGCGTTAATAAACAGGAACGAACAGATCAAAGCCACGTTTGATAAATATTTAGTGTAAAATTCAGACTGATTGAGGCTGATTGTACATAAATGTCTAATTTGTTAAATAATTATTAATTCTTAGTACCTGAATAACCGACTTATAATCGTTCGTTTTATTTTGATAAATAGTATTTTTCGTAAATGATTATTACGATTAAATGTCTTATGTATTATCCGATATTCAGCTTTGAGGTGTGTCGGAAAAAGTAAAACTATATAAAATTTTGCCAGCCAAGTGCACCGGTTTCAAGGCGCCGCTTTACCTGAGGTCTAGGGTTCGATTCCCGGTCGGGTCAATGTAAAATTTCTGTATTATCTCGAGTCTCTAGATACTCCATAATACGGGGGCTTTTGCTACTCTTCTTGGAATCTGAGCAATGTACGTAGTAACAATGTATGTCTAATATTTTAAAAGATTAATATACCTATTAAAGCAAACAGTACATAGTGAACAAAAAAACGTTTGACACTTTATGTTGCCTTAGGATGTAGGTATATGTTCTTTTAACTGTTGCTATTTGATACTGACAAATGTTTGTCCGATATACCTTTTGTCTACCAGATAATTAACTCTGATTTATGCTTACTTTAAATCATTCGCTATTTAATGGAGCGACCTATTTTTTTAATGGTCTGGCTAATTATTTCTATTTCGAATTGGGTGTGCACACATTTATAATGCGCGTCTCGTATTCTAAATAATTAGTAGCAGAATATTGTGGTGGTAGTCGAATTGTGAATTTTGACACCTTGTGAAATAGTGAATCTGATACTGAATAAATTTATGAACATTTTCGCACCAGATCCTTTGCAGGGAAAACAAGTGCGAGTCGGACTCACACACGAAGGGTTCCGTACCATTATCCATAAAAAACGAAAAAAATCGCGTTTGTTGTTTTCTATGGATTTGTTCAAAGTTGTCGATTAAAATTCAGTGGGATTCAAATTCAGTAGGATAGTTTTGCTTTTAACTTCGTTATAAATACATAGAGAGACGTTCTTATTTCCAAAAAAAAAAACAATTAAACAGTGATTGGTAACGGGCGGAACACTTGACTATAACGAAAATTTGCACTTTAATCAAAAAACATTCTTCCCATATCCCCAATATTTTGGAAAGATTTATCCAACAATATCGCACACTGTGAGGAAAACGAAAAAAATGTCATCACCATTTTACATGTATTTTTTATTGTTGCATAAAAAATAGATATAAAGTTGTAATTTACATGCTAAATTACAACTCTCTAGCACTGATACTTACTTCAGGACGGAAGGACGGATAGAGAGACTGACGGGCGTGGGTTCTTTGTTGACCAAAGAACCCTAAAAAGTGAAGGCAGAGCGCCTCAAGCCATTTTATGTACATAGAATATAAGTCTTTTATATAAAAAAACAGTGACCATAAATATTAACATCTTAAACAATTATAAGTACTACTTATAATTGTTTAAGATATTAAGTAGTCTCGCCTAGTCTGTCCTCATAAGCCAATAAGCAAAAAAAAGTCAGGGTAAGTTTAAACACTTAAAAATTTAATAAGAGATAATTCCAAATTAAGAAGAAATCGTAAATGACCAAAAAACGTTATTAAAACATGCTTCAAGCAAAAGAACGTTAGATATTAAAATATGCTTATGTTTTTAATGGGCACAATCAAATATCTACATATACTACCTACTCTATTCTGAATGACACAATGTTGTCTTATATTATGTTATTAAAAACTGTAACATAAAAATAAAACGTAGTAACCAGATTTTACTTATATTTTCTTTTGATTATCTTTAATACTCTTAGTTACAACATTAAGCCTGGATGTTTGCACAAATTCTTAATTACACAAGTGACTGGAGCACTTCGAATTCTATTCCCGAGATCATGAAAGGTAATTTTGTGACCGTAATACGCCTGGTTTACTCGAGCCACAAGATTAACCGTAGAGCTTTTTTAATTATTAAACTTTTATTTACTATAGTATCAAATAAATATTATTAAAACTAATAATTATATTATTTTCAGTCATTTCATTTTTTCTTTTATATTATATTTTATTTCTTTCTTTTCAGATTTTGAATACAATTAGGTGCCTGGTTAGAAGACATCATCAATAATAGCCGTAGAAATAACGTCTTACTTCAAAGTGCGTTTGCAAATGTAAATTTACATTTTACAATGTCTTTAATTAATTTATCAAAGTATTTTCAATAAAATAACAGTTTTGTTTGTGAGCTAACCCACGCGCCAACATGGCAACATTCACAAATATTTGACCAAAAAATCTATGTTCTAAGCCAGCTCATACTTGGAGTAGTGTTTTATTTCAGTTTTTTTTTTCCAAGAATTGGGACAGTATTTAAAAATCATCTTCGTGTTCTCAATTACAAAGCCGTGTGCATGAATATGTAGGTATGTATCAGTCACGATGTTTTATATGTATTTTAAGTATATTTATATATACTAAAACAATTTAAAACAACAGATGCATTCCCTCAAAGTGACGAATTAAACTACAAAACATAATTACTTAATTTATTAATTGAATGTTTTGTCGACGTAAGATTGTACTATGTATGCAAAATAAGAAACGAGATAAAAAAATAAGTCCAAGACACAATTTTATAATAAACGTAAATTAATTAAACGTAATTTCTATGTGTATGATGTGTTAGAATTATATACACGGTGGAACAGAACGACCGACACTCCCGAGGTTCCTGGAGAGTACTATTTATCTTTAATATGATGTAAAAAAATTATAAGTCTAGGTCAAATAGTTTCGGAGATATTAAATTACAAAGTTTTTGAAAAAAAATGAGTGTTTTCAACCCTGAGTCAGCTGTTTTTGGGACGTACTAAGGAAAAGTTTTTAATCGGTCAATGACTTCTTCATTTCTAAAAACGAAATAAACTAGTTTGTGATTTATAAGACTGCTTTCATGCAAATTTTACCAGACATTCAATAAACAAGGCAGTTAAAATGCTTAAATCGATTTACAGGCTAACAGCCGGTTTCTGATTTGAAAAAAGTAGCAAATTTCTACTGCTTATTCACAATAACCTAAGTTTTTTTAATTTCACAAGTCAAATAGTCCTAGTTTTATCAAACTGCTAGCAACTGATCATCAAAAAACTAAAATCGGAAACGAAAACTAAGTAATGTTAGTTTGAGACGTTTAACTTTAAATTCTCAATTAAGAAACCGAGTGTAATATTTCCTAAATTATTGTAGAGAGATCAGTCTAACATTAACCTACGTTATTTTAAAAGAGCAGTTCTCCAAAAAAATTGTTTGAATGGGGTAATACTCCTTTAACAACGGGATCGTTAATTAAACTCGATAAACTCACAAATCTTCCAGCGATTCATCATTAACACAAATGAACTTTGTTTTAAAAACATTGAGGAATTTGTTATTAAAATAGCATTTAAAAAGAATATTAAAAATGCGTGATATCAAAAGACGAATAAAAAAATGTGAACCGAGTTCGTCCCTCGATATCAAAGCCCCACCCGCCCGCCAGCCGCCAGGCAGTGATGCCAAGTTAGGGTAAATTACCCTAGATTTAGAGTAAAATTGATCCTACAGGGTAATTTTCAGGGTATGAATGCTTCGAAGGTATTTTTTGGAGTAATTTATTTTCTGCGGGTATTTTTAGGGTAATAGCAGGTAATAGCTTGAAAGCTTTAACGTTTTTAATAGCATATTATTTAATCAACTCTCAAAGACAAAAAAACTCTCAGTTTGGTGCTTCTGAGCGCAACAATAATGCAGTATTAACGCAAATCAATTTCTTTATCTGTCTTTTTTTTCGATTGTGTCTGTTGTCTGTAGCCTAAATGTGGTTGGAGCTTGTTGGAGTAAGTATTCTGTGGTATGTTTCTCGTGAAAGCTTGTGTGAACAAGATGTGAAAGGTAGTTGCCTACTTACTCTTAAGTTGTGAAAATGGATTCAAAAGTTCTTCTAATAAGCCTACTTGAATAAAGATATTTTCATTCATTCACTCATTAAAAAAGTTCATTTTTCATATTGACCCACCGGCGATCAAACTTGGTACCTCAGAAATGGCAACACGTTTAGACCGGCCTACGAGCCACTGAGCCATTCACTGTATACTCGTGCATCCAAAAACTTTAAAACAAAAAACAAAAGTAATTTTCCAGATAAACAAAAATCCTAGTATAAATATACTAGCTGTTGTCCCGCGACTTCGCGTAGGATGTAGCTTCAAGTAGGTGAAAAAAATTTCATGATTGGATCAGTGTTTTCGAGCAGTTTTAAATAAAATTCCGAACTTTACCTCTTTAAAATATAAGTGTGGATTTATACGCCTATGTTGTACGTGTTTCAATTCCAAATCAAACCTGTTTCAGTGTAATGGTTACGAAGGATATCTAATCAGTACCGAAAAAGTGTGAAAATAACATACCATCTCTTAATACGGCCCTTTGACGTCAGAGCCTTTTAGTACAGCCATGATGGATATCATATCATCACAGATCTTTAACCTTCGGCCTTGTGACCACTGAGATGGCATAGCTTTAAATATGCGCTATTAAATAATAAATATATGTATATTCGTATATTAAAATAATTTTCAATTTATTAGCAAGATGTTCTGACAATATTTCTGTATAAATGCTACAATTATAATTGCATCATATATATTTCGCAGCCAGGTGGTATAATCAGCCGACCAATTGGGCGGCTAACCCTTTTGTTGTTTTAACCAGTTGGCTGTGACATATATGTATGTATATTATATTTTTAGAAATGCAACTTCTAATAGCCCTTTATTAATTGCCATGATAAAGATAGAATAGCTTTTTTGTTTTTATGTTTTTGCTTAAATTGCTATTCCATACTGTTTAAATTTATATGGCTTGGCTTAATAAGGTTAAACAAAAAAATCCTTTTCTTCGGGTTTGGTGATAAATTTAACTTTATTATATTTAATTGGATATATTTTCACGAACTGACATTCATAAAGAGCATATTGCATTACTCAAAATTTCAAATTACGAAAAGTGAATAATTAAAATATATGATGTTGAAGATGAAAGACATAGTTTGCATGCGGAAATCTAGGACGAAATAAACGGTGGTACGACGCACCGTTACACTATGTTTAGAATGAAGGTGACTTTGGAGTTGATGAATAAAGGAATAGTAACTCCTTTAAAGAGTGAATTTCTGAAACAAAATGTTTAAATTCGCCGTGTTTTTACTAGCTCTATTTATAACATATTTTACAGTGTACAAGAAACCTAATGCGTCAAATACAAGATTCCTGTCACTGTATATAATGTTTTCTTATTTCATAACAACATAAATTTGTTTGAAAATACGTTATAAATATTATCGATAGCATTTTGATATACTCGCGACCACAAAAATAAGGTAAACTATAGCTAATAATATAAACCATTTGTATTTAATCGATAGCTTTACAATCTAACTTTAGTAACACTATTATTAAAAAATAACTAGTAATGTTACTAAAGTTAGTTTGCAAATAGTAGTACTACATACCTATACAATTACAATATTATATTCATTTTCAGACAAGTACCTAGTAAGATATTAAATGATCAACTATCTATGGAGCACAACTATCAACTATTATTATTGAAGAAAGTTTCGATAATTCTAACCCATAATGTGACAGATATTTAAGGTCAATTATTATTTTCGACAACACTAGTTTAGAATTGAACCAACATTATAAAATGATTCGGTTGTATGGTTTTTACATAATTGATTACTTAATAGTTTAAATCATAAATCACCGGACAAAAGAAATGGATTCTTTTCGAAATGTGACATCAAAGCGTTGAATTCGTCTTAAAAGAACAACACAAACATACCTTCTTAATTAATAAATGAAGTCGTAAATATGTCAGCTAAATATTAATGTCAGAAAAAAAAATCTGACGCTACTGCCCGTTTTCTTGCACCGTTAAAAGTTAGCTAATTATAAACGAGTGTGACTGATGGTTCCCTTTCCGTGTTTAATTTAAACCATATTATTTCCTCCTGACACTTTGGTAGTCTTCTTTATTAATCTTTTGGTTAACACAGATAAAGTTATTTTCAAAAATAAACATAAAAATATTTATGACAATTTATAAATGCAATAAAATTCTTCAACCACTTTATTTGATTTTCATTTTTATTCCTTTTTAATCTGAAAAATTGACTACGGTCGTTTGAGCAACACAATTAGTGCTGGCGACCTCCGTATGGATCCCGGGCCCACACGAGGGTACTTTGCAGCGGGTTGTATCATGTAAGCCATTCACGATATGACCTTGCCCTCCTCTTAGAGGTAGAAGAATCCTCATTTGAGGCATATAGAGCATGTACCCTGCGTCAACCAAATAAAAGGAGCAAAACTGTTAAATGCGCCTTCCAAAAGTATTATTTATTCAAGCTACACAGAACAGGTTGCAATTGAATAAATTAGGAAAAAATACATGTATAACAATAAGAGTGAGACTGCACCCCAAAAGCACACCCAACACACCAATCAAAATATTGGTCAACAAATAGTACATATTGATGAATAATACTATACACAAAATAGAATGCATATAACAATACAAATATTCAAATGGTTAGATTTCGATTTAAAAGTAATCAATCCAAATAACTAATAAAACTACATAATACTAACCTGGTTTGCGATTATGAATATACCCTAAACTTGTAGACCTTTTTTTTTCAAAACGTGTTTATTAAATTAAGCGATCTGATAACTCAGCCATTGGAAAGAGTCTCGAGAACAAACCTAACATAAGACTTGAAGGCTACATACTTGAGTGTAAATAAATCTACGATAATTCAGTTTTTAACTGGACAGTATCATTTTAAAGACGATACATTCTTACGATAGGGTTAAAGTAAGAGAAATGTTATTTTATAGGTTTACAATAAAAAATCTCTGCTTACGGTTTCAAAAACTTTAGTATGTTAGGGGATTCAAGCCTTGAGTTTATAATTTTATGTAATGCAGAAGATCCTACTTTTTTCTGCGGATATTTAAAGCTGTATGTGCAACGTAAAACTTCTTCCATTAGCAGTTTGACATTTCGTTTCATTAAATTTAAAAAAGTTTCAAAATTTGATTTAAATGTGTTTTGTGCAACAAGATAATGACACATTGGTGTTTAATGTGGTCTTTAATTATCGTTTCTGCAACTGGCTGTAAAATAATCAATTCTTTCAGCGTAAGGTGTTAACATTCTACCACGGCCACATTTATAAAATTCCATTTTCATGAACTTCCTCTATACTCTTTTAATCTTTTGAGAGTATTGCGTAGTGAGTAGACCAGATTACAGATGCTTATTCGAGATTGCTTCTTACCAGAGAATAGTAAAGATAGTAGAGAAAGCATTTGGAATTTTTGTAAGGAACTGTGGTTCTCACAATAAAGCCTAGCATTTGTTAACTTTTTGATATATTATAATGATCACGAAAAGATAAAACCTCATCAAAAATGACCCCTAGATCCTTCACCACTAATACTCGCCCCAACGAAGAGTTCTCTAATTTGTAGTTAAAAATAATATTCTGTTTTTTTTTATTAAAATAGCATTTATTTATGAATTAATTTTTGCAAATGATTTTCAAATCATGCTGTAGTGACAAACAATCATTGTGGTTATTTATAGCTGAAAAAACTTTTAAATCGTCCGCGTACAAAAGACAAGGGCTTGATAATTTGGAAGCTAGGTCATTTACAAAAATATGAAAAAGAAGAGGGCCTAAATGTCAGCCTTGTAGTACACCCGAAGCAGTGAGCATTAGTAAGAACAATTATCCTTCTTTCCAGATATGACCGGATCCACCTCAAAATGTTACCATGGAAGTCAAATTGCACTTTCAACTTATGCAGTGAGTGATTATAGTGTTTATCTACTACAATTTTAACTAATTTTAAAAGGTTATCATTTAAATCGGTATAATTCATCAGTATAATCATTTAAATTAATAAACAAATATTTCATTCTCGACAGTTCATATTATATTAAACATATAAAATAAAATGACCGATCTGACCGCTGGCGTCGAAAACAGGCCAATACCCTGAGTCACCGCCCGCACCACGATCGCTACCGCCACCGCCCCCGCGTGTGTCTAGTTCGAGGCCTTAGTCAGCATTTGACTGAGTGACCCTATGTTGCAATATATCTGTGCAACCCCTATTTTAAGATATCCGGTTTAAACTACATTTAAAATAATCTAAATTTGTCATGTTGTCAATTTGTCACTGATTTCCGCTCTACAAAATTATACCGAATAATTTAATCACATTTTTGTTTTTGATAAAAATACAATATATTTACTCGGTTATTTTTTTATTAAAAATACTATTGCACACAAGTTTTGTAAAAGAATAGAATTTTACTTGCTATATTGGAATTGGAATAAAATGACATTTCTGATACTGTATGGTCAGAAAAAGAATAATTAAAAAAATGAACTTGAAGTATTAAACATCGGTACAACTGTAAACTCAAATGTATGCATGATAGATAAATTTATTATACTTATATGTGGTCGTGGTAGAATATGGATGTCTAGTGAAAAGTAGCTGAATATCTTAATTTTACGATATTTTTTTCGCAAAATAAATAAATTATGAAATAAATTCAACAAGATAATAGATATTTGAAATCTTTTATTCACGTAAGTAATAGGTGACTTTTATATGACAAAATCCTCATAAAGAAGTCGTTAAAAAACAACAAAACGAATTTAGTTTAATGTCTTTGTAGATTGCAATGTTTTAGACTAGTGATGACTTTTTGAATCATAAAAATTGTCAACTAACAAATAAATAATCTAATTTCATCACCAAGTTTTTAAACTGGATTATAATTAATAAATCACAACCTTCATGAACATTGCAGAAATTGTGTTCATCGGTCATGTAATTTTTAAATGTAAATAAGAGCATAAAAGAATCATGTCCAATTTTGACCTAAATATTTACTAACGTTTCTTGATGTTGATATATCTCAAAATGTTACTGTTTTTTTACTTATTTCATTTCAGGAAAGTAAATATTAAAATAAAAACAGGATAAACATTGCGAGGCTTATAATTATTTTTAAAAAACACTATGATTACTACCCGAATGCGATTCGGACCCTAAAATGACGGTTTGCAACACTACTTCAATAAGATTTGGACCACAATGACAGTTTGCTACGTTTCGTTTTATATAATACAAAAAAATATTCTTTCGTCATATGGCAAAAAAGTTGACATTAACAATTACATTACATTGCAAAAAAATGCTCATATTTAAGAGTCAAACTTGAAAAAGCTTTTATTTTTATGCATTAATTTTTAAAGTAGATTCACAACTATCTCGAGTTTTGACAGCTGTTTATAACATCAAAACATTATTTACAAATTACGAATCTCCCTAGCCTCCAGATGAAAAGATGCTAAGATATTATTCTATTTTAAGCAAAAACTAATTTCATTTACACTAATTATTGTAGATCCTTCACAAGTCTGCGACTTTTTTCTTCTTATTTTGAATCTGTATTCGAACCATCAACTTTTGTACATACTAATTTGCAACCGGATAGTTCTGAGATAATTGCTGACATACACATCGAACTAACCTCAATAAAACAAGCTTTGAAAAACTTAGACACAACAAAGGGGCCAGGCCCTGCTTGCTTCTTCAGGTCAACTGCCGATACTTTGACATACCCCCTTTATATTTTATATAACAAATGCATCAAGAAGAGCACATTTCCGTCCATCTGGAAACATGCAAATATCACACCGTTCACAAAAATGGAATCAGACAAGTTGTTGAAAACTATCGACCTATCTCAATGCTTTCCATGCTATCAAAAATGTTTGAAGCTTAGGTTCACAATATTATCTCTTCTGTTATTCATGTATATACTGTAATACCTCAACAGCACGGATTTGTTAGGCGCCGTTCCACTACGACTAATCTGATGATATTCACTAACTACTTATTGTAGAATATGTATCGACGACTGCAAATTGATAATATAATATATATATACTGATTTTCAGATTTGTTTCGATAAGGTTGATCACGAATTGGTGTTTAGAAAAATATGCTTCAATGTCACTCGTGGAAACTTATGAAGATGGTTCTCATCGTACATCTCGGGTAGACTTCAGACGGTCGTAGTTATTGTTTTTAAATCTGAATCTGCATAACATCAGGAGTTCCATAGGGCTCCATTCTAGGGCCTCTGTTATTTATTTTATATATCAACGACATTAAGAACTGCTTTGTGAACACACATTTTTAATGTATATGAACGATATAAAAATTTATAATACAATAAATAATGTCACGGTTCTCACTTATTACAAAAAGATCTAGATAGATTCGCTAAATACTGTCTTGAAAATAAGTTACAACTTACTATTTCAAAATGTAACCAAATCACTTTTACGATAAATCGTCATATATTTGATTACAAATACCGGTTACGTGATAAATACCTCAAGTCCGTCAAGACTCAAGACCATAAAAGACCTAGCCATTATATTAGTGCAATCAAAGACGAAGCTTTTAGAATGAGTAATTTTGTATTCAGAAAAGCGTACGATTTTAAGCATTCCTCTACATTTCTATACTTGTCTAAAACGATTGTTCGTCCGCAACTAGAATTCGCCACACCTATTTGGAATCCTATATATCAGAAATATATGGACATGCTAGAAAAAGTACAACGAAATTTTTTGCATAAAGTTGGCTAACTAAATGGTAAGACTGGCAGATGCCAGACAGAATACACAGACACAGACAGAATACACCTCCTGAGCCTGCAAGATAGGCGAACATTTTTTGGCACCATGGCTATACACGCCTTCTGTAACAATAAGTTTGATTGTGTGAAGCTGAGCGACAAACTGTGTTATGTGGTACCTCACACAGTGTACGGCGCCGTGTGCGTTACGTGTATTCTATAGGTACACGCCGCGGTGTTATACGCATTCAGATTAACCCGCGCCTTTATGTCGCTTGCTCGACACATTCAACAAAACGTTTTCTCATGTAGACATTTTTGCTAGCAATACATATCAATTTAAAAATTCAATTAGAAAACAACTGATTTCCTTACGAACTCCCAATTTAACATAGATTGTCTGTATTAAACTACTGTCTTTTTGATAATTCAATTTTTTTAAATGCAATAGCCTAATTTTAGACACTTTGTTTTATATCGAGATTAACACGACTAAGTAACGTGTGAATAGCGGTTTCTCAATGATCTATACATGTTTATTGTAACATATCATTGTATTACCATATAGTTTACCGATAGCTGTCCCTAATAAAATAAAAACATAATAATTCATATACTTAATTTGCAATAATATTAGCTTTCTACGCTGAAAACAAAAGAAAAATGGTGGATTGTATAAAGCTTCTTTGTGTCGTAGGGGCATCTCTCACCTCTCTCATTAGCACTCGTATCTATGTATAGTCAAGAGAAGTAATTACTTGAGGAAATGTTATAATAACTTATGCAATTTTTTTAACCAATAGACGAGAATTTATGCCTAATCTAATTCTATAAACGACTATGCTCGACAAATTATAGTCTATATGACCCTTATATGATATACCTTCAAGTAGGTGAATTTATGTAAGTGACCTTAGAGAAATTTAGAATTTATGAATCAGTATCAACCAATAGATGAGAATTTTAATGAAGTAAGAACTGACAATAGTTAATATTAATAGTTTTACATTTGGTGGAACAGCCTGGGATCAAAAAAAGCGTCAATAGGCTATTTCTCACCCACTCTACCGTCTACCGCGATGTCTGCGACGGCGTCACGATCGCCGATGAAACGTTTCTTGGGATCCCTTACCGCTACATAGAAGTAAATCATAAGATCAGTCTTAAAAAATGAGCAAAACTAATCCAATGTTGATTCCTGATGCACTAAATAAGAGCTTTATAAAACTTTATACTTTCTTTTAAAAAGTTATAATATATCATAATTTTTATACTGACCATAAAATAAATAGGCCCCACTCGGTTCAGTAGATATTTCTCTGAATCCAAAACAAGTTGTTTTGAAATAAATGTCGGTTCCTGTCATATGTTGTGTTATGCTTGCTGGATATTGCTGTAAACATTTTATGTCCAATGCAGGTTACACTGTCATTTTGTTGAGATCAACAAAACTAAACATGCTATTATTAATTTAATATTAAGATTTAAATTAATTATTCTGTTTTTCGTTATTTTTGCGTGACATGTCGTAGATTTAAATTAATATATTTATCTTAAACGCATTTTTTAATAAATGCTATTTGAAAGTATACGTGACATCTCTTGATATATATATATATATAAAGAGAACATTATAGATTATAAGTGTTTGTTTGCATTAAATAGGTTACGAAACTACTGGACTCATTCATAAATTCTTTTACCTACGGGAAGCTACATCATATGCGGGTCAAATAGGCTATAATTTACGCGAGAAAAACCATATAATAACTTAGGTATGATATGTACAGAGATTAAAAAAACATTGTAAATTTTACTAACGATGTAAATATACAATACAGTTTTATTTGAACAACTTATTATACTTTGAGCTTAACATTGTACTGTGACTGATAGAAATAACAGTATTTTATATAGTTGACCTGAAAGGTAATTTTCTCAATGACTAATCGAAAATTTCATATCATCTGTTAATCTTACTAGTTACCAAAATCAATTCGTAAACGAATTCAAGAAATCCCCAATGCTATCGAACTACGAGTTTCAAAGTTATGTTGGAACAGCCATCAAAATATTGGAAAACTTTCACTTCACATCTAAAGTTGGAAATAATAAAACCATTCAGTGAAATCTAAAGATTTATAAGCTGCGAAATCTCTTGAATCGATTGTTATTGTTTGGTATTAAACGCGCAAAAGGCTCGTCGTTTCGTAGTATTGAGTTATTTCGTTAAGCCTTTTTTGAATTACATAAAGACTAAAGTACGCATTTCGATTCGATTTGCCGTAGATTAAATCTCGATATATTGAATGTCGGCTTTTTTAACGACGACAGTTGAAAGCTCAATTGATTTATCGACAGATCATGAGTCCTGCTAAAGGATGGTAAGTTCCCTATAATATGGAATAGTATACCTAAATTGGAATACTGAACCTACTTCCTTATTAAGTTTTTATAAAAAATTTGATACATTTTTAAATAATACTTTAAAATAAGTGAATCCGTAAACTTATCACTTGAACTTAATTACTCACTTAATTACTCACCATCAGGTGATCCGTCAGCCCGTCTGCCCCCTATCCCATAAAAAAAAAACTTTTTTTAAATTTAAAAATTATCTTCTATTATGAGTAATTTAATAATTTAAATGTTAAAATCGAACATTGAATATATTCCATCTTGTCGAACATGGAATATATTATGTCTCTTGAGTTCTACTAAATAGTTTAAATTGTTAGATTCTTAGTAGTTTAGCTGTTAGATCACTAAGTTTATATAATATTGTCATACATACACAACATTTTCTCACGAGGTCGCGTAAAAATATTTTATATAGTATGCTTTAATCCCAAAGTTCCCTTGGGAGCAACCACAACGGAGCGTGACCGGACTGGGTAGAAACGTTCCAAATCTACGAAGAAACTAGCTATCCAACATCTTAATATAGATGTTAAAGATTCAAATATTAAATATTAGGGTGAACTAATATGCCCGCTCGAACGACAAAAGACCATCTATCATACGCCACATCGGAATACTGCGAAACATAGTGTACGGAAAAGCAATAAACTCTAAATTAGGTAAATAATTTTCGCCAAAAAAATCACCAAAAAATAATTACTAATACGGACCCTTTTTAAAGTTGAAACTTCGACTATATTTATGGATAGAACGTTAATTCATTTGGAGGTTATGAAAGAGGCATACGATGGTCATTCAAAGCACTCGGAGACCGTAATGGGTGGTTTATTTATATTTCTTTTAGTTTATGTGCCTAAATTTAAATGCCAAAATTAGATCTAACTCAATCTGAAACATTTACCTTTTTTATATTATTGCTCCCTATAATTCTATCGTTAGAGTGCGTTACTTTAAGTGTTCAAATCATCACTATCAGCAATCTATTAATGTCCCCCCTACTGGGTCATAGGCCTTCCTTATGAATGGAATCGAATAGGGAGAATAGGCCCAGTGCGGATTGGTGGGTTGTAACGACTGCAGATGCAGCAGGGAACAAAGGCTTCACTTATCTTCCGAAGGACGAAGGAACTCAACATAATAAAGTTAACTCTGTTGGATTTACACAGTATAAGAATATATTTTTTTATTCATAGATGAGATTTTAATTAAATTTTATCCTGGAAACTTCAACAAAAAGAAATCCTCACTATTAACAGTCACTATTTTTTAAATATATCCTATCCTATTTCCTAATAATACGATAACTTCTGACTACTAAGGATATTAGTATCAAACTACGAGTCAAATCTCAAGAAAATATAAGTATTTTCTTGATTTTTGACACCAAACATCGTCTTCCGATAACACCCGAAACATTTAATCCTGAAATGTATTTATTTATAAATAAGCAGTTTCCTTACTGTATCTTAATATATACTATACTCCTTTTTATGTCCAGCTCACTTCCTCCGACCTTATGAGAACCGCTTCTCAAGTTTATTAGAACCTTCTTCGGCATATCAGATTTATCGCAATGGTGACTTATATGCTGGACCTTATGTGCTAGAAAATAAATTTTAAATTTGTCTTTCAGAAAAGAAATATGGTTATTTAAAAGGAACGAGGTCAGAAGATTCATACACAGTTATGATTTAATCTTTGTATTATGATAAAAAACACATTAATATTTTAAGCATTTAACTGAACGTTTAAGTCTGAATAATATTGAAATAACATCAGCGACACGAATCTTAATGATGATGAAGAAAATTATCCCTTTATTCTATCACCCCAAATTATTTATTTAAGCTACACAAGGAATGAACAAGGATGTTCCCAAACCTAAGAGAAAATAAATAACTTCATTTTCTTCACTGACCCGAGCCGAAACCGAACCGGGAATCTAGCGTGTCAATTCCTTGGGTCTCGGAGGTGAAATCGGGAATAAATTACTTAATTAAAGACGAATTAACAAATTTGGATGATTCTTTTAAAGTCTAGCGAATATTTGGACCCTTATTATATTATCCTGTTGATTATTATTATGACCAGAGGTTTTAAGGAGAAGATTATTATTATGAAAGATATTCAGGAACTTCACATTACAACTATTTCATATTTGATAAGATGATAACAAATGAACTATATCATTAATTTGGCGTTAATTGGAATTGTCTAAAGCAAACGTTAAACGCAAATGTTACTTTAAGTTACTAACTTTTTACTATGTCTCTTGGTCATTGAAAACTTTATTTGTTTTGAAAGCGATTGCTACTTTGAACGATAGATATTTCCAAATGTCGCTATCACATTTGAGATAGATTTAGAAATTAAACAGTTAGGCCACAGGCAAGGTCAATGAAAATTGGCAAAATTCTTCCAAATTAACATTACAACAGATTAATAACTTTAAAGCCAAAAACTTTTAATGAAATATAGTTTAATGAGCAGTATATACGGATACAATAAAAAACTCGTTTAATTTTCTGACTAGAGACCGCCGCGCTCATAATCCGAAGGTGTCACTCCGCTCCATTCCTGCCAACAAGGTGTTAAGGTGAAAGCCAATAATTACAGAGCAACATTTTAGAGCCCATGGCGAAACCCTGTCTGATACGTTATTTCACAATAAGGATTGGGTTTTTCAGCAAGACTCGGCGCCAACCCATAAGGCAAAAAGCACCCAAGCTTGGTTAAGGTAGAATGTGCCAGCCTTCATAGCGGCGGACTAGTGGCCCTCCTCCAGCCCCGGCCTCAACCCGCTGGATTATTCTTTATAGGCTGAATTAGAGCTCAGGGCAAGCGAACTCTTGTTCGAGAAGCAAAGCGAATTCCGCTAGAAAAGATTTGTGCCGCCATTGATGACTTGCCAAATCGTCTAAGGGCCTGTATTAAAAACAAGGGCGGTCATTTTGAATGAAATACAATATATATTTTATTATTGACTATTATCTATTTTATGGTTACTGAAAATTTTATAAAAATTTAAAATTTTATATCACCTATATTGGTGATAATTAATATTAAAAAAGTTACGCAATTTTTATTTCGTCTCAAACTTATGAACACATGAGGTAGACCACCTATAATCAATGTTAATTAATTTTGTTTATTAGGAAAGAATACAAAAGCTGATCAAGTATTCCTTTCAATGATACTCATTAAATGGTCATCGATATCGTTACTCAAACATCAAACATAAACCGAGTACCAAAGTCGACACTTCCAAATGATAACACACACATAAATCCTATAGGCAATTTATCCAAATGGAAAAGAAATAAATTTTCAATGGTACGAGTATGAAACGAATATTTGATGTCAGTGAAGATTATTAAAACTACATTTTACCAAATTTTGTTATTGCATTTTGTCGCATCAAACAAAAACCACATGAAACTCGTATCAGTCACAATAGAAGAAAGATTTACATACATACCATTCTTTTTTGTGACTTTAACGGAGGTGAGTCTATGCCAGCTAGCGTACTATGACAAACTTGAGAAAATGTTTGTCTACATAAAATGTCACTATTCTCAGGTCGAGAGAGAGATATCGTAAGTTTCTAGTCTCGAGTTCTATAACGGTGCGTCGTACCACGCCGTTTATTTTGTCCTAGGATTCCGCATCCAAACTTTTTATCTTTGATCTATACAATAATTAATTTATCGTAATTTAAAATTTTGAATATCGCGATATGATCTTTCTGAATGTTCGTAAAAAGATTCTTTCGGCAACAACACGATCATCATTGAAAATTAATAAGATATTTTTAATATGTACATTTAAAATCTATGCTGTAATTTACGAGTTAAATTCATGAAGTGTATGTGAATAAATTTGCATCCTATCTTCTATAAAAACTCAAGGATATGTTAGTGTTTCTACTACTTATCATATTTTTAGAAATTCATACGAACTGTTTTCAACTGTTGTGTGTAAAATTATTTTCTGATTGTTGTTACAGTTTTTTATTTAGACTATAATTATACCAGCTTATCGAGCCTAATTATCTATTTCATTGTCCAACCAACAACTAGCACCGAACCCGTTAGAGTTCTTCATGCGACGCGTAGTAGAAAATAATTAAAAGAAAAAACACATGTTCAAGAACGACATATTCAGAAGAACTTTGAAAAGGCTTTTAGATGAATTCGTATGGAGTATGCTCCAGTTTCTACCAACTATTGGAAATGCTACCTTAAGCCTTAAACCTTCGGGGGGGGGCGGCTCCAGTCTTGCGTCTTCACCCTTGCCCTAAATAGGTCTGGGTTATATGTACTCGGGAATATAGACGCTGGCAGGGTGTTCCACTCCTTAGCGGTGCGCAGTAAAAAAGGGGCAGAAAACCGGCGGCATCTTGGGATATCCACTTAATGTAGATGGTATCCCGCCGTGCGTCTAGATTGCCGATGGTAAAAAGTTGACGGCGGAATGAGCTCATGCAGCTCCCGAGCACACTCCCCGTAGTACTTCCTATAAAAGACGGATAGACAGGCGACATTGCGGCGATGGCTGAGGCTGTACAGCTTGGATTCGACTAGTTTTATGTCGCCAATGAGTCTCATAGCTCTGGGTACCACCGAGTCCAGTGCGGCAAGCTGATACTTAGCTGATCCATCAGACAAGTGACTGCAATACTCCATACACGACCGGACTTGCGCTATGTCTAGAGTCAAAAGCTGTTCCGGTGTGAAGCCAAATTGCTGGTCACTAAGGAGATCATTCTGCTCAAGGTAAGTCAATAATTTGCTATTGAGTATCTTTTCCATTACTTTGCAAATAATGGGGTGATAGCGATGGGTCGATAATTACGAGGATCGGCTTGGCTGCCCTTTTTGAGTACTGGTTGCACATAAGCAAGCTTCCAGGACTTTGGAACCATTTGACTAGTTAGAGAGAGACGGTGCAGCGTGTCAATACAGGAGACAACTCGGGTGCTCGGTTTTTCAGCACTCTTGCAGGTATGCCATCAGGTCCATTAGCCTTATTCACGTCTAAATGCTGTAACACTTGGCGGACCTCTTTATTGTGAATTGTGATCCGTTGCATTGAAACGGATCACAATTCACAATAAAGAGAGTTGGAGGGATTTTATAGCCAGCGTCCAGGCGCGAATTCTCCGCAAACAGAGAGGCAAATGAATTAGCTTTCTCAGTAGCGGTGTGAGCCAGTTTTTGCATTGGAGGCAGCGTGGGACGACAGAAATTGGTTTCGACTGATTTTGATAAAAACCAGAACTGCTTGCCCCCAGAAGGGTAGGCCGCCAATCTGGTCCCTATACGACTAAAATGGTCGAAACGTGCCTTTCGGAGGACCTTCTTACATGACTTGGCAGCAGAGTTAAAGGCTCTCTTCTTGGCCTGGACCCTTCGAGTACGGAGAATGCGGCAGCGTGCTTGAACCCAGGCTTGGTATGCTGACTCTTTACGAGTATCGGCACGTGCACAATCAGCGTTATACCAAGGGCGGGCTTTGTATCCGAGCGGGATATCGGAGAATGGAATAAAGTATTCCATTCCTTGTCGGATTACTGCAGTAACCGCATTAGCTGAGCAGGAAGGATCACTAGAAGAGAAGCACACTCGCTGCCATGGATAAGATGCAAAAAAGTGCCGTATCTCATCCCAGTCTGCCGACTCGTATCGCCATACTCGTCTTGCTTCTCTAGGTCTGTCGTCCGGAGGCGAGCAGATCGATACGGATTTCTCCAGACAGAGATCAGATGTTCCCAGTGGGACTGAAACTGATAACGAGTGCCTACCTGGATCTGTTGTCAGTAGAAGGTCTGGGCAGTTTGGTGATGGTCCGTCGACGTCAGGTACCCGTGTAGCTTGATTCACGAGCTGGGTGAGATCTAGTGAGATCGCAAATTTGCGAGCCTCTCGCCCAGCGTGTTCCCCACTCACGATAGTGAGCATTGAAGTCCTCCAGGAAAACAAGCTCCGCTGTTGGATACTTCCTTGAGTTAAATCTGCGGCCTCCGTCAGGTGGTTCATGAGTCTAGTCGTCTCTTGATTGCCATCATGGGACCGATAGACACAGGCGTAGACTGTTTTTTTCTAATCCGCCGTCCACCGGCAGCCAAAGCACGGAAAACCCAGAATATTCAAAGCAGCGTAGTCGCCTACAGCAAATGTCATCGCGAATATACACGCAGACCCCAGCCTCCTTCCTGAATGTACGTTCAAGAGAGTGCCCGAGTAGTTGAGGTATGCCATGTCCGACGATGTCGCTATCTGCGACTCCGTTAAAAAGAGTAGGTGCGGCTTCTCAGTCTCAAGGTAGTGGTGGACTAGGTGGTGGTGGACTAGGTCGAGATTGGAGTGCAATCCCCGAATATTAGTGAGGTGCACTTTTAATGGGAGGAAGTGAAGCCGTTGAAAAACCTTTTTCTTTTTCTTGATCTTCATGTTTCGGCAGAGTGAGATGGTGAGTAGAGAAAGGACCAGGCTCCACTCAGTCATCTAGAATGACCAAGAGCTTTACCGACCAATGGTAAATTCATCTGGAGACCGCGGGGACGCCCGAACCCCCCGAAATGGCCATCGGGTCCTCCCATCAGTCGCTAACTGACACAGTGGAGCATTTCGAGATTTTTCACGAGTTGGCGGGGCAGCCTTTGGCGCATGGCTGGTGCGCTACTTGGGCCCTCTACTACCTGCGGTCGGCCAACGGCTGAGACCGTGCTTCGGATCCGCTACCCTCCAGAATGAGTTGTCCGGTTCAGTTTTGCTCAAAAGTCAAGACTGAACTAAAGCAGTGCAGCAAACCCTCCTCATGCCCCGAAAGGCACTGGCACTCTCGCTCAACGACTGATCGCAGTAAACTGCTTGGCGCCGAACTTCGGCGAGAGGGTGGTCACGAACCAGGTGGCCCTTAGTGGAACCTACCACCGCTTCGAAATGGATTGACCGCCATTTATCGGTAGACGACTGCGCTGCAGGCGAATGCCCACAGCGGGCGATGGGGTCGTCACTTCCCGACGCAAGAGATACTACTGCACCGATTTTTTAAATTATTTAACCCACGGGAAGCTTATACGCCGGTGGATGACATAGACTATAATTTACGCGAGCGAAGTCGTGGGATAACATCTAGTAACCAAACATAATAGAAATATATCCAAAGAGATACCATTATTACGTTAATGTTAACAGAAACCAGAATACGAGCAGAGGCCGTACAGCCTGATCAAGTAATCCTACAAAAAATCTGCCGTTTAAGTAGTGCAAGCCTAAATCACTAAACACTTCCATACGCTGCAAAATATGTCTTTCTACTAAAATACTTCTCATCCCGATGAAGTAGTGTATAAAATTTGGTTAATTATGATATCAGTAGGAATCAATTGGTAATCAAAATCATATTTGTATCATCTGCGTCGACCAAACTCATTAGCAGAATATTGTTCAACGTTTATTGTAAAAGATAAATATGCATTCCTAGGGAACTGTTTAGTGGGATAAATAGTAACCTATATGTTAATCCAGGTTTAGAATTTACCGTATACCAAATTACATCAAAATCCTTTCAGTACTGGATTAAAGTCACAAACATACAAATTTATAAACTTTCCCCTTTATAATATTACTAAGAAAGATAAGTTAAATAAATATTGATTATTTGAAAGTAGTATATTTTTTATTGAAAAGGTAATGGAGCTAATTACTCGACACAATTGGAGAAGCACAATATAGTTAAGTTTATTCGAATAAAGATATTTTGTCTTTGACTTTTTGAAACCAAACCAAAGTAAGACCAAAAAAAATTACACGTGGCTATTATCTTTTATTTCATTAAACAAAATTTCAATAACTTGAGCCATATTGATTTCTCGTGTTTCTCCAATTTCATCCAAGTACGTTCATTAGTTTTCAAGCTATATAATAAGTACCATGGTTTAGGGTGATTTTAATTTTTAACCGTAGAGTAATCCAAAATGTAACAAATGTAACAAGCATTCAAATTTATGGCTTCAAAAATTAATTTATGTGAATTAAGGTTGCATGATGGATCTTTCACAAACTAAAAAGCAGAAATTTGCAAATGATTACGAAAGTATTTATATGTGAATATTTTTCCATTGATATTTATTTAATCGCTCAAGTTGTATACAAATGAGAAGACATTACTTTTATGTTATCTGGGATGTATGGAACTAAGGAGCCATTAAAAGATATTTAAAAATAGATTTAAAGAAGGATTAAACATTTTATAATGTAATTTATGCGCAATAGTTGAAAAGGCCGATTGGTTTTTAACATTAGGCAATTTTGAAATTTTAAGAGCATTACATTGTGAGTCAATATGACTTAACGTAATGACTTCTGAGTATAATGAAGTATTAGATGACACATATCACCTTCTTAAAATCTGTAAATGGTGATCTTAATCTTTTTATCTGAATACTTTTATGTCCAAATGTAACAGAAACATGCTCATACTGTTATAGTTCAATTTACATGCCAATATATTAAAAAAAATGTAATTTAGCAGAAAGATTAAAAACTATTTAATAAAAATAATACATCAAGATTTTAAGAATAAACTACGCATAATTTAGGAGAAATTTGAAAAGATCATGAATTAGATTTTTATATTCCATCTGGTGAGTACATAATCTTTGCGTTTTTTTATTATCATCTACTGTCATCATATCATCTACTACTATATGTAGGATACATATAACGTAAAAGAATATTTTGTTTCCGAATATGTTTTAATTTAATTAAACTACTTTTCTTAAACTGCAAGTAGTTGAATTCAGAGTCTTTAAGAGATATAATCTGTAGTCGAGACAGTAAGGAAATGGAAATCTCATTTGTTTCCATCTTTACATTTGCGAGTGCCTCGACTTCGAAATACAATTTCCGTTTTGATTCATCCAGTCAAGATGGACGTTCATTTGTGTTACTTTTAATGTATGATTTTATATGCGATTGGATTTACATTAATTTAAGAGTTCAAGTTAAAATTATTTTGCGAGTGTTGAAATCACTATGAGGTTCATTACGATACTGATATATTTATCCGACGTTTTAAGCTTCATATTTCATTATATTATGATATATTTAAAAAAAAAATCTTTTAATTAAGTTTGATAGATTAAATCTTGTATTTAAATTAAGTTTCTTTTATATGAATCAAAATGATGGTACGTAAATCATATTCTTAAAATAACCTTTCCGTTACAGTCAGGTAAAATTACTTAAATAAATATGATATGAGATATTTTTAATTTCTTTAATATTTAGAAAAATCACTGATTTCATTAATTTATTCATATTTTATTAATTAGAAATTTAGTACATTTAGGCACGCTTCATATAAAAGACCTATAAAAAAGGTATTATTGCTGTTGCACAACTTATTTCTCAACAGGCTGTACACGCCTATAGATTCCTTTGCTAATGGATGGCGGTTTAAAAAATAAACCATCCATTTTGGCGGGAATGTCGTAAATATCAGTTGCGTTACGCGCATATCAACATTGGTAACAAATGGTCCGCGGGGCATAAATCACGCTTTCTTAGTTGCCTTCAATTAGTGATGTCGAAAACATTCACTGTAACACATCATTAGATATTAGGACTTAATAACGTATTGAGATAGCTTATTTTCGGAATATCTAACAGTTAAGTAAAATAGTTGAACAAAACTTTGTTATTTATTTTGGAACTGTGAACATAGAAGTCTTTGAGCAACTGTTGTTAATATAACCAGCCCTAAATCATTTTATGAAGTGTGATATTGTGTAGCCAATTTTGGAAGAAAAAACTAACATCGAAGTTTTATAACATAAACTGTTTTTGGGTTTGTTATTATATCAGAAAAAAAGAACAGTTTATGCCTAATTTTTTTCTGTCTTTGGCAATGATCTGCTCATTTTCAGATTAGTACAATATTGTCGCCTCTACAGTACCTTTGGCCCAGTGGCTATGCGAAATCATCCGTGCTCAGTTAACCTCACATTATCTTATCATCATCACTGTAGACAATGTTGAGAGTCATTTATGTATCCATTTAGACACTTTTAGGTACTTATCCAATGTGGGCAATAGAAAAGGAAGAAATTATAATGCACAGAAGAATTTTCTGCTGCTCCTTAATAACTCGTCAGAAGATTACTGCCAATCTACTCCATGCTGCCAATTTAATGACTAAAATAGTAGTGAGAGAAACACAGATAAGATCAGCAAAAAATTATTATATCAAAAGAAATTAAGCGTCGAAATAAAAAAAAAAAAACATTTTTAATATTCAATGCTATTATATTAATCTTAATTTTGGATAACGATTACGGTGAAAATTTAAGACTTATTATGACGGCAAATATTAAATTTAATGATCTTTTCTTATCTTTGAGGTTTTCTTTCTTGATTTTACTAGCGAAGATATTTGATCAAATTTAAATGTTGGCAAAGAACTATAAAGTGCATATGTAGCACAATACGGTATTAATATTATGACGTCATAAATGTCATTGGGATGGGTCGTGTATTATTTTGCCATGCGCTCGTTCGTTACCGTCATGAAAAAAAAATGTAACAAGAAAGTCGTAAATACAGGAAATTTCTCTTGGACACAGTCCCCTAATTTGACATAACTGGCTATAAAAATAACATTTTTTGTTGTATGCCGTAACATGTGATCCATATCCATGTCTCTAAATGTGCCGTTACTACCTATGCCATAAACCTGAAACACGATCAGTGTGTGTGAGTATATTTTATTAGTAGACGTATCATATAAAATCTATTCTATATTAAATAAAATGTGATTAATTAACGATAAACTTTACATAGTCGCTAGATATTATGCATAATTTCTAAAGTTTGAATTGAGTGTAGTGTAGTATTATATCAGGGCTACTGCCGAACTCTCTAGTTATGACTAGCCATAAGATACGATATCTGAGGCTTCGTACTGGACGCCCACGGATGCGGCCGCCACCACTGCCACTGTGCCCGCGGTCCTTAGCGATTCTATGGCGATATTTATATTCATTTTTCTATTTCGACATGTCTTTTTCGTGGATAAACGACTTAGTTTGTAACACTGCTGACAAAACCATAATGATCATTAATTTATCGTTAATAAAGAGTATGTTAAAATAGTAAAATGAAACGAAATTTATGGATACAAAGTATTTGCTTTCCGTAAACTTTGGATTCCTCTTTACAAAAATTGAGCGAACCCGGAAGTATGATTTTGAGCATAGTTAACAGTTCTTCTTAATTCTGGTTAGTAAGTTCTTAATGCCGTCATGATATCAAGGAGGTTTGAAGTTACGAATGTATGCAACCTCTTTTCAAATTCATACACCTAATACACAGACCAGCAGACCCTCGACAGCACCATGATCCTTTAGTAATCTACTCTTAATGAAGGTTGAGTATGGAGCTGTCACTTCTGGATTCTAGGCCCTTCTCTCGTAAATGAGAGTGCATTTGTGGTTTAATAGGTATTTGACTAATCATTGAGCTGCACCTTGCAGCTCGTCGCGTAGCAGGGACAGTCCGTATTGAAATGACATCACATCACCAGCCCTTTTACGTCCCCACTGCAGGGGCTCAAGCCTTCCTTATGGATGGTTAAGGAGGATGGGCCATGACCCTCCACGCTGGCCCAATACGGATTGGAGGCTATTAACGACTGCAAATGCAGCCGGGACCAACGGCTTAACGTGCCTTCCGAAGGACGGAGTAGCTCGAGATAATAATTTTTTGGTCACCCATCCCGTGACCGACCCTTGCGAAAGTTGCTTAACGACTACGATCGCGGGCCGCGGCGCTTATCCACTATGCCACCGAGCTACTTGAAATGGCAATCATGGGGAAAAACAAGCTGGTATAAGATTAAAGTTAAACAAAATAGAATTGACATAATTTCACGACGCGATTCAATATAAATTAAATAAAGTAATATTTCGAACATATTTTTATTTTCTGCTTACAGTTTTTTTCCTAAATAAGGAATTTCATACTATCTAGAAAGAAAAAAAGGCGAATAATGTAGCTAGCCTTTTACGCTGATCGTACCTAATATGGGTAGGCTTTCGTCAATCTTCTTATTTTCTTATAATGGACCATAATCCCACTAATATTATTTTCATCCAAATGATATAGACGTTATACCCTTTCAGATTAATAATAATAATATTTATTTCCCAAGATAACATTTACATATTTATGATTTACCGGTCCCCACACTAGGCAATACCTGACCTGTGGGAACAGTAGAGTTCGATTTCCATTACAAATGTTGAAGCACTTTACAGTGTGAAAATTAAATCAAAGAAAACAAAGTAAGAAACAAACTTCAAATTTAAATATTGTTACAATGAAAAAGACAACGAAAAAGGGCGCGTGTGTGTTTGTGTGTTCTCTTCTCGAGTTATTTGTACTGCAGTATTATTGGGTTTATTTAGTTGCCTTCAGGCAGTCTTCTGTATCTTAGTGAGTCCATAATAGAAGCATATTAGTACCCGATATAGAGCATATTAGCCTTTCGAACGAATATAAGTTTAAAATGATAGCGAGAGACAAGTTTATTATAAATATAAGGGAATAGAAAAGGGTCGAAACGTTGCGAAAATGTTGTTTTGTCCAGTGCGACAGTTGAATAAAGTATTGGCTTAAAGATAGCTGCTTTTAGTACTCCTCTTTGGGCTCTTTCCAGTGAAATTATGTTTCTGCTGCTCCTCCCCGAGCCAAAATACAATAATTATAAATATAAGGGAATAGAAAAGGGTCAAAACGTTGCGAAAATGTTGTTTTTGTAGGAGGTTTGGAATTTTAGAGACATGTTTTTTAAACATTCTATTATTGCATATCCCTATATCTCTGTGCATATGGGTCACAATCCGTATCAAAAAAGTTTTCTAACGCTAAGGACTTTGGTTTGTTCATACAGTGCGACAGTTGAATAAAGTATTGGCTTAAAAAGAGCTGCTTTTAGTACTCCTCTTTGGGCTCCTTTCAGTGAAATTATGTGGGTTTCTGCTGCTCCTCCCCGAGCCAAACTACAATAATAAATTATAGAATGGCATAGAGCCATGTGTACCATAATGAGGGTTTTATCGTCTGTAGCCTCTCGAAGGTTTTCATAACGTGAATAATCTTCTGAACCCGACCAGATGTCAAGCGAATATGCTGTTTAAAGGTGAGTTTTTCATCGAGCACGACTTCTAGGTAACTCAAGGCATCAGTTCTGACGACATAATTGCCATTCATTAAAAAGTCATTGTCCTCAGGATCGAGGTCAGTCTGATATAAATACGGTCTAGTTTGCTATCTAGAGCAGATACAGATGTTTTGTGAAAGCAGAGATATTTCATTTTGGCAGTGTTTAGTGTTAAAATGTTTTTATTTAACTACTGTGACATCAATTTCATTCCATACTCAGCCCTTCGAGTTACGAGAACCCAAGAGTCGTCATGGAAGATGATTGTTATACCAAACACTGACATCATATGATACATCATATGATGTCAGTGTTTGGTATAACAATCGAACAGATGTCATTTATATAAAAATTAAACAACGTAGGTCCCAGAATGCTCCCCTGGGGCACACCAAAGTCAACTCGACTATTGCCGCTCATGTTACTGTTAACACATTCCCTCTTATTCCATATCTAGTTTCTTCACAAGAATTAGAATCGACACTGTGTCGGCCTTTGTGAGATTCAGAAACATGCCAATACATTTGCATCCGTTATCAAGATGTGTAGTTATTATATCAAACAGGAGTGTGACAGCATTCTCTATAGACCTCCCTCTCAAACAAACTTCTTATCTGAAATTATATTGTGCGTTTCCAGAAATGATACCAATCTCTTATTTATTATGCGCTCTAGAAGTTTTGAGATACTCCCCAGAAGAGATATAGGCCTATAGTTGCTGGGATCACTTTTTGTGGAACTTTTATGTATCTGAATAACAGCTACCTTCCGGGAATATGCCACTTTCTATACTCTTATTGAAAATAACTACGAAAGGAGATGATATTAAGAGGCCAATGGCCTTGAGGACTCTGTTATTTACATTGTCCAAACCTGGTGAACTTTTTAAGTCTAGTTTCCTGATGAGTTCCTTGACCTCTTTTTCATCAGTGGGCAAAATAGAGAAAGAGCTGTTGGGCATTATCTATTTCTAATTTGCGAACAAGCGATTCTTGTGTCTCCGATAGTCTTGCTAGAATAGTACTTGTCAAATCATTACCAAGTCAAGAGAAGTAATCATTACATGTAAATAATGCTGATTTATGATTTAGCATTTTTGCATAATCCACCGTGAGCACCACCCACCGTTCGTAGACAGTTATTGGGCTTGGTAGAAGATCTATGTGAAGTTTGGTTAATAAACTTCCGAAGTTTCTTAGGGCATCTGCTACAATCACTAAGTTCCTTGCGTTCATAATCAATTTTGAGTCTTCTTAGAAACAAGGTGTAAAAATTACGGTATCTAGTGCAGACTTACTTGTTTGATTCATCGTGTGGATATCTTTATCAATCTGCATGGAGCTTATCCTTGTATTTTGAGCAGCGAACAAGCCCAGTAGTAATCCAGAATTTATATTAAACTAACTACTTACTGACTTTCACAGGGCGGGAATATTTGGAGACAGACTTTTCCTCGAGACATTCACTTGTCATAACTGTTAACCAATCAATGCTTTCGATTTCCGACTAAACTAAGTCAAACCTTAATCTTGTTCTGTCAATTGATGGCTTAGTTCTGCATGCTATTCCCGTCATTACGGTGTCATGGTCCATTAGGTCCATTGGAGTCATCACCGTCTCTGCTATTGCTTTTGCTATTATGAGTGGGAACGTTAATTGCTGGTATCAAACCATGTTCCGCAAGCAGGGTGGGGTAGGTAGACGACAGTTGTGGCCGAGTCCAAGATATTCCTGAAAGTTTCTAATTTTCCGGTAGCCATTTGTCAATCACTTTTTCAGCCTCCGTCCTAAAAATACTAACGAATTACTAATAAAGTTTGAAACGAAATTAACTTTTAGTACGTATTAAGATGTTAAGCTTTCCTACTAAAGAGTATTTATGTATTATAAACAAAACTACCGTTTCATTTCGTACTAATAATTCTACGTGAGAATCTTGTAAAATAAATACACATTTGGTAAACAAATAACTGCTATTCAACCAATCATGCTTTATTTATAATCACCAACTTACAGGGTATTTTTACAATCACTTCTGACTTATATGCTAAGAGTCATATAATATAAAAAAAGGACGCTTATATCTTATTGCGTCTCCAGGATTAATGTCACAACAAAAATGTGTAGTGTTGCCAACTATATAAAATAATATCGTGTCGTTCCAAAACGCCACACACAGAAAGGGTTTAATATGTTTTTATCTTGAATTTAAAATTTCAAGTAAGGTAACGATAAGAAGGTTTATCCTGTTAAATTGCAAATCATGTATACTATTTTCAAGACAAGTTTGAAATTGTGTTTCTCGTGTAACTTAGAAAATGTGCTGTCCCCAAACTTCCCGTCTGTCGTCACGTGCCATCCGTAAATCTCATACCTACATGTCGCTGCATGCCGCCTCTAACTTCTTCGTTTTCATCTAATAGTTGAAAATATTTGACCGGTATCAGCTATTCAGTTCAGTTAGAGCGAGTAGCATGATGGCGTAGTGTTGAACGCGCTCGATCAGCGATACTTGCGATACTTGAAAAATACTAAAATTTGCAATGGCCAGTCATAAGATAGGTTACCGAACAAGTATCATGTCGAGCTTCCCGTGCTTCAAAACAAGTTTATATTAATAATGAGTCTTACCAGGCTGTACTAATCTAATATTTTAAAAAATATTAAAAGAAAAAATACATATTTCTTATATTTCCACTGCCACTATTCATTAAACAACAAATAAAAGAAAACTGTCTATAGCTTGTAATAAAAGAAAACTATTCAAATGAAACTATAATCGATGGACATGTAATGTCTTAACATTTACGACTGAGCAAAAATTGGTTAGGATAATTACTTTCGTTATCGTCTTATGAGTCATGCTAAAACGATATACTTTTAAATATAATTTTTAGCTTTTAATTTTATTCAAAGATTAAAAATTATATTTATCTTTGTTTGAACTATTTTAATATTCAAAAAGTTCCAACTGGTAAAGAAACTAAGGCTACAAATAACATGTCATGTCAAGTTAAAATAACTACATCCTTAAAAATACAATTTAGGGCTAGATGTGTCACCAAATACATTTTCACTTTTCTTGCTCAGAAGTCTGACATAATAATGCTATTTTAACCCAAAGCTGGGCTAAAAAAGCATATGTCGTTCTATGGAAATAAGTTTTTATTTTTTGCATATGACCAACAGTACAATTCTGCTAATGTTTCCGTAATTATCGCATCTCAATAAAATCTCAATGACTTGCATATTACCATTGTAATTTCTATACTAAAGTCCAATATTATTAGTGCAATGTCTTTCTCACACAGATATATAATGGTGACAGATATATAATAATATTAAACTTAGGGTAGACATCGACGATACATTGGTAACATATGATCATTATTACCTAAACATTAGCAGAATTGGCATGCAGATTACATAAACTCTTTATCCATAACTGCTGAATTAAGACTACCCTTATTACTGTTGTGACGGGTTCGATACTTGGGCGATTTAAAGAAAGGCTGACTAGCTTGAGAATTTATTTATTTTATGGTAATAATGGGTAAAGAAAATAAATTGTAATAAACAAAAAATGAATATAAAAACAGTTCGTATGTTTACCTAAATATAAAATTAAAATTGCAAATAAAACAAATACATACCCCTTTTTGGATTTCTTAATAAAAACTTGGACTCTATTACAGGATATAATTTAATATATTCTATTTTAGTCACATAACTTCATCATTATAATATTTAAATTTTTTAATTCATTTTATTTACATGTTCACAACAGAACATTTTTTTTACGAACTAACATTCATAAAGAGCATGTTTGATTAGTCAAAATGTCCAATTACGAAAGGTGAATAATAAAAAGAAATGATGTTGAATATCAAAGACAAAAAGTTTACATGCTGAAATCTAGGAAAAATAAAGAGGGGTACGGCACACCGTTACACTGTTTTATAAAAAAACCTCAACACAGAGAGTGTCACTTTTAATTACATTTTTATAAATAAATATTTCTTGAAAATGGAACTAAAAACGGCGATCTTGGCGTTGCCTCTATAGAAAAAAGCAGAATTGACGCCAAAAACTTACTAGGTCATGGATACGTTCGTGTGTACAATAGACAAGCTGTGCAGAATGAAAATTTTGTAACATTATTTAATTTTGTTTGTGTAAGAAATCAGTGGATTAAGGGAAAATCAGTACTTTCAAGAATGTATACTTTTATTTATTTTTTTTATTTCTATTTAAGACAAAAACAATATATTTTATAAAATTCTACATAAAATTGCTACATCTAGTCAATTGCAATTATCCACAAAAAAAACAACATATCATCGGTAGGCACATTTCTTCATTACGGCACTTGTTCCACGTTTACGTTCTCTGGCTCGTTTGTATGTAGTAGCATTGAGGTAATAATTGCAAGAGTGTTAAAAATATATAATAATGTTTTAATATATTAATGATAAATGGATTTTATAAGCATTTTTGATTAAGAATATTAAGATCATCAACTTAAAGACCAGCAGAAATTGGCTAATTCTATAAAAAATATCAGCTTGTCAAAGTGAGCTAATTTTAAAAGAACGGATGGATATCTCCTAAACAATGAAATTAGTTGTTACAGTTTTGCCAGTAACAAGCTCTATGATAAATGTTTACCTACCGACAGCCTTGTAATAAGCCCCACGCTAACAAATGATCACCAGTTCACGAGTTGGTATGTTCTTGTTTACCTCTTACGTTTGGTCATAAAAGCGTTGCGAATTTGCACAATAAGTCATATTGTAAATAAAAAAACCTGACAAAATGTAAGAACACTTGCTATAATCTATAATTATTTTTTTAATAAACGTTCCCAATAATATTAAAGACATTTATCGCTATTTTAAAAATCTTCATAAATATATCTATGTATTGCTACACTAATATAATATTACTTATTTGCATTCGGAAGGACTTTGGTTAGAAACACTATTTCAACTAGATTATTTTTTTAACACATATTTTGACATCAAAGACATTAGGTTCGTATTAAATCATTGAATACAAAACACTTGTTTTCTTAATAAATCTTGGTTTAATTAAATAATGGCACGTGGTATTAAACTAGCAAGAACTCTTAGCAAACCATCTTCAGTTACATGTATAGGCTTTTAATACGAACGCATTGCGTTTCATTAATATTTATGACTATTTTTCAGGGTTGTCAACTGTGAAACTAAAAATAATGCAGCAATAAATCAGACAATACATTTTCTGGTATCCGCCTTTTAGAAAACAGCAAGCACAATATTTTGGTCATTATAATGTACACACTGCTGCACGTCAGACCATACATTGTAGATATTGTACCGACAGCGCTTCGTATAGAAATTTTCTACTAATAGAAGTCTGCTGGTGGTGGCATGTAGCGTGACATGCGTCCGTGCGTACATTATAATGACACCATAAAAAGTAGATGATGTATTATATTGGATTAAATTTAAAGAACATCATAACAGACTCAGCGTGAGACTTTTAAAGTTTTTTGTATGGGATTTTTATGTTTGTATCATGTATAAAACATTTTCGTGATAACATCGTTTCACTATCATTAGATGGCGTAATAATTGATTAACCTTATGTTATTATTATTATTACCTTATTAGTGCGCTCGGTTTGCGATACGGTTGTTAACTTTCACAAAGGGTCGGTCATAAGATGGGCGAACAAAAATTTTATTATCTTAAGCTCCCCGTACTTCAGAATGCATGTTAAACCGTTGGTCCCAGCTGCATATGCACTCGTTAACACCCATCAAACCGCACTGAACTCATCACGATTCCATTCTCCCTATTCGGTTTGATTAGCCTCCACGCATAGGAAAGATATAGGCTATAAGCATAGATTAATAAGCTGATAATAATGATATAAAGCATAAATTATAATAAGTATGGTCAGTAACAATTTCCGGAAATTGAATCTGAAAATTAAAAAATACACAACCCTAGTACCACAATTATTTTACTACAAAGTCATCGTCTCCTGTCACAGCAGAATCATAATAAATGATCGTGAAAAAATTATGTTTGCCTAATTTACTTTCACAGCCGACCAATAAGGAAAAGTTTAATGCAAAATTCTCAACACACAAAAAGTACTTTTCTGTGTTTAAAAAGTAAAAGCAATTTTTAAAAATAAAGGAGTTTGAATATCTCAGTTGAAAACCTTTAATCGATCTATGTACATATTGAAATAGGTCGAAATGGGCTGGCTGGAAGAACTTAACAAAGTAGGTAGGGACCTAATAGTTTGATGTCTCTGAAAGTAGATAATATTCTTTTTCAAAAAGTTATAGACTCTCTTGAACTCTATTACTTGTATTATAGACTTCCAAAACATCAAAATAAATCATTTATGTGTAGATTCTCTCTCCATTTTCTATTTCAAAACGTACAAATTGCATTTTTATCACATATTGTCAATGATATTACAATAAAAAAGAGCATATAGCCCTCAGATCAACTCTAAGCACATACAACAATTAATTAATCAAAACCAAAGTTAATAAAAAATATTTGTCAACCTTTTATTAAGTTGATAATTAGGTATATTTACTGTTTAAAATGTTACTTTGTTATAATGAAGGCTTTGAGTCATCCAATAACGCAGGGAGCGTTAATGTCATTAGACACTTTTGTTATTTGAAACTGTCCAAATCATAGAGTCAACAATACGTGATGAATCCACCACAAAAGCTATTATGTCAGAGTTCAAATTACCGAAAACAAGGTTTATATCGCCTCGGAACATTTAATAACTAGTACGTTAGACCCCATTCGGTTTATGTTTGAAGGGTTGAGGCGTGACATATTTCGTAGCAAATGACATAGGTAGGATACTACGCCTACGAATAATACGGATTAACAAAGCTTATAAGTTGTTGAAACGATTTAATTTTTGAAAGCTTACTGTCAATCGTTAATTAAAACATATTTTAGCACCAAAATTAATCTTCATAAACGATAGAAGTTCGTTATAGCTCTTTGTAAAATCGATATTTTAGATTTATTCAATTTTACTGTTTATTTTTGAACGATTTGAAATATCCATTTATTTAATTGAATCTTCCCGCATGTTATAAACCCGTCATTCTGAGATAACATCTAGACTCCAGACCATACATTTGATTATAAATAATAATCTAAACATAAATACATAACTAAGTACTCATCCATATGAATGAAAATGGATTCAAATAAAAATAGATTCAAATACGTTTACATCGCAAAACTAAATGGGCAAGCAAGTTGATGTCTCAAATTTCAACAATACGAAACTCTTTCCTTTGAGAATTTTGCAGGTGTTTGCCAAATCGTATATGTGTGCGATTCCCACGCGACTAAACTTCGACGTTAAGAGCCGAAACGAGGAGTCATACCAGTTCCAATTACACGAAGGGTCAGTTAACTCGATTAAGAAAGATATATCATATAATTTATATTTGATTTTGTGCTGTACAAGAGAGCAAGTTGATAATTATTTATTTTCTTTTAAAAGTGACGAAATAAAAACAAAGCATCGTTACTTTATTTTTATTTTACTAGACTTTAAAAAGTTAATCATTTCTTTTTCTTTTTGGTCTTAATGCATTTTTCTACAATTAAATTCCCTATATAAATAAGTTTAAATTTACGCTTAAAATGTACCTACTTATTAAGATACTATTATAAGGTATAGGTACTTTATAAATTTCATTGATATATTGTAAAATCATAGTTATATTTGTACTTTTTTTACATATTATAATGGAAAGTGACTTTATAGTCTAATGAAGTCATTTTCCGATTAGAATTCTCAATATGAAATAAAACAAGGAGGAAAAAGCAGCCCTTGCTGAGTTTCTTGCTGGTTCTCAGTAACAGAGGTCTTCGGGCGTAGATTTACGAACCGATGCATTACTGTAGTATTCCAAATTTTACAAATTTGAAGTTAAGTATTAGCTCTCTTCCACTTAGCATACTTTCTTTTTGCTGCTCGGTGAGAAGTGACTACCTATTGTTTTTCTGGGCTCAATTAATGATGTCTTGTTGTGATGCAATTATCGCGAAAGAATCGGAAACTTCCATTTTCCTAGATTGTACAAAATTCGTCATCATTCTTATTAGGCATTTATTGGTAAAAAGTCAATTAAGGGCTACCTACGAGACCTATTTAATATGTTTTCCTAATGTTTGTATATATTGCAGAGCTATGATTTTTATGGGAAGAATAGTTATACATTAGTTCTAATTTTTAATGCCACAAATCCACCATGGCAACCAGCATATGTATGCAATCACACCAGCACGAGACATCCGAACTTAGCAGTGCTCACAGCGGACGCACACGGAATAACGAAGTTATCTCCACGGGGGAACACAATAGCATCCTGCAGGGTGCACTTAGACACATTTGCGGGAAATGGTTGGTTACCGAAAGTTGTAACTCTATCTTAAAAATCCTGCCCTCAAAATTGATGTCAATTCACGTTTTTTCTAATTTATTGTTTTTTGCTAAAGGAATTATAGTACCTAAAATTTAACTTACTTTTCCTTTCAATACCTATTAAATTTATCAGCGTCATAGAAGAATTGACTACAACTGCACAGCAACCTTGTAACTCTGTAGCTTTAGCGTATAGGATACGTCATGTTAGCGATTTTTCGTTTAATTTTACTACATTAACATATACTTAACGAAGAACGAATGATAAAATAATAATAATAATAATTTATATGCGAATGAATAATATGCATTTTAAAAGAGATGTAAAATGTAATACAATTATCACCTATTCAGCCATTAACAATAGCATGCAAATGTAGTAAAAGAAGTCACTATAAGCACCGACCAATCCACCCCGAACTAACTTTCAGTTTCCATATTCGCTAGGATGTCAGATCCTAAGGTTAGATTTATGGCTAGAGAGTTAGAACGTTGCACCCCTGAACCCCACAACACTTTTCTTTGATCATATTGCCCAGACAAAAATATGTTTCATCTCCGAACAAGAGAATAAGCTGCATAGCCGAGTGATTCGCATACCGGATTCAAAGTGTCGCCAATTCAGAGGTCCCAGGTTTTATTTTTAGTCGGGTCAATGTTTGGATGTTGTGGTACCTACATTATCTAAAATACCTTGATAATACGAGACCTTTTAGCTACTCCTCTTAGAACCCGATAAATTTTCTGAGTTGAGAGAAAGTTTACAAGGTCAAACCAGATAATCTTTTTTTCACCATTATCTTGATTTTAATGACTTTAATCGCTCCAACCAATGATTTAACTAACTAGCTAGTAGTTCTTCCTAAACTTTTAAAAGTCTTAACGGATATGAAAGTCATTCCAAATACTAAAAACTCATAATTCATTAGAACCGTTAATTTATGAGTCACACTGCTTTATTAAAAAAAAAAAACAATATGGCGGATGTATGACGCCTCTCGAGAAACGTAGAAATATTTATTCTATAATTTAAGCAATACGAGTGTCAAGTTATAGTAAACCCCAAAGATACATAACTTGTGTAAATTAGAACAACTGTTGTGATCAAGATTTTATGAGATTTTAAACGGAGGATATTTATTTGTATACGTTTTTCCACATAAAAGTTCTCATTTCTAGACTAAAAATTTCTTTGTATAAATGACAGAGTTATAACGACTTATTTAAATTTTATAATTTACAAAAGAGTTGAAAATAAATGACACAAAGTTAAATCAAATAGTTTTATTTATCTTCGTGGAGGCGCAGACGCTGCATCAAAATGTATATGAAACAATCTGTATGCGAAATATTCCATCAAAGCCAATCCTAATGGGTACAACATCTTGTGTCCCATTTGCGGGGTCAATATATACGCAAATATAGCAGCACCAGCTGTGTACCAACCATACTCTCTACCGTTCTCGAACGAGTAGTGACATAGTGATAGAATATTGCAAGCTATGACAAGATTCCCTAGATGAACATTATCATCACCGGCCAACGCCAATGCAAAAGGAACCAGTCCAGATAGAAGATGGATCGAACTCAAAGTTTGGTTGGAACGATATATATCGGCCATGAGGCAAGGCAAAGCGAGATATCTTGTAGCTTTGTAGCTAATTACGTAGGCTGCTTTGAAATCGTTGTCGAGCAGTCCGCCTGTTGAAACAAAATAGCAATACAATGAATAAATTCCAAAAAATACGTAAACGTATCGTTATATAAATAACATCAAATCATAAATTTGCTAAAATCACAAATTAAATACGTTCTTTGCTATTGTGAATAATTAAAACCAGATACGAGACGACATAGTATTGTTTTTTTAAATTGATTCAGCCAAATATCGAGCCAGTCAAAACAATAAAGAAGTAAACTAAATTAGGTCAACGCAACAGCGCATCAAGTTATCTAAAAGTCTCACACTCTAAATAATTTAAAACTTTAATACATTGAAAATAAAGCTTAATATTGATTTCGGATATGTGGCAACCTGAATTCTCTCAACTCCAAATAAAATAATAATATGTAAGATAAAAAGACTTATGTATTTTCTTGATAAATATTTTAAACAGAAAAAAAAAACAAACTGACAATGACAAAGAATATAAAGAGAAAAAACAAAGTGGCCTATCAAAAGATATATGAAAGAAGGTTGGTGTGTAAACTAAATAGTTCCAACACTTCCCCTACTTCTGAATAAATTAATAGGCCATTATAAATGTTAAATTAAACCTAATCCTTTCGTTAAACACTGATGTCTTTGCTTCGATAGAAACTTGGTTAAGACATCTGCCTTCATTTCATTTGTCGGAATATATTGTATACCAATAATACCACTAGCAACAGTATCCCTAATAAAATGATGTCTAACATCAATGTGCTTTGTTCGTGAGTGATGAACGTTATTTTTTGTTAGCAGTTGAGCTCCCTGATTATCACTATAAATACAGACACCATTATCTAAACCAAACACTTCCTTCAATATGTTTTTGAGATATATGGATTCTTTTGCAGCATCACTAAGTGCCATATATTCGGCTTCGGTTGTTGACAAGGCGACCGTTCGTTGTTTACGTGATTCCCATGATATAGGTCCATTTAAATAAAATACATATCCAGTGTAGGATTTCCGGTCTTTTAAACATGCACCATAATCAGCATCAGTATAGCCCGTAAGAGTGAGTATATTTTTCTTCTGGAATCGGAGTTTAAGATGCATTGTCCCTTTTAAATATCGTAGAACTCTTTTTGCTGCATTCCAGTGAATTGTCCCATAATTAGAATTAAACTGGCTTAACACACTTACTGCATGTGTAATGTCTGGCCTAGTTCCTACAGATAGATACATAAGAGAACCAACCAGTCTTTGATAAGGCAAATGTTGAGCTGCTTCTTTATCTTCATTTGAAGGATTCACTAACTTTAAATTAGGATCAGCAGGTGTACTAGCCGGTTTTGCATCAGTCATAGCAAAATTATCTAGTACCTTTTTAATATATTCTTCTTGATCAATGGCTATACCATTTTCCTCTTTTGCGATTCTCATTCCTAAGAAATGTTTTAAGTTTCCTAAATCCTTGACCTTAAAAAATTGTTTAATATCCCTTTTAAAATTTTCTTTCATATCAGCATTATTACTGAGAATGCAAAAATCATCAACAAAGATTGCAACAATTAACATGCAAGTTTCATTAACTTTATAATATAGGCAATGATCATGTTCAGACCTTTTCATTCCAAGTTGCATCATTGCTTCGTTAAGTTTAAGGTTCCACTGTCTAGGCGCTTGTTTTAAACCATAAAGTGCTTTCTTTAACTGGCATACCTTCCCCTTGTTGCATTCTTTAGTGAAACCCTCAGGTTGTTCCATATATATTTCTTCATTTAGATCACCGTTAAGAAAAGCAGTTTCAACATCCATTTGATCCATTGTTATATTCCATTGTGCTGCGAAAGCAAGCAGTAATCTAACTGTTGAAAGGCGTGAAACGGGTGCGAATGTTTCGTCATAATCTACGCCGTAAGTTTGTGTAAAGCCTTTGGCTACTAATCGTGCCTTATAGCGTGTGTTTTCTCCGTTTTCATTTTTCTTTATTTTGAATACCCATTTACAACGGACTATTTTTCTATTTTTAGGTCTATCCACAAGGACCCAAGTTTTGTTAGTTACAAGTGAGTCATATTCACTTTGAAGAGCCTCTTGCCATTTATTTTTATCATCAGAACTAATGGCTTCCTTAAAGGTTGAAGGGATATCATCTTCTTCAGCTTTGTAGAGAACTATATCTTCTGACCACTTTTTCGGGATTCTGTTTCTCAATGGATATCTCCTAACAGGTTGAGAAACTTGATTGTTTGTACTATCCGAAATTTCAGTAACACTGTCATAAAATTCTTCTTCAGTGTCGTCATTTCCAGTTACCTGTGTGTGTGTTAAAGGTTCAGTTTCGATATTGTTGATTTCTCCTTCAGTTAGTATATTTTCAGAATTTTCTGTAACTATAAAAGGTTCAGTAATAATGTTGTTGACTTCTCCTTCGTTTGGTATATTTTCAGAATTTTCTGTAACTATAATAGGGACGGATTCTGATACTTGAGTTCCAACTTTATCAACCATATTATTTTGATCACTTGACTGCGATTTGAATAAAAAATCATTTTCAAAAAATTTTACATCTCTTGTCTTAATAAGAATTTTTGGATGTTCAGGATCAACTACTCTGTATCCCTTAGTTTCGGTGCAATAACCTACAAATATGCATAGTTTGGCCTTAGCATCAAATTTCTTTCGAAGAATTTTAGGTATGTGCGCATAAACTCTGCATCCAAATATACGAAGATGTGAAAGATCCACTTTTCTTCCTGTCCAGATTTCTTCAGGGGTTTTCCCTCTAATAGCCTTAGTCGGTGAGCGATTTTTCAAGTAAGTCGCTGTATTGATTGCTTCTCCCCAATAACTTTGAGGTAGAGCAGATTCTGAGAGCATAGATCTGGCTTTCTCTACTAAGGTTCTGTTGACTCTTTCAGCCAGGCCGTTTTGCTCTGGATTGTGAGGCACAGTCGTTTGGTGAACTATACCGGACTGTTTCAAAATTTCTTTCATTTCCGAATTCAAATATTCACCACCGTTGTCAGAACGTAGAATTTTAATCTTTTTGTCAGTTTGGTTCTCGGCTAAGCTTTTGAATTCGCGAAATTTTTCCACAACTTCTGATTTTTGTTTAATTAGGTAGGTAAATGTTTTTCTAGAAAAATCGTCAGTGAAAGTCACGAAATATGAAGCACCTCCCAAAGATTGGGTACTCATAAATCCGCAAACGTCACTGTGAATAATTTCCAACAAATTTGTCGATTTTGAATCTGACGTTTTGAAAGGTTGCTTTGATAATTTACCTTCCACGCAAGCAATGCAATTATCTTTAATAGATCCAGCAGGCTTTGGATACCTGACACCAAGAGCTAAGTTTTTTCTAAGCAATTCCATAGATCTGAAGTTCAGATGACCAAGGCGTTTGTGCCATAATTCAGCTGAATTTTCTTTAACTTCTGTTAAATTCGCGTGAGCAGTAGGTAAATCAAGTTTGTACATACCATTGATATTTGAGGCTGTGCATAAAACTTTTCCGAATACCTTACACGTTTCTCCATCAATAATTTTTCCTCCAGATTTCGAAAAAAGTACGACATTCCCTTTCTTTACCAATGAGTTCACTGAAAGCAGGTTCGTTGAGAGGTTCGGAACATGCAAAACATCGGTAATATTGGAAGTGTTTAGTTTTACAGTACCAATGGCATCTGAAAGAATTATTTGATCATTAGCTATTCTAATACTTTTCGTGACAGGTTTAGTATCATGTAGCCAATCACGTCTATTAGTCATATGACTTGTAGCCCCGGAATCTATAAACCAGTTATCACTCTTTGCAAGAAGCGACTTATCAAAAATTGGTTTACACATAAAAGAGTTTACAAAAGTTTCACTAATCTCCAAATTATCAAAATTAGAATTAGTCACGGACTGATCATCAACCACAAGTGTTACCTCGCAAATTTCGGCCTTTTCATCTTTGGATTTAGCTTTAAGAATTCTACAATTTGGTTTTATATGCCCTGGTTTACGGCAGTAATTACAAAATATGTTCTTAGTGTCTCTATTAAATTTGTTGTAAGACAACACTAAAGCACTATCTTCAGGTGTTTTACTGCAGGTGGCTAGATCTCGGCTGTCTTCTTTCATAAGTGCAGCAATGACATTGTCTGATGTTAGTTCAGTGCCAGAATGTTCCAATGCCATGACGAGTGGCTTAAATTGATCGGGTAGATTACAAAGCAGTATAATTGCAACAAACGAATCATCTACTTTGTGGTTTATTTGTTCTAATTGTTGGTGTGTCGACATAATCTCATTAACATAAGTTTCCATATTATCAATATATCGACAGTTCATTAGTTTTTTCATTAACATGAGCTTTCTAATAAGTCCGCTGTCTGCGTATGCCCTTTTTAAGTTATTCCACGCTTCAAATGCAGATTTACATCCCATTATTTTAGAGAAGACTCTTTCATGACAGCACAAGCCAATTTTAGATCGGGCTCTGTCATCAGAGCGTTGCATTTCTGGTGAGCTATTGTCAAAAGGTGGATGCTTCACGCAATCCCATAGTCCACAATCAATCAGCATCATCTCCATTGAGAATGCCCATGTTGCATAGTTTGAACGCCCTTCTAATTTGTTAAAAGATGGAGTACTTACTGTATGTGCAGTTGAAATATAGGATACTACACTACTATTACTTGCGTTTGTATGAGAGAAAGGTTTTGTACAAGAATCTCCTTCCATTTTTTTTATGTTCGAATTGCAAAAATTTAGAGTATCAGAGCTCCTGGGCCCATAACCAAAAGGAACTTATTGCCTTTAAATAGGTATTCTCTCAACTCCAAATAAAATAATAATATGTAAGATAAAAAGACTTATGTATTTTCTTGATAAATATTTTAAACAGAAAAAAAAACAAACTGACAATGACAAAGAATATAAAGAGAAAAAACAAAGTGGCCTATCAAAAGATATATGAAAGAAGGTTGGTGTGTAAACTAAATATGGGCTGCAGCACGCGTAGCATGACAAACTCGAGAACTACACTGAAATGTCACTTTTCTCGGATTCACCCATAAGTTATCTCACTCTCGACCCGAGAAACTGACAAATGAGTGTAGAAAAAGCGTTTCTCGAGTTTGTGATGCTACGCGTGCTGCTGTGTCTGCAATATACTGACTCTGATAGTGAAGGAATCCGAGAATTCCATGTAAGAAGAAATTGGCGTGCATTCCCGGATCGGTGAAGCTTTTGTTACGCATGTTGCTAATCCCCCGCCCGGCCACGGCACACAGCACAATATGTGCGAAAGAGGCTTGAACGTCATCATCTTGTCCCATAACAACTCAACCAGACAAATCTGTAAACATTCGGCGTTACATAAAAATAATTTTCTAAATATGATAAATTAAATAAATTAGTTCAACAGTGACAAACTGGAAAAAACTATCGAAATAAATTGTCAAAACGAACTGTCTCGCAATTTTTCTTTAATCGAGTTATTTTTTAAAATAACAAAAGAGTGTTAAACCTAAAAAAGGGTTCATATGTATCGTATCTATTTGATGTGATTATATTGTGCAAATAAATTTATATTTACTGTTTTATGCGGTTAGGTTGTAGGTATACAGTAAAGTTTTCATTTTTGTTTGAGGTGTTATGATAAAAAAAATCCAGCTAAACCCTTTCCATAAAAGTTATAGTTTACGTTTCGTAAATGAATAGTAAGGAATGAATTTGAGATAAAGGCTAATCTAGAGGTATGGAAAAGAAGAATACATTTTGCCGATCTCAAATCAAATTTTGATAAGGTTTACCCTTATTAAATGATGAAACTTTAGGACTCTTTCTTTCCTTTTTTTTCTAAAACTAAAGATGGCAATACTAATTTATGATCAACAAGTTATGACGGAAACCAAGCGCGAAACTCATTTTTGAATTGTGAATGTGATAAATCTACAACCATGAGAGACGAAAGGTATTGCCACAGATTATATGGTATTGCCTCGCAAAAGTGTGAAAAGTATTCACATTCACATTCAATACACGTGAGAGTAGGATAATCGATATTCATCGATGTTGAATAAACATCGATGTTGAATAAACATCGATGTTAAGCTAGAAAACATCGATGTTTTGTGATCAATGTTTTAATTTCGATAGCATCGGCACATCGATGTTTTCTAGCCAAACATCGATGATTACGAATAAAATATCAATAAAACCTAAGGGTCATCTTACATGCTCTAGATGTACTAGCTAGATGATCTCGTATATCAAGTTCGACTTTTTTACATGAGATGTCACCGGTTGCACACGTAACTGGAGTAACCAAACAAATAGTATTTTTCTTTGCTTGCATTTTCCAAGGAAGTTAAAAATAAATCTGTCAACTTGTACTTTTGAAGTAATTTAACTGATAACGTACTTCAACGACTATTACTATTTTATAGGTTATTTTGAGAACAAAAATAAATAAATTGCCTGTAAGAAGATTACGATACTAACTGCTTGCTGCTTTTGTTTCGCAATGAAGGTGTAAAGGTTCAAGAAGATTCTTTTTATTTAATACATATGAATTTTTATGTATGTTATACATACATATCTAAAAATACATATTTTACATGCATGTTTACAAAGGCTGGCTCTACTCTTTATCAATAAAGAAGTAAATTAAAAGGTTCTTCTTTATCAAAATTAGTTTTCCTTCAATCAGTTGATAAAAAACATTGAAATATGTAATAATTTGTCCTGTTTCTTAATAAATTTCGAAAGATTTCACTGTATTTTATTTCTTTGTAAATTATTGCAAAAAAGTTTAGTTTTCGATAATTATCGAACATCGATGTTGGGCTTACGATGATGACATCGATGTCAACATCCCTACGTGTGGCACGCCATTCTCTAAAGCTTGTAGATACTCATTGAGATAGAGACCAGATATGTGCTCGAGTACGCAAAATAGTCTCGTGAGAGAAATATATCCGTTTCTTTCTAATATATTAAACAACACGCGAAAATAACAAAATTAACACGGCTTCCCTAGACGACAACAAAAATGTATTTCTCGCTAAATGAGGAAATATTTAAGAAAAATTTTAGTTCCCGAAATCAAACTAGTTGTCGCTACCGTACGTTTTTGATTTCTCCATGACAGCCATTCCGGTTTTCTTTAAAGTTTAAATGTGAATTATTTTTCAAAACTCAATAAACAAGTCATATTCAATTTGTGCTTTTTCGTATTTGTGTTTATATCTAAGTTTAGAACTTTTCAAATTTAATTTTTTTATATGTTAGTTAAAAGGAACAAAAATGACTGTCTTTAGTCCATTCGTTTGCTGCAAAAATCAACTTTAGCTAGGGTCGCCATCAAGTGGAGGTGCTTTTTTAGTGCTTTCGTTTTTTTAAATACTTCCTCATTGTCCTTGTTTATTGATTCTAGGTCAATTTGCTCTTTGTTGTAAGTAGTCTCTGCCGGAAATACTATATAAATCAAATATATATATATATATATATATATATATATATATATATATATAAATCAAGTACTCCCAGCTAAAAAGTCAAGTGAGATATCAAGTATAGAGGCTATTTGTCACTTTCTAATGAGGCGACAATAACATTTTAAATAAGTGATACTTTTCTTATGGTTCAGTTTTTAACTACTGCGGCTATTGTCGGACAGAATACTTTTTGTTACATTAAATATAAATTTATGATTTATTTTAGATACATTAAAGGCATTTTGTGCAATTTGATATCGATGAGCGATATCACATGAATCAGACGCCCTTATAATATGTATGGAGTTAACTCGTGAGATTGCACAGTTCCCACGCACCAGAAAAGAAAACAGAGCAAAAACTCACCACACCCTGCTCCACCTCACACAAAATAATCACCCGTCCCATTCCTAGTCTTTGCGAACATCGCTTAATCTTCGCAAGTGCAAACCAAACGCGCTAACCACTTGTACACGAGCATTTGAAACCGTAAACTTACACACTTTACTTTATAAATAAAACTATAGGTATTGAATTTGGAAAAAGTTGTTTTATATTACGGATCTCCAATAAAACGCTCGAATTGCATCTTGCTCTATTGGTATGATGCAATTTAAACCGACGATAGATTTGGTTTTGAGCCATGAGTAAAGAGTCTTAGGATAATACCTTAAAAATAATACACAAAATCTCAAAAGTGCTTAGGGCTTAAAAAAGTCCACTATGTCCCTGACACTTTAAGATGGGACTCGGACTCATAACTTGAACCCTTTAGCAATCCGGGCACAAAAAGGATTTTTAAATATTTTTCATTAAGAAGTACACTTCAATTGCTAATATTAAAGTTCATTTTGATTATAACTATTTTTCAAAGTTATAAGTCCTGTTATATTAGTACTAAGTCCATGGGCTAATATTGTACCTTCTTGGTCTGTGAGCAACACTTTATAATCTGTGCTTTACCGTCCGCCCATAGACTTCAGCCATAGAGTAATTTATATTCTTCAGCCATTTTGCTGCTTTTCTGACAACAAAAATCGTGTCTTTTCACGGGAAAACTAAAGAAATTGGTATAGGATTAGTAAAATTGTGGTGTGTTATCTATTTATACTAATCCAGGATCACATATAAAAATACGAAAATGGCAGCGAGCGATTCCGGGACAGATGAGTCACTTTATCCTATTGCTGTCCTAATCGACGAGCTCAAAAATGACGATGTACAGCTCCGATTGAATTCTATCAAGAAATTATCCACTATTGCTTTGGCTCTTGGCGTGGAAAGAACAAGATCTGAATTGATCCCTTTTTTAACTGAAACAATATATGATGAAGATGAAGTACTCCTTGCACTTGCTGAACAACTCGGTAACTTATCACTGTTTACCTCTTTACTACCCTTCTTTGTCGAGATTGATTGAGTTTACACATTATTGTTATGGACTAATTTTTAAAAATCTAGTAAACATTACTAAATTGTTTAAAATATAACCTTACTCTCGTCTACAATGAGATATTGATACCTTTCCAACTTTCTTACTTACTACTATGAGGCTTTGTAATATTACAACTTTACTTTGCCGAAAGTTTTCATATAAAATTTTTTTATTTATTATGTATGTTGCAAATTATACAAAAAATAGATATTGGTCTTCTTAATGAGAAATGCTTAAAAATCCACTTTGTTCTGATACTCTAAGATAGGGTTTGAACCCACGACTTTCAACGAAATCCGGGCGACATTAAGAATATTTTCCATTATAGCATTGAACAAATCTTCATCTTTATAAACTGGCACAAAGTGAATTTTAAGAATTTCCAGTTTTTTTTTACGTTACTTAGAATTGCTTCTGTGTTATAGTTTGAATAATTTGTAGACTATTGTAAAGTATATATTTGAAAACATTTTAATATTTTTGAAATTGTGGTCATCCTAAAAATAATAGTGTGATAACACATATTTCACTTTATTTTAAACGAAATAATGTATTAATTTTGAAGATAACACAAAATAAAATAAAATATTTTTTGTCATTTTAACCGAGATGAAAATGCTTTGTAATTGATTGCAATTCCGATGACTTATATGGCTTTCTATTGATGAATAAATATGGCTTTCTGTTGATGATTTAATTATGATAAGTTTTGTTTATTTACTAGCATGTAACATTATATTTGACATATGAGAGACGCAGCATTTTACATACAGTTTTGGAAATTAAAATTTTTAGCTTTAATAATTTATTGATAAATACAGTATTTCCCACAAATATTAATGTAATGTGATTATTATGTAATAAAGAATAATTCAAAACAATGTTTCAAGATTAGTCAAATACCTTATTTTATTAATAATTGTTATTACTAAAACAATTTCCATTTTTAAATCTATAGGGAACTTCATCAACTTGGTTGGTGGTGGTGAGTATGCCCACTGCCTCCTTCCACCTTTGGAGTCGCTTGCTACAGTTGAGGAGACAGTAGTCCGTGATAAGGCAGTGGCATCATTAAGAGCTGTAGCGGCCCACCATTCACCTCAGGCTCTGGAGCAGCACTTTGTGCCATTAGTGCAACGGCTTGCTGGAGGAGACTGGTTCACCTCAAGAGCTTCAGCCTGTGGACTCTTCAGGTAAAAATTAGTAAAGCAAATATGATTCAACTTGTTATTAACTCTTAATCTCAATGTTAGGTTAATGCAATTACCATCATAAAATATGCTTTATTAAATTGTCACATTAATTACTAACTATCTAAATGTATTTTATGAAAAGTCATTAAGGAGCAGGTTTAACAATTTTCGATACATAAAAAACTGTTTAATATTCAGATAAACATTCTAAAGTTATTAAATTGTGACTGAAATTTATGGATAACCCAAAATTGCTTAAATTTGAAAATAATTTTAACTATATTATGCATTTATATCTCTTTAAGTGTATGCTACACACGCGTCTCTGCCCCTGTAAAAGCGGAACTTCGCCAACATTTCCGTACATTATGTCAAGATGACACTCCGATGGTACGTCGTGCTGCAGCATACAAGCTCGGAGAATTTGCGCGCGTCGTCGAAGTCGAATATGTCAAGAGTGACCTCATCCCAATGTTTGTAACGTTAGCTGAAGTGAGTACTTTCTTAAAATTTGTTATGCTCATATAGACATTAATTATAAAGTTTTTTTAATTCAAAAAGAAATTTGCTTAATAAAAGATAAGATTTCTTTACATTTGAAGATTATGAAGTTTTTAAGAACAGTTATAAAACTTTTAAACATTTGTTGTGATTGAGTATAAGTACTTTTAACCAAGAGAATGTAATTGCTGTTTCAAAGATTAGGATTTTTTCTGTAGATATGTTGTTTTAATCTAATTTTTTGTGAAAAATATAAGGATGAGCAAGACTCGGTGCGCCTCCTAGCAGCCGAAGCTTGCGCGGCTGTAGCAGCGCTGCTGCCTCCCGAGGATATGGAGCAGCTGGTGATGCCGACAGTACGCGGCCGAGCTGGAGATACCTCGTGGCGAGTGCGATACATGGTTGCCGATAAGTATGTATAACATTAACACTACTCGTACAGTAAAATAATATCAAAGAAAGAATGGCTTTCCAACATAAAAAAATGTTGAGCATATCAAATTAACTGATAGCAAGGTTTTTCAAAAGAATTCGAAAACAAAAAAGTGTGAAAAGCATTTAAAAGTGTGAAGCATAGATAAGCTACAAATTAAGTGTCCCAAACAACCTCTGTCTGTCATTCTCAAAACGTGAGCCCAGCGTCCAGTGGGTGTTAACATCTGCAGATGCTAATGTGACTCATGGTTAAACTTGTTTTATGAAGGTACGAAATAATAAATCTTTGATCAACCATTCTATGATTGCACTTAAGAAAGTTTCTTGAATCTCCATACTGCAGACTGAGCTCCTTATTAGAATTTTATTGATTTAAATTACTTATTGGCAGGTTTGTAGAGCTACAACAAGCGGTAGGCCCAGAACTAGCCCGCACCGATTTGGCACAGATCTTCCAAGCTCTGTTGAAAGACACAGAGGCCGAAGTACGAGCAGCAGCCGCCGGCAAAGTAAGGAATTTACATAAAGTCCATACATGAATTTGAGGCACTTAAACTTATTCGAATCAAGCAAAGTTCTCTAAATGTTGAGTTGATGAGGATGAGTCAATATTATTACTTGTTATATACAGTAAATAAAAATTATTGTAAACTTTTACACTTTCACCAATTATGAAGTCACTTATAATTTCTTTTTTTTTTTATTGATTTCTACAACATAATAAGATTATCTGTCAAATAAAATATAATCATTAAATATCTAAAAAAAAAAATTAGGATAAAAAATATTATACACTCCTAAAAACTAAAGCATTTGCCGACCTCCTGTCACTAGCACCAAGAATATTGAGACCTAATTTATTATTGCTTTTTCGATATTCCGGATCACAAAAATTTCACATTCCATGCGATGAAAATATATCCATATCAATTCATTGTTTTACAGGTAAAAGACTTCTGTATGAACTTGGACAAGGCACACCAAGAGCACATCATCATGACTATGATCCTGCCACAGATCAAGAATCTGGTCTGCGATCCCAACCAACATGTCAAATCTGCTCTTGCTTCAGTCATCATGGGCCTTAGTCCCATAGTCGGCAGGCAGAATACCATAGAACACCTCCTCCCATTATTCTTGACTCAGCTCAAAGATGAATGCCCTGAAGTCAGATTGAACATCATCTCGAATTTGGAATGTGTCAACGAAGTAATTGGCATACAACAACTAGTACAATCTCTGCTACCTGCTATAGTTGAGTTAGCTGAAGACACTAAATGGAGAGTTCGACTTGCCATTATAGAACTGATGCCTCTACTAGCTGGGCAATTAGGACAAGAGTTCTTCGACGAGAAACTCACGGGACTGTGCATGTCGTGGCTTATAGATCATGTTTACGCTATACGCGAAGCTGCTACTCTGAACTTGAAGAAACTGGTGGAACAATACGGATCTCAGTGGGCTGAAACTAATGTCATTCCTAAAGTTCTCGCGATGTCCCGTGAACAGAACTACCTACACAGAATGACGTATTTGTTCTGCATAAACGTCTTATCCGAAGTATGCGGCAAAGATGTCACAACTAGAGTATTATTGCCCACCGTCTTGTCTATGGCTGATGACAATGTTGCCAATGTGAGATTCAACGTCGCTAAAACACTCCAAAAGATGGCGCCTTTCTTAGATCCAGCGGTGATACAGCCTCAAGTAAAGCCGGTGTTGGAGAAATTGAATGTAGACCCAGATGTGGACGTTAAGTACTTTGCGTCCGAAGCTATAGTGGGCATTGCCGGTTAGGCTGGTTTAACTAATAAACGCATTTGTGTATCCATAAATTAATTAATACTTTAGAATCTACTCCTGAACAAAAAAAATGGAAACCATCACATTTTATGCCTTTATTTTGTATAAGTATTTGGCACCAAATTTTAATGTCATTAGATTCTCTATGGTACTGCAACAAATCATTGGATATTGCTCTCCTCACCATAAAAATATAATGGAATCAATGTGTATCCATTACATATATAGAGATTTTTTATTTCTTTTTACAATGATCCATTTTCCATCGTCATTGTTCAAAATTGACTTACAAATAGACATGCATTTTGGAAAAATATGCACGTGTTTTACATTCGTCTTTTTTTATAATCGTAAGAATCATTTTACCCGCAAGGAAAATAAACTTTCTTCAAGTATTATTAAACCACTTATTGCATATTCCAAGATGCACCTCTTTTTCTTAACGCAGGGGAAATGCAATCTTAGCCTTAAACCAAGGCTTTCCGACCCCACACCCGTCCTGAAAAGGACAGGCTTATGCGAGACTCTCCCGGGGGGTGGGGAAAGGACCCGGGATCGGCAAGGAGCCCGCCGGGTCCAGCCCACCCCAAGATCCACCTTTAACTAATTGATACAGAGAATGGTTTCAAAGCATTTCGTATTGTTAAATAAGTTAAATATATAGGTATAAAATTAAACATAATAGTTTTATTTTAAATTACCCTTTATTTCTCATTTTCCAACTTTTAAATCGGGACCGGAAAATGTCCGTTCTAGTGTTACCTAATTAATGTGTATAAATTTTAAAGAATTGTTTTGTGAAGCTTATGCTTTTTTAACCGTATTATTATTACATAGTTCTATCTGTGGTACACGTTAGGCCGTTGGTCTCGGCTGCATTTGCAGTCGTTAATACCCTCCAATCCACATTGGGTTAGCGTGGAGAGTCATGGCCCATCGTCCTTAATTAACAATCCATAAAAAGGTCCGAGCCACCTCAGTGAGGACGTAAGAAGACTGGTGAAGTCTAATACAACTTATTTCTTTTATTTTTAGTTCAATTTCGTTATTTTTTATTTCATTCCTTTTAGTAACCAGTAAATATATTTTTGGAAAATACTCATAATACCCATATATTATTTTTTTACTCTTTTATCTCGCTCGGAAACTACATAATTTGCTATCTGTAAGTGTAAATGAACAAATTTTTTTTTCTCTTAACCTATCTGTGATGGATCAATAATTAATTTCAAAATCACAGGGTGGCGCTGCTAGCCTGACACACTCAAGAAATTGCAGAAGTTACTTTCCAATGAAGACTTAAGTATGTAACATGCAATTCTATTCATAATAATTTTTCATGATTGTAGAACGCTGGCACCTCTAATTTTGATTATAATTCTTTATATTTACATTAGAAAATATGGAATAAAACATTAAAAAACTTTCTATACTTTTTATTTCCATCGAAAACAACAGTATCCTATTAATTCACTTTTAATCACTGAAATATAATCTAGTTTTGGAGTGAACAAGGAGGACAGTAATTTGGAATGTAACACATGTTACGGACAGTGGATATATAATTATTTACATATTAATAAATATTTGTCAATTCACATATGATCAACTACAAGCGAGTATCACATTATACTTCAATATTTTTTTATCTCAATTAGATTTGAACACATCTTAACAATTAGTGCACAAACTATAATGCATTAGCATCAGTTATTAAAAAAAGTGTTTACAAGCACCAACAAACCGAAAAAAAATGGCAACTATTAAAAATATATGTAAGATTTAATAATTTCTTTGTTTCAGGCCTATGCTATTTTCGTTAAAGGAAATTATATACACAAGACGGAATAATGGCTGATTACAGACATATTTAGCGATTTCGATTTCATCATCAATATTGATCGTAATACAGTAATACACATTAGACTATTAACAACTTACTATTATAATAAACAATATATTATTTTACAAATTAGTATGACGAGATGTTCCATCTTTAATATCAAGTTTTTCGATATCGTTTGGAACATCGCTCCACATTGTATTTCCTGATAGCTGACAATGTCACTCACATTAATATTCCTGTATAAACAGAAAGTCTAATAAAATATGTATAATAAAATGTATCCATTATATTCATATAAAATTGTATCTATTTTTAAACGACAATAAATGTAATAACAATAAAAATAATTCTCAAAAATGAGTAATATTATTTTTATAGAAATCGTGAGTATGGGTTTGTCACTCACAAAGTGACTAATCAGTATACCTGTGAGTGATATCGTCAGCGTATTAGGATGGAATTTAGTGACGGGAGTCGCGAGGGTAGAACTCTGCGAGGATGGACGCGGGTATACGTTTCAACATCTCCTTGGGGAAGATACGCAGCAACTGCCAACCGATGTCCAAAGACTCGAATACTGTGCGGTTTTCGTAGTTACCCTGTTAAATTTATAAGATGATGAAAAACTAGAAAATTGTATTCCGTCTAGGAAAATACATAAAATAATAACAATAAATTATTAATTGTGCTGAGGTTCATTATATATTCTTGAGGGAAATTCGGTTGACAGAAGTACAAAAAACAACAATATAAAATTTACAAATTCATTAATTACTTTTCTTGTATCGGAATACAAATTATAAGCTAAAGTTTGGTCTCTCTTTAGATAAATTTTCTATCAATAAATCAATCAAATCTTACACTTAATACCCGGTTTCTGAACTGAATATTTAGGATTCAGCACATCCCAAACTGTACTTAAACAAGTTTTCGTTTCTGATTTTAGTTTTTTTATTGATCTGTTGATAGTAAAAGCAGTTTGATAAAAAGTAGGCCATTTGGCTTGTGAAAAAGAAGAAACTTAAATTATTGAGAATCAATCCGCACTGGGCCCGGCCCCAGCAGGGAGGACATTCAAAGGCTGGTGATTTGAATCAAATAGTATCCTCTTAATATTTATGACGAATACTGCTAATGTTGTGAGTTGTTTTTTAAATAGGTACTTATTCGTTTTATAGAACAACTTTATCGGTAAGATTATGTTACCTGGGTAATGAAGTTCTTCTCGAACTTGGTGAGGAACTCTAGGTAGAGTAAGTCGTCGGGCGTGAGAGCTTCCTCGCCGACGACGGCCTTCATCGCCTGCACGTCCTTACCGATGGCGTAACACGCGTACTGTACAAACATTGTATATGTCAGGGTCCGTAATTATAAAGATAATAATTTTTTTTTGATAATTATCCGTAGTCAATTACAACAATTTTTTAAACACAGAATGGCATTCATAATTAAAGTAACTTATATTTTTATTGTTTTAAACTATTAAAATTATACAAACAAAAATTTACTGTGAAAACACATTGAACAACAAGTGAAATTAACATATTTTTTATTAATAGTAATATTAACTTCAATTTAGGGGCAAAAATATCAGCACTTGTGTTTTTCATATAAGAAAAGAACAAATCATATAAAAACAACAAATATAATATGTTACCAGCTGGTTGGAGACATCGGAGTGATCCTTGCGCGTCATTCCCTCGCCGATAGCGGACTTCATGAGACGAGACAAAGACGGTAACACGTTCACTGGCGGGTAAATCTGCCTGTTGTGAAGCTGACGGTCTACGTAGATCTAGTAAAGGAAAATTAACCAGTTGTAAACACTAAAAATCCATTATTCGATTAGCAATGTTTTATGTAATGCGTTTCATTTATTTAATTAAAATACAAGGTAAACTAATACGATGATCGCAATCGCACGGATCCAGCTCGAAGGATCAAGAAAAGTTTTTTTTAATAGAGAAAGCTTAAAGAATTCAATATAAGCACACCATTTGTCCTTGGCATCGTAACTTTCAACAATTTAGTGGTAAATAAACAAATTTGTTATAACTCTAAACTAAAAGCAATATAATTTTAATTTCTGTACTTAAATATAATCATACACCTGGATAATAATTATAATTAAAACTTATTTTCTCTTCACACAGAATAATATCATTTATGCTAGTTGGTTACAAATACAATTGTACTAGTTGAGTTTTTGGTGTGACACTGATGTCTAAACTAAATGGTCAGAAGATTATAATAGACCATCATGCGTCCACTCCCGAGGAGGGAATGACATGATCATTTTTATAAATAACTACTTTTGGGCACTATATTAGTAGCGTATATATTATAATCTATTTTATTTATTAATTCAAAAATGATATGCACAGCAATTTCTTGTCCTAATAATTTAACAAGGTCTAATAACGCTACTTCTATTTTCTGCATTTACAGAACTGAAAAGACATGTTTAAAACTAAACTTAGTCTAATTTGTGAAACAATATCGCTGCCAATATATGTGGAAAGATGCTTAACAACTTTGTGAATACTAAATATTTAATATGATGAAATAAAAGTTCCTCACCTGTCCCTCAGTAATGTAACCCGTTAAATCGGGAATTGGATGGGTGATGTCGTCGTTAGGCATAGTAAGAATGGGGATCTGAGTGATCGAACCGTTCCTGCCTTCTACACGTCCGGCACGCTCGTAGATAGTGGCCAAATCCGTGTACATGTAACCTGAGCAAATTAATTTTTTTTTTTTTTTTTTTGGAAACTGCTAAGATGAAATTTTAAAAAAAGAAATATTCGAAACAATAATACATGTGCAAAGCAACTAATAGCATTCTAATTGGAAAAGTCTTTTCAACTTTTTCAATATTTTTCAATATTATACTCATACATCATTCTTTTTTTTACAGAGCAGTAAAAAAAAGAATGATGTACGAGTATAATATTTGTAGATTTTTACATTAGGTAAAATATAATTAATAATAATATTTATTAGACCACAACAAGCGATATACCTACATGATTTTTGTTACATCTAAGCTTATCATATACTGAATTTCCGTATTTCAGCATACATACATATATTTTAAGCAGATCAGTAACATTGAAATTCGTTTCTTATATTGAAGTCTAAAGACAAAAACAAATGTTTTCCTCAATTAATTTAATTATCAGAAAAAAATATAAACACTAAGAACTTATAGTAAGGGTTCAATTCACATGTAGTATATGAAGTGAACCTGTGCAAATCCATGTCAGGTTGCTAGTTAAATAACAACAAGTCATAGACAAACTACGAACCTGGGAAACCACGTCGTCCGGGCACTTCCTCACGGGCGGCGGACACCTCACGCAAAGCTTCAGCATACGAAGACATGTCCGTCAAGATTACCAACACGTGTTTCTGTTGTAAAAATAAATAAATAAAATTTATTAATTGAACTAATAATTAATATAATAACAAGCGAGGAGCTTTTTGGCGCATTGGTTAGCGCGTTCGGTCGTTGAGGAAGTTAAGCAACTTTTGGAAGGGCTGGTCATAGGATGACCAAAACATTATTATCTCTTGGTCATGGCCCATTCTTCCTGAATAGTACCCCCTATAGGGGACGGCCCCTACTTTAGGGACGACAACAGGCTGATAATGATGAATAAAACATAAAACATGGACGCTGTTCCGCAAAATGGTTTTAACTGACATCAATGTCATTTCGAGAAAAAATCGATTAAAGATTTTGACGTAAGTTGATTTTTAAATTTGATATAACTTATTTCATTAAAGAGAGAATAGCTTGTAATTTTGCATATTACTAGATTTTCTTGATTTTGTTATTGCATATAAATCTAAAAGTTATCACAATAACTTTGATTGATAATAAATACGATAAAAATTAATACCTTTTTGCTTAAAGTATTGATTAAAATTTACTTTCAAATGGTTTTATGTGCCTTTAAGCATAAGAATACCAAATAATGCTATTATTATTTTAGAAGTAAAAAGGAATCAACTTTATTCTTCCTAAGTAGCTTTTTATTTTATCGTAAGTACTTAATAATTACAACAAATTTCACTTTTTTTCTAATTTTAACCATAACGACATTTATAAAAATAATGGCCGGTTTTGGGTTGTCAGCAGTCTTTGAAGAAATTAGTGTGAAATGAATATACTAACGCTAAGGAACAACTTTTGCTTTGTAAATTTTGTTGGATTTCATTTACTTTAGAAAATGATTATTAAATACGAAAACGAAATAATGCAATTGCATAGAACAATATCGCATATTAATTATTTATTATTTGGGTAGACCTAATGCTACCATATGTACACAATAAACCCATTATGATGAGTTCGACTACCTGCTCAGGCGAACAACCAATCAGCGTCGAGCGATAACAAGACATGGGACAGCTCGGCGTGCGCGCCGCTCTCCATATTTTTGTGTGCCGAGTTGTGATCGAGAAGCGATCGCTCATTATTATTGTTAGTGTTCGAGTGGAAGGCACACGGTCATATGCTACGCACACATTACCAGTGCTATCAATAAACAAGGTTTTGCTTACGCTAAAATTGCAATTTAAGTATTAGTCCATATCATATTATACAGACAATAAGCAAACCTACTATCTTCTAGGAGTAAATATTACACCCGTAGAACCTCGTATTGAGTAAACCTTTGCTAAGCCTCAGTTTAATAATATTAATTTTGACTAATAAAGTGCAGGTTCAGCGTAAATTTACTCCAACAATAAACAAGTTATTTATAACACTGTATGTGCGTAGTCTGGTACTATCGGTTGGGCAAATAACAGGCAGAAGATAAACGATCACCACCAGAGAAGTGCTATTATAGAACACCAATAGAAACTGATAAGCCCTGGACCTTCTTATAAAACAGTATATATAATAATTATTGTAAACATTAACTTAAGAAAAACAAAAAACCCGACTGCGTAAAAACGACCTATAAAAATACCTGAAAAAATTAACTAAAATAAAAACTAAAAAGAAAGAAACAAGCCCAGTAGTTTAGAATTCTGGTTAAGTAATACTAAATAACTACACATTTGAAATAGTTTTATAATCGATACACACATAAAACAAATCATAAATTCTAATGCAGAACAGAATGTCTCACAGTTGGGGCCCAATCAAATCTTTCCAAGGGCGTCGCTCCTTTGCATCGCGCAGTCAAGTAAAAATTGGTGTATTATTAAGTAATAAATAAGTGCTCATACTGATAAAATAAGATTTTTTTATTTCACCTTAACCAACCTTTTTTACTCTATATTTAAGCTTATTCAATCATCACTTCTCGAAAATAAAAAATATATTTATCTTCTTTTAAGTATATTTTGGCGATAAAACATCTCCATTGTATTTGTAGGACTACATAATATAAATATTACACTTGCAACAATTATTCGGTTAGTATTCAGCCTATTTGGCTGCTTTTGTTATATTTGACCAAATACTGAATACTTTTGTTGTACTAAGATAGTTGTTAAAATAAAAGAAATTATTGATTTATCTTATATAAATACTGTTTTCATGTTTCTTATAATAATGAAAGTCATTACAACATATAGTACATAATCGTATTCTGTATCAGTGATGTGCCGGATCGTTAAAAATGTATATCCGCGGATACGGATCCGAATACGGATATTTGGTGTCAAGATCCGCGGATACGGATACGGATCTTTATATATATACTATATGTGTCAAGTTCCTCTAATTTTCACTGTGTTTGCTCATGTAATTTAATGTTTACACTTTATATGGTAAGTAGTACCTACTAGGTACGCAGTGTTAATTTACTTCATTAGAATAAATTTTTGGTTTTCTCATCATCTCATAGTTATAAAAGTGATCTTATAACTTATATTTTTTTTATTATATTGATCTCATTATAACTATAAAAAAGATTTAAATTTTGGTTTTCTCATTTTCTTATATATATAAAAGTGATGTTATAACTTTCTATAATATTTATCTCATTATTAAGATAGTTGACCTTTGAGTTATCTACTATTGGTATAGTAACTTACCTACTACGATAAATGTTAGCAATATAAAGGTGCCAAATATTTGATTTTAAGAAATAATAAATACTTGAATTGAATTTTATAGTTTTTTAAATCTACCTAATCACCTATATATAGCATTTCATCCTATCAATTGAAAATTAATAAGTTAAAAGATCCGTAAATTATCCGCGAGTAAAGTAACGGATACGGACACGGATATGGATCTTTATTTTCCGTCGGATATCCGCGGATACGGATACGGATATCCGGAACATCACTATTCTGTATTATTAAAATTTAATGATTCTTTTATCCATTTGAATTGTCGTAATCAAAGTTTAGAAGTGGAAAGTCATGGTATAGAAAGATTATTTTTTCTGCATTTTTAGGAAGTAGTTAAAGGCATCAAGTAACACAAAGCTTAGATCAGACAAAATATTTATCATAAGTTTATAGGAAACAGCACTGTGTTTTTTTTTTTTTTAATGTGGTCAAGTTAAATAAATCCTTTCTGCAGATTTATGAATACATCATTAAGTATTTAGCAAAACATTATTTGTTGAATATATGCAAATATATATTTTTATACAGTAATTGACATCTCACGGACCAGTAGAGTTAATTTTGCAAACAAAATGGCACCAATAACATTTTTTTTATATTTTGTCGCTTGAAACCATTTTGCAGAACAGCATCCAAATATATGTTACACAACATCACATGCATTGCTCAAATCTCTAAAATAAGTCGAGAAAATACTCACCTCGCACTGATAAGCCAGGAACTCAGCAGCAGTAAGCGCCAAACGTGGTGTGATGATTCTCTCAATAGTAGGATCGTTGGCCAAGTTCAAGAACAGACACACATTCTCCATAGAACCGTTCTCCTCGAAGTCCTGCTTGAAGAACCGAGCAGTCTCCATGTTGACACCCATAGCGGCGAATACTATGGCGAAATTGTCCTCGTGGTCGTCCAAAACTGATTTGCCGGGGATCTTGAGAAATATCAAAATAATTATTATATATATTGCCAGGAATCTAAACCGAAATAATGATAAAAACAGTAGCAGATCTAATTAGCAAGAAACTGAGCTCTTTTTCTTCCTTCTGTTATCTATACTAATATTTTAAAGAGGACATATTTTATTATATATTTGCATTGAATAGGCTACGAAACTACTGGACGGATATAAAAATCTTTCACCTATGGAAAGCAACGTCATACGCGGATAACATAAATATAATTTACGCAAGAGTAGTCGCGGGGAAACAGCTATAATAACCTATAATAAAACCTCATTGCAAATCAAGTCAAATCAAAAGATATACTAAAAACTGACCAAGAATAATTGTATACGTACCTTGACAAGACCAGCTTGTCTACAGATTTGTGCGGCGATTTCGTTGTGCGGCAGACCGGCGGCTGAGAAAATCGGAATCTTCTGTCCACGAGCGATGGAGTTCATCACGTCAATGGCGGAAATACCTGTCATCAAAAATATGTTACTGGTATCATCTCCAAACCAAACTGAACTGCAAAATGATAGAAATATCAAATATTTCTATGTTAATAATTATCTTAAGCTCATCTTTATATTTCAGATTTTTAACTGGTGACTGAGATCATGTACCACCAGACTGATAACAAATATTAAATTAGTAACGAAAAATATTAAAACCAGTACTAGATAATGTCAAAATTACAATAATAATCCAAAATGTTGATAGATGTCCAAGATAAGTCCACGTAATTTCCGACAGCCAAAACAAATATTAATCGCATAATTAACATACCAGTCTGGATCATTTCCTCGGGATAAATACGTGACCAGGGGTTGATGGGTTGACCCTGGATGTCCAAGAAATCTTCAGCTAGGATTGGGGGCCCTTTGTCAATGGGTTTTCCAGAGCCGTTGAAAACGCGGCCTGTTATAAAACAAATCATTATTGCTGTGTGTGTCGAAAAATATCTCATGTCTGACACAGTGGCGGACTAAGACTCTTGTCCCTTGACTCTTGTCCTGGAAGGGGTCTCCAAATGGCTGCAAGTTCCCCTGATCAAATCATAAATTGGGGTTGTATCACCTTATCTTTTTTATGTTCAGTTTCTTAATGAAAATTTGCATTTGTGTATTTTAAATATTGATAATATGATGATGTAATTGAATTTGAATGAATAGGGATGATGACTAATTTTTGTTTGTTTGTCCGTCAGGTAGAGTGTTAAAAAATATTAAACACGTATTTTTTTCGTAATCATAAAATTACGGCGTTACATGGAGTTGAAATTTCGCATGACGTCACGTTATGCTACATTACAAAATCATAACTATCATTTTATTATTCATGAGCCTTACCCAACATGTCCTCTGACACAGGTGTGCGAAGAATATCGCCTGTGAACTCGCAAAGAGTGTTTTTCGCATCGATGCCCGAGGTGCCCTCGAACACTTGGACAACGGCCTTGGAGCCACTGACTTCCAGCACCTAATTATAGCAATATTAAACAAATAAATAAATCTCCATCTCCATGGATGGGTAAATTTTCAAACTTTTCCTGGACATAGCTAATAGTATCCCAGTAAAATTATACAAAATCAATAAGCATGGAGCAACTTAAATATAAGCACCGCTTCATAGCTATGTGGTGTGGCATTTTCATTAAATCTTTAGTGAACCTAGTGATAATTTTTTCATTCATAATTGATCTTTATACCAAATATTGCAAGTGTGAAATAAATAACATAAGTGTGCCACCTAGCAAGAGCATACGAAGTGTCACCAATTACTAATTTACAGATTTAAAATTATAATATTACAGTAAATCGACTACTATATGACAATTAATTCTTTGAATTTTTAATTAGAAAATGGCTCTTATACATCATTTATTAACTCTTTTTTAGCTTCCATCATTTTAATATCTCAATAATATAATACCTGCTTTTTTATTGGAATTTTATGTGCACTTTTAAATCAAATTGTATTTAATAAATGATAATATTTCTTTCTTAGTATTACATTTATGTGTATTGCAATTCTGTGCTGACCATAAAAGATTGATATATGTATGTTTATACTGACTTCTTTGGCTGATATATAGTACAATGTTTTTTATATAAGACAATTTACAATTAGCAAAATCACCATACCTGACCAGACCGGAGCGTGCCATCTGCAAGTTTCAGCTGTACAATCTCCGAAAACTTGGGGTACTTGACTTCATCAAGAATAACCAGCGGCCCATTGACACCCGACACAGTCTTGTAAGCTAGATTGATTTAAAAAATATCATAATTATGTGAGTTGACAAAACTTATTGCTAATTACAATATAAATATGTAGTAGAAAAAGAGACATTCCAATAATAATTTTGGATCATGGAATAAGAAACTTGCAATGCAACCAGTATAAAAAAATTACTAATCTATAGCATCTTAATAATATAGTCAAAATATATATCTAATTGAAATTATTCAAAGTTTAATCACATGACAACACATAAAGACCAGCTAATTTTTAACATCAATATGACAAAGGTGAATTAAATTTATTCTTGAAGTTGATAGTATAAATAGAAATATAATTTTCCTAAGCTTACAGTTCCATCATATTAAATTAATACAACATTATTACATAAACTGATAAAAGTAGTCTTAATTAGGAAAATTCGTAGAGTTGAAACCAATTATATAAATTCATGCACTTTTGATCATGGATTTCTTAGATGAGATATCGTCATGAATGTAAGTATCTCATGATTAGAACATTTGATTCGGATCAATGAAAAAAATGACATGAATAGTTCACCCTAGAAAGGGATATAAAAGTGGCAAAGGTGAGGTCGTATTAAGAATACACAGAATTATTCATCCAGGTTACAATCCCGGTAAAAAATGAATAAAGAGATTGTTTCAAAATATAAGAGGCGTTGATAATTTGGAGCAAAATCGATTCCCAATTGACAAAAATATGACGTTTCATTCTGAAGTCAAATATAATTAATTCTACTTACTCAAACGGGGCTGGGAGATGAAGTCCCGGGACACGGCCAGAACATGTTCTTTATTGGCCTGGGAAGCTGATAGCGTCTTAGACATTTTTCTGTTTTCACTTTTAGGTAGCCCGTTCAATAAAATACTACACTGCGCTACCTCCTCGCCCGAAAACTGACGAATGGAAGAATTGTCTATGCCTTTTCACGTGCTGTCACGTGATCTATCACAAGGAAAATGTTGTCATTAGGAAAATAAAATATCTATGATAAAAATTTCAATGATAGTTCTCAAAATTGAAATACTGTTACTAAGTATTTTAAAACATTTGCTTCAATAAAATGTAAAATACTCTTTGATTAATATAAAATAGTTTCTACAATAGCCTTGTCTATCATTAATAATGATAATAGGTGAATTATCAAGTTTCTTACATTTATTATTATGCGGTCTAAAAAGATATCCTTTTTTTTATATTGGTAAATAGCTCGCGCTATTCAACATTACTTCCGCGCGCCTAAAATAATATATGAAAAAACCTGAAAAACCACAATCTGTGGGAAAAACGCAAACGCCTCCACAACAGACTGTCTGTGGTTTCTCTTCGCCTTTCCTTTGCGGAAAAGATCTACCAAAAAAATGTCTATGGTTCACAAGCACGATAGTCGATCGTGCATTCGATATTCTTTCGACTCATGTCCGATTTTCTGTATATAAATCTATATATGAGCAATTTTCTTTGCACAACTTACTATATTTATAAATAAATTTAAAGCAATCTTGTCTACTTTATTAAGGCAAGTTTAACGCCAGTAAGTACCGATGGGTCGTTATCCATTTTTTAAATAACGTCACGCAACCGCCGGATCACCAGTACCCGATATCAAAACTGTATGTTTTTGATAACTAGTTATTTTCACAACGCTATATATCGAATTTTACTCTTATGCAAACGCGATAATGATCAATTTTGGATTGGTTATTTGATCACTCCTATTGCCGAACTACACGGAACGTTAAAACAAATATCAGCTATTTCATTCATGCTTATACTGACATCCTGTCGTTGTTTCATTCACATATGACAGATTGCTAATAGCGATCCATATTATTAAAACGCTTTACATTACGTGTTACATTTTATGCGGTTATTAAAATTTTATTACATGACCGTCAATGTAAAGCGTTGATCTCTTAAAGATGTTTACGTATTGTTGCGAACTGTGATCACCGTTGCTTGGTGATCGCGGATATTGTAAAGCAAGTCACCCAAACATCAACCTTAAGTGATTTACTTAAGAGTGAATTCAGCTTTATTTTAAAGCGTTGTGGAAAATAGATAGTTATTGTATCACTGAATCACGAGTGATCGCGGTTCAGGCAAATCATCACTAATTGAATAACTGTCTATCGTGAATAACGTCCATCGCTACCGCCAAGGTTTACATAGGCATTATCAATGGTTATAAGATACCTAACACCCGTCTCTATAGTCGAATAAAAGTAATTACTTGAATGCTAATATTTTTAACAAATATAGAATTTGAATGAAGTAAGAACTATTAATAGAATACAAAGAATACTATTAACCATTTATTATTAACAATTAACAAACGGTGCTTATTTTATTTCAATTTCTCGTCTATTGGCTAAGAATATCTGCTTACCTAATGCTATTTTCTCAAGCAATCACTGTTCTCGACTAGATACAAGTGTTAGACTCGGAGATGATCTCTTTTAGGAAGTCATTAAACAATTTATAACCATTTCATTCTAACTAACCAGCAATAGGCTTGTTAAGAACCTTTTATAGCTTCGCCATTTTGGTTACCAGTGTACTCAACCATGAGTTTTCACAAGGTATTTTTTTCTTAATATTTTATCGTAATGTCCATTTCTATAAAATTTTATCGAGTCTCATAAAATAAAATGTTACTTTCGAAAATACTGTTGTTAACACACAACCATTTTGTGTTTTTTTTTGTCATAACTGAATAATAAAAGTATACGTCGTGGCCAGCATGATGTGGCGGGCTATTTCATGAAAAGGAAAAAACTTGCTGCCCACTTCATTTAGAATAATTTAGGAGTCTAAACACTGAACACCTAAACTAGTCGAAACCGACAACAATGTGCCTGATATATATTGATAATAGATATTTCAATTCATTTAAAATTTTTGTTGTTACTGTCGTTTGGAACGATAAGTAAAATGAGAGACTAGGAAGTGACCACGATATAATTCAACTGTCAACGTCCCATTCACCTATTAGCCAAAAAACTAAATCAAATAAATGAAATTTAAAAACGCTGATTGGACTCAGTATTGGGAATATACAAATGATTTTTTTTAAGATTATAAGATTCTGGGAGATTTGTATGAAACCTATAATTTATTTATAAGTCATTTAAATAAATAATAAATAAATTTCAATCGCATCAGCTCGTTCGTTCGGCGACCGATAGAACGAGACAAGTCGATTGATTGAACATTTATGTTATGAATGGATTACAGAAATTGAGGACATAAACAAATGTTAATAACTTAGTTGTTTATAAATATTATAAAATTAAGATAACACACAATTAATGAAAAGGTCTTTTTTAATTAGCTCTAAAGTAGTATTGGATAACATGTAGGAAATAGTTAATGTGAAAAATATAAAAACATCGTCTTCATATCGATATTATGTCATATCGATTATTTTTGCCCAAGCCTATTAGTCTTTCGGACACCGGCGGTGAGGTTGGCGCTTGCCGTTTTGTGTCTTTTATATTTAAATAGTTTTTAAAATAATCACATTAGTTACCGGAGTAAAATAGTTCTATAAATTATTTAAAGATCAAAGCGGTAGTGTTTGTTCAAAATAATTTTGGAAATTAGACAAAAATGCCCGTTGTTGGAAAATTTATACCCTTATTAAATAATTGCAATTTTGGAAGAGCTGCACTTTCTCTATCTGCTGTAAAATCTAATCGAACGTACTTTACTTATACTCAAGAATTATCACAGCCTTTGGACCGCTCTCCAGAATTTGTGACTGCTCAGCAGGCCTTCGAAAAATGCTTGAAATCGGGTATGTATGTGTGTGTTCACAAATTATTCCACTACGTATTTGCTAAATTACAGATAATATACTATTTGTATCAATATGTTAGTTTACTTTGAAATGTTTTTTGCACTGACGTCATACATAATTTGCATATAATGCCTACATTTCAAGTTATAGTGAAGTTCGTCCTATGTAAACGTGTAGTTAGCTTACTACTTGTAAACATGAATTGTCATGAATATTTAGTGTCGTCATTCTACTATGCAACTGATAGGGCAGAAATTGGACTTACTGATTGTTTTGTCCTTGTTTTGGGAACCTTTAACCCTATAGCTCTTGATTTAAAGTTCATATTGGTTCTGTTCCCTAGCATTGGGGATAAACAAGCTTAACTAGCTGGTTTGAAGATCAATATTTTAGTTACTATTACATGATCGCTATTGATTGATCTGATATATAGTAGAATAGTTTATATGATTTCTTGAATAATTATGTGATTTAAAATTGTTGCATATTTTCTGTAATCTCATATTATAATTTAATGGAAAGGGGCATTAGGTATAGAATACAGAAAGGCTAAACTGTACAATATCCCCCCACGATATGAAAGTTGGTAATTTTTTGGTGAAAAGATCTATAAATATAGACATAATTCTGTAAAGTTTCATTTTACGGAACTCCATAGTTTTTGAGGAAAAAATTTTGAAAATAAAAAATTCCTAACCAAAATTGACATTATTTGACAAGTTTGCTTTAGCTGTACTTTTTATTTGGGGTGGAGACAAAGGCAATTTTATATACAGCCAAAAAAAAATCTAATAAAATCAAAATTGTGTCGTAATTTACGTAAATTAAAATATACATATTTCAAACATGTTAATATTAAAAAAATGTGCAAAATTATTGTATAATATGATTACATAATTAGAAAAAATATGCTTTAGATTAAATTTTATCTGTATAGAAACGAAGACCGAAATGCAAAATGACGCTATTTTAAGTTTATACAAACAATCTGTCCCTTCTTCAGTGCCTCATAGTGACCAAGTGATAGACTCTAGTGTGCCGCTTGTTCCTAATACTACAAAAATGAGTCGCTACCAGAGTTTTTTTTTTTTTTTTTTGTTTTTTATGCAGGTTTCCCCCACTGTATAGCAGGTCGGCTGTTCATTCTGTTTAATTTTTTATGCTTTCTGTTCTTTTGTTTTTAAATATATCTTTTTTAGCCTTTTTGGGGATCGCTCTTTTTTCCCTCTTTTGAATGCATGCTTATTTCTATTACATTTGTCATTTTATACTGTTACAGTTTTTACTTATATTTATTTACATATATTTACTTATCTTATACTTTTACATTTGTACATTTCTATGTTATATTTCTAGGTTTATTACATTTACATTTTTATTTATTACTATTTACTTTGTTTACAGTGACAGATTTTTACTTACAACTAATATCACAGTTTCTTGTTTATCCTTTTATATCTCAATCTTAATCTTTATTTCTAGCGTTTACTTTTTTGAGTATTTCACATGCATGCTTTACAAATACATTTCTTTCACTCTTATTAGCCATTATTAATTTAAGGTTTAATTTACTAAGTTTTGTGTCAATATGACTCTGTAGAGTGTGCCTGATATTATTATAGATGCCCCATTCTAAAATGACATGAAATATATCTTGTTTGATTTGGGGGTCGCACTCACAGTATGGGGTATCCTTACATTTATATTCATGGAGGTAGGACCTAAACCCTCCATGCCCCGTTAACAGTTGCGCAGTCCATCTGTCATTCCTCATCTTTCTTACGACGCCGAAGGCCTCTTCTCCACTAGGGAAAAAGACCTTCGTCGTGGCAGCAGTGCTTTCGCTCTTATACCGGTTGTCCCATTCTACTTTTGTCAAACTGCGTAAATGCCTTTTGACAAAAGAGATGGGACACCCGTCATAATGCGGTTTACATTTCAATCCGAGAGCCGCCCCCTTCGCCAGTTCATCCGCTCTCTCGTTTCCGATCACGCCGACATGGGCCCTGATCCAAAATAAGGAGACCTTTCGGCCTAGTTCCTTAAGTTGGACCAGGTTGCCCTGAATTGCCTTCGTGATCGGATGCGAGGAGTCCGGATCCTGCAGCGACTGAAGGGCGGATCTCGAATCGCTTAGCACTGCTACCTCCTTCCATTCTCTGCTCATCATACATTCCGTTGCCTGGAGGATGGCATACAACTCGGCCTGGAAAACTGTACAGAACGGCTCCAACTTGAACTTTCGGGACGCGATCTCAACAGCCCCTTCCCAACAGGTAAGGGCTGCACCGACTTTTCCCTCCAGTTTACTGCCGTCTGTATATATTTTCACTTGGCCTTCTGCTGTTTTCCCATCCTCTTCGGCGTTTTCCACACATTCAAAACCTATCATACTGAGACTGCCGGGGTGGTTCGATTCCAGTAAGGATACCCTTTGCTCCACTTTTCTTCCGCTCAATATTTCCTGAGGTTTCCCGCGCTTTGCTTCATAAAGCCGGGATGCTTCTTGGACCCGAAGGTCCAGCGGAAGCAACCCCGACAATATCAAGGCGGAATTCAGTGACGTCGTCCTATATGTCTTTGCTATTTTTTGTGCGAACCCCCTTTGTACCGTATTTAAGACCTTTATACTTTTTATTTTCCCTGCTTCTTTGGCCCATACGCTAGCCGCGTATAAGATTATGGGCTCAATTACCGCTACATAAATTGTACGTATCACCTCAGGGTTTAAGCTCCAGGTGACCCTAGCCGCTGTTGTGATCCCTTTATAAATATTCAATGCCTTCCTACAAATATATGATATGTGATTGTTAAAAGTGAGCTTGTGGTCTATAATAACGCCCAAGATCTTAATTTCGGTTTCAAGGTCAATTTTAATTCCACTCATTTTGAGTTGGGGGATATCATACTTCAGCTTTTTTGTTATAATCATTGCTTTAGTCTTTTGGGGTGCAAAATTAAGTTTATTTGATATCCCCCACTCTTTGACTCTATCCAATGCAGTGTTAGCTTTAATTTCGATTTCTTGGGCGTTATCAGCTGAAATTATAATTATCACATCATCAGCGAAGGCTTGGCAATACACTCCAGTCAGGGTGAGTATATTTAGCAGGGGGTCTAAAATTAAGTTCCAAAAAAAGGGTCCACTGATGGACCCTTGAACACATCCTTTATTAGTTTTCCTTTCGATTTCTTCCCCTGCATATCTCACCCTGACTGACCTGTCCTGTAAGTAGCTTGCCACCAGTCTTCTCAAATTTATTGGGCATTCCATGGTCTTTAGTTGGCGGTGGATTTTGGGCCACCAGGCATTATCGAAGGCCCCCTCTATGTCCAGCGAAATTAGGGCGACAATCTTCCTCTCATCCAGATTGCTCCTAATCCGCTGGACCATATCATACAGCTACCAGAGTATTAGGTTAGGTTAGGTTAGAACTGCAACCTTAATAAAAAACGAATCGCTGCCAGAAATAACCAGCTACCAGAATAATAGGTTAGGTTAGGTTAGAACTGCAACTTCAACAAAAAACGAATTGCTGCCAGAAACAACCAGCTACCAGAATAATAGGTTAGGTTAGGTTCCGGGGGACGACATGGGCCCGTTGGCAGCGGGAAGGGCGTGTCACAGAAGGTGACACCCCAACAAAGACGGCAAGGGGGTTGGGATTGCGTATTAGCGCATCCCATCCTTCTGTGGATCGGCGGGACGAGGGCTGACACCCCACCCTGCACCCTGGCGAGGCTAGCTCGTCGGGACGGTCCACCGTCGGGGAGGAGTTGTTATTCACCCAAGCTCCTCCCATCCCGCAGAGGGCGACTTCTCTCTACCCCCTAGAGAGGAGTCCCAGCGCGGATTGAGTCTGGGCCCTCCTTGCTGGATACCAGACTCATCCATTCGCGTGAGGTGAACCGCAGCGGGTTTTACCAGGTAGGGCCTTCACTTACTGCCCTTCTCAGGGCGGCCTGTCCTTTTCAGGACAGGGGTGGAGGAGGAGCCCTGGTTTAAAGCTTAAGGTGCATTTCCCCTGCGTTATCAAAAAAAAAAAAAAAAGGTTAGGTTAGAACTGTGATTCCAACAGTAAACGAATTTCAGCAGAAAAAATTTATAGAATATTCTTTATAATTTGCTTTTTCTTATTCTTTTAAGATCAGTGAGTAGTTTTCAATCCATATATTACACAAAGTTTCATAATATGAGTATTTGTACACTCGCATAACCTCAAACTTCAATCATGAATATCTCTGAAACTATGCATTTCCGTAGGAGGGGGGGGTGGTTTTTTGGAAGGTTAATATACCCCCCTCTCTCCCCCACCCCCCAAAATACTAAATTCGTGGGGGGATATTGTACAGTTTTACCCCCACAGCATTGTAATCGTAATATCATATCTGATTTGGCAAACTGCCAAATTGCTTAGGCATAGAAATGTCATATATTTGCTATATTCTACATAACTAATGTATCTTTTTGTACTCATGTCTTTGTCAGTCCATAACTGTTTTTGTAAATTTGGAATTATTTAATTATTATTTTTTGTATATTATAAAAACAGCTTTATTGGTAATTTATTTATTTTCCAAAATAAATCTTATGTTCATATACAAAAACACTAAAACTTTTTTTTAAATATAGTTACAAGAAAAGGCTTGCGTCCTACAAGTGTAAATACAGGTGTCTGTTATGTGTTCGGAAAATATGCACCTTTTCCTTCTTCTTGACAGCAGGTTGTTTCTCCAACTCAACACCAAGTGCCTATTTTGCATACTATAGTACAAAACATGGACTATTTCAACTTAAAAATATTTAACAATATAAATTTCACTGATTCAGAAAATATTACTTTTTGAAACTGATTCAGAAATTATTACTACAAAACTGCTAAAATACATATGGCATTAAATTAGTAATATAGAATGTTTCAACTTTCATAATAACAGCTATAAATGTTTATCAAAACACACAAATAACACAGATTTTCCAGATGCTTTTCGCTTCAGTAGCACTGTGTGACCACACTAAGTGCCTTAAGTTTTAGGGAGCGTTTTTGGCTGACTAGCAGCAGTTCCACAAACATAGCACCTATTTCTTAGGCTTAAACTAAGTATATTTTTTTTTGCATGTTTAAAAATATTTTAGACAAATTAGAAGAAAGGAAAATAAATTCAATGTATTTATAGATATGTATTATTTACATTTATCGTACATATTTAGTTTTTAACCATTAGTCAAATAAATAAACAAAACTGATTACAATACATTGTGGTAGTGTAGTATTTGAAATCAATACATTGTTTTTCTTAATTTTTATCAAAGCAATGAGATAAAATAGTTAGGTAATATCAAAGTTCACACAGTCGAATTTTACTTCAGTCATAATTTTAATTTAAAATTATCTCTTTTTTATATAGTACATTTTAGCTTATTAGCTGTCTAAAACAGTGAGGCGATTGAGTAAAATATCCATAGTAACTTGATGGAGGCAAAGTTTCATTGCCTGTCCAGCCCTGCAATTCTGTAACAAACGAATTCACATCATTTAGTGAAGAAATTCTTTTAATTCCATTATTTGTATAAAAATACACAACAAAATTAAATGATTCATATGTCTCAGATATTCTATTGTTATTTCATTTCAAAACTCATTTCATTTATGCCATGAAACATTAATGCCATTAAAGATTGAGCGGATGTGAATTCAAATTCAGGTTTGGATGTTTACAGAATCACAGGGCAGAAAAGAAAATCTAGTTTTTAAATGTATTTATGATTTATTTTATAAAGTAATAAAGTACAAAAATAACGTTTTAAATAACTGTTAAGAATTGTAGTGAATTTGAAGGTTTGCTCTGGCAACACTTTTTTTAATATAAAATCGTGAAAGAAGGGTATTCATATTTTGCCTTTCACTTTTTTATGGTTCGAATTAAAAAAAGGTTGATTAGAATTTTCGTACTCTCGTTTTCGTATCTCGTTTTCGTTAATTTAATTGCCTTTTGTCGTGAATTAATGTTGAAAAGACACATTATTCAAGTAAATTACTAATAAACATTAAATTATTAATAAATTGTGAAGTAGAACTGGTTTGCTGCAAGTTTACTTTGGGTGGACTATCGACGACGTGGTGTGGTAAGGTTTACTTGGGTTTCTGAGGTAAGTCTTGACAAACTAACGATCCCTAGGAGGCCTGAGGCATTAACGTGGTCGATTGCTGAATCATCTTCAGCAGAGCTGGGTAAGTAACCTTGTAAAAAACCATAATTAAAAATTGTGTCGCGTTATTTTCATTTTGAAATTGATAATTAAAAACTACAGTCCATTAAATAATAAACATTGTTCCTTCGCGCGGATTTAATTGTAAGGCGATCTGAGGATATCGTTTTTTTCGTTTATAGTTTGAATTTATAATTTATTTGAATTTTTATTTTTCATTGAAGGTAGGTATCTAAACTTAGCAGTGAGTTATTATAAAAGTCCTCTTACACAGGCAGTTAATGTTATCGTAAGTACTATATATAGTCTGTGGTGTTATTAAAAGCCTAGTCTGTGCAAACCTTTATTGATTTGACAAATATAAGTAGTCCGTGAATCGTGAAATAAACAATAACAATGGCTAATGAAAGTGTTAGTGATTTGATGTTAAATGGCGATAGAAACCGTATTGCTCGCGATTATGCGTTCGCGCGTATCGAAATAATTGAGGAGTCGGACTTGGAAGGATATTCTTTGGAAGATATTAAGGAGATAGAACAGAGTTTTCATAAATCGCAGATCGAATTATTAGCTACCTTAGCTCCAAATGAATTCAATACCGAAATGAAATTAGCATCTGAATTTGAAATAAAGATAAAACTTTTAAAGTGTCGATTGTCTGCATTAAAAATTACAGACAGTAAACAAAAGGTTATTGATCATAATTACACAATTAATGCAAAATTGCCTAAAATCAATATTACCCCATTTGATGGAAATATTGAAAATTGGACATCATTTATTCAATTATTTGATTCATTGATTCATACTAGAGAAAATATATCACATGTTGAAAAATTACACTACCTTGTGTCAAATGTTAAAGGGTATGCTTATGATTTGATAAAAAATTATCCCATTACAAATGAAAATTATTTCACTGCATATAATACATTAAAATCTTATTTTGGGAAAAAACGAACAATAGCATTTACATTTTATGAAAAAATGTTGAAGTGTGAGTCAGTCAAAAATAAAAGTAGTGCTGAATTGAATAGAATATGTAGAACTTTTAAAGAAAATTTAGACATTTTAGAAAAACATAATTTACCTGATAGGAATTTTATGCTGTTTCATTTGCTTTGGTCAAAGTTGGATGGTGCGACAAGGGAATCATTTGAACTTCAACTGGATTCTGGTGTTGATATACCGAGGTATGAGGTATTATGTAAATTTGTTGAAAAAAGAAGTTTAGCTTTAGAAAATTCAAATTACAAGTCGAATGTTGTTTTTGATAAACCATTATCAAGGAATAAATCTTCTTTTATTGTACCACCTATGAGTCAGTGTGTTGTATGCTCAGCAGCCTATCACAGTGTAAGTAAATGTCCCAAATTTTTAAAATTAACACCTAGTGAGAGATTTTCGTGTGTAAAAGATAAAAGACTCTGTATACTTTGTTTTCAACCGTCTCATACAGTAAAAGTTTGTAAATCATCAGTAAACTGTGACAAGTGTAATAATAGACACCATACATTACTTCATTTTAATAGTCGTGAGGATGAAAATCCACATCAACTCTCTCAAGGAACCTCACTGGTTGTTCCGGGCTGTGACTCGCAAGTATTGTTTTCGACTGCAACAGTTTTGATTAAAAATAATTTTAATAAATTGATTCCCATTCGTATATTGTTAGACAGTGCTAGTGCCTGTAATTTTATAACTTTGTCTTGTGCTCGTAAGCTTGGATTTAATTTAAAACCTAATGTTCAATCAGTTGATGGTATTGGCCAAGTGTCCACAAATACTCTTGGGTCTGTTGAATGTGAGTTACTACCATGCAGTGGTGACTTTTCAAATAAATTTTTTATAGAAGCTTTCGTTTTATCGCAGATTTGTTCAGATATGCCTTCGGGTCAAATTGATGTGTCTTCTTGGACACATATTAAGGATTTAGATCTTGCTGATCCACTCTTTCATACACCTGGACCTATTGATATGTTGGTTAGTGCCAATCTTCTAGCTTCAGCGCTTCAACCTGGTTTTGTCAGGGGCAAGGCTGGTCAACCTGTGGCTATCCGCACTGTTTTTGGCTGGGTAGTGATGGGTGAATGTGCTACTAACATTGACTCGTGTCGTTCTCGTTTTCGTAATAGGTCCTGTGTTGTTAATAAAACCTGCCTTCTCGTGTCGAATCTGTCCTTAGACCACAATATAAAGCGTTTTTGGGAATTGGAAAGTGTGGAGCCTCCTAAATCTGTCGTATTTTCTCAATCTGAATTGTCGTGTGAAAATCATATGAAGGCTTCATATTGTCGCAGTCCAGAGGGAAGAATGGTTGTACCATTAACTTTCGTTGATCCTTTGGATAGGCCCCAGTTTTCACATTCACGTGATATTGCTTTAAAACGTTTCTTAAATTTAGAAAGAAAATTCAGATTTAACTCTTTTTATCGTTCAGCTTATGTTGAATTCATGGAAGAATATTTAAAGTGTGGTCATATGGAAGAGGTGGAACCACCGCTATCATCTAATGGTTATTTTTTCTATATTCCACATCACGGTATTTTAAGGCCTGACTCTGTCACTACTCCCTTGCGAACAGTTTTTGATGCAAGTGCTAAAGATGCTACAGGATCCTCATTGAATGATTCATTGTTGCCAGGCCCTAAGTTGCAAAATAATATTTTTGACTTGTTGTTAAGATTTCGTTGGCATGCAGTTGTATTCACGGGAGACATTAAACAAATGTATCGTCAGTTTCTAGTTGATAAATCTGATTGTGATTATCAGCGCATTCTGTGGAGATCTTCTCCTGATGAGCCTGTAAAAGACTTTCGTTTGTTAACTGTCACCTACGGTGTTTCTTGTGCTCCATACCAGGCACTTTGGTGTGTTTCTCAATTGTCCAAGGAGTTTTTGAGTAGCTTTCCGAATGGTGCTTCTGTATTGGCCAGGGACACTTATGTCGATGATATAGTCTCGGGTTCTGACAGTGTTGAGAATGCTCTACTGATACAGAAGGAATTATTCCAAATTTTGTCATCTGCTCATCTTCACTTACGTAAATAGGCTTCCAACAGCTTGGAATTTTTGAGTGCATGTCCGGTAGATGATTTATATTCTGACCGTCTACGTGGCTTTGAAGGATTGTGTGATCTTTCTTTAAAGATTTTGGGATTGTCTTGGCTTCCCAAAGATGACTCGTTTACCTTTAAGGTTGCATCAGGGGATTGTCCTTGTACAAAGAGATCGATTCTCTCTGATATTGCTAGAATTTTCGATCCGCTTGGTTTGTTATCGCCTGTTGTATTTTTGGCAAAGTATTTAATCCAACGTTTATGGTTGTCTGGAGTAGATTGGGATAGTGATGCTCCTGAAGATATTGTTAGAGAATGGCGTAAATTTAAGTCTCAACTTTCTTTATTGAGTTCGTTGTCCATCCCTCGTAGAATGATCGATTCTTTCGTATCGTTACAACTCCATGGGTTCTGTGACGCCTCCGAAAAGGGCTACTGCGCCGTCATTTATTGTCGTGTCGTTAGAAGTGACGGATTTATTGTCGTGCGCCTTTGTTGCGCAAAGTCTAAAGTAGCTCCTCTTCGCCGTTGTACTATTCCGCGTCTGGAATTGTTAGCAGCTGTTCTATTATCAGACTTAATAAGTTCTCTCATAGAAGCCTTAAAGGATGTTTATTGTTTTGATGATGTTTTTGCTTGGTCAGATTCAAGCGTTGTTTTGACTTGGATTCGCTCGTGTCCATCAAAATGGAAAACCTTTGTGGCCAACAGGGTGGCGCATATACAGGAGAGAGTTTCACCTCAAAGATGGCAACATGTAGCTGGTTCTGAAAACCCAGCAGATTGCGGATCTCGCGGTCTGTTACCAATGGATCTAGTCCAGAATGAGTCATGGTGGGCAGGGCCTCATTGGCTTTCAAAACCCCAAATTAGTTGGCCGGAACCAACAGTATCTTTTAATGATTTGGCTTATGATGAACAGAAAATTCATAGTCTCGTTACAGTGTCTGACATATCGTTTATTGATCAAATTTTAAATAAATTTTCGTCATTAAAGCGTATTTTGCATATTTTAGCGTATTGTTTTCGTTATATTTACAATCTTAAAAATTCAGTTTCGAAAAATATTAATAAGGAGTTGTCGTGTAAGGAAATTAATAATGCCTTTTATTTTCTCATAAAACATGTGCAGGGATGTTCATTTGTGTCAGAACTTCATAACTTATCCACAGATGAAAACTATCGCTTACTTTCGAAACCCATGCGAAAATTGTCTCCATTTTTGGATGAACATGGTTTGTTAAGGGTGGGTGGTAGACTCTCCAAGGGGGAGCTGTCGTTCGATGTTAAACACCCTTTGTTGTTACCTCGTGATCATAGGTTAACCACGTTGATCATTGAAGATTATCACCGACGTTTTATGCATCCTGGACTGCAAAATTTACAAAATATGTTAGCTCAAGAATTTTGGATTTTATCGTCGAAAAGGGCTATTCAAAAGGTAGTTTCGTCGTGTATGAAGTGTTTTCGTGCTCATCCTAAGGTTGCTTCGCCACCTATCATGGGCAACTTACCAGAATTTCGTATAAATCAAATTAAACCATTTTCGTGTTCTGCTGTTGATTATGGTGGGCCTTTCGATATTTGCTTAGGACGAGGTAGAGGAGTACGTACATTTAAGGCGTACATTTGTGTTTTTGTGTGTACCGTAACTAAGGCGGTGCATTTGGAACTTGTATCTGAATTATCGACCGAAGCCTATTTAGCTGCTTTACGACGTTTTATTTCACGACGTGGTCGTTGTTCGAGATTGGTTTCAGATCAAGGGAGAAATTTCATCGGAGCTTCCAATGTGTTACATGAATTGGCAGTAAATGCTGCACGTTCTGAACAAATTGAGTTTGTCCTTAATCCCCCCGGTAGCCCTCATATGTCTGGACTGGCAGAGGCTGGGATTAAATCTGTAAAAACCCATTTGAGTCGCGTAATCGGGATTCAACGCCTTACTTTCGAGGAATTTTATACCGTATTAACGCAAATTGAAGCCATGTTGAATTCGAGACCTTTGTCGCCAATTAGTTCAGATCCAAATGATTTTTCGGTATTGACTCCAGGCCATTTTCTTACTTTGGAACCGCTCACTATTTTACCTGAATGCAACTTAGTGGATGCGAACATAAGCATTTTGCAGAGATGGAAGTTGTTGCAACAAATTCATCAAAATTTTTGGCGTAAGTGGCATCTTGAATATTTACATACCCTACAGCAACGTCATAAGTGGTTCGATAACAAACAAAGAAACATCGCGGTAGGATCTCTTGTGTTCATTGTCAATGAGCAATGTAGTCCTATGAAATGGAAAATGGGTCGGGTAATTAAACTTCATCGTGGGACTGATGGGATTTGTCGCGTGATTACCCTCAAAACAGATTCAGGAGAAATTAAACGACCAGTTGTAAAACTGTGTCCTTTACCAATTCAATATTAATTTAGCTTCGTGCCTCTCGTTAATTAGTTTATTTTTATTTATTTATTTTTTGATTATAATAAAACTCATTGCTAATGTTTGTTAGGTTATTACTTTAGAAAATACATTGTATTTTGGTGGGCGGAATGTTAAGAATTGTAGTGAATTTGAAGGTTTGCTCTGGCAACACTTTTTTTAATATAAAATCGTGAAAGAAGGGTATTCCTATTTTGCCTTTCACTTTTTTATTGTTCGAATTAAAAAAGGTTGATTAGAATTTTCGTACTCTCGTTTTCGTATCTCGTTTTCGTTAATTTAATTGCCTTTTGTCGTGAATTAATGTTGAAAAGACACATTATTCAAGTAAATTACTAATAAACATTAAATTATTAATAAATTGTGAAGTAGAACTGGTTTGCTGCAAGTTTACTTTGGGTGGACTATCGACGACGTGGTGTGGTAAGGTTTACTTGGGTTTCTGAGGTAAGTCTTGACAAACTAACGATCCCTAGGAGGCCTGAGGCATTAACGTGGTCGATTGCTGAATCATCTTCAGCAGAGCTGGGTAAGTAACCTTGTAAAAAACCAGAATTAAAAATTGTGTCGCGTTATTTTCATTTTGAAATTGATAATTAAAAACTACAGTCCATTAAATAATAAACAATAACCTATACCATAATTTATGTAACATTATAAAATTGTTTTCTCAAGTTGATCTTAAACCTTCATATATTGATGGTAGAATATAAAATCACTTGGGGCTTTAATATATTGTGGAATTCTGACATGCAATAGTGTGTACATAAGTTGTTTCTCCTTAGACTCCACGGTTTACTCCCAGGGTGCGGCAGCAACCCCGGCTCCTCTACTCGATGCCATGACGCAAGTCGGCAAAGCTGGAGACATGAAGAACATTAAGGTTGTGCATATGCACACAGAGAAGGAGGCAGCATACACCGCGCCGGAATACAAGGATATATTCAGGTTAGAGAAGTATTTTAATCCCAATTAATCTATAGGCATGGCAGATTTTTTTAAGAAACGATAGATTAAGGATTCCTAAAGTGGTGGTAATATTGACCTGATGGGGTCCCGAAATGGTGGGATTTAATGAGATTTAACCATCGACCTCTATCAGTGTTGCCATGTGCACCGTAACCAACACAATTTTACCACCTACCACCTTAGCATTACAATTGTGAGAAATCTACAAATCTACCGTAATCCATATTACCTGTAGGTCAGTAATTCCGATATCCGGGTACGCATCCTTAAAACGGAATGTCTATGCACTGTAAAATTAAGGCACTTTACTACCTTTGCTTACGTTCTTTTATCGAGAGTAAAGACGCGCTCACTTGATTTTATACATTTTAATCAATGAAGATTTTAGGTTATACCAAAACCTATTTTTGTAAATATTTTGTAAATCTGAACATTTACAAAAATGAGGATATTCTGTTATATCTGATTTGGACTAATTTTTTATGGGTAGTACAAACAACTTTTGATTAAAAAACAATCAAACCTGAAATTGGTATTTTATTGAAAATAGCAACTATGAAATCACACCGTTATTTACACCGTATTTTCTCTAAACCATACACCGTAATTTTAAACTATAAACACAAGTTTTTATTTGAAACTTTCAAGTTACAGTGTCTTTAAAGAATGACTAACATTTATAGAAATATCTAATCTATAATTTTACTTTTTATTTGAAGATGATTCGTAAAATTTAAAGAGTATATAAGTAATCCTACCACAAGGATTTTAAATTGGTTGCTTTGGTATTGATATCATATATCAATAGGGAAAAAATTGGAAGAAGTAATTTGGCCATGAGGATAATATAAAATTAAAAAAAAACATCAAAAATACTCACTTGCACACCATTACGATTTTTGTATAAGTTTTCGTCTACAAAATGGCTCACATCGCCCAAAAAGTATAATTGCGGGTAGAAATCGAAAATATTGTGAATTTTAGGAGCAGTGGCGGACTAACCTCGTCGGAGGCCCGGGCAGTTGGGCCGGAACGACAACTTTTCCAACCGTGGCGAAATCTTATAATTGCTTCTACCTACAAGCTTGCACACATTTTTAAATTTATGATGTTATTATGATTTTGGCGGATGACTGCACCCATTTGGAGGCCCTGTAGGATCGGAGGCTAGGGATAGACCTCTTATGGTTAGTCCTCCAATGGTTACCACGGCAACGTTTTCATTTTCTATCAAGATTCCACTCCCGTTTCTATTACTTTATTTGCTGTTTTTCGAGTTAAAATGTAGCCTATGTTCATATGATGTAGGTCTCTTCCCGTAGGTGAAAAGATTTTTAAAATCTGTCAAGTAGTTGCGGAGCCTATTCGATTTTTCCTCTTTATAATATTAATATAGATTAAGTTACTAACTTAGGGACTTAGGGACCTCGTGAGCGGTTACTATGGTAACGTTTTAATTCCCTATGCTGTTTTACGGGATAAAATATATAAAATATAGTCATATGATGTAGCTTCCCGTACGTGAAAGAATTTTTAAAACCGATCCATTAGTTCCGAAGCCTATTCGATGCAAACAAACAAACAATCAAATTTTCCTTTTTTATAACAAGAATAGATTATTACGTGTTATCAAATAAAATTATATTTTTATATTTAAAAAAAAGTATCTCAATAATCGTAGCAAAATTTGTAATAATCTTAACGAATACCTATACTACTGAGACACTGATTTTGATTCGAATAGAAACGTATCAATGTATTTCTGTTAGTGATTCGCCATATTGTTTTATTTTGGGATAATCGCGGCGAGGTTGTATGTGTGAGCACACGCATACTGTTTTTCTACTTATTAATATCTATGAACTAGTTTTTCAATGGTAAAGTCAAGGCTAATCATATAAATATATTTAGCAGTAAATAACCATTATATACGCACGAATTTATCAAGATATCTATAGATATAAGTCTAATTTATAAAACCCACTAGGTAATGATATTTATAAGTATATTTATTTTTATTAAACAGAATCGATTTATCTATACTAATATTATAAAAAGGAAAGATTTAATTGTTTGTTTGCATCAAATAAGCTCCGAAACTACTTTACTAATTAAAAAAAAATCTTTCACCTATATGGCTATAATTTAAGCGGACGAAGTCGAGGGCGAAAACAGCAAGTATAACGTAAGTCTTGACTAGTTACCCTGTTATCTATTTCGCCGTGTAAACGCTAAAGCAAAATCCATCAGCATTTTCAAGTGATGTGTTGTACTCGTATCTATACTAATATCGGGCAGGAATAAAAATTTTATTCGAATGATGTCTGCTAATTCATCTTAATCTACTAAACAATTAAGATAAGTTGAAGAGCTGGGAGTTGTGTGTTGTAAATGGAGTAAAATTTCAATGCATCTCTGTCATGAGTATGTTTCATTATTACAGCGCATTGTTACTTGAATTAGATTTCGCAAATAGAATAGATGATATTATGTATATAATCTAAGGATACATCCCATCACAAATATTATGATCCTGATAATATGAACTCGAGACCGCTGGAAATGGATTGATTTTGGCTATTTACTGTAGATTCACCAAATATACATGACCGTCATATATAATGTATGTTTTGTATAATGTATTATTGTTTTACAACACACAAAGTATTCTATTTTTAACTTTAGGCTTTTTTAAAGGCCCCTGTAAGTAAACATTAACTAAATGCTAACAAAATTATTGTACCACCGTTTGAATAGAAAAATATAATAATTGACTATTTAAAGATAGCACAATCTTGCTTTCGTTGTATTATGTTTGAGTTATGTTACATAAGCAAAACCAAAAGAGAGATATAATTTTGATTACACGTTTCGCTGTCAAATATTATAGGTTACAACGGTTTACTGATTAAATAAAACAAGATCTTGTTTGATAAGATATAATACTGTTATCTCTGTTAGCAGCGTTGAATGCGCTATGATCTTAAATTGCCAAAGTTATATGTCAGTATTACGATAAGAAACATTCATAATATATGATGATACGAGTATATATGTGAATTGGCAACCGTTGCTGTCTATTTACTATACATTAATTTTATAGTATATAAAGTTATTATAAACCATCAAAGAAAAGAAGTAAAGTAAACTCAATAGTTACTTTATCGAATAGATTTTAACCCAAAGAGTAAATAAAATAAGCACAAGGTCTGCTGACGTGGGATTATACGAAACAATAGTTTAACTTAATTTTTCATTGTGAATGCTCAAATTATAGATTGACATATTTTTTTTTGAAATATCGCACTCCCGGTGCGACACTGTCACTTATGCAAAACTTTAGTTTTTTAGGAGAAGAGTTTTAAACTCTGACACCTCACAAAACAATGACTTTAGAAGATATAGATGAGATGAATCATACGGAAACTATGCGTACTACAAAAGTAGCACCAAGTAAATGGGTGCTTTAGGACAATTATTACAAATTTAACTAATTTTTGTATTTTTTGCAAAAGTTGCACTTATATTAAAATTATACACTTATATTAAAATTTGAACAATTTGATAACTTGTTTACGTCTATATTAGATTGAGATATTTTGAGAAGAGGCGTATAGCGTCGGCGTGTATATTTTTATCATAATCGTACGATTACTGTTTCCAGCTGACGTACATACGTATTTTATTGTATAGATTTGTGTATGTATAGGTACACTGAAGGACGTTGCTTATTCGGAGCTAAGTCGCTTCTCGTTTTCTACTGACCTCGGCCGATGATCGATCTTACTCTACTACACTCTACAAAAAAAATATTACCACAGTATGATGATGTCTATACTAATATTGTAGTGAGAAAAGATTTGTTTGTTTGCTTGCTTGCATGAATAGGCTCTGAAACTACTGGACCGATCATAAAACTGGCAGTGGCGGCCTTGGTGGATGGCAGAGGGGGCGGTCAGCCGCGCGGGAAAACAGCTAGTATAAGTATAAAATATGAACATATACTATTAACCCTCAAAACAGCAATAGGTGAAATAAAATCTTTTTTTAGTGTATAAAATAGTGGGGTTTTGGTGAATCCAATAGAATAGAAAAGTGTTTACTTAGCACCAAATTACAAGTACATAACACTAATGAGTAACACTAGTAGTAGTGAATAATACTAAGGTATTGTTTAATTTATTAACTTCAAGCATTACAGTATTATAATTAATATAATTCAATAAGATTGGTAAATGTGTGAAGACAAACTAATAATTATAATAGATTAATAGTAACAATTAAATATTTATGATAATAAAACTAATAATAATAATTTACAAACACTCAAAATTAGTCGTAACTATAAATAACGTATGTACATAGCTTTTTTAATATTTGAATGCTCATGAAATCACCCTTAAATTTGGTCCTAAAAGTTACAATACTTTTAGTATTTCTAATACGGGAAGGGATATTGTTCCAGCATGTAGTTGCAGAATAGCTAAAACTGCCAAGGAAAGCAGCTGTTTTATATTTCGGCTAAATCAAACGAAAACCGAAATCACCCATGTATACTCCATTCATTATAACATTAGAAAAAAGAGGATCTCAGAAGCAGCAGTGCAGAACATTTTATTTACAAGATAAACTTAAAAAATATTTATCATAGTTTTGTTGAAATTTTGAACATTAGGTAGTCTGAAAGAATTGGGCAATTTTAAATTTTTTCGGGGTTGAGATGAGACTAGCATTTTCTAAATTCATATTTTACTGAGAGCCAACATGGAAATAGAACTATCTATCTGTTGTTTTGATTGATTCTAATTGTAAGTGTATATAATTAGAATATAATTTAGTTATATCTATGCCCAGAAAATAAAGGTAAACAAAATTATTTTTTTATTATTAGTGTTATAAAATTTATTCAGATATTATTAGACTATTGATTAAGATATTGGAAAAACTTGCTTAAATGTCAAAGGTAATTGTTGTAGGCGAGTGGCCTACAACAATTACCTTTGTTGTAGGCCACTCCGGAAATCGCAATTTAGCAAAACTAAACAACAAAAAGATAACAACTTAAACAAAACTATAAGAAAACAACAATAAAACAGTAATTACTCAATCACCGAAAATGGCAAAACAACAGGAAAGGCAGTAGCATTCACAATTAATGACAATCCCAGATTACGTATTTTGACTATTATAAATAAATCATAATCTGCCAAAATTAAAAAGCTGTACTGCCGAAACGTTTGAAGGGATTAGGCAACCTCTTAAATTTGGTAGAGTTATAGTGACATGAGAATCGTGCCGAACTATCTAACCCTGCTTCTTTAGGTTCTTTAAGATGAACACTTTTTATTGTAATAATTATTAAATGTTTTAAGTCAGTCAAATACTCATAAATTTGTTTAATATATAGCTTAAAAGGCAACGGTTAAGTATAGCAGCTGGAATTTAAGTGGATATGTAGCAAATTAGCCGTTAGAAAAGAACTTTATTTTCATTCTGTCTAATGCTATAATGAATGGAGTATAGCTAATATGAGCCTTTATATAGGTACAATCCACCTAAGACTAAATTTCTGGAAATAGATTAGAACTTATTACCAAAAATATAGTCTTAGGTGAATTCAGAACCAAGTTATTTTTCTCTGACCACGTTACGATTGATACAAGAACGTAATTTATATCCACAAGCGTTTCTTAGTTCTTTAAGGTAAAATCTTTGTCAATTTGCAAATCGTCGGAATATAAGCGGGAAAAATACAAGAAGGAAGGTCCACGGTGTACAAAATAAAAAGAATAGGTCCCAAAATGGGTCCTTGTGGCACCCCATATGATACTTTACGGAGGTAGAAGAAGATAATCTTTTTATACTATAATCACTAGTAACTTCAATTTTCTGAGAGCGGCCATTTAAATAAAACTAAAACCACTTTAGTGTTTTTTTCGTCAATGCCATAATAATCCAACTTTTATATTTTTATATTTAGGGAATCAAAAGCGCGCCAATAATCAAAACCAAAACAGAAGCCTTTCCCTTATCTCGCCCTATAATTATATCGTCGAGGATATCCAGAAGTACAGTAGTCGTGCTTCTACCAGCTCTAAAGCCTGGCTGTTTCTGATATAAAATGTTATTTTTAATTAAATATTTTTTCAACTGCTGATAATATTACTTTTTCTGTAATCTTTTTTTAATTTTATTCAAGAAATTTCGAGTGGTGTAGATTTTTAACATTAATATCTCTATTTTAATAGAATTTTCCTGATATATATACAGCCTTTAAGATAAAGAATATTCTTTCATTTTATAAGTTTTTTTTAAGTATTTTTTTTTTAAAACCACTGCGAAGATTTTGTAAAAATAAACTTTAAATAATTTAAACAAACACGTATTTTCTATTTTGATATGTTCTTATACTAAAAAATTAAGTTATCGCTTACCAAAAATCGAAACTTTAAAACTAAATTTATGGAAACCGCGCGCTGTTCGTCAGCTGAGCGCACGCTCGACGCCGTAGATATTTATAAGTATGTAGGTATCTACATGGGTCATTGATCGCTCATTTTGTAAGATTCGAACTAGAATTTATGCCATGATCTGAGGTGATTTGTAAGAGTAATTCCAATTTTCCCTTCATACTTTTATGGTTAAGGCCATTGAAATGCAAAAAATAAAATAAAAGAGAAACAAATTAGTAACCTAGAAAAAAATATTAACGTTATGCCGAGGTTATAGGTACACTTTTGCGTTAAGGCGTATTTAAAAAAATGGAATCAGCTACGTATTTACAATAATGTTGAATCAAAAATAACGAATGTTTCTTATTCTTATTCTAAAAATAATACCTAACTAATTACTTACCATGTACTGATCACTGTATTTTAATATTTGTTCAAAATTAAGTCCGCCTCTGTCCAGACATAAACGTGCACGTTTCATTAAATTGTCATTTAATTTATTTAAACACTAGTATCACTTTTCACTTCACTAAAAGCGTTATTAATTTTTATTGTTAAGTCTACTAGGCGTTGTGCCTCTTCCCAAAAGAAACAGTCCCTCACGTGTGAACAATGCGTCATCCATCAGCAAGATGTTTGCATCGCGGTGATGTAGGAGCCACTCGCATAAGGCTCGACGTGGTACTGGGTCTAGGTCATGGAGCCGCTGAACCGGCTGAAAGTGGTACAAAAATAATACTGTATAAGTTTTTGCTGTGAATCAGATGCATGGATTACAGTTAAAAAAAATTTTTTTTTACGCCCTTCTTTATTATTATAACTATAAATTCATACGAACCTATTTAAAACGTTACGCATACCCGCTTCACCCTGCGCGAGGTCCACGGGTTATGTGGGAAAGAGCAGGGCCAACCATTAAAACTCAGCGATGTCCCTCACCACGGGGAACGACTCGCGGTAACGGTTCCCAACGGGACCACCCCCCGCGCCTGCCTTCCCCGCTCGACCCGCACCTTTTACAGGGCTAACCCGCCAAACTGCCCCTTGCCAAAGGCAAGATATGCGCAAATGGGGATTTCCCACCCTAGCCCGTCTACGAGTGACAATTCATCTGGGCTGAACCCCAGCGATAAATCCATCGCCCCCCGATAGCCCCGGATACCAATGTCCAGCCGAGCGTGAGCCACACCAGCCACTAGTATTCCGTTCCTTAGTCACACTCTGGTAGTGGCCCCGCCTGGGCCCGGTCACTCCACACATCGAACGGTGTGTGCAGCAGCCCAGCCCGGACCTTTGAACCATATTTGATGGTAAAGTGACAATGTCCGTTAAAAGTGGCAACTAGAATTTGGCATGATAACTAAATGAATATCTCTTGACTCTACACTAAGTTTAATAACTGAGCTTATTTACGTTTGAAAATTCTTGTAAATTAAATTATATGACTGTACCAAAAAACGGACAAAACTGCTTACCTATGTATATATTTTTTAAATTGCCTACTTGACTGTATCTAAAATGGTGTAAACACAAACGATTTTTTTTTATTAATAACTTAAATTTTCCTGCGTAAACAACCAGTCACATGACATTTATAGCGGTGACGTCACATTTCAATAAATAAAAATAAAATATATTTACAATTTATTTTAAAACAATAAATACTGCGTAGTTATTTTTTACATATAATTTAGCATTTCCAACATATTTCAATATATATTGTTATAACTGAAAGAAATATTGTCAAAATAAGCTGAAATTATAAATAAGAAACTACATCATATTTCTATCTTATATGTATATTTAAAATTTGGTGTCAAGATATATTTTGCCAATAAACTCCAAAACTACTGAACCGATTTCAATCAAATTACCAAATTATTAATTCAAATTATTAATTCAATTAAATGTACCCGTATTTTGGTCTAACTTACTGGATAGGATAGTTATCTTCTCAATTATTCGCTTATGTCGTGAATGTAAACGAATAAAATGTACTAATTAATTGTTTCTTAAGCAAGTGTTTATTTACTGTTTAGTTTTATGAAGTTCTCATAGATGAAGGTGTACCGTGATTCATAGATAAAATTCATCAATATCGTTTGACATCTAGGTTGCAAATACACCCAATAGATGGCGCTGTGTTCTAGCGTTTATTTTAAAGTAATCTGCGGTAACGTTTCTTTCAAAGAATTTTGCGTAGATTAGGTTTTCGATTAAGTTTTTTGTAAACTTCAGAACTGTTTTTTTTATCTGTATTTCAAATTGCATTGAATTGGATTAATAAATCTAAAGTTTCAAAGATAAAGTGCTGAAACATATTGGACATTTGTTGGTTTTTTTGTTGTACTATCTTCGAACTTAAACATTTAGGTAATTTCATCATCAGCTCAAAAAACAACAGCGTTCTTGGAAAATATATGTTGCCCAAAGTAACTATATCACGCGAACGAAGTCGCGGGCAAAAGCTAGTATATTTATAAATTTTTCTATGGACAAACAATACAATTTTACCTCGAAATTAACCACACAGTTTATGTCTCTTGTAATTAAATTTGCTTTACTTAACTATAATGTTTTAATGCTGCTTGTTTCCAGGTCATGCTCTCTGTTCATGGCGGCTAACGTTCGCAAGGCAGTTGCCGAGGGTCGCTCCGACGCCATACCTATCTTCCTACAGGATATCCCAAAGCTGTTCCATAGAAAAATCATCCAGCCTGACATTGCCGTTATCCAGGTAACTTTATTTGTAAAGAAAGAATATAACATGGAAAAGGTAGATTGAAATGTGTCCGAGACACTGATTTTGCTAAACCAATATCTAACATAGCATAGTTTAAAAGAAGATGCTGATTATGCAATCCTCATATAAAATTGATATCAACTAGCTAATCATGACACTACTGTGGTTCAATTTTAAGTGTTGCCGTGGGGAAATTTAGGGTAAATGTGTGGTACATTAATCCTAATCTATTAAACCAGTAACGTCGCATGGAAACAAGTTCCTAATATGTTCTTACTTGCCCCCCACATTATTTCAAAAAGGTATAACAAAGAGCAGTCGCTCGGATTATGGAAGGTTTTAACTTTAAATCAATGTATATATTTTTTCATCGTACAGGTATCCCCTCCAGACCAGCATGGTTACTGCAGTCTCGGTACCTCAGTAGACTGTGTTAGGGCTGCACTTGTCAACTCGAAAATCATCATTGGTAAGTCATTTCATTAAATTTATTTATAATTTTACAACTACTACAAGACGTCAACTAACAAATATACTACTTAAACTATACTACAAATGAATTAATTATTCAATTAACATAATCATATGTGTGTATGATGATGATGATTTTCATAAACGTTCCAGGAGAAAAGTGTGGGCTTTCCTTTTAAAGATTAAATTGTTAGGAGATCGTCTGATGGTATCGGGGACGCCATTCCACAGTCGTAGAGATTGAAGGGTGAAAGAGTCGGACATAAAGCCAGACTGGAAAGTGGAGTAGATAGTGCAAGTGTATTAGCAGAACGCAGTTGTCTATCATGAGAATTATAAAGATATAAAAATTTATTTTTTAAGTTATTTGGAGAATAAGGGTTAGAAAGAACGTAAAAGCATACCGAGCAATGCTGCACTGTCTGCACTGCCGAATAGGGAGTCATTTTAGTTGAGATCGAAAAGACGAATCGTGATCATATTTGCGAATGCAGAAAATAAAACGAATTGTATTGTTGACAAGGCGGTCCGACTTATTGAGAAGTCTTCGTTTAAGTCGGGTTAACATACATCAGCATAGTCAACGAGCGGAAGAATAAGGGAACTGACGAGGGTTATCTTAGTTGTGATTGGAAGAAAATTTCTGAAGCGATTAAGTGAGTGCAATGAATAAGTTTACCACATGACTGACCTCGGCAACCTGTGTTGTCCATCTGAGCTCAGAATTAATATGAAGTCTAATGTCTTTAACAGTAGTATTGAAAGGTATTTTAGAGTTTTCAAACACAACAGGTGGGAGCAGGCCAGAATCAAGCTTTTACTTGACATTTTGTAGGGTTCACAGAAATTCCAAAAGTACTTGACAATGCACTGGCATGAGAGACTTTTATTTAATTAAGTAATTAAGAAAGTGATTCAGGCGAATAACTTTCATCTCTCGTTGTTTGCAATTATATTTGCAAATCATCTGCATAGAAATGATAAAAACAGCCAATCGTGAAAGAGAGATGATTAATGAATATGGAAAAAGCAGAGGATAAAGGGGACACCAGCTGTCAGATTGTTCCCGGAAGACAATTCACGATATTTAGGTACTGTCTGCTGACGTCCACGAAGATAAACTGAGAACCATTCCAATGTTAACGACAAAAGATTGAGGGATTTCAGTACGGCAAGCAGAAGGTCATGGTCAATCATATTAAACGCTTTAAAAAGTCAATGAACAATGATGGTGACTAATTGATTCTCCATGCTAGTTCTGGTGTCTTCGGTGACTTTCAAGAGATCTGTTGTTGTGCTGTGACCAATAAGAAATCCAGATTGGAAAGGAGACAGGAGAGTTTTAAAGTGTATAAAGAAAGATAATTGCTCATGAGCAGCGGCTTCTAAGATAGATGTAGGTCTTAAGTTATTTAGCTATTTATAAAATGTATTTTTTTACAGCTCAAATCAACACGAACATGCCCCGTACGTTCGGTGACGCCATAATTCACGTGTCCCATATAGACTACGCAGTCCAGGATAACACACCTTTACCCGAACACGGTGGAAAACCGCCCAGCCCTGAAGAGGCTAAAATCGGTCAACTTATTGGGGATAACTTAGTGGAAAATGGCGCGACCTTACAAATGGGTGAGTTTCGCAATTTTGAGTACATATAAAAAAATGAGTAGGGTTGCCATATTCAGCTAATTTTCTTGGAACATTAGGAAAGAAGGGCATAGGGAGAAAAAATACCTACACAACTTTTGGGGAAGGTGATCTAGTCTTTATTTTCTAATCATATAGAAAATATATAGAAAATAAAGTGCTTATCATAGGAATCATAGGAATGCTTTAACAATTCTTGATGCTCTTTAATGTAGCGGCAGAATTTTGTGCCAGTAGTACTTTGATACTGTAAAATAACCATCCAGTCTCTGGAAGCAGTTGCGCTATTTCAATCGGGACATTTCCATGTTTTGTTAGGATATCGGGACTCGATAACGGTGACTGTCCCGTTATATCGGGACGTATGACAACCCTACATATGAGACTACCGCATGATATCAAATTCTATAGTTGTTTTGTCAGTACCAGAAAAAGGAAGCTTGTTAGTCCACATAATGCGACTAAAAAAAGTTTTGTTCCTACTGTTGTGAAGGTATCGGCAACATTCCTGATGCGGTGCTATCTGCTCTGAAGAATCACAAGGATCTCGGCATACACTCGGAGATGTTCAGCGTGGGAGTTATCGACCTCGTGAGGCGCGGTTGCGTTACCAATAACAAGTTAGTAACTACCATTATAAGGGAAACGTCACGGATTCATTTATTGTGACTTTCAAGAGATTGTTTGATTTTTTTAAATAAAATGTCCAAATTTATTTCAAGTTATATGCATAAAGCTTATAACGCAATTTTTGATATTTTGATGAATTGGGTTTAATTTAGGAACCAAAATATATTTTAACTGAACTATATTCATCGAATGAAAAAGCCCCAAATATATAATAAACTAGTTTCTGCCGGCGGTTTCGCTCGCGTGGTCCTGTCCTGTATTATACATACATACATATACAACCTTCCTCTTTAATCAATCTATTATATTTATGAAAACAAAAATGTGTGGCTTATAAGATCTCAGTGTACAGACACTGGGAAGTGATTTTGTTTTATATTATGTATAGAGCCCTAGCACCGTCTCATAAAATTCAAAACGAATGAATCCATTATCTTCCAGTTTAATTTTTTGAAGGATTACGTCCATTGACTTCTTCATACTTGAATATTCCAGTACTGGATGAAGACCATCTTTGTTATATCAAAAAAATCGTTTTCGTCAAAATTCCCAATTCTTATCTACCAAACTAGAAATTTCGAGTGCTTATATCAAGAGGTTACCACAAAATGTCAAGTATCTGCTTCGTTTTGAACTTAACCATCCTCGTACTAAGGCTTAAAAGCTATTAAGGTATTTTATGCCGTGGTGACTAAAAACAACCGTCATAGTCAATTGTGGTTTTATTTAGCTTGTAACATATAGCAAAATTAATGAATTAACCTCTTTTTTTTATAGGAAAAAGTTCCATAAGGGTCGTATTGTGGGCAGTTTCTTGGTGGGCACCAAAGAGTTGTACGACTTCGTTGACAATAACCCCTTCATTGGTAAGAGATGTTATTTTACCTACATATTATGTATTGATATGTGAAAAATTAATGAATTTATTATGTTTATACATTTTCATTCTAATACAGAGATGCTGGAGATAGATTATGTGAACAACACTCACATAGTATCGCTGCAGCCATGCATGACAGCCATCAACTCTTGTATCGAGGTGGATCTCACCGGACAAATCTGCGCTGACTCTATCGGTATGTACAAGTTTCTATATTCCCCTTTTTACTTTTAAAAATACCTACTAACTTTCTATATAAAAAAAGAGAGAGCATTAAGCCAAAAATATTGGAATCCTAGGAAAACTTTTCATGGTGTCATGTTAATTCGTACGAGTTTTAATTGTAATTCTTTATTCTTTTCTATATAGTATACAAACTTTTGGAAAGATCAGTTTGTTTTTCGTAAAATGAAAAGCTGATTTATTGGCATATTATTAGTAGATTGTAATATGTTCGCCTTATATTTTAAATAAATAAAAAAGGGTATTTTGTCAGCGTTTTTGGAAAATGTAATCAATACAAAATTACCACCTGTTGTCTAGTTGCTTGACAGATACTGACAACTTTTGAATGATTATTTAAGTGGGCAAAAGTTGATATAGTGATAGAGAAATGCTAGAGGGCATAAGTACGAGACAAATTTTGTATTGGAATTTCTTGAAGGTCGCTCAATAAATCTATACAAATCTCTTTGAAATGCTATAAAGACGATATTTTTGACCAAAAGAATTGAAAAATATGTATTTACAGTGAATTAGTATTAGAATACCTGAGCTATAAAATTCACATTTAACTACCCATTACCCATTCAACTCAGGTGTGTTTTAAGTATAGGTAACTAATGGGTATGTTCCGATATACACTGCGACCACTGAACAGTATGACGTCAATTTAGTATACTGGAAGCCCGTTACTTTATAGCTAGTTATACTGGTGACTTTTTAAAACAGAACGCAGTCGAGTATACTGTTAATCCTATTTTTTGTCGCCATTTTCAAATTTGTTGATGCAAGGTGAATATAAATATAAAGATTCCCTCTTTTCAAAAAAAAAAATTATAAAATTGGAAAATTGTATAAAAAAAATATTTATCCATCTTATAATAAACGTAAGTATTTTTTTTTTTTTGTTTATTTAGAAACTTATCATTTTCTGATTCTGTTTCGACTGATCACGTGATCAAAAGCACTGCGAGCACCTTACCTCGAAATCTCCAGTGGTCACAGTACAAATATGGCGGCAATTTATGACGTCATAAATTTCCCTAGGGTACTGTAGCAGTGTACTGGCAGTCCATAATGGAACGGATTTTTCAGCAGTAAGACCACTGCGCAGTGGTCTTACTGCTGAACATACCCAATATAATATCATATGAAATGGCATCTAACGTCATTTCATGACAGTTTGTTGAAATTCGTTCAAACCAAAACGGATGGTTGATGGCATTACTTTTTTGCTTCCCCTGTGAGTTTCTCTGAGGGACTCGGTCGATAATATATATTCTTTCATCAGGTACCCGTATGTATTCCGGCTTCGGTGGACAAGTGGACTTCATTCGTGGGGCGGCAGAGTCGGTGGACGGTCGCGGCAAACCAATTATTGCGCTCGTCTCCAGTACCAAAAAAGGAGAGTCTAAGATTGTTCCAACGCTTAAAGTCGGTGAGTTTAATAATATATGAGTTTAGTAATATTGTAACTTATTTTGGCTTTACAAAGAAAAGTAATTTTTTTATAATGTGATGTATGATCTGCCCCCTAATTCTGTACTTCTCTTGATAACTGAAATACATTGTTCATGAAGCTCTGTGGGCAAACTGTCATCTCAGAATTTTTGATATTCTGTGACTCATTTTTAATAGATCGAGAATTCCTAGCCAGTTTCTATTTTTTTATTGAGGTGGAATCACTTATTGAAGTTCACTTTTATGGTCACTAATGCTTACGGATGAAATATTATGTAAATATGAATTAGTGATTTTGCACACATTTAAATTGCTCACTTTTTCCGGTGATTAAGATTTTTTCTATCTTCTCTGTATTATGTCCTGTCTAGCGTGCAATAAAGAATATTATTATTATTAGATTTTCGGTCGTGTTAGCGAATACGCATGTTGGCCAGGATAATGTCTAAAAGTTTAGGTATTTTAAAATGAATAATGCATTAAAAAAATAGAGACTATCGGCTTTAGGCGTAATGTAACGTAATGCGGACTCTAGGGAGTGTGGTGGTTCAAAGGTGGCGCAGAAAAAGTCAGGGAAAATAGATCTCATTCAATCTGTGACTCGCTCAAGCATAAACCTCGTAAAGAGGAGCGTAGACAACTTTTTATATATTTCTTTTTATAAATATACATGAAATATATCTAAAAAAATAATAGTATTATTCATATAATCAGTTAATAATTATTAATAAATGTAATATTCAAAATTTCCCGCGAAACCGCCACTTCTGTCATGGCGTTGCTATGACGTCACGGCCTTCTCAAACTAATATCGTTCTACATAGAATGCATAAGGTTGAATTCTCTGTGTTCTGATATGAGTAGGACCATGACATCACGCTCTGTTAGCGGTCACGTGATAACGAATATAAAATATTTGTATTTTCATAATTAATTTAAGCAATATTATAAATATAATAAGCATAACTTGTGATTATCGGCAATAGTATATTAATCACTACCAGAAAAACAACAGTTTTTATTTTCGTTTACTGTCTACATCTGTATTGTTTTTCCAGGAGCCGGTGTGGTGACTACTCGCGCCCATGTTCAATATGTAGTGACCGAACAAGGCATCGCCAATCTATTCGGCAAGACCCTTCGGCAACGGGCCTACGAACTAATCAAGATCGCCCATCCCGATCATCGCGAAGCCCTAGAGAAAGCGGCCTTTGAACGGCTTAAATGTATGCCCGCACCTTGAATACCAATATTCCAACCACAAACAAATGTAAACTTTGGGCTCAATTCTGACTTCGCACAATGAACGGCATATCTGGTTATCATAAACTGTCTAATAACTTCAATTGATTTTAATTCTTAATTTGTTGAGAGTTAAATTCAAATTAGTTTTGGGATATAGACATTTTATGGTGAATTGTTATGCTGCTCGGTGTCTAAAAAGCTATTAAGCTTAAATGCGCTAGTTAAAATATACGGTTATATGTCGATTGTGTGAGTTGAATTTAGTTCACAGTTTGTGGGTGTAGGTTGAATTATAAGTGCATGTATTAATACAAATGAATGAATATTAGAACTTTAGCGATAGGTATATACATAAACTTGCACGTCAGTTGCGCCTACTAGTGATCATAAACCCAATATACCATTTGGATATTATTTTCATATAGATTTACATGAACTTATATCAGAACTATCAAATTAAATCCAAGTAGCAAAAGTTGTTTGAAAAACTTTAATTTTAAGTTGAGGCAATGAAGTCGAATTATTACGGATTCCGCGAATTTCGGTCGATTCTTTGCAAATATAATTATTTCACCTTTACCATTTTATATGGTATTGCCTCTCGCGATCATTCTATGGCGACACGTATAGAGATGTGTATTTTGAAGCAAATTTTATTATATTCGCTTCACAGTTTTTTATATATCGAATTAAACAAAACACTTATTCGAAAAACTGGAATATTTGAACTTTCTAGTAAAAAAAAACACGAGACCTCTGACTGCTATTTAAAGCTGACGACAACGCGCGTAGCTATCGGCGCATACTCGTTTCAGTGTCGTGCTGACCGTGCCAATCCTGTGAGTGTTCATATTGCTGCCGTGTATTATTTATCGACAAAAAAGAAGCGACAACGAAAACGAAGAACCACAGCATGTACATCCACTTTTGCTCAAATATTGCTAGTAGGTGCGTTTGGGACGTTGTTCAACTAGTTGATACTGTTTGAAAAACTACTTTTGCATGTCAACAAGAAATTTTGACGCGTTAATTATTTACCACGATGCAGTAGGAGTAGTTTCTGGCATATTTATTGTTATATGTGGATTGGATGCATTCACTTACTTTAGTGTTTACCGCCGGTCGCCGTAATTGTAGGACGCTTCTATAGAGCCCATACAGCTACGGTCAGCGTGATACTAAAACCAGTCTAAGAGTTCATAAAATCGATCCCGTAATATTGTTAAAAGCTTTTCAGTTTATAGCAAGTTAACTATTGCCAAGCGCTAACTTCCACTGCCTATTGTCACTATAGAGTGCATTGGTTTGTCAGTGGTATTGGGTATGTGTAACGCGTCCGGCGATTTTAATTTACTAGGTAAAATGCTAGTTCCATGTATTTTTTAAAACTGCCTTAATCGTGATCCCGTGTCAATATTAATGTGAGTGGAATTTGAACATTGACGATGTAAAATTTGAAAAGCGATAACTGTGTCGAAAACTTGAATTTCATTTTATACTTAAATGGACTAAAGTAATGGCATAGTGATAAGTATCGAAAATAGGTAGAGTAAGCATATTTTTTTGTTTATATATGTTACTGTATTTTTTATTATAATTTAATGTTAAAAAATACGTAAATAAATCTATTATGTTCTACTGTATCATGGCCAGTCTGACATACATATTGTTTTATTATATCGACTTTTACAATAAACTTTACAAATATCTTACTTAGTTTTATTGTTTGAGTACAGATAATCAGGGTAACTTTGATTGATTATCACTATATTTTATTAAACTAACTTTTATCATGTTAATTATGAGACAAGAGAGATTACTTAGAAGTCGAAATATAGTAATTACATTTAACATTGTGTGAAATTACATAGTCGGATTTTATCAGATGGATTAAAAGCCTTAATATATTAACGTTTTTCAAGGATCCGTTCGATCGGATAGGCGTGCCTTGGTACCCAGAAATTGGACCCTACACTGGCGGACTAAGGGTGTACCGCCCCCTGCGGAAGGGGCAGTAGGCCCCGGGCCTCCGGTCCTACGGCACCCTTATGTAATTTTTACCATAGATTATCGATATAATTGTAACCAGAGATTGTTTTTTTATCTAAGTATTTAAACATTTTCAATAAAATGAACATGTATCAATAAATATGTTGTTACTAGTGTAACTTACGGTATTTATAGTGTATTACAGTACGCAAACTGGACACCCGCGGGCGCGGTAACAGTAGCGACAGCGGTGCAACGTGCGGCTTGAGTTGTAACATAGAAATAAAGATATCATATCGACGCTGGAAAGCAAATACGTAGTAACCCGCAAAACCAAAATGGACATTTGGAGTGGAAAATCTTTATATTTTTCCAAAAAAGAAAATCTTATTTCTGTTTAAATTGACTAAGGAATACCTTATTTGTTACCATGGACGTTTATAGGAATTATTTATCGAAAAGAAATAACCATTTTTCTGCTCCGAAGAACACTTTTGGTTTTGCGGGTTACTACGTGTTATTGCATGAACCGTTCTCGAAGGCCGCGGTGCGGGCAGCATACAACGAGCGTCGCGCGCCAATCGATGAATGTGCGACTGAGTGATTAGTGTTGTCTACTACAGTTTCAACTTATTTTAAAACTTTATCGACATTTTAATCGTATAATAAACAAGTAATTAAATATAAAGATTTCGTACCCGTAACCTATATTATACTTATTAAAAATTGAAATTATCAATCTGACAGCTTGTGTCGAGAATTTCACTACGTGGCCGCAAATCGCCTAGAAATTAGATAGTATAATAAGGCTTGAAAGGTAACCTACCCTAGAGATTGGTTTGTGTATTAAACATATTACCCTGAAATGCGCGATTTTTTATTTTATTAAAAAAATATTTTTCGATTCGGTATCCTGTATGGAATACAGGAAAAATATTTTTAAAGTATTCGAGCAGCACAGGGTGCTGAAAATCACGAAACCCTATATTGCTTATAATGCTACAGTGCGCGCTACACGATGTATAGTTAGGGAGTGTTTACCACCCTTATGCTCTTAGGTCCCACCCAGTCACTAAATGTCAGTATACGCCATAAAGTATCTTATATTTTATAATAGGGTAGTATGCGACCCGATTTGTAGGTTTCCTCTTAATTACCACTGACTGACTCACTCACTGACTCACTCCATGCTTTTTTCGGGTACAAGGAGGTGGTAAATGACGTTTTCATGTATGGAGAGTGATAATATTTTTTTAAAATGAGTTGAAATGGCATATCGATACAGCCAAAAAACAAAATGGCGGCGAGATTATTTTTTTAGTTTCTACATTATTCACTCTACGGTAACGATATTCAAAATGGTCGTAGATTTGGCTAAAAAAATGAGACTGGAAAAAGGTTTGATTAAAAAAAAAAAATGGCGGCGGAGATATTTTACCCGGAAAATTGACATTTTTCGACCTCTGTTCGGGCGATCGTCAATTCTTTTGTGGTGGGTTCGGAGGGGGGATTTTTGGTCCTTCAGCTCGGAAGTATAGTCGATTTTTACGTACGGGGAGTTTTCATTTGCGCGTCAACATGGCGGCGGCGGTGGCGGCCATTTTGTTTCGGCAGTGAAAAATCGCCATTTTCCAGTGAGATTTTCTCCAAGATGGCGGCGTCGGACGGATTTGCTTTCTATGGGCCGGTCGTGGGGCTCGGTAGGATCTCTCTACTTCACTACCTATTTTTACCATTTACGTGGTAATTTAGGAGATTTTGGGAGAAAAGTGAAATTTAGATATACGCATTTCTCGCAGAAAACAGACTCGATGCGGTGTGGCGCCGGGGGAGCCCTATGACTTTTGGTAGTTTTCGTTTCCACGAGCTGACAACCCTGGGCTCCACGGTAGAAAATATTTTTTTCGACATGCCCTCATAACCCGAATTGTTTGGGAACCTGGGTGGCCAGCGGAGAAAATCTGTGAATGAGGTCCCTTGCCTGATATAGTCGTGACTATGGGAAAATTATGAAACTCGGGAAAATCAATATGGCGGCGCCGGCAGCGGCCATTTTGTGATTTTTTCACTTTTTCGAAAAATTCAAACGCACTTTTAGCACACATGGCAACATTGGAGCTCTTCGCCTTGTATGGACTGGTCGTGAGTCTCTGCTGGCTCTTTCGAATGACGTAAAATTTTTCCCCGATTTTAGGGTAATTTCGGAGATTTACCCCAAAAAGTTAAAAAGTAGAAGGAGCCGTTTTGGGATTTCAAAAATGAATTTCCTCGACGGAGGGCACTCCCCAAAATGACATTTGGCCATTTTCATCGTCGACACCTGGCAACCCTGGTAGGAGCGGCGATTTGAAAAATTTTGCCCATTTTTTACTTTGTCGATTCTAGCGCAGTCGGTATTGCCACTAGGAAAATGGTAAAAACTGCATCGGGTGCGCTATCGAGTTGGCCACACCGGTACGGAGCCGGATTTTCAAAATTCAAGATGGCCGCCAAACCAGCGGCCGATTTATTCGGAAAATTGTGTATCGTCATCGCATCGAGCTGATTTTGACGCGCTTGCCGACATTTGTCAGAGTACTTCCGGGGAAACATTTTTTAGGCAAGTGGCTGAGGTGTGGCCAGGTGAAAAAAAATCTTGAAAATTTTTGATACTTTATGAGATTTTTGGGGAAACACTTTTTGTTGAATTTTGAATTTTTTTCGATGCAAATATTTTAATTTTAACTTTTCAAGATACCCGGTGGAAAAAATAGAACGATCGACTGGCAACACTGAGAGCAAACAACGTTTGAAATTCAACCTACATTTTGACCGACTTGGCAACCCCGCAGGTATTTGGCATGTATGGAGCGATTGTGTATCTCTATAGACGCTTTGATATGGTGGAAAAAATTTACCCGATTTTAGGGTAGTTTTTGAGATTTACCCCAAAAACTGTAACTGTCAAAGGAACAATTTTAGAACTTGAAAATTGATATTCGACGATGGAGGGCGCATCCCGAAATCACATTTGACTATTTTTATCACCTTCACCTGGCAACCCCGCCTGCTACGGCAGTTTGAAAATTTAACGCCCACTATTCACGTTTTGGACTCTAGCGCAGTCATTATAGCCGCTAGGAAAATAATAAAAACTACGTTGGATGTGCTAATAGGTGTGCTACACCGGTATGGGGTTCAATTTACAAAATTCAAGATGGCGGCTTTAATAGCGGCCATTGTGTTAATAAAAAAACTTTTAATGCAACTGTTTTACTGTTTTTGTAAGAGACTTGACTTGATTGACTAAGTATATATTCTAGATGGAAGAATTTGAGTGATTTACTGGCAACACTGAGAGTAGTAACTGTATAAAATTTAAACTTAATTTTGACAGACATGGTAACCTCGGAGCTCTTTAGCATGTATGGAGCAATTGTGTATTTTTGCCGACTCCTTTACATAGTGAAATAAAATTACCCGATTTTAGGGTAGTGTTTGAGATTTACCCCAAATACTGTAAATGTCAAAGAAACAATTTTTGAATTTGAAAATTAGAATCAGTCGATGGAGGGCGTTCCCAGTAATCATATTTGATCTTTTTCATTGCCGTTGCTTGCCATCATTTTCATTATCGCTACCTACCATTTTACATGGCATCACTGTGAAAAGTTTTTAATAATTTCTTTGTATGGAGAGACAAATTGAATGCATTGTAGTTAGTAAGAACTTGCAAATTTGCATTTGTCAATGGAGGGTGCTCTACAATATACCTTGTTATGATTTTTATCATTGTTACCTACCGCACAACTTTGAATGAATATTCAAATCCAATAGTTCACATTGTGAAATGCAATGTAGTGATATTTTTATACAACGCTATGTGTGCATCATTTAAAATTTCAATCAGTTAGTCAAGTACAACTTTTAAGCAATTTATAAATTGATAATAATTTAACAAAAAAGTCCATAATATAAAACTTATCATTATTATATAAAGCCTGCTTTTACTTTTAGACAAACACCAACTTTTAAACTATACTGAAATCTATCATTATTATCAGATTACATTAATTAAAAACTAAATTGAATAGACATAATTTATTGAGATTCTATTATTATACATATTATTTATTCACTGGACAATGTTAGGTACAAATTATGCAGCCTTGTCACTGACATATTTCTTGAACGCCACTTTCATTTCAAATTAACTATGGGATCTTGTAAGTTATTTTTATATTATTTTTACTGGATGTCAATGTATGATAAAATACTTTATGCAACACTTGCTTTTCTTCTATGTCTATGAAGACTCTGAAAAGATAAAAATGTTTATAATTTTTTTTAAAAAGCTTTAATTTGATCACCCCTACTACAACAACCTTCGTGTATATTCATGCATTTGCATGAAGTGTGGCTTGGTTGTGGAAATGACAATTTAAATGATTACTTTTCATATCATGAAAGTTGAAACCTGATAAAAATAAAAAATAATAATGATAGGTAATTTAAAAAAACCATTACATTTATATGTACAAATCATTAATTAAATTGTTTATTACTATTTACCTAAACAAACTAACCTTAATAAAAACATGAATAGCCTTTAATTGAATAATGAAACCAATGTTTACTTACTTTTACGTTGACATGATCCTCACACAAAATATATTTGAATACCAAATTTATCGAAAGGTATTGAAAAGGTAACATTTAACAACTTTAAAACTGTTTGTTGCGAGCTGTTATAGTTTCGTAGTAGTAGTAGTTTCGTCCACAGGACAGGCAAAGGAACTTAGCCATACTGCTAAACTCATTTCATATTGCAAAAATATATAATATCTTTGAATATATATTTTCTCATAGTCACAAACGAAAATTTTGACTGAATAATAATAAATTTAAAATATACATTATTGTTTTCTAACCATACCCTTTAACAATGTAATTGAGGATGCCGCCGATTTCGATTCAATTTAAAAAAAAATGTTCTTTTTGAATTAATTCTCATTATTATGAGCTTAGTAAAATAATATAAACAATTATATTTAAATGATCAGGATATTATAATAAAATTAATTTCACGAATGATCTGTTAACGTAATATTACAATTAAGAGTAATCCAGTGATGCATTTTTTAAATTAATCCAATAACTCGAAAGAAATAAGTATAACCACTTGTTTTAAATAGAAACAATTTTTTTATTTATTTATTCTGTACTAGGCTGTATAGTCTAAATCCTACTTTTTAAAACCGGAAGTGTCGTCATGGCTTGAACTAATTGTGTTTAGGGATGTGATTCTTACGTGCCCATATTCAAATGTTGTTCATAATTGTTAATACTTTCAATTCTCAGTTTAGTTAATTTATTTCACAATTATAGAATTTATTTCATTTTTATATGAATGTCTCGATGTTAACATTATTTTTGCATTACTCTTGTTTATTTTCAATTGTCAACTCATAATTCTGTATACTTTAAAATATTTAAAACGGAACATTATACCTATATAGATAATGATGACGTAATTCTGTTATACTTAAAGATATTTTCAATATAAGATCTACATTTATATTTTTATTTAATTAAGACTATTATAAGCACTTTTCAATATTAAAAAATACGTAATCTAATTAATAATATATATTCTTTTTTTATAATCAGAAATAGTTTGATGTTCTGTTATAATGCGAAAAACTATGAATGTTTTTACTTTTTTCGCAGTTACTATTAATCAATTGTTATTATTAATCAATTGCAGTTACAATTAATATAATGTTTCATAGTATTACATAGTATGTACATAGTACAAGATTAGAAGAAAATCTATTCACAATTGTTGAATGTATCGGTAGATTTAGCGGATATTCTTTGCAGATACATTATATTATAAGTTCCTACTTATTCCAAAGATAATATATACAATTATTATAGGTCATGCGTTATAAAAAACTAAAACTAAATAAAAACTTTGGTTAGTTTTTACTAACCAAAGAAACTAAATAAAAAATATCTGAATCTTAAAAGGTACCTACCATAATATCCTGACATTATAATGGAAAAATTCATTGATTTGATTAGGAACCTAACTTGGGGCTACAATTAACTTTTCATTTTGGTTTAATAAGAACAAAACAACAAATAAATTATTTGTCAACTTGAATTTTCAAAAATAATTTTACAACTAATCGATTGTTGAATTAGCTGAACACATCACTATGGCACCAAGCTATTTGTGGTTGGTTAATATTTGAATTCAACCATTTCCGGGCGGAAAAAACGGTCAACGTAGCGTCCCCAAGCCGAACGCAACGTCACTTCTTCTCTTGTTTTTGACATGGTAAGTAACGATTTTTTTTCAAGATAGTTTTTTTATAAGTTTACTTTACTTTTTTGTTCTTTTTTATATTATTATGTTATCGTTTTAAAAGCGTATCATTTAAATTAAATGCATTTTCAAAACAGTTGATTAATTAAGATATGATTCTGTCAATCGAGTCTGTTAACAATCTGTACCTACCTATTTAGAATACATAAAATATTACCTCTAAATTTGACATTACGTTCTATTTTGTTTTTATTATATGTTTTTCAAGACTTCTATTAATCTGTGTTGAAAGCAATGTCATTATTCATTAAATATGTACTTGAGTCATAAAATACAATTATTAAAATATTATTATTAGCAATATGTACATACATACATTCATCATTAAATTACATTCTTTTATAAAATCTAGATGCCGGTCTGAGGAATGCTGATTGTGTACATATTTAATATGAAATTTATTCTGTAGTAGGCAGGTGTTAATAATTTACTTATTTATTAATAATCCAGGTCATCATCAGTCTTTGTGTTCCTACTGCAGGATGCATGATTACGAAGGATGGGCTTTGCATGACCCTCCACGCTGGCCCAATGCGGATTGGAGGGTAATAACGACTGCAAATGCAGCTTAGACCAATGGTTTGACGTGCCTTACGAAGCACTGATATTATCTCGAGCTAGATAATCATTTTTGTCACCCATCTCGTGACCACCGCAACCCTTGCAAAAGTGGCTTAACAACGACTGCTCCTAATTGCTGTGATTGAAATAATATTTTTAATGAGACTTTGTCTCGACTGTACATTTAATATTGATACTTACCTGTATAGATAATCTTATGCTTCATTTTTCCATGTAATATAACTAACTGTAAGGCACCGACATTAAACGATAAGTATCGTTCGAGCTGTATATTAAACTTGAACCTATTTTTAGATGAAGAGGGCTTTGAGATCTGGCAACAGACAGACTTCAAGGCGTTCAGGAGACCGCCCTGATGGTGTGGAATTTGATTCCATAGGATCAGGTAAGTTGATTAATAATTTATTAAAGGAAGGTACTTATTGTTAAGTAGATACCTTTTAATGTCTACTGTTTCTTCTAAACTCATTGTCAATTCAACATGATTATTGGTTTGCGAATTTTATGTTTAATTTAATTTTGCTTTTGCTTTATAATCACAATAAGTGCCTATACCTGCCTACTTAAATCATTTCTTATATAACTTACAATAAGGCATCTATAATGAGTTTTAACCGTGGGGTTGGTGTTGCTTATGGACTTTGTGTGGTTAAAAAACAATTTTTAACTGTTTCCATGCTTATTTTAATTGGTGTGCACATTTGGGGCATGAATGGTTTGCTTAAATTCGATTTATCTTATTAATTGCTTAATTTTATTGAACCAAATGCTAATAAAACAATTTAAATATCGTTTTATAACACTATTGTTCTATTTTAATTCACTTTTATATTTTATTGCAGTATTTAATATTTATAAAAGAAATTTAAATTTAAAACGTTGCTTCAACTATTTTCATGAAATTTGGTATGTAGGGGGGTATTTAAATTTTATGAAAAAATTTCATAGGTTACTTTGAATGGTAGAGGAAGTGCAGCATATTTGGAATACTGCAGGTTATTCGAATATTTAGATATCTAAATCAATATAAACGCAATGTGTGTCTAAAAACAGGACACCATCTTGACGTTTTAGCTACAAACCTCACGGAACAAAAAGCGTGTTTTTTTTTTGTTAGAATGTAACTGTGATAATCAACTTACGAGACACGTAAAAATAAACCACCATAACACGTTTGTATACGACATAAAAAAATATCTAGCGATATTTCTTTGCGCTACTCGTCGAATCGACGGAGGTTAGCTATCTAGGGTTAAATTTAATTTTCCACATTAACTCGACTGGGAATCGAACCGAGGACAGTACCACTGCTACAGACTGAAGTCGTCATAAGTCATTTGTATTTTTAATAAGTAAATAAAAACATAAATAAAAGAAGCGTTGATGTTATTTACACTAACAAACACAATATTGAAATTCGCGCATAGATTCAAAGTTATTACATATAAAAAAAAAATGCAAATTGTGTGATTTACTTTTTAATTGCCCAATTTAAAATGGTTTAGTTATTTTTAATTTATTACGATTACAAACTTAGTAAGTTAACTCTTACTTTTATAATTAAAAATTACTTTTCAATCGCTGTTCTTCTATGTAGCATAAAATAAATGTTTGATAAGGCTCTTGTACAACATACGTGATTTTTATGTTTGGTTTTTTGTTATAATTTATCTATGAGATTGAGGCCTGTTTAAATATTTTTATTTTTGGTAAGTTAATATTATTATTTTGAAATATTGTCATAGAAGATATACTTATATTATTTGATTTCAATGGTTTCACTAATAATATTTATTGATTTTACTAAACACATTTGCAGTCAGTGTACACAATCTTTCGTATGATTTGTATCATCAGTTGAAATGGTTTGAAGTAAATTAAATTTTATTTAAAGTTTAAAGTGCCGCTAACCGAAAAATGTAAATATCAAATAATTATGAAGTGAGGAACAATGAGGCGAAAATTTCTTTAGAAGGAACTACATGAAGAAAATCGAAAAAGACGATGGAACTACATTACATGAAAAAATATATTTTTGTTTTCTGTTATTATATGCGTAGTAATTACTATTATTATTATTATTTTGAATTGTATTGATTTTTATATGAGTGGATTTATAATTTTTATTTTTCGAATAAAATTAATTTGGTATATTATTTCTTGTTTTTAATTTCATCATGACTTTATCACCATACACTATAATAAAGATATTATTATTTGTTGTTTTTTATTTTTATCATAACCTTATTTTCTTAAAATTTTCAGTCTGAGATAACGCGCACAAGTTATTGTGTTATGTTTTTGCGTGTTATTTTTTATACAAAAAATTTATTATTGTTTTTCTTTTAGGTTCCACACATCAGGGCCATCGCCGTTTTCGAGGCGAAGGTCTCCAATGTGTTGCTATGTCGGCTTGTGCATGTAGTTTTTCGGTAGTAAATGATAGACGGTCTTTTTCCAATTCAAATATTGACGATATTTTAAAATATGGGGATTCGCTCTATATGTCCATTATTTCTCCCGGTCCAAGTAGACTTATATTTCCCGAAGAACTGCCTGCCGATATTCCTGTAGGGAACCATTTGGCCAAAATAAAACCCATTGACGACAGCAGTTGGAAGCTCAATGGATTGTTCGCCGCCGATCAATCCTCTAGAGACGCGAAAATAATCGAACTCGAAGATTTGTTGCGACATCAAATCTTCGACGACGATCATATTGACCGGTGTGATAATTATTTATTCACCGGTCAATCTAATACAATTTCGTTTTGGAGACACGATAATTTATATTTCGTTTTCAACAGTCACGGTGTCGACGAAAATAATAGACTCGCTGTTAATGGTAAAGCGCGATTGCTCCGGTGCAATAATTTAAAATCATTAGCATTTGTTCTATTCTCTGGGCGTAGAGACGATGGTTCCCAATTTTCGATACACAAATTGCGCGTCGAATTAGAAGCGTTGCAGTCGCCCACTCGCGTAAATATCCAGTCGACACTGGCGGAAGCGATCGTAACAACCGATACAAAATTGGGATTGCAACCAATAGTTAAATTAGAAAGATTAAATATCGATGTTTCAAATAAATCATCGCGAAAACTAGGTCGACCCGTGAAAAAAAAGAGAGGAGTTAGGGTTCGGTCAGTGTCTCCAAAAAATGATGTTAAAGTCGCTGTAAATAATGATAGTTTTTCGAATGATCGCAAACTCGGTATGCTCCCTGTTGTCGTCATTGAGAAAAATAAAATTGTAGAAGATAGGATTTGCCGTCTTGAAAATAAAAATTTGAGTGTTAGGAAACCTAGGGAACATAATCCGGCGGTAAACCGGGAGGCTGTGAAACGGTATACTACTCGAAAACCGGACGTTCATCGCGATGCTGTAAAACGGTATACTACTCAACATCCGGACGTTAATCGCGACGCCGTAAAAAAATATAATACCCGTAATCCGAATGTGAACCGTACGGCAGTAAAGCAGTATACCGATCGAAATCCGACCGTTCATCGCACCGCCGTACAGCGATACACCGCGAAAAATCCATCGATCCATCGCGACGCGGTACAAAAATATGCTGAGGAAAATCCATCCGTGAATAAGGAAGCGGTTAAACGATATAATACCAGTAGTCGTAATGTCGAACCCGCTCTTAGGAGTTCTTCTCATTTAATCGGGCAAAAATGCAACGAACAATTAGATGTAGTACAGATTTATTCATTGAAAACGCGTTCTTTATTCACGAACGAGGTTATCGTGTGTGCTCACTGCCACGCTCGTCTTTTTTTCGAAGAAAAGATGAGACTCAAATGGTGTTGTGGCGCCGGCGCTTACAACGTTCAAAATTTTCCACCTCTCGATGAGGATTTCTATCATCACCCCGCGTTCCTTCAACGCCCGCGAGCGTACAACAATCTATTCGCTTTCAGTGCCTTAGGCGTTTCTCACGGTTTTCACAATCCTCCTACCGGGATTTCGTTTCTCAAAATTCAAGGTCGTGTCTATCATCGCGTTTTCGATCTCAGTTATACAGACACGACCAATCCTCTCAATTTGTATATCCATGACAGCAGCGAACGCGAAAGTTTAGCTGCTGGTCTTAATTTAGATTCAACCGTAATCAGGTCTATCAATCACTTTTTGCACGATGTAAATCCTTACATCGATTGTTTCAAACAACTGAGTAGGGAACCTTCTGACGATGCTCATCTTATTTTCGAACGTGCGTCGCGTCGCACTCACGGTAACATTTTAGGAGACTTGCCGATAGGGAACGAAGTAGCTGCTATTATAAGTACCGAAAGCGAAAGATTCATACCGAATTGTATTGCAGTTTGGAAAGTAGGCGGGCGGAAACCGCATACAGTTGATATTATGGATCAACTGTATGAAAGTTTCCAATTTCCTTTGCTCTATCCTCATGGTAACCCCGGATGGTTTCCCAGTAAATTAGATAATAAAGGTAATAAATTAACGCAAAATAAATACGTTCGGTGTCTTTTGCTTTCGGAACCTCGATTTTCTGAATTAGGCCGACTTTCTGAGGAGTGGACAGTAGACATGTTTAGTAGAATATCGGAGGAAAGGCTTAGGTATATCAGTAGGTTACAGAGTAGGTCGTCTAATTCCGCTGTTAGAACTGCTCCACTCCAGGAAATCGAGGATAATGTAGATGTTTCGCGTCAAATTAACGAAGATGAAACCATACTTGGGGAGGAAGGTGGCGTTGTGCCTGGACGTGTTTACTTGCCGAACACGTTCACTGGAGGACCACGTTTCATGAAGTCCAAATATATGGATTCTATCGCTTTAGTTAATAGATTAGGTCCCCCATCTTATTTTCTTACAATTACTTGTAATCCCAAGTGGCCAGAAATCCAACAGTCCACCCCTGTCGGTCATAGACCTCATCCTTTGATTTGCGCTAGAGTTTTCAACTTAAAGTTATCTCAATTGTTTAAAGATCTCCGCTCTGGTAAATGGTTCGGAAGGTGCATGTATATTATGCATGTCACTGAATTCCAAAAACGAGGACTACCACATGCCCACATTTGCTTTAGAGTAGAAGGTGGTGGTCCCGTTCAAAACGTAGACATAGATCAGTTTGTTAGGGCCGACCTTCCCGCTTCTTCCGAAGCGGAGGGTAGATTACGTAAAGCCGTTCTGGATCATATGATCCATGGTCCCTGTGGTCCTCCATTTAGGACCGATCTTCCTTGTTGGGACCAGGATAAAAAAAGGTGTGTAAAGTTTTTCCCTCAACGGGAGACGTCCACCACTTATTGCGATGATAGGGGGTTTGTCCACTTAAAACGTAGTTCTAAAAATGAGGCCACAATTAGATATCGGGGTAGGGATGTTCCAATTAACGATTTATGGGTTGTTTCGTACAACGCTGCATTACTCCTCAAGTATGATTGTCACATTAATTTATGCGCTTATTCAGCCCGTGCTGTCGTTAGGTATCTATTCAAATATATGACGAAAGGGCCAGATCATTCCCGGGTTATGATTGTTTCCGAGGCCGATCGATATAACGAGATCGAACAGTATGTCACTAAACGTTACCTTGGGTCTTGCGAAGCGACGTGGCGTATTCTCGAGTTTGACGTTTGTGCCCGCGAGCCAAACGTCAAACAACTTTCTGTCCATTTAGAAGGACAACAGTCGGTTTTCTTTAAACCGGGTACAGAAGCGGGAGCAGCACAGCGAGCCTCATCGGATCTCCTTACATATTTTTGTCGGCCTCCCGGAGAAGAATTCGATAGTTTAACGTATCTTGATTTTTACGAAAAATTTATTGTTCATTCTCGACGTCCCGCCATCAAATCCGCGCAAATATATACTCTGTCAAACGGTAGGTTCATTACAAGACGGCAAAGGGGGGAATTAGTGACGCGCTTATTTTGGGTCGGACCCAATAGAGGTGAACAATTTTACTTACGTCTCCTTTTAGCTTCTTTTCCTTGTCGCAATTATGGCGATCTATATGCCCTCGGTGGCCCAAATTGTACGACTTTTCAAGATGCTGCTAAAGCCGTCGGTGTCGCGAACGATGAGTTAGAGTACGAGTTAGCTATGGAGGAAGCTTGCACTTTCCTGAGTGCGGGCCGACTTCGTAGTTTTCTGGTATTACTTGCTGTGAACGGAATTAGGGTCGCATCGCTTTGGGAAAAATACAAATCGCATATGAGCGTAGATATTAGACAGCTTTTGCCAGATCCAGACGACGAGCAAAAATCCTACGAATATGCTCTTATAAAAATTGATAGGTTGCTTCGGAAGCACGGGACGTCCGCGGTTGAGCAGGGCCTGCCCGCGATTTGTGACGACACCACCGAGTTAGGCCGCGAACGTCTTGAATATAATCAAAATGAGCTTTCTGATTTTGTCGATGAATGGTTACCCCAATTGTCTGAAGAACAGAAAGTAATTTTTGATTATATTGATAGACTGTTAAAAGACCGTGATTTCCGCGAAAGTAGTGATACCGCATTGTTTATCGATGGTCCTGCCGGAACAGGTAAAACTTTGTTGTTAAAATTAATTACTGCACACGTACGCGCGAATTTGAAAGGCATCGCATTATGCACGGCGAGTTCGGGTATCGCGGCTCAAAATTACGTCGGGGGAACCACCGCGCATAGTATGTTTAAATTTCCGTTAGACCCGGTTGACGATCTTGGGTACTGGAACATCACAAATGGTTCGCAAAGAGCCGAACTTATTTATCACGCAGACGTCATCATTTACGATGAGGCGCCGATGGCACACAAGTATCTGATCCATTTGTTAGATCGGTCTTTGCGCGACCTTATGAAATCTGAATTTATTTTTGGTGGTAAAATTGTTATTTTCGCTGGTGATTTTCGTCAAATACCACCCGTAGTGATTAACGCAAAAACCCCCTCTGACGTTATTAATTGTTCAGTTAAATCATCAGCGCTTTGGCAAAAATTAAAATCCTTCTCGCTAACCACCTCACAGAGGTGCAGAGAAGACCGCGAATATTCAGATTTCCTTCTTAATCTTGGTTCCAATCTGCTGGAAACCCATGCTGTTCCTTCCGGCAAAACTATTCAAAATTTAGTAGATTTGTCAATGCTCTCTTTTGTCACAGAATTGGACGAACTGACTGACTTTGTATTCCCAGACGTCATTCTTGAGGAGCCTGATGCTTGTGCCCATCGTGCGATCTTGTCGACACACAATGAAAACGTGCGCGAGATAAACGGTCTCATTTTAGATCGTCTACCCGCGGAGGCATTGCATTTTTATTCAATTGACGAAGTAGTTACCGAAAATGTAGACGAAATCTATTTAGGCGCGGACGCTCTCAATCGGCTGCAACCAAAAGGTGTTCCACCTCACGATCTCACCCTAAAGATAGGGTGCGTGTGCATTATCATTAGAAATCTTAGTTTTGCTGACGGTTTAGTAAACGGGACAAAAGTGATCGTCGTAAATACGTCGCCGCGTTTAATCACCGTTCGCAGGCCTGGTGAACATTTAGAATTTTTAATACCTCGTATTCTTTTCAAATCCCCCATAGAGCCAAATAGTCCTATAGAAATGACTCGTCGTCAATTTCCTATACAAATTTGTTACGCCATGACTATTCATAAAAGTCAGGGACAGACCATCAGTCGAGTAGGCGTGGATTTAAGATCAGATGTATTTAGTCATGGCCAATTATATGTCGCATTAGGTCGCGTAACCGAGAGCCGTAATATCAAAATTTTGGTCCACAAAACTAAAATAATAAATAACAAACCTCTTGTCAATAACGTAGTTTACCCGCAACTGTTATAATTTAGCAGCTTTTTGTCAAGTGAAATTATGTAAGTCAGATTGTTCACCTCGTGACTACACACACACACACACATACACACACACACACACACACACACACACACACACACACACACACACACACACACACACACCAACAGACACACTCGCACACACCAACAGACACACTCGCGCCAACAGACACATTCACACACACAGATAGCCACAAAAACTCGCACCAACAGACACACTCGCACCAACAGACACACACTCACACTAACAGAGACTCGCACTCTCACCAACAGACACACACTCACACTAACAGGGACTCGCACTCTCACCAACAGACACACTCACACCAACAGACACATTCACACCAATAGACGCATTCTCACCAATAGACTCACTCGCACCAACATACACACGCACTCATATATACAAACGCCAACACACACACACACACACACACACACACACACATACCAACACACACACGCCCCAACAGAAATTCACACTCACACCAACAGACACACACTCACACACAAGAGCCAACAGACACACTCACACACACCAGGGACTCATTCTCACCAACAGGGATTCACACTCAAACCAACAGACACACTCGCACACACCAATAGACACACCTCGCACACACCAACAGACCCTCGCACAAATCCATACACCAACAGACGCATTCGCACACACACATACACTGGCAGCAACAGACACACTCACACCAATAGACCCTCGCACACATCCATACACCAACAGACGCATTCGCACACGCACATACACATACACTAGCAGCAACAGACAGACTCACACCAACAGACCCTCGCACACATCCATACACCAACAGACACATTCGCACACACACATACACCAACAGACACATTCGCACACACACATACACCGACAGACACACACTCGCACTAACAGGGACTCGCACTCTCACCAACAGACACACTCACACCAATAGACACACTCACACCAATAGACACATTCTCACCAATAGACACACTCATACATACACACGCCAACACACACACATACACACGCCAACACACTTGAGCCCGCCTTACACACACACACACACACACACACACACACACACACGCCCCAACAGAAACTCACACTCACACCAACAGGGACTCACACTCGCACCAACAGATACACTTGCACCTACACCCACACACACACAACCTACACAATCTACACACACACCTACACACACACAAACACACCACCAATAAGATCGTCAGTCAGCATCAATAAAATACCAATAAAACAACAATGGTTTTGAAAATATATATATTACGTGTTCTAAAAAAAAGTCTTTTTAACGTTGCTACCGGTGAGATGAGTAGGTTCTTGATGAAGCTATTTCACACGTTGATTCCTGTAAAATGGACTTGTGGATGGTACGGCGCGAAAAACGCAGGTCGGTAACAGAGGAAGAGGTCGATGATCGCGTCGCCGTGTTTCATCTCCCGTAGAACGTACGCCCGCGCACTCTGACGATGCCTGGTGTAAGAGATCGCATGGAGCCGCTGCGGGCTAGGATGTGTCTTGTCACGCTATACCGTGTTATGCGCTCGTCCCGCGTCTAAATGCTGGAGGCGGTCTCTAGATGATCATGCAGCATATATGTGAGCTGTTGTCATACATGCATGAGAACACATGCTGTTTGATCGTCCGCTGTAGAGGCTGCTTCAGTTCCCGCTCGGTGAATCTAGCGCGCATCCCCCTTTCACCGGCGCGTTTCCTCCCCCCATTGTGGATAGTTTCTGATTGGTAAAAAGTATGCGGGAGTGTCACTCTCGAAGGCAATCGCGACCGATCTACGTTGCAATCGTGCCGCTCCGCACTCTTGATTGGTTACACTAGCGCCAGAGTATGCTATGTGTAACCAATCAAGAGTGCGGAGCGGCACGATTGCAATGTCGATCGGTCGCGATTGCGTTCGAGAGTAAGGGGCAATTACTTGTGCATACTTTTAATTGGTTTTGTTTGATTGAGTTAATTTCGTATTATAGTATAAATAGTTATAAGATCTGTAAAAAAGACGTTACATCATATTTTATATGAAGTTTCTCAACCTAAGAAGATTAACAAAGCTTATGAAGTATTAAATAGCAAACTGTGGTTTCTGGTGGGTAAAGTTGTTTATGCCTGGCTCTATTTATTTTTGTGCAATGTTATTTATATATTTATTAACTGTAAATAGCTATATAATTTGTAAATTGAGACAAGTTATGTTGAAGGCCGCGGCAGCATGATATTTAAATCGGCCTAGGTACCTAATTTGGTGATGACTATTGAAAATGGTAAATGAAGGCATTTCTTATTCGAGGGAAAAACAATTTGTGAGGTGACTGACATTGGAAGTTTACCCACATCTATATCATGTCGAAATTTTGGTGCAATTGATCTTGTTTGTGACTGGAGCCACGTGTTTTGGAGCCACCGTAGGCGTGCTGATAAGAGAACAAATCAACATCCTATTCTACGCACTATCCTCTAGAAGCTACTACGTCGTCATCAATAAACAACTCATCCCTGCATACAAATAACCAATTTACGAGGTGAACAGCGCTGGAAGCAAACTGGAAGTTTACCCACATCCATGTCATGTTGAAATTTTGGTGCAAAGGACCTTGTTTGTGACTGGAGTCACCGTGGGCGTACCGATAAGAAAACAAATCTACATCCTATTCTACACGCTACCCTCTGGAAACTACTACGTCGTCATCAATAAACGATTTATCCCATCATACAAATAACCAATTTCTGAAAACACACCACCAATGTAATTGATATGAATGAATCGTTACCAATGCACGTACATTATTCGCTGTAAGCGTCACAAGAAGCATAAACCGCCACATAAGAATTCATAAGATGAAGAAATGAAACTAAATTACGACAGTATCGATCATCTCTCTGCGTTATCAAACAAAAAAGACGAATAAAAGAAAATGTGTTCATGTGACCGTCGAACATTGCACAAATTTTGCACAACGAAGTAGAAACTACAACACACAAGACGGTGAATAGAAGACCTCTCTCCCGCTTTAGAGAAATATCTCCGTTTTATTCTTACTGTTCTCACTACAGAAAAACCACTCGTCGTTGCAGTTTTGTTTTAATTACTGTTGTTTGAGATCACAAGCAATCAGATCAGAGACGACAGACATCTTACATAGAAATGCCACAATATGAGCGAATGCGGGCAGTGACTGAAGTCGTCGTGCACGAACATTCATCGATTCACCGATACAGCAAGTAACACCATTATAGTCATCCAAAACAGTTTGAACCTGAGTCTCTTATACAACCAAAAATTTATAAGCCAACATAGCTGATGTATCCAAAGCGACTATACTTATAAAGCATCACCAAATCTATAATGGTAGTTTTTTATTGTAAAAAAAATAATTACAGGTAATCAATATATGTACGATATGTATTCAAAATTGACAATGTAATCTACTAATATGTGTTAGTTTTAAATAATATGAATCTACTAATATGTATTAGTTCTAAGGAATATTGAAAAGAAAAAAATAAGGGCAAAAGAATTAAACAATAATTAAAAAAAAAACCAAAAATAATTGAAAAAAAAAACACCATGATAAAAAAAATGATAATAACATATCAGAAATATAAAAAAAGAGGAAAAAATTAAAGCCCCATTAAAAAAAAAGAAATGAAAAAAAAACTAAAAAATAAGAAGGGTGAAAAAAAAAACACCCATACAATAAAAAATCCTTAGTGTAATTCTATATGGTAGATAATAGGAAAACAAATAAAATTATTTAAAGTAAAAATGTAAAGTTTGATATATAGGAAATATTGGAATAGTACATAAATTTTAATATTGTGTGTGTTACTTTAAATCATGTTATATGTACATCTGTATTTTTTTTAACTGACTAATATACGTATAAAATAAAGATTTCCTTGCATACTCTATTTGGATTTGGGTTTTTTTTATTGCATTAATTAATGATAAATACAGCTGTAATTGCATATTTCTGTAATCATGTATAAGTTTTCTTTCAGTATTTGTTTGCGATATCTAATACTTCATAATCTTTGTTAATCTTCTTAAGTTGAGATACTTCATAGAAAGTATGATGTAATGTCTTTATATACAGATCTTATAACTATTTATACTAAAATACGAAATTCAATCAATCAAACAAAGCCAATTAAAAGTATGCACAAGTAATAAAGCTAGAGACACTAACACTTTTTACTAACCAGAAACTATTCACAATGGGGGGAGTAAACGCGCCGGTGAAAGGGGGGTGCGCGCTCGATTCACCGAGCGGGGACTAAAGCAGTCCCTACAGCGTACGATCTTGCAGTATGTGCTGTCATGCATGTAGGACAGCTTGCTCGCATATATTCTGCATTATTATCTACGGACCTCCTCACGCATTTCGACGCGAGACGAGCGCACCACGGTCTAGCGTGATCGTAACATAATCTACCCCACAGTAGCTTTGTGCAATCTCTCCCGTCAGACGCCGTCAGAATGCACGGGCGTCCGTACTGCGGAGGATGAAACACAAGTGTCTCGAAAATTGACCCGCCCTATGCTGCCGATCGGCGCTTGCCGCACCGCACCTCCCAACCATCTGTTTCACAGGGACCAACGTTGATATAACTCTTCAAAGCTCATTCGTTTCATTGACAGCAATGTTCAAACGGCTTATGTCAAAACATGAAATATATATTAAAGTAAAAATCGTTATTGTCTTCTTCTTGTCTTATTGTGCTGATATGTGTAGTCACAACCTATTTGCAATTCTCGGGATATAATAAGTCTTATCCATCCGCAGTCATTGTTTAAATCTTGTTTTATTTCAGTCCTCCCAATCGTTATAATTTTTTTATTTCATTACATGCACAACGTTAACATGGCTGCACCAAAGTAGATAGATAGTACAATACAGTATATAGTGAAAAATGTATTGTAGTTATTTTAATATGTTTTATTATATTTAGTACAATACAGTATATAGTGAAAAATGTATTGTAGTTATTTTAATATTTTTTATTATATTTATTTTATCATTATTGTATATTATGCTTATATACTATTTTCTTAACGCATATTTTTATTTAGTAGCATAAATTAAATGTTTCCTTATATTAGAATAAGTGCATGACACGTAAATTGTAACACTTATATTTAGTTATTTTTCCCATATTTTTCTTTGTGCTTTTTTTATTATATATTTATTTTATCATTATTGTTTATTATGCTCAACTAAATATATATGCTTAAATACGCTTATACGTTTATTTTTTTAAAGCATGTTTATATTTAGTAGCATGATTTAAATATTTACTTATTAGTATAAATGCATGGCACGTATAATTTTAACGCTTATATTTACTTGTTTTCCCATATTTCTGCTTGCTCATTATGCTTGCTATTGTACATTATGCTTGTACGCTTATTCAACTTTTGAAACGCATGTTTATATTCAGTAGCATATATTAAACGTTTGTTTATTAGTATAAGTGCACGGTACGTAAATTATAACGCTTGTAGAGTAATACTCTTACGTTTTTTCCTCACCTGTATCTTTGTTCCCGTAGTTAAATGTAGTTAGTCGGGGAGTAAAAGGAAACATAAATATTGTAAACAAAACACTCATTAAAAAGTATTTTATTTACGAGTGGTTATGGACTCTTAAAGAAAGTATTATAAGGGTGTTTTATTTTATGTTTATGTTATCCAATTGCCAACCTCACCTGCACGTGGTGCTCCCTGCTACGATTCATGCACATTTTCTTTTTATTACTTTATTAACACTTGCTTGTGCATTAATCAACTAACGAGGCAATGGCTTACAGTTTTTATTTTTGCTTTTTAAAAATTTATGTTCGCAGGTAGCATTCTCAATGATATGTTTTGAACAAATTAGCATTGTATTGTCTCTACTCTGTTCACCAGAAAGAACACATTATCAACACCAGATATACCAGATCGACATCGATCACCAATGCGTATAATCGATCGTTTGAATCGAAGAATGGAATGGGACATACTACAAATACAACATGGAAAATTCAAATTGTTAATATACAAATCAGGTACTAAAACCATTTTAATTTTGCTCAATAACAATAATTCTTTGATCAATATATCCTTGATTAAAATTGAGTCGAAATAATATTTCTTTTTTTTTTTTATTTCTTTTTTTCTCATCATATGAAATTCTTTTTAACGTCATTATAATATTTCATAAACGAGAGTCATTTAATTAATCACCTATTCATATCCATTGTAATGTAAGATTAATTCAGCAAAAGACCATCACAAATAATTTCATTTTAATAAGAACTATATACATACATATTTTTATTTACAATATAAATTACATTTATGATCTAATATAAAGTATATAGGTAGGTAGGGGTTTAATGCTGAAAGTGCATTATTAAGGTGATATAATTAAAATCTAATAAGTTATTTATCACATTATTTACAGTCGCTTGAAAAACATCAGAATATTGGCTATATCCAAAAAAACACAGGATACAATATATGAGGAGAGTTTTATCATAAACAAAAACAAGACAAAAATTAACAGGTAATGAACGTTTTTAATGAAAAATGCATATTAAGATTTTTTATAAAAATTCATGATTTCAATAATATATTAATTAAGATTTTTATTTTCAGAACGTCACAGCTTAAGAAGCGAAATGAACGGCAACTAATTCAAATTTCAATATCTTGAGAAATACAGCTATTGAAAAAGATATATATCACAGCCTACGTGAAATACAATGGTAAATGTTTTAATGAAATTAGAAAAATGTTTATTATATATATGTTAATGAAGAGCCCTATGAGTATATTAAAAAAAATCATCAATCCTATATAACCTGAGATTAGTTTATGGATTCGGGTCCCATCTCGCATTGGTGATTTTTTTTAAACATTCTTCTTTAGAGGTCATCTTCCTTGGTCCTTTTATATCTTTACTCTAAGGGCTTAGGCTTTCTTTATAGATGGTTAAGGAAGATGGGTCATGTTTCTCCGCGCTGGCCCAATGCTGTTGAATGGTATTAACAACTACAAATGCAGCCGGGACCACACAGCTTCAAGCGCCTTTCCTTTCAAAGCACGGAGTAGCGCCGAGATTTTTTTTGTCACCCAGACCGACTCTCACGGAAGTTGCTTAAGAACAGATAGTATAGTGTGATATATTTACTATGTACTACTTCAAAAATAATTCAAAATAAATATTTCATAAAAGTGGAAATCTCATGAAATTATCATATTATAAAAACAAATCTTTTTTTACAAAAATATTTATAAATTTCAAGTGCCTAAGATAGGATTCAAATCCGAAATAACTTTAATAAACGAGACCCCCCCCCACAACAATAAAATTCTGTTTACGTAACGGGTGGTCTCAAAACCATTAATATTTTGAATATGTATGCTTTACTTTTCCGATTTTATTTTCCGTTAAACAGCAGCTTGTGACATACGGTTATTGTAATACTTTAATTTGTTTTTAGTGTTGATAATAATGTTTTAAGTTTATATTTGCAAATCTTTTATAACAATTTAATTTATGTACTCGTTGTTTTATTTACAGATTAACTAAGGAAGTAATTGACTGCCATAAAACTATGTTGGATTATATCTACTAATTCAATCAATTGTACCAATGGAAAAATATTTAACTGTCACGGTAAATCAATTATTTTATTATATTATTAATATTTTAAGTTTTCGTATTGTACGCACTGTCGCATGTCAA